>CM065169.1:21016961-22263211 GCA_033026295.1 Channa striata | reverse complement strand
GATATTTAGGACAAATAATGAAAAGGCTTCTAATCTCTAACCCTGCAGCTTATCATCCTCACTAAGAACTGCTCGTCAATACACAATCTTCTCCCTCACAGAGCAGTGCTTTTTTATTTCAACTTCTTAAAGATTTAACACAATCAAAAGGGGCTATGGAAATAACTTTTAGTCTTTTGATCCTGTTTGTGTTTTTTTTTTTTTTTTTTGCTGTGTAGTGCACTGAAAGAAAGGGAGTACCGGCTCCACATGCACCAGCATGTTGTTCTGGATGTACATACAGTTCCTACACAAAGAAAGCTGAATAACATTCTTCAACACAATGAGGAAAAGTTCCTCAACAAGCTGCAAAAGGTTCAGACAGAACCAATCAATACACTGTCACTGGACTGATGTGTGGGTCTCAGAACAGACCCCAGGGTCTGAGAGTTCAGCTACAGAAAAACAAGCACAAAGAAACACAGAACAACCATGATAAAAGTCAAGCCAAAAACCAAAGAGCAAAACGACAGAGAGGCAAACTTTGTAAATAAAACGGAACTCTTTAAACTCTTCAAAGACCTCTTTTCAACAGAACCGAATTCAAAACTTGTCACAAAAATCTCATTAAAACCCTCAGCATGAAATAAAAATCAAACAGCACCACGATAACTGTTCACCTAACAACATTTAGACATTTCAATTAACCTTTTCAAATACTGCTGAAATAGAACACACGCACGAACTCAGACAGATTTGATATCAGCTGGACGTTCGTTTTTATCTTATAGTCTACCCCGGGCCAGGCCTGGACCGGCCATCTGTCAGTACTGGCAGAGGCCACGGAAGCCTGGCCGGCCCTGGGTCATCGCTCACTGGAAATGTTTAATGAGGAATATTTGGAAAACAAATATTATGCAGGCGGCTGCTCCACCGGCCTCGGAAACAGAAACACTGAAGGTTTCTTTTAGAGACTGCTGGATGAGGGAAAGTTGCTCTGCCCCCAAAGTTTACAGAACTACAGAGAAAAGAAGACACTCGTGAAAGCAATGCCACAAAAGAGAAAGCCATTTCCATTTAACCAGCACCTAGTCTCATTTAATATTTGTCTTTTGGGGACATGATATAAAAACTGAAGCACAGGTGAGTTTGACGTTTCAGCTGTTGGCAAGATTAGTAAAGGATGGAAAGCAAAAGGTTTCTATGGTCTCTGCTCTATGAAACATTCAGATAACATCAGAGCATGAGCTAACAGCTCCTGAATATAGATTATGACCTCATGTCGTCTGTTTGAGGTGAGATCGTGTAATAGTGATGCCTATAGTGAACAATAAGTGAAAGTTTCAGCTGTTTTAGAAGGTTGATACTGTCTTGCTATAAGAAAAGCTACAGATTCAAAGTGATCGAGCACCTATTTGAAACCTAAACTCCTCATTATTTTCATAAAGGACGATTTCTTATTTTTCACCCAATAATCTCGCAAAAATTGTCAAAATAACTGCAAAGAGATGAGAAACAAAAAGAGAACAAAATGAGGCGCAACAACAACACAGAGACAGATAAATGTCCATGGTAAGATGCAAAACTACCACAAAAGGAGACAAAAGAATCCCCCACAAAAAGGCAGAACCCCGCTTAAAATGTTTGACGATGTTTTTAAAGTGAAGCTGGAAAGTTACAGTTCGCAGATTTTCTCAAACATAAATCAGCATTTACCTCATAAAGTGGCCACACGTGTAAAACCCTGACACAGACCGCTCCAAACTGCAGCACAGGCCGGCACCACCTTCAACTGTCAGAATCATGCTTCTGAAAAATACCCACAACTGTTTGGAAAAGGAGAATTGATGATTTTTAATCACATTTCAGCTGGACTTTGGATATTCTTACAACGTGGTTTTGTTAAAAGTTTACCTTCAAATTCAACAGAAGCGATTCAATAAAGGCAACAAATGAGTATAAAATGAAACAGCTGGTGTCTAACGGTTTTGGTCATGTACAGCTGTAAGTTGCATTACTGATAAAGTTCTATAAGAAACACATCATTGCAGGCGATATCATTAGTAATACACAATAAAAGCAGGGATCAACATTTGAATATGACACATGAACTTGTTCTCCAAATGTGCCCCATCCACACACGGCCCTGAATCGGCCGAGCGGAGCAGCCTGGACTCGGAGGCGGAGGAGACTCGAAGAGTTTCACCGCTGAGCCGTGAAATGAAAAGTAGCAGCTGATGTAGCAGCAGAGCTGCCGGGTGGGGGAGGGTCTCAGGCGGGGAGCCGAGCCGAGGGACGGCAGGAGGGAGCGACGACTGGAAGTGACTTCCACGGCAGCGGCCTCACGTCCGTCTGAGACTCTGTCCATGGTGCTACTTTGTCTGTTTCACTCGTCACGAACACGGTCTCACCTCACACACACACACACACACACACACACACACACACACACACACACACACACACGCACACACACACAGACAGACAGACATGTTTAGTGAACAGTGACGTTACACGTTTCAAACTGCGCGGAAGTTCTTTTCCGTCGACTTCACACCAAAGTCAAACACTAACTACCATTTCTGCTTCCAACTCCCCGATCAAATACTCCGGAGTGCAGCCCCACCCCCTTGTGATTCTCCTCTAATAGTCATTGGTTAGTCAACCTGTCGTTCCAAGTTTGCAACTCTTAATTGGCCTATGCTTCCCGCCCCCCCTCGCCCCTCGAGCCTGGAACCAGCTGCTTTGACCAATTGCAGCTCGGCTTGTGTCCAAAGGGCGGGAAGAGGAGGAGAAGAAGGAGGAGAAGGCGCGGGGGGTGGCGGAGGTCAGGCTGACACAAATGGAGGAAGAGAGAGCGGATTTCTGAGAACAAACTGCCACATTTGGCCTCTTTGTGTTCGAGGAGGCAAATACCTGAGACGATCAGCCGATTTGACTGGATGCTTTCCTTGTTTCCTTTCTTCTAACCTTCCACATCCCCCCTGTTGTTGTCTCAGTGCTGCCATATTACATGTTAATGCTGGAGTCCACACATATGACTCACTGGATTTATTTAGAACACTTTCATATCTAGATCAACAATCAACTTGGGCAAACGAAGAGCTCCGTTTTCATTCTAGGGAAAACTGTGAGGTGCCATCATCGCCAGCACAGAAAATGTCATGCTGTAGCACTTTTCACTCAGCAAACAAAAACTGGGCCCAACCAGTTAGACACTATTTAGACACATACATGTGACATTCAGTGGTTTACATGATAAAAGGCCACACAGATCAACTCACACTGATGAACTGACAGGATCACTCTTACAACATATTGACCTCCAATGTTATTGTTGATCAATTGATTGTGAGATTAATTAATTTTTTTTCACCAATATGGTCATATTGATTTATCTATAAGTAGAGGTTGTAAAAGTACACAAACTCAAGTAAAAATACCTACTGTAAATACCCCACTAGAAGTAGAAGCACTGTTTTTCATTCATCACTCGTTAATAACATGCTGTACAATATACAGAACATGTACGTACTCAGCAGTGAAGCATTTTCAGGAAATAATAAAAAACAGTCGCAGGTAAGAAGATTATTTTTGTACTGACAGTTGCTTCATTCATTATAATACATAAACTTTTATTAGGTAATTAAAAGTGAGAATCTACATCAGCAAAGAATAACTGATAATTAAAGATTCCAAATAAATACAGTGGTGTAAAAAAGTATCATGTCTCAGTCAGAATGGAGGAAAAGTAGGAGTTGACTGATAAATGGAGAGTATACTGTAGAATGAAAATATCCCAGTAAGTTACCAACTACACTCACATGCACTAATATCTAGTATATGTATCGATTAAATGCATCAGTATATAAGAGTATTTTTCCCCACAGTCGTGGGTCCTCGGCACACTGCGCATGCCCGATCCAAAAAAAAAGAGGTGGGGGGGTTGTCTCTGCTCCATCCGGGAACTTCAGAATTACCATTGACAGCCGAAGCGCAACTTTTCCCCAGGCAAAGTGAAATCAAGCCGCGGACTCGGACAAAATATAGTCCCCATTTTTTAACTTAAATTTAGCGAAATAAAAGCTAACCCTCTCCCCCGACGGACCCGTCGACGTTTGGCCGTAATCTGGAGAGCACTCGTTCGGGGTCTGAGCTATTTCCATCGGGTTTGAAGCACTTTTGAAGACGGGCGGAAAGTGGGTGATGAGTCCTGGCGTGTAAAAAGAAGCGAGAACTTGCTTTGCAGCCTGAGTAGTTGTTCTTTCAATTGTTATTGTCGCTTAAAAAAATCTTTAATTCACTTAAACTTCGTCTCGGCCGCGTCGAAAGTGGGAGAAAAGTGCTTTTCTAGCCGGAACATGGAACTACAAGGCCTGCAAGAGGCGCTGAAAGTAGAAATCCAATGTCATCAGGTAAATGAAACATCGTGTTATTCCGTCGTTATTGGTATTGGGAAGCAAGTGAGAGCAGCAGGGTGAAAATGTGGAGGCACGGGAGCTTCCGGGGGCTTAAACTCTGCGACATTGTGATGTCTGCCGGCGACGCCGCGTCCACTTCCAAGTCTGATTAAGTGCACTTTTCACAGGACTTTGGCTAATTGTCGCGGGTGTTTTCTGCGAGGAAATCGGAGTGAGAATGCGGTGGTGCTGTGTGGCGATCAGGACGCGACCTGAATATTTATGAGGTGCCAGAGTCGCTGGATGTGGCTAACATCCCTCGCTTTGTTCCTCCCTTTAACTTGAGACACTTTTCTAATTTCGCTGCTCCGTCGTGCACAAACTAGTTGCTCCGATGAAGCAGGACCCACAGGTAAATATGTTGGCTGCCTTTTGCTCAAAGACTCCCCAGCGATACGATCCGGGGGAATTGGGGAGTGTGCGAGAAACTTTATCAGCATAAATCTCCTCCTCTGTTCGGCTACTTGTTAGTTAGCAAGCCTGTGTGTTTGTGCTGAAAATGGGCGCTGTGAAGTTTAAACGGCGGGCCACCGCAAAAGGAAAGAAACGGGCCAATATTCCTGACAAGTGTGTAGTTTGATTGTAGGACGGGGAGCTTGGAGACAGCTGCACGACAGGCAAACAAGCATCCCAGCCCTGAGCGGTACACAAGTGAGCTCCACCGTGCTCCATCTGCCAGGCTTTCGGGCTTGTTTTTTGACATTTCTATGGAAGCTTTTTAACGTGGCCAGTGTTTGATAAAAGCCCCTTTTTCGTGTGTCCTGCCCGGTGCCACAGCTGAGCCGAACCGCCGGGCTCCATCCCGGTTCTTGCCTGTGCTCGCAAAGTTGTGTAATGTTGAACATTTTTAGCGTCCATTTTGAGTAGGTCGACATGTTTCTGGAGAGTAAGGTTGGAGGCTAATAACGGAGCAGCTTAGCTAACTATCCGGCTCAGACTTTTTTCCAAGCCCTCAGTTGAGGTTTGAACGTTCAGCTGCTCAGTGATTCGAACACCGACTCGGTTTCCAGAGTGTTTCGGGCGGTTCAACCTGCAGGTTTTGCTACTTTATACTTAGTCTGCTGGTGTTATTTCTTCTCGGTCACATGACCACAGCGGTGCATTTGATTCGCTCACTTTCACTTTCCCACTGTCTTTATCTCTCGCATACGGTGTCCTAAATTAACTTTGAGGCAAGTTCATTACGGAGATGGATGCTGGCTGACGGAGGCCGCAGCAGTGTTCAGCACCGTGGCTAGCTCCAACAGCTCTCCCGACTGCCGCTGCCGCTGCTGGTGCACCGCCCCGCCGGTCGGTCCCAGCCCGACAGCAGCCGCACACAACTTCCCTACAGTAGCAAGAAGAAGAAGAATGCAAGGAAAATAGGTCGATATTTATTTAGCCACTCGTTGTGTTGTGTCTTATTTTAATTGCCAGAGGCCTGTTTTCCCTCTGCCTGACTTGAATCGATTCTGTTTCCAGTGGAATTCAGTTTCTAAGCACTTGCAGTTAAACCCATTTAACTTGCTGCGTGCAAAAGAAGGCACATAGCAAAGCAACGATGGAACATGGCAGCATCGGGAGAAGCGGTTTTAATAATCCAGTTTCTATCCAGGATGCTGCTTGCTCTGAGTCCTTGCTGTTTGTGTTGTATTTTTCTTTTTCGTCTTTCAGTTTGGTAGTGGAAGCTTCCATTTTGAGACAGAAGAGGGGGTGGTTCCCCCCCACCCCCACCCCCCCAACATGGAGAGGAAAAAAGTCTGCAGAGTTTCGTGCAGGAGGTGGAGGAGGAGGGGGGATGGGCCCCATTCATGCCTAACATTACCATTTTGATTGCTTTGATGCTGTTTTTGGTTTGAAGGGGGGAGGGTGGCAGGGAAGGAGAGAAAGCCCAGTCAGCACTGCACGGCAATGTTTTTAATCACTGCTTCTTCTTTAGCAGCAAAATGTGACCTTTACTTTTCCTCTGCACAAATGAACCACCACTTTCCTCTTGAACCAAATTAGTCTTAAATTTTACATCCACACGCGCTGATTTAATGATTGTGGTTAAAACCAAGTCCACTTTGAGGTTCTGTCAACATTTGCTTTGCCACAAAATAAACTCGCCTTGAACTTTAAGCTGCTAACAGAGCGATTATTTATCAGTTGGAAGCAGATTAATTAGATAACTGCACAAATGTTTATTGGTGTGATTGTGAAAATGCCTTCGAGCTGGAATGAGGGCTGGAGGTCATTCCATGGTCACAGTTTGAGGCCTGTGGATGCAAGTTTTATTTCCTCATACAGAGTGGGAGAAAATGTGAGTGAAAGGTTTCAGTCTGGAGCTGGAATTGAATATGGAGAACAGTCTGTCTTCAGCATCCATGTTGTGAATAAGAACACGTTTTAATAACAGCCTGTTTTGCTCTAGTGTTTATCGGTGGAGGGGAGCAGGCTGCTCTAAGGAGTTGACGGATGTGAATGCAAATGAAGAATGTTTAGAAAATAAAAATAAATGGAGAGGGTGCATGTGTGAATCGGGTTACATTTTCATTCTACTTATGTGTTCATATTCCTTTTCAAGGTCTCCTGCCACTATGAAATCTTAAAACGACCACCTCTTTTGCTTGATAGCCCTATTTTGGCCCTTGAAGAAGAATAGATTCCTTGATTTATTTTCATTGTGCTCCACTTGCTCTCTGTTGCGTCATAGCACCAGTCTTTACTGACTCGTCAGGTGGAGAAAAGTTGTTTGTGCTTCCACTTAGACGGTTCTGCTCTGGTTATTGTTTAGCATGGAGCAACCAAGGTGTCTACACAACTGTAGAAAAGCATTTCATTCTTGCATTTAATTCACGTTGTTGCTTCTCTGTTAAGACGTATTGTAACGAGGAGAACTTGCAAAAAATGCCACAGCTACTGGGCTTAAAAGATTTCAATGCCAGGAGAACAGGCCTTTCAAAAGGTACAATCTTTAACAATAGCTGTTTCTGCTTCCTGCACTTTTTTGTACATTTGTGGGCTGATTACAGTTAAACTGGGCACAGAGAGCTAAACCCTGACACCCTGACTGACAGAGACAGAAAACTGCTAGAAATGTGGCTGCTGTGTATTTTATTTTAATTCTCTGCCAAGTTAAGTCACTTTTTTTGTGTGTGGTTTGGCAGTTTGTTTCTTTTGGTAATTTTGCATCCACAGTTTATTTTTCAACAGTTTTTGTCTTGATTGTTTTCTGCCTCTGGTCATTTTCTCTCTTTTTGATAGTTTTTATGTTTTATTTTTGGTAATTTTAATATCTTTATTTGGACTTGTTTTTAATATTTCTTGACATTGTTTTGAACCACGTTGTAGTCATTTTCCATCTACTTTTTGGCAGCCATGTCATATTTTTTGTTTCTTCGGTCCTTAGTTTATATTTTTCATGTGTATATTTTTCAATCTGGTAATGTTTTAAAAAATATGTAGTTATAATTTTGTCCTTTTGTTTGCTTTTCAGTTTTTAACTGTCTCCTTCTGAGTGTTTCACATCTACCTTTGGCCATTGTGTGTCTTAACCAAGCTCTGTGACATTTAGATAAGACCTATTAAGGCTTCTCTTATACAGAAACGTGAGCCCATGGGCCCCCTGACCCTTTAGGCCCCTGGACCTGTTCCCTGTAGGCCTTTTTGGTAATTTATGCATGTGCACATCTAAGCAACACTAAACTGAGCATAGAGGTGGCAGAGAGAGTGGTAATAAAGAACAGGAGGACACAGCTGTAGTACACAGACAAAAGGTGCTTGTACTTTTGTGTAGTAAAGGTAGCTGGTTGGTTCAAGTTATCTGTGATGTGGAGGAAAATGTCTACTTAGAACCTCAGGTACATGGAAAATGAGAAATGGGATGTTTCTGGATGATTAGCTGTTTAAAGGTCACAGGTGCATCCCAGTTCCATACTGTTTACTGATGTGTAGTACACACTGATGGTGTGCCAGTTCACATATACATAGACATTTGTTTGAGCCGCTATGATGTTTGAGAGTGATGCTATTGTTTTGTAGTGTGATATCTAACACCATGGTGCTGAAACTGAGGCTAAAATATAGTTATAGTAAGTTCACTGAAGTCAAAGAAGCAATGAGCAGCTGCTGGGCCCTCATTACCTCCTGTTTCACCTACTTTCTGAACATGGTGTAAAGTTCTTTTTTTGAAAACAAAACACTATACATATGCAATATAATAATGGACTCACAACTTTATGTAGAAATACATGACAAATTAGCACAAAAGTGAAACATTAAAGATTTTGAAATGAGGACGTTTTGCAAGTCAGGAACTCGGTTAAAAAAACAGCAAGCTGCAAATTCCTAATTCTGGATTTTTAAATTAATTTAACCAAATTGCACTTAAAGCATTGTCATTCTTGAGCTTTAAGGAAGTCAGAGTTTACTTTTAGGTTATTTTATTTCAAAGACAGTAATAAATATTCAGTAATATTTTTGGGTATATTTTGAAGTGAGAAACTTAAATGGTCTGATAAATGCTGTGTAAGTGACAAACTCCCTTTCAGCGTGTCCCAAGTGTAATTGAAAGTAGTCCGAAAGGCAAATGCTGCAGGTTTTGGAGAAGGAAACCGTTACAAGTGTTTCTATTTATTCCTTGACATCCCTGCAGGTGAAATTAAAGCTGCTGTAACAGACTCCTGTCTGCGTAAAGCTATTTAAGGTCAATGCTGTCTCTTTTACTGCACTAATTTCCTTTTTGGACATGCACTAGTCAGCGCAGGTCAGTAGTCGGCTGCTAAAACTGTACTGTGTCAGACATAGGCTCTGCTCAGTAATTGGACATTTGAGATGCTGTTGAAGCTGTTGACTGCTCCCTCCATCTATTTCCTCCATCCTTCAATCCTCAGCCTTTGCCCGCTGAGCCAGAGTAAAGGTTTCAGGGAGTGGTACTCACATCTGGCCACGTGTAGGCAGAGAACAGGCTTTGTACGGAGGCTGGTGAGCAGGCAACTTTTCCCAGCAATTGAAGCCCAACTTGGGCTAATCCCACAACGACTCATTACAGGTTCCTGCAGTGCTGATTAAGCCCAGGGAAGGTTTAGGGGTTTCTGCTGGACTAACTCGTGGTTTTACAGTGCACACTGGTGTAAACGACCAGTTTTCCCTGCAGACTCTCACGCAGATTTTCCCTGTAAGCCTGATCTATATGTTTAGGCAACTTTCTCCACCAATTTATTCTGTTTCCTTCCCTCGTCTTGAAATCTGAAGTGAGCTTTAACTGGAACCTACTTGGCTTCACTTTTATGATTTTATTTAGGATGCAGAAATTTCAGAGTGGAAACTCAGTAGTGTTCCCAAAGAGCAATGCCAAATGATAAAATCCCTCCTACTTGTAGATAACCAATTACTATTCACAAGTAGATATCAATAATGTCAGCTCATAGGAGTAGATGCATAATATTATGATATAATTCAAGTATTTCATAAATATTTAAAGCTAACTGTACAAGGTCCACTTACTTGTTTGTTTGCCTGTTACATACATTGACAAGAGAATGGTCAAGATGAAATTTAAAGGCAGCATGGGCGAAAACAACTGGACGTTTAAACATGTAACGGTTCGGAGACAACTTGGCAAACTTTATCTGCTGAAGACTGTGATGAAGTTTAAAGCTTCAGAACCAAAACGAAGTGGGTCAGAACTGGAGGTTGTCGTCAGCAGTTGTTATCCGGTGCTACATGCTAGGGCTTCAGCCACTTAGTAGTTTTCCAGAATCAAAGTGTGAAAATGTGTTATTCTTTTGACTGCAACTGAACTCTGTTTGTTTAAGCTGCTTGTCAAAAAATAGTTTTAATATGTATGAGTAATACTGTATTCGCTTTCTAGAGACACCTTTCATTATATAAACACTTTCATACATGATATTTATCAGGCTTTAATCCTGTAGAGAAAATTATGACTTTACAGATTTCTATTCTGATATTAGGATAGCCTATGCTGTTTGTGGGTGTGTTTTTGTGTGTGTGCGCACACCAACTAAAGGGCATCCACGTATCACTAGCAGGAAGCAGCAGATCCCCATTCAGTCTCAGAGGACTATAAATCTGTTCTCTTTTGTCCCCGTGCTCTTGAGGCTGCAGCAAATCGTCCCCTTTTTTGTTTCTTTTTAATCATTACTGGAAGGCACGTTCAGCTTTAATTAAGAGCAACATGGAAGGAAACCCTGCAACGAGTCTTCCTGAGGCAGGACAGTACTGCTTAGCGACTGTCTGTCCGTCTTCCAGCTTTACCTTTTACTGAAAGTCTTTGGTGTCTGCAGGTCCTAAAAAGCACTGAATACATGTTCTTATAAAAAGGCCTCAGCAGGTATTTTATTAAAAAAGAATTTCATATACAGATGTTGGTTTGGCTACTGTAGACACAAACACCAATTATAACTTTTTTCTTTTTGTCTCAGTCCAGATGTGATTGTTTTCAATCTGTTGGTACTTTTGTGCCTCTTTCTTTGTTTTTTGCACATCTTGCTGGTCGTTTCTGGTCACTTTGCGATTGCACAATATTGTTTTCTTTGCAGTTGCTGGTCCTTTTGGTCTTGTTTTGGTCATAGTTGGGTCTCTGACCAGTACCTATGCTTGTTTATTATTGCACGGGTCCAGCTCTCATATATTGACTTTGCTACTAGAAATAACTTCTTACAGACATCTATGGAAGTGGTGACAAAAATGTGATTATAAATGTCAACCAATTCTTGCACTTATTATAAAGATAATTATAGGCTAAGACTTATTGTTTGTTGACAATTGCCTTATAATAGTCTTTAATTCAGTTTCACTAAAGCTGATAGATGCTCAGCCTGTAAAAATAGTGTATGAGATGAAAACCGTAAGCATCCTAGTAGCTATGAGGTTGTGTGTATCTCTGCTTTTAGTCCATTGGTTTTTAGGGTTAGTGTGACTGTCTGGAAGAATCGATGGGCATTCAAAAAATAGTAGTATAGTTTTCGAAGAACATTCTGACTTTTTAGGTTTTACATCTTTTAGATTATACATCCTTGTTGTTTCAGTGACTTTGGCTTTGCCAGTATCCTAATCCCAAAGCCACCAGCATATTGTATTAAAACAGAACACTGTCTGACACGTCTCGTTTCCCTTAAGTCATTTCATCTAAATACTGAAGGTCCTGAAACAACACTGTAAATTTAAGCCCTGCAGCAATGTTAGACTGAGGTGGACAACACAATAAAAAAGGTTTGTGGATGAGCTTTATTCATACCGATACTGAACCATAAAATCACATCCATATTACCCCTGATACATAGAATTGGCTCTGCTATTAGAGCACACTTGGATTTTTATCTAACAAGCGCGATTCATAGACTAGTAAACAAGTGTCAGATCACCTGCTGCTGACTCAAATCCAGTGTTCCTTCTAGTTTAGAGGCCTGTTTTGGTATCATTCTGCAGCCGTGGATCCACATGATGGCTCCTTATTGCTGAACAGTAAACAGTCGTTTCCAGAGACTCACCGAAAAGTGCTGATGTAGCTCTGCTGGCAGGCAGAGGGAGCAGAAAGCCTGCGATGAATTAACCCATGTTGACTGCCATGCTGCTGTTTCTAGCTCTGAAACGCTGTCATCTTTCTGCACACAGCAAGAGTGTGTAATGTAAAGAAGGGGCAACACCGACTCTGTCGCTTTCACTCCAAGGAGGATCATATTTCATTTTCAACAGGAAATGCTGAAATAGGTACACAGTTCACACTTTTGTCAGAGTCCTACTAAACCAGAAAATGACATTTTGACATTAACTTTAAAATCTTCTTTTCTTTCCCCATTCTGTTTACCTCAAAGTGTTCACACTATTTGTCTTGGGTTTTTACTTTTTGCTTGGAAAACTATGACTCCTTATTAAACGTTACTTTTATATTGAGGTTGGGTTTTGTAAAATAAAATGTGTTGTGAAATTCTTGAAAAAAATTCCTTTTTTGAAAATCTCCCATCACAGGGTATTTTATATATAACCTCATGAAAGGGGCAACAGCATGTCATATTTGATTAATGCTTGGAATTAAACTATAAAATTACATTTACATGAATGTTTAATTTTATTTACAATTTTTAATTATGACTAGTATTGACTGTTCTTTGGTTTCATGATAGTGCCACATATCGCCTAATAAAAATTGTAAAATTACATCTTGAAATGACCTGTTAATAAATGTTGCAGTTTTTTCCATCTCTTGCAAACGGATGACTAAAATCATATAGATCAAAACCTACCACGCCAACAACAACAATAATAATAATATATCACTATTCTTGAGCCCTTGCAGGCATTAAAATAAAATGTCTTTTTTTCACCGTTGTAAATTACAACAACAAAATTAAAGGTACATTTGGGATCTTGCCATTTGTAGATTTAGTCTGTAGTAACAGATGGGAGATCAAGTTTTCTGCATGATAAGTGTTTTTCTCCATGCTGAAAGTGAAGAGGCAGGGCTAGAGTTTCCCTCTGGTTCAGAGTTACCAGTCGCTCAAAGACCGGCAAAAGAAGAAAAAAAGTCATTAAATTTCATCACTTCCCTAGTTCCACAACAGCACACTCTTTATTTGGAGCTGGTCCCCAGGGAAATAATAATGAGTGTGAGTTTGGTTTGAAAGAACTGGTTTTGTGGAATAAAGAATGAAAGACACACGTTGGTGAAATCGATTGAAACACTGAGTATGAAGCCATTTGTTCGCTTCTGTAGTGGCTGCATGCTCATAAAGTTCAGACTGTGCTTTTAAAGGAGATTTGAACACTATATTCTTTTTGTCAGATGTTGGCTTAGGTTTATACTTTGATCAGATGGGTCCAGATTTTATTCATACTTTTATTCCATTATTTAGCTCTAAACTACTCCAAATGTCTGTAGTATATCCAAGAACCCAACATATGTAATTGTCTTAATGGCTTCTTCGAAAATGTCAACTTTCTCTTTTTCTGTTGCGTTATTTAAACATAGATTTAGCCTCATTGCTACAGTTTCATCCTTTGAAACAACTGCACCTTTATCCCATAGGTATTTTAACAAAGTACAACAATTAGAACATTGCAAAAAATTACATCGTTATTTATTGATATTACAGAATTTTCTTGTGAAATTATTTTCCATTCTCACAATACCACTTTTTATGTGGAAATCCATAATCATCATAATTCTGACATCAGAGAATGATAAATAATATTACAGCTTTATTCTCAGGATATTTCAGTCTTTTTTTGTTGCAAAATTGATTTTTTAAATATTACAATTATTTAGTATTTTTGTGTCAATGGGACTTAGACATAACTTCATCTTTATTTTTTTGGCGGGGGTTCTTCAAATTCTGTTGTAGTTATAGCAATGTGATTTATTTGTCCACTGAAATGATTGGATATCAGAAAATTAATAATGGTAATATTTCCAACAGTAATACCCCAAGAAGAAGCCCAAGATCAGGTGTAGAAGACATTCTTCTTGTATTTAGGAGACAACTTCATTAGTATAGAATCCTGTAAACCTCTTTCTTGCAGTTGCAGGGAGTTTTGAAGTTGGCAGGTGGAAACATCTTTCAGCTCAGACTGTCTTGTTCTCCCTTCAGGGAATGAGAAAGTCATGTAGTGGAGAGCTGCAGAGCTCGGATTATCCTACTCATAAAGCTGTGAAAATTGCTGTAATAATTCAGAAATTGCCTCCGTGCATCATGCACAGAGCCTGTTCTTCTTTTTGAAAACTTGTTTGTGCAGTGAAGACAAAGTGCTGCTGTGCCTGAGTAATGTGCATGTTTTGTTTGTGAGAGTTATCTTCTGCCCTTTGTGCTGATGGTATTTTCAGCACAAGTCCGTATCATTGCTCAATTTCACGCAGACCTGACGTTAATTGTTGCAGTTTCATGGACATCGATGTGTCAGTGGACACAGCGCTGTTTCCTTCTGCACTCAAATACCATCCACACTCACGGCTTTAGCTGGTAGGAGGTTACAGTCAATTATATTGGCAAATTTGGTATTTGCAAAGTTCAACCTGATGGTAGTTTATAGCCATGTATCGCACATATACAGGGTGTGTGTCAAATTGGTCAAATCACTCATAGTGTGTGGCATGCTATGCTATGGGAACACGGCTGATGTTCTAGGAAACTGAGCACTTACCTTAAGTCTACTAGTACCACATTAGTGCCGTAATGGTAAATGTTTGACTTCTACCTTTAGGCCTTTTATTTGTTCTTGTTCTAGTGGTCTTGAAACTTGGAATCCCACAAACCAGCACATCCATCACTTCATCTCTGCATACTCTTTCTCCTTTCCTGTGCCACTTCTTTCAGGCTTTAAATTGTTCTTGATACAATTTTAATACAAGAAGAAGTTTTCTGAAATCAACACTAAGCCAAAAATAGACCCACTATTCCACTATTTGCCTTTGCATTTTTACTTTTTGTTTGACTTTTCATTTGCAGATGCGTTTGGTAACCATCAACAGGCTTGATGCAGATTTCTGTTTGGATATTTGACCACTCTGCTTGGCAGAATTGATAAACGTTGAATTTTTTAAGTCTTTTGCATGGCTGTACCATAGTGTATCATAAATACTGTATGGTGAAAATTCATCCCCATGACAAGGAGCTGCTTGTGACCATTGATGAGCCGACATTTTCCTTCTGAATTGTCCAGCAGACAGCTGAATTAATTCTTTCTTCAGTCATACCAAGTCATCCTGGAACTGATGCCGCAGTCTATCCCCACAGCATCACAGCACCACCACCGTGCTTGTCTGTAGTGCATGGTAGTGTTCCAAGACATCTTCGTTTGCAGAGGGTGTCTCTTGCATTAGAAACTTTGCTGCACAGTAGTGATGACCTGGAGGGACAAAAGCTGCACTCACCCATTCTCGGTCTTTCAAAGAGCTTCAGTCTTGCTAATTCAGAGTCCTTACCCTTTTAATAAACTTCCTCACATGTTCTCATTGTATTATCATAGCAACACGTCACCCTCAAGTCGCCGGTACTATGGCTTTGTGTGTGTCTATACTTCTATTCTTGTGCAAATTAGTCTTCTACTCAGATGTTCCAATAAAACCTCTAGGCTTGGAGACTTGTGGTTTTGAAGTAATTTCTATATTTGGACAAAAAGTTTAAAAGTCTCTGTGTGCTTGTGTTTCTGTTGGAGTATGACCTGTCTGACACCATTCATATGGCACATATTCAGTCAGTTTCTTTTTTCCCTTCTTCCTCCTACTTGTATCGTCCACATCTGAGCCGTCCGACTGACTGACATGATGAATAATGTCTATCTGAAGACAACGATGAGACATGAGCAAATTTCTTGACATGAAAGTGACTTGTATAGGTGTGTGCTTTCATGCATAACAGATTACGGTTCAGCTCAGGTTTGAGTCCCCACATATCTGTCACACAATAGTGGACTGCACTTTCCCTTTTTTCTGGGAATCCAAAACATATGATGTTGCTGGATGTTGGATGGACTTTGATATTCTCTTAAGTTGCTCTAAAGTCATAAAAAATGTACTATGTATATGCAACATAACATGTGTTCACTCCTAACCCTAGGTAGACAATATCTATGAAACCACAAAGTCAGAAATCAGTAGATTGATGGCACATTTAGTTTGTAAATATTTTTCTGATAAAGTTCTGTGATTCTGTTAGGACAGAGAGTGAGATTTTTTTATATTTTATCCTAAGACTGAAGGCCACAGTTTGACAACCTTGGACTTCAATTAAAATTTGTAGAAATTGTTCAGTTTTACCAAATGGCTAATCTGCCGAGACTCTTAAAAACACAGTAAGCATATAACACAGACAGTACGTACACATGTACCACCTACACACACCCACATTAACAAACCACCACTCTAGCATTTAAACATGCTTTAGAACACACAATCTATCATCATACATTCCATACTCGGTTCTCCTATAATCTTTGTATGTAGGCTACGCAATCTAGTACAATTATTCAACAACTACTGTAAGTCTGCAATCCATCAGTTATAGGCTATAAACATGTTACTGTTGATTCTGTTGTTTAATTGTTAAAAATAAATCAAAAATGGATACTAATATTGGCCTCATAAACCGCCATGAAAAAGCATAATATCAAAACCAAATGTTACGTTCTGAGCCCAGTGTCACAAATTAACACTGTGGGGCTAATAGTGTTCAAAACAGAACAACAATCATCACATCTTATGTCCTTAGACCATAAAGAACTGAACAGACAGTCCTGCAAATCAAGCAGCAAACCCTAAAGAGTTTGGACAAACTCGCCTTGAATGATGCACCGTTTTCTCTGAGATTAGAATCACAACCTTGTTGAATCATTTTCTTTTCTGTAAAGGGCACAGTAGTAGAAAAGGCAGACGTATTGACTTTCTCCTTGATAACGTTTTCCAGCTTGTCTCAGTGTTGATAACCGGGTGGAGTGGCGGGCTGAGGCCTCGGTCAGCAGCTTACCAGCTGACAGCGCTGCTGTGCACTGTCAGCAGCTGGACCCGGCCAAAAGACCCATGCTATCATCAAATGTTAAACCACAACATCTCAGCCCTGCTTCATGGCAAATCATTTTGACATCTACCAAGACGGCAACATCTCCAATGTCTTCATGGAAGATTTTAAAACTCACAACAATTGGCCCAAGTTTTTACCTTGCTGATGTTTTTTTTCATAAAACCGTTTTCTTTTTTTAAAACCTGCTTAGACTGAACAGGTTTAACTTAAAAATACATGATTTTTCAGAGCTTAAGAAAATGGAACTTTCATTAAGAAATGTTTTGCCTTTTTAGAAGGAGCAAAGGTGATTGTAAACCGCATACATTGTCAAAAGTAAACTTTTTGACCTGCTGGTTCTACATAAAAACGTGATTACTAAAATCAATAGCAATTATCAGTTGGGCTGACATGGAATTACCATGTGAAATATTACAGTACAGCTGCTCCTGGCCTTTACTAGGACTTTGCTTTTCTGTTTCTTCTTGCTCTCGACAGGCTGTTATTCCACCTTAAACCATTGCACTGCAACAACTAACATGAAACAAATGTGCGTTTGGATTTCTGTGGATTTTTTGGTTAATTGGTGCACCATCTGAACCAGACTTGACTCCAAAAAGACTTTGCCTCCTCCCCGTTTCCCACTGAGAACTGATGTGAGGTTGTCAGGTTTTTTGTGGCGAGCAGCTCTGGTGGTGTGCAGCACTTTGATCCGTTAAAAAGAAGCATGTATGGACATTGGGGACAACCCCGCTCACATCTGATTCAATTAACCCACAGACTGACAGTATGATGGGCTGTAGCAGCCTGCTGCTCCCATAACCCACTTCACCTCCATCTGTCAGACAGAGCGAGAGTGAGTTTACGCAGCTCTGCCAGGACACAGCAGCTCCACTATCTGAACCTGACAGTGTTACATTGGATTTTCATCACATTGGGATTCCTGCAGCTGCTTTTCCAAATCGCAGGAAGATGTGTTTTACCTTGATCTGTTGGGGGTTTTGCCCAGACTGTTGCCCACAGGCTTTCATCAGCGCCAATGATTTCAGCTGCTTTCTTTCTTTACTTTCCTGCTACATGCATAACTGAACTGCATTTTTAAGCAGGTATAATCTAAAAAGCTATGTTATAACATTAGAATGCAATTATTTGGTTTCCTATAAATGCATAAGCTTGACAAGACATGATTAAAAATAGTTTCAATAAAACTATTAGTCTTCAGTGCCACAGGTTTGTGGTGCAGCCACCAAACCACTTTGCTAAAAATGAAGTGATCCACTTCTGTTTCCAGTTCCAAGACAATGCAGTGATTTCCAACACTTTTGACCGGTAACTGTGTTGTAAGTTGTTAGCCATGCTTGCAAACTCATTTCTGAACAGATGAACACTGTTCTGTAATATGCACAGGTCCCATTGGCAGACAGACATATGTCCTAGCAGATATGTCGCCTTTGTTTTGAAGTCCTACGCTGAACTGAAGTTCTGTTTTTGTTATAGATGCTCAGAACTTGGCATTTTGTATTCTGTTTAATTTGGAGCAGAGTTTTGAATCCCAGTCCCTGTTATAGCCTTTTGTCACCATCAGTGTTTCATAAGGTGGCTGCAGCTGTTTGCTGCAGAGTCAACAGCTCAAACTGGAACAGACCTGGAGAAGTCGGGAGTTGAAAGTGAGTTTCTGAGCTCCCCAGTCCTCCTGCTTTTGTATTAACTGGGCTTCTCTTTAATCTTTTATTTATCCTCTGAACTAAAGAGGTCATCCTGATTAAACATTGAGTGGGAGTGCTGGAGTGTGGGGAGTTTACAGCTTCAAAAATGGGAAGAAAAAGGCAAAAAGAAGCGGTGGCGGCCTGACAGGAGCGAAACGTAATTTTCTCGTTGTTTCTTCTTGTTGTGGTTGCTGTTTTGGCTGCCAGGCGTTGGCTCCTGTCATCACCAGATCACATCGCTTTATCATGCTGCCGGGATTAGTTGAATAGGGATCAGACAACTCTGCAGACATGTCCCACAATCTCTATCCTGTGCTATTTTAACTCTGGTCTTAAAAAGGCTGTGATTTTGTGCAGGTATGCAGAGGGTAATATTTTAATCAAGATTTTTTTTTTTATTAATGCACAGTTTTCCCAGCATGGGCTCCTTCGTCCCCATAGCTGCTGAATCAGCTGGTCTTCTGCTTCCTGACCCCTGATTGGCTCTGATGGCTGTTAAATGGCTAATGATGGGGAGGCCAGGGGACTGTCTATGAATAATGTGTAACGACTGCGTGTTGAAAATTATTAATTGTTATACTTGATCTGTTGATCTTGTGGACAAACAGCGTATCAATTACAGTATTGTTCTCAGTGCAATGGAAGTTTAATAAGTCTTCAACCAAACCTGGACACTGCTACATTTCCAGTTATATATGTCAAAACATGTCGAGGGATACTGGACATGTACTCCACTAAATGATTTGAGGTTGATGGTCTTAGCAGACTGTAATTAATTATTTTGTCTTTTGAGTTATACATGTGTCTGTGCAGAAGGTAGGCCTGATTAGAAAACATTTAAAGAGACGTAAGGTGTCTACGAGCCAAAGTTTTCTGGTGTGGACACTTCTAAAAAGAACGTTCTTCAAAAAATAGCTAAGCCTGTCACACTGATATTAAATGTTTGATTTCAGTGCTAACGTTACATGAAATTAAAGTTTAGCGCATTTTCATGGCAGGAAGTTTTTCACAAAGCCCAGAACCATTTTTAGGAAGCTAGAGACCCAAATTGTGGCTGAAGGATTATTGTGATAATAGTCCTGAATGGTGCTTATTGGTAAAACAGAAGTATCTGTGTCCATGACAGCTTTTAATTCCACAATTCTAATGATGGTTGCAATAAAGGACTATTGGTTCTGAGATTCATTAGTTCCTACATTAAACATGGCAAAACACAGGATATTTTAAATAGAACAAGCTGCTAATGAAAACAGATCCCAAACTGCTATATTCATCAGCATAAAAAAACGTGTTTGTCTAAATACAGATAAGTTCTAAAGTTAAAAATATTCCTGGATTTCGATCTGGATTAACTCTACCTGCCCTTCCATCCAGGAATTGGCATCATCCTACATGTACTGCAGGTGTTTTTCGGATTGCTAGTGTTAAGTACTAACGCTATTATTATTCCCAGTATTTTTGGACTTTTTGAAAGCTCGCCTGTTATCTTGCCTTGGCTCCTTGTGTTTAGTCAGGCTAATCTGCATGACTTAGCCTCATGCGTGTTGGCCTGGGGGTGGTGTGGAAGATATTTAAATGGCACATCTGAATTCACCAGTCACCTGAAGGGGAAGCGGCCAGCCTGAGCTAACCTAAACTAACAGCTGGATGGTTGGTAAATGTCCACTTTAAAACAGGGTGTGTTAAATGCAAGTTGAAAGGGTGTGAAGGACATTACGCTGTCTAAAGGAGCCTGACAGAGCTGCGAGTAGGAAGGAAAGTGAAGCATATTTTGTACATTGCTTCTGGCTTAGTGTAAGATGGTAATTAATATTTAAAGAAATAAACCAGATGTTCCAAAAAAGTGATCTCAGATAGTACACTAGTGTGTACATAAGTGTAGTGAACTTTAATCAAACTGGTGTTTGTAAGATTTTAAATGTAGTACATTGAAATATATTGAGGTGTAGAAAGTTGGTTTTGACAGGTGGTTAATGTAACTTCAGTCATAGTGGGTTGTGTGGTTGTTTTTTGTAAGATAAATACAGATTTTACTTACCTATAGACTTCAACTATAAGCATGTATCAAACATACGTTGCTTGTAAGGACGTAAATCAGCAGTATTTGTCATCACAGGTCTTTGTGAGAAGGCAGCAGAGGAAAGAGACGAATGTTATTGTCTTTCCCACAGCAGCTGGTTCCTTCTCAGCCCCTGCTGTCCAGGCCTTATTCTCTGCTCTCTGATTAGCTTTCTGTTGCCTCTGTGTGTGTGTGTGTGTGTGTGTGTGTGTGTGTGTGTGGGTGAGGAAGTGGTTTGTTCATCGAGGCTTTTTTGGGAACAAACAATAGACTCACTCAGCCAGCTAAACAGACAGCACCAGAAAGAGGTCAATTACGGAAAAGGACTAACAAAGAGCAAGAAAAAATCTCAATGTAAGTCTGATTAGTGTTTGCAATGGAAACCATTTTCTCGCATTGGAGAAGCTGTTCTTCTGTTGACAGGTCCTGACTGTCGTCTGACAGTCTGAAATGTTGAAATGCGGCAGCTTAGTTTTTGATGCTTATTGTCTTTACTCCAAGTGACGGTTAAGAGAGGACGGTGTAGCTGCTGCTCTTCTCCAGCTGGGTCAGAACACGTTAAGAAAAACCTGAAAACAGCAGAAATCTTGTTTTTTTTTTTTGTTTGTTTTTTTTCTTCCTCCCCTAATTTTAAACCAGAACAATGTGTGGGAGTGGCCTGTGATTGGCCTTCTTACCCAGTCTTCATTTACAGCCTCCTTCTAGGCCAGTATCCCACAATGCCCTGCTTTTTATGCATTATTGAGGCTCCTAGTTGCATCCTTTTTAAAAGAAAAGGCCTCACCATAAAAGGAAGTAGGGCTGTGCATGCAACAAGAGTGACTTCAAAGACCCTTTGAAAAATTGATCATGTGGGGTTGTAGCTAAAGTAGTTGTCGGGGTGATCTGAGGTCTTTTCATCAGGTAAAAAGACAAAACAATTTAATAAATATAAATGGGAGGAAAAATGTATCTGCCGACAATTGTTTGGGTGGGCGCTGGGCAGCTTGGACACCTTTAAAAGGTCACTGCTTTCATGCTTTTTGGCTGATTTTCTCCTTTTTACATGTTATTGTGCTTTTCACAACAACCAAAGAATTATTTTTTATCAAGTGTGCTAATGTCTTCTGGCTGTAGCTTATCAAATGTGAACATTTGCTGTTTTATTTTACTTTTTAAACTCATTGTTAAACCGAATGTGTTGGTTTGAAAATGGTCAAATATTCAAGAACCTTGTACAATCTCGTTTTAACATTACATGACGTTCACAAGCTTGTTACATTGAGAAGATGCTAATGAGTTAGCGTCACAGATTATTTTTATGTTATGGCTGTTTCTGTACAGTCCTAGAAAACACATACTTGACGGATGAAGTGGTATGTTAGCAAATGACATGCTGGCACATTTTTTTTGTGTTTATTTGTTTTGTTTTTGCAGAATTGTACATGTCCAACAGTCAACGCTATAACTGGAAGTTACCGCAGAAGTACATAAAGATGGCGAAAGAACAATATGGATGTTTAACAGATTACACAACTGGACTTACTAGTTCTGGTTTTGACTTGATCTTATTTAAAAACTAATAAACATAACACAATAGACACGGTTTGTCATCTGTGTCATACTATTTGCACCATACAGCAAGCAATAAAATGTCCTTTTATTCTTTAGTTTTAAGTCTTTAAAAGGTTTTTTCTGCGTAGAGAATTACAGTTTAGAGTTTTGCTTCTCAAAACTCTGTGTAAGCTAGAACATTTTGTTAAGATTTCCTAGTTTTGTTTTGTCCACAGGTCAGATTAGTTGTTGTTAATGTTCTAAAGTTTAACTGATGCAAACAACAATAAAACTTGCATGTCAGTCATTGAAAAAAAATGAAAAATACTGCTCTGTGTAAACCCAGAGAATATTCGTTTGAGGGAGGAGACCTCACTGTGTAACACTATGAATTGTTGCTGTAGTTTCAATTTGAACGCATGATATCACATCAGTTTCTCATAGTTCAAGTTTTATTCTTATGATTTCAATAAATTCATAAAATACATTTTTAATTCTGAATCAGGACCTTCAGTGTTTAGAACAAGAAGCTTTTAGAAAATAATGTGCCATAGTCAGTAGGCCGTTTTTAATCAGCATTTAATATCTTCTGCAGTGGTTTAACTTTTTGTATTAATCTTCTCATACAAAAACTTTGTTTTAGTGGCAGCACCTAAGTGCTTTTTTATCTCTCCTAAAATATGTTGTTTGTTAATTCAATTGATTAATCATCGCATTTTTGTATCACCTCCATCTCTTTTTTTAAAACCAGGTAAAATCCTGTTTAAAACAGTCGGTCGAGTTCCCTGTAGAGTCCTGGACCAAAGGTATCTGTGGCCTCCACTTTATGGACGAGCACTTCATCAAGATGCAGTGTTGGACTCCTGTAATGAGTGTCCTCTGCCTCGGTGGAGTCCCAGCTGTGTCATCAGTCCCATTATTGTCGCCCACAGCAACCATGTGTCTGAGTGGCGGCCCACGCCAGAGGCTGCAGTGCATTCGGCTGTTGCCTCCTTTTCTTTGCAGAAGGTCATGAGGTCATAATCCACATTATGTCACCCGAATGAAAACATTGCGTGTTGCATTACGAGAATTGCCTGTAAACTACTTAAACTGGAAGTCTTTTGTGAGGAAGCTTTTGTTTATCCTCACAAAAGAATGGAGTTTTTTTTTTTACTGTGCTAAATCTGTATTTAAAATGTGGACAACAATATGTGCCAGTGGTGCCACACAAAGGTCCTTAAAGGTCCAAGAAAGTTTAAGACAACCGAAAGGTTGGTGTACTTTTTTGTTTTGAAAGGGTTCTTACCTTACGAACCTTACCTTGCAAACTGATGACACGTATCTCTCTCAGAATCTCCTGGCTCCTGTAGGTGATGTTCACTTGTAGTACCAGACCTGTGGGATCAATGGGGGATGTAGGAGAGCGATGTCCTTGTTTGCATTTTGGCCCGGGAGGAGTTGTCCTGCTTTACTAAAGGCTTCCCTGTTGTCCCATGATACACAGGAGGAGGAGGAGGAGGCAGGGGTTGGATACAGGGGAGGAAGATGAGTGTATCACATGATGCAGGACCCTCACACTTGTTCGTTATGTTGCACCAGGCAGCATCAGACTGGCTTTATGGCCGTAATAGAAAATACTTCATTGAAAAAAAAAAACTCTTCATTGCAACCACTTTGGTTTTCTCAGAGAACCTCTTATGATATTTCATCTGCTTGTTTGATTTATTCTTTAGTTTCACTGCAGGTAATCAGTCTGTGCAGTAATAGTTATTATTTAGTATGGGTCAAACATGGTTTAAGTTTAATCCAATGATATCTACATCAAGCCGTCTACTGCAGGTGTTTTAGGTAACAGTGGTAAACCTCAAGCCTACAGTGAGTTCACAGCTACAGTCCTGTAGCAGCTTGCTCGGTATGTTGCAGTTCTTTGGGCTAAATGCTAATGCGATGAAGTTGGCATGTTTATATTTAGCAGTATTAGTTGTAGGTTTGTGTATTGCTGATGAACCCCACAAAGTGACCAGATCACATTGTGTGTTTAATGTCCGTGTTCAGAGACATCAAATAAAAACAGCAGCTTACGAAGTTTGTCTTAAAAAAAGTGCAGCCTCACCCCTCACTACTTCTTGCTATGAGTTTGAATCTGGATTCGGGTCCTAATATTAAGGAGATGGAGGGATATCTCGGGGATGAAGCCTCTGCCTATGCCTCTGTGTGTGTAATCCCGTCTTCTCTCTCAAATCTGATCTCATCCGCAGATCTCCAGCATAGCTCAAGGCGTCACTGCTTTAATACTGATAATGCCTTTTCTAGTTTGTGGGGAGTATAATCTTTGAAAATCCCTTTAATCAAAGCAGCGGTGACACAAACATTGCCTTGGAAAACGGCCGAGTAAAGACTTAATACGACAAAATGCTGCAGAGATTTTTTTTTTTCCCTCTCTTTTTCCTGTTGTTCAGATGTAATGTTTCAGGCTAAATTTACCTCTGCCTGAGCTGCAAAGGACAATACAGTTTATTCCTATTAAACTGAAACAATGATGACACTTTGAGAGAACATCCAGGTATTTGCTAATTCAGATGCAATATGTTTAAGATTCACTCAGTTTTGTACTTGACATCCAGGTGTAATTTATATTAGTTTGGAAGCAATTTATACAATTGGACAGTGCACCTCCTGGATTGCATGGAAATAATTAGACCTTTAGAAAGTATTTTCAAGCATATAAACACAAATCAATGATTGTGTTGGGGTAAGGACTGCAGGAAAGGCTTCCCCAAAGATTAACATTAGCCTGTTTGATCCATTTCACAACCAGCTTTGATGTGTGTTTGGCGTTACCGTTCTGTCGGAACACCTAATTATGTCCAAGCCACCATCAGGCTGGTAGTCATGCTGAAGAATTCTGAGGTCGTTTTCTATCCATTCATGACAATGGAGGGAAGGTCCAGTGGAAGACGAACTGTCTTGGAACATGATGCTGACACCGCCATGCTTAACATTAGCTAAAGTGTTCTTGGAGTCAAATGTCTCACCTATAATCCACCAAACATAGCTCTGGTCATTGTGGCCAATCTCAAGTCTAATCTGATGGTAAAACTTTCCCTTCAGGAAGTTGATTGTCTGTCAATGTGATCAGCTAAAACATGTAGTTGAGGTTGAAGGTGTTTACTTTGGAACAGGAGCTTCTTTCTTGGGCAGCAGTCCCTGTTAGTCTCTGGTGAGGTAAAACTCACTTGTGACACCTGCGTTCCAGCAGTCCTGACAGACTTGTGCCATGATGCGTCCTAGATTGTTTCTGATTATATGGACCAGTGTCCTCTCAGCTGAATGAGAAACTTGGGGTTTCATTCCATTATTCAAATTATTTACGTTTGAACTTATTATCTTGGTATCTACATTTTTTGTTAGAAAGGGACACTCCTGATTTGTGTGAATCTGCCATTCTTTTTCTCACACCTGCATTGACCTCTGTAATCTTTCCCATTTTCCTCTGCATCAGTCAGTCCAATATCAAGCTAATTGTCAGTCCCAACACTGGAAAGAAGATACTTTGGCGTGGCACATTTAGACTTTCAGACAGTGTTTCAGTGACTTCTGAAAGTCTGTGAAGACTGTGCTGATTTTATAAATTCCAAAATGAATTTAGCCCATCGACAAAAGCCATGTGGTTTTCTTCCATTAAAGATGTTCGTTGTGCAGTCATTCTACTGCAGCAAAAAGAGAAGCTGTGGCAACAACACTGCTGCCTTTTTCATGTGCTCTTTAAAAATGACATACAAGCGTGCAGTGCGGACTGGCATCAGAACTACTTATACCAAAAAAGATACTGGAACTAGCCGTTACAATCATGCAATCTGACACGTGAGCGTTGCATCACAGAAAATGATCGTAAAGTCTGCACGAGTCATTGAAGGCACTGGTTGCATCGTTGAGGCAGAGAAACAGTGAAGATAGTGAGGTGCCACCATGGAGCCGCGGCTTTGCTTTGAAGTGTGTTTCTTTCTTGCAGTAGTGGAGAAGCCTCCAGGGAGGCACTCAGCCTTCATCCCGACCCCTCCTACCGTAAGCCACTGCTCAGCAGCCTCCCAGATCAGCTTCAAAGTTGGGGGACATTGATGCCTCAAAAGTCCCTCAGCTTTGAAGTAAGGACAGGGCACAGTCACAAAGGTGCATTCATGGAAATGTAAAACAGACAGCGCTCACTAATTCTGCATTGATATCCACATTTCTTCTTGCAGCACAGTGCCCAAAGTTTTTTGAAGAGTAATAAGGCGGACATGTGCCTAACGGTGACAACGTCTCCTGACTTTGAAAGTAAAATGAATCTGTTAAGAGTCTGCGGGCAGTAAAAAAGTCAAAAATAGCTTATTATTCTAAAAATGCTGGTATTTCTGCATGCAAGCAGTTTTTGTGCTGCTTTACTTATACAATAGTACATTTGCCCCGTTTCTTTATTTTTAATTTGTAGCTTTTAAGTTTGCATATCTAATGAAGAAGAATTCAAAATGACCGTAAAAAGTGTGACTTTAGCAAGAGTTTAAAAGAACCTACTTTAACTAGTAGACCAGAACATGAAGGGTTGTTCTTGGTTTTTCCTTGGTCCACATCCACATGTACAGGTGTGAAAATTAATGAAAAGTCGTAAACTGAACCCACCCGTTTCAGTGGGTTTTTTGGATTTTCTTGGTTTTTAGAAAACGTTCATTTTGTTCAACTGAAGTAATTGTGCATTTTTAATGAACATATACCTCCTTTGAAGCAGTTGATTTTTGACGTTGGATCTATACAAACAAAATAATCTGGTGTGAAGACTGTGTACAGGTTTCAATTCAACATAATCAGATATTTTCAGATCCTAATACGATTTGTGCTTCTCGTGGTGCTCAGTTTTGAATACCTGGCCTCCCACAGTTATAAATTAAGATATAATTCTACCTTTTGTCATTTGAAAGAAAAAATCTGCGATCATTATATGGGAAAATTCAATGTGTGTCTTGGCTTTTTGAAGTAAAGGAGTGCTAAAAAACTAAAAAAGAACAAAACACTTTCAGTACTTTGTTTTACATACCAATCTAGTGACACTTGACTAGATTATTTACATTTCAACCATAATTTTGTTAATGAAGCCCTTGTTAAATTTCAGACACTCTAAACACACCTTCCAGTGGTGACCAGCCCCTTCCTTTTTCCCCTGTCTCAAGTTCTGCCTGCGTTAGCTCATTACTGCTCAGGCAGTCTGTTAAGACATTAAGTCAAGAAGTGAAAGTATAAAGCAAAGAGAGAGAGATGTGTCTGTGTGAGTCACTCACCTAAAAATATCACCCATATTCCTCCTGTTCTTTCTGCCGGCTTGCACTGACCTGTGAGTCACAGCTCCAGCTGGAAAGGTTTGGAAGCAGCCGGCATTCAGGGAGAACCTGGTGATCTGACTGGGAGAGGATAATGTTTGTCAGTGGAAGCGATCAGAGCAGACTGGGAGCAGGTGACTGGTGAGATATACCTTTCAGGCTTACAAAAACACGGAGTGTGTGTGTAGTTGAAGCTATCTTCACAAACCAAATAGATAAGATGAACCTTTAGTCGTCCCACAGAGGGGAAATGTATGTAGAGTATAGCAAAAAGGAATTACAGGATGCAATGTATACAGTCTATAAATAAAAATTCAGGAACAACCCAGGTACTTAGTTGTCCACTCCCTGAATGTTCACCGGTGGAAGAGCGGAGTCTGAGCACCTGCGAAAGTCCACCAGCAGCTCTTTAAGTTTCCTGAATAGATATTCCTATGATACACATATTTTAATATTAATGGGACAAGATCAGCCCTTATTATAAAATCCCATTGTAAACTCAATGGAGCTCTATTGTCTTGAACAGTAGTTAGCCTGTATTTTAATGTCTGTATCCCGCACTTTCAATATAATACACTTTGCCGCGTATGACTAAATATAATGAACTATAACTAATAAACATGGACCTTATATCTCGAACACAACGGTTTCACTTTTGCAACTGTGTTGTTGTCTGTTCCAAACATAGAAACCACAAAAATTTGTGGTCAGCAACGTATCGTTTTAACTAGTTTAACTCCCTAGTTTTCATTCATAAATTGAGCAACATTTGGCATTTGACAGGAAAAGATTCGACTGTTAGTGAAATAACAATACTTGGCAATAATTTAGTAGAGACAACGTGGGCTTAGGCAGAAATAGAAATCCTTGGTATTTATGAAAGTGTGAGTGTTGTTTATTATATGTGATGTGTTTTTTTTTTTGTCCTTAGCTTTACTGTCTTTTGTTGTAGTGGACTGCAGGGCGAAGACAAAAAACAAGTCATTGTAGTTTGGTTTCGATAGGTTCTGTCAGAGGACATGAAGCTGAATAAGATGCTTGTAGAAACTGAGCTCAGCACCTGGGATGCAGTGACACATTTCTACACGGCGTCTCTGGTGTCTTATCGTCGGTGAGCAGCGCCGTCTCTGTTTTCACTTCCATGCTGGTTTGATGTCAACAGTCATTTGTTGTTGTTCTCCCCCTCCCCATGTTCAGCCTCTTTTCTCTCTGCTGCAGCCAGAAGATGGCATGGTTTGTATGCAGTCTCCTCTCAAAACTAAAGATCAGGGCCACTCTGCTATTAATAGCCCTGCAATACTTTTAAGTGTGTGAGTCTGTAAATAAACCACTGCTCACCGGGTGGGAGCACAGTTGTACGAGCTGATCCTCACTCTGGAAAACCAGCACATAAATGCAACATGCAAATAAAGCAACATGACAGTTCATCACTGTGTAGGTTCCCGATGATTGTGATTAAACCTGAAAAGAAATTTCCTTGTTTGAGTTGAGATTGTTGGCTGCTAATGTGTCACCTCTTGTCTGCCAGGACAGTTTTCCACAGCTGCAGGGCACGGTCGGCAGCAATTTATTGTATTTTTTACCCGTGTCTTTACCGCTACTCGGTCGCTCTTCAGAACAGCAGCGGTAGTTACAATTTTGTAACAGTAATGGCTTCCTCTGACTTTATAAAGAACATGTGAGGAATTACAAGCAGCAGTAACAGGCCCAGAATGAAATGTGTTTCATCAGGCCTCCGGAGGGGAGAATAATATGTTGGCTTATTCACGTCTCACTTAAAATGTGCAGCCAAGTTGCCTGGTAACTAAAGTGGAGCGGAAATAGTTGAGTTAAGAGTCATAATTTAACAAAAGCAGGAGGAGAATGTCTTTAAATATCCATATTCAAGGCCTCAAAAATGGTTTTGAATGAAGCTACATGTAGACATTAATTCAGGGGTCTCATTTATTTTCCCTTTAAGACACAATTTTCACATAGTTCAACATGTTGAAGTCAGACTTAGGGTTGAAAAATTTCAACATTTCCTGAAGTTGTTTTTGTTTAAATGGCTGCCGATAACTTTGGGATGAAGGGCGGCTCAGTGGAAAAGTGCTTTTTAAAGAACATGTGCATCAACCAAACTCCTGAGTAAACAATGACTTTCTTGATTAATTTCCTTCTGTTTGTGTGAGCAGAGACCAGGAATTACAAAAGAGAAATGAGCTGTGAGTGTTACCCTTAATAAAACCACAAGTGGCTGATAAAACTAGATAACTCTGGAGATTTGGGTTCAGGGGTTAAATTTAGCTGTGGAGTGGCGCTGTCCTTGTGCTGCCAGTCAGGCGCTAACAAAGAGAAGCACATAATAAATGGGACTTTATATTGTTTTTCCTTGACAAGGTCACTGTGAGTGATGGGTGAAAGGCAGTGATGGGATGTAGCGTTGGAGTGAGGAGGGGGTACTATAAAAGCCTTAAATTACTCCCAATGTTTTTCTCCTGGCAAAGAAACCCCAAATCTACGAGGCAATTCTGCTTAGAGAAGTGCCGGTAGATTTTTCCTTTTCTGTGAATGGAATTGAATATATCAGTACAGAAGAAAGGGAGGACGGAACAGAGGGAGGAAGGCAACAGGGTTCACTTGTGAGATGCTTAGTTGTCTCCATGGCAACAACATGAAAAGCTTTGTGGGTGTTGTAGTATTCACAGTAATCTGACACACCAAACTTCATGGGAAATATGTCCAATTAATGAGAAACATAGTCGGTAAGAATTTCCTTGAAGTTGGAGGTTAGTTTGGGTGAAATGATTTAATTCCTAGCTAGTTTTACAAAACCCTGTATGGACAAAAGAATGTTAAGGTTCCTCTTTAAGAAAGCTTTTGAGCTGGGTCTCTTCTTTTCTCTATTTGACTGTAACCCTTCAGTTCCAATGAGGACTAATGCTGGTTCTGCGGCATACATAGATCAGCAGTCCCCAACATGACAATTGGGACCCCTTGATAACCCTCAAGCTGAATCACAGAGATTATGGGATTAGAAAATGTTCAACACACTGGTCTAATAGTCACTTTTATTTTACAGGTCTGTGGAAATGGGTGGAATGAATATTTACAGGGTTCTGAGCAGGTCTGCTCTGTCAGGCTTTTGCTTATAAAGAAACTTTTGTTGTTCTCTGAAATACAAACCGTCGCACTTCTCTGTTCCCTTTATTGTTGGCCTTGTGTTGGCCTTTTCTAATAGGTACCAGCTAAACACTAGTTCAGTTTTGCAGAAATGATTATGAGGAATGTTTCCAGGAAATTAGCTGAAAATCATATGACTCATGAAGCTGCTTTGTTACTTTTATCTTTTTTTTCAAATCTTTTTTAGCAAATGAAAAGATACAGAAAGGAAATGGTTTCTAAGATTGCATGAAGAAAAGAAGCAGTCTGCCATGTTTTCATCACTCTGAAGGTCTGTAGGTAAAACCAGCTCTTGTCAGAGGTCATTTCATATTTACTTACTGTATGACAAACACTTTATTACAGCTCACAAAGATTTTTCTTCTTGACGTTCGGCCCTGAATTGTCTGACTCTTGCTATCAGACTTTCAACCTGTGTGGGACTGATTTAAGTTTGCATCCAGACGACTATGAAACGTCTTCTTTGCCCTCTGACATACATTGTGTTTACATGTAGTCTGTCAGGGCGACCAGCTGCTTTGTTAGCATGTGTATGGAAATCAAAATGCTGCACAGAAAACTAATGAAAGCAGCAGAATGAGGCTCCTCTCTGTGGCTGTGAGTTTTCTTTTAAAGGCTGACATTTTAGCTACCTCTGTAAATGTATTCAAATTAATTTTCCATTATTGCCTTGCTTATCGGAGACCACAGACGTAAACAAAGATGTGGACAAATGCTGAAAAGCAATTAAAAATAAATGGGGTTTGGACAGAAGTGCCCCAGAGAAGAAGATAAAGGCAGACACATGGAGGCTGGAGCCGAGTCAGAGCAGCTGTTTCACTTTTATATTTTATTTTTGTCTTAACTGTTGTAGCCGTGTGGACATTTTGGGCTCTTTCCTGGGGCGTCATCACACTAAACGGCTAAATTAACCCAGTTATTTGTAGCAAGTCAAGTGGCACTGCTGCCTACTAGCGCTGTGATATTTCTGAGGACTGTATATCCATAGTGTCTCTCCACACCTTCTGGCTATGAGTGTGTGTTTGTTCACTGCACATTACTCAACGGTCAGCTGAATTTGTGGCTTGAAAGGCAGAGTGATTACCGTGCAGCTTTGCTTAATGAGAAATAATGACTTGCCTCCCAGAGAGTATTTTTTTTCCTTCTTTTTAGCCTTCACTTTACCTTAGCTCCATGTCAAAGGCATCCTTCAGAAATGAAAAGCTGTAGCACAGTTTGTTCTGCCCTTGGTGAAAGAGGCAACAATAGTTCTTAAACGAAGGCTAGTTTCCTTAGCAACATGCCAAATATAACAAGCCATAAAAATAAAGGGATGCAGACATACAGCGCTGACAGAAGCTTGACTGCAGGCCTGATTTCAAACTGAGGTTCTCAGTCTGTTTTACACCTGTAATTTCGGAAAATATTAAACTCTGGATACACCTTGTATAGTGGAACCCTATTTCTTCATAAATGACATTTACATTTAGTCATTTGTCAGACACTTTTATCCAAAGCGACTTACAAGTGAGGTACAAGGCAGGAAAAAAGACAATGGGAAATCATCAAAGCAAAGTGCTATCAAAGAAGTCTCTCTGTTTAATGAGATGCAAGTACAAGAAAGAGCAGATAAGTTTTTTGTTTGTTTTTTTTAAGTGCAAAAGAAGATGGGGAAGAGTTGTGTTTTCAGCACTTTTTTAAACATTGTGAGTGTGGTCGCGGAGCGTGCAGAGTTTGGCAGCTTATTCCACCATCGTGGGATCACTGGGCTGAAGAGTTTTCCTTGGTGTCTTCTGTGTGGCGCTGGGACCACCAGACGTCATTCGCTAACGGACGGGGGGGATTGTAGACCTGAATGATTGAGTTTAAGTAAGCCTGACCTCTAAAGTTGACCACTCTGTAGGCAAGAGACAGAGCTTTGAACTTGATCCGCGGTGTGAATACCTTTTTGATTGATTAACAATGAATCAATGCTGCATTTTGGATCATCTGCAGGCGCTTGATCGTGCATGCCGGTAACGCCATCAGCAGTGGGTTGCAGTAATTGAGACGAGATATGATATATGCACAATGAGTTGGGTTGTGTACTCGGAGGGGTTGGGTCTGATCTTTCTGATGTTGTGGAGGGCAAATCTACACGACGTGTATATATGTGAATAAATAACAGATTGAGGGTGTGATTAATGAGGTGAACTACAGCTGAAGTGATGTTATGTCAATGGATATATTGACTTAAGGTAAACTGCAAGTGTACATGTGATGTCAGGTATTCAGTCAGGGGTAGGGGTCAGTCCATGTTGAGACCAGTTAAAGTGCAGTGTAGTCCAGGTTAGGTGTTCTGATTCTAAATTTGGGCCAGAATGGCCTGCAGGAAGAAGCTTCTCCTCATCCTCTCTGTGTTTACCTTCAGTTAGCGGAAGCATTTTCCTGACTGCAGCAGAGAAAAGAGTCCATTGTTGGGATGGTTGAGGTCTTTCACTATCTACCTGGTCTTCCTGGCCAGTCTCTAGGTCAGGGAGCTCAGTGCGGATGGTACCCTCCTCTGAAGAACTCGTCTGTCCTGCTTGGTGCTGTTCCCGAACCATGCTGTGATGCTTCCCAGCAGGATGCTGTTAATGGTGCAGGTGTAGAAAGCTCTTAGCACCTGAGAAGTCATTTAGGCGTCTCAGGTGGTAGAGACGCATCTTCACCACAGTGATGATGTGACAGGACCAGGACAGGTCCTGTGAGGCACCTAGAGACCTTTTGAATCAGGAGTTTAAATCAGTGGGTTTCAAATCGGATGTAAATCTTGGAGATATTTTGGTCTTCACTATTAACATAACATCAACACATAATTAAAAATGTGCAGGAGATTTTTGAAAACCATTGACCACTAGTTGACTGTCAGGCAGATCTCGTACATTCAACACCACTGTTGACTTCCCAAGAAGTAGGTAAACAACAAGGAACCCAACAATCGCGATAATGGCAGAGCTGCAGTGATGAAGCCACGACTGTCTGAAAAGAACAGTGGTGCCTTTCTAGAGTTTGCTCTAGTCCATGTCAATAAACCAGGGGACTGTTGGAAGAAGGTTCTGCGGATGGTCGGACCAAACTAGAACCTTTTTTGTTGGAGACATGTTATATTTGGTATCTGTGTATTCCAGCGTAAGAACCGTATACCATTAGGTCTCGACCAGGACGATTTTCGATCATTGACAGAGCTATGAATTCTGAATTGTACAAGGTAATTCTAAAAGAAATGTCAATATGTCTGTGTGTGAACTGAGGGACAACAGAAAGCGAATCATGCAGCAGGACAAAGAATACCAAAAAGTAGTTAAAGCAGAGGAAATGTGATGTTTTTACTTTAATCCTACAAAATGCTTCAGAAAGATGTGCATGCCTGACCTTAATTGGTTTAATTTGATTTTATTTTATTTTTTGAAGGAAAGAAAGGTGTTACAATCTGTTCAAGTTGATGCGCAGGAGTGATTTAAAGCTACCAGAAAATGTTTAGTTGAAATTTGTGCTGTAAAAATGGGTAACGCCACTTATTGAAGGCCCAGGTTCACATACGTTTAGCACACTGATAAAATAATAATAATAATAACCATGAAACTTCTGGTTACATTAGGCAGCGAATGAGAGACTAATGAAAGACAAGTACAAAATTAATGTTTTTTTCCAAGCAAGATCATCACTGTTGGCTTGGGGATATTGTAAAAAGAATTCTACACTTTTTTTTTTGAGAATTTATGAATTGCCAATCAGAGAAAAGCATGGGAAACATGTTAATATTGGTATTGGACATTTCTTTCTGTAGATTACACAACATTTAACACAAATACATGAATAAAAGGAAATGTGTGGTCTCGTATGATGCAGAATTTATTGCTTAAGACATCTTAAGGTTTTCTTAAAATGTTCAATTTAGACTTTATTTACTAGCAACAAATCAGTTTATAACGTTAATTACGTTGTCATTTGCATACATTTTTTTTCCCCCCTAAACACAGCTCTTTTGATTGCAGTGCAGTATTTGGTCGTTAAATGATTGAATATTTGACCTTTTGATGGATTTTTTTTTTTCAGTTGTATGTCAAGGAGTGTTGAAGTTGCTGCTAAAATTAGAAACTGATGCTGATGGGTGGATGCAGTAGCTAGTTTGTGTGACTAAGAAACATTTTTTGAACTGAGTTGAAGGTTTCAGGCTTCTAACAAGAAATTCTATGAAAAACAAATCAAAAGGCTAAAACTGAGTCAGAAAATTGCATCTCCGGTAGAAACGAATGTTCACAGTAAAATTGCAAGCCTGTGGAACATCGTGTACTGTTCCAGTACACTGATGTGATCGAAAACTAAAAGATTTACAGTTGTTCAAAAAGTGAACAAGCACATGGATCTTAGTCATGAATTGTCCCCTACTGAGACATGTCTGTATGTACGGCCACCGTAAAACACTGAACAGATTTTGCAAACAGCAACAGATGGTGATTCTTGCATGACAGGAACCATTTGAATTGTTTCTTCTGGAGAATTTTTGTTATTCATCAGCAGAGCCCACATACGTTATAGCATTCGTTATGTTGAAATCAAGGAGCTCCTCTGATGTTGCCTGAGTCTTAACATGTTAGTGGCAGAAAAGTGCAGAAGACATAAGAGACACTTCAACTATTCTTTGTCACAGCAACTCGTGTGTCTTAGGGTTTTATCTTGCTGCACAGATAGATCTTTTGACATTTTCTTGTAGAATGTGCTTGTATAATTTAATACATAGTGCCATTAATGATTGTCAGTCATCCCGGTCCAAAAGCAAGAAAGCAGGGCCAGATCCTGATCCCCATCACCATGTTTTAGGGGGAGAAGGACAGATTTTTGGGTCAGTAGGTGGATGGGCGGGTCTGCTTATTGCGTGTTTAGTGGTTCGGTCTTTGAATCTGCGTGTTTATATCGAGTCCTTGCTACCACAGTGCTGTGCTTGGTGGCTACATCATCATTGGTGTTTTTTTTTTTAAATTTTTCTGCGGGACTCCGATTTTTTAGGTTTGAGCCTCTGGAGATCATTATTTTGTCTACTATCCATATTTCAAAACATCTCATTGGATAGTAGACATTTTTCAGTTTGGACTAATGCGGTGTACTGAGTAACAACTATTTGCTGCTCATCTACCAGTAAGTTTTCAATTTGTTCATTTGTTATAAAAATAATAAAAACTTGGAAGTATAACACTTTTTTTCATCTTTGTTTTGTATTTGTACTTTTTTAGCCTCTCACAACCAGATTCCTATTTTAAAGGGAGGTTGTTCTATGAAATACTCACCAAATGTTCCCAGCAGTTGGCTATACCGGACTTTTCAAGGGAAATAATAATTTATCATAACACAGCGATAAAGTAGGTTGACAGGAGTGCAGCAGAAACATGATCTCTCTCTCTGCCTATCTTAGAGAGAAAGAAATGTATTGCCATGGAATTTCTCTGTTTGAAGAGAAGATGAGAATGCAGTGAGCGGTGGACACAGCTACACCAAATCAACAATGGTTGAGCTGAGACAGTGGAACAGTATCCACAGATAGAAAGAACCTGCTCAGTGCGGGTTCTCTCCTCAGTTCAGCCTGTAAGGCCCTAGTGGATCCTGGACGACCTCACTCTCAGCAATTTCATTTACCTGCATCTAATGAAAAGGCAATTTGTCGTGTGATAGCATTGAGACGGAGTGGCCATCCTGCCTGTAAGTTCAGAGCAGAAATTAATGGATACCGTGTCATCCCGAGCTCCCTGAGGCAAGCTAAGAGGCCAGGAGGCATCTGCAGCTTCGCAGACTCAATCATTTTCTCTCCAATGACCTGTTGGAGACCAGCTTTGACAGCTGATGCAAGTCAGCCAATCAGGACTTTGTTAAAATGCGTGAGGTGTTAAATAGTCTTAATTTTAGTTTACAGATATTTTCCTCCCGTCTTTTATTTAATACTAGTGTTTTTGACGAAAACCCTCTCAATAGTGATTCTACCACTTATAGCAAAAATACGGCAGCTTACGTGACCATTTATTATAGAACTGTTTATAAAGTAAATCAGAATACAGAATTTTCTGTGGCCATGGTAGAACATTTTTGAAAGTCGATTATTTTTAATCCAACCTTTTAGATGTGAGGACTTGTTGGTTTTATGTCGTACACAGAATTATTATATATTTTAGATATCTTTGAGTTTCGGGCTGTTTGTTCTTTAATATGTCACCTAACTTTCTAACATTTTCATTATTTTCTTCAGGATTATAAGTTATAAATGACTCTTTAATATAAGGAATTGTTTCAACCTAGATACATTTTCTACCCAAATTTTTGGGGGGTTTTTCAAACCTGGAACACACACATGGACACACTGTAAAGAATTTGAAAAATGTGTACCGATTAATAGAACCATAAGCTTATAAACCCAATGGCCTTTATGGTGTCACAAAAGTGTTTTTTCTCCAGACATTGACCAGACATCTGGCAGCATTTCCACGAGCCTCTTTCAATGAACTTGTATAAACAGTATCCGCAGGCATCCTAAACGACGTTCTAACAGTCATTTTCACTGTAACTAAGTGGCTGTTTCTCCTGCTGGAGCTGTGAATATGTCAGAACCACACCTCTAATTGAACGCCGGCATGTCGGAGCATGTTCGGCCTCACGCTGCCATCAGCTGCTGTCACAGCTGGGACCAGGCTTTCTCCTCCATCCTCTCCGGACCTCAACCTCCTTACAGCTCCTCCTTCCCCAGTACTTATCCCAGGTCTCCTCCAGTCTCCCATGGTTCCCCTCTCAGAACACCAGCGTCCCACATTCATCTTCAGGCTATGTTGCCTTAAGGGCTGGTAAATGTGCAACTCTTTATTATCCAGAGGAGATGATTTTTTTTTTTTCTCTGTCTAAATGAATATTTGTAACCCTTCCAACACTCTTGCAGAACATAATATCTCAACAGCTACGTCCTAGATTTCCATGACTTCAGCTATGGGCTTTCATTTTCCATAGAGGATGAATAATTAGAATTTTGAGGGTGCCTGACTTTTTCTCTAGGGCCACCAACATTTTCCATTCACTGTTAGAAAAATCAACATCTAAAGGTCAGACTGCAATTAATTTGACTGAGCACATTCAAGGACCTTAGAGGCCGAGCCCTTTCCATTTAGACATGCACTGTCACTTGGTTTATAAGAGTACCTCAAGGGGCTGATCATGATCCCCAGAGGATAAACAATTGCGGATAAAGGTGTCAGATCGATTTAGACTAACTTTACTGTGACTCCAACTCCAAGCTAGTCCAAATTTATACTTCCACAACTAAAACTATACATTTAAACGTCGCATTGCCCTTAGATATGCTGTGTATAGTCATGATCCCTTGAGGATCAGTCTAAATTGTTTTTGAAGTCTGTGTACTTTCCCTCTAGTAATAGTTGGAATTTTCAGGGACCTTTGAATGTGATGTTCCAAAACAACCATCTTGAAAAGTTACTAGGCATTTGCCAGTTAACTCTTTTTGATTTAAACCACCAAAGGCGGATTTTTCAAACATTGAGCAGGAGGTAAATTTGGGACCGTGTCTGGATCGGAAAGCAGCGCATTGGGAGGAAGGCGATGGAGGCAGCTGGCCATCAGTTCCCACGAGGCTCCACGGTTGCAGCTTTTGAGAGATGAAGCCCGTCAGAGTTAGCCAAACAGCGCTAATGCTCTCCCCAGAAAGCCTCCCCGTCCAAATGCTAACAAGAAAGCAAAAGCAGGCTGTGTTTGTGTGCATTTTGAACAGATGCTCTGGCTGTAAATATGGGGGAAATGCCATTTGTTTTCATTTTGTTGCATTCGTGGGAAGGGGAGGATTATGTTGCAACAGAAAACAGTCATTCAGATGAATTCAGCAGCGAATTTAGTCCACCCTTTTCTGTGCGTGGCATCATGTCTGTGTCGCCTTTCGAACCTAGTATTTGTATTTAGGAATTAGGGGCACACACAACCTTTTAATGAAGAAACCGTGTATAACTTTAGGTTTTCTGATTTCGGAGTTTTGAAGCCGTTTGGCGATTGTGAAGCGTCTGCATTAAACCAACCACCTTGTTGCTTTGTCCTAACAGCACCTGCCCAGGAGCAGTATTAATGACGGCAGTGTTGTTGTCCAGTCTTGCCATAATGAACTGCTCCACAATCCATCTACGAAGTCATATGCTTGAAGTCTGTTAGCGAGTGTGTTTATTGTAGATAAATGCATTTTAGTGCATCCGTTTGTCAGCATCCTTCAGGCCTTACTCGTGCTCAGTGCTTTTGTATCTCAAACATTTTAAAAAATCATAACCGTTAAGGGCCATTTCTAGAAATTGTTACAAAACCTTCAGCAGAAATTTGACTTCTGCAAAACCTCACAATAGGTAATCCCTCTGCTGCACACTGTTTATACTAAAGCTATAAGAGATTTATCTACGAAGGCATCACGCTTCTATTTGAGGTTTTTATGAAAGAAATGCTAAAACAACATCAGATATGCACAATATCCATTTATTATTAGATGCCATTAAAACTATTTAACGGTAAATTTAGCATTTAAAAAAAAATCTTATTTAGTGTTATAGCAATATATTACTATATAAAATATATAACAGGTCTTACACATCTTTTATTTTTAGTTAATTTTTGCAATCTGAAACACTTGAAACAATCGTTTTCTCTTATGAAATTAGTATTCACTTACTATTTTACTGGCATTGAAGGTAAATCAGGTGGTATTGCCTGATATGAGCCTGATCCTCACTATGGGGGTGGCATGTGCAGGTGCTCAGCATAAGCTAAAGTAATGATAAACTAAAAAAGCCAGTTTGCTCCTGAAGCACTGAATGTTTTTTTCCTCGCCCCCTCTGTGCTGTACGGTTTCTAGGGGAAGTAGTAGTGATAGTGAGCTCAAATTCTACGTCTGTGTGTACAGGAAAAGTAGAGCATCCTCTGCAGAAGAAGCCTGGGCACAGAAAGGTTCACGCGTTGACGTAAACTGTCAGACATTGTGTCGATGTTGTAAAACCGTTCAGGCTTTGCAGTGCTGTAATCTCTCGCTGACGTAACGTCGCTCAACCCCCGAGTACAACTGATTTGGAAACTATCAGCACTCTACTTATAAATTTCCCCAGTGTGAAAAGCAATGCATACACAATGATTTATCTATCTGACTATCCGCACGCACGTACACACTGGTCTTACTCTATCCTAATCAGCTGCCCTGCTGCAGGGGGAGCGAATAAATAAAAAAAATACACATTCTCAACTGTGCTTCAGTTTTTCCGCTGCGGTCCCCTGACGTTTCTACGTGTATCCATTAGATTACAGATGACAAATAGAAGCAGATCTCCCTGTGCCAGTTGGGAACGGCCCAGCTGTGACTGCACGACGGTGTTTCTGCCTCCCGAGGTTTCGCTGGTGTTTGTTGCCGTTTTGTTAAAGTGCAGGGTGGGCGAGGTGGAGGAATCACTGCAGCACAGAGTGGATCAGAGTTAGAAAGTTTGCATAGAAATGGTACAAAAGCAAAGTGAATTATTTCAACTACAGTATTGTTTAGCAATTTACAGCTGATTCTTGTTATTGTCACTATTGCATTTCAAAAGTTTTAACTCTGGGTGTTGAACTAGTGAGTCATTTCAATGTGCTTGTATCTTAACTCACATGTACACTACCAGTCAAAAGTTTGGACACACCTTAATGGTTTCCCTTTATGTTCATGACCTTTTACCTTGTCGATTGTCACTGAAGGCATCCAAACTATGAACAAACAGATATGGAATTATGTAGTGAAGATAAAAAAGTGTGAATTAACTCAAGACTTTGCTTTGATTACTGCTTTGCACACTCTTGTCTCCTGACATGGATTGCACTTCAAAGCTGTGCCTTGTCAGGGTTCGTTAGTGGGATTTCTTGTCTTAGTGGGGTTGAGAACATAAAGACAAGGTAGGTCCAAACTTTTGACTGGTAGTGTACATACTTTTAGAAATGGGTCTTAATAAAAAAGAGGAAAATACATTTTGTTAATGACAATTTTGTAATTTATATTTTACATTTAGTAATTTATAAATTTTTATCTAAAGAGATAAGTGAAGCACAAGACAGTAAGCATGGAAGAAGACTTTAAAGACATTTAAAGCAAATTGACACAAGGAAATATTTTTCAGTTTATAGCCTGATAATAGTGAGGAATGTATACAAGGAAAAAAGACGACTTTCTTTCCTAACAGAATTACTATGGAGGCATTATCTTTCCCAGAAACGTTTGGTGACCAGTTTCCTCTTTTCATTACTAAATGAAAAGCTTATTAATTTTGTTTGCCTTTTCCTTTTTGTCTTTTGCAGAATCAGACGCTGCGCAAAGGCCTCAATGAACTTCAAAATGGACAGGTAGGTAAACCTAGACACTACATGTTCAGAAGTGCAGAGCCCAAAGGGCAAAATGAACACACTCACTAACTTGACTTGTCTTAAAAGTATTGTCACTGTAGAAATTTGGGGCCAGATGAAGTGAAATGACATTTTTTTTTTCATTTACAACTAATTTTAGTTTACAAATTTTGTGGATTGGTTACTTGTCCTTATTGGTTAAAGACTTCAAATCACCCACTGATTATATATTCACCACATGAGTTCCAGTTGTCATTGTCCTCCAATGACTAAAAGGATTGTGAAAAGGGGGAAAAAAAAAATTCTTCTTGAGCTATTGGAGAGTTTTACCCCTGTAGGCCTTGAAATTTGGAGATTCATCAAGTACTTTTCAGCACTAACAACTCGCAGACATGTGGAGTATGACAAGCTCAAACTACAAAGGGTATTTCCTGTAAGACATCACAAATGCCAGGTTACGTTTTTACCAAAACTAGTGCAAAATGTATAAATGTAATCTTCATTACATTTATTCCCTTGCTGCAGCAGCACTGACGTAGACCTTTCTTTATTACAAAAGCCCCTGTGTGTAGTTGGTGTTAGCCTGTAGATGGAAAGCAGCCCATACTCTATATTATCCAAGTGTGGATGTCAGCTTTTGTTAATGGATGGAGCTTGAATTCTGCGTACTTGCCCTTAGAGTTTATCAGTTACAAACTACCTGGGCTCCTTCTGGTGTGGCCATGGCAGTTATTTTTTCAGGAGGGTGAATGCATATGTGGCATGACAAGTATCTTTGCATTGTAGTGGACCAATAAAGACGTGTTCTCCTCCTTTTGTTTGGAGAGAGAAAGTCATAAAGAAATTAATCCCATACACAAAAACAAATCTTGATGTGGAAAAAAATATCTCCAGCTGTTCTCTAACCAAATGACTTCTCCAACTAAATGGATTTAGAAAGATCCTTTGTGATCCACAGTTCATGTCTGTGCTTTTTCAAAGTGACCGTACACACTTGTGGCAGAACAAGGCTGAGAAACATCTTATAATTCTGCTTGTTTCAAAGAGTAGTTGTCTTTTGATATTCTCCCATAGTCTCCAAACAGCTTGAGATCCATTTTGTCGTTTTAATTTCAGAGCTGTGATTCATTACGTAGTCGATTTTTCCTCACATTGTGGCAGCTTTTTCTTTCTGCAGGCCCTTGCATATGTTTTCAGAGCATGCAATGCATAAGAGCTGTAAGGGAAAAACCTAATTAAAATGAACTTTGCGCTCTGTGATGGGTGGATAATTGTTGCAAGGCATCGGCGTGTGTAATTGAGGCTGAATTTGTTTTACAGGTTTACCTTGTAAATGGGTACATTTGCATTTTTCCCTCAGCTGCTTACTGCAGGACCTTTGTGAGTTTGAACAGCGTCCAGTGTCTCTCAACACTGCATAACGGCCATGTTTAAACAGTGTTTTCATCATTTCATCCTTTCTGTTGCCGTTAACCAGACAAAGTAATTAAAACCACTTCTTGGGAGTCTGTCACTTCAGTGATACCCACAAAAGTTCTGAGAAACAACACAAAAATCCCTGGAGGCCTCGGTGTGGAATTAAACGGCCTTCACTCAGATTAACTGCAGATAAATACAAGTCCTTCTCAGTTTTTTGTGGCTAAAGACTTAGTCGTTGCCAAGGTCTTTCTCCAGCCAAGTAATGAATGTGCAACACCTTCCTTTGTTACCTCCCTAAGGTATAATTAGTCACAGCGGTAAAGGGAGATCAATTGTGAACATCATAATACGAAACAGAGTGAAGCTGTTAAATCGTTCTCTGGAGAGTTTACAGAGACTGTGCAGTCTTTAGGAGCCAGGCGTCACCAAGCAAAGGTGGCCTTTTCCAAAAGCAGCCTCTCTGGGTGGAACCAGCTCATTTGACCCTCCATCATCCCACTCACCTGTTTCCTGTGATACTGGGGAGGCACAGCAAAGCCCAGCGTGTACTCTGAGAAATCCTGAATTCTAGAGGTAAAAAGTGCTCACAAAGTCCTGGGATCTAGACTTTCTGTGATGGGTGGAGACAGTTGAATACAGTAGGACAGATCATTTCTTGAACAAGCGGCAATTATGTTTACGGCAAGCTTGGTATTCACCTGTGGGATGATTCTGCTGTTTTATTGTTTTATGCTCTGGGCAGCACATCACAGTAGCGACAGGTATTGTTTGGGCTTTATTTGATAAGGGTGCTAAACTAATACTAATAATAACCAATGTTTTCACAACAAGAAATTAAGACTAAGGTTAAAAACCTCGAGGAACATCTTTTTATTATATCTATGAGCCAATTTGTGGCTCTGCCGTCATTAATACTGCTCCTGGGCTAGTTTGAACTATCCTCTAGATCCACAGGTGGAACGCAAAAGGTTAGTGCTATATTTTTATTCAGTTACAATTCAGAAAGAAATATACTTTTTACTCCACTACATTTATTTGATCTTTAGTTATTAGATGTATATACAAAGTCAAGAGTTTTCTCTCTCTAGTTAATGAACTTTCACTCTCTTCCATGTAAAGTGCCCTCCTACCACTGTCAGTGCTTCACACTAGGGAAGTCGTCTTTATGGTGCCGGTCATCCACCACGACTCTCACTGAATCACCACCTGCTATGAGCAAATTAAATATTGACTTCTTGTATTGACTCGATCTAATTTGAAGAGATTGCTGATGAGCAATAAAGGTGCATAAAACGAGAGTTTTGGTAGCTGCGTTAATGGTGACATGTCGACCAGTTTTTAAGGACGCCATAACTGTCAGGATGGAATGAGTCATTGAGTCAGAGAGGGAACTAGTCGGGGCCACTTTGTGTGTTCGGAATTGAGAACAAAACCACCTGTATTCCATGGTTCTGCCACAGGCCGATAGCTGCAGAGAGGCTGGGATGTGAAGATAATTGATTGTGAAAGCTTGCGGTGGAGGAATTGATGGTTCAGAGCCAGCTGAGCTGATCGCAGCAAAAGTCAGTGGGACAAATGTGGAGACAAGAAATAAATGAAAGAAAATGTCTCATGTCGATGGGAGGCCCCTGAAGCCTCCTGGAGCTCCACTCCGCTCTCCGAATACCCTCCATCCTCCTCCAGTGAGCCCTGCCGAGACGCACAACCTCCTTCAAACCAAGAGGAAAACTCATCTCAGACGCACCACTGCAGAAATGAAACGTCTTTCATTCAGATCCAATTTGTCAATATTTGCCCGCTGGCCTCAAACCAAATACACCGATATTGAAAGTCGTCACACTCAGAGAGGCAAGAAGAAGGAGGAAGCCGCCAGATAAAGAGAAAGGGGACGTGCTGCAGAAAGACGGTGCTCCACAGCTCCTCCGTAAAATGTGATAAGAAGCTTTGTCAGGCCCGGATTTAAAGGAATAGGCCAGGCTTTTGTAAGCGCAATACAGCCGCAACAGCTACTCAATTTGCTCTTTGATAACAATTTTAATCAATCAATTATGCGTTTGAAATCATCATTGCCAAATAATAATCCTGCTTTCAACATTCTGTATTTAAAACAGAATTTTTTTGGGGGTGGGGGATAAGTATTGTTTTTTATTTATATTTATATTTATATTTATATTTATATACATGTATATGGCGCCGCCACTCTTTATTTAGCTCTGTCCTCAGCACGTACTGGCACTCGGCGCACTCAGTCAGACTTCACTGGCTGAATGTTACTGTAAGATGTGCTTGAGTAAATGGGAAGCAAAGCTGATGGCAGGCAGCATAAATGCAAAGGTTCAGTCCACACTGACAGTGGCTTCAGAAAATCGTCGTACCCCTTTGTGCTGTTGATGTGCCTGTATAAAGTTCATTGTCCGTCAGTGTCCACATGCTAACCCATAGTGACCAACAGAAAACGTGTATTGAAAAGTTGTAGTAAATTCACTAGTCAAAAAACCTGTCTGTGTCCACGAATGTTTCCACTTGGAAAACAAATACACTTTAAAGTGTGGGAATACAAACCGTGTACAGTTGTTGTTGTTCTGGTGAGCGGCTTCACGAGTTGCAAACGGAGTTGTCTGGGAAGCAACTTTGAAATTTAAAGACTCAACAGCTTTAGCAACTCGAAAATTTTCACAGTTGAAGGTTTGGGGATACAACATGTCCCAAGTCTGCATTTATGCAGACAGTCGTCATTTGTTCTTGCCAACATGTTTGTTTTAATCTGCGTCGTTTCGAAAGAAACGAGTGATGGATGAAGGTGTTCCACAGATTCCCCAGGAGGCATCTTGGAAGGAGGTCATAGTTGGTCAAAGTAGACTCTAGACTCAAGAATTTCCCCACTGTGGAATTAATAAAGACTGTTACGGCGTAAGAACCGAGGGCCACGTGTTCACAGACCTTGTTCTGTAGATAAAAATGCGGAGAAACATTTGCAAACACCTTTTGAAAGTAGGACATTGTTTTAGGGAGTGAAATGGTAACGGGCTTTTAGAATCACTACTGGTTGTATTTGGAGCAGCTTCAAAGATCCCAAACTATTCATTTTATTTGGTTCTAGGTAGAACCAGTTGAGGTGCAGCTTTGAGTCATTTTGTGTAAGTTTGAATATTTTTCACAATCCGTCATATGGAAAAACAGCCTGTTTATTTAGATGTAAATCAGCGTAGGCCACTGGCACATTCTTCGTCATTAGAGCACATGCTTAAACACCTTAATTGAAACTTTTAAACTTTTTGTTAATTTTTAACTAAGTTGAGTTTTATTATCATGTCATAATGTACGTGTTCACTTTAAATAGTGACGATTGGGATTTTTAAAAATGTTGTGTACCTTAACTGAAGCCCAGTGCTACATATGTGAAGTGTGCATAAGCTTCTCACTCTTTATTGTTGCTGATGCTGTTTAAACTACAGAATTAGTGGCAGATCTCTAGAAGTCCCAATATTTTCAGAACTTTCCAGAATATTTAAAGTTTTAGTGATTTTTTTTTTTTTTTTTTTTTTTTTTTTTTTTCCCCAAAAGCTCAGTAGAGCGACAGTCTGAAGGAAGATGACGAGCTGGTTTTTGGATGGATGACTGAGCTGTCACTTGGTCACGTCTCTGCGGGCAGGATGTCCCTCAGGACCTGGCTTAGTAAAAATATCAGCTCAGGTTTGATGTCCTGTAAGTGTCTCAGACAAAAAAGTCAGGACGTGCAGTTTTTTTTCTTGTTAATGTTTTGGTTCATATTCACTGATCAGCGATTTGTTGTGTATCCCTCACTAAAACACTGCTTATTGCATTCACGAACAAGGATTTACTGTAGAACTATTGTTAGTTTTAGGACATTTGATTCAACTTGTGGTGTTTTTAGAGACTGTACAACTGTTTCCTACTACATAATATAGATTTTTGTCTATTAAAGGAAACTTGCATAACATGTCAGTCAAGTGCAAACCGCTGTGGATTTTGTCGCTGTACAGGATGCATGTATAAAAAAGTAGCAGAGCCTGTGAGCATGGAGTTGTTCCCAGATGCAGCAGCATTTATAAACGTCTGGTGATGATGAGTCCTGACCCATTTGACTGAAGATTCGATTAGATGCAGAACGCCACGTGAACTTAAATTCTGTAAGAGCAGTAGGTTAGGTGGGTTCATATTTAGAGCACCATCCGTAATGTGTCACATCCCCCCAGCTTACATCATGTGTGGTGTGTTGTTTTTGGGATATTTCCTGATTGCCCCGGGCTGTTTTACCCTTCGGTTGATTTGGGACGGTTGGGGGGGTTAGATGGACCAAAAAATACTCCTCCTCCACCCCCTTCGGGTGGCTGCAGGAGGTTCTCAACAGTCTCTGCAGAACGATGCAGCTTGGTTCTTGTGACAGCAGATGTTCAGTTGTTACAGCCTACTTTATAAAGGGAAAGGAATAAATGAATGCAACATAAAATAAAAATGTAATCGGTATAAAGGAAATACTAGTTGATGAAGCTACAGTTCATTTACAGTGAGGCTGAAAATGTGAATAAAAATGCAGAGGTGAAAAAAGCATCCAAAGGCTTTTGTGTCTGTTTACGTTGTTGAACATGTGCTTGGAGCCACCGATAACCAGAAACAAATTCCTTCTGTGTCCTGAAAAAAGCCTTTTCTGGTTCTGAGGAGGAAAAACATATTTGAAAGTTTTTGGAGTTTCGGTTGGTCGTCAAACACACTGCAGCTTCAGGAGATTTGGACATTTGTGTCTCTGTGCACTGAAGTGTGTGCCTGCCTGTACTGTGGGCTAGCGGTTCTTTGTGGCTGCATCTGTCTGCCTCTATTGTTTGCAGAGGTCCATCTGCTGGCCTCCAGCTCAGCCCCTCCTCCCACCTCCTCCCATCCCCTCTCTCTCTGCCTCTCCAGTGAAGCCAGCTGCCCCCCTTTGCCTTTACCCTGTCTTTCAATCACTGATGTTGAGTGTCTGAAACCTCCACGATGTTTGATCCAGTTGAAGAAACTTTTAATATTCAACACTTTTGTCAGATGTCAAAACCCACTCTTTAAAATTCTAAGGTTTTACTATAACCTTCAGCATTTTTGAACTTTCTACCACAAGACAACAAGACTTGCCACGGTGAGGTTTAAGCATTTGATTTGGCATTTTCATTTTTAATTTTACGGTTTTGTTTTTTTTACCAGTCGTCTTTCAAATAATTCTGCCATTAATTAGTTTTAAAAAAGGTGACTCTTTAATGCAATCAAACTGTAATCTGCTAGTGTTTTCATTGTGATGTTCAGAGCTGCAGAGATCATGAAATTTGTTAAAGGTTGCAATACATGCAAACTGCATTGGGCTTTAAATGTCGTGAAAGTTATTGAAGAGGTTAGATTTATTCTTCTGATCAATGGTTCAAAAGACAATGACTATTGATCACTGGCTGCAGAGCTAAAAAAAATCATCCAATGAAGTGAAAATAAAGCACTTAAGAATGCCCAACAACTCAAAGATCACCATTCAGTCAATAATTGTGAACACCTTTTAGTAGTGAGTTAGCAATTACCCTGGCAGTGCAATTTGATTCTGGAGCTACTGTGCTTTTTTTTAATGATTGTTCTTGTAGTGTTTGTTTGGATTTTCTTTGACTTTTGACGCAATGAAATGTACGTTTTCTTGTTGCTTCACAAAAACTGTTAAGACAAGGGGCTCAAGGAGCTGCCAACAATCATGTTAACAATTTATTAGCTTTTCTTAAAGGCCATTTTTGCCTTCCTTTCAAGCATACTTTAACAGTTTAATCAGCACAGTCCAGAAAAGAGCACATTTATTCACATTCAGTGATCTACTATTTTACCAACACTTAACTTTGTTGGTTGAATATGACTTTTGAACTCAAGAAATTGACCAAAATTAGAAAACGTATAAAGGCTTCTATAATTAAGATTATTGAATTAGCTGAGATGGTTTGGTGTTTCAAACCTGCAGTCAGTCATGTGTAAAATAAGTCCACTGTGGGCGATACTGTATCGTGAAGCAGAAAGGCTCACAATCGTGACACTGTAGTCTCAAAGAGCTCACCTCTTTTCTGTAAGATTTCACTGCCGCAAAACTTGATTTCTCGCCATCTCAGCAGAAAAGCTAAAACCAACAGAAGAATCTCATTTTGCTCAACAGATGTCCCTAATCCCAGCTAATCCAACATGTTAAACGGTTGTTGTCTCTGAAACAAGCATGGGATGCAGGCCCTGGCACTGAAGTTTCCCACAGGCTAGTTGGACCCCCTTAGACCCCCTCAGCTCCTGGTATAGTGCTCTGAGCTCCCTGCCACACTGCCAAGCTGAGGCTGAATTAATAAAGCGCTAATATTCTCAACCGTATGTGAGGTTATTCACGACGGAAAAAAACTGGTGGTTGAAGAGAGGGAAAGGAAAAGTAGACGGAATTAATTTTGCCTCTCGACCCATCAGAAAAATGCAAAATGGAGAGAGAATTCCAAAAAATATTTGAAATAATGGTCTGGTGTTGTAGTGTAGAGAACATTGTCTAATCATTGACAACGTGATTATTTGATGGTAGCAGTTATTTTAAGAATGACTGAGTACTTTGAAGGCGTAGAGGAAATACTTCAATTAGCAGAGCACCGGGTAACTTACCAAAATAAAAGCTCTTCTAGATGTCAAATGTTTATGAAGAGGTTCAGCTATGTACTTGTTGGTCAGGGAATCAGGAACAACAGGAAACAAGTTGATGTAAGTTGCAGGTGGACACAAGGACGGCTAGGATGATTCATTCCCAGTTTGGGACAGTGGCTGCATCTTGCACTGAAACTTTCTGGATGGAGAGGCATGGACAACCCAGACTGTGGAGCCTACCAAAGGAATTACAGCTCAATTTAGCTTTTAATATGGCGCAAAGTTTAGGTGCAGCTGTTTCTTTGCCAGCAAATCGTGTCTCGCTCAGTCGTGACGTCATCAGTCACCCACGTCAGGATCCAGGTTGTTTTAGAAAAATCCCTAACAAATACTGGTGCACCTGGATTTGAAGACTTTGAATTGATTGGATGACATTTAGTCACCACAACCAAATCTTTTTATAATCAGATCAGAACCGTTGTTGGAAGAGAGCTTAGATTTCATCTGGTAAAATTAATTACCAATGTTTGAAAAAAATCTTAAACTGTTCTTACGAGACCTTCTGCTTATATATTCAATTTTATAGTGCACAAAGCCTAGCACTTCCTGTTTGATGTATTAATGATTCCAGTTTTAGGGACTATGTATGTAGACATTGACATCAACAGTGGCATTTGTAGCCACATAAAAAAGGAGCATCCTAAGTTTCCATGTGAACAGCTTCAAGCCCACTTGCTTGTACAGACACTAACCAGCCATTTAATCAGCACCAATAAAATCTACTGCTGCTCTTTCTGCCACTTTTCATTCTCCTATTATGTGTGATTAGGAGAGGAGAGTTGAGATGATCAGGGAAAGCAGCAGCAGCTCTATAATTTCTCTTCACTTGATATAGAGTTTGACCTTTTGAGCGGTTTGTGATTGTTGCTGCTGCTGGTCAGTATTCTCCACTCTTGCTCAAGGTGCGAATCCGTTCCCTCCGCAAATAAATGTCTTCATTACAGCAGTGGTCTGGACTCCCATTTCTCTCCAGGATGTTCACATCATTTGTGCTTTAGCTGGTGATTTGGTTTGGCCTCGGATAAATCCTGAGGGAGTGCAGCCATATTCCTAAATTGACTAAGATTGAAGATGCTCTAGTCTCACAGGTGAGTGATTTAAAGTTTAATGGAAGTTTGCTTTAACAGCCTATAATAAACTGCAATGACTGAAATTAACGGCTGCATAGTGGGACGGTGAAGTTTGTGAAATACATGTTTTGTTTGATGTATGTGTAGTGGTGAAGCTGAGAAAACAGAAGGGAAGTGCCACGTTCACTGTTGGCTATGGAAGGTCTGACAAAAAGCGATCGTTTAAAGTGATCTCACTTCGTAAAACACACAAAGAGGTGTTAACAATTTAAATACATAAAATATAACCGTAAAAGCTAAGTTCCACAAAAGATTCTTACAAGGGCATGTGTGTTTTTTTGGAAAATTGATGCAATGATGTTCATATTTGTAATATCCAAAGCGGTGTTGCTGATTTAAAGTTCAAATCAGTTTGTTGTAACAGCCAGAGTCAAACAATGAGAATAAAGTGCGTATTGATTTAAGTGTTAATGTAAAAAAACGACATGCTCTCAGAGCTCACAAACAGGAAGACTGGATCACCCTTCAGTATAAAAGCACCGGCACCGCGTCATCTGCTACTACTCCTCGCCTGCTGGGCCTCGTCCTGTCTGTCAGGGGCACAGAGAAACCCTGTGTCTCTCTCAGGCTCAGGGGACGAGACAGGACCAAAGACGAACTGAGCTTTTATTGAAATGGAGAACCTGAACAAACATCAAGCTGCTTCTTCACTTATGTTTATTTCCTTCCCGTTCTTTTCATTTACATAGCAGCTCTCCTGCTGTGTGGGCTGTGAGCTGCGACTGTGATCGAGCGACAAGTCTCTATAGCAACATTTCTCTGTGTGCTTGTGACGCTGCAGAAGTTGCATAAAGTCAGACACTCCGCTGGCTTGTGTTGTTAGCCTCTGAGCAAACATTAGTTGAGTTGGAAATCAGACACGAGCCATGCAGACGCGCTATTAAACTTGTAATGAAATCGGGAAGGGGAGGAGTTGCCCTGCCAAAAGGGAGGGTGAGATCTGAACTTTCTTTTTTTGTTATTATGAGGGGCCGTGGAAAGAACAGCAGGCAGTTTCAGCATCTCTCCACAGCATCCATTACTTTTCAGTTTCTCAACAAATCACCATCACTCTGCAGTATGAGCTGAAATCAGTTGAAGGTGCAGAAAAACTTTCTCATCCCAGATCTTTTATCAAGTTCCATTCATCTGTGCAGCGCAGTGGCTCTGTCACTTCTGAAAACCCAATTAGCATAGATTGGCGATTGAAATCTCAGTGATGATGGAAGCTGGAAACTCACAGCAGGCTCGGCTCAGAAACGGCCTCTGCTTTGGCATTCGGTTAGTGAAATATCTTTTGGGCACTTTGCTGAGAAGTTAATTGATGATAAACAAACTAGAGTTTGAAGCTATGATTTCCTAAGTAATTCTCTCCTCAGCAAAGAAAGGAATCAAAGAACCTGACAACAGCAGGTTGCTAGAAAAACAAAGTGATTAGTGTTGGAGCTATCGATTGATTAAAGAGACATGGTCACTAATCCTGTTTTTGTGAATAAACTTTCTCTCTTGGCAGCAGTTTACCCAATCAACACAGCTTTTCTTTTAATCATTTTTGTGTAAAGAAGCTGCTGTTGACTCTGGCATCTGTATAAATGAATAAGCATCATTTGGCTTGCAGTCCAAATATGTTTTTGTCCTCTTACAGATATTAGACATTGCAGACTGTGGCTGAATTATATTTTTGAGTCACCAATACATGTCAATCAAAGGAGCCCAAAGTGATATCTTCAGATAACTTATGCTTCTAATAACGGTTAAGTCAAACAATGAGGACCAGGAAAAAAAGGGGGGGTGGGACGAAACAGTCCTACACTGTGAGTCGAATTATTAACTCGCGGTTGTTTGCCTCCACCAACCAGTTTCAGTACACGTCTGTTCAGATTCATTTTCTAATGAATCCATGAGTCCATGTAAACATTTTTGGCCAGATGTAATACATTTCCTTCCATGTGTTTCTGAGATATGAGAATTGACTGCTAATATTAGACTTTAGGTCACAGTGACATTTGTACACCAAGATCTAATCATTTCATGCTCAAATCCAAGCGGATGTTTGTGTCACATCTGAAGAAATTCCCTCCAGGCTTTCCTTTGAAGTCGTTTTCACAATTGGAAAAATGAAAATACTTTTTGCACGTAAAAGTACATTTGAGAGCATGTATTTATTACTTTCACATATTGAAAAAAGATGCATGCTACTTGTGGTGGAGTGCCGTTTCAAAAAATTGACTGGACTATTTGTTTCTGTACCTGTATCTCTGTTGTAGAATCAGTTATTTTTCTACAAGACAGCTGTACATAAGCTGATGGTTCTTTATAGCTTAGAAAAGCTATTAAGCGCTGCAACAGGTGACCACAAACTTCTTTCTTTGTTGTAAAAAGGCAGATGCATTTAGTAATCATTAAAGTTAGCTAGAATGAGACACTTTTATTTATTCTTTGCAGGTCTAATAACGATAAGAACAAAAATGTATTGTGTAAAAGTAGTTTTGTTGGGAGCACCATGGTAGCAGAACAGTGAAGTCTTTATCAAACATTTTGGGTAGTACTGCAAAAGTAAATCCAGTTTTGTCAAGTTTTATTTTATTTTATTTTATTTTATTTTATTTTATTTTATTTTATTTTTTTTAAGCTTTTAGTGAAGGATTTTGTACGGCTTCCCACCTGCTGAAATTCAGTTTTTAGGTAAAGGCTGTATGAGTCAAATAGTCATTGGTCTGAGCTCAGAGGGTTCAGGACTTAAATATGACTGCATCTGAGCATCCCGCTGCTCGGGCACAGTTAGACGATTCACTCCTGGATGAACCTGCACTGCTCACAAGTGGATCCTGTCCTGGGTGGATGGGAAGTGCAGCTCTTGTGGCCCCTAGGGACAATTCCCCATAGAAGCCAGAGTTGCCTCTGGATGATTTCCCTGCTGGGTTGCAGCCACCGGCCACCGCTGCAGTTGGGGCAAATGATGTGTTTGCCAAACGTTCACATGGGGGCAGCGAGGACCACGGTCTCTGATGCCCTCTTTGCCAAACTGTGGGCGAGGAGCCAAGCTCTGTCCTGTATGCCCGTGTTGATAAGCTGTCCTTCTGCCAGGAGAGAGCAGAGAGGGTTCCCTCTGCAGAGAAGCTGCATTGATTGAGGTGGAAAAATGGTCCATTTTCCCAAGGAGACATCAGTGGTTCTGGTATGTTTCCATTTCTACCAAGAAGTCAGAAGATGCTCAGAAAAATGGAAATTTGAGCATCTAGAGTTCCATGACAACACAGCAAATTGCCGATGTGATGCGAGGGAAAGCCTTAGAGTTCCATTTTACTTTTATTATTCAGCTGGATGCTATACATGAATAGGGTGCAGAGCTGTGCGTGATCAAATCCCAGCCTACACACCCAACGCAAGGGATGGGTTACAAGCAGAGGCCAAATTTCACTGTAACATGTATGTGCAAATGTATATGTGCTCAGTGATGAATCGAGTTGTTCTTTTTTTCACGTATACTGCTGTTTAAAATTATTACTTAAGCACTGTTTTTAACAAAGAATTTACTTCTTTTACTTGGAGGAAAGACGGCAAACTGCAGCTGTCTCTTCTCCTGTAGAAAGTCTTTCTCTTTCTGCCACTGTGTCTATCCATCTCTTCTTTGTTTAAAACATTTTGGTTTGAAAACTTAAAAATGCCTTGAACTGGCCACTACGTCTATTTAGTAGGTTTTTGTTGAGCCTTTGACTGTATCACATGGTCTTTCTTAGCAGATTGATTAAAACTGTCATCCACTTGTAACAGAATTCAAGATGTTCAGAGTTACATTTACAAATTGTCCTTAAAGTGCTCAGAACATGGAAATGTAACCGCTTACATTTTCAAGAGAACAGGGCAACAACCACCTGATTAAGAAGCTCATGGCTTGTGATCAAAAGCTCCAGACCTTCTACTAAGTGAACCCTTTGATAGGTTTTGTCTCCTTTAGTTTCACTGTACTTTTTATTCTTTAGTACTTTACACCTCACACCTGATCATTTTTATGCTGATGTAAAGAGTTTGTTTCTATTGTCTTACTGAAGTGAAGCATTTGCAGTCTTCTTCCGTCACTGGTAGGGAAAAAGTGCCGCCCTCATCCTCAGCACCTTTCAGGACTGAAGGGCCTCACTGGTAAATGGAGTGTAAACAAAGAAACGTCTGGCAGCTGCTCTGATGGAAATCTGAACAGCTACTAATGCGTTTTTCAGTGGCCCTGTTATCTCAAAGGCACACTATCAAAACAGAGTACATAATGAGTGTGGATAATCCTGTCCGCTCGCCGAAACTGCAGTAAACAGTGCAGGGCCGACAGATGACCTGAGCTGTGGATGTCGAGCAACGGCAACGTTCTCAATTAAATTCTGCGAGTTGAGTGGGGAAAAATTGGCCAGTTTGCTATAATAAATGTTTAATTTTACATATACTACTTTGGTTTGCTGGTTATTGTAAAATAAATGAAATAAACCAAAAGGCAAAGATCCACAAACATTTACTCCGCTAACACATCGGAACTGAAATATAACCCATTTGCTGAAGGTTCACGAAACAACTAACTCAAATTTCCTCTGCATAGTCAACTTCCACCTCTGGTTGCCATATGCCATTTTCGTTTTCCTATCAGCTGACACTCAGCGAAGTGCAGCTGCTGCTGAGCTCTGCCAGCTCCCAGTACTTCAGCAGAGGGCATTGCTCTCTGGTTCCAGTAACTCGTCTATCTTCAGCTTGTTTAACGGGAGCGCTCACAAAGTTTCAATTAACAAACTCTGCCAGCCACAAGCAGCAGTGGTGATCTGTGTAGAGAGGATCGGATATACTCTAAGCAAAAATGACTTTAATGGATCGTAATGGCAAACCTACTAATGAGGGAATTCTGAATCGTTTGACTGATCATGAAACATGAGACTGAGACTGTATAGACAAAGACAAAACCTACGAAGTAACTACTTTAGACCTTCACAATAGACCAGAACTGACCCTAGTAACCAAAATGTCAGGATGGCCTAGTTTTTTTTTTTTTTTAAATGTTGCTGTAATGATATGGCAACACCCAAGCTTCTAAAATGCCTCAAGTCAAAATTTGCTTAAGAGCATTGAGGTTTTCGGCTTTTTATTTGTTAAATTATTCATTATATATAACAAAAATATATTCCCCACAGTGGGAAAATTAGCCATTTGGCCACATACGTTATAGAAACGTTTCACGTACTTGATATATGTTAGGTCCACTTATTCTTTTATTGAGTAGCTCACAGAACAGGCCACAGGTCTTAGGGCCAATGGACACAGTGTCTAAAGTTACTAAAAAACTAAAGCCTTTTTTTTTTTTTATTTAGCACGCACATAAAATGACCTAAAATGGATGGAAAACATCCACAGCTAGACAACAAATTGACCAAAAACAGACAAAAGTAGGTGAAAATTCACCAAACACTGACATCAAATAACCACAAACATCCAGGAACATCCACAGCTAGACAAAAGAACGACCCAACGCAGACACAAACTGACCAAAACCGAAGTGAATTATTCACTCTCAAAGGCGAGTCAACACGTGTAGCGGCAGAAAATTGCGCATGCATCAGAAAAAGGCCATTTTCCTCCCATCATGGTGTCCACTCGTCATTAGAGCAGCTCCGTGTGGATGAAAGGTGAGCGGTGAGTGGACGCTGATGAAAGCCTCTGCAGTCTGCGTCCAATTTAACTCAGCCAGATAGATGGAGAAAATGGCTCATTAAGACACACACCCTCACGGCGTAGTTAATATTTCCTATTTCAGATTGTTCTCTATTAGGTGAAACTGCTTCCTCGAAGGTCACCATGTCATCAGAATTCTTCCAGTGTGATCCACTATTGAGGAGACTATTTAATGGAAGTCTTTTCATTTGTCAGACACCTTTGAACCCACCACTACGGTTTACAGACACGCTTTTCTTTTTTTTTTTTTGTGTCTGTGGCGTTTGCTTTTGCACCCGGCATACATTAGTGGGGCCCTGTCATGTTTGAAAATCCATATCGGAGAGGCTGTAATGGCACCGTATATGCAATCCACCTCCATCCTTAGGTGTGATCCTGAGGGTGGAAGCTGACATTCGTTTATTTCCAATAAGAAACTATGTCAACTCCTTAAGGAACTCCTTAAACTTGGTTATTTAACCAACATGTCCAAACAATTTCAGTTTCTCTCCAGTTACAATTTCCATTTAATGTAGCTTTTCCATTTTAGAGAATACTTAGCTCCTGGAGCTAATGATAAAGTATTAAATGCAAAAATCCAGTTCAGGATGTTTTTAGCCTAGCTTAGCACAAAGAATGTAAGTAGTGGTTAACAGCCCAGCTCCACCAAAACAATTATAATTAAAGTTGACTATGAACGTTTATGGAAGTGCTTTTAATGGGCTTTCTACATGTGTTAAGGTTAATAAGGGAAAAATCTTTTCCAGTTTTCGTGAAAAGCACATTTTTGACTTTGTAAAATAAGAAGTGTATGTCTTGTGCTTGTGGCTCTGCCTACATCTCCGTACAATCACTGCGCTTATGAAAACTTCCACTGTAAGATACTTATATATTTATATTTTTACCATGAATGTTGTAGTCATGTTGCATTGGTCAGAACATGCTGTGTGTGATTTCTTTCAAAGAAAAGAGGAAGAAAATGTACTTAATCTAATTCCTGGTGGCTTTGCAAAGGTCTTGGAGCATCTGAAATGTGGTTGTGTGATACTGTCTGATATCACCTTCTGCTTTCTTCCCTTCATTCACTTTCTCCTCTGCCTCCCTCCAGGAGGGATAAGTCTCTGCTCTCCAGCCTGGAGAGGCTTTAAATGAGTGACCTTTGAGACAATCACAGGCGCCCTGACTTGAACAAATGCTGAATGGCGAGCAGTGGCCCCTGGGTCCTGATGCAGGCGCCTGCTTGAGCTGCCTGTGGATTACATTGATCCCCTGAAACAATGGGGCCCCACCACGCTCATTGTCGAGGCTGAATTAATAAATAACAACATGAGAATGAGTGGAGCTCTAATACTCTATGCTTTGGACTGTGAAATCATTACACAGTTTTTTATTAGTTGTCTCTTGTCACTCAAAGCCTGACTATGATTCTGGTTTAATTCACTTTTCACACAGTCAGCAGCTTTATGGAACAAATCTGAACCGCATGTTTGACTCTTTTATAACCAGTATCTGAAAAAAATACTAGACAAAAGGAAGTTTGGTCCAGAAACATCAATTTTCACATTTAACATAAGTTGTAATTGTGTGTATATGATATAATGCCTATAATTGTTAAAATAGGATTAAACTACGTCATGTACTTTATTAAACAAATACAGGAATTTTATTGCAGATCCCAAAAAATGTTTTTAAGTAAGTCACTATTTACATAAAGACAGTGTAGAAGAGCAACTGTTGATCATTTGTAATCAAAAACGAACTACATCAGCTGTCAGTTTAACTGATAAAATCAGCAGTCAGTAGTAAAAATAGTGAACAATAAGGGACTTATGGGTGAGTGAATATGCAGATGCATACTAACAGGTACATATGATGTACATGCGTGCAAACGGCGTTGCATATTCTTACTTGTGTATGCTTTGACATATACAATTAACAAACTAAAACACACTTTCATCCATTTGGAGTTGCATATTTTACCATTTTATGGCTTTTATGTAAATGGTTGATTTCAAAGTTTAAAGTGTGATTTGAAGTGATGTTTTTATTTTTTAATTTGTAATAATTATAAATTATATAATAATAATAATAATAATATATATTTCTATAGTTTATTGTATTGAGTACAGATACAAGTTTCTTCGCTGTTCGTGTTCCTGGTGGGAGCGTGAGGCAGCCACAGGTGGTGCCCAGGGAGCCTGCTGGTGCCAGAGTGTGGTAGGGACACGCTAGTTGACGGGCTAGGATTGAACTAGGAGACTTCTGCATCCCAGAAGTCTTGATCCACCAGGCCACCAGATGTTTTGGGCCATAATGCTTTGACCTGTTCACAGGAAGGTGTCATTGTGTGTTTCTTCCTGAGCTCTGCAGAAGGCGAGAATGGCAGTAGAAAGGATGGAGACAAAGAAGCAGTCCCCTGTGAAAGAGCAGATATGGACACACAAGGAGGAAACTTCAGATACTCAGTGTCCTTCACCCCCACTACCTTCCAGTCCTTCTTAAGGATGCAGTGTGCAGTCTGTGCTTTAAGGAGGACTGGGTAATTAGTAATCCTGTATCACAAGCAGCAACCAGGCCCTGAATTAATCTGTAAACCCTGTGTTTCCCCTCACCCCTTCACAGTACCCTGGGTGGATAATAGAGAGCTCTGATGGTGAGTGGTTTTGGGGGGAAGCAAGGGGGGGTGGACCTGGATGCTTTTCTACTCAGGGAAAAAATAAGACTGCAATCAGGTCATTTGGGTTAAATATTTGGAGGCTTTCTGGTGTTAATCTGAAACTTTGTTGATCTTTTTTTGTGTTGATCTTTTTTCGGTGAATCTAGAAGCGTGGGCGTTTTTTCTCTTCAAATAAATGTACAGTGTACACAAATGTGCATACTTTTAATGTAATGCGCTAATTCTCCAAGCAGTACCACTAGTGGCAGTAACTGCAGTTAAACAGCTGTATTTTCAGCCCATCCAGTCTCTCTTGTGATGATTTGGAAACTTTGTTTTACTTACAAATTTAGCTACAGATGGGAATACAGTCGAATGTGGCAGTGTTCGCTTCAAACGTACATTTAGTCGTACTTTCTCTTTACTATGTGATGTCTTTTATCACAGCGTCTGCCCCGGAGCTGATGTATTTCCAGGGTAATTACTGTGGCGAGCAGGAGCAGTCAGATCGGAAAATGGTTTCAAACTGTAAGCCATGTCGTTTTTTCAAGCAGATGCAAAAACTGTGTGCTTCTGTCAGAAACACCCCCCCCACCCCCACCCCGCACAAACAGACCCTCTGTAGTTCATAGAAAAGCATAAAAAGAGGCAGCAGCAGGATGAGAAGGGCCAGTGGGATAAAATATAAAATATTTAGAGAGCCTCCTTTTCTCAGTAGTGTGAGAGTGAAGCAGAGGGGAAAGCGAGATGTACTTATCTCTGCTTTGGAAGATTTTCTTTTCCAGGCTGAAGAGGAGGAGGGGGTTCATGGGTGGAGGATGGGCTAGAGTATGTCAGTGTGTGAAGAAGAGGCCTGTAGGACAGCAGCATAGTGGATGAGGACAGACCTGAACACAAAGTAGAGCCGGTCTCTAATCTCTCCTGACACTGAGTTCTGCATCATTTCTGCCTCAGTGTGGCGTAGTAGTCGCAGTGGTAGGAACAGCTTTAAAAAGTGAACATTCACAAGGTAAATGTGTCGATTTATCACATGTTTGTGTATGAATATTATTGTGTTTAGTGTAGTAACCGTCGCTTTAATAGTGTTTTTGTTGTTGTTTGACCCACAGAAGTATTATAGATTCACAACAATCTTAAAACCTAACTAGCAGCATTTGCTGACAAACGAGTCATGTTGCACTGGAGGTTGATGGCAGTAAAAGCAATGGAATCATTTTTAAGACGGCACAGTTGTTGTAATGGAGGTAGTAATGAAATACTAACAGGTGAATCCGAAATAGCAGTAGCAACCAGCCCTGTTTTAGCTAAGGAAGGATGACTCGTGCTAGAGTTAGTTGTAGCAGTACTTGTATTTTGTAATCCTTAGTGCTTACAACAGCAGAAGAAGCAGCATTTGCTGGAGCACGCACTAGTAAATGGTAAATAGTGAATTTTCGTAGGAAAAACTGTGCTACTCAGCAGTAAGACTAACAGTAGTTGCAGTGCAACAAGTTTGTATTCACGATGGAAGCAGCAGTTTCCATTGAAGCATTACTATAGTAACAACAGGGTTACAGCAGCAGCAGTAGTAGAATTGACATTTCTTATGGTGCTTTTGATAGCACAGTGGTAAAGGTAGTGCTGCCAGTTGTAGAAATAGTTAAACCATGACGTCGGCGCAGTACAAACAGGAGTTATGATAGTTGTGGTAGTTGCAGTCAGTACACCAGTCTCTCTCTACCAGTACGTCTGTCTTACAGCACAGTACGCCGGTTTACCAGCACACACATCTAACCTGTCTCACCTGTCTCCTTGTCTGTCTCCCTGCAGAAGCTCGCAGTCAGGACTTGTCCTGTAGGAACAACCAAGCCACTGTCTCTCATCAAGCCACCCCCCCAAGGCATTGCCATCTCCGTGGTGCCTGCCAAGACTCCCGTTTCCATGGTGACTGCACACATTAACGGACAGAAGGCGGCGAGTTCAGAGCCACTGCAGACGTCCCCCATTAACCTACAGACGGGCGGCAGGGTGGCATCCGCTGGAGTCCACCCGTTCAGCAGCAGGAGAGCTGGAGAGCTACCTCCCTCTCAGGTAACCCTGCTGGCAAAACACACCTGGAGCACCTGACCCCCCCACAGTGTTGTTTTCAAGGGGCATTCCACCAGTGTTACACATTAACCTCAGTGTCCTCACTCAATCTGTTAAAGCAGTGTAACGTCATCTGCGGCTCAGTGTGTTCTTGACACAAGGGAAATGCTGGATTCATTGTTTTGATCATTTCTTATTCAGTCTGTATCGGGCAAGGATTAGTATTCAAACTGGAAGCAGCAGGTGTAGTAATGACAGGTTGTTGTTGCACATTACTAGTTGTAGTTGTAGCCGCAATATTTCTACAAGTTGTAATAGCTCTGGTAAGCATTTTTATTATTAACCTGTAATAGGATTGGTGCCGGTAATTTGAGTTAGTAGTTTTAGCATTTAAGATGTAGTAGTTGCAGTACATGAGCAAGTAAGACCTGTAGTAATGGTAGCAGTGGTAGTAAAGCAGTAATTGTAGTAGATGTATGTAGTCACATTAGCAGTGGCTGTTGTGGTGGTTGAAACAGTTTAGCACAACTGTGGTAAGAGAAGCTGTAGCTTTACTAGTGCTAACAGTTTAAGTGGGAGTAGTAGCAGTAAAGTGAGTGCTAGTTTCAGTCATTAGTTAATGCCAGTCTGGGTAATGGTAGAAGCTTGTTAGCAGCACGTGTTACAGAAGTGGTAGCAGTAGTTTGAGTTAGTAGTTGTGGTAGTAGCAGAAGTGCTTCATTAGTGAATATGCTGTGTTACTGCAGATCTTGGGACAGAGAAAAATGAAAGTGTGTATGTGTGTCTGCGCCGAAACTTCCAGTGTTTACGTCTTGTCCTGCATCGTGTTGAGCGCTGAGAGGACAGAGGTTTTTCAGAGCTACGGGAGAGTTTTGTCTTGTTGCAGTGAAGCCATTTATCATGATGATCAGCTTCTCTTCACTTTGAAGCTATTTTGTGTAGTTGAATGGAGCGGAAAACAGCTCTGTGCTGTTTGCACGAAGGGACTCCTGAGTGTGAACGCTGAACCTCACGTTTTTAAGGTTCACTTCAGAGGAAATGGCGTCCTGTAGCCTGTGGTTGATGGGAAATGGACAGGCACAAAAATCTGCAGCTTATATTTAGTTTTTATAGCCAGCTTCTGCTGCTGCAGGAGCTCATCAATACATCTCTTATTACGTAGGAAGTTGAACAGGTAGCCTGCTCTGTGAAATTGGCAAACAAGGAGAATAATCTATTATTTGTGGATTTAATCTCTCAATGATGCTGCATTTTCCTCCTCCTCCTTCTCTGAGTGTCTGTTAGGATTCAGGCCACAGTGTATCGTCTCCTCCACGCTCTGTATTCAGCACCATCACCTCCGTCAGCACACAGCCAGGATCAGAGCTTCATGCTCAACACTGGCAGCCTCCACACTATTACTGTAATTGCATGGCCTCATAGAGAGAGAAGGGCCGAGCCGTTGGGGCCCTCGGGCCGCTGCTTTATGATTCCTCTGTCCATCCAGCACACCTGACTGTTTGTCTGTCAACGTGCCTTGACGAAGATGGAACATGTGTGTTGTCATGTACCCCTGAAGTCGCACTTGCAAAGAGAAATTAAGATAAAAGACTGCAAATACACAAATTATTGTTTCACAGTTTCATTAAGTGACTGATGAGGCTTCATTCAAAGATAGCTGACCTTAGCTGGAAATCTCATTAGTCACAGTGAGCAGTTAGTTTCTTTATTCCTGCATGAAACTGTTCATTTAGGGAATTATGTCAGATACTATTTTAGACAGAGCTGAAGTTTTTATTGAAGTTGCCACTCTTTTCATTAAAAAGCATAATTTAATTTTGATCCTCCATTAATACACATAGACTCATTACTTAAGAAAATGTCTGAATTCAGTACAGAGGTACTGTTTTAAAAAATATACAGCACAAAACCTCAGACTGTACAGTCACATTGTAGAAATAAGAATTATTTTAAAATGGTAAAAAAAGTAAAACCACTTTTTTTTTTAAATTCAGTATAATATTTAATGCACATTCAGCCAGTGCGACTATTCTTTCATATAAGTAAATATTATAAAAAATAACATGGTAATGATAATGCACATTTAGCACCCAAAAAACAATAAAAAAACAATAATTACTTTCTTGTGAAAAACAACTAGCTCGCTGAAAGTTAAACATGTTGATGAAAAAATGTTTACTCTTTAAGACATTTTAAAATACTGCGACGCAAAGCGTAAGAGGAACATAGGAAATGACACCAGTGTTTAGATAGAATTTTATTTCAGAGTCACACCAGCGTCTCTGATTGGCTGATTCCTTGTGATGTCACCGTGGTTGAGATGCAGACAGGTCTGAGGCTCTGACACGAACGCTGGCGCTCACTGCGATAAAGCTGCTGCATTTCATCAAAGTGTCACTTTGGAGAAGCCCAGACTCCCTTCCTCCTCCCTCTGTCTCCTCAACCCCCGTCAGGCTGCTGGTGGAGGAGGTGAGCAGGTCATGCGGCGTGATTGTCTCGGCGCTCTTTATGGCTGTATTGTTCAGTCGGAGTGAGTGTTCTTTGCCCAGCTGCCTGCCTGTGAAGCAATAAAAAGAAAAAAAGCTCACCGGCCTCTGCGCCTTACTTACCTCCATCAGCGGAGAGTCGTAAAGGCTCAGCCAATCACAGGCTGGGCTGGCTGCTGCGTGAACTGAGCGGAGAAGGCGGAAGGAGGGGGAACAGGTCCCTCAGACCACCTGGCCACTAATTTGGAGATCAATAATGAGGTGTAATGGGATTGCTGCACTGCATGAGTGCACACATTATAGCTGCATTGTTTCAGTAGCTCACTGAACTCGGAGCTCTGCTGCGCACACACACACACTGTGCTTGTGTGAGGAAGTTTTGCTTTTATATATTTAATTTCCACACTTTGTCAAGGCCTGTATTTATATGTCAAGTTACAGTGAGCCCTTCAGAAAAGAATTAGTTCATCAGTGGATTTTGCATCCATTTATTCTTTATTATGAGCAGCTGAAGAGTTTAGGTGAGTCACAGACATTTTTCAAACTTTGATCTTTGTTACTTTGGACCTTTGCCAAAGAGTTGTATTTCAATCCTGATTGAAGCACAATTTCCCAAATATTAAATGAACAAAAAGTGATAAGTTATTTTGCTGCAGATTCTAAACATTTCCTGCGGTAATATTTTATTAAATGAGAATTCAACTCTGGAAATGTGCATCCCAAGCCATTGGGTGGTCCCATCACCACACACAGCTCGGTCCTCCCATGACGGTTGAATGAGCTACCAAACTCCAGAAAATACTCGCTTCACTGTCCAGCCTCAACAATTTTCTGGCCTGCTGCACAGACACAGCACTTTTAATCAGTTTCTCGGTTAGTAAAACTTGACATTGGATTGTTTGGAGAGTAAATCACAAGTCTTAACTTTTACAAAAAACATTCAAACATGAATAAAACTGTATATTAAACAAACCTGACCAAAGACGCCCACGGAAAAATCTATGATGCACTGAGCATCTTAAAAACCTGTTTGTAGTCATTGCCATTTGAGTTGTGTTTAGTGCCTGTTGGCTTGAAGCAGAGGAACAAAGAAAAGCTACAAAGAGGCAGAGTCTGTTTGAAAGTCTGCTGCTTTACCGCGGATCCTGCCTGTCTTTTATGGCTCTCCATCTTGCCACTTACCAAAGACATATTTATCCTCTTTTAAACGACAGCCAAGGTCATCCCTGGCATCCACCTCCAAGTCTTCGTGGAGCCAGAGGAAGTAAATGGCCACTTTGAGATGCGGATGAATGCAGTCAGTCCCAAGCACTAGCGTGGTGTGGAAATATCAACCATAATTATTAAATTGTGAGTGAACTCACAAACTTTATATATGTATTACAGGTTCTCATTTTGTTTGTTTTTTCATCTTGATGATGTTGGGGTGTTCTAGCTCTGGTGTTTGTGAATTTATAATTTTGCAGTATTTTATTTTACTTTTTACACTTGAAAAGGAGCTCATTTAACTTAACCTTGACTAACACCCTTAAACTAAAGTTGATTTATTTTGATGCTCCAGAAATCAAAGTTTTTATTCAAGAATGATCCAGGAGTCCCTGGGTAGGTTCTAGAGGTCATGGAGGAGATTTTAGTGGTTTAGAAAAAGTTTTTGTGGTGCATGAGGAAAATCTAATACATTTAGCAGTCTTTGGTATTTTGGAAGAAGTTATTTTGGTAATTAAACAAGCTTTAGGGGCCCTTCTGGCATCCTGCAGCAGTGAAAAAGTGGGTTCCTGATGAGGTTCAGAGGTACCGAATAGATTATGCTGTTTATAGAGGATGTGTGATATATGGAGACTGTCCTTCAAGAGGATCTTACACTGATGTGTTGTTGTAGTTCATGAGGAGGCTATAAATGTCTGTCGGGATGTATTTCAATTCCATGATATGGTTAGACAATATTTTTCTGAGATTTTTAGGAACAAACACAATAACTTCAGTTTTATCTGAGTTTAGAAGAAGGAAATTATACGTCATCCAGTCCCTTATGTCTTTTAAACATGCTTGTAGTTTGATTAATTGATTTGTTTCATCAGGTTTCGTAGATGGATAACGGCATGTCATCAGCGTAGCAGTGAAAATTGTTGTTTTCTAATCATGTTGCCAAGGGGAGACATATATAGAGTAAAGAGTATTGGTCCTAATACAGAGCCTTGTGGAATTCCATAACTAACTTTTGTGTATGTGGAAGATTCATCATTAACATGAACAAATTGGAATCTATCTGATAGATATGATTTAAACCAGTTTAGTGCAGTTCCTTTAATTCCAATTACATGTAATAATATTCTGTGATCAATGGTGTCAAATGCAGCACTAAGGTCTAGCAGAACTAGTATGATGTACTTGAATTAGAGAAAACATTACTAGTTCTAAGTAAGATTCACATGGTCAGGAGATTGCTTAGACCAGTCCTGGAGTATTTGTGGTAATTGTAGAGATTCGGTTGAGGTTCTATGGGGTTCTTGACGATCAAGGATGGCATTCTATGGGTGGCTCCTGACCCTATGTACAATTAGAATGGTTCCTGAAGAGATTCCAAGGATCCATTATTGCAATTTCACTACCCTGATAAAGTAAATGTGCTCTTTAGTCTTCCTAGGGGTGTTGTTTCAGAGACCACGTAAACGAAGCCTGGGAGTTGAAGGTTCGGTGCTCCATGAGTCATTGACAATGGTTTAGTGGTTCTGCGTCATGTTTGAGGGTCATGGAAGAGTACTGCAGTTCTGGAGATGGCTATATTAGCCCTCAAGTCTTTTCTAAGAGATGTGCTGTGTCCTTGAGGAGTCCCCAAGTACTTTCCTTAGTACCTTAAGTACTAAGGTTCTTGAGAAACTTGTACTGGTAAATAATGAGGTTCCAGGGAGCATTCTGGATCATTTAGGCTTTGTAGATTGTCATGAGAGATGCAAAGGTCAAGCAGGATGCTGTGTGGGTCATAGAAAACATTCTAGTCATTCCTCTGGTTCCTCTGGTTCTTGGGGTTCTCAAGAAACTTCAAATGCTTTTTCTTTCTAAGCTCTCAGGAGTCCTTGAACAAAATCCAGGCAACATAAATGAAGTTGTTGTGGTTGTGCACAAAGTTTGAGGGTCAAAGTTTAAAATATCCAATGATCCTCTAGAAGGAATAATATGGATGCTTGATGAGTGTCTAATCCAGGTCTACTTCATAAGTTTAATGACCTCGCTGTTGTCTGCTTCACTACAATTAGTAAATAATTACATAGAGATGTTCAAGTCCTGGTTTGCCCAATAATTGTCTTTTTAATTATTAACTTAATTATTAAGTTAGCCGGGAATCAGGAGCATGTTTGATTTCTCCTGTCACTGTCAGTAGGTAAAGAATGTAAGCAGGACTGTGAAGATTTCAGAATCAAGCTTCCAAATGCAAATGTTGGAGCTTTAGTGTGCGTGTTTTCAGCTACACCTCATACTGTTTCCATTCCTGGCAAAATGAGTTCGAACCCGCATACAAACATTGGAGATGCTCAGGTCCTGGAGCATGAAAAGCTGCTTTCTTCTGGGTGACGATGGTAGTCCACCTCAGGGAGCGTCCTCTGCTGGCAGCTGTAGGAACAGCAGCTTTTCAAGTGTGTGAGGATGTCTGCATAGCTGTTGGATCTGCTCTGTGTGTGTGTGTGTGTGTGAAGGCTTCGCTCTGAAACGGGCTTTACATGTAATACAGGAAACAGCATGTTCAGATACCAGTTACCGTAATTATTTCATGATAAATCTTAATAACTCATTTTTATAAAATCTTTACTAGTTGCAATCAGGCAGATAATCTTGCATGTTTGCAGAACAATTTCTTTGGAGTAACAGAAGGTACTTTTTGTTTCATTTTCAAATCCATAAAGTTGTTTTCATAATCTGACAGTAATAAAAAACATAATTAAACACACAGTAAGTGTGTGTGATGTGTAACTTCACAGGGGACAGACATTTGCCTTTCTCAGGATGTTGTTTGCACTAAAGCTGCAAACTTTAGCCAATCACCAGAAAATTACTCTGCAGCGGTTTTGACAATTAATAGTCATTTTAAAAAACAAAATATTCAGTTACAACTATCGTTTTGTGTGTGCTTGTTTTTTGTTGTAACTGAATATTTTAGTGTTACTTCAGTAGGTTATAGCTAGCAGCTACATCAACATACTTATTAGGTAATTAAAATAGCAATAATTATGTAATATGTAATCATTAAAATAGTTGCTAGAGCCTCCATTGGTAAACTTGACACATTACAATAGTATTTTTAGGTTCTCCAAAAAATACTTTAATCAATGTGCAAAAATAACTTGCAACATCTTTCAAAACCTTGTAACATCAGCAGCTTCTAACTTTGAACTTTTCAGACGTGTCACCCAGTGGACAAACGGTGTCGCCACATGTTGATTAAGATGGCGGAGAACACAAAAGCCCACTTTATTTTCAGCAACATGTGCGTGTGTGTCTCCATGTCTAAATCTGCGTATCTGTGTGGCTGAGACGCTGTGAGTTCATGTTTCAGGAGGAGATGACGCTGCAGACAGAGATTCTCCGATAAAACATGTCGTATCGTCTCAGTTGTTGTTTCTGTAGCACGTCCTCATCCTGCTCCAACGACAGGAAACTGTGCCCACCTTTCACTAAGCTTATATCAACTTCCCTCTATAATCCCTCTGTCTCCTCACGGCCTCTGTGACCTGCTAAACCAGATCACAATGGCAGATTCCTACAAAACTCAGCCCGTTTGTTTTCATACAAAAACCTTGTTTGGGAGGTTACAGTATATTGACTTATTGTCCAAGTTGCTGATGAACTCTTGAATGATTAATATCCAGACTAAGTATCAATGACCTGCAATTAAATATTAGTGCGGTCTGTCCTCCATTAAAATGCATTTGGAATCAGGGAAACTTAGCAGAGATATTGCATATGGGGCTCTGCAAGTCTCTAAAAGTAATAACATACCGATAGTCTGACAATATGCATTGACTTCAAATGTTTTGATCATATTTAGGGTATTGATGACTCCAGTGTTTTGTCCTATAGGAAAATGTTTAGGCTTTGGAGTCTTGCTTCCTCTGGTCAGAGTTTGTCAGTGAACATGGTCAAAGTGACTGGAGGCTAATGAAAGGTTAAACACTCTTTCACTAGTCAAAGACTTTAACATATACAGTTTAAATTGGATCTTTTCATATATATAATCTAGTCATAAAGTAGAAATGTATTTTTCAGTATGTGCTGAATTGTTAAGCTAAAGCCTTGTTAGCCTTCTGCTAATTAGTTAGAGACATAGGAAAAGGTAAGAAGAGGAGAGTAGTCATTGTTGTCAGAGATTCTGGAAATGCTAACAAAGGGTGAAGGCATTTTAAACTTTGTCATTTCCATGCTCTTAATTCCACTTTTGGTGTGTGTGTCCTTCACGGATTTGCTCTTACATTTCATTTGACGTGCTTTAGCAGGGGTTAAAAAGCCTTAAATGCAGCTCGTTCATAGCTGCAGGCGCCCTGCTTACACAGAATCCAAGAATCGCTTACAAACCTGTAAGAACACACTCTTCTTTGTCGTGTGGCTTTATCCTTCCTACGTTTTTGAGCATATGTGTGAAATAGGTTTTGAATTGCGTTGTGAGAGTTTGAAAACTGCAGAAGCCCTGTTTGTTTTCAGTAAATCCTCTGCACTCAGACACACTGCGGCATTTACACACCGAACTGTTTAAATCCACATCTCAAAGTGACAAAATGACACCCTCTGCCCCCCTTCTGCTTTATCACAGCAGGCCTGTGAGACGTGGGGGAGGAGGATGGAGGATTGTCAGTGTTTGCCGTCTCACCTACGGTGTTGACTTCAGTATTTAGAAGGAAAAGAAAAGAAGGAAAAGTATTTTTTTAAAAAAAAGGAAATCACTAGTCCAGGGTAGTGTTCACTGCTCACACTGGAGAGGAGGAAGACGAAGGCAGGGGGAGAAGGCCCCCTAAAGAGAAGGCGCTTAGGTTTGGAGAAAAGAGGCAGCAATTACGAAAATGAAAGCCCTTGCACTGCAAGAATTTTCATCTCTGCAGTTTCCATGGGAACAGGCCTCGGCAGCCTCCTCCCCCTTGCTTGCCGAGCCTCTCTGCAGCACAATACAATGAAACGAAGGGATTTTCACAGAAGAAGAAAGGAGGGGAGGGGGTAAGCTGTAGAAGGGGGGGGGGAAGTTTCCTCTTTCTGAATTCTTAGACAAACAGCTGACAGGAAATATGGAGGAGATGTTTATGGTTCTTTGACCATTAACGTGGCTCCTTTGTGAGGGGACAAGTTTACCGCTGAGTGTTTGATTTCTAGAAGTACAACCATCAGATTTTACAGCAATATTATAGTTAACAAAAAATGTTACTTACAAAGGTTATTAAAAAATTTGACATTGGCAGTGTTTTTGAAGAATGTTTATATCTTACAACCATCAGCCACAAATGTGTTTATTGAAATAGTGCTTCCCAGTTTTTTTCAATATTTTGCCTTGACTGTTGATTCTACACCCTCTGAACATTATTGTAAAATCACTGTACATTTAATATTTTTTCGTCTAAAAATTAAAATATTCTGTGTAAATAACAAAGTGAATCAGCGTTAAAACCCCAACATATGAAATATGCAATCATAGCGCGGTTGTTAAAATGTCAAGAGTTGCAGGAAATCTTATGAAGCAGGTGATCTCAGCCCCCTGAAGGTCATCTTGGCTTTTCTAAATGTTATATATTTGCATGAATTTGATAGAAAAACAATGATTTGGAACCTTGTCGTCACTGAAATTTAGCACCGAAAATGTCATTCTGTAATAAATGTAGAGTCAGAGCAAGACAATCTAAAATTGACGTTGTAGCAGAAAGTAAAAAAAATTGAAAACAGAATTTGGATTTGAAATTTTGGATTTTAAAATCAAACCATCCAAATCTGTGTAACATTATTAATCTTCTAACTTTTAATGGTATGTTTAAGGTGGATGCATCATTCAATACATACAGCAGACAAACTGTCCACCGAGGTCAGTTCACGTAGTCTGGTTTCATCTGTGTGAAGCAGCTGACACTGAGTAAAAGCAGGAAGGCAAATAAAAAGTCTTCACAGGAATCAGGTGAAGCAGCACATTTTTTAAAAAGAGGCAAAGAAAAGCACCGGAGCAACAGAGACAACAAGGGGGAAAAAACGAGCGTAAAATAAATTCTGTGCTGCTGTCAATTCATCAGTAAAACCTTTCAGTGTGACTGACCACTAGAAAAACTGCTTGTTAGAGGCTCCGGAATCTGTCGCCAGCAGCTCCACCAAAGGCTGTTTTCATGTAAATGTCTCAGAAACGGGAATATGATCACTTTCAACAAATAAAAAGTTCTTCAGAAACTGTTTTCCTTCCCCTTGTCTCAACCCCTCAGACAGAAGTGCTCGTGGTTAACGTGACACACGGTGGTCTGTAGTAATATGTGAAACATCCAGACAGCTGTTGGTGCGAGTTGGTTTCCTGTAGTAACTGTTGTTTGTGCTTTTTAGATGTTGGGAACTCTCACTGCTATGCCCATCAAGGTGCCTCAAGTCAGCTCCCTGCATCGGCTGGCAGGACAAGCAGCCACTGTGCTACCTCAGGTACTGTGACCTCACAGTGCACACACGAACACACACACGCGAACGTCTTTGTTTACTTATTATTTTTGTCATTGGCTTGATCAGGACAGAGTGTGAACGACACAAACCTAAGAATGGAGTCTGCAACACAAAAACCTTTTCACGCTGAATGACAGCGTTTTTTTTTTCACTGGTGTAAAAGTTGGAAACAAACACGCAATAATGTGCTCAAAGACTTTTCACTAAATTCAAATCACACATCTGTCGTCATATCTGTGCAGTTTAGTGAAGATTAAAGTTACTATAAACTAACTTTGTGAAACACTTGGTAACGTATTTAGATATACAAAATGCCCAGTTTATATTGGGTTGCAGAAAATGTTGGATGGAACGCTCACACTAGTTGAGCCTGATGACGGACTAACCAAAGACCAGAACCTGCAGTAAGAACTGTGAAACCCTTTTGAAAGGCTGCAGGAAACTTCTTCCGCTCAGTGTAGCTGCACGGTTGCCAGGCGCCCACCAGGTGTCAGCACAAACTTGCTCTAATGGGAGGAAGAGGACAGCGTTTGCTGATTGGACAGGAACAGGACACGTCAGCAGCTCACTCTGACTCTGTGTGTGCACTTTCCTTAAGATGGGACAGAGACATTTAAAACACGACCATTTGAATCCATGTTCTCTTTTAATGACAATTGGAAAATGTCCCTGTGACCTACAACTAAAAGAATTAGTCCGTTAAATAATCAGCTGTTCTGACCCCATGACCTCAGCGTGTATGGCAGAAATGTTTCCCCCAAACGTTTGATGAACTGAGACACTTGGAGACGTTGTGACAGTGTGTTGTACACAGTTTCTTATTGTCTGCCATTTTATAAACAATGAGTCAATTTATCGGATTCTGGGGAAAATTTTGAAGTTAGAAAAAATTACAGACGTTACGTCACGTTTATCCTCTTGATTTGTAAATATTTTACATATGTACTAAAATACTGAACTTAAATTGAATCATTCCATCATTAACACATACGTTAGTCTCTTTTTTTAAAAAAATCTACATATTTAATGCACATGTAGCCAGTACAACTGCATTTATAAAGGTCCAAACGTTTGCACAGATGAGTTTTACACACTACTTGCACAGTTCGGTTACTTCTGATGAAGGAACATTAGCATAAATGTACGTTAAATGGGGAAACCAAAACTCCTAACGCCGTCATCTTACTCTCGTCCAGCAGGTCAGGCCAAAGACCCAGATCCCCGACAGCCTTCCAAACAGTCCCTGTCAGGAGCTGCAGCCTCTCAGCCTGCAGAAGGCTACCGCTGTAGTGAGTCCTAAGATCCAGGGCCCCACCCTGCCCACCGCCAACAGCACGTTCAGCCCCGACCACCAGCCCAACGGCCAGAGCAATGGCTCGCCGCCTCCGGCCCCGGACTCCGGCGGCCCGGCCCAGCACGCGACAGCGGGGCCTGGCGTGGCGTACGCCATCATCGCCGCCTCCCCTGCCACCGGAAACGGGGTTTCCGCCGTCAGCGAGGCCGTCAAGGTCTGCTTTTTGTAATTTTTAAGGGCGAGACAAAACAAGCGCAGGCTTACATTTTATTCACAATTAACACAAGTGTTATGAAATAACAGCCCGATGTCTGTGTTTGTAGGTGATAATCATCCAGCCACAGGCCCCCAGCAGTACTGACGGGCCCCCAGGGGCCCCAGCCGACCTCCAAGCACAGGAAGCCCCACCCCTTCCAAAGTCCCCCTCCCAGAAGAAAGAGGACGACCCCGAGGTAAAAGGACGAACCCGAGACTTCACGGAAAAGTCCATAGATGAACTTTCATGATATTTCTGTCCTGCACTGACCCACAAATGTATTAATAGAGGGAGAAACACACTCAAACTCTCCCTCTCTCTTTCCTTCCCCCCTCTCTCTCTCCCTCTTTCCTTCCCCCCTCTCTCTCTCCCTCTTTCCTTCCCCCCCCTCACCGTAACTCTCTCTAAAACGAACACTCACTCTCTCTCTCTTTAACCGTAGCTGTCTCTAAAACGAACACTCACTCTCTCTCTCTTACAGAAAATCGCCTTCATGGTCGCCCTCGGCCTCGTCACCACTGAACACCTGGAAGGTGAGTGTACACACTCCATTGTCTGCTGGTTCTCACTGAATAAGGATAGAACCTTGTTAGTGTCAATACAGCAGAACATTAGAAACCACAGTTTGTGTTTTGACTCTGAGTAGAAATTCAGACAAAGAGGCAGGAGAGGAAGAGACGAAGCACAGCCAACCCAGCCTACAGCGGCTTGTTTGAACCAGAGGTCAGATTTTTATTGAATATTGCATTTAAATCCTAGTGTTCTCATATCAGATTAAACATTCTGGTTTAAAAAATTTCCCCACTTTTTGTGTGTTTGCAGCGTAAACGTTTGGCTTCACATTATCTGAACAGCTCACTTTTCCTGACGGCACAAGGTAAAACTCTAAGCTAATATAGTGAAAGATTGAGGTTATAAACTCAGCACTCTACAGGAAAAAAATGAAAGCATTTTAAAGGCACTAAATCTTGGTTACACTTTAAAAAGGCTTTTTGTAGTTGTTTACAGTTGTAAATCTCCAGAGCAATTTTTTTTTCTGACTCGTGACATTATGTAAAATTGTTCTGTGGACCAGAAACAGGTTACATGTTTAGTAATAGGTTCTTCCTGTTCTTGCAGCATGTGCATGTGAAACACAGTTGTATGCAAACACATTAAAAAGACAAACTTACCGATCATAACTGACGGCGCTGTCGTCCCGTTAGAACTTTGGCGTCCGCTTGTCTCATTGTTGTTCCCTCTGTCTGCACGGCTTCACCTCTAACCCGTCTGTCTGTATTTGCTGTGTGCGCAGCCACTAACCTCTGCTCTGCCTCCATTTCCATGCTAGACACTGAGGATTTCTGCTGGAAGGTAGGTCACATGATGTCACACCTGTGGAAGCAAAGAAAGACAACAAAGTAGGAAAATAATAGAACACAATATTTTTAAAGTTTTCATGGAGACAATTCAAACCAAGTGGTGAAAAAAAAAAGTCACTTTTCCAAAAACCCAGTGATGTCAGGTACACGATTGACTATTGGAACAAAAACCCTAAAAGCTGTGAAACCACATCACAAACTAGACTGTCCATTCAAGTCTCATTGTTTTTATGACAGTCCTGTCACTGCTGCTCTCAGGCCGTTTTTATTCCTCCAAACTGATTTACTGTTTGTGCAATTCAAAGCTTCAAGTAAAAACTGTAATCTGAACCGTTCAGTGCGAGACAAACGAGCTTTACAAACTCATTAAATTGTCATTTGACTCGCTGCTGAACACTGTGCCGTGTTCTATCAGGACGATTTGGAGCATGAAGACCACTGTGCCATCTGTAAGGAGGATGGCGAGCTGCAGCCCTGCCACAACTGCCCCCGAGCCTTCCACCCCAACTGCCTCCATCCGCCCCTCAAAACTCCTCCCAGAGGCCCCTGGTACTGCCCGAAGTGCCAGAAGAAGGTACGAACGATGAGTGGGTTCAAAATTAAGTGGTAATTTAACAGTGATGTAACTGCGAGGCACATGTTAGTCTGGTTACTGATGAAGGGAACGTAAAGAATATGACAGCAGAACAGTATATGAATAAATATGAAGCTACAATTGTTGTTAATAAGATGGGAGTGGGCATAAAGTGTCGTACTCAGCAGTTTCATTAAAACCCAAGACCAACATGAACCTAAACGAAGTAAATTTGGTTAGTTAGTGTTTTCCTCTACAAAGTGAAACTAAAATCAGGTGATTCACTGAGACTGGAAATTTATCCTCAGGTTCTAAACAAGGAGAACATGTCGTGGCCACAGAACTTTGTTCAGTCCTACGTCACACACAAGACAGGTGAGATGTGCTTTGAGATTTTGTGAGGCTGAGTGTGTTACTGTGTTTATGCTGACGGCGTGTGTGTGTGTGTGTGAGCAGTGCGGCAGGAGGAGAAGCGAAGGCTGCTGAGAAGAAACAACGAGCTGAAGAAAGAGTGCGCTCACCTGGAAGAGCAAGACAAGAAACTCAACAAGACGCTCAAAGTAAAACCCACAATTCCTGCCTTTCTGTAGTAAAGAATACACGAAACACGTCACGTTAGTGCAACGTTCTGCACAGGTTCAGTTCTAAAGGCAGACTTTAAAACAGGCCTTCACATCACTGACGCTAAAGTTCAGGACACATAGAATGAATGGAAAAGAAAAACCCACAGCCAGAGTCCGACCTGTGCCGAGCGTTACGCTAACGCCAAACTACCATCTGCACCAGAAGCTGCTTTTTCAGCTGTTTCCAGTTGCCTCACTAAATCATCACTGCTTATGTAGATTTGGTAGCCAACTAAAGTGGGAGCAGGCTGTATTATTATTATTATTATTATTATTATTATTGTGGTTTAGTCAGCCAGGTTAGTGAATTACATCCATATACAGTGTAGAAAAAAAAATGCTCTGCCTTTAAAGCCCATTGTTCTTTTCAGAGCAAAGTATGAAAACACTTACCGTACTGATTCCATGTGAACCGCTGTGTGTCCGCAGCAATGCATGGACCTGAGAGAGAGACTCCTCGGACAGCAGAGAGAAACGCAGGCGTCGCTCGACCGCATCAAAGCTCTCGTCAGGTTGATCCAGCGCGACCAGCTCATCCAGGTCACCATGACGACCACTACCACCATTGCCGCCTCCCTGCTCAACCAGTCCTGGAGCAAATCCACCAGCACCGTGGCCCCGGGCCCCTCAGCCACACCTTTGCAGACAAGCCACGATGATGCCAACAACAACTAGCCCCCGCGCCCACACACACACACACACACCCCTGCGGTGCTCCGACTTTTTAAATCGAGGGCAGTGATTTCTTTTGTCTGAATAATATCAACCATCTGTTCTCTGAAGCGACAAAACTACCCTCCACTCGAGTATTTTTTAAAACCCAACACCTACAGTGCTTACGAGATTTCTTCATTTTTATTTTCTATTTATTAACGTTCTTGGCCTTAATGTATTTATTATAAAAAGTTAGATTACAGAGCTGTTGCGGGATTCCTGTTCAGCCTGAGACATATTTCCCTTTTTTTAAACACAGGTATAATTATTGTTCTGCATATAGTGAGAGAGAACAGTAGAGTTAGTCGTAGTTACAGAACACACAGGAGCGGAGGGAGAGAGGAATGTACATTGATATATCTGATTAGATGTTTGTTCTCATTCTCCTATGAACAATGTTTTTGCCATAATAATTCAGGAAAATGTTTTCATCGTGTATGTAAACGAGCCTTCAAACAAAAGCAGAGAATAACCTTTTTTTCAGTATTAATAGAGTTAAAGTCAAAGAAAAAAGTATTTAAGATTAACTACAGAAAAAATTAGCATTTCTAGTGGAGATTTTAGTATTTTCATGCTGATGCCTGTTGAAAACTGTAAGTTTGGAGTATTCAAGGGGATCACTGTACATATGTTGTATTATTATTATTATTGATAATATCATCTACATCGCAGGGTTTTTTTTTGTTTGTTTCAAATTTTACTGGAGTCACGTCTGAAACTGAGGTGAGTCCATTTGTTCAGCTGTTTGTTTTCTGCGTCCACAGCAGCACAAACGAGAAACTATTGGACATATTTAATTCATCCATAAATAAATTCACAATTGGACCAATTTGTCAAAGATAGTGGCTGCAGCTAAATGTTCTGTTTTATCATTGCTGTAATGTAAAGACATTTTTTTCTAATTAAAAGTCAACAGTAATTTTATTATTACCCAAATCATTTTCTGTGGATCAAAACAACTGTTGCAGCTTTAATGAAAAGTAAAATCTACGGAAAGAAAAGAGATTTTAACTTTACTGTTGGATGTTAGAGTCATAGAAAAAGCAGTTAAATTCTTGAATTGTGATCAGTTGCGGCATGTTGAACGTAAAACTTAATCTCTAAGCTGCATTCTTGATTCTGCTGCCGATCGTCTCACACAGGAAACAAACAGTTAAACAGAGAAGGGGCGTTAAATGTTTGTTCACATCTGCACTCGAACTCGGCGGCAGACGTTCGGTCGACGTGCGACGCATCCATTCAGTCCCTTTTCCCCTTTAACCAGTATAGAAAATATGCCAAAAACTCTTCTTTGTTTTTGTACTGGGATCACTCATCTATCAATAATGTTTATAGTGCTTTTTCTCCTGCCTATTTTATATCGTTTGCTTTTTTACTCGTGTTTTATGAACGTTAATCTGACAGATGAACACTGCCTCAAGTACAAATGGTTTGAAATCCAGGGTTTTTGTCTTTGTTGCGTCATTTTTATAGACACCAGTCAATCAGAAATGGAACAACTCTGTTGAACTGCAACAACACTTTGACTGTCACTGAGCCCGCAGGATAAACGCGGCGTCTTCCTGGTTGGATGTTCGCAACCGAAAAACCCAGTCGAACCAGGAAGCTGCCGGCGTCTCCTGCTCGGTTCATTTGTCTCGCTAGTCTTCCCGCTGGTCCAGAGGGGTTCCATTCAAGTGTTAACATAGATTTAGTCCGTTTTATTTCAAATGATCATGCTGTACTCACCACAAACTCGAGGTGCCACTCTCTGCCACCTATTAATGCACAAACAAGAACAAAAAGTCAGAGAAACATGCCTTTATCAAAAGACAGTGGGAATTTGGGAGGGTCTAACTGAGAGGAGGTGCTTTGGTTTCATTTCAATCGTTTCCAGGTCGCCTGTGTTTCATTTATCAGTGATGGAGACAAGAAGCTTAAGTTGGAGAAGTTTCATCTGCACAGCACAAAAAGTAGAAACATACAAGCGTGTACATGGTTTCAGCAGCAGTGAACAAATCGGACTCAGTGACGCAATAAGGCATCGCGATGGGATTGTGACGCTGTTAAAGGGCCTCGCTCTGCTCTGACGCTTATCGCTCACGCCTCCTAATACGAGATGTTCCCACAACATCTCACCAAAGAGGATGAAGGTCTGTACCTTTGTGTTCAGAGAACTCTTCATTTTCACAAAATCCTGCTCGTTTCTGTCCAACCTTCATTTAAAAAGGGCTTTCATCACCATTTTCACAGTTAGACATTCACAAGTTTGCTTAAAGAAAAATGATCGCACGGAGAAAGTGATTACAATAACACCAGCGCTTCAACAACTAATACGATGATTCTGTTGCTAATTATTATCTCGATTTCCTGTTGGACATTGTCAAAGACCAATCGCTCATTTTAAAATTGCTTTGTTTGCCCAACCAGCAACATAAATGTTACAAGTAGATTTGAGCTTAGTACACCAGCAGAGGTTTAATCTGTACGAGCAGATTCATTTGTGTCCTACTGTGAAATGAAAAGGTTTTGGACACAAAGGTACAGGGACGTCACACAGCGTCTGTCCTAAAACTGTTAATAAGGAGCAGTGAAAACTCAATACCACACAGGTCTAACACAAAGTCTCTTGCAATACGAACGGTTGGTCAGGTCACGTCGACACACTGAGCCTCATCACATCCCAGAGTCTGACCCGTGTCGGGGAGAGAGAGCGCAGCTGTGGTTACCGTTCATCCAGTTACTCCTGGCAACACGTCCACAATCAAAGCATCTGTCCAACCACGGAAAGTGTAGCCTACACATTTGTTCCTATAGATCCAGATCTTTCCTGCTAGAATTGGCCATAAGCCGCTGCTATCCACGCCTTCGTTTACAGACTTGTGAGACGAGAATCATCTGAGCAGTTGACTAGCTCGGCTGCACACATTTAACACGCACACCGAGCAGGACAAACTCTGGACAGTTTTTTCATTAACGCTTGGGCAGAGCTAAGGGCTATGATGGCTGCAACTAATTTAGCTGGAAGACGAGACACCACAGCCAGTTCATATTTATCATATCTGGTAATTTGTTATCTATCAACTTTCTGGAAGAGATACAAGATCAATTACCTTCTCCAGAGAAGGAATCTCCCTTGACAGTTCCAGGCTCTGTATCTGTAGCTGAGCATCAGACGTGGATCAACGTTGTATACGATCAGTGGGTGTCGGCTGGCTGAAATCAGAATGTACCATGTGACGCATATCGATTCCTCACCTGAGAGCTGCAGCACCAGGGGAGTTTTGGTTCCAGGTGGACTAAAAACTGATGGAAACCATATCGGCGCACTGTCATCACGTTGGTCCTCCACCATTCAAAGCCCAGCTGCCCCTAAAGAGAATTAAAACAAACAAAAAAAAGCCCCTCCACCCATTCCCTCCTGCCCAAAATCATTCATCCATTTCTAGAAATCTTCTCCGGGAGAAACTGTGCAGTGCTTAAACAGATCTATTTTAATACACGACACAACATTTGAACAAAGAAGAAAAAAGTTAAACATTTTTATATTCTTTTATCAAGGAGCAAAAAATAAAGAAACAGAACATCGGGATTTTCTATTGTTTGCCAGTTCTGCATTCTGACTTCTAGCTTGCAAAGTTCGATGTATTATTTTGCCATAAAGAGGCGACGACGTCACAATGAGGGTTTTTAGATGGAAATTCAAATGTCCGTTGGCTGTTGAAGTAGAAGTTTTTCTTTGTCATTAATAAGGGGACTGTCCAGTGGATAGTGTGTATAGGAAAGTGTTTGTCTTAAATATGCCAATGTAGTTTTTCTTCTTTACGATGCATTAAAACGCTGATTGATTGATTGATGAAAGGTGGTAAATGGTTAAAGAGTAGTCTCACTTTTTTGTACCAAGTTCTTACTAAAATGGAGTCATTAATAAACGAAAGTCAACAACTAAAGATCAGATTCTAGTGTCTGTTTTCATGTAACATATGGCAGATCATATCTGTTACATAGTTGACTTTAAAATGAATTAGACAAAAGAAAAGAGGTTTGAACCTCAGCTACATGTATGTCAGTCCATTTATCTTTTGATTGCTGCATCTTTTCCCTCATAAATTTGAGCTCAAAAGTACATTAAAAACAAGAAAACATGGTTGTTTCAGAAGCAGAAGCTACTTATTTTTTTTTTATATATATTTGTTTTAACTATGTTGTAAAGTATTTTGACAAAGTAGTTGCCCCAAAATCTACACAAAAGTATTTTTAAAATCTTACCCTACTTAAAATTTGGAATTTTAATGGAGTTGCATTTTATACCATCTCATTTTTCATTTTTCGATTTAAAAGGTTTACGACCATCACCGTGTAAAAAGGTTCATTTTTATTCGGCTTCTGTGTATTTTGTTATTTCAGTTTTATATCTTTTATTTGTATCCTCGGATTAACGATACAAATAAAACATTAGTCACGTGCCTCTGTCCAAGGAACATTACTACTGAATAATTAAAAATCTCTCTCTCATTAAACACAAACATACTGTTTGGGTTTGTGCCAATTTTAATTAGACTGCACCAAAAACTTAATAAAAGTCCTGTTTTGTTACAACACTGATATCATTTCACGTTAATCCTGCAGGTCTGTTTAACCTCCAACAGTCGACTCCAGTGTCACAACAAGCAGCAAGATAATAAAAATAAAACCAACGCAATTTTCAAAGTGTAACAAACTCGTTAACTGTGAAACAACCAAACGTTAAGGCACATTAGCATGTCCAGTGTCAAAAGTAGAGACAACGCAGTAGAAAAGTATTACGCCAGCCGACAAATCTCAGTTGTTCAGGTAAATGCATTTACATTTCTCTTGAGTTTGTCAATGCGTCTGCGCTACCATGGTTCATTCTCTGGGGAGCAGCAATGCAGTGCAATAGTGTCATAACAATCTTGAGATAGTGTGATAGTGTGAAAGCAAAGCCGCCAAAGTCTCAAAGATTCATTGTCTGAGGAACACAAACGTTCCCAGCAAATGTCAACGGGTGTCAGGAAGTTTTACTCCAGACCAAAGTACATTCCCAGAGGATGAGCAAGTCCAGATGTTGCTGGTGTGTCTGCAAGTTCAGGGTAATACCTGTCCAGGTGGGCGGCGGGAGTCGAACACGGTGTGGAAGTGCTCGATGAGGATCTCTGTGAAGATGTTGAGGGGAGTCAGAGCGGTGAGAGAGATGGAGCCGTGGCGAGGCCAAACCAGGTTGACCCCAAACACACAGGCCAAGTTGGACGGACTCATCTTGTTGGCGATGCTCTCCTGAGACACCTAAGAGCGACCAATCACAGTCTCATCAGCTGATTACCAACAAACAGGACGGTGGTGAACGTTTATTAGCGCGGCTCCTGTATCTTCAGAACAGTAAAACACAAGTTACCATGTGGAGGAAACACAGCAGGTATTTGGCCACGATGAAATTATGCTCAGGAAGACTTTCAACAATGTGTTTACACCTTGTCACACGGAGACTGCTCTCCACACCTGACATGGGAAAATAAAAGTGGGGCACATGGATAACAGAAAAACAGGATGACACACAGTAGAATATGTCCCGAATAAGGAGGATAAATTGAATTAAAACGGCATGATCGTTTCCTGACATCACTGCAGGTTTTCTTCCCTACAGCTACTGTGTACAGGACTTACTGAGGATTTCCTGGACCTGGTTGTAGACTCTGAAAGTGAGCAGGGGCTCAGGCAGCTCTCGCAGGAAGGTCTTCAGGATCACAGCAGGAACGTGAACGTCACTAAACTGGTCAAAGTCGACAGACTTCCCTGAAGAAAAAGTACAATGAAATCAATGATAATGATCAAGAAAAAACACTGACATGTAACTTAAACTCAAATATCTCTGACAAGTCTGAAACGAGAGCAAAAACAGTAACACTGAGCTTTGTTTGTGCACGATTTTTCCTGTGTCTTTACTTTCCTACTGATCAGTACTTTCTGTTATGGAGGGGGTTTACTCACCCAGGTTATAGAGTTTCTGAACATCCTTGATGAGTTGCACGCGAGCCGAACGCCTGAAGATCCCCTCAGTCCTGAGACCTGGGGGGAACCAGTGTACAGCGGTCAGAACACGAACAGAAAGTGTGAACAGCCACTGAGGCAGATGTGATCCCATGGCCAAAACAACGGCATAATGCCCGTTAAAATCTGTTCAAAATGTCTAGTTCACTTCACAGTGGTGGAACTGGCCACTCGGGCTCCTGCGTGTTGAACTGTACCTTTGTCCTTCAGGTAGGACACAGTCTGACGCAGCACAGGTGGGATGACAGACTCCCTGTTTCTCTCCCGGATACTGTTGAACAAACAGGAGTCACTCATCCATCGACACCGTAGTTTGTTAAAGTTCATTCAGAATCAGACACTTACTACTGTAGACTGACGGCAAACTGCTGCGTGGGCAGGGGGGGTCGAGCTGGGGGGGTTTTCATCGAGGGAGGGGGTCCACCTTTCTGAGCCGCTCGTAACTTTTCATCATGTCTGAGATGCACACAAACAACACTTGCAGTTACACAATGGCTAGAAGAATTAAAGTACTTTGAAGAATTATAGTACTTCGTCAGGTCACAAACGTGACAAACTCCTGTTTCTGTTATAAAAACTCAAGGCCTGACGTCTGAGAACAGAGCACGTTGCAGGCTGTAGGATGACAGAGCTTAGACGTGGAAGTTGTTTTTGTGTGTTCGGTCTCTGAGGAAAGAAAGCTGCCTAGGTTTTATAAAGCTGTGGTTGGTTTTACTCTGAACCTGCAGGAACTAAAATACTTCCAAGTACCTGCGTGTTCACCTGAACAATAAAGTGGACTGGTCTTAACACACAGACGCACTCGACAGGAAAGGACAGAGCTGACTCTTTCTGCCGAGGAGACTAAGATCTTTTGGAGTGCAGGGAGCACTGCTGAAGACCTTTATGACTCTGTGGGGGCCTCAGCCATCTTCTGGGGAGGGCTCTGCTGGTGTAGACAGGAGGAGACTGGAGAAGCTGTCCAGCACGGATGCTGGAGAACGACTCCCACCCCCCCGTAAGGCGCAGCGTCATGTCTGAGCAGCTGTTACAGACTTTACAATCAGAGCTGCTCCCACTGAACCATCGTCACTATTAGTTACTTTAAAACTGTTTTTTTAAACTTTGCGATACAAATGACTGTGGACAAATAAAGGTTAATCTCATCTACACTAGTTTTTCACCGCCTCCTAATTTCTAAGATGTCCCCTAAAGAAATGGGAAAACCTGTGTCACTGATTTCTGTTGTTTTAGTTCAATGAATACACATTATAGAAAATAAGATTTAATGTGTTGCACGTGTAAAGTCTTAAACTGTTTTGCTGTTGAGCTGCAATTAAGCAAAGTCAAAAGAAAACAGAGCTTTTCCTTCTGCAAGCTGCAACTCTAGACTAAAATGGAAACTTGAAGCCTTTTATTTTCAGATAAACTTTAATATATTTGGACAGATCTGTGGGTTTTCAACCATCATGCACCGAGAAAGCATCAGCACTGCGTGATCAATAAAATCAAATCAAAAGCTGAATGTTGGCTCCTCAACCCTGATGAGGTTTGCTCTGAGGTGCAAGAGGGAGTAAAAAAAAGAAAAAAAAAAGGTTTTAACCAAAGAAAACGTGAGAAAGATGAACCAGTTCATCCAGTATATCTGGATTATTTCTCAGTCTCTCAAGGATTTCATGGACATTTCCGTGATTGTCGTGGCCTAAAATGCCAGATTTTTTGCTTTCCTAATAAAACTTGTGATATATACTGTAATTTGTACCATGTAGAACTTACTGCATGAATAAACGTTTGCAGTCACAACTGCTGCAAAAATGCACAGACAGATGCATCCGTATCTTTAATCTGTTGTTCAGTTATTCATATTTAAAAAACATCAGTGTTACTAAACACACACGATACCATTTGTTGCAGTTTCACAATAATCATAAACCGTGCAGCCACATAAACACCTGAAGCAGGTTAAACTATTTCAGTGGACATGCTTCATTCCCTTAGTCACATATTTCACTGTTACTGTGACTTTACAACCGTTTAATGAAAGTTACTGAGGGGCTGTGTTGGATGGGACTGAATAATCCCTGAAACAGTTTCCTGTAATTTTCCTGTATCTGATCAATGACACAGATTATATCTTGTGATTACACAGTTTCTCCGTAGATAACCGGTAGATATCCAGAGTGTGTATGTTGGGAGTGAAGAACAGGAGTTGAACTGCTTTGTATTTGTCTGTACCTAATAAAGTGTTCATGGCCACCAGTTTAAAGACGTGCTTTCTTCTCTACTATTGAGTCGAACTGAAACATTAAGCTGATAGGAAAAAAGGCTGCAACTGTGCTACACGTCTGATACCTGGTATTAGTTTTATCCTCAGTACCTGAGTACATCAGGAGGGACGATGAGCTGATCGTAGTTCAGGTGATCTCGCAGCTCAGCCAGGTAGTTCACGTACGTCAGCTTCTTCCCGAACTTATGGCTGAAGGAAAGCAGAGGGATCAAAACATCATCACTGCGACCGAGCAGAGTTGGACTTTCAGCTATCGAGTCGGATTTGTGTCTTCACCTGATCAGAGGTTTGAAAATGTTCCAGACGATTCTGATGAAGTTTGTGGGATGAACCACGTACAGAGTCTTCAGGTTCTTCTTGTATCTGTACGGAACATAAGAAGAGAACACACACTAGCACTAAGAACAAACACTTCAGCACATTTCAACACCACGTACACATGCAGCACATGAAAAAATCTGATTTCTCCTCTACTGTTTTGGAATTGTGACTCGCACATTTTAATTACACCTGACAGAAGATGCAGATTACTTTGTCATTAGTTTTTTCTGCATTTGTCAGAGCAAACTAAGAACAAATCTCACTGTACCGGGAACCACTCATCACTCTCTCTGTCTGCAGACGTTTGCTCTGAAGTAAGAAGCTGATTAAACTCTGGTTACACAAATGTGGGGCAGAGAAATCGGTTTTCTCTGATCCTCTAAACTGACCACAGTATTGACTTCCTGACAAGAATCAATCTGCCAACGATGATGCACCGAGAAAGAAATCATCAAAGTTAATTAAAACACATTACAAATCTGGCCTTCCAAACAAATAAGAATTGCATAAATGTGTTAAAATGTGCATATTTGCATTTGTTTAGTGATATTTAGAGAGAACCTCTAAAGATTTGTTTCCTGTGTAAAGTGAGGGTCTGTGGAAAAAACAGACCTCGTGGCGTCTGCGGAGAAACTGCTCTCACATACTTCCTGTCAAACTCATTGTAGGCTTCTCGTAGCCATTTCAGAGACGGCTTGTTGCTGCTCCTCAGACCGTAATGGAAGTAGACCAGGATGTAGTCCATCTCCACATACTGGTCCAAGGTGAACTTCATGTACCTGCAGATAAAGACCATGTTGATCATGAAGTGTTTCTGAACTCTGCTGAGATTTCAACACTTTCACAGAGGACGTACTCAAGCAGGCGTCGGTGGTTCAGCTGGTGTGATGGAGGCAAACAGCAGCTGCTGAAGATGATCAACTTCCTTCCGTAGTTGTCGTCACCTGGGCAGGAGCAGATGGCTTTTACTTTGAACGGAATAGATCCGGATTTCTGAATCTGGTTTAATTACAATACTGACATCCTTACACAACAGTCACTGATATAATTTCAGCTGAATGAACTGAATGAATCCAACTGATTAAATATTCTACACATTTTTGATCTATACTCATCTACTAAAAAAAAAATATATATATATAATCTCTATAACAGCCTTTATCCAAAATTAGGAGCATCCTTTTGTTGCTCTTCTGTTCTCTTTCCACACAGCCCAACGGGTCAAGGCAGATGTCCGCCCACCCCGAGCCTGGTTCTGCTGGAGGTTTCTTCCGTTAAAGGGAGTTTTTCCTCTCCACTGTTGCCTATAGCTGCTCAAAGGGGGAATGACCTTGTTGTAAATTGGCGCTATATAAATAAAGTTGAATTGAATTGAATCCAGGATAAAGTTTCTCTCACACACAAAAAAGTGAAAATAACTCAAAATTTTTAATAATTACTAATTAAATACTGAATACTATTACACTACACTTTTACTATTACATCTGATAAAAAAACGTTTCATGTGGATGACTGTACAGCCTAAACATTTTACTCTCTGTATTATTCAAACACCACTATTGTGTGTGTTCTTATGAAAAAAATTAAACCTAAAGTGAAGTTGTGTTGGAGTCGCTGAGTTTCCAGCTAATCTGACCTGACACCTGGATAATGCCGTGCCGAGCCACATCGTAATACGGGTGGGAGACATCAGCAACTAAATCTCTGCCGGGAGGAATTGATGCACCGTCTGTCACGCAACTCTCATCTTCTTCATCCTCCTGTTGAAGCTCTGCCAGAGAAAATAAAAGTGAACATTACAAATTGTTTTTATTATAATAAACTGTGTGGGGAAAATAAGTGGTTGGACTCTAATATTTTTTATTGAATTTTAGTAAAAGTTCTCTCTTTGACAATAAGTAATTAGTAGGATGACAAACAGAGCTGACATCACGGTCCTTTGATTGCATCTTAAACAGATGTATGACATTTTATTATTTTATAGTTATTTCAGCTTCACGTACTTCTGTAGACTACAGCCCATGTTGTCCTCACCTTTAGGGTGATTTTCTGCTCCCCAACCCCCCAATCCCATCAGGTTTTTAACCTTTCTGCTAAATGAAAAACAACATAATCCTTGCCAGTTGCCTCCATTGTGTCTGTTTTTGTGCCAAAACTAATAGTTTTTATAATCCCACTAGAGTGGAATTTGTTGCCCCCAGTTTACTCAAAGCAGCACACACCTGAAGAGTGGAAATGTTTAATAGTTGGTGAAACAGTCTTGTCCAGTCTTTGCTGGTCTTCAGCTGTGTCCCCAGTTTAAGACAGTGGACCCCAGCCCTCCCTATGTGTGCGAACCAGTGGGTGAAGAGTTCCACATTGAAGTTTCTGAAGTAAAGATAGCTTCACATTGATCATTTCTGTAAGTCTGAAGCCTCTAATAAAATGAAAGTATTTTTATCTGTCAGATTCAGTTTGGAAATACTGCAATAAAAAATGCATTTCCAGAACTTGAAGGCTGCCATAAAGTATTTAAGGTTTTAGTCTCTGTTACAATCTTCAGATAAGCTGAGACACTGTCAACTGTATCAGTTGAGTCACAGAATGGACAATTCAAACGAATAAATGAAGCATTACACGACAATGTGGCGACATCTTCACAACGTCTCAATTGTCAACATCTTCACAACTCCACATTAACTGCTAAAGTTCAGACCACAAGTATTTGGACAGTTGCACAAACTCTTGTTCAGGCACTGAGCAAATTTATTAAGAAATGAAACACTCAAGTACCAAGTCTGAGCTTGTGGATAAGCAGAAAAATCATTTTACATGAAGAAAATCCTGTTTGTTGCTGCAGAACAAGACAAGACTACGCAGGATGTGGGCAGACAGGTTCCTGTGATCTGTATTGTGATCATCATTAATGTTCATTTGTTAATTATCCTTGAATACAACATAAAATATTTCCAAATATGTCTACAAAACAAATACACATAACAAAATTAACCATGTCAGGCTCTGATGGTTGACAGCCACAGTGATGAAAAGCAAACATTTGTTCTTTTAATTTACTCTAATATTTCAGATGTTGGTTTGTTTAAAAAACACACAGATTCCCACACAGCACCACCTACATTTTCTGAATTGTTCAGCAATTATAAAAACCCTGGAGCAGAGCCAGAGGACTGGGTGGAAACCACAGTCAGAATCTGTGTTTGTTCCGCAGTCCGTCTGATAACAGAGAGGAAATGATGCTGCTCAGCGTGAATGGACTAAAAAGGACTAAGAAGAAAAACTCTGGACTGAGTTTCACTCAGACTCTGCAGAACAAGTTCATTTTGTTCTAAGTTTAGTCATACTGACGTTTTACTCTAATCAGCAAGTACCAGAGGCCTGTGCAAACATCTGGTGCAGTGACGACACAGACAAAAATAACCTCATTATTTAAACATGCTTTGATTGTTATCTACAGAACTATTCTCCTACACAGTTACAACTAAAGCAAAGCCAGTTAAATGCTTTTAGTGTGAAGCAGTAGTATGAACTCTTGAATAAATGAATAAATGTAGTTGACACTAAAACCTTCTAAAAACAGTCCCCTCCTTCCACATACCTGCTGTATCTGCTCAGAAGAGAAAAGAATCAGTGATAGTGATTCTTACATTTTCTTATGGTATTTTCCAATGTAAATATGTATATATTTATAGTTTTTACCCTCAAATTTTAAATGCCTTTTCAGTTAAACTGTAATGCACATTGTTCTGTGCAGATTCTGTGTCCTTTAACTATGGCTGCTAAAAACACAAGAATTTCCCCATTGTGGGATTAATAAAGTTCCATCTTATCTTATCTTTTCCCAGTGATTAATATCACTGGTAAGTGAAAATGCCAATTCGCAAGTTATTCTGGAAATCCACTAACCACTGTGGTCGGCGAGCAACACTGAGAGCACTCCGTTCCATCTGTCAGAAAACTGAGCAGTCAGAAAAATTACAGTTCGCCCAACTTAATCATAAAAGAATTTACAAAAAGTTTAAATGTGAGAACCCCCCCCAAAAAAGCATTTTCTAACAAAAACATTCTCACAAACCTAAACAGATCCAATTTGTTTGGATTTGACATGTACAATTATCAGCCATTGGTTTGATTGACAGCTTGTGTGAGTGTGTCAGTACCACAGCAGACACAGAGTTATGAGACAATTACAAAAGGCCTGATTTAATTTGACAAGGTTTTTATAGTAACCTGAAAGTGAAACTAAATTAAAGCTTAAAGTGAAAGAAAAAATAAAAAACATGGAAATGTCCATTCAGAGACAGAGAACTACAAAGAGATGCTACACGACAGAGCGTAAGACAAGTACAGAGACACAAAACTACAGAGACACAAAACTGAAAGAGGCAAAGAGCAACATAAAGACACAGAAGCTGCAGAGACATGTGGGACATCATGTCCATGTCCATGTTGGACCACATGTCTCTGAGTTAGAGAAAACTCACCAATTTCTGCCAGCTGCTCCATGTCACACATGGACGTCATGTCTGTCTCTGTCCACTGAGGTGAAAGGAAAAATACAACGTCCCATTTAGCCCGGAAATGTTCGGCAGGTCCTGCTAAAGTCCTGGTCTGTCTTCAACGACTCAGTGACTGTGAACACCTGGATCAGGTGTGATCCGCCAATCACAAGCTCGAAGACACCATTTTACAGGCGGGTGGACTATAAGCTGATCCAGGTGATCAAAGTGGGAGCCAGTGTTCCACGGTACCACACCGCAGAACAGCAGGTCCAACAGAACCGAACCCTCGCAGCAGACGGACGCCACTGTTTGCGAACTGACGTTAGCTGAAACACCGACAGACCGAGTCCGAAACATGAAAACTCGGCTTCACCCACCGACCCGTCACGGGACGTTCGCCTCGACACTCACCTGCGGCAGCGGAGAGACGGACGAGTAACACGGATCCGAACTTCCTGGACTCCCGCGGAGCCGCCGCGCATGCGCAGTGGGCACCAGCGTGCACGCGCACGTTCGGATTGCGTCTGTTGTCCTCGCGCTCGGTGGATCAGATCAGTAGAACCGGGTAGAACCCGCAACAAATACAAGTCCAGGAGTTTTAGCCTAAGACGTTCTTGAAGCACCAAAGTAAAAGGAAGTCACACTGTTAAACCCGAACGTAATATACTAATAACCACAGCTGCTTCACTGTGTCTGCTGCAGATCCATAAACGGCTTAACAATAATCCACGACAAGAACCTTTACATTTTAAACGGTTTCTTTACAAGTAAAAGGTTCAAATGTAGAACTTAACATAGTATTTCTATGTGCATTGTGGTAATATAAGTTGTACTTTGATAAAATATCAGCCTACTACTTCTATCACCTAGATAAAATACAAATGAACTGAAGTTTCACACAATTATACGATTGTTTTATATCAATTAAAGCATAGGGTCCGATAGAGTTTCCTCGGGCGTCTTCATGTCCCCAAATTCTTCCTGAACCACTTGGTTTTGTTTCCTCCCACTGTGTCTCCTCCGAAGGCATCAGGCTGCAGCTCAGGGTCAATGTGAAGACCGCAGTTTCTAAAGAGTGGCCACACACATGAACTGTGACAGGAGGCTCCTGCAAACACCCAAGTCCAACAGAAAGCTGGAGTCAGACCCAGTGCCACAGAGCCGGGCCCAAATCCTTCAAGCTGCTGGCCTTGTGCAATATATATCGACATAGCTTTTTATCAGCCTCCTCGTCACTTTTCCTGAATACATGTGCTTTTCCCTGTTCTTATTCCCCTTTGCATAATCAGTCCTATTTTACCAAAAAAGTTTACAGCTGCAATTTTAATGTGACTCTGCAGCAAATGCAGCCATAGTAAAATATGTGGGAGGCCTACAGAATGATTTATCATATGAAGTCTAACTCAATGTTACCAATATTTCTGCTACTGTGGTTAACATGAGATTAGTGGAATTATCAATGAACTAAATTTGGAATAATGTTTGACAAAGGCTCAATTTCATGGTCATGTTTTGAAATTCTGATACCTAAGAGGTGCAGAGAGGCACAGAAATAACCGAAAAACAAGCTGAGAGCAGGTTCCACCATCAGCCCAGAAGGATTTCTGTTCTCTTTGGGAACAAGATGGAGAAAAACAGCAGGATATTATAGAGATAAATCAGAATCTAAGCTTCACTTTCACTCTTGTTCCTCAGATTGACTTTTGATCAAAATGGAAAATGAATCTCCCCTCACACTGAGAAAAGCTCAGCTCTGGTCAGACTGGTTTGACATAGAAAAGTCTGACACCTGCTGGATACAGCTGAAGCATTCCTTCACCCACCGTTTGCATCTGCTGCTCTTTTAAAAGTAGTATCATTGTGAATGATGTCAATGAAGTCAATACTTTGACTTAAGTTATACCACATATGTAAATATATAAATTTCCCTAAATAGTGTATTTGACGTACATGTAAACACCTGTAGATGCGTGTACACACGATTTACGTCCCACCCCCAGCTACTACTGAGCCTCCAGCTCCATGAAGGATGGATGGACCATCCAGAATCCACAGCAGCCTAGAACCCTATAGGACAAACGGACACAAAAGTCAAACAGCTATAAATGTGAAAACTATTTTAACTTTAAAATGAGACTGATATCACTCAGAAATCCATCATTGAACTTAGAGGAACTAATCGGGCATCATTTGAACAAACACTACATAAAGTAAGTTCACATATGATTTGATATGATGGCAGCACAGTGGTGGATGGTTAGTGCTGCTGCCTGACAGCGTTGAGGGTTGTGGGTTTGTTTGTGCTTGTCACACATCGCCGTTAGCTTGGAGCCTTGCGTGTGAGGCGTCAACATATTTTTGTAACTGATTAAGTTGACTTGATGACTCACTCTAATATAGTTTGTCATGAACCTTTGAATGTTTGAATATTTAGGCATGTGTGCTTCTTGAAACTCTGAGGGGCACTACACCATAGGCTGCATTTGGTGACCAGAACATTATAAAGTGAACCACAAACCCTGCTCCATAGTGTTTGGTGTTGTTATTTAATACATTATATATGTTTTCGCTCTTATTAAGCAAAAAATATGCTCCATATTTGTGAATTAGGAGAGGTGATGTCAACCCTCTATGTGCCTCAGCGCTGGTAGAGATATTCAGTCCCAGACATTTTGTGGAAGGGTTGTTTTGTTTCACTGGTGCACAGCTTTAGAATTTTTTTCAGCTTGTTGTGTATGTTGTTGTCCTGCTTCCAAGTTTCGGTGAGAAATCGTTTTAATATTTGTCAATGACAGTCAGATGGGCATCTCTCAGGAAAACTTTTCAGAGGACAGAAATGGATTTTAATTTTATGCTGAGCACTGTCAAACTTAAATCAGAAGAGTCTCCGGCTTCTTTCACATTGACGGCTCCCGCTGAGGTGTCAGAGTTTTTAAAATAAATCCTGGAGGGAAGGATTTACTCATAAACAAATTTATATGCAAAGCTGCCACAAACTCTGAGAAAGAGTCTTTGTCTTTTGGGCCAGAGCTGGCAGCATTACGGAGGCCACCGAACAAGGAGGGAGTTAAAGGGGAGGGAAAGGACGAAAAAAAAAAACAGCTCTGAAATCAGAGCAAAGACACACAACACAAGGTCAAGAAATTTGATATTGATCAAAGAGATGACAATTAACAGAATGAATGAATGAATTAATTAATTTGTGTGTCACAGACCTAAAGGTGCCCGCCCTGCCTGGCTTTACAAGACACGGGTACAAAACTTTCAGAGGTAAAAAAAAAAAAAATTAAATGTCAAGATAATGCAATAACAATAATATTGCCAGCTATACACCATTTACTTCAAACACGCAGCGCTTCCATATGCTGGTGGTGAATCAGTTTTAACATTGAGCCATGTTAAAATACAGTATTTTACTTCACAACGTAAAATAAAGCAGAAATCGAAAGGGTTAAATGAAGGAAAGCAACATTTCTACAGGCTTCAGAAAATAGTGTGTGTGGATCAACCCAGTGGTAAATGCAAACGATGAAGGCTTGATTTCTAACTCACTCGCTCTTGTTTCTTTCCTAATATTTTAATCATCAATAGTTACTATTCTCTATTTAACATTACATTATTGAAATTCAATTTGCTTTGTAAAACTGCAGGTCATTCACAAATTTTATTTTTTTTAACAACGAACAATTCACACACAATTCACAACACTGAGGGAAATGGTTCCAGTTGGTAAATGATACACAGCTTCAGATCAGCACAAACACACCACTACAATGCATGTGTGGGTGCAAGTTAAAGAATATGAAAATGAGGGTTTGGAGGAGTGTGCTGTGATTATGCAAATGAAGAGAGTACATGGGGATTATGTGACCCAAATATGGAGGAGAATAATGATGAGCTTAATCACAGGCAGAAGATACTTGACACCTCCACATACTGTGTGACTGGGAATAAATCCGGAAACAGATTAGAAATACCCTCTAATCTAAAGAATGCCACAGGAAAAAGGACATTTCCTACATGGACTGACTGTCAGAGGAGCTAAACTATAACATTTAAATGTGGAATGAAGTTGAAATTGAAACGGAAATATAACACTACACCATAAACAAAACCACACCCTCTCTTCATTTCAAGCAGGCAGATCTAGAATAGACTGGTGGTCTCAAAAACCAATGGCTGAACAATACGAACCTGTGTAGAAAAGAGGTTATTGCTGATGCTGTTGGAGCTTTGAGCAGGTGGGAATGGAGGAGACTAGAGCAGGCACAGGTGACACCATACACAAGAAAGAGCAATTAGACTGAGTGGGGGGGGGTTTAAGGTCCAGGTCCAGTAAATCAGTTCCAGGGGACAGCAGGTCCAAGTGAAAGGAGGTAGAGAGAGAGGGCACTGGGGAAAGCAGGATACAGACTATAGCGGAGTGGAGTAGGTAAATCCGTATCAGTCCAAAACATCAAGATCCGATCTCCAGACAAACAGGGCAGAAAGAAAAGTAAAGGAAAAGTAAAAGCAAGGTCAGGTCCAGATGATCTAACACAGAAAAACAACTAGGCCAAGTCAGGAATCCAACAGATCCAGATCAGCAAACGAGCGGAAGGAGAAAGCCAGAACTTACAGAGCCGGGGTTCAGACAGGCAGGGAGATCCTGAGGCCGGTCAGGTTCGTACCGGGGAAGTAAACAGTACAGGTTCAAAAAGGGCTTGAAAGTAGCTTCACAAGAAGATCAGCAGACAATCTGGCAGAGGAGAGAGGACTGCAGGCATTCTTAAGGAAGGGAGAGCACAGGTGTGAATGATCAGGTGCAACAGAGGAGGGAGGAGGAGAGCAGAAACAGGAAATGACCAAATGAGGCTAAAACCAGGAGCTCCGTGATTTTTCATACACACACAGGAAGCTGTTACTGTTTGTTACCATTCTGTCTGAAACTAGTAATGACAGAGTTAAAGTCCGGTGTCCAGGAGTCAGTGTGTACAAGTTTCCACAAATGTGTCAAATCAGAGAAAAAGCAGGACACAGTATGAGAGAGATGCTGATTTTGCAATTGTGCATAATACAATCACCTGAATTAAAAAGAATGTTGTTACGGCAACAAATAAGGTCCCCGAACGAAGGTCTCGATTGCACATTTGCAATTAAGTGTACAATTTCGTACCCTAACTACAGGAAGATGATTCAAAAGTGAAGCGCTGTAACTGAATGTGACCCAAGGCCGAAGTAAAACAGAACATCTTTGGTTCCCCAAAGAAACGGCTTACCCACATTAGTCACGTTTGCCTGCATTATGTTTCCCAGTGTTGGACAGTGGACTTGTAAGCCCGGTGTGTCCAAACCTATTTTTATTGTCTCGTGTCTTTCCTTTGAATCCTATAAAACCCATGTCCTTTCCTTTTCCTCCCATTGCTAGTACAGTCTAAACAAAGAGAACTCACTCCTGTTTGTGCACATGTCCACGGACATCAAATCTATGAAAACAATTACTGAGGAATCAGTAGCATTGTGTCTTCTGAGGCATTTCGCAATAATCCACATACCGGTTTCTATTCCCTAATGATACTCGTTACTGAAGTGTGACCCTCATTATTATGCTGTAATCAATGTGAGCCTTTCATATCTACACCGGGAGCCACTCAGTGTTGTGCTGCCATGTTTCTACATAAGTCCAGAACCAATGTCCAATGCCGACAACTTTCTTACAGGACACAGCTGAGACACACATATAGACCCCAGGCTGTCAGATGGTCCTATACACAGCACCACTGAATGCATGAACCGAAGTGCTGATTTCCCATCTGACGCCTGGTTTTCAGGATCTGTCCTGTCCTGCTGTCGTGTGTTGCAGCCCAGCAGCCAGCAGATGTCAATGTTGCAGCACCACGTCCCTCTCAATGCATTAAGAGCTGCAGGCAGCAGCTGAGGCAGACAAATCTACACATGGGGCCACATGAACTGCAACTGAACGATGCTAAATCTGTTTCCACAGCAGGGCAACATCACACACACAGCAGCAGTGATGAGGACATCCGTGGGTGTCCAAACGTCGACAGTCCTGCATCTTTAAAGGACAGCACTGTGGGCCATACGTGCTTTGTTAACTGCAGCTACCACACAAATCTCAGGAGGGACACTGTCCTGGAAATATTTGTGCGACTAAAACTAATATTTGCAAGTTTCAGACATTTTTAGATAGATGTTCAAAATTCCCCATTAGTGGAAATTGAAAAAAAAAGACAACTGTCTCCAAAAAAAAGTGGAAGATCTTGTACTGATCATATTTCATGAATGAAAAATGCAATAATTATTAATAGGCAAGACGGACCTAAACGTAAGCCTAAACGTAAGCAGGCTTTGGTGTTTGTATGGGGATGGTTGAAAAAACAATGATTTAGAAAAGCTTCTCCTTTAATGGATCCTCAACAACCCTCCAGCCTGCTTGTTTTCCAACCCTCTATGTCCCACCCACTGGTATCATACAACTTCTAGTTGACTGGATGAACCTGATCCAGGTTTGAAAGGATTCTGTGAGCCACCTCTCAATGACTGAACAAATCCAAGCAGATGGAAAATAGTGTTGACACATTGTTTGGCTTTTTTGGGAAACTGTTTCTAAAATAATAAAATCAATACAATCAAAGAATCACTGACTTTTCTGGCTGTCATCAGACTGAAGCATTGTCTGATGTCTAGCGTTCGTGCAGTGACCTCTTGTAATCAGCGTGTTGTCGTTGTGTGGCGTTAGCGTGTGGAGGCTCCTCTGACCTCTGCTGGGGACAATCAGTTGAAGGGCTGAGCGACCGGCAGCGTCTGGGTCTGCTGCTCTTTTGATTTTCTGTTGTAATCTCAAGGTCCTGATGACATTCTGAACACAGATGCTGATGCTTCACGTGGATAAACTCATTCAGAGCCAACGAACAACGAATCTGTGTCGCATTTCGGTGTCCACATTCCACTGCAAACATGTGAGTCTTTCCACACTGTGGTATTGCTACTTTTACATAAGGAACATATCTGAAGATGTTGCTTGGAATATGGAATTTCCAAACATGAAGAAAGATGTCCAGCTGACATAACTCAACCTTTGAACAACCTTCACTGCTGATATACTGAAGGTATTTTTAAAATGAGCAGAATATCAACATTAGATGTTGTTTGTCTGCACTAACTTCATGAATCAGTGAGAAGCAGCAGTTCAGTGGAGCTGACGTATCTTCTTATATAAATACTTCATGGCAAGAAGCAAAGATAAAATCCTTTCTGAATGCAACAAGAATTGCCAGCTTCAATAAAAATTAGTGAATGTGTCAGTGATGGTGATAAATACCGGAGACGTCCATCATAGTTCCGTCTCTGTGAGGGCGCAACTTTCTTCTTCACCGTCATAAAGAGAAGCAGTTTGACTGCTGAACGAAACAATCTGAATAAGAAATATCTTTATTGGCCAAGTATAGAGACATGTTCAAAGAGTAAAAACACAATCTAACAATGACAATTACAGGCAAAAAACGTAACAGACATAACAAGATATCTTAATAGTACATTTTTATTGGGATCAACACAGTATGTATCTAATATTATTAATAATAATAAAGAAGTACAAGATCAAAGCATCAGAACAAACATCATGATCTAAAGAAGGCAAATTGTGTATTAATATGCCCAGTAAGTACGAGCTTAGCTGATAGTGAGTGTGAGGGCCTGAGGAGAGACTCCGTTCTGGTCTCTGGTGGTTTTGGCAGACTGGCTCTGCAGCTCCCACTTCCTGGCTCTTCCTGGCTGATGAGTCCTGGAGAGTGGGCAGTGCTGTGCTGGCAGCCTCTGAGCAGAGCAAACATCCACATTCAGGAAAGTTCAAAACCTCAACCTTCCCGATTTCAATGACTTTTAGTTTTTCCCTGCGTGTTTCCTTTTTCCTGCAGGGCAGAGGAGGAGAAAGCTAATTTAAATATGAAATATTGACTTTTTGTGAATGGATTCAGTGATTCAGGTTCATGCAACATGTCATTTCAAATGTTTGTCACAGGAAAATTCTGACATGCCTTTAAAACTCAATGAAAAGGTCACTAGGGTCAGTGATGACAGGCAGGGCGACGAAAATACATTCCAGACAAGAAACTGTAGACAAACTGCAGCCGGTAAACCTGGAGACTCCACATATCAGCTTCCACCTTCCCATGGTGCAGGAATTGGCTGACCAAGCTGCAGAAGGCTTTCTGATCCAGAAAGGCCTGGGCAGGCAGCTGCTTGTGTGTGAGGATTAGATCCTGGATGTGGTAATGAGCGTCTTTTTGAAGTGTGAGGTGTGTTAGAATGAAGGAAAACCTGAGACGCACACGTGACTGACTTAATGCTTAATGCTAATGAGCTGTTAACGTGCAAAGAACCTGGTGCTAGTTTCTCTTAGTAAAAGCTCTTTCAAGTTCACAAATCCTAAAACTAACTGGAGAATTAGTTGGCCAGAAAAATACACAAGACTGTCAATTCAAGCGGAAACTACTGCTATTTAGAGGCGACTTCATGGTCGTGTTTACATGCACTTTACCAACCCGGTGACGGGAAACTGGAGCTAATCCAGCTGATACTGGACTACACCCTTTTTTTAGATTAGATTAGATTCAACTTTGTTGTCCTTACACACATACAAGTACAACAGCAACGGAATGCAGTTTATGTCTAACCACAAGTGCAATAAAATATAAGACAAATATAAAATAGAAAAATATACAGGGTGTATCGTTTGTACCGGATAGGCACTAATATGGACGTGGACTTGTCTCTAGTCCATAACACACAGACAATATAATCCGGAGAGCTTCTAGCCTCAGTAATGTCCATAAAGTTGCAAATAAATTCATTTATTTTCAACATTTGAGCAACTTCACAAAGTTTATGAATCTCTATTTAATGTGCCTTGAGCTGTTTCCTCATATGGTCATGACATGACTGTAATGTATGGTGGTCCCTTATGTCGGAAAGTCAAAGCACTTTTTAAAGTGGAAATAGGTAAACATAAAGCATCTGATGATGTGCTGTTGTTCGACTTGTGAGCTGAAGTCAAGACTGATCCCTTTAAACCCTCATCCAGCTGTTTGATCTACAGCAGCCTCCTGTGTCACACAGACGCGTCCTTTCGTCAGATGGCAGCAGCCGGTGATCAGACTCCAGTGTGTGTCTCTTTGATGTTTCCTGCACAGATCTGACGTCGGTTCTTCACTTCGTTGTCATTTGCCTTCGACAGTGTTACTGCCGATTGTGGCCGAATCTCCTCCACCTTTATGACACGTTTGTGACACGGATGCAGTTACTGACTGAGTAAATCAAATGCATAAACGTCCCTCAAACAGCTTTAGTCCGTCTTCTTCGTGTCACCTCTTACCGTGTGATGACAGGGGCATAAACCTGCAGGTGAGGATTTGAAACATGCTGCTGTAAACTCTTCTTCTTTGCAATGTTCGTCCTCGACGTTGACCCTCAAACGTCCAGACTGCTGCCGCCTCATTCACAAAGCTCCTACAGGGAGTCAGCAGGAGGTTTGGAGGTTTGGAGGTTTGTTAGCTGTCACATTGTTGTCACTTGCTTTCTTGTCCTGCCACAGCCTGTCCTCAACAATTCATCTTCATGCTGATTCTTTTGTTTGCTGAGGTTTTGGTTTATTTTGGGTCATTTGTTACTCTTAATGGGTTTAGTTTTGTTGCTCACCGTTCGTTTTGCATTAAATCTTCGCTCTCTGTCTTAAGACAGACAGAGAGTGAATGCTGACACAGTGGCCTGAATGAACCTTTTCATGTTGACCCCTGAACCTAACATCAAGCATCAGACAGACTCTTCAGTTATCCAGTAAGAAAACATGACGACTACTGTGAATCTTCCGAAAGGATCTGGATTGTGATGCATGATCCTCCTGGAAAGTGATATCTCATTAATCTAACAGATGAAGTGAAAGGACAAAGTCCCTCTGTGATAAGTCGTGTGTGGTTTGACCTTTGTTGTCCCATCCCTTTAGAGACACAGACTGTGTCCCTGTCAGCCCTGAGACATACGACCCATCAGCAGCAGGACTCATGTTGAACATGATGCCATGAACTTCACCTCAGAGTTCTTACATCCTCATAACAAGGAAAACACGCACTTTACAATAATGACTTGCCTGGGGTTGTTAGAAAGGAGATGAGATTCAGACTCATCTTGACCAGCAAAAGGTCCACTTGCTTTTTATTATTGCTTGTATTTGTTGAGTGAGCTTCACTGTAATGCTGCTCATATTAGAGAATCTGGCCAAAAGTTTGGACACCTCTGCTCTGGAGGGGCAGATGAGAGTCTCTGGTTCTCTGAAGGACGCTCTGCTCCGACTTAACAGCAAACTAAAGAGGCACAAAAGAAATGGCTGCAGCTTTCTCACTGGCAGGAGAAGCTCTTTGAAAAGCTTCGAGTTAATGAAGCGTTATGTTTCAGTCTCGTCCAGGCTGGTCTTTGGCGTGGACGTATGTGTTTGGATGACGAACAGTTGGATGTCTTTTACCAACCTGAGCAACTGCCAACACAAGGATCCCACAAGAAAAGCAGGACCCTCGAACTGCACAGCCCACACACACAATTATATTTAGTGTCTGTACAACCTCTGATCTTCCAGTTAAAGTGAAATAAATTCAAATTTCGGTGAGACGTGTTGAGATTTACAGGTCTGCGTGCGGATTGTGCACATGCAAAAGTCCAACATTGGCTCAAAAACAGGCTCCAGTCACTTTAATGCTCTGCAGGTTGAGAAAAGTGTGTTTAAGTGACGTCTGTGACGAAAAGACCAGGACGGACAGAGACAGACAGAGAGGCTGCAGTGTCAGCTCTCTGTCAGGCTTTGTTGCAGAAACAGATCTCGTCCCTGAGGGCTCTTCTGTCCCTTTCACCTTCCATCAAGAGTTTCTCTGAAGTGCACAAAACTTTCCATCTCAGCAAGGATGCGAGCGAAACCAGAGGAGATGCGGCGAGGACGTCTCTGTGTGGGTTTGGATCCCACAGCGACCTTCATACAAATCGATACTGACGAGCTGATATTCAGATAAGCTCCCAAAAAAACCCTAAAAACACTCAACAAAAATAGAACAGCTGATTTAATGTCCTGTAGTAGAACTCAGGCTCAGACCTCCAGGAATTTGCAACAGTTAACTTTAATACCAGTTAAATCCCCATGAATTGTGTAAAAACACGATAAAAACACTGTGAACCACAGTTTGTTTTTTAGAAACACTGTCACAAAATGAGGCACTTTAGGATACGACAATCACAAAAGGTCCTTGAAATGCTGCAGGAAGTGATTACCGCACATCATCAGGTCAAGTACAACAGCTTATTCTTCATGTGCTCGTCACTTTGAGTTCTGTTGTTCTAGCAGCTTGACATCTGCAGCTCTGAGCACAATTACTGAACATGACCCGAATGACAAAGACGGACAGCGTGAGGGTCACTGTCAGCCAAACAATGGCGTAAAGAAAATGGAGCAGCAGCAGGACACATGAGGACATGTCTGAGTGACACATACGTTTCCTGTCTGAGGGAGACACTGTTCAGCACAGCGAGGCTAAGATGAAAATGTGGCTTTCATCACACAAACACTCGGTGCGGCGCTTGAACAGAGCGCACGGTTCTGACATGTGGCACACGAGGTGGAACTGACTGGAATGGCCGCTGAAAAATCAGAAACAAGGGTCTTTAGTCTTGAGTCACCTGCTTGGTGATTAATGAGGCTCCAATCTGCAGGAGGAGGAGAGAGGAGCGAAGACGTCTGATGGTCCAGGACCAAAAAAAGAGCGACTGGGACATGAAGTGGTTCAAGAAGAGGTTTTGAAACTGAACTAGTGAAGATGATTAATACCTGCACTGTTTTACAACCAGGATCTGGTGATTTCAGAACCTCCTGACATGAACACAGCCCCTCATTAAGGCTGATTTGCAGCGTCCACCCACCCATTAAGAGCGTGTGGACACAGACCCCCAGTTGTAAAGGGTTTAAAGGTTCTTCTGGCCCCACGAATAGGTTCTTAACTAAGATAAGAACTGAAGTGGGTGTTTGCTCTCTGAATAAATGCTGTACACAGCTGAACACAGTGACATGTTTGTTCACACTCCACCCTGATAGTTAATCTATCCACTCAATTACCCACAAAACATCCACCTGATAGTTTTGCCCCGAGGGACATGAAGCTGAAACTATGTCGATGATTCACACCAAACACGTTTGTGTTTCTAGAGAAGTAGCTGCAAGCTGCACGCCCTGTTCCCGAGGTTCTCAGTGTCTGCAGCATTCAGATCACCTGTGCGGTTTTAATTTATCCAACGATGAGCTTTTCACTGCTTTATAACAAGGCCAACTGTTCTGCTCAATGACTAATAAAAAGGTGCCCCGTGACTTTTTGTGCAGCCTTTCCTCCAAACAACAGTTTGTTTATGTGGGGGCGGCTCAGATGAAGGCCTGTTTCATGTGTCCCAGCAGGATCTCAGGTCGTCATGTGGATCAGCCACTGCCACAAAAGGTTTAGTCACGTAAATGTTGTGTGCACTGAGGAAGAGGATCCGTGGGAAATACGACATTCAGTGCATCGAATCATTATTGATGTGTGAGGCCTGTGTGTGTGTGTGTGTCCAGGCCTACTTTGTCCTGTTCCTCTGTGTCCCCTTTGTGCATTGGTGCACACCACATTCCCACTGTCACAAAACTGGAGAACCACATGCAAATTCATCCACTGCTGAAAACAACCCCGACACGTTTCTTAAAAACCACAGTGACGCCTGCATCAGCGGTGGGAAGGCTGTGGCTTAGGTGGTAGAGCTGTCGCCCATGAGCTGCAGGGTCAGTGGTTTGACTCCTGGCTACATGTCAGAGGGATAAAGCAGATAAAAGTATCTGCTAACTGTAAGATGTGCAGTAAATAAAGGGAAGTCACCTTTCCTGTCCACTGTTAGACACTACAGGAAGAAGAAGGTGTGGACGGATGTTACGGAGAGGAACAGGACATGTTGTTAAGTTACTAGGTCCAGGATTTATCTGGTTTGAGTTGGAGTAATTAGCATTCACCTGAGCCACAGGATCACAGGAGAGGTTTTCTGTCTGAGGTTATCTTGGTATAAAAAAACAGATTTTGTTCAAATCGAAAGCAGCAGACTCCTGCAGAGGGAAACCAGAAAAAGTCTGTATTATTTGTTATCTGCAGCCTGCATACGGTCAGTCCTCTCTGTGACAGAGACGGTAATCCCCGGGCCTGCTGGGACGGGATTTTTTCCATAAATCACAGCGACACCTTCAAATGGGCAAATCTCGATTACAACAGCTGTAGTGGGTTTTTCTTCCAGCCTCAGGGATGGACACGACGAATCCGAGTGTGTGTTTGTGCGGTGACATGTGGTTTTTATTCAATCTGATCATTTCCTTCATGGGTGTGAATACAGACGGAGGTGTCCTGACATTTAACTGGGGGACGTGATTCATTTCTCCTTGATGGTTTGTGTTGTGGGGGAATCTCCCCCTGCACCTTCTGAAAGGAGTCATGTCACATTTTTATTTTTAAAGAAATACTAATTAATAAGTTCATGCTGAGAGGTCAGGAATTACCACGGAAAAGTGATCAGCTTCAAACCGATGGATCATCAGTTTTTTATTAACTTTCATTCTTGTTTTGAGAGAAGTCTCGTCCTGGCAGCTGTGGGTGGTTTTCAGACAGGAAGCAGAGAAGATGCTGAGCTTAAACACTCATCAGGTTGTGTCACAGCAGCTGTATTTTTATGATTTTTACGATCAGCTCAAGCTGGATGTGAGCACACAGTGGGGGCAACAGAGCATGTATCTTCTTTGTGAAATCAGCTCTTCATGGTCATTTTCATCAGTCCTTTAATGAGCGCCTCGTGTGTTTTCCGGTTATTTGCTGGTTTCACAGCCCCACAGTAAAACGGACAGTAGAAATACCCTGAAGAGTGTTGAAACTTCTTCAGAGCTCACTGGAGTGAAACCGCAAGATTAGTTCCTCCTCGTAATCAACGAACCGTCTGGTTTCTCTGTTTCCACCAGGACGTCGCTCTGTTCAAATGGCTTGTGAAACTAAACATACTCGGCACTGTTTATCCTGTCCGCAGCTCGACTGTTAAAGTCTTTGTTGATCCATGAGGTGCCTGGAGGCGGTTTTGTGCGTTTATTCTGTCGTTTCACTGTGTGTGGATCATGAGCTGCTCCAAACAAACGGCCCTTCCCGGAGAGACTTTTACATACAAACCTTTGCCTTATGTCCACTCTGGTAAATGCACATACAAGTGTTATCGGTTAATTATCAGTGTTCATTTCAGCACAAATGTGAATAGTAGTGAATAGTTCAGATAGGAAACACAAAGCTCATTCACTTCAACAATCCTCAGTCAAATACAAACACTGATCAGAATGTGGTTTTAAGACTCCAGCAGTGTTGGCCTGACTCTTATTTCATCCCGGTTATGCACCAAGCCTACACCCATAAATATTACAAGTATTTTGTGTCCCAGTCACATTTCAATAATCCTTTCGGACCAAGTTTCTAGTTCAGGACTGGTGCTGGTCCCGGCACAGAGTTGGTTCAACATGTGCATCAAATTTAGAAACGTACCAGGAGAAATTCTACATTTAAGAAATAGGTTTTTTGGGAAACTTTCCGTCATTCAGCCTCACACAATTCATAACTTCATGCAGTTAACTGCAGCAATCAGTGTAGTTTCCTACAGAAAAATGTGGATTCCTTGGTGTGTCTGCGTGCAGTAAAGGGAACACATCTACCTCTGAACGTCCTGTTGCAGCCTGTTGTTTCGGACGTGACAGTGGCCACTGCTGCTTATCTCCACACTGCAGCCTCCTCCACGTGGACGGTCCACACGTCCCTTCACCCCAACCTGCTGCTCCGAACCTTTCAGTCCATCGCCTCTCGCCTCCCGAGGATTATCCGGAATATTAACTGCAGCACTGTGTAGACATCAGTTAGTGGCTGATGACCATCTGAATGCCAACGAGGCAGCCGATCACCTGTTTGCACAGCGTCCGGAACGTGGAACAGATGTAAAACAGATACCACCATACATACTGGTCGCATTTACCTGGAGTTGATGAACCGGTTTACAGTCACATGTGGTTTGTGACATCAGTGTGGGGGATTAGTTGTTTCCCCAGGTAGATTTCTGTTGAAGAACACACATTTGCCATGTAACCAGGATCACTTACACACAGTCACTGAGGCGCATGCGTGATCCCGAACCTGAACACTGAACGTCACACAAACACCCACACACACACACACACACACACACACACACCTTATCTGCTGCATTAATTGAATAATGTTTGCCTACTTTTAGTGCCCAGCACACAGAGCTGCCAAAAAAAAATCTTAAAACAATAAAAAAGCTCTTATGTTATGCTGGAAGCCTGAATTCCCAGGAAACATTTGATCAGTCACCGAACGCGCTCTGTCCTTACTGTTAATTTAAATTAATTTATTCATTTATTATCTGGGTGAGTAAACTAAACAGCTTTTAAGTGTCTGTAGTGTTTCCAATGCAGCACATACAGTGTGTTACTGTCCAACAGGAAGTCTTTATGATGCAGCCAGGATGTCAGAGCTGTTAGGGAAATGACCTCTGTGTCCTCAGTGGTACCTGGAGCCGTGGAAAACAAAGCCGCACTTTTACGTTGGCCTCAGCGCTCAGCAGAACACTTTTATTTTCAGCTCACCTAATTGCTGACGGGAAATAAACTTGTGGGGTGCGTCTGGCTTTGTGTTGTTTACTCAGGAAAGGGACAGGGTGGAAAAGAAGCCACTTGTCTGCTTGTGTAAGGAAATAAGACCACAGCCAAGTGTATGTGTGTGCCTCCCTGCTCATTTACGCTCATTATGTTTTTTCCATCCCGGTCTGAGGGCGGCTGTAGCACTGCTGCCATCCTCCTGCCAAACGTGTGCCCTAGTTGCAGTTGGCAGCACTCCTCGGGGCGTAGTCCTGTGCACACAGTGCACCTGTCAGCTCTGACACGACAGTACGGCCTTGTTCTACCTGTGCTGCCTACACTCAGTCTTCTGTTATGACTCATGAACCAAAGCAAACTCGTTGGCGGTGAAAAGTCAAAATGAAATTCAGTTTACACACAAACACAGGCTGAGCTGGGGTCGGTTGTTTGAAGTCGGGTGTTAACGTCCCACTGTCCGTTGCTCGCAAGACGAAATCATGACTGAGCACAGTGAAATATCCAAACTGTGTAAAGATGTCTGAAATCCAGAAGAAGGCTCATTGCTCATATCACGTCATGCGTTTGTGCTGCTGTTTGTCACGTGAAGACATTTTAACTTTTAACCATGTTTGTTTTGTCCCTGCACAGACCTGAACCTGGTGCGTGTTTGCACAGTTTTATTGGCAGAAAATAGCGTGAAACCAGCGGCTTTTTTGTGGCCTGGTGCCAAAAGAGAATTTCAACAGACACCTGGCTCCCTGTTCAACAAACAGAGCTTTGGTCACATGTGCTGGAAATGTCTCCACCGCTTTCTTTCCTTCAAAATGTCCGACTCCTAATATTTGCATGACACACACCAAGACATGGACTTTTCTTTTCCATGTGTCCTGAAGTTACCAGTAGAACCTGTTCTCCAGTCGGGTACCACAAGGCTTCATCCTGAAATGAAACTAAAGAGAGCATCCCAAATGAGACAGGAAGCCGTGATATTTCAATGCTTTGATCATGACTGTTGTTGTCGCTGTCCCTTTGACCTGAGCTCTTCCCATTGTGTCTTCTTCGGCGCTGACTGGAGGGATGGAAATGCATTTAAATTCACACCGTTTTATGCAAACTAGATTCAAATGGTGTTAAAATTGGACTTAAATTTGACTAAGAAAAGAAGAAAAGAGGAAAGTGTCTCAGTGCAGAGTCCCCCAGCAGTCTAAGCCTATAGCACCATGACTATAACCAACTATAAGCTTTATCGAAGAGGAAGGTTTTGAGCCTAGTCTTAACAGTTAACAGTTTCTAACAGAACGAGTGCAATGTTGGAATTGCAATGGGGCTAAATTTAGACTTTACTTTGTAAGTCAAGTTGTGTTGTACAGCTCCACCATAGTAGGACATAACAGCAACGCCCTGGCCCATGGACATCCTCTCTATACTGTCTGCTGTCAAATAAATCACTAAAAGGCCCGAAGAAAAATCATTAACATTTGGAATCACAGGCGCCTCACAGGCGAGTGTCACTAAATTTCAAATGTAACCTGGCATTTAAAAAAAACAAAACAAAAAACAGCTACACAAGCATTTAAAAAACACATTCACACAAAGTTTGAAGGATGAGGTGTTTGTCATGATCTACAGCTCACACTGCTCATTAACGCAGCAACTTCATCCAAAACAGAGTGTGAATTAGAGATATTTCTGAACGTTTCAGTCTAAAGGTTTGGGATCGCTGTGAAATCCGTTTCACCTTCTGTACGAAACACAGCAAACACAACCAGAAAAGTCACAGTCAAATAAAAGATGCTAGAGTAAGTGGTGATGCAGAAACATCCAACATCAGCTTGAATGCGACAAACCGAGCCTCACCCCTAAACGTGTCGGAGCAGCCTGATCCACAGACTCAGCTCAGTCCACGTTCCTTAAAGCAGCGTCTGGTTTTAATTATTGTGGTCCCAGAATCCACTCACAGCCCCAGTTTCCATCAGAGAAACGGTGTGTTTTTATTTGCTTTCTGCACTTTGGCTGAACTGTATTTAGTCCAAAGCTCCAGCTGGAACGGACACGAGCTCAGTGAGAGCTGAGAACTTTTCTGAGCTTTTGTTTTTCACTGTAGACGGCAACTGAGGGGTTTGTCATGAGTTCTGCATTTGTCCACTCTCATGTATGTTGGCTTTGGAAGAATTTCCATATCGGACTCCAGGATCAGCACTGGGCAGTGAAGCAGTGTTGCTGTGGTGGTCAGTGGTGATACAGCAGCTGAAGTGTTGATCGTCCCCAAAAGCTGCGTCTCTAAAAAAACACGGTGAAAATGGAGCAGTCACCTCATTTATCAATGAGAAGTTGACCCAGCGTTGAATGGGACTGAGCTCTGATCCAGTATCCAGCTCTCACAGTCCAGGGTGTGATTCTGACTGTCAGATATATTTTGCAGTAGTTGCACTGAATTGTTCTGAAAACTCAGCTCTACTTCATTGACTCTTTGTGTTGGTACGTGTTTGGCTTAAGATTATTAAATTATTAAATGTTGCTAGAGTTGTGACGAGCGGGCAGGTGCACATTAGGGAGCGTCCACAATTCTGAACTTCCAGGTCTTTGTATTTTTGATGTACTTTAGGATCCAGCTGTCAGAGTGTGAATCTTCACACGTTATCACATACAGGGGCTCAGTGGGACCGTCTCCCCCAGTCCCAGTCCCAGTCCCAGTCCGTCACCAGCCTGGGACTTGATTTTCCCCGGGACATATTTTGCTACAAGGGTTGGGCTGACTGACAAAAATAGCATCAGCGACCAACAAAAGCCACGTCGGTGCCAACAGTCGCTCACCACCCACCAGCAGAAGTCCTCGGCACCTGCTCGTCCCTCCGGTTTGTGACTGTGGGTGTTGCCTGGAAACCAGAATTCCCCCTGTCAGTGGGGCTGGGCCCGTTAATGTGACAGTGGGGGGCCAAGGGTGGTGCCGGCCAATGAGACGTGTACAACATCTGTCAGCCCCTCTCAGTGATCAGTGGGTAATGACGTAACGACACGTGCTCCACTTTCTTTAAAAAGAAACGAAAAGGACATTTATCAACCAACCCTAAAAATGACGATTAGGTTTTTTTGAGAAAAATAATTGCAACCACATAAGGAGAAAATGTCGGCGTCCAACATAAATGGTCAGTTGCAGACACATTGACACTGAACATTTCAATAAAATGTAACGAAACAATGTGTTTTACATTCTATCTCACAACCATCCAGTTTGTTTTTCTGCCGTAACATTAAAGCATTTTACGCTTGTCTTACAGTCACGGCAGCTGTTGAGAGTCACAGGAAGGTCACGGGCTGGTACGGCCTCCAGTTTGGACCGACTTCAGAGCAGAACAAACAGCAGACAGGTGATTCCTCCCACAGAGACTCACGTCACAGAAACACACCTGTATTTAAAGAAGCTTAACCACTTGTGTGTGTGACTAAAGGATGTGTGAACTAAAGCTACAGCTTATAGAAACACTCCTTAGTTCACAAGCAAGTGTCTGTTTTTATTTGACCTTTACTTAACCAGGTAGAGCTCAGGGAGGTGTGGTTAGGAGAAGCATCACACACACACACGATTAATCGCAAAGCAACCGCATGTGAAGGCATCATCACCAGAGTTCACGTTCCTACATTCTGCCCTTTTTGTCCTTCTTCAGCCCCGTTGTGACAACATTCCCTCCACTGCCGAGTCCCTGCAGCAAGAACGTGGAATGAAATTAGACACAGTCAGCTTAAATCAAGGTTCCAAAAGCACACTTCGTCCCTAAGGTTCCCTCCCTCGGTACGTCCACAGGCTCTTTGTGCCTCTGCTGCCTGTGAAACTGGAGCAAAAGCTGAGAATTGTCATCAGAGTGGGAAGAGAAGGGCTTGTCCGCATGGGGAAGTTCCCTGCTGCAGCTTTTTCTTGTACAGTTTCAGATATAAAAGCCTGAGGACGAGTGTGAGCTCTCACTGTGCACCTGGACGGGATTATAGGCTGATGTCAGGACGCCAGATTGTTGTTTTGGTCTTTGGGCTTCTGCAGTGTTGATTAGCATCTGATGGTCCACTGAACGCTGTCCACCAGGCAGAAATGTAAAACTGTAAAACATCCTCGTGTAATAAAGATTAACTGCAGAAAACCTGTGGATGCATTTAATGCACACAAGTGTCCTGGAGAAGCTTCGGTTCCCCTGACACAGCAAAGATTAGACTCAGCGTAAAGCGTTCAGGTAAAAACTCAACAGATCCTTCATACAGGTCAGGTCAGTGGCTGCTGACGCCAAACCGTCGTTTCTCCTGCAGGGCAGAAGTTCAACGCTCGTGTTTCACCTCGTCTTTCTTCATTTGTCCCCATGTTGCCCATTTGAGCTGACGAGGCTCGTCTGTGTTTCTGGGTAACCGCACTGCCTTCGACATGTTTGTGTGGACGTCCCTAAATGTCGGTGCTCAGCCTCTTTGCATCCTCTTACCTCAGGATTTCACACCCTAAAATCACAAAAACACACACAAGTTAGTGTGAACATCACTTACTTATTGTTTTTAAGTGAAAATAAATTAAACCTTCAGGTACAGTAAGCGCAAATGAGGTAATGACACTGCTACACATCTGGGAGGCAGGATTTCATGAAAAGGTGCCTAGTCTGCAGGCATTCACAGGGTCAAAGCACCCTTTTGTAATTCATAAACCCAGCACAGCTGGCTCATTACCTTTTCTTGATAGGTTTGCATGGTTTGAACAAATAACAAATAATAATTTTGTATCAAGTAACTCAAAGCTGGCCCAAAGTAAATAAGTGTGCTGTTTGTATGAAAGGATTTTGTCAGAAATACTGAGTACACCTAAAGTAAATTTGTAAGTACTGTACACTCTTTTCTTATTTGTTTAAACTATTAAGGTACTGCAAGTGTACTACACCTATAATATTATTTGTAAGAAGCTTAAATCATTCAAATTTACAGTGAAATAAGTTGTTTTGATTGAAGACAAGTTACACAGTATTCATACAGACGATGATGTAGGTTTATGAATAAAGTGCATGTATGTGTATATGGATACATACAGAACTACTACAACTACCTGGAAGGACGCACAGTGACCAGAGACAAAGCGTCCTTAAAGAGACAGAAAACACCTGAGGACAATTAAAGAGTCCTTAAAGAAGTCTGTGCCCAGAGACCTACGGTGTCAGAATGAGTCCGTTGTAGTTGTCATTTTATTACTGCAGTCGCCTCGTTTCAGTTATTGATTGACCACATTATCTGAGTGTGTTTGCATGCACAGATGATTCACAGAGGTGTGTGTGCTTATGCCCATATCATGCTTTGTGTTGATCTGCAAATTTCTTTACAACTGTCTCATAAGATAAGAGCCTTAACTAATGAACTCTGCCAGGTTAATGGTTAAGTGTGCCCAAATCCACCGCAATTGGCAATGGCACGAACCCAACAAGGTGCTCTTCTCAAGTGCCGCTATAGAGGAGTACATCGTCCAACAAAACACCACAGCCCTATAAACCAGAAACACCCGTATTCATTAACCAGCGGAATGTTCTGCACAACCCAGAGGGCATAACTGTACAAACCAGAAGGTGTAAAGAAAGAGAGTTTTTTCTGCCAACAACCCTGAAGGTTCCTCACATACTTTGCTGATCCAGCTTCTTCCACACAATATGCTAGAAAAGCAGAGTTTGTTAAACATTTTCTTCCCTGCGATCTATCATCCATTCACACGACTTTCCCTGTCACTGCTATGTCTTTTCCGCTGGATTACTCCACTGTCTCGTCACACATCTCTGTCTGTCTGTCTCTCTGACATCTCTGCTTGGATGAGAGAAAGACATCTTCAGCTTAACCTCTCCAAGACTGAAGTTCTTCCCAGACACCTGGGGACAAGACCAAGTAAATCATGTTATACCAGTGCAGTTTATTGTCGTCAGCAAGCTAAAGGACAACGCTAATAAAGACCATCGCAACTTGAGAGTTGTCAGTTTCCGTTAATAGCAGGTATTGTATTGAACAGGGTCGTGGCCAGGGGGGGCACCCCCCTGCAAGAGGGACAAGGTGAAAGGTATCTGCTGTAAAACTTTCAGTTTATGGAGAACTGACCAAATATGAAGCTGAAATAAATCACTATTATAAATAGATAAACTATTTTATATTCCCTACATTTAACATTTTCAGCAGTTTATTATGCAGATTAAACCCGCAAAGGATGGATTTTGTGTTTCAGTTATTCATTGATATATGGAGGTTAACATGGTAGATACACATTCACATATATTCGCCATTTCTGACACTATTATCTAACTTATGGCCTATTAATATACAGCTGATTATTTTCAACAAGCTTTCTAAGTCTAAAACCCTTCAAATAATTTTCCAAATGTGCCACTCGATTTTGAGCATGTTCCCCCGGTTTGCTCACAAACCTGTAAAGAGATGTTGCTGCTGAGATGTTCTGTCCCTGCACATTATTTCCTGGACAAACCTGAGAATCTGCTGCAGCTTTCAGCGCTGGTTTTATCTTCAGAGCTGAGCGTCTCCCATCATTTTATCTGAGCTACTCGTCCCTTTAGGAAGCTCTGCGACAGACAAAGCAGAATGGTTCCTGTGCTCTGCATTTACCTTTGTTATCCACTGGACCTGTAGAACATCTGCTCTACAGACATGTCTTCCTCAGCCACTTTCCTTAGATAAATATGATTTGGCTCAGGCAGTTGCGGTTTTAAAATGTGCAGTTATTAAAGAGGTTAGCAAATCAGTCTGACTTTCTACCTGCAGGAAACATCAAACTGATTTATTTACGACTTAATTCTAGGCTGAAAAACTATTCTGTCTGACTTACCACAGTAAAATATTACATTCATAGTATCACAGAAGTTCCACAGCAACAGCTGCTGTGCAGGTTTTCTCAGAACCCTTCAAAAGCAGTGAGTGTGCCCCGCCCACTGCTAATTACCTGGGTCAGGTGTGTTCAATCAACCATTGTGAGCTGATCTCCGAAACACTGACAGTTGAGGCTCAGGTTTGACAGGCACATTCTAAATCTGTGTTTTTTGAATCATGCAGGGAGGAAAAGTTTTCTGCATCCAAATGTTCTATTATTATCTGTTTCCCCCGTTTCCACCAACACAGTTCGAGGTCAAGTTCAGAGCCAGTGGCTAATTTTAAATCAGCTATTTACGTTTGCATAGTCAAAACCAGCTTTATGTGTTCAAGTAAATTCAAATGTGTCAGTTAGGATCTCACCATGGGGCCGCACAGAGCAACAATGACAAGCAGAACATGTGTTGGACATGTTTCTCATGTAGTCAAAGTTAGAAACCAGGACGAGGAGAACGAGCAGAAACGCATTTCGAATGTGAATGCAGATGATGCAAGTGGATTCATGTTTAACGCTGAGCAACAAAGGCAGTTTGGGAGGAATCCTCAGCACGTGGGGTTAAAGGTGTTTCCTACAGCCCCCCAAGAGCTCACAACACTGCAAATTAAAAAACAATTTCATCAGTTTGACAGCACACGTGCAAAAAGCCACAATACAACCAATCTGTCTACAATGGGGAAAATTGGCTGACATTCAGATCTGCAAATATATTTGTAGCTGCTCCTGGAGCCATTGTTTTGTGTAGTGGCTTTTTGCAGCGTGTGTTTTCAAATTGATGAAGTTGTTTTTTAATTTGCTTGTGGTTTCTTCATTTGACTTTTCAGGGCCACCGTAGTTTCTTCTCTCTTGTGACGTCAGTTTGTCCGGGTTACTTCTCTGTCTTTACAGAGGTAAAAAATAAAAGAAAAGACATTTGTTTTAAGCAAAAAAACTTGATTTTTGTCAAGTTGACCCATGTACACACACCAAGTTGCTGAGAAGATTGATTGTGGAGCTGAAGCCGTGTGATTAATGTCCAACCGTGCGTGCAGAGAATGTGAAAAGCCTTAAAAAGCTGCTGTGACTGCGGGAAGAGATAAGAGCCATGATGAGCTCCGGCTGAAGCTCGTTGTGACCGATGGAGGCTGGCAGTCTGCAGCACGCTCACTGCACACACTGACTTACAGGAAGTAAGGAGCTGAAGTCAGTCAGCGTAGTCTAAAAACCAGCGAGGTTTGTTGGGAGCACTCTGAGCTGCTGTGGTGAACACCTGGTCACCTGTGATCGGCGCTGTTGGACTCTGTGAACTGTCTCCACACAGAATGGGGTGATTTCAGTCAGAGCTGCGTTGAGGAGCAGTGTTTGTTTGCACGGTGCTGACAGTGTGGAGGATGAGGTTTTATTGGGGGGCCGTCACATGGTTGAGGACAGCAGGAAGCTTTTCAGCGTCAGTCATCTGAGCTGCTGTATTGTTATCCCTGCAGTGAGAGGCAGGAATGCTCGGGTGGTGCTGGTGGCGGAGGGGGAGTCTATACTTGGAGGCCTGACTGAATGCTGCACCTGTCCACCGCCCATCACTGCAGCCTGAGGACACCGGACTCTTTCACTGTCACTTAGTGAATGGACAAAACGTTGTCTTTGTTTTTTGCCGTGGACTCGGTTTGAAAATGTCCTCATCCAGGCAATTAATGTGATTTATCCAAAGCTCCGAGTTTAAAGCCCCACACTATGGTTTAACATCACCTACTGTGGTCTCTGCTTTTACTCACATCTGTGGCTGCTCCTCTGGTCCTCTGATCTCCTTAAATGATTCTCAGAGTGAGCAGCAGCTTGTCTTATAATAATTTGTTTTGTTTAAAAATGGAAAAGGACGTCTGACAAAAGTGAACACGATAAGTCCGACATACAGAATGGGCCACACCCACAGAGCTCATTTGTCCCCACCTTTCATACAAGCCAGTAGCTTTTGTTCAGACCCAATCAACGACTGGGACATTTGTGGTCATATTTCCGTGCTAAAATCACATTTTACAAGATGTTTATTGTCATCAATTAATTCTTATCAATCATCAATACTATTAATTAATGACAGATTTGCTTGAACTTGCGGTAAATGCCAAGTATCCTATAACAACATCTTGAATGCAGTGAAAAGACATCTTTACCGTTTGTTGCGGCTGGTACAAACGACCTACTCTGATGTGTTTCACAGAAGAACGGTCTCAAAAATCAATCATTCAGGAGCATTAAAATGAGCTGAATTAGCTCAGAGCTTCTCCAGTTTACGTCAGACCCGTGATACTGGAGGAAACGTAACAACAGGAAGAATGAGGTTTATGATTTGTGATTTAAATTGTTCTGCATGAGCATCAGAGATAATGATGACCTCAGGAAGTGGAAGTCACACTGAATGATTCAAAGCTTTCTGCTTTGTCTCGGTCCTGTTCAGTGTCCACTTTTGGATGAGCAGCACAGTAAAGACTTCATCCCCTCCGGTTTCTGTGGTGGGGAAAAACGTCACATCGTGAAGTTAGACACAGTTATTCACAGGTGATTTTACTGTGTGAAACATAAATAAAGACATAATATCGATCATTGCCCAGTCCCAGTGATTCTCCCACTGCCCAACAGTTGTACAATCAATGAAGTTATGTTATTGATTTCCATAATCAATGCACTGATGTGACGGAGACTGCAGCAGTGATTGAGTTTCCCTGATGAGCGATGTGTCTGTGAATGACTGTACTAGCAGCTCCAGGTCTTTGAACGCCTCAGGGCAAACAGGTAACCGCACAGTAAATGTGTGGATCTGAATGAGGGTCGTAATTTCCCCCACGCCACGTTTGAGACACGAAGTGGTTTCTTAAAGCCGGACATCGAGCTGTCGTGCTGCATGGATTCCAAAATAAGAATGTGACCGGTCTTTGTGTTGCTCTGCTTTGTCCTCTGCTCCTGTAATTAGGTCTCTAACAAGGACATGTCCCCCCCACATGCAGCCCAGCCCCCTCTCTCCAGCATAGCACCAGGCTTTATAGGTGACAATAAAAGCCTTCACACATCAGCAGCCATCTCCTCCTCCATCAGTGTTTGTTAGGAAACACGCTCGAATGTGAGAGTTTATTACGAACCATCAATCACATCTGTCACATCTGTCAGCTCATTCTCCTGAGCTACAGAGGGAGGCGTGGTCAGCTGTCAATCACCTGCAGCTAATTTAACCCAAAATGAGGCCCAGTGTACTTCAGCATGTTTAGCTCCCACACAGTCAGTCTTCAGTCACTGGGTAAAACACTGTGCATGTGTTATCATGCACCATTTACATCACCAGGTGGTATTAATATTGTGGCCGATTGTGTTTTTTAAGATATGAAATGATTATGGGACAATATGATACTGATATAGAACAAAATTTGTGTAGCAAAGAGTTTATATTTTATCCTATTTATTGACATCAAACTTTGAATACGCTTGTATTGGCATATCAGGGAATCTTTATCTTTTGTTGTATTTACATCTTCTTTGCTTTTACTGTAAACGGGATCAGTAACGTCACCTCCACGTCTCTGTTTCATTTCTTGTATTTGTCTGTGGACTTAACGTAATCTAACCTACAGTTATTTTTATAGTGTTTGAATGTCTGATTGAAAAAGTCTGGTTGTTTGGTCACCAGGTGTAAAACTTGAATTTCCAACGGCTGCTTCTGGAACTATTCGTTCTGTCCTCCTTCTTTATAGGTAGACAATAATACAAGCACCGCAGCTCCTGGGTCTCTTCATGTGCTGAGGCAGCAGTGATGAGGGGGAAGCAAAGGGTGAGCTGAAGCTAACAATTAAACAGCCTGGGCTGGACCCTGCCGTCCAGAGGATGACAGTTGTGTGAGGCACAGAGGCTCTGTGCAGCTGCTCAGGTGTCCCGTATAATTACAAAGTGGGAACAAAGGGGAAAACAGGGAGGCGAAGCTGTCACTCAGGGTGCGAGGAGCTGCCAGGGAACGTGCCGAGTGTGGGCCAAGCCTCCACCCCGGAGACCCCCTCCATCCTCGGACTGCTCTTACTCAACAGTTTCAGCCCTGCGTGAGGTTTGGGTTTCCCTCAGCTGAAAATAGCACAGACAAATATGTGGGCACTCCCATCACAAAAGAGCAGCCGTGCTGCTCGGTCACCGCACGGTGTCGAGAGGAGTGACGGAGAAATCCACTGAGGTCACGGTCGACAAAACGTCACATTTCCTGTCAACCCCAGGAGACTGTCACTACTCATTTAAATACGATTTCAACTCTCATCTCTAAACAGTTCAATTATGAAGTTCAGTTAGCGAGCGGACGACGTAGTGACAGCAGATTATGTGATTTATGTGAAGTCACACCTGTTTTGTCCATTATTGGTAGATAACGTGTCATCAATTTCTTTGACAAAACCACACCTCAAATCAAGGTAAGCTCACCAGAGAAAGTAACCATGCCTCAAATAAAACAAAAATCAAATCTACAAAGAAAATCTTCACCTTTATGATTTGGTGATGCTTTCTTCTGGACGGTAGACTGCAGGTTTGACCTTTTGACCTGGCTGATTTTGTCTGTGGAAGAGGAGACATGTTTGCCCACTGTAACTGTAGTTTGTGTGTCTTGTACTATAAGCTCTTTCCTGTAGCCCTGACCTTTCACATCCGAAGATCCTGGACTTTCAGAAAGTCTTTCAAAGAGCCCGGACACTCAGCAGGAAATGAACAATCTTTTAATCTGTATCCAGCGAGGAGGTTTCACACAGTGTCTCCAGAGTTGTTAGGCGAAGGACGAAGGGGGCGGGGGTAGAGTTTCACAGAAACCGAGGACAGTAGAGAGGAGGTGAAAGACAAACCTAACACCGGGGACGTTGGAGTGGAGGTGTGTTGCTGCTGCTCGGTGACCTCTGCAGGGCAGAGCGATGCGTTCAATACGTTATTTCTGAGCCTCTCTGCGCTGGAATCAGGATACACAGGGTATTTGTGGTGTTTCCTTCCATGACGGACCTCAGTGGGTCCAGATTCTGTGAGAGAGACCACGGTGGTCAGCTCAGCCAATCAGTGCATGAAAAGAGAACAGGGGAGGAGAAGCCTTGTCGGACCCATTCAAACTTTTTATGAGACACATTTGTGATTAGAAGAAGCTATGAACCATCTGTGCTGGGAGAGAGTGCTGTGAATATGAAGAAAAAACCTTTAGTCCTCGACTTTCTCTTGCTAACTGACCGTTGGCTGTAAACTTAGTGGTTTGTTAAACCGCCACTTGTTTGGCCCAGGAGGCGACAAATCACTTGACTTTTCTCATTCGTTTAGTGAGTCACAGCCCAAACAAACAGCCACTCAGACTGAAATTTTTGCCTTTTTAACTCAGACGAAGAATAACGTAAAAATCTCAGCCGAGCCAAGGTCTCAGTTCACACGCAAACGGCCCTGACACATTCACAAACGCACGTTAACAAAATAAGTCCCTGGGTTGTCGGAGCTGCACCTTGAGGCTGATGAAGAGCTGCATCATCAGCTGGGTCGGGTTCCCAACCTGACTGATTATACCTTCGATCATGGAGCCTCACTGCTGTCAGTGAGAAAACAAGACGGATCTGTTTTTGTTGGTCTGCAGGAGAAAAGTCCATCAGGACATCAGGAAGCCGAATGGGACACAGTCTTCATTTTTGAGCTTCAGCACATTTAGGCTGAACCGGACACAGAAGTGCTCGGCTTTAATTTCAATAGGCAGAAGCAGGTTGGAGATGTGGTCAACACGGTGCCTAAAGTACCTGGGCAGTTTCTTCATAACTGTGCATTTCGTGGACTAATTGAGCTCGCAGGGAGGACAGACGCAAGACATTCCACATTTAGATTGGACCACAACCAGTGCTCTGTGTACACGTTACTACTGATTTATTTGTTCTGTCTTGTCCCACTTTGTCATTTTCCCCAGAAAACCTCTGGGTTCTGACCTTGATTGTTGTCCTTGTATTGTTGTCCTGTATGTTCCTCATGTCCCCCTTGGGTTGTTCAGGACTGATGGTCTGTTTCCTGTGGAGCCTTGACTGCTTTGACTTTGTGCAGAAGAAGAAGAATCGTCATTGACTCAGCTCCAGTATAACTGCCAACGTGCGCATTCATTTCCTCACATGGGATGAGGTTACCGCAGCGTGTTATGAGCACGTTGGAAACGGTGCGTGATGGGTAATAGAAGCTATAACGGGCCTGTCAGCAGTGACCTGTGATTGATGTGCCACTGATGGACACATGCAGGCCGCTCTCACAATCACACGAGGGGGGTCATATTGAAAATGAGAGGTCGATGATCCGTCAGCTGAGTGAACACAGAAGGTTATAACGGCGTTTCTTCACTTCAAACGCAGCAATGACGGCTGCTCAAAACACTTTTGCTCTGTCTTCGCCTAAACATTTATTTAATTCATCTCAAATGTTTTTCCTCAGTCTTATTAGTAGTATTGTTGATGCTCCACAACACGTTATGGCGTCATTATGTTCGAGAGACTATCTGCCTCGCTGATATAATTACAAAAGCAAAAACAAAGTGACACTTGTGTTGCCTGAAAGTCACCAACCTCAGTTATAAAAGCTACAAAAGGAGCAAGCAAAGGAGCAGAAATACACAGCGGTACAACTGCTGGCCTTACATTTAGTGGCTCCGCCTCCCGCCATTTTCCTTTAACCCATCCATGCTCCTCTCTGCTCTTATTTGTTTGCAGCTGTCTGTTGCTCTGAGCAGAGGGAAAACTTTGAAGGTTTGCTGCCCATCGTGTCTGATGGTGGTGGTGGAGCTGGTGGAGTCGGAGATGCCATGTAAGCCCCTTAACCTTCAGCTACTAAATGAATCGGAATTTATTAATTACTTCATCATCCGTTAAAAGAGGTGGACAAACAAATTTTACTCCCGTCTGATTTGGTCCGAGCTGAGTATACATAGCGGATAAAGTTCCGCTTTTGTGTGCGGCTGCTGAAAAGACTCACCTGTCCATGCAGCGTGACATCCTGCAGGTTTAGCTTCTCGTTGAGCGGTCACTGGGAGCAGAAAGTCTATTTGACGACACCCTGTAATTTCACTGTGGGCGTCTCCACCTGCTGCAGGTGCAGCGTTACAAACTAACCCCACACCTGCAGCTTTGTGCTTGTCTTCCACAACTACACGTGAGGTTCCGGTCTTGCACTTTTTCATGGAGAATAAACATTTGACAGATAGTTTTACTGAGGAAAACAAGGCGTGAATAATTGAACTTTCACAGCCTGAAACTGAATTTATGGTGAGTTGAAGCATCTGGTTTCACAGACGACTCCTCTTGAGTGACGGTCATCTGACTGTGGGTAGTCGCTCATTATGCGAAGCAGAGAGGCTGCGGCCCCACAGCAGAGGGACGAGGGGACAGACGCACGGTCATTTATCTTCCAGGTGAAAAGTGAAGTTACTCAGGTTACCTTTAATCTGCAGAGTGGCCATTTTACGGCCATTAAACATGAGAAATGAGCCACACAGGGTCGAGAATTTCGAACCAAACTATTTATTAAAGAAAAATCATTTTCAACAAGTCTGGAGCTGGCTGCAGTTTTTTTCCTGCTGTAATCATTTCCTCATATCAATACTGATTATTACTGCTCAGTTCTAATGTGCTTTAAGGAGAAGTGACAAATAAACAGCTGTCGTTTCGTGCCAACGTGCATTTAAATGGATTTAAATCAGCACAGTTTTGGGCTCTTTTTGTTATCCTCCCTTTACTGAAAGCTCATGAAAACCCAGAGAGTTTGTGGTTTTCTCTCTGTTACTGGGTGTTTTATCCGAGTCTTGTCTCTTTGCAGCTTTTTTAAACCTCTGTCTTGCTTGTTTTGCTCTTTAGATCCTGTCAGGATGCTGCTGATCCTCCTGGAGACTTCCCGTACGTCAGCTGCAGTTTGTGGGGTAAGGACAAAGAAAGGACAGGACACGTTCTCAGATGTGGGACTTCACAGTGTTTGATGGTCTTTACTGAACCTCTACAGCACCACTGTCGAGGGACGCGTTACTGTAACATGAATTAATGCACACATAATGAAATTAGCTGAGATGTACAGGCAGCACATCACAGTCACCTTCTTCTTAACTTTAGCTGCCTTTACACTCTATTTTTTGTGTGTTCTTCAGTTTTTTTTTTCCCTCTATCCATGTCCACCTATGTTGGACATGATTTACTTTGTTGTAAAGTTCCTCATTTCCTCTGATGAAAGTCTGCATTAACAATGATCTTTCTCTAACTAACAAAATGAGAACATTTTGGTGGAAAACAAACAACATTTTACTGATAAATCTGACAAATCTTGTGATTTGACACACCTGTAAAATTGTCTGTAATTGTTTTAACAAAAATCTGCATTTCTTTATTGTGTAAAACCATTAGGTTTAATGCTGCAGAATTATCAGATCAAGTCAGAGGCAGGTACATGGGACAGACTTCTCTTGTAGATTAGTCATAAGAGGCATTTGACATTTAAACATTTAGCCTCTCGGGATTCAAGGTTTTCAGTGAACAAGCTGAAGCTCAATCTTCAGCCCATAGAAAAGGCTCGTGATACTTTATGCTCGTGCTTCATGTTCCTTAAGAACAGCCACAGACGCTCTGGCAGGGACAATGAGCCGCCCGTGTCAATGTCAGGGCACCTCATTCAGGTTTTTGTGTTAAATAATAATTTGTTGGGGAGTCTGAATGGTGGCTGCAGGTTCACCTCCACGTTTGACCGACTACGTGAATTAAGGCTGTGCGCTTGGTCAGCAGAGCGTCTTTGGTGTATGTGAGTGTATTTCAGCTCACCTTGTTGTGTCCTCCAGCACCTCCACTTTTCCCACAGGGACACACTCCTGTCTTATGTCCTCCAACTGCAGTGTGGCTTAGAATACGAAATGACTGAAATATGTCAAATCAAAATCACATTTTTTGCTGCTGAAAAAATGCATTTTATCGAGTTGGAGCTGGAAGCCTGCAAATCAACTGAGTCAGTCATGAATCAGCAGTGTCCCCGTCCTGTCCGCAGTCACTTCCTGTGCCGAGCGGCCCATCCTCACCACACGGCCTCGAGCTGGCACAGGTCTGCGGGCTGCTGCCGTGCACCGTCTGCTTGTTCAACCATGATGTAATCACCAACGTTAGGGAGTCTGTACTGTGCTGTCACTGTTCACCTGCCTGCGCCCGTGGACCCAGGACTTTGGTCCTCAAACAAAAATTCATCCAGCGTGTTGTTAATGCTGCAGCTTATTACAACCTGTTTTTTTGCACTTTTACGTTGCTGTTGTCCAGAGATCGATGTTCATGGTTACAATCCAGTTTTGAACTGCAGTGACATTAAAGGCCGGTTCACACTGTCCAGTTACTGGTTTCACACACTGAAGGTATTTAATATCTGGACTGATCTTGTGAAGCAGTTACACATAAGCACTTCGCACTCAGTCAAACACAACAAAGCAGTGCAGCCTTGGCGAGTTGAAGCTTGGAGACCAGCTGACAGGTAAACGGAGTAAAAGTGCTCATAGCTGTGGATGTACTTCTCTAGTTTCCTTTACTGAAGCTGGGAGGTGGAAACGTGGTCTGGGCCAGTCGGGCCTCTCTGGCACAACAAGCTGTTTTCTGATCCCAGCGTTCCCAGAGCATTTGGACGGCGCTGCTGCAGTGATTGATGGAGCTATTCTTATTACGGTGACCTGTTACATAAAACGCAGTCAGGCCCTAAAAATATGAGCAGGCTTTTCAGGACATTCATTGTTTGCTTTAGTACCAGAGCAGGAATCTGGATTCATCCGTCACCTCCCCTCCCCCTCCGCTACCCGACCACGCCATCAACCCCCAAATTAGTCACATTGGCGTTGAGTGTTGCTGTTATTGATGCAAGTCTGTTGTAGCCGACCAGACGCAGAGCGAGTGGGGGGTTTGGGGGGTCTGGGGGCAGCTCTGCAAATATTAAACATCAACGTGTGCGACATGCACAGACGTGGAGGAGAAAGAGAGGAGGGAGATTTCCAGGAAAAAATAAATATATCTGGCTGAGGTCACATTGAAGGCTGGAAGAGACCCAGATCGGGATTTTCTGTCACATGTGGAACAGATCTGTTGCTTTCTGCAAAGTGTGGAGGGTAAAGAGCTGCACAGACAAAAACTCCAATCAGACTTTGATTTCAATTAAGCTGAACAGTGAACGCTCTCAAAGCACACCGATCTCACTACGACCTGCGACCTCTTGCATTTTGTAGATACTAAAATATGAGCTTCAACCTGCAGACACTAATTTAAGAAACACAACCATTACAACATTGTGCGCCACTAGAAGGAAGGAGGATGTGAAGTGTGTATAACCAGCGGTCGTGCCATCGTTAGCTGTTGCTTGTGGCACAGGATGTCACCTACGATTGGCTGTGTGGTAAGATGTGTGGGCATCGAGCAACATTTAGCATCTCACGATGACACAACAAATAACTACAATGCAACAAAAGGACAGGGCAACAATAGGACAGGAGAACCAGAGTGAACAGTCCTAGACACTTGCTACCTTGTAGGTGAGAAGACCGACGGGAACAGGTTCGGCCCAACTAAAAGCCCGGACACTGTACAAGACGTCTGCTCAGGCAGCGGTTCCAGGTGTGGCTACAGCAGGGAGGTGGAGCCGCCAACCTGGGGGTAGAGAAGCAACACGGACAGACCGAACACACAGATGTTAATCCGTCTGTAACTCTCGAATGTCGACTGTGTTCTAACATTAGCTCCTCACACATCTGCTCATAAACACGTTGAAAGATCGGGATGTTTGACAGGGACGCGAAGCTGCTCACAGACACTCAGTCAGTTAACTTGACCCTGTGTGTGTGTACAGACAGGTCCTAGGCCAGGGGGGGCTAGTTAAAGTCCAACCCCCCCCACCAATCACAATTTTGTTTCAAAAATGTGGATGAGGTCCAGTTGACTTTGCACAGAAACAGCTGGTTGAAATGTACTTTCACATTTTATAGTCTGTACTTTTTCCACACTTTTGTGCTGAAAAGTTGAATCGGTACTTCTACTCTTCTTACATAAGTATCATGAGCACAGAATGTGTGGACTTTTGCCGCCTGTACTGAGTCACACAAGAAAATTCCTGATGATAAAAGCCAAATGACTAAATGATTTTATTTTAAATTTTGACTTAGAAATTCAGTCGTCTGTTGTTTATCCACTATTGTTTATCCCTCAAAAACATCATCTTTATTTTACAATCATTTTTGTTTGGGTTTTATGTTTTTCTACAGTAGATTATGACCGCATGTTGTTTTCTATAAATAATTAACCAAAGGGAAAGTACATCTCATACTGAGATAATGGAATAATTAACCTGGCCTGAGGAAATCAAATGATCTAGATTATTACTTGTCACCAAACGGAAATTCCAGTGTTTCTGGTTCCCAAAAACACAGAAAGACACAAACAACACCGAGGCCGATAGAAGCAATGCAGCATAAATGTAAAAATCTTCAGATTAAATCTTAACATATCAATTGAACAACTGGCAGACAGAAGCTGAAATAAACACACACTGTGCCGCAAATGAGACGCTGACAATTCAAAACCAACCGACACATTTCAAATCATCATCAGTGAGTCTGATCTGTGGTTTCGGCCACAGAAAGAATCAAATGCTGCAGTTAATTATAATTGTGATTCAGCAGATTTCCCTTTTTTGTATGAATTTACTGATTTTGCACGTTTAGTTTTTTTGGCTGATGACTAACAGACAAAAAAACTTGTTTATTCCCGTGTTTCCTGCTGTGCGCCTTGTTTCTCAGCTCTCTGTGGACCTTCATTGTTGAGAACCCTGAAATAACTGGTGTGTGTCTGCCGTCCCTCTCAGACATATGCAGCCATGACCTCTCCCCTCTACTCTGTTAGCAGGGTTGATGAAACCGCCAGATCCCCCCCGGACACCAAGAGGCACAAAGCAACAACAAGCAGCATCATTAAAGCTCACAGAGCAAAGAGCACGGTCGCACACGCGATGCTGAGTCCATCTGTTTGTGGGATTTCCCCCCTGATCATACACGTTTTAGAAGGAGCCCACATCAATGGCTCAGATCACAGAAACCACCCGAGTTATTTTCTCCCAGTCGTCATCAAGCTTTTGCTCATGCAGAGAATCCCGAGTGTGAAGGGTCACATGGTTTTAAAGAGCTGGGCAAACTGCAGGAGTGATTCCTGATATTGGGAACATCTGAAGACAGCAGCAGGAAGCTCGAGCCGACTGGTGCTGAGTCCCCGCAACCAAATAAATGTCATCTGGTTTCATGCTGCAGGACTAAGGCTTCTGTCTGTGCCTGAGGTGAATAGTAGAAGGGAAACACTTTTCTTTCACTGAAAACTGAATATTTATGAGCTGATGTGTCGATTCTGAAAGGTCAACTCATACCTAGGTACACGCCCACACATCATAGCAGGATGTCACTTACAGCTGGTTATTGTTGCATGTATTTTCCTCTTGACCAGGAACCACATGGAAAGGCGGTTTTTACCATAGAGTGCTTGGATTTGGGCGGTTTCTCCCACTCTCACTGCAGAGCCTCTAAAGGTTTGTCAGATTGGATGGAAAGTGTCTAACCTTTCATCTCTGGACAAAACATATTCAGTCTGGGCTTTGTTGGACCACTTCTGACTAGTCTTTCTGTACATGCGGCCTCTGTTTACCCAGTTTGGTTGGATGAGCCCTGGTGGGTCCAGACGTCTTTGTAAGGCCAGTCAAGTTCTACCCTCATCTTGGAGAGAATTGTGGCAAAACAGGATCAACAGGGGGATCCACAGCAAAAGGTTCTAAAAGATTTTTGATAACGAAGTCTTTGATGGGTGACTCAAAGCTACAATTTTTAAACAGGCCTGAATGGTGTAATTTAAAAATCCAACATGACTCCACCTTTATTACTGTATTTTATGACTGAACCTATTTTCCTTCTGCAGCTCATAAATAATAAAAATAATTTTTTTTCATTTATTGTGATTCCAGTTTATAATTATAAAGTGTCCAAAGTTTACAGGGACAAATCTGGACGTGTCAATGACTCCAGCTAAAGATTAATGTCAGCCAGAGACAAGCCTTCCTCCCCCTGCTGAGATAAGAGTGAAGACCTGCTGATGCACACTGCCAATTATTCCCCACAAAGATACAGATGCTTCACAGAACCTGTCATCAGTGACGCGGACCAGAACCTCTTCTCAGATCTTAAGATTTAACAACAACTCACAGACGTTCAAATCACAGTGTTTGTCAGGTCTTAGTGTTTTTCTGAAGTTTGGTCCTGAAGATTGAATGGTCCGTCTGTAAAGTTTCCCTGGATTTCCCCAGAATTTTACTTCCGTCCTGGAAACACTGACCCGGTTTCTGTTCATTTACATCTCTGTAGCTGAAACAAATATTCATTCAACTCTTCATCTTCTCAGGGTTGTGTGGAGTCCATCCCAGCTAGGCACAAGGTGGGGTCAACTCTGGACAGGCCTTCAGTTTGTCTCAGGGCCAACCAAGAGACACATACACAGACAGACAACCATTCACACCTGTGAACCTCACATGCATGTCCTTGGACTGTGGCAGGGAACCCACATAAATACAGGAAGAACCTGTAAACTCCACACCGATTTGAACCGGGGACCTTCTGTGAGAAAGCAGCACTAACCAGTAACCCCCAACCAACCAGTGCTGTGAGCTCTCTGGGCCACCGTAAATTCTCTTTTAGCCCGCACAATGTAGCACACAGAACTGTTGCATTTGGCTCTGGAATGTAGATCTCCAGGTCTTTTCTCTGGTCTGTGCTGCAGTTTAATTCAAATGCATTTCTCTGAGTTCAGTCGATTTAGTCAATTCAAATTCATTTTAATGAGATAAAATGAAGTAATGTCTTCATCGCATTGTCCTAATTGTACACGTGAGTGTAAAGCACTGACACTGAAGAGGAACAGAATTATATGATAATTACACAACAGTGGTACCAACACAGCCTGATGGATTGAAGTATTGTTGTAGAAATGTTTAATAGTAGTTTAAATAGGATGTTAGAATTAGTAAATAGCTCATGGTTTTACTTTAAAAGTCACTGCTTCCTTAAAGTTGCATCACATGACTTGTAAAACGGTTGTTTTACAGTACGAAAATCCCGTGTCTTGTGAACTTCCCTCCATCCCAACCGACCTCCTGTCAAAGTGTTGAGGGTCTTAATGGACACGAGTGAAAGGCACGACAGTTCACTACATCCGCTGGATGACGCCAAGCGGTTACACGGATCATGTGTCTGTTTTTAGCGGCCAGTAAAAACATACACCCTGAGTATGGTCCTGATAAATTTGATATTTACTTATCAGTCGCGTGTATAAAGGCTGTAACTGTAAATTCACAATAAATGACGTTATGTAACAGCAGACACGCTGCTCTACATGTGGTCGTCAGGGCGACGTTGGCCCTCGAGGAGTTGCAGCATTTTTCACGTCTGACTTCTGCAAGTGACCCTGAACTGTTCACTTAAAAGGAAACGTCAATGTTAAGACTGGAGGACGGAAAAGCCTCCATAAACTTTGTAAATCCTCCTGAGACCCAGCCTCAAAATAGAGGACTGTGTCACGGTCTGTGGTGCAAGTTCACGACTAACACACACTAGTGTCCCAAACAAGGACGAGGGTTCTTTGTTAAAAACAAGCAAGGAGGAACGGAAAGAGAGGAGTCCACTACAAGTCCAAAAACCTTTCACCAACAAACGTCCAATCAGAGAGTTTAAATGTGCTGCGACATTCTCTGCTAGCAGCACCGTGTTTAACCTGGGGCAGAAGGAGCCATCCACCAAAAGTGACAAAGATTCTTTGTTTTGATAATGACGACGATGGTCAGAACATTAACTTAAAGAGTCATTACAGGACTGGACCTGAACGCAGCACAGCTCATGCTGTGTTTGTGCCAGTAGATCACAAAAGCTGTCAAACGTCAAACATCTGTATTCAGCCACGATCAGTGAGCTATAGTTTCCACTTAATATTAGTTGGACATAGACACGATGCTTGTGCACCATTACGGATCAACTGAAATTTATACAACAGACACTCACACATAGACTTGAATTTATGACACCAGAAAGTTGGAGCAGCATGTGACCACGTGAACTCTGGAGCCTCCAACGTCCAACGGGAAACAACAACAACCTGGACAGCCACCAGTGAGCCAGGGGAGCACTAAAAGCCTCACAGCAACACGTGCAAAGAAGTGTGAGCACGAGCTCACAGGAAGTGAGGTAGTGCCAGACGGCAGAGGTCATCTGCAGGCAGCGGAAGTCAGGATTTCAGCATGACTCAGACGGTCGGGGAGTGAATTCCGATGAGGGAGGCCGTGTTTCAGCTTTAGGTCATATTGGAAATGTTGCATCATGAAATGAGGAGGCCCCGTCTGCCGCTGCAGCTGTGACCCTGGACAGTCGACTGATGCTGTAATGAAAACGGCAACAGGCTGAATGTACAAGAAAATCGAAATCGAAATACATGTCAGCTTACTCAGACGTGATCTATTTGTGTTTCCTTTTAATGCAGGTGTTTTGCTGATATGACACCAGTGACTTTTGGGCTCTTTGGGCAAATAATAAATAAATAAAACCCGAGACTGAAGAATAAACCTCTGGCCCCAGACGTTGGAAGCCATGTTGGATGTTGAGTCTGGCTTCTCCATTAACCTGTGAAGCAGAAGCTGCAGATCAATTCAACACAACCCGTCACTGGCGAGCAGATTTTTGTGTTGGGTTCAACTTTAGATGCGCAGACAGTCGCAACTTCCTTTTGATAAGTGAACACACACACACACACACACAGAGTCTGGCTGATGCAGACACAGACACAAAGCTCCAAATCATATTTGTGTAGTAGATATTGGACTCATGCTTTCATTCGGAGAACTTCTGAATGACTCTAACACACTGTGTCTGTGCAGGCTCACACATGATAATAATGGCTTTGTTCACTTTTCCTCGGCAGCTCCCTCGGGTCATTCCATGGGAAAAGCAACTTTTCCTGCAGCCCTGGGAGAAATCCAGCTATTTTAGGAAAGCACGTCACAGCGCTGAGCTGCAGCCCAGAAACTCTCCCTTATTTCCAGAGTCCAGCTCTTCTCGTTCCCCTCCTGACTTGTTGCACAGGAGCAGCGTTTACCCTCCGCACAGACCTGCTGCCCCGAACCGCCACTCCTCCTCCTTCTCCTCCTCCTCCTCCGACGACACACCGACCTGGTGTCGTTGCTCACGCACAGTGCAACATGCCTGCAGCAGACAGAGCCGAGGCACGACGGATCCTGCAAGTCGAACACAACTTGTGGAGCAGCTGAGCGGCGACCAGGGGCTCAGGCAACCTCCAGCCGAGCCGTGGTGCACGGAGGAGGACAAAGCCCTGAGCCGCAGGTACTCATTCAGAACCGAATCATGACAGAGGAAAATATGCTTTGGGCATGGACACGCATTCACTCGGACATTCACGTCATTCGTTTACTGCTGCGTGTCCACGTGTGACAGCGCAGTTCACCATCAACCGCAGCACGATAACCTTGAGCTGGAGACGGCTCGTTACGCACGACTCTCTATGCGCGGGGAACTGAAATGTGCTGCGTGTGCCATATGAACGTGAGGATCACGCTGGTTCCGAGCGCGTGTGTTTTTATCCCCCCCCCAGAGAGAGAGCGCGCACACACGTCAGCTCGGGGAGGGCGAAGCCTGCTTAAAATGCAGTGAACGTGTCAGCGGAGCCCACAGTCCAGACTACAGCGGCGCCTGGTCGGGGAAGGTGAGCGCGGAGGGGAGGGGGGGGACAAAAATGCCAGCGGATCCAGTTCATCCCCAGACGTGACGCCGACACGCAGACACGAACGGAAAGGAGACGCGGAGACACTCGGTTGGTTTCCAAGTGCGCACGGAGGCGGTGTTGGAGGGGGATCAGAGAGGACCGACGAGCGGGAAGCGTTGCCCTTGTCTGGGTGAGGGGCGGGGGGGAAGATGACAGTGGTGCCCGGAGAGAACCTGGATGAGACTGTGGCACTGGCCGCGCTGTCAGCCCAGGATGTGTACGACCCGGAGCGAGCCGAGAACCAGGAGTGCTGCGAGCGGGTGGTCATCAACATCTCCGGGCTGCGCTTCGAGACACAGCTGAAGACGCTTGCCCAGTTCCCCTCCACTCTGCTGGGGGACCCGCGCAAGAGGATGCGCTTCTTCGACCCGCTGAGGAACGAGTACTTCTTTGACAGGAACAGACCCAGCTTCGATGCCATCCTCTACTACTACCAGTCCGGGGGGCGACTCCGGAGACCGGTCAACGTGCCGGTGGACATTTTCATGGAGGAAATTAAGTTCTACGAACTGGGGGAGGAGGTGATTGAGAATTTTAAGGAGGACGAGGGCTTTATCAAAGAGGAAGAGCGGCCGCTGCCCGACAACGAGTTCCAGCGGCAGGTTTGGCTCCTTTTCGAGTACCCGGAGAGCTCCGGACCCGCCAGAGGCATCGCCATCGTTTCCGTGTTGGTTATTCTCATCTCCATTGTGATTTTCTGCTTGGAGACTTTGCCCGAGTTCAGAGAGGAGCCCAGAACGTTTGACGAGCAGCAGCTGGTGAACGGCACTGCGCGCGCAAAGAAGCCGAACCCCTTCACGGACCCGTTCTTCATCGTGGAGACGCTCTGCATCATCTGGTTCTCCTTCGAGCTGCTGGTCAGGTTCCTGGCCTGCCCGAGCAAGCCCGCTTTCTTCAAGAACATCATGAACACCATCGACATCGTAGCCATCATGCCCTACTTCATCACGCTGGGGCTAGAGTTGGCGGAACACCAGGGGAACGGGCAGCAGGCCATGTCGCTGGCCATCCTGAGGGTCATCCGCCTGGTCCGAGTCTTCAGGATCTTCAAGCTCTCCAGACACTCCAAGGGGCTGCAGATCCTCGGGAAGACCCTGCAGGCCAGCATGAGGGAGCTGGGACTGCTCATCTTCTTCCTCTTCATCGGGGTCATCCTCTTCTCCAGCGCCGTGTACTTCGCGGAGACTGATGACCCGCGCTCGGGCTTCAGCAGCATCCCGGACGCGTTCTGGTGGGCGGTGGTGTCCATGACCACCGTGGGCTACGGGGACATGTGTCCCGTCACCATCGGAGGGAAGATCGTGGGTTCCCTGTGCGCCATCGCCGGGGTGTTGACCATCGCGCTGCCGGTGCCGGTCATCGTCTCCAACTTCAACTACTTCTACCACCGGGAGACAGAGCACGAGGAGCAGTTCCAGTACACGCACGTGACGTGCGGACAGCAGCAGCCGCAGTTCGGCGATAGCAAACCGTCCCCGTCCAAGTCCGACTACCTGGACAAGTCCGACTACCTGGACGGGGACGACGCAGACTCCGTTAAATACACCAACTGCAGCCCGCTCAAGGCCTACGCCGGGAAACTCACCGACGTGTGACTCTTCCAGCCAACACGCGGCTCTGCCGGGGGCTGCTTCTTTGTGCCACCCAAGGGGGCCACCGCCCCCTCCCCCCCCCACGGTGGGTGAGGAATCGTCACCATTACGCGCGACGAGGGTGCGGGGAGCTTTGAAAAGAGCATAGCACTTTATTTCTGTTCTTATGAGGGTTTGTCATTTATTGTCCCAGTGATGCAGGTTTACGTTTACAGTCGCTTTTCCGTCCGTCCGAGGCAGAGACACCGAACCGGAACCAGGTTCGTCTAAATTTTATGACTGATGCACGAGGCACGTGGTGCCTGTTGTTATTATGTCACTTCCCGCTCATGCGTTTTCCATTCAGGCTGGATAAGGTTCGGTGCCGGATCCGAGTCTGTGCAGCAGGCTGGAAGAAGCAATTAGTCGAAAATGTAACAGGTTAGATTCCAGACTGTAGCTTAATCTGGCCTGTCAGACAAAAGTCAGGGCATCTGCACCCAGTGGGCTCCTCAAAGAGCCTGTTGGCTGCAGCTTGTGAAATAAAGAGAAGCGGAGAATCTTTTCCGGTACAGCAGTGCCCCGGTGTGGACGAACCGAGACTCTTCTGCTTTTCGCTGGACGCAGTTTCCATAGCAACGCTCCAGACGTTGCTGTGTTGTCTGCCACAGGAGCGAAAGGAGGCAGGCAGACTGAAACTGAAGAGACGAGGCTCTGCTGAGGCCACAGAACCTCCATGTTGTGGAGGCCTCCATGTTGTTTGACTTCAGCAGGTATCTGGCCTCAGACTCCGGCACTGGCTGCAACCGACATGGATTCTGATAGCAGATTTGGTATCATCACCAAAGTGATGCTTTTAAATGATATGTTTTCTAAATTCATGTTTAAGAGTTCATTGATAAAGAGACTTTAGATCTTTCATAGCTTCATCCAAACAGAATTGAGCCACTTTATTTGGTACAATCCAACACAGCAGCTCTGCTTTTACAAGGTTCTAATTCCTAATTCCAGTCTTAAGTTGAAACTGTCAGAAAGGTGATAATTTTATTTATTATTGAGTCGCACTAGTGGGCGGAGGAGTCGTACTGGAATGTAAGAAGACAGGGTCTAATTTAAAATGAATAATCATTTCTCACCAGAAATTATCAATTAAAACATTTAAGTCAATCAGTAAATCTGTAAAAATGTAAAAACTTAAATTTGAGTGTGAGCCTTAAAAAAATCCAAGTACAGTTTCTGTAGATGTTATAAATATTATTAAGGTTCAACATTGGGCGTTTAGTTGATTATGAAATAACTGGCTCTCGTTTGCTTCCACTGGGGCTTAAAGTGACGGCTGTCAGCCTCCAGTTTTGTTTAATACAACACAGAATAAAATATGTCAGCAGATTAATCTTTGGTCTCAAACAATTAACACCTAAGCTGTTAGGTTGCAAAGAGAAGACAAACCAGAGCAGAGACCAGAGTCTGACATTCATTGTAAGTGACTTTTCCAATAATAACTAAGAGCACCTTCCTCATCCGGACTCACCTGGACTGCAGGGGCGGATCATTCAATCAAACCTAATGAGAACAAAAGAAAATGTGATTTTTATTTTTTTAACAAACTGATGGATTTAAAAACAAACAGTCCAGCAGACATTCTCACTGTGAAGTTCACGTGGTCCCCATCCTGTGGGGGGGGGTGGATTATTATCTAACGGATGGAACTTTAACCACTGAGTCGTCGACAGACGGACACGGCACAGGATTGATGGCCCAAAGTGAGGTGAGTCACAACTGCACACAGACCTTCAGAACATCCAAGGGCAGGAGAGAAAACTGTGCATGAATCAGAAAAGAACGTGTTTCCTCTCGGTCAGTCAGTGTGTCCAGGTCTGCAGGTCTCATTTGGTTCTTCTTAGCATCTGGGGACGCATTTGTCCCAGAGGCGACAGAGTTTTAGTCGACACTGCAGAAGCAGGTGGAGGAATAAAGTCAGTGGCAGCTGGAAATGACAATTGTTGAGGTCATCAGTTGTTCTGCTTACGTGTTATTGTTTGGAAAATGAAACTTCATTATTTCCTGAGTATTTTTTGAGTTTTTGGCATTTTTGACTTACAATGACTTGATGACCATGAGTGGATTTGAGCATCTCACAGTGAAGATCATTTAATGTGAACGCTCCTCGCTCTTCTGTGAAAGTCCAGGATTCTGGGTCCTCAGTTTTTTTTTACTGCCCACTGGATGAACTGGTGAGAGAATAACTTCCGAGAGATGTGCTGAGAAAACATGCAGATGTTTTATGTTTGAGACACTTTGCTCTTAAACCTTGGTCCACAGTCTCGTTCACTTAGACTTTGCCTGAGTGGACGCTGACGCTTCTGCTGTCGGCCTGCAGGCGGCAGCAGCTGCGTCCTGCAGGATTCTGTGGCTCAGGTACTTTTCAGCTGCCGCTGGATGAGAAAGGACTGAGAACTGTGACCCTTTAGGATTTGAACACAGTGTTTTGCTGTGGTATTTGTGTGTTTGCAGTTTGGTTCAGTGGGTTTATGTTGATGGGAAAATGTGATCACAGCACAATAAAAAATATCGGGTATTAAATCTTCCAGCTAATAGCGGGAACAGTGTAGCAGACAGTTTGCATGTAGCTGAGGTCTTGTTCCAACAGGGCAGAGCTGACCTCAGACCTGCAGACTCAGTGTGTGCTCATTTCATATTCTGAATATTCTGCTTTATTCTGGGGAAAAGCTTTGATGATTTACAATGGAAAAACAGGCCTGGCTGACGTCATGTTGTGAGTGGCCACTTTGATAAAATCTGCTGGTGGACTGAGCAGAGTGGTCAGCTGAGGTGGGTGTGACTGTGCACATGAAGGGTTGGACTGTCAGAAAGGTTTTGGGAGGCTTAAGAGGGAGTGTGAGCTGCTGAACAATCTTTTGTTTGAGTTTTTGTGGGGTTCAGCTCACATTGGGAATCTCCAGATGTCACCCATCATCATGAGCTCTAAGTTATAAATTAATATTTAAAAAAAAACTAAATTTTAACAGATCACTTGACAGATCCAACTTTTTCCTCTCCCTCTGATCTGATACCCAAGTTATAGTCTGACTTCTAATAATTAGCTGTAACTAAGTAAATTCAAAGCCAGTTTCCACAAAGTTCACAGATGAAATGAAAGTTGAAACTTTAATTTCTTTAGCGTTTTTGCAGATAACTGAAGGTCCTGGAGGATGTTTATTTAAAGTTTAAGCAAAGACTGACAGTCAGTCAGAGCCAAGCACCAGTAACTGCTGATTGTACTGACATCCAGACTGTTTTATCCAGCTCCGACCAGGTGCTGCTGCTCTGCCTGATGACAAGCAGGTGGTGGAAACGAACCTCGTTTAGATTCATCCACCGTCGAGCAGAAACTGAACCAACTTTAAGATCTGTTTTAAGTCAACGGTTTGGAAATCATTCAGGGCCGACGTCGTTCCAGTGATGGGGACTCATGCACTTCAGTGAGGAGGGTAACGACACACTGGTGACAGATAGAAACAGAAAACAAGTATGAACCTTTTTGGTGCTTTAAACTCCAAAAACGTGAGCAGAAAAGTTGCTTCTGTGCCTTTGCAGCAGTTTACGCTGCACAGATGACACAAATAAATGAAACCAGTGGCTGCACCACAATGACTTTACACAGCTGCACTAAATTTTCACCAAGATCTTGTATTGATGACAGAACGATCAGTGCCACTGCGTAAAGTTTCTGTGGGCGTTGTCATGTAATGAATGACTGGAAGAAAAACCCGGTGGCTATTGTACGAACCACTTCTACCATCATACAGGTACATAGGACAGAATCCCATCTAACAAGCACTGCACTGACTGACAGCATCCTGCCTCCCCTGAATAGGGATTGTAGTCCAAAACCAAAACCTTTTTAGTTTTTAGTTGAAATGTTCATAGAAGCGAGAAACCCAAACATGGAGGAAGACTTTGCCCTGGGGGAGTTCAGCCTTAGTTTACTGATGATTAACTTTATTTCTTTGCTTAATGATCAGGTTTATTGCAGGGCTTCAAGCTAACAACTGAGAAAATAAAATGGTTACTAAAATTGATAAAATGATTCTACAGTCATTCTGTTTATAAACAGGATTTTAAAAAAAGTCTTTAAAATTCCAGAATCAAACAATGGCCAACTAGGGGATGAACAGGGGAATGAACCCACAGACTGACAGGTAACGAAATCAGGTTGAGTTGCAGATCCCTCACCTGTAAAAAATTAAAGGCTGATTTAAACTTCCTGTGTGATGAGGGGAAACAACATAAGACAATAAGCTGCAAACTCACTGACACTGTGACCGTCAGTGGCTTCAAATCTGTTATTAACTGAACACCTGAAACGACTGAAATAGATCAGCCGCGAACAGTGAATTCATTCTTCCAGGTCAAAGGTCGTCGGTATTTAAAGACACTTCTGTCGCTTAGGCTTGACGAATTACAGCCACAAGACCTTGACGTGCACAACGTGAACCTGTCACCACAGTGAAGGAATCACAACATCCAGGAATGGAAAACACGTTTCATCCGAACTCTGTGTGTGAAAAGTCGTCACTGTCTCATTTATCGCCCTAATTATTGGCTGGAGGTTGTTGGTCTCAGCTGTTACAGTTGATTGACATTTCTGCAACTCATTTGATCATTAACATCACCAGCTTCGTCCTAAATCACACACAGACGTCTGACATTCTGTTTCAACCTGTTCTGGCTGTGAAGGTTTTATTAGTATTCTTATTATTCCCAAGAATAACTAAGGAATGCATAATAAAATAAAATTTCTCTTGAGGCTCAGCACTTGACAGAGCAGAGAGGAAATGAGCGTGTCATTAATTAGTTGTTTCTGCATCTGTTTATCTGATTGCGTTAAATGGTTAGTATAGTTTTTCGGACAGAAGCCAAACTTTCGATTAGATGACTGGAGAGCAGTGGTTCATGACGCACAGGGCTGCTGTATTGATTCCCCATTCATCGACGTGACCCTGGGACAGACAGCGAACCCTAAGTTGTCCCGTGTCTAAAAAGATTCTGACAAAAACATGTTCTACATGTAAAAAAAAAAAAGCATTTACTCAAAGCAGCAGCACAAAACAGGTTCAACTGAATTATAGAATCATCCAGAAAAGCTTTACATCAGCATCAGTACATTTTACAGATGTTTTTGTCGAGGCCTTTGATATCGCTTCGGTTTAGTCTGTGTTCAGTGGATGCTGAATGGGAAATGTGCAGCCATGCTTACAGCTGCCAGCTGATAACACCTCACAGAGCCTGCTGGAGTGAAATGAAGCTCAAATAAATGTAGAAAGCAGTTGCATGGGCTCATTTTACAAATTCCATGCGGTCCACAGCTGGTTGGAAGGCTTCTGTTTACGGTCCGACTCACCGGCTGCCTGCTTGTCCTGCTTCACCTCATCCCATCCCACCTAGAGAATGTTCATGTCAACGTCTGCGGCTGCAAATAATCTCCTAGTTTTTGTGTCCGACACCCAGGTTTAATCTGGGTAAGTTAAGAGTCCACAGGGTTTGTGTCTGAACGAAAACCTAAAACTTGGGCTAATCACAAACTTTCATAGAAATTAGAGCTGCAGTGAGACGAGTCAGACTGTGTTTAGACTGTGCAAAAATAGGACAACAAGCACATTTTTAATCACTTTGTCTATGACATGTCATAAAGAAGTTAATGAAAAAACAATTTGAAAAATTTGTGCAAATGATTTTTAGTTGCTTTTGGTTTCAAATCTCCGAGGTGTAAGGCAGTCTGCTAAAAATTAAATAAAAGTAAACTCTTGCTTAAAAAAAGAGAGAATTCACTTATATCAGCATTTTTTTTTGGTGATTGTCTTTGTGATTTTTATGCTGTTCAAAAGAGACAAAGAAAAGTCTAATACAATCAATGTAGAACACTTTTAACTCCAACTACATGTTAGTAAACCCCCCCAAAAGTTGCAGTTTGCGCAGTTTATGGATTATGGGCTGTGGGGGCGTCTTACTGGTCTATGGAATAGAGAAGATGGGGCAAGTGAACTCCTGCTCTCATTTGCTTAGTCATTAACAAGGTAAGAATTATCATTGTGGTGGGAAAAAAAAATAAAAATTTAATCGAGGGCAGGCCTTAATAATTTCAGGGAGAATGATGAACATCATTTGGTCTGTTCAAAAACAGGTCTTTGTGTTTTGGGCAACAGTGGTTCCGTGTTTTCATGGTTTGTACTCATCTGCGGTGTGTTTGCTTCGGACTATGAATTGAAGTGATGGCTACTGGTTTATTGTGTCCTGTGACTGTGACGATGATGATGATTACGACCTGATTGGAGAGGATGAACTGGGACGAATGGAACCAAATGGGACATGTGGATGTTAGCGTATAGATTGTAAAGTCTGTTGTTCAGGCGAATACTGCAGGGATTTAAATAAGTCTGGATCTTCTCTATAAAAAAAGGAAGTGATGCTTGAGTTCTTGTCATATAGTATGTAAACCAGTATGTAAAGTCCAGTTACAATCTAAAAGATTATCCAGATAAATATGGAATTCGTCAAAACGCTGAGGTTTGGTTTGCAGATTTGTAATCTGCAGGTATTTTACTGCTTGTGACCTCTTCACCATCGATGACGCCACAGTTTCCCAGTTTTTGTGTTAAGCTAATCACATGCTACGGAGCCAATGTCTATTTGACTCTTGAAGGTCTGTTTTCTCTGAGACACCCCGAGTCTGAGCAGAATCTCATTGTTAAGTTTAGGCAAGAAAAGCACGGTGGTTAAGGTCAGAGAAAGATACTGGTTTTCTTAAAAGGTTAATAAAGACATAAATAAAGTCAGATTAAAATCCTTCTTTTAAGCCAAGAATCCAAGTGCAACCATTAAAAGACAAACAGAAAGTGGTTTGACTGTGTCTTGTATTTTGTGCTGTGTGGTCACAATTCAAAACCTTCTCTCTCATCCTCCAGGGGAAGAAGAAGAAGAAGAATGATCCACCCTGCTCCCCACTCTTCCTCCTCACCCCCCCTCCTGGGAATGCTGACATACTATAAACTACACATCAGATCCTTGACACTCGTGGGAAACATGGAGTTGTGTGATGCCCTTCCAGGACAAGCGGACACCCTGAAGGAGCAAATCTACAGCACAGACCCTGAGGTACAACAAACGTTACTTGAATCGTCATGCTACATATTTCCGACACGTCTGCTGGTTATGGGGAGGTTTCTTCACAGATTCATGACTTGATCTTTGTTTTTGGAGACGCTTGCAAGACCGTATGTCTGTATGTTGCATAATCATATTCAAACATATTATTGCATGCTTGGAAAGTAGAGCACGCAAACAGAGGTTTGACTTATGCAGACGGATGACACATCCCGGCACACACCTGAAACAAAGGAACAACGACAACCACGAGTCATCGATATCAAGCTTGCTCAAACGATTCTGTTCAACTGGTGGAGTTAGTCGCTAAATGTCTATTTTTATCATAGTGGATATGTTTTATATGCAGAGGACTTGGTTAACCTTGAGAATTATTTTGTAGATTTTTAACATTTTTGCTAATGTGTTTCGATGTATTTTTTATTTTTGCCTTGGTAGAAACTAAGCAGCTCCAGCAGGCAGCTGTGATGTCTGCTGGGAAAAAAAACGAATAGAAAAGGGCAAAGTCTGTGCAGGTAATAAAGACAAAGACAGTTTAAATACATTTATCGCAGGTTTTCTTTCAACAGTTTGATATGTTTGTGACTGTGTTTGGATTTTCGATCAGAATTCTGTAATATCTGTTATATCAGTAGCATCTACCTCAGTGTCCACTCATTAACGACAGATGCTTTAACACCTGAGTGACATAGGTGTCCCCCCACCAAACCCATAGTCTCATTAGTGGAGTTAAAAATAAGAATTAATTAAAGAAAGCTACCACCACCCGATTAATAATTAGGGACATGGATGAGACCAGTACTGGCCTTTCAATCAAAAATGAAGTAAAACTGCTCAGAGGCTGATGTTTGCACATTTTATTAATTTAAATGTTACATTTTCCAAAGTATGTAATATGCTAATATAATCTGCTGCAGTGGGTTTTCAGTCTGGTTGGTTTCCGTAAAATTATCTTTGTCACAGCTACTGTCTTCAACAGATGATACACGTGGGTTTCATGACTACGTCCAGGCCCAGGGTGTTTTTAGCTCAGCACAAGGCCTGGAAGTAAGTGAACAAAAGTGAACAGATTTGCCTCCCAACAACCTGGAACCTTTATGTGAGTGGAATGAAAAGAGAAATGCAAAAACAAGACACTTTGGTTGGACAGTACATGAGGTAAATGAGGTAGAACATGGCCGACTTTCAGTACAGTCCGTGACATGGTCAATGAAACCGTGCTGTTAGCAGAAAAGTGCTGACCACGCGTAACCACAAGTCATAAAACCTCCATCAGACGGAGCTTCATGTTGGGACCACTGGCTACGTCATGTCCTGCAGCCTGTAAATACCAGGTAGGACATTCTGACACGTCGCTTTCGTGTCAAAGTGTAGTAGCCCTTAGTCTGAAATGGAGAAACGAATGCACAAGTAGCCATTACAAATGTTTCACAATCAGAAAGTAAAACTGTATCTTTAATTTAGCCAAGTGCAAAAGGTTCACCTTGATAAATAACAAATTTTAAATTAACATTTGTATTAGCTAAATGTGCATTAAATATTATGTGGATGAAAAAGTTGTTTTAATCTTTTTGCCATTTCAAAATGAACATTTACACATGACTGTATGTAGAAACTTATTACAACAGTACATTTACATTAAAGCTACAATATGCAAGTTAAACTAGTGCTACAGTCTGCTGCGCTGCACCACCTGCTCAGGTAGATCCATAAATTTCATCTTTGAAATTTACTAGTTTAAACTTCTAGGAGCAATTATTTGTGCGCAGTGCTAAAAACACTGGAGCATTAAGTAGCAGCCTGTAATATAGAAATATTAAAAAAATCCATTTAAATTTTAACTAAATACCTTGTATGATAAATACATTTCAGGTATATTATAAAAAAATAATAGTGTGAAATTTGCAAGTTAGGATTATTGTAGTTGAGGATCTTGTACCTTCTGCCTTGATACACAAACATATTAGGAGGCTTCGTGCACTGATCAGCAATAATTATTTCTTCTTCTTTAGCCTAGCTTCACATGAAGCTAAAACATTCCGGGCTTATTAACATATGCATATTTTGAATGACTGGGAATCAGCTTTTTGGAATTAGTTTTCGGTGTTTAAAAATAAGAGCAACAAAGCTACAGACAGCACAAGAATTACCTGAAGAAAACGTCCTTTTTCCCACATTTTCGGTCTGTAGAGGTATGAATTTTATCATCAAATGTCCAGCATCGACTGCAGTTTGACCTCTTTGTAATTTAGCTTTTACTAAGATGTAAAAAGAGCCAGGGGAGTGTCCCATAATACAACAGTACAATAATAATAGTAATAATAATAATAATAATAATAATAATAATTTTGCCTGCAAGTGCAGCAATGTCCTGAAGACAGATTTGAACATACAGTATATTTCACACATTTATGACTTGATATTCAGATGATGGAATCATCCATGATTACATCTTTCAGGACATTTTCATGCTTCATCATCCCAGTTCATTTCAGACTTGAACTTGATGTCTCATTTTCATGCAAAATAAAGAAAAAGCAACAGTGGGAGCGATTCCTGGTTCCGACAATCTTCAGTTGTGAACTACTGTTGATAAAATAAATCTTCATGTGTTTCAGATTACTGCACATGCAGACGTATCATTTAAATTTTTGTGTTTTTATGTGTCATAAACATGTGCACAAAATGATTTTAGGAAAAGAGGGGAGTCAAAGAGTCTGAATGTTTATGATGCACTGGTGGAACAAAATGCCACGTCCTCGCTGTTACATGAATATGTTGGGGTTAAAATGATAAATAGATTCTTGTTTTAATTTAATTTAATAATTGCTAATTATCCTACAGAAAACAAATTATGTTGAATGCCAGATTCATATTTTCTTTTTACATTTTCGCTTCAGTTCAGCAATCTATGCACAAGGTTTCTTCATCACAGATTTTAACACTAACATTTGTATTCCATAACACATGTACAGGATTTTCAAAGATTTTCAAAGAGCCCCAAATCTTGTCATGATACCTACATATAAATTCATACTTACAAGATAGAACAGAAGTCCAGGGATTTTGATTTCAGGAATTACATTCAATTCAGTCAGCGTTATTTATCAATTTTAGTTCCGCACACAACAAAGCGATGTACAGCAAACTGATAAGAGAATGCAGAAACGTTTCAAGGAACCATCACTGACCAAACATGTGGTGCAGAGATTGACAGGATGTTCAGCAGATAGTTTAAAACCAGTTAGTTTAAGAAGGAAGTAAGATACCAACACCCTGACATCGGCAAGCAATATTTACTTGGGAAGACATGCTCAGATGAGCCCGAAATAGCCATCGGGTTTTGGAGGAATATTTGGTTACAAAAATACGGCAATAATAATGATGTGTATTGACTATATTAGCAGGGCATCTATCTGTGTGATGGGATGATACAATAATCTTTGTGGGATCACGAGAAAATAAAACATCTTAATGACTAACCCACAACAGCATCTCACAAATATGCTGATGTATATTACAAACAAACAAACAAACAAAAAAACGCACACTTTAAAAGATAAAAGAAGACGTGTTTGATGTTTGAGCTCATTAGAAAGCATGTGGAAGAGTAAAGGAACGTTTCGCCCACTGCTGAAACCAAATGTATAGCCCTGTATTTCTTAGTAAAAACGTGTTCTTTAACATGCAAATTGCAAGGTTTTTCATGTCTTAACGGTTGCTGTGCTGTGAAATAGTCCTGAGGTTACGCTGCAGACATCACTTAGAAACACGCGGTAACTAATTATTTATCAATGAGCAATAATGCATGAAAAATACTGTATCACCAACAAATGTGATTAGTCTGGTTGTTCTCTGTTTGTTGATGTAGTGCCTTATTCATGTTCTGTTTTAGTCGACGCTCCTGTCAAATGCATCTGAAGATGACCTTAGATAAAAGTGTATATTTAAATGAGAAAAGGGATGTGTTCATATTAAAGTATTGTGAATGAATGTGCTTTAAACTGTTTCCTGGGTGGTGTTAATAGAATAATAAAAAAAGGGCAAAAAGAAATGCCTGCAGAAGTTCAGAGCAGCAGTTATTAGAAGTATTAAGAAGTAAGATGATAAATAACACAAGTGTTATTTATCTAGTAAACAATGTCTTCAAAACAAATCTTGATTTATGATTTGAAAATTCATTAAAAAGACTAAGTTGTAAGTGAATTGTGAGGGAGTCATAAGACTACTGGCAACCACGTGCTCTCTGAACGTCTGCACTTTATTTCAAGATTCAGTGCAGTTCTACCATCAGGCCACAAGAGTAAAAGTGTTCATCACACCGTTCGCTTTGCATCCTTTCCCCCCTTATGCTTCTGCCTTTATAGTGTTAATACATATCTGGGTCTTTGAATGTGACCAAGGCTTTAACAGCAACGTTACCCAACAATTACAACAAATTTTTTCCATAGACTCAGCAAATAGACAGTTAAAAACTGTCACAGCAGAGAAGGCAAATTTGGATTGATGATGATAGAGAATGAAAATTGATGACACGTCTAGTCATCGAGGTTCAACTTGATGACTACAGCTGAAGAATTAGTGAAATTCAACCAAGTTCTCTTCACTGATGTTTATGCTTTTGAAACCGACCAGAATATAAACTACAGTTTCTCACAAATAAAGTCAATTCAAAGAACTAAAATAGCCTTGAACATTTAAAAATAATTATTACACTATCGAGACTAATATAACTGTGCATCTTCTTGTAAATAAAATTGTTATATATTTATACAACCTTCAAAACTATCTACAGATGTGTTCAGACTTCCAGACCGGTGTGTGGCAGAAACAGAAATGGACTACAGGTTTAGACAAAGTGTAACTAGAGATAGAAGGATAAAAAAAAAAGGAAAATCATTTGCAGCATGAGTTTATGAAATGCAAGTTGTGTCCATGTGTTTGATCTCAGTCCTGTGTTCATTCCCTGAACCTCATGGTGTTCCTGCTTCTGCAAACAGCTGATCCAGCAATGACCAAAAAAAAAACTGTCTGCAAAACCTCCTTGTGTTCTCAGTGTTGGAAATTTGAAAGAATAGATTTTATTTTTGTTAACTTTCTGTGTGTGTGTCACTGTGTGGCAGGTATAATATTAAATAAGAGAAAAACTAAATATTGTAATGTATGTTTGGCTTTGGATGCACAACAGAGTCATTCTGGAAACTAGTTGTGTGTAATGTGGCCTTTTCTGTCAGTCATGTTCTGCAATGTTGTAAATGATTTGTACATTATGACATAATATATATTAAAATGAACAAGGCTTTATGTTTCTAACACTTATGTTTAATAAATAAATCAACTGTGCTCCGCTGTGGAAGCTTCTTTCATGCACATTGTCTGCAGGATGAGCTGTTGTTTTCCTCAGCGGAGCAGGGAAGCGGTGTAACATTTCTGACTTCTTGACTCCGGTTTGCAGAGACATGTAGATCCAGCCGATAGTCGGCTCTCCCGCTTCTGCAGCCGTCACAGGCCTCATTCAAGAATAATGACCGAACTGCAGGGAAACGGATCCATTACATAAGAAACACTCTGTAAAGGGCCCAGGCGGAGACTGCAAATGGATCAGCCACAGCCGAGCTTAGACCATTAGTACTGCAAGTGCTGAATCAGCGGCAAACTCTCAGGAGCCACCGATTCATTCACTGTCTGGTGATGAATCAAGTTTATCTCTGAGTCACAGTGGGACAAATTGTTTTTTTACATATATTTTGAAAGAGGGGTGAAGGTGAAATGGGATTCATCAGCTCCCCTTGGTGTTTCCCTAGGACCGGGGTTTCCAAGACTCCTGCCCTACGATATCCTTCAGAGGCCATCGTCACTGCTAGTGTCCACCAACTTCACCCGCATGTCTTTCTCCTGCTTTTTTGATCCGTTGTTGCTCGATTACTGTCGAGCCTTACAGTAGATGTAAAATGGACTCAGATGGAACCACGGGGGCCTTTCAAAGAGGCACGAAACTGATCAAACACCAGCTGGCAATAACAGGTACAGGTGCTGCAGTACAGTCAACCTGACGCAAAATGACAGGTTTGTATTTACGTCCAGTGGAAGGATAAGGCGAGGATGCTGCGGACAAATTCTGACGGACAGGTACAGTGAGCCTGAAACCTCAGAGGTCATGACAAACACCGATTGAACTACGACCGATCGGCTAGTGTTAATCAGACAGAATAAAAATACACGTAACCTCATAAATAAAGTCTGCCCACGCAACACAGTCACATCTCAGCAAGCTATAACTGTGTACTCACTAATATAGTATAGTCCTTTCCAGTTAACAACCAGTAGCAACCACCTATTGCAGGCCCCTGTACAAACCACAGGAACCTCCCAGCAACAGCGCAGACTCACGTCATGTGGCTGTAATTTCATTTGAATTGACAACAGTTTGGAAAACACATTATCTGCCTGCGAGCACCTCAAGGCTCGGAAGACTTGAAGTATCTCTGAGTTATAAAAGAAGCGGAGCTGACACATGTCACTCAGTTAAAGCTAAGCTAACCAGCCGCTGCATTTGTCAGGTAGATATGAGGGGAAACAGAGGAGTTTGTTCACGGTTGACGCTCTTTCCTTTAAAAACACAGCACAGTTTCCTGTCAGTGTTGCTCATTTTTGACTGCAGTATGATTTGATCAGCGTCGGCCTGAGTGACTGGACGGCCGGCTGACAAAGGAGCCCACTTTACTTTTATGCTCCTGAAACTCAGCTCCACTTTTCGTGAATAATTCATCAGTACGAGGCGGTTTCACTTTTCCTCTCCCTTGTGGCGAGCACTAACAGGACAGACGGGATGCAGAAAAAGAGGTCCGAGTGTGGAACCGAGTGTGTCCATGTGACTGGAATCAGTGCGGAGGGCAGCTCAGTGAACCGCGGTTTAAGAAGCTGCTGTGGGGTTACAGAGATGGACGCGTTTCCTGTCGTCCCTCTAGGAGGAAAAGCAGATGCAGTTAGCTGAAAGATTGAATTTTCTACACTGTTAACTTTCCATTTAGGCAGGGGTGGGGCCCAAAGGGCGGCCAAGGGTGCTCTCCACCTGCCATCTGACAAGGTGAAGGCAATTTATTACTGCTGACAAGCACAGGGACTCAAAACAGCCATAAAAAGACTCTAAATGCTCCTTGTGAGGCAGCAGGTGCAGTGTGGACGGGCTCCCAGGGGGAGGGGCCATATAACCAGATAATCCAGAAATGATTAGTGTTCGTCCCGTGGGAGGCATGAATAATCGATTCTGACCAGAATTTTCTGTGGTTGGTCTTGCTCTAGATGAACGTCTGGGTCACTCTATGTTTAACTGTCCTTTGGCGCCGAGCGTGCACAGCCAGTGTAATGGCGATCAGCGGAAGCCGCAGATGAGAGTTCACCACAGGCCGATGTAAGGGTGCTTGTTAGACGACTAATCTCCACAAACAGCCATTACGATGCCACAAAGTTCTCTCATCTCTCAACTCTCAGCTGGGATTAGCCAGTAATCCAAGGACATTCCCGTCCATTTGAAGATAGCTCGTAGCCACTCGATATTAATCTCGGAGTCATCAGTCACTTTAGCCTGTGATCACCCTCTCTTTCGCCTCAGAGGAAGCGTTTTGGTTGTGGACTGTGGGGACAGAAAGTCTGACTTCCTGCAGTGTTAGAGATGTTGTAAGTTACTCCTCATTCCACTGACGAGCCCCAGGATCAGTTTGGCCTGATTCCTATTCAGATTGGATGAAAATGTTGCTAAATGACACGTTCTCCTGCTGTGGATATTTGACCTAATTTTCTCCACAGCAGGGGAATAAAAACAGCCCCACAGCATCTCCACTTTACACCATCAGATGGTTTCATTTCTAATGAAGTTGGGCGTTTTGTGATCGTTAACATGTCTGCTGTGTTTTCCTGCATGAACACAGCTGTTGTTTTCTGCAGGCTGATGGGAACCAAGGTCGGCTCCTCTCTAAACAGAACGCGTAGGCCGGATTTTATTTGTGTATGAATATTCTGGGTTGTACCATCACTGAGCAGAGCCACGGGTGTGTGTGTGTGTGGGGGGGGGGGGTCTGGTCACCTCTCAGCACATTTCAGCCTCAGACACTCATACACACATTCAGAAGTGCTACTAATAGGCCGTTTTGGCTTAACTGCATAAACTGTCATGCACGGCTGAGTGAACTGCAGCATTTTCTCATTGCTGTGAACCACTAACCCCCCATCCAGATGTTAAATGGTGTGGGCTGGCACGACCCTCAGCGGAAATAGAACCGGAGAATCCCCTCAAAGATAAAGGAGCGCTCTAAAAATAGCTCACACACACAGAGAACCTGCAGTGGCTGCGTGCAGGGATTCCCTGAAGGTCACTTTTGGATTTACACCATTGTCAGGTGATGTCATATGAACAACTGCAGGATTAAAACTACTCACACGTGTTTAAATAGCAAACAGCGTGACATGTTATTCAGCTTTGGCTTCAGATTAGAAGGGAATTAACATGAAAATATGGTGAAAACAACGACAACCAGCAGCAGCAGCTACATACATCAGCTAGTTTGCAGTAAACCGAGTCCAACCGAGGCTGATGGGAATGCTATTATATTTTGCAGATTTTGGTCATAAACCACAGTGTTGGACAATAAAGTGGATGATCTCAAAGTTAATGTCTGAAGCACATTTCATCACAGCCCGAACAACTGTTTGAGAGATTTCACACAAAACCAAATGTCAGGCTCACTCTGCGTAGACGAAAAGTCAGGCAGAATCTCCAAAGCCAAAGAGTCTTTGGATTAAGTTTCATGTGTCTTTGAATCGGGCCAAAGTGATGGACCAAGATGATGTGTATACAGTGGAATGTGCAGAATCCTTTCAACACAGAACATGTGGGGACAAAAGTGTTCCGTGACGTGTTTTCACGTGAACAAACCATCAGCGCCTGTAGGAGGTGATGATGTTGGATGTGTGGATACTGCTAGACCACCAGCTGTGTGTGTGTGTGTGTGTGTGTGTGTGTGTGTGTGTGTGTGTGTGTGTGTGTGTGTGTGTGTGGACATCCCATTTCAACCTCGCTCCCAAAGAGCTACAAGCACGGCGGCCATGTCTTCAGGAGGCTCACTGCCAGGGCCTCATTAAATGCTGCAGAACATCTTCAGTTCTGACAACTGATGACGTGATGTTATCTGATGTATTGTTGAGGTGGAAAAGCCAGACTGGACTCTACAGGCTCCAGGTGGTTCAATAATCAAACTTATAGCGGGAGATAAATACTAAAGCACTAGTTTCCATCCTGGGGTTTGTTCCCTTTAAAGAACAAATGACCATAGAAGAAAATCACACCTTGTCTGCTTTTCTAATTTGTCCTTTTTTAAATGCTGGATTTATTGATATTATATGGTAAAGGCTCAATGACACCACAGTCTTCTACAACAAAGGCTGTAGGAGTGTGATTTTAAAGCAAAAAAGAAAAAGTTAAAACTGTATATTAACACAAAAACTTACAAATTATCTCCCCAATTAAACAACAAACCGAAATCAGTAGAAAGGGACTAAAACTCTCTGCGGCACAAATACAGACAGACAGACAGAGACAGACAGACAGCGTTTGTCTTCGACACAGTCATGTCCAATCATAGTGGGATAAAACAGGAGTGGGCAAATCATGAAGTTCATCTGAAATGAGCTTGTATGAACAAAAACAGAGTGAAAGGCGTAAAAATGCTCCTTTTTAACCGGCGTTGTGCGGCGTGTTTGGATGAGAGCTTATAATCGGCTTGTTCTGAAGAAAAATTCAGATCAGTATTTCAAAACTGAACTCCTGAATTCTGGCATTTCCAAGCTGCTTTCTTAATTTCCTGTGCTTCATGTTGGCAGCATTGTTATGTCTGCATGTTTGCAGTGAGAGGGAGCTGCTGAGCCCTTTTATAGTGTCCTTGATGAGCTGTAGCAAAGCAGGTGGGCCAGTAGAGGAGTGGGGCGGGGCCAGGTGGACCTGGGAGGGGGGTGGAACAAAAGAACTGGGACGGACAGAGACGGAGCTGTGTGGGTGCACACACAATATCAATGAATCTGCAAGTTGGCATTTACTAAATGTGAACTAGGAACACGTCGTCATTATGAAGAACACATCCCCACCAATGCCAAATTGGCAACTTTCTAGGTTCTGATCACGAATTATTTTGTCTGTCACGCTTGGCAACAGTGGTTTGATCCCACTGTTCCCTTATCTGAGCATTTTTTCTTTTTCCATTATAATTTATGTTTTTTTTAGGAGAATGACTCTGAATTATATTGATGCTTTCACGGTGATTTTGGACATAGTGGACAGTTTGACCTAATTGGAGCCTGGAGAAAAAGATAGTCACTATTTCCACGCTTAATTAAACTCATTATTCAACCCCTGGTGACCATGAATATCCACAGTAAATGTCACGGCAGTAACGTATGAACCCGCTGTGTACGTCATGTATCTTTAGAATAAAGTTGGTCGTCGGCCTTTCCTGGGGTATTCTGGAGGCTCGTTAGGATTTGATTGCATGTTGCAATAGATTTTGCTACGCTGCCTGTTTTAAGGGGTCCATGTGTTTCTGAGGAAGGAAACCTATCTATGAAACCTGATGAAACAAATAAATTAATCAAACTACAAGCAAGTTTAAAAGACATAAGGGACCATATGACGTATAATTTCCTTCTTCTAAACTCAGATAAAACTGAAGTTATTGTATTTGGGCCTAAAAGTCTAAGAAACATGTTTTCTAACCATATTGCTACATTAGATGACATAACTCTTGCCCTCAGTACTACTCCAAAGAATCTCTGAGTCATTTTTGACCAGGATTTGTCATTTACCTCACACATAAAACAAATCTCTTGAACAGCCTTCTTCCACCTAAGAAACATTGCCAAAATTAGGATCATCCTTGCCCAAAGCGATGCTGAAAAATTGGTTCATGCATTTGTTACTTCTAGATTGGACTACTGTAATTCTCTACTTTCAGGCTGCCCCAGTAACTCTCTAAAAAGCCTCCAATTAATCCAAAATGCTGCAGCAAGATTACTGACTGGGATTGGTAAGAGAGATCATATTTCACCTTCATTAGCTTCTCTCCATTGGCTTCCAATTAAATGCAGAATAGAATTTAAAACCCTTCTTATTACCTATAAAGCTTTAAACGGTCAAGCCCCATCATATCTAAAAGATCTCCTTGTACCATATCATCCTACTAGACCACTTCGGTCCCAAAATGCAGGCCTACTTGTGGTTCCCAGAATTTCCAAAAATACAATGGGAGGCAGAGCCATTAGCTATAAAGCTCCTCTCCTGTGGAACCAGCTCCCAGTCCAGATTCGGGAAGCAGACACCCTCTCTACTTTTAAGACTAGGTTCAAAACCTTCCTTTTTGATAAAGCTTATAGTTGGTTATAGTCATGCTGCTATAGGCTTAGACTGCTGGGGGACTCACTGCACTGAGACACTTTCCTCTTCTCTTCATTCTCTCCTCTTACCCCACATCTATAATGTCACCACTGTATGACATTAACTCTGTGTCTTCTTTGTCCCGTAGTCGTCTTTCTCCCTCTCTGTCCCCCTTTCTCTGTCCCTGTCTTCAGGTGTCCCCGGATTTGGCGCTGTGTGTCCTCCAGTGTTCAGCTACTGGTCCTACTAACCTGCCCAATGTTTTGTTGTTGCTTTTGTTGCTCTGTTCTTTTCTCTCTCCACTTTCCACTCAGCCCAACCGGTCAAGGCAGATGGCCGTCCACCCTGAGCCTGGTTCTGCTGGAGGTTTCTTCCGGTAAAGGGAGTTTTTCCTCTCCACTGCTGCCTATGGCTTGCTCAAGGGGGATTTGTTGGGTTTTCTCTAAATGTTTGTATAGTCTTGACTTTATTATGTAAAGTGCCCTGAGACGACCTTGTTTTAAATTGGCGCTATATAAATAAAGTTGAATTGAATTGAATTGAAACTTGGTGGAGCTGATGATTTATAAAGTGCACTCAAGGAACGTTCTTCTTTATTTTTGAGGAAGCAGAAGCTGTTACAGATCAATCAGGAGGGAGACACTGAAAGCAAAGTGTCATGTAGGGGTGAAGCTGCTGAGCACGCAGGTCCAGGCAGCTCCACAGTTGGACGTTTAGTCAAATTTTCCACTGAAAGCTGCTTTATTTCTGACCCTCGTGATGTCACTATTTTTGTAGCATTTACATCATCAGCAACTTTGCTATAGTCTCTTATCTCCCCCCTCCCCCCATCTTTCCCCTCCTCGCTGGCTCTCCCATGACGTGACTCTAATAATAGCTCCCTGAAGTCGGGCCCTGGCAGCCCCCAAGGGCCGTGTGTTGGTCTTGAAGGGCACTGCATGAATTGGCCGTGCTCTTTTCCCTGCATGCTATGGGGCTTATAAATAGCACTGGAAACAGACGGGGGGTCTACATAGGCATTATATAAGCATCCCGTGTGTTTATGAATGGGGAGGGCTTGGCACATTCACAACTCTGGCTGCAGCTGCTGTTTTAAACACTCACTCATCCACGGCTGAACAGGAATTTTCTACGAATAAGAAGGATGCAAACATTCCGTTCCTGTCATTTAAGCAGCCCTTCACCATTGTACAGTATGTGACAACCTGAGACAGCAAAGATCAACAGCTGAACTGCAACACATTTCTTTGTAATTACCAGCAGGTCGTGTTTTCCATAGACGCACTGCGTTAAGCACGGACCCTGAACATGTCAAACCAACAGAAAACAGATTTTGGCCATCAAATATGACAGTGCCTGAGTAGCATGTCATTTAACCTGCAATTACTGGGAAATTTTAAGGATTCCTGCATCCAGCCCATGCTCATTGCCAAGGCAATGACATAGTATGAGAAGTGACAGACGCAGAACTTCTCCACAGGAGGACGGGGGGCAGGTCATGTCTGAGACATTGTGTCCTTTAACGATGAGCATAAGGTTTTGTGTCTAAGCCCAACTCAGTTTTTGTGTTCATATATTCTCATCACCCTTGGAGCGTCCTATAGTAAGTCCATAGGGAACCTGCGGAGTCAATATCCGATTCAAATATCAAGCCAGCAGAGCAATTTGCCTCCTTAGGAAGCATGGTTACCGATGCTGTGGAGTGAACAGAGACTGTTGGCTTTGACTGTGTCAGGATCACCGTCTTTGAACACGTCATTATTACTGCGTAGTGCTTAGAAGCTCCAGTTCAGAGGCTAACCAAATTAACCAAAAGAAAAGGAGGAACCTCGTCACTGCAAACAGTTCACACGGTGTGATTAGCACGATCACACGGTGCCTCCTTGAGAGGACGACCTGATTTCACAGGAAACCATGCAGTGTACTCACAGCCAACGGTAACTGATAAAAATGACGAAGGATGTCCAGAGGTGCCGGAGACTGACATTCATCAAACCTCCCGAGCTGCATAACTTTAGTATTTTTGTTCTTAACCAGGATGAATATTTCATGTGGTTACATTACTGAGCTGAGAGTGAGGAGATAAGAGGGATGAAGGATGAGTTGAGGTCTGTGGACAGAGTGAAGGCGAGGGGGAGGATGGAGAGAGTGATGAAGAGCCCTGTGGAAAAGACGAAGGCTTAATGAGTATATTGCCCCTGATTCCCACACGAGGCAGGAGATGACAGGGCTGCGTGTTGCCATGGGGGATGCACCATCGGTCTACATGAAGCACACACATGCCCCCCGACCCTTTTTCCTCTTCCTCCTCTTCCTCCTCTTTGCTGCTCGTCACATGAAGACAAGAGTACACAACAGTATAGAGGGCACTTAACAGCCAAAACATGTACAACAAGCTAATAAGTTTGTCTGAAGCTAAACAAAAAAACTGAAAGTATCTAATAGAATCAAAATGTTTCATTTCTTCTAGTGAAACATCTGACACTGGTTTTACACAATCTTTACCAAATACTGATTCATCTGAAAGTCAGAGTTTGTGTAAAGCTAAAAGGAGAATGTCTGTCATTTGTTCGGCACACGGACACGCGGACACTAAAACCAACAAACCAGTTCAGTGTCCGTCAGTCTGAAGCCTGAATAAACTTGTTTGTCTCTGCTCAGACACAAACAGAATTTTCTACTCGTTGTCCTCTAAGTTCTAATTAACTTTGCGAAGCACAAACTCTCTGATGTAACTATATTGACGGCCACTTTATTACCGTATTTTTCGGACCATAAGCCGCTACTTTTTTCCGACGTTTTGAACCATGCGGCTTTTACAGAGATGCGGCTTTTCTATGAATTTTTCTGCAGCCCTCAGATGGGCGCTGTAGATGGAAGTCAGTGCAAACAAAAAAGCGCCAGTTTTTATTCTTAGCGCATGCAACCCAAGACGCACACCAGCAAACATCAGCACTTTTACTGCCGTGTTACAGGCACCATTCAGGTTCAGGTGTATGAATAAACACTTATGGTACAAAATCTTTTGTTGAGCGCAGCAACTCCTGCGTAATTCGTGAAGAATAAGACACGTCTTCTCCTTTGGCTATGGAACAAGCCGTTTATTTATAACAAGGACGTTTTTGTCGGCTCTGTACATTCGACATGTGTTATACCAGCCACACATACACGTAAACGCACTCTTTACCGTAATGCCGGTAAAACAGCGCACAGAACATCCTCATGCCTACTGTGAACAATGAGTAGGAGCGCATACAACAGATATTATTTCTCAGCCTGGATATTGGCGGCTTATAGTCCGATGCGGTTTATATGTGACAAAATATATATTTCTTTTAAATTTTAGCGGGGGCGGCTTAAATTTAGGTGCGCTCTATAGTCCAGAATTTACGGTAAGTACACCTCGCTACTCTCTTTCCTTCAGAATTAATTCTTCATGGTATAGATTCAACAAGGTGCACTAAAGGTTCCTTATCTTGGTCCTTCCTTGGCGTTCATATTGTTATGAAAGCATCATGCCGTTGCTACACATCCACGATGCAAATCCCCTGTTCCCCAGCATCCCAAAGTCCCATCCAAAGTCAGCAGCAACACTCAGATGGTTATGACACTTAAACCGTGTGCCGTTGGTACTAAAGGGCCTAAAGAAAATATCCCTCCCACCATTAATCCAGCACCACCAGCCTGGGCCCTCCATGGGCTGAATCGACTCCAAATTCTGCTGACTGTCACAGCAGAGACTTGAGACTTGAGACTTGGACCAGGCAATATTTTTAAACCAGTTGTGGTGAGGCCTTATTGCACACTGGAGATGAACGTCCTGAGTTCACAATGCAAACAAAGCACGTGTGACTGCGAAAAAGAACTGCACGCATGTAAATATCTGCAACATCAGCAAAGTTTCTATGTAGGAATGAAATACAGCAGGATGAATAATGGCTATACAAGTTATTAGAAATGTCATCAATGAAGCCCATGTGGTAATTTGATTTAATTTACACAGTTTCTGTGGGCGCTGCCATATTGAAGTGATGTCGAGGAATGAGAATTTGTTTTACTGGAACATTGGATTTCTGGGCCGTCCGATCGTGTTTTTCAGAGCTGGATGGTGGAAATATTCAACTTCTCATCACAGCATGACCGTTGACTAAGGGCTGTTAAATGAGACACATTTTTTTTATCACCGTGCAGGGAAACGATGATGACACAGCACAGCAGCAGGGTTAATCTAAGGTAACACGGTGCTGCCGTGTACTCGGAAATATTCCACACGTGACGCACGTACACCTTGACCACCAGGGCATTTGGTTTTCTTCATATGAGCCCTGAAATAAACAAAACCTCAGGAGACACGGCAACCTGAAGACAATTCCTGGGCAATAAAGCTGATTTTAAGTCCGTTGTGCACGTGCAGCTGCAGCACAGACATCAGCTGGCCGACTGAAATCACGCCAACCTTCATTGAAAAAGTGTTTTTAATTGTGGGGACTGACACTACAGTGGCCCATTAAAACATTGAACTAGATCTAATTTTTGGAAAATTCTGGCAAGAAGCTCGTGTACATGCATTTCTTTCTCTAACGCTGTATTTCTGCTGTTGTTCCAGCCACAGATGAAACAGCTCTCTTTGTTTTTAGAATCTAATACGCTTTAAACACACAAATCCCTTCTTACAACTTCACTTTCCGAATCATATTTCAATGTCACAGCAAACCCCACCAACACGGCCCCCAGGACAAACCTGAATGTTAACCCAGCCGCGGCTTCCCGGTAGAGGAAAGCGGGGCCCTCAGGAGCTTAGCAACCGCTAACATCGGCTGCCGATTGGCTAAGCAGCAGATGGACAGAAAGGGTGAGAGCTCTCCTGTAAAAGTTCAAGTGCACATAGAATTGTCCCCTTGTGAGTGAGGAAGGATTTAAGGCGCGGCTCTGTCTTCCATCTTCAGTTTCAGAGTCGGTGAAGCCTCAGATGTAACCTGACACTCTGACGCCGGTTATAGCAGCAGCAGCCTTGTCTCCTTTGTGCTGCAACGGCCTGCACATATCACCTAACAGGCACTGAAGGCACCACAGCGATGGAGTCTGGCGGGCACCTGTGCACTTGTGCCATCGTGTTAATGTGTATCCAACAGTGTGTCGCCATTTTACTCGTTTCAGTTTTTTCGGGCCTACGTTCTGACAAGTGTCACAGTTGTTCTCGAATACCGTGTCGACTTTTCACATTTTCGTCATGAATCCCCCAGGAGTCTGAAGTCAAGTTTGTGCATTACCTCACCCACTGAAAGTGACCTTTGCTTCTCACTTACAATCAGGCTTTACCCTTTCACAAGTCATTTTCTACTTTGTATGAGTTTGTTTCAGAGAACAGTTTACTGTAAATCTGTCTCTGCTTCACTGAATGTCCATCCTGTCAAATTTCGCCCACGATGCAGTTAGACCTGAAGTGAACAGAGGCAAAATGCACTGCTCCCATTTTGTACAAATTTGCTTTCCAAAGTTCAGCAGGCTTCAAACGAATTATTATAGGTAGGATATGATAAGATACGACTTTATTGATCCCACTGTGGGGAAATTTTTCCATTACAGCAGCAATAAGAACAAAGAACAAAAAACAAGATAAAAGAAAATCAACAGTGTTAACTGTCCAAACAGTGTGTAAAAAGATAAAGAATAAAGAATATGGACATATTTAACAGGTGAATATTGCACATTTCCACCGTGTGTCACTGCAGTGATGGTTGACGGTCGCCTCCTTCCTGCACTGGGGCTGTAACAGTCGTGTGCTGAAGGAGCCGCTCAGTGTGGTGCAGGGGGTTAGTTTGACCAACACCTCCTCCATGGAGTGCAGTGTGCAGATAAACACGTGAAGGTAACTGTTGGAGTAGATGTTGTAATCTGTATGGTCTCAGCGTGCCGTGGTCACCTGCAGGGCTTCACATCACTGGCCACAATTCTGACATATTTTAAAGTTATGACGGAAAATGTCAATCACAGGAAAAAAGCTCCCTTCACCTCTTCACATCACTCGATCGGTGCAGTACAGTTTTATGAAATATTCAATCAGCTGTTTGATTAGCTTGGTGATTAGCATGTGTCTCAAACCATTTGGCGGAAGGTTTAAAAGATCGAGGTTGGCAAAAACAAAGTCATGTTTATGAATCTTACGATAATTTAATAACATTATTAGTGTGACACGCCTTTCTCCAAGTTCTCCTCCAGTTCACAGCTCCACCATGTTCTCCACAGGGACGATGGAACAATGAGCAAACACTGTGTTTGTGCTCATTGCAATTATTTCAAATGGCTTTTAAAACTACAGTAATATAAAAGTCAGCCCTCCATCTTCTGCTTGAGTAAAAATCACTCAGACTTTATGGAGATGTGAATAACATGAAGAAAGTCTTTCCGGTCTGAGATGTTTGCTTTTGAAGTCTTCCCTGAAAGCTTATTTTCTTTGCCAAACTCGTCATTTTGCCCTTGAGTCCATGCAAATACAAAACCTGACAGATTAAATGTCAGGATCTGTGTGTTCTGTATGTTCATGTCACTTCTCTACCTCAGTCTCTCTCTCTCTGTGCAGGTTGGCAGCTCTGCCTCCCTGCTGTAGCCACACCTGGAACCGGTGCTGCACCGTTAAGATCTGCCTGAACAGGCTCAGCTAACTCAGCTAACTGCTGCTTCTCACCCTTTCCCGGCCTGCTCCGGTAGAATTATAGTTCTGGTGTAATGAGGTTGGTCTCTCCTCCTTCTGAGGAGTTGTTTTTGGTTATATCTTTTGCTGAGTACTGTTCAGTTTTGTATTCCCCGTGTGTTTGAAGGTTCAGTAAATGTATTTACCTTCTCCCCCACCACCGCCTGCGTGTGTCATTTCTGCTCTTGGGTCACTATTTGGCAAACCCTCACATTAAACTAAGTAAGAGTATCTGCAAAGACGTGCCTTCCTTCCATGACTGCACTCTTTCCAGAGCAGGTCTATGATGTTCAGCTGGGCTGGATGTATTGGAGCTCATATGTCTTTGCTGTGTGTGCAAATTGGCTGCACATGTATGAATAAACACTATTTGTGTGCATTATATATTTAATTTAGCATGGTACAGTAGACTGCGTCCTGTTCTGCTGTGTACTACAAGTGTGTATGTTTTAAAGCCCCGAAACACACAGTAGGAGGTTATGAATGAATTTTTGTTTTCATCATCTACAAAGGATTTTGTACCACTGGCATGTTTTCAAACTATATTTAGTTTTCAGAATTTGCAGCCACATGTAGATGACATTTGGCTCGAGCAGCCGCTCAGCAGAAACTCTGCCAGCTGTCAGACACTTACAGTGACAAACTAACACTGCAACTACAAAAATAGCTCGGTCACTCACGCAGAATGACCTCCATCCACACCAGAGCCTCACATACAAGGACACATTCCAGCACGCGGTCATTCCCTCACCTGTGAACGTGGCCGTGTGCTGTTTTCATGTTAAAACACGTCCGGATGTAGCAAAGCTACAGCTAAATGTTTTTATTATGATGCATTTGTTTTTCTTACTTTTCATATTAAAAGTGTGATTTCTTCATATTGTCATGAAGGAGCAGGGTCAGTGTGTACAGAAGTGTTACAAGTGCACAAACTCAGCACTATATACTATGTGGTATATACTATATTTCACTTCAGTAAAAGTATTAAAGAGATTATTACAAAAGGTGACTGAAGTGACAGGCAGTCTGAGTATTTTGAAAAATTAAGATCTACTGGGATTTTTACAACCTACAATGTTCACAGAGGAGAGTCTAAGGAAGAGAAAATCTTCAGTGAGCAACAATTTCTGGGTGAAAATGCCACGTGGATGCCAGAGTTCAGAGGAGAACTAGACTGGTTTGAGCTACAGTATCTGGTCGGAGCTAAGCAGCAGATGGGCTATAATTTGCAAGGTCTCACGAAAACTGGGCCACAGAAAACTGAAGAAATATTGCTTGGTCCAAGTCCCAATTCCTGCCGATCTCTTCCGATGGCTCTACTTCCACAAAGATACTCACGTTACTTTCACTTCACTCAAATGGACCAACCGATGTAATAAAACTTTTTGGGGATGTGCTGTGTTATACTGTCATGTCAGTATGGACTAAAAATTCGAAGGACGGCTTCCAGCACCTTGTTAAATTTATGCCATGACTCATGCCAAGAATAGGGGAAGTTCTAAAGGTGATCAAGTAGCAAGGTGTGGCTAATAAAGTGGCAGGTGAGTGTACAATACACTGTCAACTTATGTCAAGAACGTATGGACGATCGCGACGTGATGATTTACTTTAGTCTCTGATATGTTTCTTCATTTTCGGTTAAACTGGAACTGATTCCAGTTTGCAGAACCAACTGGTCTCCCAACATCCTGCCCACTGCTGGGTCCATCTGCTGGGTCTTGTCTCCTGCTGACAACTTCTGCAGCTGTACAGTGTGCGTAGCCCACACAGAGGAAGAAACGTCTGAAGAGAAACTTCGGGTTTTACTGTAACTGATCAGTTTAAAATTAAAATGCATGAATTTCTTTAGCAGGTATTAACAGACTTTCACATTCACCAACTTTCACCAACCGATGCACCTGATGTACTAAAGAACAAAAACACTGTATATAGTAACGAGACGACTTTGAAACCCCTGAGGTGCATATGAGAATCTCTCCAACAAGGACTTTGGTCTATGAATGTCTTGATCTAGACCATTAGTCCACTTCTCATCAGGTTGCCCTGGTTCCCCAAGACCTGCTGACATCTGAGCCAGTTTGTGTTTCAAACCCTCATTAGTAATGAGGAAGCCAGGTATCATTAAGAGCCTTGTCAAAGGGACTACGATGCCCCAACCGGGAATCAAACCCCCAACCTTCTGTACCAAAGTCGGGTACTGGAAGAGAAGCTTGAGAAATACCAGGGCCTAAAAGAAGAGTTAGAAAAGATGGAAGGATGTATATTTTAGGGGTTATTAACCTGCAAGTTGCTTTTTTTGGTTGAAGAGTCGGAGCTGTCCATGGTTCTGAAAGTCTTTCACTGATTTCTGTGAGAGTCAGGATTGCAGGTCCACAAATGTCCTACATGTGCACTGAGGAAAATCCTGTTAAACAATGATAACAGAAACACTTAAGAATGTGCGTCAGATGTCCAGTGGTCACTAGATAACGTCCAGAATGTGAATCTTGCACAAAGGCACCAGTGACCTCTGGAAACGTAGATGGACAGTAAGTCACTTTGAGTGCAAACCTCTTTAACGCTGGACACAACGCTCGTTAGATGAAAACATTAGTGATTCTGCAGATTTAGGCATATAAAGGCCCTCTCCCTGTGCCATGAAGCTTTGTCTTTGTCCAAATCCAGCAGCAGACTCACAAGTCCTGAAGGGGAAGTCCTGACACCTCCCCTGATTGGCCGGTCCTCCAAAGAGTCGGAAGATGTTTCGCGTCGGGCCACTTGTCAGGTGGTTCAGTCAGTGACGCGGCTTAAACTGGACCTAACCGAAGCGGCTCCTGCTCCTGGCCCTACCAGAGCTCGCCTGTACCCAAAACGGTTAAACGACATCAAACAGAAACATTCATTGTAGTTGAATTTCACTCAGTGTCCCACAAATACTCACCAGAGACATACCGTGGATTCGTTCAGCACTTCCTCCTGTTCCCAGCTGTTTACCTGTGATGGGATCTAACAGCCGCAGGCAGTGAAAGTGTTGAAGAGCTGCGACAGTGTAGAGTTGGTTGTTTCAGCAGAGTTGACGTTAAGAGGAAAATGACACCCGACTTTCGTAGTTTGAATGTAAACTACTACAACTACTAACTCTACGCTGAATACAGTGAACGTTTTACTGACAGCAGCTGACTAAAACCCGGCAGATTTCTGTCAAACACACACTTTTGCATTTATGTGAAGCTTGACTAAAACGATAAGGCCACTGTGTGTAAGTTTTAAAAAAGTTTCTGTTTAATCTTTTTCAGACTGGAACTTTAAAGTCACATCAGAAGGCTCCACTAAGAAAGAAGGTGAAAATTCCACTGAACTCACAGTCTGAGGAGCTGCGATAAAGGCAAGCGAAGCCTCTGGGTTTAAATAATTAACGTGAAACTCTCTAAATCCTTCCCTAACAAAAACTATACAGTATATGTGGAGGAAAGCGTGTTAACACATCTTCAGTCATATCTGGATTTTAGGGAACACATGGTACCTCTGTTATTTTGCCACCAGGGCTCATTTTGTTATGCTTAGTATTTAGAAATGCAAAACGTTAAGAAAATAAATTTATTTTTATGGAAACACAAAATTGAACAGTAAATTCTGAACCATAAACGTCAGCCAATCTTATAAATTGAAGCAGAAATAAAAACAGTCAGTTTGAATATATAAGTTCATAAATGTATAAAGAATTTAAAAAGTTCATTTTTTGCTTCATATTATTGACTCTATAAGTCATGATTATGACATACACTGCATGTGTTAATTCAGGACTTTTGTTAAACGCAGACACATTTCATTTATTTCATAAAGCTACACGTCAGTGTTGGACAGTTTAAGTCCTGATTAATCTCCCTTTGATTTAATCGAATGTCTTTGGCACTAATCAGCCTCCATATTACCGTCCTAATGAAAGACAAACTATTGATTTGAAACTTGGGCTGCCATGTTCTGAACCGGCCAAACTAAACAAAGACAGAAATCAGTCTGCTGGTTGGCCCTGTTGCCATAGCAACCGCTGGCTATTTACACCAACACGCGGGCCTGACTGTCGCAAACTGCTCAGCGGCCAATTATGGGAAACGGTCTGAGCCGCTTCCTGCTGGGAGCGGACGAACCTGCAGGACTCGGTTACGTAACGTGATGCAGTGGACACGAACCACCGGGACGCTTCCTCTGGTGGGACACGTGCAGCGTCTTGGAATCGTCGGACCGAACTCTGCGATCGAACCCACGCGCTGTGGATGCGGCTCATACGTCGACGGTGTTTTACGGTCTGTCTGCATTGCGTCGAACCGAACCCCCCCCCACCCCCTCTCTCTCTCTCTCTCTCAGCCCCTCCCTCCTTCACTCACTTCTTTTCCTGTCACAGAAAATCCTGCAAAACGATCCGGGACACATCCGCGCTCTGTGAACGCGGGACATTAAGCCAATTTTTGGTTCGTCGTCTTTTTTTTTTTTTTTTGGATCCATTTTCCGCAGCAGAGACACAGGCGCGGGCTGCTGGTGCTGCAGTGTCCGGTCCTCCCCAGTCCTCCCGGTCCTCCCCGTCAGAGTGGGAGGCTGGTCCAGCTGTCTGTCTGTGTGTCCAGCATGGTTTTAACGCATTACCATTGTAGATTTGTGCTGTCGAGCCGCGCGTCCGAGTCGTCTGAAGCCGCCGCCTCCTCCTCCTTCTGTTCTCGGATCGACGCTGGAAACCTACACCAAGAGGATACGGATGTTGACCAAGACAACATAGTCTATTAATATTTCAGAGATACTGTAAAGCGATATCGGTATTAAAGGCAACTTGTGGTGGGTGCGCACGGCGAGGACGGAGCTCTCCAACTCGGCACAGGTAGCTTCATGTTTTTCACGCTATTTTAGGCCATTATTCTTTTGACTTACAGGAAATACATGTCAGTAAAGTAGTTTGTGTTTGCGTGAAAACTGCGGGCTGGGATGTGCAGGGGGACGAAGAAGCGCAGCAGGACTGCAAACTTGAATCCTGGCGTATGCGGTAAAAATACAGCAAATGCTGCACAGGCTACTGTACTGTACTGTACTGCAGGATTTTCTTCCCTCCCGCTGCTTCTGACCAACAGGAATCTCTCCAGCCGAAACAGACTTCATTAGAATCCGATTTTCTAACACCAGAACCGGTTGTTTCCTTCTGTTTCAGTTGACGCATGAGGCTTTGTTGAGAGACAGAAGATGTTCAGCCCAGAGATGATGATGATGATGATGATGATGATGGTGATGATGGACAGGGAGGCTCTTCACAGCTTCTGGCCTCACTAGAAGCTTCCACACACTGACCACTTCCCGCTGCTTCCTCTTCCTGCTCGCCACTAACCAGGAAGGATGACTGTAGTGTCCACAGATAACATGGACGAAACCTCCACCCTGCCCGGTCACCCGCAGGACCCCTACCCGCCTGACGACGACCATGATGATCACGACTGCTGCGAGCGGGTGGTCATCAACATCTCAGGGCTGCGCTTTGAGACCCAACTGAAGACCCTTGCCCAGTTCCCAGACACGCTCCTCGGGAATCCCAAGAAGAGGATGCGCTACTTCGACCCTTTACGAAACGAGTACTTCTTTGACCGAAATCGTCCAAGTTTTGACGCCATTTTGTATTATTACCAGTCGGGGGGACGGCTGAGAAGACCAGTTAACGTGCCGCTGGATATGTTCTCAGAGGAGATAAAGTTTTATGAACTTGGTGCAGAGGCTATGGAGAAATTTCGTGAGGATGAGGGTTTTATTCGGGAGGAGGAGCGACCCCTGCCAGAAAAGGAGTTTCAGCGGCAGATCTGGCTCCTCTTTGAGCATCCAGAGAGTTCTGGACCGGCCCGGGGGATCGCCATTGTCTCTGTGATGGTAATTCTTATTTCAATTGTCATATTTTGTTTGGAGACACTACCGGAACTAAAGGAGGATCCAAGTGACCGGATGCAGATTGTGGGGAACACCACCATATTTTACAAACCAAATGTCCTCACAGACCCTTTCTTTGTGGTGGAAACACTCTGTATCATCTGGTTTTCCTTTGAGTTGATAGTTCGCTTTTTCGCTTGTCCCAGCAAGGCAGCTTTCTTTAAAAACATGATGAACTCTATTGACATTGTGGCTATAATCCCCTACTTCATCACACTTGGCACAGAGCTGGCTGACAACCAAGGCAACAGGGAGGGGAAGGGAGGTGGGGAACAGGCCACCTCTTTGGCTATTCTCAGGGTAATCCGTCTGGTCAGGGTGTTCAGGATCTTTAAACTGTCCCGACACTCAAAGGGGCTCCAGATTTTGGGGCAAACTCTAAAGGCGAGCATGCGGGAGCTGGGCTTGCTCATTTTCTTCCTCTTTATTGGCGTGATTTTGTTTTCCAGTGCCGTTTACTTTGCAGAGGCAGAAGAGAAGGAGTCCTTCTTCACCAGTATCCCGGATGCTTTCTGGTGGGCTGTGGTGTCCATGACAACAGTCGGCTACGGGGACATGTACCCCGTGACCATCGGAGGAAAGATCGTGGGCTCGCTGTGTGCCATCGCCGGAGTGTTGACCATTGCTCTACCTGTGCCGGTCATCGTGTCCAACTTTAACTACTTCTACCATCGGGAGACCGAGGGCGAGGAGCAGGCCCAGCTGCTCAATGTCAGCAACCAGAACTTGGCATCGGATACCAACTCGAGTCGCCGCAGCTCTTCGGTAGTCAGCAAGTCCGAGTACATGGAGATAGACGAGGACATGAACAACAGCATCGATAACTTTAGGGAAGCCAACCTTAGGACTGCCAACTGCACGGCTCCCAGCCAGAACTGTGTGAACAAGGGGAAGCTCCTCACCGATGTGTGAAGTGGCATCCAACGCACCAGTGTAAATATTGTACAGATATCTGGATGCTTTATCTTCATTGGTGCATTTCATTCTTTTGTCTGCATTGACTCATTCAAATATGTGTGAGGACTGAAAAACAATCTAGCCACACATGGTTAATTCGTTATCGGCTCATAGGGTATTTCATTAAAATCTAATTTGTTTGACCGTAGCACAAAGATCAGGAGGTGTTGGAGGAATATTTGATCAGTTATTCTCTACACTTAGTAACTTGGACCCTTGAGTTTTTGGGTTTAGTCCATAGAAAAGATCCTCCAAATGTACACACCACTGATAATGTCATAGTGAGACCATCAGATACTGTATCTTCCGACGTGGACTTCACTTTGACTGTTTTCACAGAATGGTCTCTAAATCAATAGAAGTATCTTCATTCCATTGAACACCACTTGACAGACATTAGGCTGAGACATGTGGATTTGCTGTAAAGTTTGGGTGGTTAAAAAACAACGCGTTAAAATGTATTTTCGAAGGTTACGGCTTGTTTTGCTGTAAAACCTACATGCAGTTTCAGCCTTTTCTCTACAGGCTTCATAGACACAGTGACATTTAGTACGTTTTTTGAATTTTGGGGGAAGTAAAAATTTTATTTCTACGGCACTTTTCAACAGCTGAGAGTCTGACTTAGAGTTTAAATATTCGAGGGTTTCAATGACCAAATTAAAGCGTCTTTAATTCTGAGAGCATTAGAGGCTCATTTTCTGTTTGAGGGCACAATTTAGTAATCTGACACCTGCCAGGCTTTGTACAGTTAACTCAACTTTTATAAGAAGAAAAAAGAATTCAATAAAAAAAGAAGAAGAAGAACGCCCGGCGGAGCTTTGGAAAAGGCGTCTTGGGACAACTCGTTCTCTAAGGAGACGCAACTCGAGGGGATTATAAGTGAAGTTCTAATGTGATTTTCTGCAGCACATCCAGGGAAGTTTGGGAAACTTAACGCCAGATTGCTGTTATTCCAGGCACCTTATCAAAAACAAACAGGAAGTCTGCCGAGCCTTGGAGGATTTTCTGCGCTGCTGCTGCTACAGTTTGGCTGGAGGTTCCCTGTGCGATGCCATGCAACAGTCCTTTATACAAAAGCATGTGGAGATTCTACACTCGTATATCAGCATGCAAAAGACAATACCTCATTTTTTTCTTTGACCCTCATCTTCTCTTCCTGGATTTTTACTTCATTTTTTCCACCAAAAGTGCACTGGCTATTTTTTGTTGTTTAACTTATTTCAAAGCATTTAAGTGTTGAATGTTGAAGTACTAAGGGAACAGGAACACCTGTTTTACGAAGATCACGGCATGTCAAAATACTCAAGCATTATGGCCTAAATAGCTAAGGTATAGCTACTTATATTTAATGCATGATGTCAGTATTACATTGCTTGCAGCTGTGGAGGGACCTCAGGAGCTTGAGGATGATGGTGATTCTCCTACATTTTGTCAAGCTAATGACAGGATACGGTGCATGACAGAGCTACCTGCTGGAGGGGACAAACCTGCTAAAAAAAAAAAAAAGAGAACAAAACCAAGAAAAAATTATTCTCCAGACATATCCTTTTGTAAAAAAATACTATTCAAAACTTGCATCATTCTTTTTGGTTTATTTTAGGCTTTGATTTTTGATGCAGTGCATGAGATCAGTTTATGTGATTTGTGACCCAATTTATTTTTTTGCATTTGACTTTAAACTGTTTCACGAAAGAAAGCAGTAATATTATGAAACAACAGATTTCATATTTAGTTTCCAGTGCCTTGAAGCCCTTCACATTATAGAATTGACTGAAGTGCCTCCCGATAAAACAGACGTCAAAGAGCTTACTGTGTGCAACTTATCCTCTCCTGCCATGAAGATGCACTTCCCTACATATCTGGAAAGAAGATGGTTATAGATGAATATGTTTACATGGAGATATTGATTTTTCCTTATTCTGGGACCAGATCTATCACAGCTGGTTGCTGGATGTTGACACATGGCTGCATTGCACAATTAGCAAGTCTGAATTCACAAAGTTGAGAAGCGATGCTTCCTTTGATAGACACGTGCTGGTATTTTGCAAAGCAAGGGTCTTGTTTCGCACTCTGGGGGTCGCGCTGATTTTCATTTCATGCAACGATTCGCCATACTAGCAAAACAACAAATAAAACGCCAAACAGTGTGAGCGTCCCAAGGCTTTTTAGTCACTCACTGCTTTTGCATTGTTAAAGAGACTTAAAATAGAATAAATGCCTACAGAAAATAACCCATAAAGACAAAGGGTTTCGCAACAGTGCTCAGGAACATCATGAGAGAACCTGACTCAAAGACAAATGTCTTGGTAGAATGTTTGATAGAAGCCACACAGAACCAGAGTCTCTGCCAGACAGACTTCAGGTCTGAGAGTTGTTGATTTGTGCAGAATTTGCACAAAAATTATTTGTACAAAATATTTCTATTTTGTTGTTAAGGGGAAAATTAGCATTTTGTAAAAATGTTAATTAAATGTACAACACGGTGAGATATGCAAAATCTGACGGGGATGAGGGGGTGGGCAGGCACCTGACTTTGTGAACTGGCACGTAGCGGTTTCCTGCTCTAGCTCTTGCAGAGGAATGAATTAGGGGTTTACATTTTTATCACTTTTTTAATCCGCCATTTCAAATTTGTTCTTCTACTTGGATCTTACAGTCTCAAGCTCGGACATAAGTTCCATTTCCAGCATCTCTACAACAACAAAGTTAGTCCCAGCTTAGATAAAAAAAAATGCTCAAAATGTCCCAGTAAAGCAAATGAAAACACATCTTTGTGAATCACTGAGGATCCACAGCAGCGTCCACAAGCTGCACAAAACAAAACATCTGCCCACACTTAGATCTGCTCCTGTTAAAAGATGCAGAATCTGGGTTTGCAATCGCTGAAAAAGTGGGAATAACGGTCCATCGTGTCCTGAGGGTGAGGACAGTTTGTAGAGGGAGTGTCTGTGTGTGGAGACACTGGTCGGAGGTTGAAGGCCGGTTAACGGTCACGACTTTTACTGGCTTTCATTCAGAGCCTGACGCGCTGCTGAGCCTGGTCATTTCCTCCCAGCTCACTGCAGACGCCACGTGAAAACGGAGTTTGTCTGGACAGAATTATGGACCAGACATTATGGACAGAAACTGTGGTTTTAACTGGTCCAAACTCTGGCTAAAAGCAGCTGAATTTGTTGCATTGATTTAACGCCAACTTATTGTGACAGTGGACGGGCGGAACCGTTTCGGAGCCTCTGTCATGTTATTGAAGCATCTTAATGAAAAATGTGGGATTTTTGTTACAAGAAAACCTCAAAAAAAAAAAGTCCAGTTCTGGGTCAGATGTTCCGTTTTCAGAAAACATCACTTCCAAGAAATGAAAAACGAAGAGCCGAGCACGTTGGGACTCAATGCTGGTTATGTAAGAGTCTGCAGGATTTGTCTCTGCGAACAACTTATTAACTGGATTTATGAGCGAATTCAGCTGCTGGAGGTTTTGGGCCGGTTTTACTCAAAGTAATGTGAAACCTTCAGGTACGATGAGCAGAAAAGTCATTGTCTGTCTGTCCGTGCAGGTGTCCTCACTTGTCTGCTGTGATTAGATGTCCTGTCAGGACCGGGTGTGGGCTTCTTTACTGAGACAGAGCAGTGAAAGCTCAGGTGTCAGCCATCGTTAATCATGTGTGTCACCTGTGGATGGGCCATGGTGCAGGCTCAGATTTATTGGCACATCTGCTGAAAAGCAGGAAAAGAGGAAGGAAGTGATGTTGGCAGGGAAATGAGTAGAACCTGTTTCGCCACCATTCACATCCAGGACAGGATCTGTGTGCTGATGACTTGGGTGGTTCTGCACCTTCACTGGATCCGCCATGTAACGACGTGTTCCACCTTCCTGCTCTCACAAACCCACGTGTTCTGAGGTTTTTCTGCTTCCAATTTATGCCACTTCGTTCTCCAACTTTACTGCAATTCAGAGACAAAAACTATAATTTTACTCCACTGCATGTGTCTGATAACTGATGATAATTATCAGACTTATTGTAAAGTTCAGCAGCTACCTGACAGTGGAGCAGTGAGTCACGTTCTAGTTAGTAGAACATGCACAGGATGCTGCACTGCTCACCAGGACCTCGTCTTGGTTTGTACATTTTTGTGGATGAAGCCTGTCAACTCTAATTACAAATGCCAGAGATTGTGATTCTTGTCAACAAACTGTGTAAAAGGCAGTTAAAAAATAAGCTGCAGCGTTGGTGATGAACACATGAATCCATCAGTCAAATCACTGTTTTCTTTGAGGTTTCTGCGTTGATCGTGCATTTGTGTAGCAGCTGTGTGTCAGCAGCCTTCACCAGTAAAGGCCAGTTCCACAAGCCGCTGTGGAACATGTGAAGAACAATAAAATCCCTTTAATTGAGACTGAAGGAATAATTCATAAGAACTACGAAAGGAGCTACATCTGAAACATGCAGTTCCTCCTGGGGAGCGAAACGACCAATTCCACAACTCCTATGTTTTCTTGAAGTTAGTAAAAATTAGTGATTAAAACCAACATCGCGTTGTTGGTAGTTCTGTGGTTTCAATTTCTGTTTGTTCATATTGTTTTTAGGCCAAAGTTTGGGACAAATATGCACCAGGCACCACTGAAGGGACCAAATGAAGTTTTATAGTTGTTTCATATGATCAGAGCAGCTTAACAGATGTTATGGAAAAAGACATTTTCTAGACTGAGGCTCATGAGTTTTAGAAAAATGTTGTCTTATTTTTGAACTTGTTGGTTTGATGCAGTAAAGGTGATAAATATAAAATATCTGTTTTTATAACTACAGTAAATAATGATTTTAGTCTACAAGCTTCCAACTGCCAATTCTAAACAAATCTAAACATTAATTTGGAAATGATTCCAGGATTTATCTCCAGTGAGCTGCATATGAAACGGAGTCTTTTTTTTTTATTACTGGTCATATTTTTTAATTTTCCAAAATACTATTGATTTCAGGCACAGGCCAATGCTTAGTTTATCAACCTTGAGAGGAGATTTGCAGGACAAACAAATCAATAACTGTTGAATATATTTTCAGTCATAGTTGGCAGAAAAACAAACATCGCCTGCTAAACATTGTGGAAAAGGGAGGCTTTGGGATTTTATGATGTGCACTATTGTCATCATTTCTATATTTAAAAGATGAGACACGTTATTAGTTATATTTTCACTTGAATATTTTTTTTCTAGATCTTTTATTGGAATCAGAAGTAATAACTCACTTTTAGGTTTTATTGTTTAATTACTATTAAATATTATTTATTCATCATAATTTATTTTCTATTACATTTATTAAACATTTACATTTATAAGGTCTTTATACATTAAATACTAAGAGATTTTTGTAACAGATTTTAATAATCCAGCTTTTGCTCACAATGTTTTTTTTTTTGGAACTATAGCAGATTAAACAACACAAAAAATGGCAACATCAGAATAAGGAAGCTCAGCACATGATAATTCAAACATCGGAAACAAAGATGCACGTTAGATGTTCCCACAACACGACTCGATGCATCAAAAGTTTTTTTGTTTCTTTGAGGTCAAAAAACTTAATGTAATTAAACATCAAATAAAGTTAAAAACAGACAGGTTGTAAAACCCAGCAGTAGTTGACGTATTGAGCATCTGTAAATATCTGTTTGATTTGAAAAGCCATGACCGAAGCGATGATGACGACGACGTTTAAAGAGGTTTTAACTTTAAACATATTTTCAAAGAGAAAACACGACTTCCTGACAAGTATCATCACGCATTGGTGAAAACTGTTCGAGCTCATTTTAGTGCGTGAGTCATTACGCCAAGTAATGCTGGTGATTTATTTTGTTTCATGCAAACGTGATCATAGTTAGTATTACACTTTTCTTCCGAATGATTGTTTTAAAACAGTCTACAGTATTTGGGTTTTTCTTAATTTAGAGTTCGAAGCTGAAGTCTGACTGTTTGAAACATCATTCCTAATTAATAATAATTAATAAAGTCCTCTGCACTGGGCTGCTGAGATTCTACCTGAACCCCTGAGTCATTCGCATCGCAGTACGTCTATTGATTTGAATCATTTAATTTTCATAGGTTCTTGCTGCAGTATGCAATGTTTGTCATTTGTTGGTGAGGCATAGTCTGTAACCTATGCAAGGTTATGTCTATTCTGATTTCATCGTATTACATTAGTTTCAATAAATTCAAAAACCTTTGACTCTATGACTTGTGACCGTGTGTTTATTGATGAATGAATCGAATGTTGTGAGAATCACAATTACAATTATTTATTTATTTAATTTTATGAGCTGCTATCAGCCCATACTAATGATTCAGTAGGTTACCTACTCGTTAGTATGTGCAGTAGGTCTGATGCGTGATGGTGTGCCCGGCAGGTGTCGCGGTTTTGAAATAATGAGCTACAGCCCTAAATTGAGGTGGCTAGATACAAAATGGGTAAAGTACAGATATCAACTGTCAGTGGGAAACAGGAAATCTCCCTTGAGTCCTTTGTGTTTTTTGTGAGCAAGCCTCTCTGCTTCCATCGTGTCTACGATTGCTGCTAAATGGCACATCCATCAGACAGAACTTTATCTGGAGCACAGGAACACATCCGGCCATCACAAGAACAAGTCAGTCAGTCAGTCGATCGGCAAGACCAAACAAACGTCGGTGAACGTGAGCAGCACGTGTAGATGCGACCTCTCTAAAATAGTCCGGCATGTGAAGCAGCTCAGTGTCAAAACCCAGAGGTCCTGCTCGACGACAGCAGCATTAACTCGGACAGTTTCAATGCTGAAGCTGCTGATTCTTATGGAAAGTCTGCGACCTTTTAACTTTAGTCTTGCTCGGTGTGTGTAAAACACTTCAAGTTTGAGAAATATGTTACTGAGTAAGAACGGGAAAATAAAGGTCAGCTTAAGGGAAGAACTTTAAACTGGAGGCACGTTTCCAGTTCCTAAAACTGTAACTGCATGTTCCCCCTTTCTTGTGTATTTGACCACAAGAACTAGGAACCATGAAAGTTGTTAGAACTTTGTTTTGAAGAACCTTTTTAGCTCTTCCTTCAGAGTTGGTACGTTCTCAGCTGGATTGGAATCGTTCATATGCTCAAAGCTGTAATGTTCATCCTAGGACTGCTGCTTCATTGAGTGTTAAAGACATTAAATGTGAAAAATAATCCCCATTTAGATTTAAAAGATGTCTTCAATTAATCCAGATCTTATGATGTAGATCTCAGCAGCATAAGACTGAGGTGATCTAGTGTTGACCTTCATTACAGCCGTATTTTAGCAAACCCTGTGTTGATGTACCACTGGCTGATGTTCACAGCATTTGAAGATATTCTAAGAACTTTGGGAAGATTAAAGCTAAAGGGGGAAATGGGGAAGTTGACCAAACGTGTTTTACTGGAGCTCATGAAAGGCTGCAGTATATCACAGAAGGAATACATAAATTTCAAGGGTTCAAGCCGGTACCGATTGGTCCCTGCATCTTACGGCCCTGACGGCAGCCATTTAACGGCGTGATCCCTTCACCCAGTCACAGTCGACATTAGATCTTTGAAAAGGAAAAAAATGGAAGTGAAGGGAAAGAAATAAAGGAAAAATATTTTGAGCACCCAGCGTGTGAGTCACTAAAGTTCTGCGACCTTGGTGCCGAAATACACACTTTTCCTTTGTGTGCGTGCTGCCGTATAGACTCTTTACCGCGTCCACGTTCTCTGCTCTGTGGGCTGCAGTGAACCATCTGAGTCACAGAGGAGCTATTCTTACCGAGCTAAGAATACGACACTCGGCAGCGTCTGAAACACCTCCAGCAGATTGTGTACTACTGATCCGCAACAACACTGACACTCTGCTCGGCGCTGAGAGCCCTCACACGGCATTATCGCACTACAAAGAGCCACTTCATCAGCTCTGGACTTTAGAGGAGCTCTAAAACTTTCTGTAGGATGGAAATTCAGCCCGTCTCAGGCTGATGTAACATGAAGCCTATAGTCATTTCATGTGCAGTCTGATGCAGTGACCCAATGCAAACTTTAATGTCTGTGGTCTGTGTGTGGCATTGGGTGGAGTGATTCAGAAATACACACACTTAGATTTTTGTCCGAGGTTATTGTTTCCCCATAACAAGTCCAGTCTGATAATTGTATTTACCCGTAGGTTTTTTACACTCAGTTACATTTTCCAGCCACTGTTCGTTCTGTTCATCCTCCATGTTTCTTATTTGTCTTAACAAGGACATGATTAATAATTGAATAAACCTTGTTGCACAGAACAACACTTGGGTGGCAGGGTCCAGCCGGGACAGTCTGTCCATTTACACGCATGTCTGTGTGCACAGTGAGAACATGCTCAGCCAACCTGGGATTTGAACTGCAGACCTTGTAGCACTAACCACTCCACCACCATTCTGCTCTGTGCACAGACTGTGGCACAGTTCATCTCTGCAGAGACTCATCCACTAGATGTAAATCCTGTTGATTTATCTGACACTAATTCCTACAGTGTTTTCATAAGATGCTCTTTTTTTTTTGCATGAATCATACTGATGCTGGAGACCACTGCCGAGTACAGTGTGTGTGTGTGTGTGTGTGCGTGTGTGTGTGTGTTGAAAGTGAGAAGTTTCTGTATATGTGGAGACAGACGAAGGCAGCCTGTGGCAGGGAGCATGTTAGGTTAGTGTGGGTGGACACAGAGGGAGATCCAAAGGAGATAAAAACACAACAGAAGCAAAGAGGAACACAAGGAAAAAGCAGGAGGTGGACTGCCAAACACTGAGAGGCCTGCTATTTGAGGAAAGAGGAGAGATGGGAAACAGATTTCATCCTTTCACCTGGAAAAGTTGGATCATCATTAAAAACAAAGAACACTGTGAGATGGAAACAGACTTGGTGAATAAATGATGGATGGACGCAGAAGCCCTTTCTCTCTCTCCACAGTCGTGCTTTGGAACATTGTTTGGAGCAGTGCTGAGCTGCAGGCTCGAGCTCTGCTCAATAATTGAGAGCTGCTCAGTCTCTCTATTGTCGGAGTGGAAATCTGCAGGCAGGCCGATCTCACAGAAACCTGAACCACTAGAAATGTGCAAACTTCCTGCACTATGTGAGAACATGGGAAAAGCTCTGCACTTTTGTACCTGTTGGTGGCTGGCCAAAACTCGCCGGCAGCAGCTAAGTTCAGTGTCCTTCGAAACGAGACCGCAGGAGCCGGGGATCGAACCAACAACTGTGGGACTGGATGTGGATGTAGTCAGAGAAACTGATTTAAAAACTGATAAAAGAAAGAGATGGAGGGGAAGGATGCGTGTCCAGTGTCTGTCTGTAGCAGAGAAGATTAGGGACAGAAGGACCACAGATAACATCTTAGATTATGGGTTTTTTACAGAATTTGGGCAACGCTGAAGCTCCATGACGCAGAGGAATGCAATAGGTTAGGCTTCTTTATATTTGTTGTTGGCGTGGAAAATAAAAAAGAAACGTAAAATATCAAACCTGACTTTTAAAATGTTGCAGAAGTGAAACCTGCCTTTGAAAATCAGTGACCTTGGAAAGCTCACGCATAAAGTGTAGGACAAGCTGCAAACACCCACTCACGTCCACCCACGTGCACATCTCTCTGTCTCTTATGCAGAAACACAGACGTCTCCTCCAGTTTCATTTTCCACTGCAGTGTTCCAGCTCTTACCTGAGCCGGCATCAATCCATTCAGGCGGAGAGGAGGCGAGCCGGGGGCCACCAGGCGGGGCGTCGCCCTTCCACACAAAATGCCAGACAGGCTGACACAGCACAGAATGGTCGGCTCATTGGGTTTCATCAGCGTCCATACGGGCTCAATCATCACATTCGGGATATTTAGCAGAACGGCTCCTTTCACTTACTGTACGTCAGACATCCAGAGTTAGATTGTCGGTGTCCGTCACTGATGCTGAGACATTGTGACATCCAGGCTCGATTATTGCAACTGTTGTTCTGTTGTCGGGTTCACCAGATTTGAGCGTTAGTCCAAACCACTTCTGGTAGGATTCTTCACAGAACCAGGAAGTTCAATGACCTCACACCAACCTTTCCATCAGCTCCACGTAGAGGTCGGGTGTGATTTTAAGGTGCTTTTAAATGGACTCGCAGCAGCATATCTATCAGATAAGCGTGTTGGAATCCTGGGGTCCATTTAGACTCCTCCACTCTCGGTCATCAGGACTTTTGTGCATGTTACAATTTGGAAAAGATCAGCTCCTCAGAATTCTCTATTTGTCAGTCAAACATGTGGATTCTTTTCAAATTAGACCAAAACGCATTTTACATGCTGCCACTTACAGCTGTGGTATGTTGATGTTTGCTTTTATTATTGTGTACATGATTTGTTGACATTTTAGGTTTTTTTTATGTCTTATCCATGTTTGAAATTGTAACTTTAATCGTTTGCTCTTTCTGAATCACTAGCAGCACTTTGAGGAGCCTGTAAAAGTAACTTTAGGAATGGAGCTTATTTCTATGATCATTATCAACGTCATTATTCTTTACACAGACTGATGAGTTACCGGGTCACTTTACATCCCAGCTCCTCCATTATAAGAACACTAAACTAACAGGGAGATGAACAGCCCAACCACCCACCCAACCCACACACACACACACACACACACACACACACACACACACACACACATTAGATTAGTGCAGCTGAAAGGGGATTTGGGATGCTACATTTTGTTGAGGCGACCCATTGACAGCGCGTCATACTTATCACCAGCAGTAATGTAAAAATGTGTCATTTGTGTTGCTATTTTAAGGCCTCGCTTGAAAAATGTTTATCCAGAAGCAAGATGGGAACATGAGTGCGCAGTGCGAAGTGAGAGCAACACAACATGATGACACGACTGCACCAGCAAGAGTCTGGAGAGGGCACATGCTGCTTTTATCAGTTCAGTGAGAAGAAGTGAAGAATCAAATGCACTGATTTGGTTTTAGATAACACTGTCGGTGTAAATAACTGGTCCCCGTGTCCTGTCCAGGAGCAGCAGGTCACCTCAGCTCTCACTGTTGGTCTGGATTTTCACCAACAGGGATCCTCTGCCGCAGCCGCTCGCTGCCACTGGCACATGGGCAACAAGACTAAATGATTGATGCCCAACAAAGCTCTGTACAGCAGGCCTTTAAATCATGGATGATACAGAGCGGCCACACACACACACACACACACGGACGGGCAGCTGTTCACACTCTTGAATTACAAGGTGCAAAGTGTACAACTCAACAGTGGACTTTGTCACCTGAGACTGCGCCGTGTGGGATGGAAGCAGGACAACAAACCGATTAGCCACTTCATCGGCACAGAAGCAGAATTCAGCAAATAGCGAACATACAAACCAGAAGACATTTACAGTGTGAAAGATCATTTGGGTTTAACTTAATGGTGTGTGGCGCCAGGAGAGATTCTGCAGTCCAAGATCCCTTCAGACATCCAAGCTCTGAAACCTTTCTCTAAGGCTGAGCACATGTTCATCATTCATCATTTTTGATGAACAGGTCTTGAGACGTTATGTCCCACGGGCCCCTCCGGCGTCTTTCGTACCCAGTAGGCCCATGAATGTCCATGAGTGTCCAGCATCATTATGCTGTGGCTGCAATAACAGGACTTAAAGCTAAAGATGTGACCATACCAATATCAAGAACATTCAGTTTGTATAAGGGAATGTCCTTCATTCAGCAGGTTGCACAATCGGATCAGATGATGCTCAGACATGAACACGAAAGAAGATTTTCCCGCTGCTGATGCACCACAACATGCAGTTAGTTAAAGTTTTTCTGTCAAAACTGGCAGGAATAAAAGGTGAAGTCACACAAGCTGCTGTTGATGCCTGCAGCCGTGTGTCTCTTCTAAAGACCACGTTATGAAAACTTATATTTAAAATGCGCTCCGGTGCATGAGCGTGCGCCGTTCCTCTGGGCAGCCGGCCTTTGCATCATTTACATAACCCTGCCCCTTGCCCTTTAGTTTTTCCTCTGTCTCTGGCTTGTTTTTGTCGCTTGCATCGCACACAGGCTCCGTGCCCTGCAGCGAGGCCTTCCACACAGCGGGACAGCGTGTCTTTGATACACACTGACAGCAGATACTGGCTCTCTGCTTGTGCAAGTGCACATACTGTAAGGATTTGACTGCCTTGAACGGCTGGAGACAGAACTCTAAAAATAGAAGCTGTGAATAATCTGTCAAAACAATGATCTCCAGGACAAAAGGACAGGTTTTGGAGGACAGAGGAGCTGAATGGACTGGCATCAGGTCAGTGTCAGACAGTGAGAGGGGAACCAGAGGACGGAGTTTTTGGCTGAGGAAGGTCATGTAGGGATGAGCAGTGCTGATAGGATCCCATGTCAACTTATGACGCAACAAAGCAGGCTGGAAGCCGAAAGGAAGTTTTGACTTTTATAGACAGACTCTGGATGTCTAGCATTTTTGTCTCACACCATACACTGCTCTAAAAAAATAAAAGGAACACTTTAAAAACATATATGATTTTGAATCCTGCTGGATCTATACTGATATGGACAGAATCATGAGTTAGAAACTAAAGAATGACACATCATTTGATGGAAATAAAAATTATCAATCTACAGAGGGCTGAATTCAAAGACACCTTAAAAATCAAAGTGACAAAATGATGCAGCAGCTTAGTCCATTTTGCAGATGTTTTATTGAATGCTGAGTAGTTTGTATGGCCCCCACATGCTTGTCTGCATGCCTGACAATGTCGGGCCATGCTCCTAATGAGACAAGAGATAGTATCCTGGGGTCTCCTCCCCACATCTGGACCAGGGCATCATTAGCAACCTTTATTTGTCACTTCAGTCACATATACATGTTACAAAAAAATTTAACCTCTGCATTTTTAACGCATCCCTCTTGGGGGAGCGGGGGGCTGCCACACCTGGCGCCCGGGGAGCTTGTGCTGGGTGTCTTCCTCAGGGGCACGCCTGGTGGTGGGGCTGGCAATTACAGATGGGCTGGGATTTCCCACACTGGGATTTGATCCTGCATCATCCGTTTTACCCTCCATCTCTATCCCTTGAGCTACCAGGCCGCTGACTGAGCTCCCGGACAGTCTGAGGTGCAACCTGCCGACGGACCCTTTCACGTCTGTCACACGTGCTCAGGGTGAAACCTGTTCTCATCTGTAAAAAGCACAGGGCACCAGGGGCACCTGCCAATTCTGGTGTTCTATGGTAAATTCCAATCCATGCTCATCCTGTTCCCCCCTGCACAAAGGAGCAGGTACTGGTCCTACTGACGGGTTGAGGACTTTCTCCGGCCCTGTCCAGCTCATCTAGAGTAACTGCCTGTCTCCTGGAATCTCCTCCATGCTCTTGAGACTGTGCTGGGAGACACAGCGAACCTTCTGGCAATGGCCCGTATTGATGTGCCATCATGGAGAAGTTGGACTGCCTGTGCCTGTAGGATCCAGGTATCGCCTCATGCTACCAGCAATGACACTGAGCCGACCTAAATGCAAAACTAGTGGAAAACAGCCAGCAAAGCCGAGGAGGGATCAAATGTCTCCACCTGTAAAACTATTGCTGTTTTGGGTTCATCTCATTGTCGCCCCTCTAGTTCACCTGTTGTAAATGTCATTAACACCAAACCAGCTGAAACTGATTAACAATCCCCTCTGCTACTGAACTGAACTGACCAGATCAATAGCCAACGAGTTTAACTTACCTGATGCTGATACTCTGATGAAAAAGTGTTCCTTTCAATTTCTGAGCAACGTAAACTGACCATAAAGAGACACAAAACGACCAAAATGTGCCAGAAAATAAACATGAGGAGAAAATCCTGTATCAGGTAAAGGGCAGATGTTTGTCTGTCTAAACTCTTCACAGACTCCAGGTTATGGACACATCTGAAAAAAAATTAAATCCTTCAGAAACACATTGAGTTTGGTAAAAATCTATTTAAAATTAAATCTATCAGTCCCTCCTGCCGATTCCTGTAGCTTCTTCACAGGTTGGTGGGAGTTTGGTGGGAGTTTGGTCTTTGCGGAGATCCTTGTGGATCGTAACCTAAACCTCAGCAAACCCTTGTGCAGGGTTTTAATTACAGGACATGGGGTGAAGGTCGGATACAGGAGGACAGAGACATTGTTTGGGAGGAACTTTGTGATTTGAACATTATTTACAGATAATAATCGGTTCAGTGAATTGACTTAACGCCTTTATTGTTAATATGCTGAACTGTTTCTTTAAATAAACTGGAGCAAAACGACATGAAACTGTGACAAAAAATAGAAATAAAAACTCCCTGTGTCACACACTCAGCAGCTTCCTCCAGCTTCTCCGACCTGCAGCAGGTGTCCGGCTCCACCGTGTGGCCTCTCAGCGTCACTGCAGCTTCGCTTTGACTATTTACCAGCACACGTTGTGGAATCCACGTCCCCGTGTCCCAAACACAAACCCTCACATCGCCGTGGGAGGGATGCTGCGCGCGCATGGAGACGAGCCTTGGCAACAGGCAGATACTACTGTCACCATGGCAACCCTTGAACAGATGAGCAGGAGATGTCAAAAACTGAGGGAGGAAAACGAGCGAAAAGTGAGGCAGAGGAAATCAGATATGATGACATGATGTAAGAGAGAAATTCCTTCAGTGTTTCTGTTCCCATGGCTAGATCATGGAGTGAAGTAAGTCTCGTCCTATCTTTGAAAATAAGGCAGAGGACACCTCCAGGCCCTATTACCGTTTCATCTATATTAGCATTTTGCTGTTGTGTTTTTTCCTGAGTCATGTGCCTGATGTGTGACCTGTTTAATGAGAGATAAAGTGGGACAGCCTCTTCCTGCTGGGCACGTCTCAAACAAACTCCGGCGCCTCCCAGCACGCCGCTAAATAACAAACAAACGTCCACACGGACAGGAAATAACGGTTTTCATAGTGTTCAGCTTAAACACCTGGGTGTAAGTACTGGTCGACCTGCACGGTGGCCCAACACCAGCTCCAGAAGAGTTGCGATCACACGTAAGAAAGAAAGAAAGTGCCAGTAAGATTATTCATCTCAGCTTCTCTGGAAGCGGCAGTTTACATCCAAGGATCCACCCTGGCCTTCCCACTGGCACCTGTGACAGCCTGAAATGAAAAAGCAATTAGGTTTGAAAGAATATCAGCTACAACACAAGCAACACGTTTCAAAAATGAGGGACGGAGCCAACAAAAGACGGGAGAATGTGTATGCACGCGTGTGCCATCACCCAGAGTGAAAATCACAATAGATTTACTAATAATGTCACCTCAAGGTTTACATTCGTGTAAATCTCTAAAGCTGTCAGAGCTGTGCAGTGGAGTGGAACGTGAAGTCAGCCTGTAACACATTTACATATGTTACATGAGTTATTCTTCTTCATTGTGTTACTATAACAGAATGTGTGTATTGTTTTTGAAATGTACAATATTCCACGGGTGGTACCAGAGATGGAGTAAAGTGGCACTAGTAGAAAATAGTCAGGAATAAGTAACTGACATTTGCACTTTTTTACAATGCGAGTACGTTTACTCTCTGTTGTAGTATAGAATCTATCTGACATATTTCATATTGTGTCGCACCTTAACTTTTCTTTGAGTAGATTTTGTGTTTGCACACCAAGACCAATTCCTAGCGCTGTTGAATGTTCCGAACTGTGCCTGGCAATGCAAAAACAGATTTCTGATTCTGATTCTGATTCTGTGCTCAAAGTACTTGTACATTTCAGGAGCTGCTGTAGTAAATGTTACTACGTCACGGTGACGACACACAGGAAGTAACTCTCATGGTGACCGGCCATCTGTCACACTGGTGAACCGGAGGTTAAACTCTGTCATAAACTCTAATTCTCATCCTCAGCAGTCGCTCCTTGCATGTGCGCCATGTGTTAATACACGTCTGTTTCCAGCGCTGCGTTTTGCAGCATCATTAGGAACAAGCTGCACTTAAATCCGGTGAGAACTGCTCTGCCGTGGCAACGCTTTAAGCTGACGGGCGCTGAGTTTGTCAGCAACACGAGAAGCCAACATGGCGGCTCGTAGTGAAGCGATGGTCAAGTCCCCCGAGGATTCACAGATGCTGCTGGATGTGAAAAAGAGCCCGGAAATTATATAACGACCTCTGAATGCAGGCTGCAGGCTGCCGGCACAGTAAGAGGCATAGTAGGGCAAACCTGTGTGTGTGTGTGTGGGTGTGTGTGTGTGTCTGTGTGTCTGTGTGTGTGTGTGCGTGTGTGCATGATGTTCCCTCATGCTGCAAAAATCTGTCCTTCCTTTCCTTGTTTCCCTCCTGGGGTGTGTGTGTTTGTACATCTGACTGTGTGTGCCCGTGTTCCTGGTTGCCTCAAACTCCATCTTTGTGGGGACACTTTGTGCCTGTCCTCTTACCTTCAGAGCTTTTTGGTTAGGGTTACGTTTTTCAGTTATGTCAGTGAGCGTCCTCACCACATCAGAAAGACAGATGTGTGTGTGTGTGTATGTGTGTGTGTGTGTGTGTGTGTGTGTGTGTGTGTGTGTGTGTGTGTGCGGCTCTCTGCAGGCATCTCCATCAGTCTAAACAGACGCAGCAGTGTCACGTCCACGTCTTTGGGTCAGACTTTTAATAACATGAAGCTCAGGCCAGTTCTGCAGTTATAAGGAACTTTTAAAATACTCCGGAACTTTTAGACACGTGACGAGTGGTCAAGCGGGGCTGGGGATCAAACCATTGACACTGTGAGTAGCCAACAACCTGCTCTAACTCCTGACCCACAGGTCGGGTTGACCAGAAGCAGGAGCCGACCGGCCGACTGATCTGCACGTATGTTTGTTCTCAGGTGTGGAGGAGACTGAACCGGCCCCATGTGGCTCTTACACTTGTGAGCGTGTGCAGTGTGTGTGTGTGTGTGTTTCACAGAGCACAACACTCTTAATGCTTTGCTTTTCCTAATGCTTGCCACTCTTAATACCCTAGTCTCCTAGAGAGAGAGGATCCGTCTGCTGTTTGTCAGTCAAAGTCCCCCCACTCGATCCGCCTCCATCACATCGACCGACGGTCTGACTCTGGGTTTCCCCTCCAATCTCCACTGTGTGTTTCCATGTGTGCTGCGGGAGAACAAGCTGAGGCAGTTATTATTTTTCAAAGGCTGTAATCCCCTCTTGCCCCCCTCCCACATGCAGCCTTTGTCTTTCACTATGCCTGACTGTGTGTGTGTGTGTGTGTGGTTAATATCCTCTGTAGGCTCCTGTGAACAAGCAGAGATTTTCTTTTTGTATCTGGTGATTTGGGTTCCTGAGGGCTTTTGTACACATAAGGTGGGTGGGATGGAGGAGGGGAAGCCCTGCTCAGGCCTCCGTGTGTGTGTGTGTGTGTGTGTGTGTGTGTATGCGTGTTGAGGTGGGGGGGCCCATGTTGAAGCTGGAGGTGTGATTCGTGACCAGTGGAGGCTGATGATTGGCCCACAGCTCCTCCAGTCGCAGTTATTTTCCAGTTCACTGCTCATTCAGTGCATGCGCACGCACACACACACACACACACACACACACAAACTTCTTCTATGGTTGTAGGGACCCTCAGTGGCAGAACACATTCCCTCGTTCACCCGCATGCAAAACATATTTTATCTGCACTAACTCCTGCTTTATGTTCAGACCGTGTTGAAACAGGGTTTGTGGTGGTGTGAAGCTTTATAGTAAAAGCTGTTGTTTTGTTCACCACACCATCAATGAGTGTGGACCAACACTTTACTTAATAGTATAACGTGTGAAGTGGACGCTCTCAGTTGACTGGATGAATGAAAGTCAACAGACGCGGAATAACACAAAATTTCATTTTAGAGGCAAGTAAAAAAAAGCCAAAACAAACGCAATGACACGCTGTGATGCTCCATGATACACAGTGACACAACATGAGAGAACCGGACGTGATATTTTACTGGTTTGTATCACGCATCATAACAATGGATGGCACGATTTGACGTAAAAGGACATAAGACAAAAAGATGTGAGCAGAGCTGAAATGTGAAACGCATGAGCTCACACAACATAGAAACCGTGGTGAAACACTGCATGACACAAGACGACATAACATGGCCGAAAATGGCATAACATAACATAAGATAACGTGACATAAAGACATTGCATGAGAAAACAGGATGTGACAACAAATCCTGGTCTAACATAACATGAGACAACACAACATGAAACAGTAACATTACGAAACATGAGACAACACATGAGATGAGACTAAATGAGATGAGACAACACAGGAAGCAGTATGTGACCGAAGAGCATGACACAACGTATCACAGGACAACGACACAGGAGACAATGTGAGAACATAACATGAGATTAGGAGACAACATAACATCAGACAACATGAGACAACAATATGACATGAGACGACATGAGAGGGTGCGAGAGAACATGAGATAATATGACACGAGACAACACAGCTCTGTGTCATGTCCTGTTGGGCCACTAACACGTCTTAAGACATGACAACGTGAGACAACCGACACAACATGAGTTAGTGCTGCGTATGATTCCAATTAAAACCTTTTGATTTGACATAAACTATTATCAGAAATATTGCTAAGCAACGAGAATCTGAGGTCCCAAGATCAGAAATAAACACACAAAACTGCACATTAGTGAAACAAAATGTGTCTGACCCTTTAACCCACAAAACCTCCTTCAAGCATCGAACCGTCAAACTCACGGTCCAACAGTGTCCTCTCTGGAATGGTCCTCACTGTTTTAGGACGTGGGTTCACACTCACACGGCGAGGAGGAGCTTGTGGACAGATTTTAAATCGCTGCCATCTTGGCTCTGAAGGCCAGTTCTGTAAAGCTGAGCACGCTGGCACTGGCTCTCAGAGACAGTGTCTCTGTCTGGATCAGGAGGACATAGGGTTGAGGGAGCTGCTGTCACTGCAGCGCAGTCAGAGGTGGATCGTGTGTACCACTGTGTTTGGGCTGAAGCTGGCCTCCACCTCCATCAGCCTCTGCAAAAACCATGCTCCTGCTGTTTGAAATCCCTCCTCGGCTGACTTACAAATCCATTTAGCAGGATGTGCTGCCTTTTCTGCACATAATCTGAGCGCATGTTTTCGGCTGCAAGCGCAAACTGTTACTTTAAATGACTGGCATGCATGACGTGGTGTCCTTGATTCTCCCGCCTGCACATGTCCTCTCTGTGTGCTATTATGCAGGCATCTGCTGTCAAGACTCCTTACACTCACGGCAGCATTCCTCCCGCTCCGTGCATGCGGCCGCCCTGAGCCGAGTCCAACCCGGTGAGAGGCACGCACACAAGCTGCCTCAGGTGTTGCAGAGTATGACTCGGGCCTCACAGCTCGGCTCCTCACTAGCACTGTACCGACTGTGCTCAGCTTCCTTTGGCAGGGCGCTTACTAAAGTTGTACATCTGTGTCTCCGTTCAATGCTCTGTCTCCTTGTTTGACTAAATGTCCAAAAGCCTCAAGAGTTGCAGCAAGACAAGGAAGCCTGAATTAGGAGTCGTTAAAAGCAGCTCTTTTTGACCAGTGTGCCCTGCTGCTGCTTCAACGTGCAAACCTGGCAGAAACCAGTTTGCTCGTTGCATCATTTCCTCTCAGCAACACATCAACAAAACCCCGCAATGTCTCTTTAAGGCTTCTTCATACCATGTCCCTATCCATGATGTAACGTCCATCATCTCTTCAGTACACGAGGGTCTGGAGGGATTTTCTTTGGATGACCACGTGCTGTGTGAAACCCTGCGTCCATGTGTCCACCAAGAATCCATGTGAAGGTGTGCAACGTTTATTTCAGTCCTTGATTCTGTTTATGCTCATCGAACACAGTCAAAAAGAGTTTCTTCTGTCCAGAGCTGCAACCAGCTCTTTAGGGAGAACGTTTTATGGAAATGTGGGACATGGAAAATATACAGTGAACATCCAGACTGATGTTCAGAATGACACAGAATCTGTTTCCTTCTTCAAAAAAAACAACAAATGATTTTTATACCGACACGCATCACATTTAATTTCTTTTAGTTTTCTTTCATCACTGTTCAAAGACAAAATACTGTAAATATGAGAAAATGTGAAATTGCAGAAATTTTTAATGAAACAAATAAATGGAAAATAGTCAAGCCAACTTTATTTATAAAGCACTTTAAAAAACAGCAAAGACTGACCAAAATGCCTAACACTCAACATAAAAGAATAAAACACAAAAAAAGCACAATCAACAAAACTTAATAAAGGTACAAGTACAAATGCTAAAAATACTAAATTTGATATTTAGTCCATTTTGTCTCTTGTCTTGTCTCGTTAGTCCTCAGCTTCTCATCTTCCCTCGTCTTCGATCCAGATTAAGGTTCAGCACAGAGGAGTAAAGTCTGATCACTGCACACATCTACAGTTGAGGATGTGGGTTTTCCTTTAGTTTAATTTAATAAAGATTTGAATCACTAACAGGTGCGTGTTGAAGAAGGTGTAAAAACTGTGTGAAATCAATGAAAAGGTGTTAACTAAGACTTCTGCTGTGTGAAGAAGCTGATGATGAAGAACATTTAAAGATCCAATTTCCTTAAACGCATAAAAACTGTAACGTGACCCTTTTACGCCCTTTATTTGGTTTATTTCTTCATTGTGATCATCCTGCCTCCAGTAAAGGGTTGGTGCAGCTCTGGAACCAGTTCTCCTGGCTGAGTACTGGTTCTGTAGCTGTTGAAACGCAAAGGATGGTTCATGGTTTGGAGACACTGACTCCAAACCATGAACAGGCAAAATATGTTTGTGTGAGTGATAGTAATAGTGGGTGTACAGTGAATCTTTCTGTTGTTACGGGACGTTTTGCATTAATCCACTTTGCGACATTGCTTTTAAATCCAGTTACCAAACTTTGCCGTTATGGGTCATTTCAAATTAGTCTACATTAAAGTGGGCAAAGAGTGCATTTCTGTTATCAGGTGGTGAGAGCAGCTCGTCCCGCAGAAGCAGGCACAGCTGATTCACGACATCACTAAATGAAAATCACAGTCATATTTCCCATCTTGGTTCTTCAGCCCGTCGTCGTTGTGCTCTGACCTGTAGTGTGAGCACAGTGAGCTGCAGCTGTGATTGAAGGCCGTCGTTTCTCTTTTCTTTTTTGTGAGCTTGGAAACCCCTTCAGAAAAGCCTGTTGTCATCATCGGCAGCAGTGGCAGCAGCAGCTCTGAATGGTGCCTCTGTAATTAGAGAGCTAATTTGTGAGCTGCGGTCGTTATGCATGCTGGTTGTTAATGGTTACCTGTTGTTATGGTTACCGTTTCCCTCTGAAACTGGAAACAAGACCTCAAGTACCACAGAGTGGGACTCAGCTCAGCTCTCTGCCTCCCACACATACAGGGATGACTTTGTTTTGGAGAACTGGGCCCAGAACTTTTAACCCAGAGCAGAAGCTGAATTAAACTGCAGTCAAACAAAAGACAAACTGTGCCGAGTTTGTTCCAGCACTGCAACATAAGTATTTTACAAGAGCACAACTTTAATATTTTACATTTTACACTCCTCAGTGTTTCAGAGATATCTGTTTATTTACATGTGTCTGTCAGCTGTGGTGCTTTACAAAGTAGAATCCGTACAATATCTTGGTTTACAATAAAATCAACACGGGAAATATGAGAAAATAACACATTTCATGATTCCAACTTTGCAAATTTTGTAATGCTAAAGAAAATGGTTATAATTGTAAAATCACATCTGCATTGTTTGTAGTATAAAAATTGGGCGGGTAATTTATGTAAATTAGAATTTCTACAGATGAGTCTCGTTATTCACTAAAAAGTCTGCACGTGAATGCATGTGATGAGCACTTTTACTTTTAATACTTAAAGTATGTTTTACACATGTTCTGATTATTATTTACATGAAAGATGTTTTTGAAAAAATCACCAAATCATCCCTGAGCCGAACAGCATTTGCTCTTTTGTCGTGGCCTGGATTTTGACGCTCACGGCGGGAGGCTGCGGTCCGCATGACGCGCGTCCTAATGGCCGGATCCAGTGCGTGAAATCACGGCGTCGCCCAGTGAGATGGATGTTTGTGAGTTCTTCTTCGTGGCTGCAGCAGTGTGAGCACAGAGCACTAATCCAGGGGCGGGGGGAAGCGCGCGCTTCTTATCGTGATGAGGCTGCGCCATCGAAAAAAGGAGAAGATAAAAATAGTGGCCGTGCTTTGTCTTCCTAATCCAGCCACGGGGCGAAGGAGCTGACCTTTAAACTGGGTCAGCGTCCGCGTCCTCTGAGGGAGCTGCTTCTCCAGGGCGGACTCCAGTGAAACCACCAACACAAACGAGATGGAGACGATGCTCAGACTCTTTGTGTCCTCTTTGTTTGGGACAGAATACAGGGACGCACAGGGACGTTGGAGGCACTTTTCTTCTGGTGCACTTCACAGATTCGCTCGGTCTCTCCAACGATTAAAACTTTCAATGTGCAACTGAAATGTTTTGTCTGATGAATTATTGACGAAAATAACTATCGACAGGTTTGTGCTGATAGCAGTGATTCCACAGATCATATAAAAATGAATATAAAAACTGTTTGTGTGTGTTTGTACGAAAGTCGTGTTCACGGGAAACACATTAAGGCACAAACAGAGTGTGGCCCCGGGGCGCGACCCTCCGTGCGCAGCAGAGGAGGGAACTCGGACACAAAGGCACAAAAAGGGTCCAGATAAAAGGCCAGAGTCCATGTGGGGACCAGGTCTCGGTGCTGCACGAACATGTGCTGCTGCTGAGCACGTGAGTGGCAGAGGAGGCTGAGTGAGGGCCCCCCCACAGGGCTGGGGGGTGAGCATGTAAATATATAGCTGCTCCAAACAAGCATTTAGAAAATGGCACTGGAACAAATGGTTGAGCTCTTTACTTATAACAAAACATAAAAAAATAATAAAAAGAATCAAATGATGAAAAGTCCAATAAAGAGCTACTCATGCCACGTTATGGCCAATACGCGCACAGAGGGGGCGCTTCTCCTCCCCCAGAGAGGGAGAGAGAGAGAGAGAGAGAGAGAGAGAACGAAAACTCACAGCCTCAGTCATTTCATTTCAGAGGCAGCGACCCGACGTCAGGAACAGTCTTTACAGACTCCTCCATCATCCGGGCGGCGGCGGTTTCCAGCAGGAGCTGCTGCGCGTCGGTAACTTTCCTGCACATTTCCGGGAGGATGATCGCGGCGCAGCTCAACAAGTCTCCTTCGAGCTTCACTCACTGACGGTGGATGGCTGCGGGATGGAGATCGCCTTGGTGAGCTTTGAGAACGGCGGCGCTAAAGGGAGCGGAGGCGGCGGCAACAATGCCGAGGAGAGCTGCCGGAACGCGCTGGACGTCCCTCAGCCGGGCTTCGTGCAGACCGCTCTCGGAGAGGACTACTGCAAAGAGCTGAACACCCGGGGGAGTCCTCAGCCGCACCAGCACCGCGGCGCCTGGAAGATCAACGACATGAACAACACTTTCAGCTGCAGCGAGAACGCCATGGATGCGCTTTTACGCGCGGACCACAGTCCGCATCTGTTCGACGAGGACATGATGGACATGGACATGAACACGGAGAGCAACGAGAGGGTGCTCATCAACATAGCCGGGCTGAGGTACGAGACCCAGCTGGGCACCCTGAACCAGTTCCCCGACACCTTACTCGGAGACCCCGCTAAGAGGATAAAATACTTCGACCCGCTCCGGAACGAGTACTTCTTCGACCGGAACAGACCGAGCTTTGACGGGATTCTGTATTTTTATCAGTCGGGGGGGAAGATCCGGAGACCCGTCAATGTGTCCATTGACGTGTTCGCGGATGAGATTAGGTTTTACCAGCTGGGGGAGGAGGCCATGGAGAGGTTCCGCGAGGACGAGGGCTTTATAAAAGAGGAGGAAAAGCCGCTGCCTCAGAACGAGTTCCAGAAGCAGGTCTGGCTCATATTCGAGTACCCAGAGAGTTCCAGTCCGGCCCGGGGCATCGCCATCGTGTCCGTGATCGTCATCACCATATCCATCATCACCTTCTGCCTGGAGACGCTGCCGGAGTTCAGGGACGAGCGGGAGCTGCCGGTCAGCAGCCGGATGGACAACAGCACCGCGCCCCGGCCGTCGCTCACCTTCACGGACCCCTTCTTCATCATCGAGACCACGTGTGTCATCTGGTTCACCTTCGAGCTGCTCGTGCGCTTCTTCGCGTGCCCCAGCAAGTCCGAGTTCTCGAAGACCATCATGAACATCATCGACATCATGTCCATCATGCCTTACTTCATCACGCTGGGCACCGAGCTGGCGGAGCAGCAGGGCCAGGAGCACCAGAACGGGCAGCAGGCCATGTCGCTGGCCATCCTGAGGGTCATCCGCCTGGTCCGGGTTTTCCGGATCTTCAAGCTCTCCAGACACTCCAAGGGGCTGCAGATCCTGGGGCAGACGCTGAAAGCCAGCATGCGGGAGCTCGGCCTGCTCATCTTCTTCCTCTTCATCGGAGTCATCCTCTTCTCCAGCGCCGTGTACTTCGCAGAGGCGGACGAGCCGGAGTCTCACTTCTCCAGCATCCCGGACGCCTTCTGGTGGGCTGTGGTCACCATGACAACCGTAGGCTACGGCGACATGAGGCCGGTGACGGTCGGGGGGAAGATCGTGGGCTCTCTGTGCGCCATCGCCGGCGTGCTCACCATCGCGCTGCCGGTGCCGGTCATCGTGTCGAACTTTAACTACTTCTACCACCGGGAGACGGACCAGGACCAGTCCTCCCTGAAGGACGAGCCGAACAGCGGCCGAGCGAGCCCCGAGCTGAAGCGCAAAGGGAGCAAGTCCTCGGCCAAGTCGCAGGACGTGGAGAACAACGACGCGGGCACCGCGGTGGAGAAGGCGAACCTCAAAGCGAACAGCAGCATGGACTTCAAGAGGTCCCTGTACGCGTTCTGCCTGGACACCCGGGAGACGGACCTGTAGTCCGGAAGAAACCGCCAGTAACGGGCTCTTAAGTCTGTGCACATGGCAGCACAGGGATCAACACGACAGGTGTTTGATTTCTTGACCGCTCTCACCCCCCAACCCCGGCCCCCATCTGCCGAGCACATCAGTCAGTCAAATACAAATAAAAATACTGAATAAAAATCAGGAGTTATGACACACAGCGGCCCTTTAACGTAGGAACACCTGCAAAAAACGGGGCATCGAGTCAATGAAGGACGAGCAGGACTTGGAATCATTACTTGACATCAGAGGATTAACGGGCCCGAGCAGACTCTGTACATAACAGTGGACCTCCAAGAGAAGAAGCCACATTTTATTTTTCCTACCTTAACCTTCATTTGGTCGTTATGTTTACGCTGGAAAGTTGCAGCAAACGTGTAAATATGTCCACGATTTATTTGAGCTGCAGAGACCAGTTTTCCTCCACTCAGGTTCTGTCAACGACGTGAAACACTTTGTTTTTCTAGAGAAAAGTAGATTCACGTTCAGACGCTGAACAACAAAACAGCCATGTTTTTGTGATGATTTAAACTGCAGAACATTTCTGAATTAAAAAAGAAAAAAGGACATACAAAGGAAGCACGTGACAGTGGAGACACCCAACGACAGTGATGCCAGGTCAGTGTCTTCATTCAGTTCTTTAGATCAGCTTTGATTGCATAAGAATGATTGTTTTTCCCATCAATATTCAGTCCTTTGTCCCAGTCGACACACTGCAGTTTGGTGGGTCATTCTATTGACCAATATTAGTTTATTGCACATTATTAATACAGGCTGCAATTCAGAAACACAGACATGGTCGATCAAAGACGACGGACAACTGGGTTTGTCGTCTGTTTCATGTTGAAGTCCGTGTGTGTTTAGGTCACCTTCAACTCAGGAATCAGGGCTCACAGTCAGTGTCTGTCTGTCTGTCTGTCAGTCTGCAGCCTGGAAAATGATTAGAAACACAGAGCAGATCACTCCTCGGGGTCAACGCTTTCCTCATTCCAAAAGATGTGGCTGAGAAACTTTTAACACGTTGAGCTAACACAGGAGGCTCAAAGTGTGTGAGGGCTTCAGTGGAATTCAGTGAATCACATTCGGGACAGTCTCTCCCAGTTGGAATAAAGGAACGTGTCGTGTAGCTCAGCATCTGACTGACTGACACAGACAAATGACCACTTTCAGACACAAAGTGACTTCTATGCATGAACAGTTTTGTTAATATTCAAAATTCCCCCCACAGCATCAGAGAGCCCCCACATCCCCTAGCTGTACTGTTCTCTTGGTGAACACATGCAGTCGCCCACTTGTTGAGATTGTGCTGAAGGATGATTCATCTGAACACGTCACTTTTCTTTCCACGTCTCTGTAGACCAGGGCCTGTGGTTCCTGCTGCTCAACGCTCACATGTGCATTAGTCTTCGTAACGATTAGGCTTCATCCACTGCAGCCGTGCTCTAACTAATGTCAACGGACTCTTCTTCCTGAAAACTCTCAAGTTCTGCACAGTCGTACTAATGCACGAGCATCACCGTCATCAATTACGGCTTTTCGCACGGATCCAAATGCAGTTGTCACATTAGTTCATACTGAAAAAGCAGCCAGCCGAGCATTTCTGTGAGCGAAGCTCCTGCTGTGCCCCAGCAATGGGCCCGTCTTTCCAAGTCACTCGGATCCTCTCGCAGCTCGATCCTCGAGTCAGAATGAAGTCAGCATTTTTACACAATGATTGTTTTGATTTGACTCCTCTTCTTACAATTGAGCAAAACCACAGAACCACAATTTGTGAAAAGCACTGAAGAAAGTTTGTTGGATCAGTTGGAAAAGTCGGAAATGGTCCAAAGCAGATTACAGTGGGTCCCGCTGCGGAGATGAGACGTTCTGCCGGACTGTCTCCTGCAAGATTTTAGCTCAGTTATAAACTACAGTTGACAGATGGAGTGTGAGGCCGGAGCCCCAAGAGCCCTGAGGTGGGACGGGGGCATCTTAAAGGACCAAACAGAGTCTCTGTTTGTACGAGGGCTAAACATGTCCTGCCGCTGCCAGTCGTTGCCGAGGTAGAAAACTACCTTAAAGAATTAAAATGAGCTTTTTGGTTGGTGATTGTTATGCTGCAGCATTACTCGTTACTCGTATGAGGTCCTTGGCTCTATATCACAAAGGAGTGAGCAAGTACCTGATGTTCTAACACAAAGTCCTGCATGTTCGGTTTAGTGCAGCATGTTTTTGGTCATTGGTGTGAGTGACAATGTCGGTCACGGTTCCTCCCCAAGATACTTCGGCTGTTTGGCGCTCGGCTGCCATTTGGTTTTCTTCAGCCAGTGCTTAGTATGGGGCGGTTCTGTAGGAGCCAGCAGGAAACTGGGTGGAGTGTGTAGGAGCCGCTTAAGGTGACGATTCCAGCCCCTGATGTGGTGGATCTTGGCTCATAGAGGAAACGATGTTGGGCTTCAAACCAGCTCTGATGCCTTGCTGTGTCCGTCTTCATACTTTGCATTAAAATTGCACTCGGTATTCATAAGTGTTTACTATGCACACACTGTAGCAAGCCACGTTCTGATTTTAATAAGCCACATTTAAAAACATTTCTGCTTCCTGTAAAAGTTCCAGCCCTGTGCAGCTCATTACAGCACTAACGTTTCAGTCTGGTTGATGCCTTTGTGTAAATGCTGCTTCACCGTGGCTCCGAATCTGCGTTGAGGGGCAATATTTGCATATGTTACATTGCCACAGTCAGAAACCTGCTGGTCAGCGAAGCCTGCCGGCTGGTACGTGGCCTCGCTGACCCACTGCAGGTGGTTGCAGTGTTTACGGCAATTCAGATATGTTCTGGTCAGCAAAAAATGCCATTATAATCCGAAGAAAATACATTTTTAAAAAAAGACAAACTATGACTCAGGTTTTCCCCAAATGATAAATAGTAATTTTCTGTTAAATCACCTTGGGTTGACATTTGCTGACCTCCTCATCCGGCATCAGCTCTCTCCTTCTGCCTTTAATCATTTCAGGGCCTCTTCTGTGGAAGCATCCAGCTCCCCCTCGCTGCCTGAATCCAGTTAGATTACATAACATTTGTTTTTCCTGAATTTTTTTTTTTTGACTGACACAGTATACGGACTTTATAACCATGACAACAGTTGATTTTTGCATGAAGAAAAGAGTAATTCAGCATCATCGCTCGTGTCGAGCTGTGCTGCAGACCCACGTGGTCTCACCTCCGCCAGCAGAGAAGCATCTCGACGCAGTCGACCACAAAGCCGGCGTACATGTTAGCCTGCAACTTTTATTACTCTCATCTGATTTCACATGGTAATTAGCGCCTCCATCACCTTCGCCTCTTGTTTGTGTTCCTGCTCGAGCGTCATGCGTCCCCCTGGTTGGTTGTTGAGACCAGACTTGTGTTTGTTTGTCTACCAAAGAAGTGGAAGGCTGCAAACACCAGAAATAGATTGTCTACTTTTCATTCCTGAACAGAATCTGAACAGGAAGCAAAAGTGAGTGTGCCTAAATAGAGGCTGAGGCTAAAATTTAATATGAGAGGAGCATGAATGAGGAGGATCAAAGCTTAAAGTTTTTAATTTTTGATTCACTTTTTCTGTTTTTAGAAAAATTGATGCTTTTCATATTTAATCTAAACCTTAAATGCATTTTAGGCTCTTGTTTTGCCTTAAAGTTTTAAATTGATTTTCAACCACAGTGCACGCTCATTGTTGACCTGATGATGTAAGCAGGTCGCATAAATACGCCGATGCATTGATGCATCCCAACAAGTAGGAAGTGAGATCAGTTTGCGTCTCATCTGCTCCGAGACGGTGGCAGTGATTAAAAGTGGGAATGTGACACACCACTACAAAACAAAGCACAAAAGAACATTGGGCAAAAATTAACCACGTAACTGTGTTTTCTATGTGACCAAAAGTGTGTGGACAGGCGTACACATTTGATCCTTTGTTTTATGACAGGAACATCAATGCTACAGCCTGTGAAGGTGTTTTCACATCCTGCTGACGTGTGTGTCCATCAACGACCTTTTTGACCACATGTAGCATCCTCACCTCTTTGGTTTCAGCAGACTTACTGTCTGCCGGACATCTCAATTAGCCAGATAGAACAGGGCTGTCCACGAGCACTGGGATGCCGTCCAACACTCATACGTTCTGGCAGAGCCGCGGCTGCCATGTAATCTGGTGAACTGGCGGCTGATCCCAATTAGGTAAAGCCGTCCGCTGCTGGCAGCCGAGGCCTGCAGCTTGGCCAGAGCTGCTAAGGACGGGGCCCGGTGTCATCAACAGACACGGGAAATCTGATCCAACTTCAAACGTTCTCCTTTAATTCTTTGCTAAGGAGTACACACGTATCCCTGAATTATTTACAGTTAGAGATTAAAGCTGCTGCTTGCTATAACCTCCCAGAACAGGTGTTCAGGTGAGAGACAGTTAAGAGACATTTTGTGGAACAAGTGTGAACAACAGTTTAACCTGAAGTTAAATACACGACAGTGTTACAGGGTTCACGTGAGGCTACTTTGCATTTTTACAGCATGAGCTGAGCTTTAAGCACCAAATCCGAACCGGTGGTTTACCGCAATAAAACAGATGATTATTTCAATTCCTTCCTTAGTCTGACAGGTGTTCGTTTTACCTTTCACAGGCCGACATGAATCATGTCCTTAGGTAGAATTAAGCTTTAAATTTGACTGATAACAAAGATACATTAACTCAAGGATGTAGGTTGATCAGGTGCATTCATTTGGTTCTGGCTCCTGAGGATGACAAAGCAGTTCTTAATCCAACCTCTGAATCTCTGACTGGCTCCAGTGAACAACGGCGGTTGAGGCTCGTCTTTCGTGCTTGATTCCTAAATGACTTTAGGGCGTGAAATTTAAGCCGTTTCCTCAGAAAGTTGGAGAAGATTAAAAACTTTGCATGTTGGTAAAAATACCCAGTCCCAGCTGTCAGAATGATTGACATCTCATTTTACTGAGAGTGGAGAGATGGTAAAAATGTTCCCATGACTAATCCAAACTGCTGCGTAATCTCAGGCCACTGCAGTCACCATTCATATAAATCAACACATAAGAAGTTCAGTATTTGCATGAGATGCTTGAATCAATTTTCACAAGTAAGTTTAATTCTCGAGGGTCTAACACGACGGCAGAAAGCTGCAGCGGCACGATTAAATACACTTACAGATCACGTGTCGACCACGACTAAAAGCAAACACACATGGCGGCAGGGTGAAGGCTGAATAGCGTTTCCTGTGAGGGCTGAGGATGTTAGCGTGAGCTTTTCTGCAGCCCCGTGTGACCTCCGAGCCACTCGGCCCGGGCTGGGAAACCGCTGGGAGCAGGAGAGACAAAGAAATGAGGACGTTACATAACACACACAAATAAATAGATGTAGATATGCACACAGGCAGTGGCAGTCCTCAGCTGCAACCTCCAACCAAAAATTAAAAAAAAAAGTCAGAAAGCAGCGAGAGAGCAAAGATGGAGCTGAGCTCATCCGGACTAACCCGGGGTGTATCCCAGTCGCTGTGCTTCACATCCTGTCACTGCAGGTACAGATAAGTCGCTCTCCAAGATCAACAAATATGGAAATGTCTTCATGTAGTTGGTTTTGTTAGCTCAAACTGCTTTTGACCTCACCACGTCTTAATAAACGGTGTCTGCAGAACAGTTTATGTCCTCACTGTGAAAACCATCTCAGACTTCTTTTATTGGACAGACATGTCCAATCGGGGGGTTTAGAGTCTGTTGAAATACTGCAGCTCATCACACAGATCTGACTTACAGGATTGAAATGTAATTCGATAAGATATGATGTTGTCATGAAACCTTTCTGTGCAGAGATCCTCAGCCTCTGCTCCACCTGTTCTCCATTTTCCTCATCAGCTCCAGCGTCACACCATCCTACACCTCCTTGATAGAAACCAGACGCTGCCCCTGACATTCAGTCCGTTTAACTTCCTGTGTGTTTGTAGATGAAGACGCTAAAATTGGCAGTTGCAAATGTTTTTCATCAGAACCCGTTTCTCCTTCGCGTTTTAACGCAATGATCTTGGGGCAAACACGATGCTGCTGTGAAGCCCAGCGTGTTCAGGTGTTTCTCTGCAGGCCACAATCACTCTTATTAGCCACAGCTGAGTCCCCGTGACAGAGCTCTCTGCAGAAACACTTTACTGAGATTAGTTCATGTATTTATAGTCACAGATTTCAACTAGTAAAACATTTAAAGTGAGTGCTGATGTACAGGCCAGAGCAGAGAAGGTTCTTCTGGGCTGGATTCACACGTACGTTGTGTGTGTGAATTCAGTCCCAGCAGAGGAACAGTCATTGCAGCTCATGTCCATGACTAATGTTTGAATTCACCCACTGGAAGGACCGTCCCCCTTCATACGCCCCGTCTGCTTTCAGTCCATCCAAATGGAAACGGCAAACGAGTGAGCGCTGAAAAGTTACCTTTGACTCTTTTTCTGCTGTGCCTCCTTTCTTTGCTTCACATTCAACCGCTACATCCTGAGAAGCAGTTTTACTGGGATCCGGAGTTCTGCTGTGACAGTGTCAGGTTAGGACTGCTACAGAAGGAAAATGCATGCGAGGCCATCTCAAGGCGGCCGAGCTCTCAAAGCCGGATCATCACAACGGAAACGTGAGGCTCGCTGCAGCTTGTGTTAAACGTGGACTGCACTTGACTTAATTGCAGGTTTTCGGCCGCGCGGCTCAGCTGGCTCGAGGTCTGTGACATGGAAATGGAAGAGTTGGATGTAGCTTATGTAACCTCACGGTTCAGCCCGGGAGGAGAGCAGTTCTCTCTGAGGCAGAAAGCATCGCGAGGGCCTGAACTGGTCAAACCCATGTTAGGTGTGCAGAGAATTCCCGCCGTGCGCTGCCATTTCCTCTCATCACACCAACAGGTGGAGGTGGGGGGGTGTGCCCTCTAATTGTGCTTCACACACAGTGACGTCATCGAAAACGTGGATTCTAAACTTTCAACTATTTCAATTCCAAAGTAGTTTGGAACAGAAAGAGAATCAGTGTTTGGGGAAACATCTATGGTTCCGCTCACTGACCGAGAACTTGGTTATTCGGTTCTAATTTTCAGCCAGTAAGAACAACCTTACAGTTATTGTTGTAGTTATGGCCAGTGTATCAGGTGATTTGTCAGTGAACAAAGTTTTCACAACATCCCACAGTCAGATTTAGAGGATTCATATTTTACTGAACGTTGCAGCGTATTAACATGGCGAATCGTGCAGATTATGGTTTAGTATGGGATGCATGTCATTTATGTTCTTTTTAGCAGCGAGGAAAACCCGACACGCGGACATTATCTAACCGGATGCAGCATTTCCACATGAGCGGCTGCTGCCATCACTTCTGCATCCTCGGCTTTGTGTGCAGCACTGTAGCCGCGTGCCACAGGGACTAACCACGGCACCTACGCTGTGCAGAGAGCGATAATGGTGATGACACCTCAGGGTGCTGCTCCCAACAGCCAATCACATGTCTTCAGCACACACATTTAGGCTTTGTTCACTTGACTGCCTCCATCTAAAGTCATTTGCTGTTTTCTTCCAGTGTGAACAAACCCCATCAGCTTTCTTCTTATTAAAGCTGATCCACGTCCATGTGTGGCCCACACTCTGCCCAGACCGGAGCAGCTTTACTGTTTTAATTCTAGCCTCTTTAGAGAGAATGTCCACGACCTGACACACAGACCACGTTCACAGACCACGTTCATCAGCGCTAGTGACCCTGTCCATCCTTACAGGGTGATTCGTGTTTCACACCCAGGTTTATTAAAAACGATCATGAACATTAAGTAGTTGTAGCAGACTGAAAATTGTGATTCTAACCACTGTGTTTCTTGAGGTGAGAACCCACAACACTCTTATTTTGGCAGCGCATTCAGTGACGAGCTGTTTTCTTTGTATGACAAACTCTGACTCAGCATCCCGAGATTAAAATGCACCTTCTTTTATGGAACAACCCACATGTTGCACATTTACAATAACACGAGCCAGTGTTACAGATTACGTATATAATGCAGGTAGCAGTTTTACGTAATAATGAAAATGGAAACAATATGTTGCATTCATAAAATAAAATGTAGCACCCGCACCCTTCAGATTCTCCCACATGCTGTGTTCTTTTACTTTAAACCCCATTTTGCTGACAATGCAGTACTGGTAATATTGAGTGGATTAAAAGAAGAAGTGGTTCTAAATTTTTGGCCACCAACAGGTTGTGTTTTTGTAAACCTTAAATCTTATTGACTTTCTTATTGTTGTCATATTATTGACGCTGCCCTGGATTGTGAGAAACTGGCAAATATCTGAATTGTTTTATGAATTAATTGACACTGATCACATGAGTTTAATACTGTGTGATGTAGTTTTGTAACGTAAAGGTTGGTGATGTAAGACACAGATGTGGTTCTCTTCGTGACCCTGTCTTTGGCTGAAAGGACGGACAGTAATGGACCTCCCCCCATTCTGAATTTCAGAGCTTTTTTTAGAAGCTTAAAGAGGGAAAATCCTATTTCATTATGCACAGATGAGGTGGCACAACTGTGTCATAAAACTCATTTTTTTCAGCTGACAAGCTACAGTCGCACGTTCAACTCCATGTGCTGCAATGGCCGTGCACGAGCACACAGATTTAATTACTCACTGATAATATTCACCACATTGAACCCAAGATATAAATAGACAATAACTGAGAGTGTGTGTTGTGGTGATCAGAGCGGAGCTGCTGTTGGTGTCGCAACACACCAACATGTCACGTGCTCCCAGTGGCCAATCACAGCAGGCCTCGCTTGATTGAATTTCACGGGTCGACCACCGTAGAGGGGCGTGGCTTCCAGTGGACCCTCAGGCTGCTCACAGATGTGTGTTAATGCTCACGGAGACACAAAAGAGTGTGTGTGTTTTTTCACTTCTGCACGTGACCATGACGGTCAACAACTGGACAGAAGAGTTTACATGGCTACTGTATTCTGATATTATTTTTGCCATAACTCTGCTCATTCTCTGCTGCTGCAAAATGGAAATTTCCCCACTGTGGGATGAATGAAGGTTTATCTCATCTCATCTTGTTAAATAATTGGCGTACTGCAGCTTTATGTCAATGTACAAAAGCGTTTATAGTCACAGCTGCAGCCACTGTGCAAACATCCCGGTTTGGTTGGGTAACGCACAAAGGCATCCGGGTTTGGACACTAATTAAAGATGGTTACTGTCACGTGACACGTTACACACTGTAGCTTCCTGTGGAGGACTGTCCTCCTGCTGACGAATGTCTTGTTGTCTGGATACTAACATACAGTGGTGCTTGAATGTCCCCACAGTGACCAGACCTACCAGGACCTGTGTGCTGGTAAATTATTTTCCACGATCTACAGTTTTACAGGACAACTGTCTCTTATTAGAATGTAATTACTGATGCATTAATGTTTTCATCACATATTTGGGGTTTAGATAATCAGATGCTAATAATTATGTGAATTATTTTACAAACGGCTGTTGGGCAGCTGCTGAATTTCCCTCTGAGGATAAAGTTTAGTCTCGTAATTATACCGTACACTGACTGAACCCTGGGAGAAGGAGCGAGTCGCGGAATTCCCAATCAGGTCGTCTCTGGTTTCCAGTGTGTTGAGAGTGGGATACTGGAACAAGAAGACGAGACATTTACGAACAAGAGCTGAGAAGAGAGAAAGGAAAAACAACCACCCACTTGGGGCAAATGGATGGAACTGATTAAAGTAAAACAGCATTTGTGTCATATCAAAAGTTTTCATTTTTAACTGACAGGCTGCAGTAGCTGCCACTCACACACTGAATGGAGAAACTTTTAGCACGTGAAGAAATAACAGACCACGACTTAAAGCAGCTTTGTTGTTTTGCTGGCCACTAGGGGGCAGCAGGCTGCAGAGTGTTGTGAGCTGTTCGTTAGTAAGGAGCCCCATTTTGTTCACCAATATCAAACCTTTTGTTCATTATTTTTACAGCTTACAAGGCCGTGATTTGGTCACTGTGCTGATGTAACACTGCAAACCTCTGCAGAAGCTGCGGTGACTTCAGCAGCGGGTTGGTGTTGGACAAAGTCGGCTCCTGTCTCCTGTGCGACTCTGTTGAACGTGTCTGTATCAGACAGTCTCACTGCAGCTCATCTCCATCGCACTTCCCTCTCAGCGAGGACGAGGGTGTGAAGCTGTGGGCGTTGTTGTTGAAGCCGACAAGCACCGAATGTTCTTTCATTCATCTCAGACGTTTAGACAAACCTAGAGAAGAAGTGAAGCGATCGAACTGTAACTGTAACTGTAACTTTATTTGTTAAGCCCTTTAAAACAACAAGTTTGAACAAAGTGCTGTACAAGTTAAGGCATAAAATATTAAAATAAAACAAGATAATGAGAAGTAAAATAAAACCCAACAATTTAACAATAAATAAATATATAAATAACACACATAAAATAATGTCAACAACTCAAACTGCATCAAAAGCCAGTGAAAACAAATGGGTCTTAAGAAATGATTTAAAAACAGGCAAGGAAGAGGCCCGTCTGATGTGCAGGGGCAGCTCGTTCCACAATTTTGGAGCTGCCACCGCAGCCACATCGAAGGAAACATGTCTTCATACGGATCATCGTGAATACATTATGCAAAGCAAAGGAGGCCTGCAGATTTTCAGCACAAACAAACATGCAACAGTGTTATTCTAAATTTCAAACAGCACGTGTTGAATTCTAGTGAAATCCCTGCTTTTCTGTGTCATATAATTATTAGGGAGCTGACTGATGGGCTTACTTATGAGACTTATGAGACTTTCTGAATTTCCTTTTGTCGTTTAGCCTCTTGTTGCTTTAGGAATGTAAGAATCATCCATTTTAACACCCAAACATTGTGGGTCTAAATTAAGATCAGTAGGATTTTGTTGCCCCCTGGCTCCTCTATAATCCATAAACCGGCATGTGCATACCCTCCCTCCCTCCCTCTTAGTCTCTCTCTGTACTAATTGTGCTAATAGCTCTATTAATGTTTAATTGAAACTCGTTTGATGGGTAACCTTAGAATCATTTTGTGGTTGTGGACTAACATTACACCATCAAACTTGTGGCAAACTTGTCACTTGAAGCCTCTCACCTCCTCAGCTGTGTCACACATTACACAAATAACATGAAACTCATTAAATAGCCCTGGCTTTGTCTTGGCATTAATGTTAAACAACTTCCTCCTACATCCTGTTTCCCGTCGGAGCAGATGTGAATAGTTTCTACTGAAACTTCTTCAGTTATATGAGTAAAAAAACAGGGTTCTATTTAATAATGTAACTATAAATCTTCTAAATTATTTTTTTTCTCATTGGTATGAATCATCTAATATCTTACTTATAGTCCTGCACAATGTTGTTACTTCCAACTGAAATACAAAAAAAAAAATGCTGCTGACCCATTCATGCACGAGTCATACAAAGATATAATTCAAAGATATAATTCATGCACTTTACAATGTTGCTTCTCATTCACTCGTTCACACACTCACACAACGATGGCGGTGGCTGCCATGCGAGGTGCTCAGTCTGTTGCCTTAGCAGCTGACCTACAGCTGTCCACAGTGCACACGTTTAGGAGGTTCACTACTTAAGGTACCTGTTCCTGATTAAAGTTGCATCCAAGAGTTTTCTTATAATGGAGTATTTGTTTAGTTCTTCTGCAACCTTTATATCAAATATAAAAGAATTATGACACACTTATTCTGAAAAGACAAGCCGCGTCTTTGCTGGACCTTTTTTTATACTGAATGGTGCAAGTACAACCAATTCTTGCAGGCAGCGTGTTTGCTCACATAGCACATTCTGCAGCTTCCAGCTGCAAAGATTTCACTTTTTTTTCTGCACCTGTTGTGCAGGTTTCTTTGGGCCTATTCTCGCCTGCCTCCGTGTTCCGTCTCTGTTTCTGGGTCTCCATTCCAGAGCTTAGAGCCCGATGTACAGCTTGATTGGGCCGTGACAAAGGCCTGGGTCTGAACCCATCAGGAAATTGCCCAGCATACCGGGTGACCAATTCATGCCTGTCTCTGTCTATCAGATCACAAAATTAAATTCCTGATTTCACAAAAACCACATTTTATACTGAGCTGATGAAAACATGAGGGACAAGCAGAAGAAAATCATCTGACGGACAAGAACATGGCCCTGGACAGATTTAAATGACAGGAGGGGCAGCCAGTTCACAGAAAAACAGGAGGTCAGTGCAGATCTAATTATCACTGGGGAGGGTGTGAAAAATGTTGTTAAATCCACCACCCCCACCCCCAGTAGACAAAAGTCCAATCAGGATGGAGATTTGAATGAAAAAACAAACCCACAAACACACTTTTTTGATTATTTTAGTATTGCACTAACACCCTGGTATTTCTGTAGATGCAGAAAAATTCTGTGACAGCTGGAGGCCTGTCACTACTCCCATAATTCCTGATCATGCAAGAAACAGCCTGTCCCCGGAATATTTAAGCTGGGTGTGAAAACAGATTTAGATACAGTCAATTTATGCATCTACATTTAGGGGTTTGTGTGTGTGTGTGTGTTCCTCTGAAATGTGTGCAGATCCTTTTAAAAACTGCAGTCATATTTGTGTAATGGTTGCAAAACTACTTTAGAACAAGCTAAGTCCCGCCGGCTGCAGTACGGTGCTATTTGATGGAACTCGCCCCGCTGGGATTTGCACATTACACGTTTAAGTTCGTAATGGCGAGCACGATACATGATCCCCCAGCCATCTTCCCATCCAGAGGTCAGAGAGTCGCCGGTCAAATGCATGTCCAACACCTGATGTTTATGTATTATTTTATGCGTTTAAATTTTTAAGATTGAACGGTTGTGTTCAGCATCGTTCTCATATTTCTGTTTCTGTGTCTGAGACACATCACTGTCTTTAACTGCACGGCCACATCAGAAAAACCACCAATGAACCAAATATGCTTTTAGAAAACGTGTAACCTGGACCTGATGGACCTGCAGAAAATCTGATGTTAACACATATTTTATTTTTACGATATTTTATTTTATTCTCTTGTAAAATAAATAAAACATTTAATAGGTCCAAGGTTTTCTTAATTTGTCATTTTGTCAAAGAAAGTTTAACTGGAACATATACGCAAAAAGAGGATATAAAATATTTTTTAAATAAACATCTAAGTATTGTGAAACAATATTTACTACTGTCTGACACTGCAAAATGATTTTTTAAAGTTATTTTTATTTCTCCTAAAGCACCAGTCACAAAATGAATAGCTGCAGCATTGTTGCTGTTTGTCACATTTTAACTCCTTATGCATTTTATGTGTTATGTTTTTCTATTTGTGTATTTTTTTTACTTCATCAGGTTGCTTATTTGTGAGATTTGTCACTACTTGGACTCCGTAGTCCCGCCTGTCACCTCGTATTTATTAAAAGCTTAGCGCCACAACACGGCTCCTAATGTATGAAGAGCTGATGTGATGATTGCTGAAAATCACCTCGGGCAGTCCTTCCAAGGACTGTGAACATGTGAGTTGGAAGGTTAAAAGTCAAAGTCAGAAAATATTGTTTTAGTACAGAAACAGTAACAATGTGAAATGAAATAAAATTCTGTCCCATTTTCCAAGCTGAAAAGAAGAACGACACCCTGCAGGTTAGTGTGACGTTTCCCAATCCCAGCAGTGAATCATCGAATCTAACACACACACACATTCCAACTGAGGACAGACATGAGGACATGTCCTGGTCTTCATGGTCGTCCATTAAACGCATTCATGGTCGGTTTTTGTAAAAATCTACATCCGCAGAGCTCAAGATTTCATCATATATTTCATTTTTTTTCTTAGACCAGGTTTTAAGTGAAACATTCAATGAAGCCTAGAGTCAGCGGACTTTGAAAAAATCAATTTTAGTGTCACATAAGCTCATCAACAAAAAACGAGTAAACAGCACTAGATTATGGTTTCTTAGTTCTTCTGTTCCTTGTCAGGGACCAAATGTGGAAATGTCACTGTTTTCCTAATTATCTGCAGAGATCGAGTCAGTGTAACGAGGGAAGAAAGACTTTCTAGAAAACGAGCTAATCCTCAGGGTCTTAATGATTAACTGATGCAGGACAAAGCCAACAGAATGATCCTGGACTCGTCCTCCTGGACCAGAGTAGAAGTGAAACTCCCACACAGGAGAGGAGGGATGTGGAGAGAAATGCTGCAGCTCCACCGTGTGGATTCAAAGGAAACCGACCAGGAACCAGGGAGTTGAAGTGACAGTTCACTGTTAGAAAATCTGATTTAGTTTCACTGACGCACACAACAAAAGATCTTCTTATGCTGTTTGTTGTAAAACTTCAGTTATTATATGAATAACTATTGTTGAGACACAGCAAATATCTGTATGCTTAAAACAGGAACACCTGGACTTTACTGAAGTGTGTCAGAACAGTTCTGAGCCTAAAATCATCTTAGCACTGACATTTCATGCTGTTTCTCAGGTCAGTCAGCATGAATCTCACTTTGAGGTCTGCACAGACGTGAGGACACATCCAGACGTCGATCACTGTCACTCACTGCTGTGAGGAAACCCAACAGTCACTGGATTACCTCTGTTAGCAGGATGAGGATATGTTGACAACACAAACACCTTCCGAATATGCTGATTATCAACTCAATCCAAAATATATCCGGGCAGCGTCCGGTGGTTTTCTTCAGACTCTCGCAGCCCTGGGTTTAGTTTAGAGAAAGATTCGAAGTCCTTCTGCTGCCCAGACTTAAGCTTCCCCCAGACTCTGTGTTACTAAATGCAGCCTCATTCCTTCCATTCTCCACAAACATAATCACACAGAAACACAATTTTTAGGAGACGGCTGGTGTGTGGTGACCCAAAAATAACCAGACGGCTGACAATCACACATGGGCTACTGCACCTTTTTCTAGTAGGACTTGATGCTGATGTGTGTACTGGGCAGCAGGGCGGCTTGTTGGGAGCCGTGTTAGCGCCTTGGAGAGAGAGCAGGAACGTTCTCCTGCCTGCTGGATTTGGCCCTGTGGGCTGCTGCTGCTGCATATGTTGTGCTGGATTACACTGATCCAACTTAATGCCTAAGACCACGCAATCATTCATAACTACAGGAGCTGTTGAGGGCACATCCATGGATGCTTCAAGCACCATCTGCTGCTGCAGGGGGAATTAACTTCGAGGAAGATGTAGAAAAAGGTGGGGGCGGGAGCAGCGGATTGGCACATGTTGGCCCTGCAATGACAAGCACCGCATACAGGGACCACCCACCATCAGGACCCCTTCATTTTATCGTAACATCACACTCTCTGTGTGTGTGTGTGTGTCCTAGTTTGTCCTTTTTTTGCTTGTGTACTCGTTTTCAGCTACACGGGTCCAGAAATTCAGTCATGAAAACTCAGCTCCATCTTTCATGTTGTGTTTTACTCTCACTGCTCATTCTCCTTGTGGATGACTAGTTTCAGAGCACAAAGATCTAAAAAGCCCCTCGCTGCCTGCTCAGCAGCCGACCAACACACGTGGGTTCACGTACACGTCGTCAGGAAGTTACTGAACTTTTTGGCTTTAGGTTTATGTTGTTGAAAATCAAATATTTAAGGGGACGAAACGCCGTTGTCAGTCAGGAATGACCTGGCTTAAGTCTCCCCTGTGGTAACCTTTAAATCCTGCAGAGACACACAAACTACACCTGACAGCAGAGCATTGTCCAGGTGAGGCAATACATGCTAAACTCTTGTCTTTGTCTTTTGCTTGTGTGTCCACAGAGAAGTTGAAGCCCCGCCCTCTGACCATCAGGACAGTCACCTGGAAACAACATAACAACAAAACTGTTGCTGCACTCACACTATCAGCACCTACAACCCTTTTTGGAACTCTGTGCCTTCAACCAAAAGTCACCAGTGATACTTCTGAAGCTTGTTTTTTTTCCAAGCAGGACTCAGAGGAAATGTGCACCTGATGTGGGAGGGCCTGGGATTTGTCTTTATAGCTGCTTTGTCTTTCTGGAAAACCGAAGTCATCAAACTTGATCAGGACACAGGCAACTTTTCGTCATTCAATGTTTTTTCTACAAATTGTGTCAGTGATTAACTTCATGTTGGAAGATATCCCTCGCCTGCAATATCGGGCAATGTTTATGTGAAGTTGTTGTGGACGTGGACTTTGGACAAGCTTTTTTTGTTCATTTTTGTTACAATGTTTTCCTGGTTTCTATTTTTCTAAATTGACAAGTCAGACGTGGGGACAACACGGGGAAATAAACATAAGTACATTTAAAGGAAATGGGATATTTGGACACTGCTGAGAGACAATTTGTCTGTGTTTTTCCTCTGATACATCCGCTCCAGGGCCAAAGCCATAGCCTGTCTCAGTCAACCATGCACCTGGGGTTATACTGTAAGCCACAGCAGGAGACATTCAGTTAAGGTCCACGACCACAGACTCCTTTGCTCATAGTTTTTCTTGAAGCAAAGTTCGGAGGCTTAAATCTGAAATATTTTCTACCTTTTGTCTGGTCTCTTTGTCTTGCTGTTATTTTGTATTTCCTCCTACATATCAGTTCAGGAACTATAAGTGGCACGTTCCCATGCATGTCCGAAATGAAGTTTACCAGGGTTGGAGTAAAAAAAACCTGTCAATTCTCAAATGAGAGTCAAACAATGCCAAGCCTTAAAATTAGCCAGTCCAAAATGAAGGTCGAAAAAAAATGTCCAGTATTCACTGACCACCAATGTCATGTCAGATCTGAAAGACTTCCCATATCTGGTCTCAAGCTCTAAACAAGCAGGGACACATTTAGTTGAGGATTTTATTTTGCTTTGTGGAAACTTATCCAACTAATCGCTTAATGCAGTCAAGTCAACGTGATGGGTTTGCTGGTACTCTAGCCCATGAATTTACTCTTTTTATAATCAGAGCCTCATCCATTCAGTCCCATGTGGTTCGAAAGTGGAGGTATGTTTGTGACTGAAATCTGAAAGAATGAGGGTTTCAACTTTTTTTGTGTTTTTATCAGGTACTTCCCTGTCCAAACAGTGTGGGGATGTGCTCGTCATTCTAAGTCCTAGGAATGAATGGAATGTTTCTTGGGTTTTTCAGGATTTTTGAGGAAATACAGGATGTGATGTTACATCACTCCACGTCAACTGTTGGGAGGCTTCGCCATCTTAGAATGAGTGGCTCAAAAGTTGATTAAAGGATTCAGATTTGATAAAGATGGAGAGAGAAGAAAAGGGAGGAAATGGACCCTCCCTGGAGAAACAACATTGCAATAGCAATCAGTTGTATTTAACTATCAGGACTATGCAAACTCTGCTAACGTTAGCAGCACCGATGTACTGAGGCAAAGCTTTACACAATCAGAATGGAAGGAAGACCCTGACACGGTGGCCCCAGCATTGTCCAGCGCTCATCACAGGCCGATGTCAACGTTATGTTCTATGCATTAAGAACAGCTGTAGGATATGTTGAACAAGCCTCCGTGTGTCCTGCTAAATAGCAAATATTATCATACTAATGTGCTAAATTCCGATGAGAAAGATGTTAAACTCTTCAGCATGTTAACGCTGGCACCTTGTACTTCGATTACTGAAAACTGGACCCTTGGCTCTGTGACTTGTGTAATGGGAATACACAACAGGCTCAAACCAGTCGATTAACCCAATGAAATTTATGTCAAATTTGTGCCTTTTTAACTGATGATCACAAACTAACAAGAAAACAAACGTAATATTCATTTTCATCTTTAACCATAGGGTTTGGCCATGGAAATGTAAGTCCAGGGATGTGTACTGTTAACTCCAGGAATCTGTGGCAAATCTGGGCCAGCTTCACTTAACCAGTCTGGACATGGTCTGTTCTCGGAGGGGCATTAACCTCAATTATTAGAAATAATATTTTGGAACAGAAATATAATCCATCCAGTTCAACATGAAGAACACTATTTTAGAATGAACATTATTTGTTTCTGTCTGTGTTTATTGCACTTGTGGATCATGTTTTGTGTCTCTTTGAAGCTGCTATCCCTGTACTGTGTAGTTCTGAGACGCCCAGCCTTCTCCCTGAAGTCCCACAAACACCATTAGCTCTCCAAATACCTCATAAACACACATTGTATTTTTTCACAGGCTCATATTGATTGGTTGTTTGGTTGATTCAGTTTGTGCCTTTCAGGGAATTGTCATTTTCACACTAATTTGCAAAACTAATAAGTCTGTTATTCAGAATTCTCATATGCAATGCGCAATTAACTCCATATCCAGGACCACTGGGCATTAACCTGCAGGTAAATAGGAATTATTTCACCAGAAGGCACAAACATTTTTGCAGGTGTATCAACCATGTGCACAAGAAAACTGTTGTTGGTGTTTTGTTACTCTGCGTGGTTTAGATACAAATGAACTTCACTGTCACGTCGTCCGGAGGAAGATTATTTGGCCTCGAATCGTTCTTACTTGCATGTTGAATAGAAGGATTTGCATTGAGGAAGCCGTTCTGGAAATGCAACCTTCTAGTTTTCAGCTCCTTCCATCCATTAGACACCAGGGGCTTTGTCACTCACGATCACACAAATAAACAACATTTAGCATTGTTTGACCATTTAACTAAAACCTTGTTGTCAGCTTTCCTACATGTAGTTTTGACAGTTCTATCTGATCTCGCCAAGCAACAAGCTGCATTAGATATGTTCAGGGTCAGCGAAAATGGACCAAAGAAGCAGCAGGGCAACTTTTCTACGCTGCATAAGAGTTCAGTCAGTTGAAACTGTGGGTAAAGGCAACCCAAACTCGTGTGTAGAATCAAAGTGGGCGAGGTGGCGTGTTTGGGGGATTCACTGATTTGTGCGGAATGGGCAAAAGCCAAGACTAAAAGTTGGACAAAACCCTGCTTAAAAAAGCAAAATGGATCATTTTTGTAAAAGTCAGGCCATTCACTGGAACAACTTGACTAATAAAATATATGATAAATCCCTGGAAACAGGATTGTACCTGTTACGGAAATTGTGCAAAATAAGGATGAGGAAAGTCTCTAGATGTGGACTGAAAAGAAGTTATAGATTTGAAAAATGAACAGATACTGTAATAAAAGTGAACTAAAGAGCTTTTATTATAACTTGTCACATTGACACCTTTTTTTTTCTAAATCAACAAGTGAGAAACTATGTCTGCCAGACTCTCCATAAAACACAAACTATGAATGGCATACTGCGCATCGTCTCATTCATCCCAGAACAAAGACTGTGGGTGGATTATGGATCTAATGTGTTGAGTCTTTGTTCCTGATTTCACAAAAGCAAGTGGACCTAACCTTAACACTAAGCCCCAAACCCACCGAATGAAGTCAAACAATAAGCCAAGGAAGAGGAAAATAAGTCCTCCAACCTAAACAATCACTTGGGTTTTGTGTGTCCCCCCTTTCTAACAGCCTCTGGGTGCATGTCCTGATATCGAGTCCTAATGGTGGCTGATGTACCAGAACCATCACAGTTTGACACAATAACAACTTTCAATTAGGATCATAATGGCAGAAGACTTTTTTTGTCATAGTTACAGAAAAAAAACATGTGGTAAACATTTTGGAAGATAAGAAAAGAGAAAATCAACTTTAATAAACTCCACGTGGAATATATTTGTTACCTATTGGACATAATTGGACTATATGTCCAATTATGTCTAATAGTGATGAATTATGTAACCACAATACAAAACTCTTAGAGGTGGACATTTGTTTTCATAAAATGTTCATTGTGTAGGGTTTTTTTTGCAAATGTACTTTCATAAGCATCTAGCACTATATGCGAGTCCACCCAGGGATGTTGTCTGGAGCTAGTTTCTCCTCTCTGTGGCGTTTGTGAAGCTGCCTCTGTTCATCCCTTACCTTTACTGCCACCGTTACCCCCAACACGCTGCTGCCAAATGGGTCTGAACAAGCCAAAAGTCTCTGACGTTCTCTGTGTAACAGTGGTTCAAGTGTATCACATGTTCAACCTCATCCACTTAATGTTACATTGTGTTTTTAACAAGACCAATCATCTTTGTAAAATGGTAATAATATATGCAGAAAAGTTATGAAATAAACTGAAACAAACATTAATGTGACTTTGATGATATTTCAGAAGAAGTGAGGATGGTTGTATTTGATTTGTTTTGTCGCATGATGTTGCATTAACTTTGTACATGTTTTATTTCAAACTCAAATCAAAATTTATTAGCTAATTGTTGACCAGAAAAAAACTGCTCCGAGTATTTTAATCACATACTTACAGACACTGAGACTAACAACGAACTGCTCTCTTTGTCCCAAACTAAATATTAGTAAAATCTTTGAAGCAACAGCTTGAAAATGTTTCTGTCAATCTTTTCAATTTCAAAAAGATTTCACTAGATGTAGACAATGACTGGTTTTGGACGTTTGGAGTTTTGTGCCATATGTAGGATTCAGACATTGAAGTTAATAACAATTTCAGAGCAATATACATCCTGAAATGGAATAATAACAAAAGAAAAAATGTTTTAAATCACTTGACACTTTAGTCAACTGATAAGCCCGAAGAAAAGCCGTTCAGCCGTTTCACTGGCCACTGTTATTGATTTTTAAATAGAAGTACGATAAATTAGAATATTTTAAGTTGAAGTTCAAAATGAGTGACGTTGTGTAGACGGAGTGTTTGTGCCATGAAAGGAGTCTTTATTCTAGTTTTCTATATTGTCTATGAATCCAGTTTATTTGATAAACTGTTGTCGCCTAACTTGACAGTAAAATATTAAACTGATTTCGACATTGTGCCGCAGACACATCAAACCTGCTTCACTTATGCGATAGACTCACGTTCATGCAGCGTAATAACACGTGATTTTTTAACTCAGCCAATCACGGAGCGGGAACAGCGCAGCCTAATTTGCATGCAGTCGATTTAAGAACGGCTGATCCTTCAGCACCAGCTGCACATTTAGACGTTCAAAACAAATCTGCAGCGATGCCCGAACCGGCCAAGTCCGCGCCCAAGAAGGGCTCCAAGAAGGCGGTGACCAAAGTGGCCGGCAAGGGCGGCAAGAAGAAGAGGAAGACCCGCAAGGAGAGCTACGCCATCTACGTGTACAAGGTGCTGAAGCAGGTCCACCCCGACACCGGCATCTCCTCCAAGGCCATGAGCATCATGAACTCGTTCGTTAGCGACATCTTCGAGCGTATCGCCGGGGAGGCCTCCCGCCTGGCGCACTACAACAAGCGCTCCACCATCACCTCCCGGGAGATCCAGACCGCCGTCAGGCTGCTGCTGCCTGGGGAGCTGGCCAAGCACGCCGTGTCCGAGGGCACCAAGGCCGTCACCAAGTACACCAGCTCCAAGTGAGCGGCTCCGCAGCGCGAACCCAAAGGCTCTTTTCAGAGCCACCACGTCCCCGCGAAGACGAGCGTTCCTGAACAAGATTTCATAATCATAATCTGTAGGAATATGAGGAGTCGCTTATTGTGTAGATGTATGTCAGAAACAGGAAGATGACGTCATGTGCACAGGCTCAAAATTGATCATTATGGCTGTAATATGTATATTTAAGTATGTTCTTTACAGTTTAGGACCCGGAAACTCCAAAGAATCTGCAGGTGACTAATGTTGTCGAGGTGACCTGTCCTGCAAATGAATTATGAAAAAATATTTTTACATGTGAAAAGAGTTGAGTTAAACGTAATGTGCAACATATGGTTAGCTGTGTACATCATATACACGAGTATGGAATTATTTAATAGGAATAAGCAAGTTAAAAATAGGACACACCGTTAGCAGAATTACTAACGTTATTTGTGATCCATAAATTATTTTTTTTTTTCCTTTGGCATCTTATTTTGTAACTTCTACATACTGTACAGCGGAAGTCATATACGTCGTACAGTAGCTTGGCGTCGGTGTTTCTGATTGGTGGATCACATTGAAGTTGTACCTGGACAATGAACGTTTAGACAGCAGGGAATATAAAGCGGACTCCTGTGCAGCCCTATTGTTTACGAACTCGTTCTGTTGAACTGATTGTCATGTCCGGAAGAGGAAAGACAGGCGCTGGAAAGGCCCGAGCGAAGGCGAAGACCCGCTCGTCCCGCGCTGGGCTCCAGTTCCCGGTCGGCCGCGTCCACAGGCTGCTGCGTAAAGGCAACTACGCGGAGCGCGTGGGTGCCGGAGCTCCCGTCTACCTGGCGGCTGTGCTCGAGTATCTGACCGCTGAGATCCTGGAGCTGGCAGGAAACGCCGCCCGCGACAACAAGAAGACCCGGATCATCCCCCGTCACCTGCAGCTGGCCGTGCGCAACGACGAGGAGCTCAACAAGCTGCTGGGCGGAGTCACCATCGCTCAGGGCGGCGTGCTGCCCAACATCCAGGCGGTGCTGCTGCCCAAAAAGACCGAGAAACCCGTCAAGGCCAAGTAGGTTCCGGCCCGACCCCAACGGCTCTTTTCAGAGCCCCCACGTCCCTCAAAGAGCCGCTTCCTTTCCACGACTCGGAGCTGTCGCACTGAGGCGGCTGCTCCTGCTGACACGCGGCCGTGTGAGGTGCACCTTTCCCCGCCTCTCCCTGAGCTGTACCTTCAAACCAGCGGAGCCGCAGAATGATCATTCCTCTGCTCAGATAATAAACCTTGTTTTTGTTATTTTATTTTTTTTGTTTCCATGTTGTTTAAATAAACTGCAAAGTGCTGGAGCCTCAGTAACTCTACTGGAACTTTTGACGTCATTAATCACATGATTCAGTTCGATACCTGTTTGTTTTGTTTTCTTTTTTGCCTTATTAAATGTAACAAGGGTCGGAGCTTCAATCATCTGCTCATCTACCTGCACAGAAACACCAAGTTCTCACTAACCTGCTGTGGAACTGGACCATGACTAACAACTATAAAATACATTTATCACTAGCAGTAAAACTATTTCATATCACATGCGCCTCAATAGCATCTGCTGTACTGTTGGTTTCTTTCTGGGTGACGCTGATCCAGTTTGACTTTGTACGATGTCAACTAAATTTGTGAGTTTTGGACATATTTATAATTGGTCAGTAACTGACAAAAGTACATCATTGTAATGGATCACACCTGGCACAACTTATAATGTAGATTAACATCAAAGTCCAACCAGGCCTTGTGCTGGCTCATATGCGTATTAAACATTTTGCAATATGTCAGTGGTTTTGTTTTTGTCAAATTAATCTAATCTGGTTTTTCCACAGTCACACTGTATTACCAGACAGACGTGAGCAGTCAGGGTCAGTGTGGAGGTTCACAGCTTCCTGCTCTGTTTTGTGGAATGATATTGTGGGAACCAAGAATTCCATAAATCTAGTGTTCTATGACAAAGATCTCTGGAGTGGACCACCGGACACGGGTAAACCTGCCTCTAGGTTCAGAATAACCTCTGTTTATTGTATTTTAGACTTTGTGTTCACTTTTTAATAATTACATCTAGACAAAACACACAAACTAAGCAGTGTTGAAAAGGTCAATGAATCAGTCTCTTGTTATTGTGAAGGTTTTAAAACGGAAACGCTACAGCTTACAGTGTAACTTCATCAGGAAACGGAAACCTAGCGGACTGAGCTCCAACTGACGTTCTTCACTTAGGTCCGCGAAGAGGCTTCAAATACTGACGCTCCCGGCGCCCCCGCCATGAGTGTCGCTACAGTCAGGAACAAGCAGAATCACCATGAGCGGACGCGGCAAAGGAGGGAAAGGACTCGGCAAAGGAGGCGCCAAGCGGCACCGTAAAGTCCTCCGGGACAACATCCAGGGAATCACCAAACCCGCCATCCGCCGCCTCGCTCGCCGTGGCGGAGTGAAGCGCATATCTGGCCTGATCTACGAGGAGACCCGCGGTGTGCTCAAGGTGTTCCTGGAGAACGTGATCCGGGATGCCGTCACCTACACCGAGCACGCCAAGAGAAAGACCGTCACCGCCATGGACGTGGTCTATGCCCTGAAGCGGCAGGGCCGCACCCTGTACGGCTTCGGAGGCTGAGCTCGGACTCTCCCACAACACAACGGCTCTTTTCAGAGCCACGCACTCCGCCTGCAGAGCTCGGTTCTCGCTCCGTCCCCAGTGAAACCCTTCCCATCTTAAGTTCACACGTTCACCTTTGTTTTTAGCTGTCCGGCCCTGACGTCATATTCTTCTCACATTAATGTGTTTTGTTTTTTACTATAGAAACACATGAATGAAATAATGAGAACGTTGTTTAGATTCTGTGATTATAGTTAAAATGTTTGTGTAGTAAATCCAGCTGAATGTGACACTGCGCCGTCTGCTGGTACAATATCAGGCCTACAATCAGTAGTAAACGCAAAGGGCTATGGTTAATCAGAAGAAGCGCGGAGCATTTCCCGACAGGTGTCCGTGGGCTAAGCACCTTAACTTTATTCAAAAGTACACGAAAGTTTCACTAGCACTATGAGGCTAATAGTAACTGATTTTACTTGTTTTCACCGTAATTTTGTTCGGCTTATGAAAAATTTTGTGTTTTAGCTCAAAATGTTGAAGCTCCAGCCTAAGCTAGTTAGCTAAATGTAATGGCGCGGTCTCTCCAGACAAAGCGGATACGAGCAGATCGCTCACAACACCTGACACATTGTGCCTCTTCATCCCTTGCGAAACTACAGGTTACTAATAAACCTGCTGTTACAAAAACAGAGCAGCTCCGAGTGGTCATTCGAAAAAAAGAGACAGAAGACATGATTCCATAGGTCACATAGGCTTCGCCCTCTAAGAGCTGTGGCCGTTGGGATAAGGGCGAACCTGGATGTGCTCAGTGCCCAACTGAATCCACCGGTTCCATAAGGCACCCAACACACCAGCTCAAATGCTCCACCTGGGGTGTCCACGACCAAGGTGGCACCCAGCCTTCCGCATTGAACTCTCTGTCAATAAAGAGGGTGATAAGGATGCACATACCCCCTGAATGCTGTTGCGAGAAGGCAGGGACGATCGTTTACGCACTGTTAAAATGTCAGAAGTATAGAAGTAAACTGAGCAAAGCAGGATAGAAGAGACACTTGAAGCAGAGTTGCGTAAAGGTTGCACAAGAAAAACGCATGGCGAGTGAATGCCTGGCACCAGATCGTTCCGCACTGTAACAGTCGAAATCCTCAAACAAGCTTAATGTGTGCTTGCTGTCTGCAGAACACATTAAGCTGTGTCCGCTGCTGCTTGAGAGGGCAAATCCAACGCCGGCAGACATCCGCTGGTCAGTACAGATTGAGTTAGCCAAATTTTTGTTGTGTCCTTTAAGTAGAAACGAACAAAAGGACCCGAGGAAGCCAACAATGTCTTCCACTCACATCCCATTGAAGATAACTGTGGATAAAGACACTGCTCTTGTAGAGTGCGGACACATAGGCCTGTGTGATGGCTTCATACAACCAGTGGGACAGCCACTGTTCAGTGACCTGTCCAGGCTTCCACTGGGAATGTTCCCTGCAACGCACAAACCGCTACTGTGTCTGACATCTGCAGTTCGCTACATAATGAGACAGCGCACGCACGGGACAGAGACGAGTCTTCGTCCATTTTATTTGTGTGGGGGGGAAGAAAAAAGCCATTTAATGTAATAACTCTGAATTTAAAGGGGGATATTACTTTAGGCATGAATACAGGATTTGGCCTCAGAACAAACTGTCGTCCTTTCCAACAATGAGCCAGGAGGGAGAGACCGAGAGCGCCCACAATTCACTAACTCTTTTAGCTGAGGTCAGGGCAAAGGGAAGCGCAGTTTTCAGTGAGATTCAGATTTCAGAGAGATTTGTGATATCGGCTCCAAGGGGACGCATGTAAAAAAAGCGGCAGTTCCCACTGAGTCGTCATTAAATGTGTCACTGCCTTCTTACTCCTTTCGGAAAGCGTGTTTTAGGGGGATTCAAACGATCAACATCAGCATTCCCAAATTTGTCCTACAGCAATTGAGCCAGTGAGGTGTTCAGCCTCCCCTCGAATTGACTGCACTGAGGGAGGAACAGTCACTAAGCGTTTCTTGGGACGTACTGGGTCTATATCAGCTATATCAGCTTCTGTGTGGAGAACACTGTACCCACCAAGACCATACCGTGCCCTTCCGTCAACAAGCCATGGATTAACCCTGATATAAAGGAGAAGAGAGCTTTTAAATCAGGTAACAAGGAGGAGCTGGGAACTGTACAGAGAACTGAGAAGAAAGATCATGGAAGAAGACGCTTCCTACAGGAGGAAGATGGAGGACCAGCTGCATCAGAACAATGTCAGCGGAGTGTGGAGGGAGTTCAAAACATTACTGGTCACAAAGAGTGCAGCTCTCAGGCTGAGGGGGATCAGCAGGAACAAAGGCGAGGAAGGCTGCGGGCCCAGACTGCATCTGCTCCAGGCTGCTTAAAACGTGCAGACGAACTGTCCAACATCTCTCTACCTGGATGTTGGACTACCTCTCAAACCGACTGCAGTGTCTCAGAATCAGAAGCTGTTTATTGCCAGGCACAGTTAAGACGACCTAACAGTACTAGGTTTTTCTCTTGGTGTAGACATTGCACACAACAAATGTGAAAAATGAACATATTGAAACAAATACTATAATGCAATAATAAAATAAAAGTAAGAAAGTGAATATGTGCAAGTTAAAGTGACTGTCCTTGTTTTGGGGGCTGTTATCGTGCAGGTATTTGGCCAGTGTTCAGCAAGCAGACTGACTGCAGTGGGGGAGAAACTGTTTTTGTGACGCGTGATCCTCGTCTTAACGGACTGGAGCCTCTTGCCAGAGGGTAGGGGCTGAAAGAGTTTATGCCCGAGATGAGAAGGGTCAGCTGCGATCCTGGCTGCATGTCTCTGGGTCCTAGAGACGTCAGCTCTTGGCGCGATGGGAGGTTGCAGCTGATCACCTTCTCAGCAGAGTGGATGACACGCTGCAGTTTGGCCTTGTCCTTGGCCATGGCTGCAGCGAACGAGACTGTGATTGCAAAGTGAGATTCGATTTAATTGATGGCAGCGAATGTGGGGACTCAAGACTGTGAGTCTTACGAGGTTGTCTGCAACACAGGAAAGGGTCAGCTGCAGGGGACTGTTGTGGCTCCATTTCTGTTCACTGTTTTTGCTGCAGACATCCTGTCACCTGCAGAAGTTCTCTGACGATTCTGCCATTGTCGATCTGATCACGGATGACAACGACAGAGAATACAGGGAACGGATCGAGAACTTTGTGGACTGGTGCAAGCTGAGCTATCTCCAGATCATTGCAGGGAAAAGCAACGAGCTACTGGTGGAGTTCCGCAGGTGCTCAGACTCCACTCCTCTACCAGTAAACATCCAGGGAATGGGCATTGAGAGAGTGGACTCTTACAAATACCTGGGTTGTTCCCTGAACAACAAGTTGTACTGGTCTCAAAACACAGATGCACTCTACAGGAAAGGAAAGAGCCGACTCTTTCTGCTGAGGGGACTAAGGTCTTTTGGAGTGCAGGGAGCACTGCTGAAGACCTTTTTATGACTCTGTGGTGGTCTCAACGACCTTCTAGTGCAGACAGGGGGAGACTGGAGAAGCTAGTCAGGAAGGCTAGCTCGGTTTTGGGGACGCCCCTGCACTCAGGAGGATGTTAGCCAAGCACTCATCGCGGGCTGGAGAATGACTCCGACCCCCTGTACGACGCAGCGTCACATTTGAGCAGCTCCTTCAGTAACACACTGTTACATCCAAAATATCTGAAGGAGCTTTTCTACCTGCTGCTGTCAGACTTTACAATCAGAGCTGCTCCCACTAAACCATCGTCACTGTTAGTCACTTTAAAAGTTTTTTGAAAACGTGCGATATAAATGACCCATGGCACAATTGCTTGTATGACTGTGTACATATGTGACATACTTTTAATCCTAATTTGTTCATTTTAGATTGTATATACTGTATTTTTTCCATACTCTGCACATTCCCTGTTGCTGCAACAAGGACATTTCCCCACTTTGGGACAAATAAAGGTTTATCTTATTTTATCATCTTAACGTGGTGGCTTCTTCATACGCTGGAGTAAAAAGGGGAGCAGAGCTCAGGTCATGCAGGTGTTTTTTGGCCTTTGCTCTGGCCTTTCCGGCACCAGTCTTTAGTCTTCCAGACATGTTAAAAACCTTTTTGTCTGTAACTCTGCGATTCACACTATTTGTTGGAAACGCAGTTATCCACGGACCACAGGGTCAGTGGCTCGATCCCCGGTCCCTCCTTGCTGCGTGTCAAAGTGTCCTTGGGCAAGACACTGAACCCCAAGCTGCTCACAGTGAGCACCCCGCATGGCAGCCATTGCCATCGTGTGTGTTCCAAATTACTCTGTAAGTTGCTTTGGATAAAAGCATCTGCTAAATGTAAATGTTCATTGGTAGGTGAAACTTTAGCATGGTTGACCAATCAGAAACATTTACAAGAAGTTACATTTTGTTACCAAAGAGATTAAACAACTTCTGCCACGTAGTTTGTGAGATTTACAAAATAAGACGAATAATGAAATTAAAATGAAAATAAGGTAGAAAATAACCAGGAAACAGTTGCTGCGCGAACAGTAGCTGACATCTCAGATATTAAAGCTTGTAATGTCTTCAGAGTGCTCAAAGGTCTTATGGTGACCTCCCTCACTAGTCTCCTTTGGTTTTTAAGGACAACTGGAGCAAAGCAGACTTAAACATGTGCTATGTTCTTTTATTTCCTAAAAACATGTTAAACTGAATTAAGATATGTTCACTGACTGGGGAGTTTTCTTCTGTCCATCCCCTGAATTCACTAAGTTAACTGAAGTGTTCTTTTGTCTTTATGGTGTATTTTTTTGGATACTACTCATTCAACAGCAACCATTGTATTTGTCCTGGAATACTCAATACTGTACTAGGGTGATCCTTATTTAACTAAATGCAAGGCTTCTGAAACCACTTGTCTGCCAATTGTCATTACACGTGATGATTTAAGTGATTAAACTGGGTTAATGTTTGTACAATAACAGATTTATCTTTTTAATTAATTTAGATTACTTGAAGCTGTTTTCACTTTGACATAAGGGTTGTTTGTACTTTTGTCTGGAAGACCAATTAAAAAGTGAAAGATGAATACTATTTATACATTTTTACATTGCATATTTAAAATATAGCTCTAATTTCCAAAATACACGTAACTAAATTAGCCCAGATTAATACACTGACCTTCATAAAAATCAGATGATACATTGAGCAGATAAATTAATCATCTTCATTGTAGGAGAAAGTAAAAAAACAAAATTTAACCCCTTCTCCCAAAAGTTGTGTCGGGGTTTGCATTTGTATGTAAGATATTCACTTGGATCTGTTTATTTTATGTCCATTTCAAGCTGTGAATAAAAGAAATTGCGGGTGATTTTTTACCAATTAAAAGAAAAAAAATCACTTTACTGATGAAACATAAAATGATCTCCATAGTAACGATTGAGTACAAAGTGGAGAGCAGGCTGGAGGACAGATGATCCCATTACTTACAGTAAAGTAATTGTGCTTATCAAGGTTTATTAAGTAGAGCAGAGTGGAGCAGAGCAGTAAACCCGGTGGAGTGACAGAGGCCCAGCCCCATCACTCTGCTACACTGAGCAGCGCAGCGCAGAGCAGTGCAGAGCAGTGCAGAGCAGAGCAGTGAGCGGCTCGGGGCAGAGGGGAAAGGCATCCCAGCATCCTCGCTGCTTAGCAAAGAGATGTCGGCCATCTTGGATTGTAGCGGGGAAGAAAGATTGATGCGGTGAGCTCCTGCTTTATTCCTTTAAATTACTGTCCGGGCCCTGACCCGCTGAAGCCCGCTGGAATAAACCCGGGTGCCGAGGTGCTGGCCGTGTGCGCACGGGGTGCAGGGAACTGGGAAACGAGGGTTTCACAGCCGAAACTGGAGTTTCGTCTCTTATTGTTGTTGTTTGGGGGAACTAACCGACGGAGGCTAGCAGGCCGAAACCCGGACCGACACACGTCTACCCGCTGCTTTCTCCTCCGCCCGAACCCCTGTGGACTTCACGACGTGCAGTGCCCGCGGCGGGTTGCCAGGCAGTGGTAGAACTCCTCTCAGCCGTTGCCGCCGTCGCTTTCGAACGCTGTCGGTAGCCGAGTTTCTCGCTTGGTCGTTCGCGTTAGCTCCCATGCTAACAGCCCCGTGTATTCATGTAGACATTAGCTGAGGTGTGCTTGTCAGGTAGCAGTAGCTCCTGGTATTTTACACCTTAGAGAGTAACGCCAGCACAGACTTCTCCTTGTTTGGGACTTAAACATCCAGCGCGAAGCAGGATAACGTGCTATCACGAAACAAGCGGGTGCCGGGGAACGAACGTTAGCTTAGACCGGAGCTAGCAGTAGCTGACATTGCTAGCACCAACGTTAGCCTTTTGCGACACTGCTGCAGCTTTAACGCAGCGTTAAAACAACAGACACGCTCACACACGAGTCGGCTGGTGTTTACAACTGGGAGGTGTGCGGGGATTTTTCAAGCAACATTATTTAAACACGGTCTACAACAGAAGCTTGGCAGCGTTTGTTCATTACTGGTAACCGAACCTGCAGCCCTGTGCCCTGTTGCTACTCGGATATGTAGAACATTTGGCCAAACTACTTTAGCAAACAGAACTAATCCTGACAGACCGACGTCTGTTCAAAGCCAGTCACGTTCTGTGTGGACTGCGAGCAGGCAGCAGTTTACAACGTTCAACACATCAGGGTTAAGAATGAAAAAGCAGAATTGAAGTAACGCTAAGTTAGTCACTTTATAATGGAATGTGATGGGGTATGGCGAGTAGAGCTGACCTAAAATTAACGATAGAAAGCTATTTTAACTGCGATCACTAAGATTAACTTAAAGTTATATATTTTGTCATGTCAAACATTTTTTTTTGTTTTCATCCTTTTGTAATACAGAAAATTTTATTTTTGTCACAGTCTACCGATAAATGCCTATGTTTGGTTGCAAAATACCTTCAAATGACTTGTGTAGACATTTTTAATAGTGAAATAAAATATTTGCTTTTATTTAATTAAATCTTTTTGTGTAGAATAGGAAAAGTGGCTACAATCAAGCCCAAAAAAAAAAAAAACACACCTCTTACCATAAGCTGTTGTTTAGAGTTTTATTCCCATTACTATATTGTTAATCAGCCTGACCATTTTTTTGTGTCTGGGTTGTCAGGTGACACACGGCATGTTTGGTGCTAACCGGAAGAAGTTTATGGAGGGAGGAGTAGAGAGTGACTATGTGGACGATTCCAGCCTCTACTACAGCCAACAGTCCATGTTCCCTCCTCATCGCACTGACAAAGACGTAAGTTGTTTTCAGTCTATACTGCAAGGCTTTAAAATTCAAATTAAGCAAATATTTTAAATATTCTGCTATGTGATATTCCTTTTTAGCATTTTTTTAAGTTAAGTATTGCTGGGTGCTAACATGTGTTTTCAGCCAGGTGCTTTGCAAGGCAAAATTGTGGCCAAAAGATTTCACAGAACACTGGTAATTTGGAAATAGTTTGGTTTCCTAAAATTTATCAAGCAACAGAGACATGTCCATTGTCGAAAGACAGCAATGAAGGCAGCAAACTTTAACTAACATTTTGTAAAGGCAATGTAGAAAATCTCTATATACACTACAGGGCCAACAGCAGAGCTCAGGATTCACTCCTGTTACCTTTTACTAATCACCTGAAATTAGATTAAAAAAGGACCAGAAACACAGTACAATTTCATATATTATAGTTTAGCACACAACATCTGTTAGATAGGTAGAACAATTGGATTAGCCTAGAAAAAAAGTGTTCAGCTCTGGAAGTCACAAGATGGCAAAATGTTTCATTTTTCAAAAATGATAACCCGTGCAGAGAAGAAAAAGTTATTGATTTAAAAAAAAAAGTCTACAAGCGTAATAGTTTTATTTATGGTAAATTTAACCCCGCCTAATGTGCACTTAAGCATTTCTTACCATAACAAGTATAGTGTATCCTTCAATTCAAAGGAAACTGCTGAATTTGGAGTGGAAAAAATGTCATTATACTGTCCAGCAATATTGTATAGTGTTAAAAGGACTCTTAAATGTATATTTTCATACTTTTCAGAAAGGGTACTAATCTTAGATATTGTAACCTGACCAGTTTTAACATTCTCTGATGATGCTCACTCCTTAGTCCAGTGCTTCTCAATTATTTTCTGTGACGCCCCCCCTAGCAACTATTTGAGAAGCACTGCCTTAGTCCAACATAATTAAACGCTCATTGGGTTTTCGCATCTGTGCAGATCACTTGCTCAAGTCTGAAAATAATGGTCATGCTCAGGTGGATCCAAAACAATCACACCAAGACCCTTTGCTGGATGTTGTGCTGGTCCTGTCTGAGCTGGCAGCTCACCTTCTTTACAAAACAGTGGACAATGTTGTGTGTGCTGTTTTTTTTTTCTCAAATTGATTTCAGCATGCTCTGCATCGTCGCTTGGTTTATTGCCCAGATAATCACCACAGCTACGAACAGATGCTAACTGTGCAGTTGTTGCGTGTTTCATAGCATTTTTTCACTCATAGGAATATTGACCAGTAGAGAACAGGATCTACATTCTGTTTACTGTCTTGTCTCCTCATGGTTAAATAGATTTCTTTTAGAAACAACTATTCTTGTGTTCTGTTTTGCTTTACTTGACTTTTTCTATGTCAAAAGAAACACTGATTCAGACCAAAGCAAACAAACCACTGGTTTGAAAATGACCTCAGTTTTAGTCCAGTACGATGACATCTGCTCATTTTATCTGCCATTGCTGAGCTTCTCCAAAGGGTGTAGTTTTGTACAGATCCTTTAAAATATTGTTTATTAAGGTTAAGAAAAAAGATAACGATGGAAGGTTTAAACCATGTGTTTTTTTCCCCCTCTGGCTTTAGATGCTGGCGTCTTCCTCTGCTTCCTCAACGGGTCAATTATCACAGCTAGGAGCCAGCTTATATGGCCCACAGAGTAAGATAAATATACTCATCTGTATCTGCCTAAAAGTTTAAGGGTAGTTAACTGTGTATTCAATTTATTTATATGTTACTAATATTGAAAGAAGGAACATATTTAAAAGCATAGCTTACTGACACTGTTCATCTTTCCTTACTGTCTGATATATTTCCATTTCAACTGTGTCTGCGGGTCTGAATTTGGTTTCCCCAAAAGCAGTGATGAACTTGGTTAATTCATATATTTTTCTCTGCAATTTGTGTGGGTCCACATAATATCCTTAGAATTTATTGTTGAATACAACTGAGAAGCAATGAAATACAAAACCACACTGTTAATTAAGGTAAGATCCAAGTGAAACAGTTACAATTCCGTAACACATGTAAAGAAAAGGATCTTTTAAATGCTTAAATTTAAGTCTGCACTAAACTCCACAAACACCCGAGTATAGGTGTTGGAATATCACCCTTTTTGATAGGTTTCTCAGGCTCTTAGCTACACAAACATCAGAAAGATGACAGATTGAAATACGGCATTTGAAATTTGTTGATAATAAACATCTTGCTCCTCTCTGTGCAGGTGCTCTGGGGTTTCCCATGCGTGGTATGAACAGCAGCACAGCACCTCAGTTAAGTCGAAGTGGGCTGAACCAGTCTGCCAGCCAGCTCTCCAGTCATGCTACGACACCTAACACTGGCACAATGCACACGCCTCCATCCCCAAGCAGGTACGGTAAATGGCAAAATGAAAGTGTGAATATAAAAAACTAAATCATGGATTTACATACATGTTGTGAAAGGTTTTTAGAATTATAAACCTCTGTTTTGTGTAATTCTTAGCCCCAGTGCTAAACAAACTAATTTTGTTTTCTTGGAAGTATCTGGAGCAACACACCCCCAACAATGCAGTCAAACACGTACCACATAACCTCAGTGTCCTTGTTTCAAACCTAGTAGTTCATGTTCCTCTTTCTTTCCTCAAACCACTGGCTTCAACGTACTGTTTTTTTTTTTTTCTCGGCCTGTGCTTTCTTCTCCTTCTGCAGAGGTATTCTGCCAATGAGCAGTCGGAGTGTGCTGAACCACAGCCAGCAGGTGGGGGGTCCGACCGGGCAGTCGGCAGGAATGGGAGGTGGAGGAGGAGAGAGGGGAGTGGGTAGTGGTGGAGCAGGGAGGAGCGGCAGTATGGGGAGTCCCAGCCGGTCATCACCCAGCATCATCGGTATGCCCAAACAGCAGCAAGCACGGCAGCCGTTCACTATTAACAGGTAACATACGCGCCTTTGTGTGTACCACATTACTTTACATGAGGAAATTTAACATTTGATCTGCCTTATTTCAGCTTCAAATGTCATTCTGAGGCCTATTCTCGACCCTTTTTCCTGACACATTACTTTAAAAAAATTATTATTTGGCAGTAAGAGATTGTCTGCCTATTATTACTCACTGTTAGGCTTCAGCTAATTATAAATTTCAATACAGATTGAAATGAAGACTGTACGCGCAGCTTTGTCTGGAACAGGGACCCCTGCCCTACCATCAGCTGATTACCTGCATCAGGTGCATTCAGTCAATCAGAAGTTGAAAGATACCAAGGCGCTTCGTCTTCCACCACTCCACCCTTATGTAAAATGGTATCTTCCAGCTTCGGATGGACTGACCACACTTGATAATCAGCAGTTGGCAGGGCCGGAATGGTTGGAAAACAAGCACTGGCAGTTGTGGTCCAGATTTACGTATAACCACCAGTTTAAAATAATGGCCCAAGTCATTTTTTGACAAACGTGAAACAGCGAGGGCCTTTGTTTAGATTTAGAAGCGTTCCTTATTGAAAGCGAAGTGAACATTGATGAGTGCTTACAAAGATCCTTTACCCCTTTCTAAAAAACATATTCTTAAAGCAGTAAACAAGACATCACTGTGCCGCTGTCTCTTTAATGGCTCTGTCTGTTTTGATTTCAGTTCTACTTTTCATATATGAGAATAATCCAGTCTGTCTATGTATGTGTGTGTGTCAGTATGTCAGGGTTTGGGGTAAACAGGAATCCAGGTTTCAGCATGAACAACTCACTATCCAACAACATCTTCAATGGCACAGGTACAAAAAGAAAAACTTAATAATATTGTCATTATCGGATTGTCTTCTTTTTTGTTTAACATTAGTACAAGCTCGCAAACTTTTTTTTTTTTTTTTACACTTGTGTAAATTTTTCTATCTGTGTTCGCACAGACGGCAGTGAGAATGTGACAGGGTTGGATTTGTCAGATTTCCCAGCGTTAGCAGACCGGAGTCGAAGGGACGGAGGCTCGAATCCCACACCACTGCTCAACCCGTTAGCTGGTCGTGCTCCTTACGGTACAAGTCATTGTGTGTAATAAGCCTTCATAAAAGATCAGACGGCAAAAAATATCTGGAGTTGGTGTATGTGAGATTATCTGGACCTTATCCTGCAAGTTCCCTAGTACAAAGTTTCCTCAATATAAAACTGGGAAGCGCAAGAGAACTGGGCTGAAAACTGCATTCAGTGAATCCACTTTACCATTAAAGCTGTAGTACTGTGGACTTAACATAGCTCAGAAAGTATGTGAATGTCTTTCCTTTATTTTTTTTCTTCTCCTAAGATACATTATTTGTAAAAACAACATGCTTATACATGTGTTTATGCTGCACTTGCATGTCCGTGCATTCCCCCCTATTCAGAATGTTACCACTTCCATCTCATTTTGAGCCAGGAAAAACCCTAAATCTGTATTTGTTTGTGAGCTTTCAGTTACATTATTTGACCTTCCCTGGCTGCAAGCAATAACTGAAAGTTTTCAGCACTAACAAAATTACAGGAATTTTCGCTTGCCATAATATATTGTTTTGTTGACACTAGAATGAGCAGCGCATTATAGCAGAACATTATCGTCTTTCCTATATGAATTCAAGACAGTGTCCTCAGAATCAAGTCCAGACACTGCCCAGGGTTTTCATTTCCACATGTAACACACAGCAGGAGTCAGAAGTGATCTCACATGGAGAATCTCTGCTTGATTTTAATAAGAGGTTGTGCTAGTCAAAAAAAAAAAAGGAAGTAGCAGCCTTGGCAGTCACCTGAGAGAGACATCACCAACTGGCCAGTTGGCTTGCTTTAAATCCTCTCAGCAATTCAGGACAGAGCACCATGGCCTGAGCCGGTACATCTTACATGGACTTTTGGGGCTCAAAGGATGAAGTCTGGATAACTTCAACACTGTCTGACTAGAGTATTTGCATTCTCACATCTAACTTTCCTGAGTAAGTTCTAGAGAAGTTCAGGGTTTCAACACGCATCAAAATGGCTAATGAGTCACGGGGACATTTATAGCAGAGGTTTGTAATTCATTTGGAGCGGAAGCAGGAATCAAAAGCCACATCTGCTAACGTCATGAAAAACTTATGTCACGTTGTATAGATTATTAAATGTTTAGAAACTTAACTTACTCTTGTTTGTTTTTTTCTAGTTGGCATGGTAACCAAGCCATCCAGTGACCAGTCACAGGACTTCTCCATCCATAATGAAGATTTCCCAGCGCTACCAGGGCCAAACTACCAAACAAAAGACCCTACCAGCACCAGCGAAGACAGCAAAACGGTTGGTATTATAATTTTTCCATGTTTTTATCTTTTTAGTTTTCTATTACGTTCATTTCCCTCTTTCTCCTGTCATCGACATCTCTTTGCCGTCTTCTCCTGGCCTAATTTCTTGTTAGTTTTCTCTCCTATATCGTCCTTTCACGTCCTGACGGTTGGCCCTTGTTTTTGGAACTATTTTGGTCCAATCAGAATCTGAACTCATCAGGAAAGCCCACTTCGAACTCAGATGGTCCAAAGTTCCCTGGCGATAAGAGCTCTGCCCCCAGCAACAACAACCAGCAGAAGAAAGGGATTCAGGTGCTTCCTGACGGTGAGAAACACAAACTGTAAAAATTATTATGAGGTGGGCAATAGGGTTTAGTCTAAATGATTGTCATGTGTTGTCTCTGTGTCCCAGGGCGTGTGACCAATATCCCGGTTGGCATGGTAACGGATCAGTTTGGAATGATCGGCCTGTTGACATTCATTCGGGCGGCAGAGACCGACCCCGGCATGGTCCACCTTGCGCTGGGCTCCGACCTAACAACGCTCGGCCTCAACCTTAACTCACCCGAGTAAGATGGACACACACACATTTTTAATTATGAAGAGTTTCCATGATCGGATGCAGGACATTATTATAAAATAAAGTAATGGCGTGTGGATGACAGACTTTTTTAAGTTTAAGAAGTTTTAAGTATTGTTTTTCTTCCCAAAATGTCCAGTAAGAACACACATAAATGTGGCATAAAAAGAGCAACATAGGAACAAAAGTTACATGCTGTAAATACTTGTAAGTCTGCATATGTAACTTTTTACAAGACATTTTTTGTGTATTTTTGCATTACAGGCAGTTAAATGTGTTTTACCCCACAGTGATTATTAAAATATGCTCATAAGTAAAGGCATTAAATTGTCATTATGTTTCCTCTCTTGAGCTTTCTAGCTTGATTAAGTTTCCCTGGGTTAAGACAGGTAGCATGTCTCGGAAACCGGTCCCATTATAGTTAAAGGGTCTCTGCACACTAGGGTTCTATTCAATCGTCAGATCTGGTGTATTTAAAACAGACAAATTGAGGAGCCAAGCAACTCTGCGTGTGCTTATTATTTCAAGTTTTTCATCACTAGATGAAAGTGTGACGTAAGTGTGTTGCATTTGCTCTTTTTCTGTCTTTTTCAATCAGGAACCTTTATCCTAAGTTTGCATCTCCCTGGGCATCAGCTCCATGTCGACCGCAGGATATAGGTAGGTTTGAAAACTTTTGAAGAATTTTTACTTCCAGAAAAGTTGGGAGCTCTGTAAAATGTAAAAAAAAAGATATGGCAATGATTTGCAAATAATACATGTTGAAACTATGAAATTGTTTTGTTTTTTAAGTTGCTCATTTTACCTTTGTTAGCAGCTGAATGTGGAAACATGGCAAAACCAGTCTATCAGTCACTGATACGTCTGGGCTATGCATCTCAGAATAAACTGTTGAGTTTCTTCCAAGTCACAAGTTTAATTAACTCAGATTTAGCACAAATGCAGTCACTGCAAGACATGAGAAGCACTAAAATTGTTAAAGTCATTTAAATTGGCAACACTTTACACGCAACATGTTGTAATATTTTCTAGCACGCAAATAGCTAAAATTAAGTAATGTATTTGCACTTTGATCTGTTCCCATCTTCAAACTTAATATTTATTTCTTTAATATTTATTTTACTTTTCACTTTAATCAGTTGTTAGGTTTTATTTTTATTTTTATCTGGACTTTCAGCTGTTTTTTTTTCCTCATCCTGCAGATTTCCATGTCCCATCAGAGTATTTAACCAACATCCATATAAGGGACAAGGTTTGTACTTCAATTAACACGGCAGCATCTGTTTTGCTATATTTAAGAGCATACTGAAAAATGTCCCAACCTTTATTCTTCTTTTATCTTCAGTTAGCAGCTATCAAGCTGTCTCGGTATGGTGAAGATCTATTGTTTTATCTCTACTATATGAATGGAGGAGACCTACTACAACTCCTGGCTGCAGTAGAACTGTAAGAACACCACACGTTAAAACACAAATGAGCAGTTCTTTTTTCATTGACAGTTTATTGATGGATCTTGTTTTTGATGTATTTTTTTTAACTGCACACAAACAATAAATGAGATTACTTTTTTTAGATTTCATCGACAGTGTAGTGTGACCTACACTATCGTTCTTTATCAATTTAGATCATGAACTGATCAGTTTTCATTCTTGGAAATGGCTGAGCATCTAGATCAAGTTCAGACAGCTGCAGTTTGTCTACAGTCTCCTCCATTCTCTCGCTCATTGAGTTACCAAAATTTTAAAAAAGTCCCGCAGATGTCCCTCGCAGCTTGATGAATGAGCTCATCACCATAGCCCAAGTATTTTTTTTCTTGGGAATATGGTTTGCATCTAAATAAGAAGCTTCTAGTGCTGAAGCACTGACATAGTTTTTTTTTTCTTCTTTCAATTCAGCTATATTTATATAGCACCAATTTACAGCGAAGACACCTCAAGGCACTTTACATAACAAAGTCCAGACTATAAAGACATTTAAAGAAAACCCAACAAATCCCCCTTGAGCAGCTATAGGCAACAGTGGAGAGGAAAAAAACTCCCTTTAACGAAAAAACTTCCAGCAGAACCAGGCTCAGGGTGGGGGACATCTGCCATGACCCGTTGGGCTGAGTGGAAAACCTTGGGCAGGTTGGTAGGACCAATGGAAGACACACAGCTCCAAAGCAGGGGACACCTGAAGACAGGGACAGACAGAGGGATAAGCACAAATGCACTCGGATCTGGCTGTTTTGCTCAAATCCCCTTTTAAATAACTGTCCAGTTTCATTGCCTCATTTGCCAGCTTCTCAGACCTGACATCTGTCACTTTATTTTAATACATTCTATGTAAGACTTTATCCTGATAAGATTCAATGAAAAATTTAACAATTTTTAAAATGTAATATGTAATTATAAACAAAAAAAAATTGGCATTTTCAGAAAAGTAAACATCAGCAAAATTGTCTCCTTATAGGTGGTCTCGGACGAAAAATCCTTGTGTACAGTACCACTAGCCTGTATGAGTAGACTTTAATATTTAGGTTTCTCATGTTAGACATAGTAACTATGAACTGACCACTTTGACACATCTGTGTGTATGTCAGTATTTACCAGATGATTTTGTTAGACTGTAGTGGGTGGACCAGGGAATGGGGCACATGTAAGTGGTTTTACATTTTAAAGTTAAATGCATCAGTCAGAGGCACTATGAGAGCAAAAGGCTAACGATTACTTACCATGGTCGTACACCGACTCCCTCAAGCACTAAATGTATTAATTAGTAAACATGCTCATCCGAAATAGTAAAATTTTAAGTGGCGATCAGCCACTGACTGTGTTCACATACACTTCAGTAACTATGTTACAGTGAACTTTGTCAGGACAGCTGATGTTTTAAGTGTCATGTATACAGGAAAGCTGGTTTATGAAATCGGGGAAGTGGGATTATGGAAACCTGGTTTCCCAATGTAGATTTCTGACGGAGAACGGCGATGACTCCGCCATGTATACTCATAATCGTGTTTGTAATCGACACTGTCTAACTGCAGCTGCAGACAGTAAGCTGCACGCAGCTGAGTGAAAGATTAAATCAACGGAGAGATTGTTAAGGAGTTAAAGAGGCGATGCCACCTAATTTAATAACAAAGTCGACCTAGTGTGTGATAGAAATGTTAATTCAAACCAAGTGTCTTGGAGAAGTGTAAAGAAGTCTCTTCCCCCATAGATTTTTTAAAAGTCAGACTGTTGTCTTTGAACTGCACGGGTCTTTCCTTTTACTCCCTCTGTGTTGTCACACATATTCGTAATGCTTTTTAGAGGAATGGGAAGTTTAAAAACCAGCTGCCTGACTGACTGAGAGAGATGCAACACAATGTTGGAAAAATATTTTCAGGTCATTATGAAACGCGGGCTGTAAGAATGACACTGTAGATGGCTGAGGGTTGAGGTAATTGTATTTTTTAATTGTCAGTTATGTGTTTACAGACCTTTCCAAAGTTTGCCTCTTTCAGTGACCAAAATGGAATTTGAAAACAAATACAAAAAAAAACCTACTACAAAAAAAAAACAGAACTTTAATTAAACCAATGCGAACTTGACATTTCTGAGTGAGCTGTGGACAGTAAGTGAGCAGCGGAGTGAGTGAACTGTTTGTAATAGGTCTGTGTTTTGGCAGGTTTAACAGGGATTGGAGGTACCATAAAGAGGAGCGGGTTTGGATCACCCGAGCTCCAGGTATGGAGCCCACGCTCAAGACCAACGCCTATGAGAGAGGGACCTACTACTTCTTCGACTGCCTCAACTGGAGGAAAGTGGCCAAGGTGAACACAAAGACGTACTCAGACTTTGCATCTCAAAATATACAACTCCGTAAAGATACGATGTTTCAGAACTCTTTACATTTGCTGCTGTAAGTTATTTGTATGGATTAAAAAGTTACGTGATGCCCATGTGAGGGACTGATTTCTTCTTTTTGTTTAATCGGTTTTGTCACGAGAATCATATTTTGACAGTACATAAGTAGTTGTATATCACTGACCAGACTGTGACTGTACAACAAACGTTTGTTCAGTTATCATTTTGACAGATTCAAGTGAAACAAGCTTCAAGAAGAACACGGCACAAACGGTAACGCAGTTATTAAAGTCAGTCTCACTCCGGTGTCTTTGTTCTCAGGAGTTTCATCTGGAGTATGACAAACTAGAAGAGCGACCTCACGTTCCCTCCACCTTTAACTACAACCCTGCCCAGCAGGCCTTCTAATTGGCTGTCCCTCCTCCTGCCTGCTTGCCATTGGTCCTCCTGGCTCATCAATCACCACCCCTTCTAGGTTTTTTGCACCTCTACACACACAAAGTGCATCTGGCCATTAAGGACTTGGGATGGGAGAGGACATGTTGGCTCCCGCCCTCCCAAACCACCTCTCTGAATAGACTTTTATCATTTTATCCTTTTCTGATTGCTTTTTGTTCTTTACCTCATTTTCGATTTTTTTGGACATTTTATTTACCACCCCTCCTCCATGGGTTTGGTTCAGTTGGTATGTTTTGTGGAGCACGGATTGGTGACAGTACAATACGAAACACAAGCACTGCAAATAACTGTCCATCTGATTGAGTGATTCATGTTTTTATTCCGTCTAAAGAATTGACTATTTTTGTCTAGAGAAGCTTTTAAAAAAATGATTTTAACACACAATAAAATCACCTGTCACGATGGATAATTATTTCACACTGTGTCACACTTCTGACTTTGACAGGAAGTGTAGACATTTATAATTTTCTTATTACCAGGTTTTTCCAGCATTACAAATTAGACCATACACACATCAACAGCAAAAAGTGGTCAGTCAGGAGAGGAAATGCAATGTACATTGTAGCACTATTTCATAATAAAAGAAGAAAAACAAGATTTATTTTCTTTTTTTTTTTTGGTTTGTTGATGTTCTGTTCAGACACTTCAAGCAGCAACAGGTTTAATTTGAAATGCTGAGGTGGATTTTGTATCAGTTTGGAGGCGTGTAGTAGCCAGAAACACAAGCTCACTGAACAAACACAAAAGCTTTCAATATGATGTGTTTAGCTTTAGACGTTGTCGGAGGCTGTTTTTCCTCCAGCAACTTATTATGTCAGGCTAAGTCTGGCATCAGTTATATGTTTAATCTTATTGTCAACAAATCCCATAGAAAGATCAGTACCACTTGCGGAAGATAAAAAATGTGTCAAATCCTTCCAGTTTTCAAACAGGCTGCAGCAAACAGTAGATTGTGCATTTGTTGAGGACAACTTTTACCTGGAGACTTTTCCACATGTAATGCCCAGGACCCTTAAAATCAAACAAAACCTTCTTGGGGTTACTCATGGTAAGTTTTATACTCAGTTTGGAAGGGAGCTATGAACATTTGTTATTTAAATTACTTTTAGAAGTGAGTTTGGGTCCATACATTTAACTTGTTGGGAAAACGTTAAAATTGAGTGCATTCAAGTAAGTTAAAACATGTCGACACATGCCTTTCACACTGACAGCTCTATCAGTTTTCATTCACTGCTTTTTTTCCTCACTTCATATATTTTTGGTTTTCTATCATCTCCCACTTTCATTGGCAGTTTGTTTTTCTGTCTTGCAGCAGTTGAACCAATCAAGAAAAGTTTGACATTCGGGAAATGCTTATTTGCTTTCTTGTTAAGTTCTTACCACTCTCACTGCCAGCCAGCTGTTAATTAGCTTAGCTTAGTGTTAACAAACCAATTCAAATAAAGCATGTTTGTTTTTTAGGTTAGCGCTGCTGTGCTCACACTGCTGAGAGGTGTGCTCCACTGCACAAGGCGACAAGAAAAATACCTGCAAAATTACCATAAAGGTATCTATTATTCCATGTAGTTTAATGCATGTGAAAAAGTACAAAATTATTTGAGAGTTTGGTTTACTTTCTACACGCAGCAAGTCGTCCAATAAGTTATTTTTACACCGTTTGCTCAAGTTATGATGTTAATTAGCGAGTCTGTGACAGGTTCATTTTGTCACCGTTGGACAGAGCCATGCTAGCCAATTTTTTGCTAAGCTAAGCCAAATGACGGCGTTAGGTTCTTATACGACATACAGGCATGAAAATGATGTCAGCCCAGTAAGAAGGCAAATATGATTTCTTTTCCCAAATGCCACATCTTTCATTTGAGGTGATTAACAGTCCAGCAGGAGTATAATCAACCCAAAAATGTCCTTGTGTAGAAAGGAAAACATTATTTTATTTTTTAAATTCCCCCAGGAGGCACCAATGTGTGTGTGTGTGTGTGTGTGTGTGTGTGTGTGTGTGTGTGTGTGTGTGTGTGTACATATACATATGTATGTATATGTGTGTGTGTGTGTATATGTATATGTATTTAAATATATGTATACATAAATACAAGGCAGTATTTTTAAGAAAAATAGGAAAAACAAAAGAGAAATTTGTCAGAAAGCAGGGGGACCTCCTCCTCAGCTGGCCACCAGTATATAATGCAATACTAGACTTCCCGTAACCACGGAAACCACCATGGCAACAGTTGACAGGGGACCACGTCCAACTCCGCAGACGCCAACCACCTTCTAGGAGCAGCAGCTGCTGCCGTGAGGACGACGACATTTGCCATGGTTACAGGGGCCAGCTCTTTCAAACTGCAGCAGCAAAGCCAAGGACACTCCCACAGACCCCATGTGACCTGTTTGAAAGGATTTGATTGGAGGAAGAGGACTGAGGCACTTGGCCGTTGGCTGTTTTATTAAATATGGCAGCTAGTGTTTTAATAGCAAAAAGAATTAAATAAATATTCTGGTAATGAAACTGAAAGATGCGTTTTGTATTTATTGTTGCACTTGTCCTTATCTGGATTTACCATTTGGTGCATATATTTCCATTCAGTTTTTTTTTTTTACATATATAATTTTAAAACAGATTGAATAAGCTTTTTTTTAAATTATTCAGCATCCAGTTTAAAGAGCTCAAAAGTAACTGGAAAAAGTAATTGACTTGTCACATTTAATTCTTGGTTGTTTCTCACAGTCAATAACTGCTTGAAGTCCAACAAATGTTTTTCCTGATTCTTTGTTGTTGGGAATAGCTGATGTTGATTCACTTTAAGCAACTTATTGACTGTGCAAAATGTGTATCACGGCTGTCTAAAAAAAAAAAATACTGAATCGTGATCCTTTGCACTACTTTTTATTTTTTATTACGTTCAGCCTAATATGACTTTTTTTTGTCTCAATTCTTTTTTACCACTTTTTATTTTTATTTATTTTCATAACTCAAAGTTTTTTAGTTGTTCATTTATTCTCTCTTTTTTTTTTTTTTTTTTACTCTACTTTAATGCAAATGGAAAAGCTTCAGGGTAATATGGGTCAAACAAACTTCCTGGTCCCCATACGCCATCTTTAGTTTTCTCATTTCTGCCAAGTATCATTGTAAACCCCAAAGTTATTACTTTTGCAAACATATAAGCACGATTCTAAAAACATATTTTGAGGATATTTGGTGTTTCTGCTTGACTGAAAAAAAATATTCAAGCACAGAGACACATTTCTGTCTATTGGTTAATTGTTGTAATTATTTTCTTACTGGACATTGTCTCCTTGTTTTTGTTCTATGGTGGAAATTTGACAGAAAATTGAACTGTGCTTTTGTAGTTTGTCCATAGGGTGGCAGTATGAGACAAAGGACGATCCACAGGCTGAAAGGCGGGTAAGTTCAAAATTCAATCAACTTTATTAATCCCAGAGTGTTTCAGCAGCTTTCTTCTTCAGAGAAAGAAAAGAAACAGACCAACACAAAAGCGAAAAGGCACCAACAACATTGGGCTATGGAACCACAAAATCCAAGATGAATACGACTTACAGTAACCAGCTGTGGTTTGCAGTGACGATAGGACGACTTAAATATTGATTTGTTGATTGTTCTGAATAAGCACATATCAGCCTGTTGTTTACATAATAGTTATTAGTGAGTTCACCTTGTAATCAACATTTTGAAACAAGTCAGTAATTGAATTTGTGGCAATGGAAAAAAGCACCAGATACAGGTGTCAAAGCTTTTTAAAAAGAGAAAAAGATTCATGTTAAATAATATGGAGCAGTCAATTTAAGTATTTGTGCAGCTGCAGCACTAATATCAATGTTTTGATTTTTCATTAGAGCTGCATCCAAGGTGGAGTTTAATGGAGGCAGAAACACCTGGAGGTGAACACACAGACACACACACGGTACTCTAAAGAAAGAGCTACTGAGATTCTTTATCTGAACAATAAGCATTGAGGTGAGAACAGTAAAAGACTTAACGTGGTGGTAAAAGCAGCAGCTGAGCGAGTTTTACTCCAGCAGCAAAAACACAGGGACAATTAAAACCATTGGTTATAACGACTTTGAAGCTGCTGCAGAAAAGCAGCTGATGGAGGAAAAACTGAAATAAACTGAAAAGTGTGAGGACAGGCATCCTTAAATGTAATCACACATTTATTCTGTTTCATTAATTCCGTCATTTAACTGTAAGAGTGTACAAACATTTTCATATACTTGTTGCAAAAGCAGTATACTACCTTTCATTTAGTTAGTATACGGTCACGTTTTTTCATCTAACCAGAGGTGTACAAGTGATTCGATCTACTAACGTAACAAAGTGTGGGAGGAGAATTTTATTTGTTAATTCACTCGTTGTACTTTAAATAAAAACATTTCCATTAATTTTTCCTGTATGTTTTATCCAATTGCTAAAGTGAGCCCATTGTCTTCACCTTCATCAGTGATGGGGGTGCAAACGGTTGCTCTGTTGATCTGTGTAACGTTCGTTATCAGTAACAAATGACTCGCTGGTAATAACCTTCATTATTGTGATGATGTCTGCCTCTTTGATGTAGAATTTTGAGATTTGCCCAGACTGGGGCGCACTCTCACATTGTGACCAAAAAACTCCTGAAACGTACTCATATTTTTTAATGAAATTTATTCATTATATTAGTGATTTATTTCAGTCTCTAATTGGTTTAAAGATCTTGAGGAGGTACCTACCATCTTATCCCTCTGACAGGTGTCACACCCGAAATGGCCGTTCAGATTTTGTGGGTGACCAGTGCCACCCTTGGCGCCCCTCTGTGCCCGCCCCCTCTGTGCCTGCCCCCGCTCTCTGTCACTGCAGCCGTGTTCTGCACCACATTTTAAAGCAACATATTGTTGTTGCCTGAATTCATTTTAATGAACATGTGATACACAAATTCTGCATTGACATTCTACATTATAAAAAGTTTTGGCTTTGTTTGTTCTTTGCATTTTTTAATAAATATAATCTACATTACATACGCAGTATACGACCAACTCTGTTAACATTTCTAAGTGTGCTGGTGTTTATGGTTTTTATTGAAGGCTGCCTCTCTAAAATGCAGGAGCCTATTTTTGCATTCTGCTTGTGTTTTGTAATCTGATAAACCCTCCAGGATTTGCACAGTAAGAAAGCAGTCTGTGTTATGTGTTTAGCATCCACTGCTGCTGGTGTTTGCAGACAAAATCATATTCTTCCTCAAATGTGGTGCAGAACAGAGCTGCCGTGTCACTTCCCTCCATCGCAGGCGGCCATGGTCTCTGTAATGGAGGACGATACCAGGCTGTTGCTCACTGGTGCGATTTTCCATCCAACGTGGCCCCTGCACCAGCTCTTTGTATCAGCAGCCGTTGAGTGTTTTTTCAGGACAGCAGGAGTAAATATTGTGCAGCCGGCCGACGTCAGTCAGACGAGGCCCTTTTCTGTTGGTTTTTGTTTTATTTTTGTGAAAACCCAAATCCCGTTCACACAGGATTCCAACTGTTGCCACAGTCTGCCTTTCATATTCTCTTCAACCAGACACTTAGCAGATTTCAGTTCGTGGACATTCTCTCAGCTGTTTTCGTTTCACATATAAAAGCAATCCAAACTATTCGAACAGTGAGATGAGGCGACATTTCTGTCCGTTGGCCTTCAGATGGCTGTTACTCGAACACTGTGGTGTTAGTCTGTTTGTGAACGCTCTGCTCAGACACGTGGTTTTCCACACTGATGTCCGTTATTACCGTATTTTTCGGACCATAAGCCGCTACTTTTTTCCGACGTTTTGAACCATGCGGCTTTTACAGAGATGCGGCTTTTCTATGAATTTTTCTGCAGCCCGCAGATGGGCGCTGTAGATGGAAGTCAGTGCAAACAAAAAAGCGCCAGTTTTTATTCTTAGCGCATGCAACCCAAGACGCACAACAGCAAACATCAGCACTTTACTGCCGTGTTACAGGCACCATTCAGGTTCAGGTGTATGAATAAACACTTATGGTACAAAATCTTTTGTTGAGGGCAGCAACTCCTGCGTAATTCGTGAAGAATAAGAGACGTCTTCTCCTTTGGCTATGGAACAAGCCGTTTATTTATAACAAGGACGTTTTTGTCGGCTCTGTACATTCAGCCACACATACACGTAAACGCACTCTTTACCGTAATGCCGGTAAAACAGCGCACAGAACATCCTCATGCCTACTGTGAACAATGAGTAGGAGCGCATACAACAGATATTATTACTCAGCCTGGATATTGGCGGCTTATAGTCCGATGCGGTTTATATGTGACAAAATATATATTTCTTTCAAATTTTAGCGGGTGCGGCCTAAATTTAGGTGCGCTCTATAGTCCAGAATTTACGGTATTTCTAATCTTTTGATCTGCACAGATGATAATAATCCCGCCACATGCCTCCCTGATTACCGATGCATAATGCTGAGGCTTTATTCAGCGCAGACACAAAGAGAGATAACACTAAACATGCGCGAGAGGTTGGAGAATATCATCGTTTACCCATATTTTCATGCCGTAGCCACAGAGAGCAGATCTTCCTGCTGATTTTCAGTGACTTGACCGTCATTTGATTGTCAGCTGATGTTATATAGCTTTGTCTATCCAAACAGTTAAAAATCCAGTGTCATTCAAAGTCAATCACACATTCTTCTTTTTTTTTTTGGTTTAATGGGCCTCATAAGTTGTGCAGCACCAACGATGTGCATGTGTATGTATCTGTGTGTATATATGTGCCACGTGCCGCAGTTATGTTAACATTGGCCTGTAGGTGTGAGGGTGCACACGACTTTGCAAAATTTTAATTCACCTTATTTGTAGATACTGTGAGTATGACCTTTACGCAGCACTGCAGCTAGTCACTATTGAACATTGTTTACTACCAATTTTAGAAGTAGTGATTCATGCTCGAGCAGAAAATTAATCACAAAGCATTTAGGTGGTATATTCCTTCGTCGTGCAGGAGACGTGTCCTTTGATTCTAGCTTCTTGTATTTGCTGCTTTTCAAAATCAGTTTATTCTAAGGTAAGCAGCAGTTTCAGGGTTTGGGACTGTTGCTTGGACACATCAGAGCACATGATGATATTCACAATCCATGAAAGCAGATTGAAAATTGTGTTATTTGCATTTAGTTTTTACATTTAGTACAGTCGGCATTGTCCAGCCTGGGGGACAAAAGACCTCCTCTGCCTGGTGATGGGGTTGGCGAAGCCTTTGATGGCCACAAATGTATAGTGTTTTTTGTGCCATTATTGAGTATCTGTGCAGAACAGACCCCTGGTTGTAGAATGAATAGAGCAGCGTGTGTGTGTCCACTGTGTAAACAGGTCTGTTGGGAGCTAATGGAAAGTACGAACTGACAACACACAGTAGTGCAGCATTTAGAGGTGAAGAGCAGACATTTACCTCAAGAGTTTGGTGGAGACCAAAGCTTGGCTAAAAGAGAGTAAAGAGTGGACTCCTCCTGAAGAAATGCGACATAACGTGGCCTTTAAAAGCTCAGCTACGACTGCCTACATTTGCCCAAATAAATGAACCGACTGGGATGGACTCTGGCCAAAGGGATAATTGCACCATCTTCTCCATAAACGCCGATAGATTTATTGTGTGTGTGTTGTTCGATTACGGCCTTTGGCTTGTCAACAGGTTCCTTTTTTTACACTTGCTGGCTCTTCACTGGCAGCTGAGGTGGAGAGAAATCAATACATTTCAGTCAAACTCATTGATTGTTTGGTCCTCTGAGGTGGTTTTGGATGGTCTGTTGCATCTTTCACAGCGATCTAACCCCCCCCCCCCCACCACCACACACACACACACACACACACACAAGTGATGAAACTATCGACCACTGTTAAAAAAATGTGACATCTCAGCAGCAAGTAATGAAGTAAAGAGAGTAAATGCAGATGAGAACACTGCCAGTAAGGGGGATTTTAAAACCCCTTAAAACTTTTCCAAACAGCAAATAAAAATATGTTTTGCAGCTTTAACCTGGAGTGGGCTTTTGTGGCACCAGAACTTACCTGAATCCAGACGTATTGACACCTTGGTCTTTGCTTGTGTCTTTACGTGTCTTAGTTACTACAGACACCAGACGGGTGCGTTATAATTAAATGGGTTGCAGCTCTGGCATCAGCGTTTGAGGACATAATAATAATGTCTGTGTCCAACAACAGATTTCTTGTTTGAGTGTCTACAGACTTTTGGCCGTGCAGTGCAGCCTACTGCTATTTGTGACGTTTCTATGGTTTCACCCCCCTTCCTCTCTGCAGGTTGAGTGATGCTCGATCGCCCCGGTGGCCTGATGATTCAATCCAGATTTGTGTTTTGTTTCGCCGGTGGCTGCGTGTTGTTCTCTCTCTGCTACATGCTCGATGAGATAATCCTCTTAGAGCAGGCCGAGCTCGCCGGTCTCTCTCTGAAACATCCAGCGTTTCTCACATTCTCAGCTGTGCAGTTGGACCACGCTCCCAACTCCCTCACTGTTGTTGAGCGGTCGTTGATATAAAAACATTGAAGGTAGTGACGTGAATATTGAGACGATGGTGAGGTTCATTTTAAGGATTAAGATCAGCTGAACAAAGTTTGATGAAAAGCTGAAGGAATTCTACTGTTTCTGTCGTAGTTTTCCTTTTATGTATCACCTAATGAAATGATCCTCTATTGTTATTGTTATTATTATTATTATTAGTTTTGAATGTGGAGATGGAATTATAGCAGCTCTAATTTTTCCCTATTAGTTCCAAACAGCTCACTACTCATCCAGTTTCTTGGCTTGGGTCAGGAATCTCTTATTTGTCCTTATCACGGTTTTGTTTCTGACCTGAAAAGTCTCAAACCAGATAACAGTAAGACATGTTGGTGGGTCCAACACTTTTATCAGGACATATTTCAACAACTATCAACACGGATGTGCCACTGTCATAAACTTTGGTCTAGATATTTATGTTGACGTTCCTTCATGGTCCGGTTCTGAAGCACCTTTAGCCACTGTAGGCCTATTTGTGGTCAGCGCCGTCCCCCTGACCACAAAATTTTAACCTTTGGCGCCCAGCAGTTCCAGCAACTGACGCAGATTATCAAATCGACTGGCCTTAATGTTGTGGCTGATCTGGTTGGACAGATGAAAGATTCATAACCTGTGATAAAACAGACAAACTTGTATATTTATAATGTTCATAAACATATAATGATTTATTTAATTTAGCTTTTAGCTAACCAGGTAAGCAGAATCAGATTTTGCCCCCAGGAGTCAGCAAGTTATCTGCTGTGAAACGTTTGGCCCGAGGAAAATCTGAAGCTGACATAAGTTACCGGCAGCAGTTGTAGCTCGGTGGTTTATTCCTGCAGATGATGGAGTGTTATCTCCCCCCCCCCTTTTGTTTATTACTGTTTACAACTGTTTTGAAAAGGAGTTAAAAGTGGTAAAATACACTATTGGCCTTTACATTTTGGCACCCCAATTAAAAATACCCTTCACAGTGGAAATGTAAAAGGAGACGTGGTAAAAAAATACTTCAGATTTGTCATTTCTTAAATTGTCCCTATTCATAATTGAAGCATGAAGTGACTGACGGACAGAGTTCGGAGAGACGAACTGAACCGAGATGAACGAGCTCCAACTGGGCGGGCGGGGATAAATGAGGCACGTTTGGAGACAGGAAGCAGTCGCTGTTCAAACTGGAGAGTGTCTCTGCGCGTCCATCGTCCTCCTCCGTCCTCCTCCATCCTCCTCCTCCTCCATCCTCCTCGTCTCCATGCCGGCGGAGGTCTCCGCGGGTCTGCCATGGCGAAGATCCGCGTGTCGTACGAGTACTCCGAGGCCGAGGACAAGAGCATCCGGCTGGGCTTGTTCCTGATCGCCTGTGGGATCCTCAGCCTCTTCATCCTGGGCTTCTGCTGGCTCAGCCCGACCCTGCAGAGCCTGCAGAGCAAGCCGGCCAACTGCACGGTGAGACGGTCGCCGCTGCTCATAGTGTCGCTGGGCTGAGAGTCCGATCATGTAGAACAGCAGCCCGGCGGTGACGCATTCGGCGGTGCAGCCGCTGCTCACCTGTCCGCGGTCCAACAGCTGGAGCTGGTGAGAAAGAGATTCACGCCGAAGCAACTGGTCCGTCACACGATTATCCACAAACCGTGTAGATTATAGGTTTAATATCAGTTCATGTTTCAGTTAAACGTATTTTTGGGGTTCGGGGCTGTCTGTCGGACAGACCAGGACGTGAAAGCGTCACGGATCAGGTTCGTTTATGTCCATCAGTAAGTTGCGTCTCTTAATGAAACTGGGAATTTGTGCCCAAAATTTAATGACACTTTTAAAGTTCATATTCATAGAAAATTGACTAAAAACTGGCAGCTTCTTTAAACGTATGACGAGTTTGTTGTCAAGATAATTATGACAGTTTTAGCCCATTTAAACCGTGTGGAGCGTTTTCTGCTCCTCATGGAACCGCTGCTGTCACGTGATGTCTGTGGGTCAGACTGGTCCTGGCATGTTTAGCTGCTGTCATGAGCTTATGACAATGGCCTTAGAAGAAAAGGCTTCTTTGAGAGAACTGGTCAAGCATTTAGACGTTAACGGGACCACTCGGGTTCAGGAGGTTGAGCGGGCACAGGGTCAGCGGTTCGATTCCCTGTTCCCCTGGTCCATATTTCAGAGTGTTTTAGAATGGGAAGCAACAGTGTAAAGCACGTCAAAGGAAGACAGAAAGAGTTCAGACTTTATTCATTAGTTTTAACGTTGTTTTATTTAAAAATAGGAAAAATCAACTCTGCCGATTTCACCCTCTTAAAGTGACGATTTGTTGCCTTTCTTTCTTGTAGGGTTTGGAGATAAACTAATTCAGTTTTTAATAATCTGAATTAAGTTCCCCTTATAGGGAAAAAGCAGTCCCATGAGTCTTCCTGTTGTTCTGCATGTTTTTTTTATGCTCCTATATTACTGAGATGGCAACCCTTTATTTTTCACGTCCCCTTTTTATCAAGCCAATTTTTTCTGTGAACTTCCCCCTTTTTTCTAAAATCTGGCTCAAGTTTTGGCAGTAAATTAGTCCGATATTTTCAAGAAAGTACGACAGAATTTGGTCCTATTGAATGAAGAAAAATAGAGAATGTGTTGTGTGTTTAATTAGTGCCCACTCATGTTATTTAAGCTTTTAGGTAAAATCAAGAAAATTATGTCAAGGGAAAATGTTGAAATGTTGTTCCGGATCATCTTACTTAATGGAAAAGTCCACTGTGTCCGAAGCCAAAACGTCCCTAAACTTACACGAAGAACACAAATATCATTGTAATGGATCGTGATAGATCGTGATTGTTAATTGAGGGCGTCGATTCAGTTTTAAAACTTCTCTTCTGGACCTTCAGATTGGAAAGTCATGGATTTGAATGTTTCACGTTGCCAGTCCAGAATCGATGCGTCCACCTGCTGCTCGTTTTTTCCCCCTCGTGCTGCGTCACTTGCGGCTGCGAATCATTAAATCCGCTGGCACAGCGCTTTGAAGCCACTGGGAGCGGCCATGGCATGAGTTACTGGCTGTGCTCTGACTGCTGCTTAATGTATTTGGCTGTTCACTTATTGCATCAGCCTGAAATCACGGTCACGCATTAGACAGAGTGGAAGCCTTTGTTTTTAAATCACATCCTAAAATGGTGTGGCAGGACGAGAGTCCACTCTGCCACCCACTAATCCTCTGCTTCATAAATCACAGTACTTAGAGATGTTACTGCCGACCTCTGAGCGCTGGAACAATGAAGAAAAGTCAAAGCTTCATCAGATCTCCGCAGGCTGATTACCAGCGCTGTCATATTCATTTTCATGCTTCATGCAATACGTAGGGAAATCACTATCCTGTGTGGTGCGCCTGTAGAACCAGGCGCTGCACACGATTGGCCCCAGCTTGACGAGTGTGTGCAGCTGCAGACTGGTCAAAGTGTGGCCCTGGTGGCACGTGAGATTCAGAACAATATACATGGCAAATCATTTGCACCATTATTACGAGCAGTCGAGTGGTAAAAACGTTGACGTCACCTTTGACAGTTACAATCTCCTGTCGTCATCCCCCCAGCAGCTAACAATCAGTTTTATAACTAAGAAAATTGGTTATTATGCTTATAAATGTTTGTGGGGCGGCAGTGGCAGCAACTTGTGACATTTGCCGAGCTGTTTCTACAGGAAGCGGAACCATTCTTCTCCTTGTGCCGCCCTGGCGTAAATGCAGCATAAAGCTGGAAATGTATTCTGGGATTTTGGTGAAATGCCTGAAATAAGGGACGTGGCTAACAAACACAAGGTAATGAGATTCTTTTGTTTTATTCTCAAACGAAGCGACTCGGTAACAAGCAGGTTTTTATTGTTTGTTTTAGTTTATAAAATAGAAACACAAACTTTATTTTGTCTGTAGAAAAATATTTTTTTTCTTTTCTACTAAAGCCAACAGAAGAAAATCCCATTTTTTGTTGTTGTTGCTGAGGGAACGAGGAAAGCGCTAACTGCTGGCTTAGTTCACCTTTTCACCCACACTTTGGTTTGTGACACAAAGTTGCCGTCCTTGTGATGCTTGGCTCTACTTTTTGTTGTGTGCCAAGATGCCGAACTAACATGCTGAACAGGTTCGACGTGTGCTCGCCACTGAGTTGACGGCACGTTTAGGATTTGCCTCATGCTGTCTTCCTCTTCCTCCAGGTGGTGTCGGTCTTGCGTCCGGAGGAGATGTTCGAGTGTGTGTTTACGTGCGGCGCGGACTGTAAGGGGACATCGCTCTATCCCTGTCTGCAGATCTTTGTCAACAACTCGGAATCAAACTCTGTGGCTCTGCTGCACTTTGACGAGCAACAGCTGGTCCTCAACCCAAAGGTACAACAAACGCTGCTTTTTATCGTTTTCCTGTCGGGAGCTGAATGTTTTCCCAGACTGATGCGTGTACGGACAACAGTTGCACACCTAGCTGGGTGTACAGACGGGCAGAACTTACACTTGTGTGTTATACTTTTGGCGTCCTTCAGATCAAGTCACTCTCTCTTGCCATATGCAATAACACGTTGCCATAAAACAATGTGTTACGTGATATGTATAACTTTGTACTCGTAGTTATGCAGGAATGTTACATGTGACCTGATGTAGGAACATTGTTACTAGTTACTTTGTGCATTAAGGCATAATCACAGTCGGAATCCATGTTGTGCTGCTTTTAAACATGACACTGATGGTAATTACGTCTCGTCGTCTTTCCGGGTTTGTGTCAACGCTGAACACGCATTTCTCTTGGAAAACCACTGTACGTTGCACTTACACTTACGTCTTGAACCATGTGGTTGCAAACCAGTCTGAGCGGGATCTCTATCGTCTGTAAATCTACGGCTACCATTAGTGGAGTGTGTGTTGGAGGATGTGTGGACAGCGTCAACATTTTTTCAAGAGTCATTAGCCACATTTAGACCAAGTAGATCTGTGCATTATGTTACACCTACATTTTTCTTTAGAATGTTTCAGTTTGGGTTTTTTAAAAGCATCACTGGTAATTCTTAATGTTTTTGGCACGTCGTCTTTGTTTATTTCAATAAATAAACCGTCTGTTATTTAAAGAAAATCACTTTCACTCAGTCATTGGTTGTACCAATATAGTACAACCTTGCTCAAAGTTGTACATGCATTACAGACCAAACTTAAAGTAATTTCATTAAAAAAAACAATTGAACACAATATAAATTAAAATAATTTGGTTTTCAGTGTTTGACACCTGGCTCCTCTACAACACACATCTGAAAGTCATAGGAGGAAGAACCCATCGTAGCTGATGTACATGGCAGACGAACTTCCAACTGATCAAATTATGTGGACGACGCTAGTTGTTCAGTTTGCAGCTTCTGCACAGAGTCAAGTCAGCACTGCACACTGAAACCTCTGAAAATCTGGGAATCTGGCTGCGAGTGATCGGAAATAAAAACCATGTTCTTAAACGTTATCCGCTGGTGTTGAGGCCACACTCACCTGGGCTATGCTCTGTACGCTGTCAGCTCTGGACAGACAGTTCGGGTTTTGTTTTGCATTACCATAAGCTTTTTATCTGTTACTTTCGTAAAGTATTTGGATGTTTAGCAGATCTGCGTAAGCCATCTTGTGAATTACACGATGTCGCTTTTATCTTATGAGCGTCAGGAGGTTTTAGTGTTGCAGCTGCCTGAAGTTGTGAGCTGAACAGAAATAGATCCATAGACACAACACAAGTGTGTGAATGAAAGGCTTCGAGCACCACTAACACACAGCTGACACTAAATACGTTACAGCTGACACTATGTGCAACCAACCGTGTGTGTATGTGCAGTTCCAGCTGTGGCCAAAGGTATATGGACAGCTTCATACTTGTCTTCCTGTCTACTGGCTTTGGTTTTAGCCTTTGAATAACTATGACAGGAAATCTGAATTTGTTCCCCATCAAGATTACTGAGCTCATCGTGTCTATTACTTCTTGGTGTCATTTTCTCCTTGTATCTTCGTTTTCATGTTGCACCAGAGCATCAAACATGTGTTTCAGTCTCCGGTGTTTTCTGTAGATCACCACCACTTGATGAGGTGGTTGTGTGTTGGGGAGAACACCACAGCGTCGCTGGTTCAGTTCCCAGCTCCTCCATCCTTCTGTTTGTGTTGCTCACTTGTAAATCACTTCGGATAAAAGCTTCTGCCAAACTGCCAAACCTCTGCTAAATGTGCTTGGCTGGCACTCTACCGAAGTTTATTACCGAGACTCCCAAGCAGAGATTTGAAACTGCAGTGTTGTTTTAGTTTAAGCAGCTTCAACATACTTGAGCAAGTCAAGATGCCACCGAGCAGCTTTCGCACACCACCGAAATCGAAGATCAGCCACCCAAATGGCTTCTTGATGTAGTTCTTCTTGTGTAGCCTGGTCCTGTAGAGGAGCCTCTGTGCCCAAATCTATTTTTAAACCTCAGCTCTTTTCGTTTCTACTCAACTGTTCATTGCATGTGAGCGTAGCAAACAAATGTCCACATGCCACGTAAATAAAGCCCCTCGGAGGAGAAGCTGGACAAAGGCGATGGGTGGGCCACTATAGATAAATACAGTCCATATTCATGCTGCTGTGTAGGACTACGTCTTCTTCGGTGCATGTCTGGACTGTTGCTACAGCAACAGAGTAAATATAGAGGGGAGAGATGGCGCGTCATCGATGCTGCTCAGTCGCCATGGAGACGCAGACGATGTGGAGAAAAGGAGAGGGAGACAAGTCACGCTTCATTCAGAAATCCTTTAATGTCTAATGGAAAGAGAGGGGAAGGGAGGTTGGATTTTAGGATGGATGTCACATCTTGTCACTCATGGGCTCTGTGACCTTTTATATAGAACTAATGCGAACGAGAAGGAAGCACTCTGCAGTGTGCTTTGTACGGATATGTAAATGTTCAGTCCAGGATGGGGTTTTTTCACTCTTTACCAAATAAATTCAGTGCCACATTTATCACATTGTGCATTTATCTACCACTTGAAGAATTATTTATTTATGAAAGGCAATCATTTATTGACCTTTTTATATCATATTTTGGTCCACACTTCCCAGCTCAACAATCATTAATCATCATCATCATCTATTGAAAAGTACACAAGCAAGAATGGAAACACAGGTCACAGCTGCTTGTATATATATATGCATTGAATAGTCTTTTTAGGATTATATAAAATATACACGATGTTGGGAGTCTTCTAGTGTGAGCAAGAATCACTCCACTGATTTTCTGGAACCTCAGAAGCACTCAGCCTGTTACAGAGTGGAGCATTCTCCCACACAAACCATCTTTGAGGACAGACACCAGCTATGGAGACATTATTTTAGTTGTACTGTACTTCAACGGAGCCACACACACAAAAAAATAACTTCAAGGCCGCAAAGGCTTATAGAGAACCCCCCAAAAAGCACCAGGTGATGGAAAAACTCAAACAGAACCAGGCTCAAGGTCCATTTATACTTCTCGGTTTATATATATAAATGTTGATGTGGACGTGTGCAGAGAAGAGAGTTATGTTTACCCATAGGCTGCAAAGGCCCCGGCGTCTATAATATTTATATACGTTGTTATAGCTTCTATTGTTGTACTGTTGTGTTATTTAGTCTTTAGTGTGTTTATGTTGTTTTTACTGTGTTTTGATAAAAAGAAGAACTTTTATTAGAAAGGGACACAGGTGGGGGGACGGTTCTGCAAAGAAACAATCAGGTGCTGATCAGCCTAAATACCGATTTTCAGGATCAGCGTCGGAGATCTGTGGTTTATATTCTGCTTGTTGGTTGTAATTTTGTGTTTTCTCAAATGGCTTTAGATTTAGTTTTTCTTGTGTATCAAGACACAGAAAATCTGAAGAAAGGTTTTATTATTATAATAACTCCTTACAGAAGAACAGTATCAAGTTTGTTGCAAAAAGCAGGTCACAAAATATATTTTAAAAAAACTCTTCAATTCCACTCACATGCTCCTTCTTGGACTGTTTGTTGTGGTTCAGTGACTCTGAAGACGATACCTGTTGGAAAGCCCAGGATTTTTAAACCACTGCCTGAGCAGTTGTGTATTAACTCCAGAGTCATTTCACGTCTTCTGTGGAGCTTGTCTGCTACCTATATGCTGTGTATCAGTTTGTCCATAAGCTCCAACAATAAAACACTCCAAAGCTTTTAGTCCCACAATGTGTTGTCCCTAGAACCACCGCGGTGGATGATGTGGCTCGTTGTGCCTTTGTGTTGTTTCAGTGATTATCGTTTTATGTCAAATATCTTTATTTATTTGGACAACGCACCGACGTCAGCCATCTTGCCCTGAGTGAATCAAGTGTGCATACGGGTGTCAGGCAGCGAGTCGATTATTGTTATGTAATGCCAATAATATGAGGGATAAGGTGAAAGCAGCCAGCGAATCCCATGCGTTCTTTGAGATAATCGACGGACAGTTCAGCCAATGAGGTTACAAGTTCAGGGATATACTTCTGAAAGGGAAAGAACGTCATATTTAATGTGTGAGTGCTTGTTGGTGGGCTATGAGAGCTCACAACGTACAGAACCGTTTGATTTTGATGTTCAGCGTGTGCACAAACATCGCAGTGATTGACAAGAGGTTGTGAAAAGACTCGAACTCTTCCTGTTTGCGAGCTCTTTGACCTTTTAGCTAAGTGACTAATGACAGCAACAGGCAGACGTGTGGCGTTAATTGCACTCGTGTCTCTGATGGACGTTGTGCCTGTAGACCGGCCGACGGGGGGAGACCTGCAGTTAATTGGTGTTGTACCTATAGGGGGCGATTAGCTAATGGAGCCGCCCGTGGACCAGATGACTGACATGACATTAAGATCAACAGCAGCATGACGGGCACAGGGACCAGCTGGTTCCATCCATGTGCAGGATGACTTGTATTACTGAAGAGTCATTTTTACTTTCATATCTGTGCATTTTGGCCACTGCTGCTCTTTAGGTTTTTGAACAAAATCTTTGAGATGCCAAATATTTTCTCTTCTTTAAACAGCTGCAGGTGATGAATCAAACTGTGTGCATGTGTGAAAATAGGTTTTTATTTTCATTATTTGTAATATCGGACGCAGACGACCCCGATGTTTTTGAGAAAGCACATAGACTCACACTCCTGTTTAGAGCCTTTGGTAAATCAGCTTGATAAAATAAAGACTTTCTGTGTGAGACACACACACACACACACCACCCGAACTACCTCTTGTTTATTGGGGTCAGGGGTTCAGTTCATTTCTGTTTGAACAAAAATAAACTGTGGCGACAGGAGCAGAGCAAATGGCTGGAAGAAAAAATAAATGGACCAGCAGAGTTTTTAACAAATGGCTGAGCTGCACTGTGTGTGTGTCTGTTCCTGTAGATACTACTGAATGAGGACCAAATTTCGTTGTAAACATCAGAGTCGTTAGTCAGGACATTTTGCCTGGTCCTCACTAAATTTCACCCTAAAATATGGATTTTTGAGGGTCAAGAAGGGGTTTTAGGGTCAGGGTTAGGGACTGGATTACATCAATGAGTATCTTTACAAGGATAAAGGTGTGTGTGTGTGTGTGTGTGTGTGTGTGTCCTTTGCACTACGCTGATCTTTAAACAGGAAAAGAAAAAACTGGTGTTTGTGATCCGATAACCTCTGAAACCAGGGGCTTGTTGCATTCAGCAGGGCTGATTTTCTTTCTAGCTGAAATAAAAGACACATTTGAACAAACTCAGGTAGAAATAGAACCTGCACCCTGAAATTAGGAAGCACAATTTGCAGTTTTCTGTAAAATCATATTAAACGTTATCAAGATGTTAAATGAGTTTAAGTTGCTTTTACATCTTCGCTGTTGTTTTTCCTCGTCTCCCTGAGCCTGTTTGCAGTTTATTGCTCTGAGCTCATAATGTCCCCGTGGCTTTCTATCAAATACAGACATCATTCACCACTTCACACACAGACACACACACACGTAACCAGTCTATCTTGGCTTGGCAGACTCCATTAAACCACAAATGGATTGAATGGTGTGTGTGTGTGTGTCCATGTATTTTAATTTACCAGCAGAACAACACACACTGCTTGTAGCAGTGTGGACACTCATACTAACACAACTAAAGCTGGTGTTATGCTTTTTACTCCTTTTTAAAAAGTGTGTTTTAAACATATTTGACATTTTATTCACACAAAGCTGTTTACATTTCTCTAAATCGTCTTTCCAAACAGCCCAGATTTTCTTCTGTCAGTCAGTTTGAAAGTTAGTGTTGAATCAGTTGGATTATTCAGGGGCCCTTACTTTGATTGGCTGCAGCTGTGGAGTTCGCAGCCAATGGGAACACAGCCTAATAAATAATGGAATGGGAGCCAGGGGAAACGTGAACAGAGGATGACAATAGTCTGATGCAATTTCAGTTAGACATTTTGTTTAACACCTGGTTTTAGGGTTCAGATTAGGACCAGGTTTAGGTTAGTTAGACACGGTACAGTTTTGTCCCAATTTCAGCCTTGATTATGTTGCACACAGCTAGTTTTAGGGTCAAGTTATGGTGGTTGACTTGCAGTGTGAGCAGCCCCACGGTCTCACGTCCCACCTGAATGCTGTCAAAATAGATCAGAAAATAAAAACATCTTTTTATTGTGGAATCACAAAATATGTTTCTCTCTCTTTGTCAACACTGTGATCCAGCCATTTTCTGTGAATACATTTTATTGGAAATCTCACTGCAGAAACCCAACCAGGCTCTGTGCCCGTGTTCAGTGTGAGCGGGGGCAGAACGAACACAATGAGTGTCCTCACAGAGTGTCTGTTTGTGTATGTGTGTGTCCATCACATAATATATTTCATAAGAGCTGAAATCTCTTGCAGTAAAGCTGCTTTGGCTTTTGGAGCAGCTGGACAGATGTTCGCATCAGCACCGGGATTACCCGACAGGTTTTAGAGCGCTAACACTGACTAGCTGTGTTGCGTCCCCATATAGTTTATACATTCATATTTAAATCCCCAGAATTTAAATTAAGATGAATGAAAACATGTGTGACGTTCGCACTTTCTGATTAAAAAGGTGCTGATGCCATTCGCTTTGAGTAATTCATCATCTTTCAGGGGTCAGCTCCTACATTTTGAAGGATGCACCGTGACCGCTCGGTTCACCAAAGGAAAAATTCAGCGTGTGTGATCTCAGCAAAGGTGAATGTAGTGCTTGTGTTAGTACACTTACCGTTTTCGTTGCGCACTTTCCTGTACTTCATCGCCTGTGCAAACTCTCTGCTTAAGTGCAGCGAGACTGAAATATAAAGGTCACGTTCAGAAGAAGTGATTCTTCTTGAAGCATACACGAGGGTTTGATCAAAACCACATGCAGCCTGCAGATTTACTGAGTGACGTGCAGAAGAAGATTAAGACTGATTTTCTTTGCAGTCATTTAAAGAGGAAATAAGCACTAAATCATCAGCTGTACAATGGTGGAAAAGTGATGTGAATAAAGAAGGAGAGGGAGGAAGGAAGGAAGAGAGGAGATGGAGGCAGGTGGGCGGTTTTCACTCAACCAATTTCACAGGTAATTTCCTCGTTTATGACCTAATTATATTATAAATGTAAATGACGAGAGCTGCGGGAAACCAGAGGGCAACACTCTTCAGCTGACTGACACACACATTCACACACACACACACACACACACACACATGTTAACTAGCCGACCCCGGGCTCAGCTTTTAATATCGTTTAACGTTAACCGTGAACTCAGTTCATTTAAAGATGAGTGTCCGCTTGTCTTCTCCGGTCTGAATGAGGACACTGGGACCTCGTTAGACTAGCAACAAAACATAAAGGTGGTCAGAAAGAGCTCGTAATTTAAAAAACAATGCATTTCTTCAGAAGGAAAAGGAAAAAAATAATGTGATCACTGAACAATGATGGCAGCAACAACAATGTGTTTGTGTGTGTTTCCTGCTAACATAAACAAATTAACCTTAATGAGGCCGAGCTTCTGGTTCTCAGGACGTCAGTGAGCTGCTGACTCCCAGCCCAGTCAGGGGCTGCTGTTCTTGCCTACAGACTCTCCTTTTTACAGCTGCTGTTATTTTACTGTAACTAGAACTGGTGTTGATGTTCTCTGACTGTAAAGGACGGAGACAGTCCTCCAGCGTAGGTCGTTTGTACCGTTTGGCGCCATCCCGTGGCTGCAACATGACTTCGTTTGCTGAAGTACTTATAAAAGCTTGGGTGACGGGTTCCTGTATTTAATGAGTCCGTACAATGTTTGTACAGCAGCGTATTTACAACAGTTCAGTGTGACACCCCCGTGTTTATTGCTGTTAATATTAAGGACGGATTCGTTTCGCCCGTTGGCGTTGGGCATTGTTGACCTGTCGATAAGACCTCGTGGAAGCATTAGGACTCAGCTCAGTGACTGTATATACGAGGAGAGGCAGCTTCAGCCGCTGGGGGCCAACTTGTGAGCTTACTCTCACCCGGCCCACTTACTCTGTCCACTCTGTGTCCTTAGAGACTCTCCCTGTGTCTCCTCTGAAACTGCTTCCGGGACACGGTCGTTCACGGCGCAGTTGTATCTGACGTCCTGTTGCACATGCAAACACGAGTGCTTGTTCATCCACCATTGTTGTTTCGTTTCACATCACGGTGGACGTCACATTCAGCCTCATGGTCAACAACGTTTGGCTTGGCGACAGCAAACAGATGCCCACTTGAGCTCGGTGCGACCCGCTGGTTCTTCATCAGACAGGTGGACGTGGCCTCGTGTTAATGTGTTTAAGTGTTGGAGTCAGACAGAAAGGCAACAGCAGGTCAGTGAAGACAAACCACAGTCATACACAGACTGTGACAGAGTCGTCAGATTCCTAATCCGGCAGTCTGACAGAAACACTGCTGCACTCTGACAGTGTCAGCAGACGCTGCGGAGAATTATTAGCACTTTGGTTCGTGGGGTTATTATTTATTTTAAAGTTAACATTGAGAACGTTATGTTCCATCAGGGATACAACAATAGAAATTGATTATAGTTATAAATAATTAATGTAATGATAAATTCATACACATCAGGTTTGCTTCAGAGTTACACTTTGTCTTTTTTCCTGAGTTTTATTTATGAAAGTGGGTGTAAATAAAATCATTTTAAAACCGGTTCTAGAACTAGGAAGCCAGTGGACGTAGCTTTTTACAGCAGGTTACTCGAGTATTTCTTTAATGCTGTTTCATACTTCATTTCCAGCTTTAGATTCTGACTCTGGCTCCTCAAGTTTTTGAATTCGAATGGGAGGAAACAGTAAAACACTGACGGTCAACAATTTGAATAATGAGTACTTGGCTTTCCACGCTGTTTCACTTTTAACATGGTAAAACTATATAGAACTTTAAAAACAACATGCTTACACTCACAAATCAAATCAAATTTCTTCAGTCCTGTTTTGTTTGACCAACAGTCCAAAATCAACCCGGTAATTTATCGTCACACAAGACAAAGACAATCATCAGGCTTTCTATGTGTATTTTTACAGACCTGCTTTTTAACAGCCTTTAGAAGTATCCTTGTGTCCACGCTTTGAATATCAAAGCCCGGAAATAACAACAAGAACACGTGAGTAGAATTTCAATGAGTGCAGATTAGCAGGAACCTGATCCGTGTCTGACGGTTCCTCCTGTAAACACCAGCTTCCATCAAGCACACGCCACATGTTGACACACTGATCTCATTCAGGCCGTTTTCTCGCAGACTAAAACACACACGTGTAATTGTAACCTCAGCCTGTCGGCATGGCAACTGCAATCATTGGCCACGGTGAGGAACTTGCGATGTCGTCAGACGAGCTACCTTTGATTGGCTGGCTGATGAATGGTGCCGAGGATGAATGGAACTGAGCCGAGTCGGGTGGTGAGCCGACAATTACCTGAAACGCACCGGGCGAGAGAGGAGAGCCACGCTCGCTCTGCCTGGATGTGATGCGATCAGAAAAACAAATCCAGTGAAGATCTGATGTGATTATAAAGGCATCAGACACTTTTACAGCTCAGAGAAAACAAGTCTGTGGCCTGAGGGTGTAGATTGTTAATAGTCCAGCTGTGCACAGGCCTTGAAGACACCAGAGTGTGGGTTTAGTGGCAAATAGTAAATAGATTGATTGATTCGTGACATGAACATCATCACTCTGTGCTCGGAGTTCACTGACTGGCTGCAGAGGGTCTGAAGCAGCGCATGGTGTCGGTGTGACGCCATGTGAGGCTGTTTGGATGTTTCCTGAGAAGTTAGAGTTGCTGCAGTCAGCACGAGTGATTCTCTTCTACAGCACAAAGGCTGGAGATGAAGCTCCTCCCCATCACGTACCTAACGACTACCACTAAAAATGATCGTGTTTAACAGGGAGCGATGAGAAAGAGCCGCCCGTTTATCACTGTCTAAAACAGTGCAGACGAGTTTTAAACAGGAACGACTTTAATAAAAACAGATGGAGCTTTGTGTCTTTAGGATCTCATCATGTCGTTTGTGTTGAGTCTATGTAGTTGCGGGCGCACACACGCGCACACACACACACACACAAGTTAATCAGACCTTCATCACAGCAGATCCACAGGAACCAGCCCGGAAACAATCAACCTCCTCGTGTGTGAGAGTTTGCTTTTGGAATCCCAAACTGAATGCATACTGTAGACGAGGAGGAGGACGATGCTGACCCCCTGTGAGCCAATCAGATCCAGCCTCGTTCAGATCTGATTACAGCCCCCCTGCTGGGGAATCCCTGACATTTTCACTGCGGGACGATCCCTCAACTTCCTGCACGATCTGATGGTCGCTCATTGGTCTATTCACTGTGAATAATTTCAAACTGGTTCAAGCTGAATATGATAATCATGGCCATTCACGGACCTCTGTGAATCAGAACCACACATTTTAGGTTAAACCAACCTGAAAGTAATAAAGTAGTAAAGTAGTAGTAGTAAACTTTGCATTAACTTAACAAAGAGAAGACGGAAGTTGATTCCACTAACGATTTATTTTTAGATCTGGCAGTTGTAATAACTTTTTATAAATGTTTCCATAAGTTTGTTTTTGTGTTCCGTTTTTGAAGGTGTCCTTCATGTCCTGCATTACTTCCCGTGTCGTATTTGATTTTTGTTTGTCATAGCTTGACAAACTGACGGACTCATAACCGATGTTCTCCATCAGTTCTGCATTTAATGTGCTTTTCCTGAAAAATGGTTTGAGGAGGTTCAACCGGGACCTTGATGGACCTCGCTGTTATATACTGCAGTAAACTCTTTTGTGTCGATGTTGTTTCTCTTAGTGCTCCTATGTCCCTCCTTGCGAGCGGGACAACCAGAAGAACAAGGACAGCGTTCTGTGGTGGGAGGATTACTTCACCAAAGAGGTCAGCAGCCAGTCCTTCACCTGCTTCTTCAACCAGCAGAGGAGGTGAGACATAGTCTATTTGAAGGTGCGAGACAGATAAATTGGACAGTGACAGGTTACAGATGTCCTGCAATGTGTTGCTTGCAAACGTTGACCCAAAAATGACCCTCAATCATTTTTGAGGATATATTTACCAAAAACGCTTTTGCTGCAGGCGATTCTTTCAGTTTCCTGTTTTAGATAAGCGACACTGAGAGAAGTTCAAAGAAAAGTGGCAACAACGTTAAAATATCCTAAATGCCATTTTAATACATTTTCTAGTTGCAGTGCAAGACGTCATTACTTAGCTCTTTGAGCTAAATGCTGATCTTGGCATGTTAACTGATGTTTTTTATCTTAGTTAATATTAATTTTGCAGGTATTTGGTCATAAATGAAATTACTGGAGATTTAAAACGTTTGACCTGATGATGACACCAGAAACTAAGTGAACAACTCTTTTTTTTTCTTTCCTTGTGCTGTAACTGTGCTCCAACATGCACAAACGAAGAAAAGTTTTCAGTAAAGTTTTCTGCCACTGTAAGTGGGGAGAAAAAAGTTTGAGGTCGAGGAGAAAAGCAGGTTGCTGCATGTAAACTTATACCAGGTTTATAAAGTGCATGGACATGCAGTGTCTAGTGTTACTCCAGGAGACAGCAGGACTAAAAGGAAGCAGAAAATGACGATGAGGACATCTCTTTATCACTTTTCTCTCAGGTTACTTGGCGTCTTTTTCGTGCTTTGACCATCAATTGATGAGACACACAAATGCAGAGGCGTCCTCTGCCGTGTCAGCTTGTTACTCGTGTTATTCACAGACGCTGCTTACCTGTGACCTCGGCCACTTTTATTTTTATCTCTGCACCAGAAGGATCAGAACGAGGAAACTCTGCTTCGTAAATGAGCGCCCGGTGGGAGCATCAGCTTTTCTGTGCTCGTTTAGAAACGGAGAAAGTAGAGCACTCGCACAGTTTTTTTGGAGTTCAGGAAAAACACAGTCACTTGATATATGAGGTGATTTCTGAGGTGGCAGGAAGGTTACAAAACAAAGAGTTTGTGATTCGCCACCATGGTCCCAGTCTGACAGCAGAAAGACTTTGATTATAACAGTGGCAGAAGCTGAATTAACAGGGTTGTGGAGGTTAGCGCTGCAGCCTCACAGCTAAAAGGTCCCCGGTTTGAATCCCCGCCTGGCTGCAGCCTTTCACTTTAAGTCTGTGTTTTCTTCTTGCATTTTCAGGCCTGACGATGTGTTGTGGCATCGTTCCCACGACACTAGTGTCCTGCTGCACTGTGTCCTCTGGCCGATGGTGTCCCTTCTTCTGGGCACCCTCATCGTGCTGCTGACGGTGTGCGCTCGCTCCCTCGCCGCTCGCGCCGAGGCCCTGCAGAAGAGGAAATGCTCTTATGAAGTTTGCCAAGACTTGTCTGCCGTCCCCGCCGACCGACGAAGGAACACGGCCGGAGACCCCCTGGCCACAAACTCTGACCCGGAACTGTCATCGCCGTCACGGACCCTGCCGCTGTTCGCGGTCCCGGTACGACGTCGTGACAGAGAACATTAAGGTGGAGGAGAAAGTTGTGTGAATCGTGAAACTGAATCCCTGCATGCTGATGAGCTGGTAGGTGAAGTCAACTCACTGGCTGAGGATGAACAACCCACTAGTATCTGGCACATCTTTGTCTGATGGGAAATGTCCAAACAAGAGGTGAACATGTCAAGAGAATGAGGGGAACGCCACGCTGTTGCCTGTACACGTCAGCAGAAACACTGTATAGAAACAACAGAACCCTTCCTCTGATTTTAACCGAGCGATGACTCTCGCACTCTGATTTGAATCTGAATCTTGTTTCAAATGGGCCTGAGTCGGTACGAACAGTGAAAAAGAAGCACTTGATGATGCAGTGGTTCAAACGTCAGACATAATGGCTGACATGGCGAACTCCCGTTTAACCACATGCTTAACTGTAGCTCTTCTTCTACTAACGTAGTTTACATGTTGAATCCCAGTAGCCATAAATGTTTCTGAATAGAGAGCCAAAGTCCTAATGTCATCACTCAACTTGTGTCACTCAGTCCTTTACTGACGGTTTCCCTTTTCTGAAAATCTGCTCCGTGTTCCAGCACTTTGATAGTAGAACTGAAACTGGTTTGTTTCTTTCTAAAAAAAAAAAAAGGAAGAAACAACAGAAAATCATCATCATTGTTCCTGTTGCTTCCTTCTATATTCATGACCTGCTTTTCGGCTCACTGAGAGGGTTAGATTTGGTTTTTACCTGTGAATATGCACGGACTGTTGCTGTGAGCTCTTTGTGAACTGTTCTTTTCTATATTGGGAGGTTTTTAAAGAATATGCATACAGATTAGGGCCCGCTGTGTTGGTTGAAGTGCAACTCATGGACGCGTAGCATGAAATTCAAAAAATGCAAATATTTTGAAAGCAAATACATCATCAGCTTACAAACATCTGCATTTTTCTGAGTGCGGTTACATTTATGGACAGTTTGACTCGCAGTTTGGCTTTGTCTGACCAAAAATTGTTGGTCAGACATTTTTTGGAAGCAGTGTAACTGTGTGATTATCCTACAGGAAATCACGCTGTCCTGGGTCACTACCCAGGCGTCGAAATTTAACAAAAAATGCAAATTAAAGTTTGTTTCCATCCACTGCTGCAGGGCGGTAACGATATATATGACCACAGCATAATAAATGCACTTTATTTTGACAGTCTTGTTCTAGCAAGCCACTGTTTGATTCCATCTTTGAACTGGACAGGAGATGAACTCTGTGAAGGTATTTCATTGTTCCTCATTCAGAGTCAGAGACTAAAGCGTCGTTAGAAGCACGTGGGAAAGTTACTTTGCTGGTGGTGAGCTCATAAACATTCTCCATTTGCACCAAGTTATCCACTTGTTAACACCAATCAAGACTCAGTAATTAAGACTGATGATGATTAAAGATGTTTTGAAACCGTGGCGTGAACTGTTACACTGGTGAGTTGTAGCTCAGAAACACCAGGGAAGAAAGCGCCACAGCTCCAGGATAAACAACACATGGCCAAATGCTGCCTCCAGCAGTAATGAGGACAAAATCTGGACCATGTGAATAAAGTAGGGTGGTTTAGGAAATCCCTATAGCACCGATGATTCATTGTTCTTTACAGAAAAGTTAAATCTGCTTCCTGCTCAGCTCTACCCTGTGTAGAAAATATGCAGAACTTCTGATTAACGAAGCCTCTTTTTCAAGAGATTCATGAGAACAAGGAAACAGGCAAAACTACTAAAAACTGTCACACATCATATAAAATGTGATGCACTAATATGAAATCAAGGAATTGGATTACAACTGATTCCATTTAAAAGCTGTAATACATTAAACCAAATTAGTGGACCCACACTATCTTAGGACATTAAAGTTGGAATAACTGGCATTAAATTACATCATTTACTGAAGCTTTAAATAAATAAGAACAGACTTGAGGAAAAACCTGAATAAAGCAGCTCTGATCACCAAGATTTTATTTATTACATATTCTAAATGGTTCTGCGTGCTATTGTTCAGCTTAATATTGAATCATTATCATTTTGGTCCAGAAGAGAAATGGTAAATCAGTCCAATGCAGAAATCCCAGATACACGAAAGAGCTAGAAAGGACATGTCATCGACAACTTGTCCATCCTGCATGTTTCCTAAGTACGAGCTTATAACTGATCTGTAAATGCCACGGGACAAACGAATCACAAAATTACAGCTTATGATCCTTTTATAAATTGTGCCTTATCAGAAACTGTGATGTGTTGGCAACACTCCATCGGGACATGCTTGAAATGAGTCATGACACTGAATCTCTATCAGCTGAAAACGGCGTTGGGTGGTGAAGCCTCCGTCTTTTCACATTACGGGAACATTTCCATCTTATTGATGACGAGCCATGAGAAATGGGCGTTCATTGCTGAGAGGACATTATCGGATAAGTGAAAGGACCATTGTGTCCAGCGTCATTTCTTGATTCCTGTACATGAATCAGTCTTCCTCTTTGCTGTTTCACCAGTATGGCGCTTCTAGAAAACACATGCAACAAGCAGCACTTGGAAAACATAGAAGTGTTGTTTGAAGTAAAGTCTCATTCGGAGACTGAATTTGAGCCTAAATGATTTTTCTGCCCTGCAGCAGAGTTACCGCTATCCGTTATCACGAAACATGACTCATCCTGTATCAGAGGGAGTTTTAGTGCTCAGCTGCTGCCTCCAAATTTCTACCACCACCTTTCCAACATGCCTGACGGTCTAAAAATTACCTGGCGTAAAGCTACAGGTTGCTTAGCAACAGCCACAAGGCCGAGCGGTGCGGCTGCTGCTGCCGGTCTCTCTGTGAACTGACTGTTGTAAATACATGTTTTCCTCCTCAGGTTCAGCTCTCGGGCCGTGATTCGGCACCAGGTGAACCTGAAGGATGCTGTTGGCTGCTGTAGCACCGTGTGTTTGTGCTTGTTGTTCTGTGCCCGAGTTTAACCTGAGCAGGAGTGCAGCCTATAAATGTAACTGTAGTGTTCCCGGTATGAGTCCAGTTCAGGTTAATGATTTCTGTGCAGATCCCAGTGATGCTTAAAGAAGAGCTTTTGTCATTTTCTCAATAACTGGATTGTCTACCATCATCATAGAGATGATGATAAAACCAAGTTGGTCTGAGGCAAAGACCAACAAGCTAATTTTGTGAATTAAAAAGTATCTGGGGATAAAGTGTTTAGGGATCACAAGAAAATTATGAATTTAATCGATTTTGCACGTCCCTTTTCATGTCCACACTCAGAGGTGTACTGTAAGAAAATGTTTGGTGTCCATCAAAACACATTTGGTTAATAAGGCTCCTGATTGTCTTTTTGGCACTTTTTCCAATTTCACTTATAACCACCGTTCAACCCTCTGATGACAGCATTAGACAGTGAACCTTAAACTGGGGACACATCTGCAGACGGGACAAGCAAAAAACCTCCAAACAAACTACACCTCTAAACTTGTAATATTCGAGGACTAAACAGTGACTCATCACAAGTTATAAAATAAATGAGGCTGTAAAGCTGGATCAGTGAGTGGTTGAGTTTCAACATCTCATGTTCCCAACAACCTATGGTTTAATTTAGCCACTTGTTAGCAGCATTTTTTAAAGACAAAAAGGTCAAACGCCGTACTCAAGGGGTATTTACTGATGCATTTTGTATCAGGGAATAAAACATGAAAGACCCACAGACCTTATTTCAGGCTTTTAACTAAAAGCTCATTCAAAAACTCCCAAAATGCAGCCTGATTTCTGGTAAGAGTCATTCTTTCTACAGTCCATTATATTTTACCACAGGACGTGACATTTAAAGACATCAGTAAAAGACAAAATAATTCTCATTGGGCAACTGAGTCAAAACAAGTTGTTGACTCCATGAATATCAGGAGATGAGAGCAGGAACCTTTGATGTAGCTTCATGAAAACACTTTCAGTGCCTGAAGGAATCGATCCGAGGTCATTACTGTATCCTTTGCCTTTTTCTTGCCTTCTTGTCCTTTATTGTGCGGAAATTAAAAACACGTTGGACAGAAAACAACCATTTTGAAAATAGTAAATTTCTGACAAAATAGTGACACAAGAGAAGAGTGAGAAAAGAAACTGTGTGATAAAAGCTTTTTTTGTTCATGCTGTCAGTTCTTTAACATCAGTACAATTTAATTACGCTCATGTGTAACATTTATAAAAGACATCATGTCCTTTTGTCCTGGATTCTCTAGATTCATCCACCCTCTCCAAAGAAAATGTAGCTTCACCGTAGCATTTTTTGTGTATTTTTATGAGACTTAATGAGCTATTGTTGCATTTGTCACAGATGAATAATGTTAGATTTTCTATATGAAGCCATATGCTAAGGTGTGAAGCGCAGTAGCAACTCAACACTGCTTGTGGTTTTGCTTTTTCACAACGACACAAAGCATTTAATTTTGTTCGTACATGTGTGGTTTTGATTATTGATTCATTGATATTTAATTTTCTGGAGGAAAAAAATATTTGTTAGTTACTTTTAGGCTCTTTGTTTAGTGTGATGTTTCCATTCCATATGTGTATCTCTGTTGTCCTTTTTTCATACTTTTTGTACTTTGCGCTGTGTTGTCTGCAGCCATTTTGTCATCCTTTCTCTCTTCTGAACATCAGCTGTGTACCATGTGACCCAGGTAGCCGCTTCACCTGTGTTTTAATGACAACTATAGTGCCTGATAGAGATCTTTAAATAAAACACATTTTGTCTTCACACTCAGTCTCTCTGCAGTTTTTTTTCCTGCTTCTTCAGCATCGACACACAGTTTGAGCTTTGCATTGGAGCCTGTGCAGCTGATGCCAGTGTCAAAAGAGAAGGAAAAAGCTGAAAGAATAAATAGATGATTATAGAAATGAAGAAGCCAAAGAGAGAAAGGAACAACAAAAAAAAAACAGTGCGAGTGAGATTATAAGGACATGCTTGTTTTCTTTAATCCTCCATCCATGTTCTTACTCTTATCTCGTTCATTCACAAATCTCTTTATAATTGAGAGCTGAGTGGCCTTCTGTGAGACAAGAGGGGGGACGTACTTGTAGTGTGTGAGTCAGAGCACTCGCTCTTTGTAATCCATGAATGTTCAGTCCTTCTCACCGTGGACAGCACGGTTAGTTCCACACCACCATTCTAGAGGGAAACACAAACACTCTGTTAGAGACACAACATTTGTGTTTTCCTTTTATCATGGGTGATGATATAGATGACAACCAGGACCCCCCGCCTTAATAGTCTGGGACGCTACCGATTGACCTCTGAATATGAACCCATCAAAAAGCCATAACTAAATCAAATCTGAATAGAAAGATTATTTTTATTTAGAGTATGACCGTTTTTTTTCCGAGAAAACGTTGATGGTCATGTTCATCATGGGCAAACAGACCAGGACACGCCTGGGAGTTATCAGGCTTTTAAGTTTTCTTCAAATGTCACATTACCTTATGGCACATATTAAAAATGATTCGTCTTAGTTAATTCACCAAATTTGATTTGATTTTGGGCAAAATATCAAAAGGCTGTTACTTTGATTTGTCAAATCTGGCAACTCAACAGTCTCGCGGCCGTTAATTGAAGGTGACGCCGGACATCTTGAGTTAGACAAAGTCACGTGTCCGTTCGCTGGGAGAGTAACTAACGCTCAGAAAGTTCGTCTCCCGAAAAGGAACCGTCCAGGAGGGACAGTTGAGTAGTATTGTTTGTTTGTTTGTTTATTTGTTAGTTAGTAACAGCGAGCTAATGACAACAGGCACCGTTAGCAGCAGCTAGCAGCTAACGATAGCAGGTGCGTTCGGCGTTGGACAGTTTAACCACGATCCGTTGGTGTCCACGAATGAAAGGAGACAAGTTCGGCGTGAAACGTGGTGAGTTCGTGTTTTTCACTGTGTGTGAGTGTGTGTGTGTGTGTGCGCGCGCGCGCGCGTGCTGTGAGTTATGATCTAAAACCCAGATGTGTTTGTGTCACTGTCACTAAAATATTGTAGCGCCGGACACCGTGGCAGGGTGTGCGGCAGCCACTGCGGGTGGTGGAACATGAGCTACGCTAGCCTAGCCTAACTGGTGCAGCTAACAAGCGGCTAGCTTGGGCGCTAGCAGGCTAACCCGACCCTAAAGTTACCCCAGGTGGAGGGAGGTCACTCGTGCCTCATACACTACACGACCCCGAGTGCCTCATGCTGGAAGACAGACAACCACGTGAAGCAGTTCTTGTCTTTTATTGGCTGCCTCCAACCGGAGACAGCCAGCTTTATTTCACACATGGACAGGAACAAACGCAACTACACAAGCCGGTCACCGTGATGGTCACTCCCACATACAACACCCTCTCTCACGGTGCCGGCCAACACCAGTACACACAAGCATTACACAGACACAACCAATATCCCCCACACAGAGAAACACATTCCCCACGGCGCTTCCCCTTCCGGCGCCGACCAACACAAACACAACACCCCAAAACACCCACAATCCCCAGCAACCCCACCCCTGGCCCACCGGCCGGGTCGTTACAATATGATTAGTACAAATATTAGCTCATCAGCAGAGCGGCTCACGGCCACTCGTTTCTGTGACGCTCAATCCGGACTTTCTGAAATGTGAAGGACCAAATAAATAAAAATAAAAATAATTCCTCCTTTTTTGAACTTGTACCAGAACGTGTTCGCTCACAAATATATAGTTATAGCAACAGCAAGGATGTAAACGCTGAAGACAGGGACGGTGCAGGCTCAGTGTGTCCCAGAGACATTTCCGTTGAGCTCTCTGGGCCACCGGAAGTAACAGAAGCTTGGTGTCATCCCCCCCCACCAGTAACAGACAGCAGCCGATCAGTCTAACATGAATCTGAACATGACCCCCTTGGTGAAGGAGAATTTACTGTTGGATTCAAGGGACTTACTTTTTGCTGTAGGTGTACCTAATAAAGAGACAAGGGGCAGAAGTGTGGATTTCAGGGCGGTTGAGCATTTTTTTTATTTATTGAAAAATTGTGAGAAAGGAGCGTGAGTGGGATGGAAGGACACGGGACAGGACAGCAGCTTGCTTTCTGAGGACTTTCCCAGCAGGCCCAGAGACACAGTTGTGTGTCTCCTGTTTTTTTTTTTTGTTGTTGCTTTACATCCAAATTAGGCCAGAAGCATCGCCCAGCACTCTTTCCCGGCGTTACTGTCAGCAGTTCTGGGATTAAACTATCTGTAACACAATCAGTTTCTACTAAAAGGCACATTTACAAGAGTACGGCAAAGTCCACATCATGTTACTTTTACTGTCACCAATCCGACGTAATCGATTAAACATCACTGCTCTTATTGTATTACAGGTTATTTATCGTTACCATAATATATTTTACATTCACCCGTATATAAAAATCATCACTGTCACCATCACCGAATCCAGATCAGGTTTTCTGAAACTCAGAGGTTTCCGATGTCTGCGTTTGTTAAATGTGCTAGCTGAAATCCAGCCCTTTGTCTCAGGGCTAATATCGCTGAGGCCTCTACACCGTCAGCATCTTGCTGTTTTTTCTGTCTTTCTTATCACCTCATTTTGTCAAACCTTGAGAAGCAGCTGATGCGGTGTGTGGATGAACTGGAAACCCTGCTGGCTCTTGGCCCTCTGAGACACTCTACAGCCCATAAATACGAACAGCTCTGCCATCAGCAGATTAGGAACCCGACTGAAATCAGCTCCTCCTGTCAGAGCTGACATCGAACTAATGGTGATCTGAGATTAAAGAAAATAATAAATTATATTCTAAACTGAATATTTTATGTTGGTTATATTATTATTATATAATATTTAATAAGGAGTTGTTGTCTCAGTCTGGGACATGGAAATAGGCTTTTCATAGACATGTAGTAGACGGAGTAAAGCCTCACAGAGCTACTAACATGGCTTTATGGTTCAGCCTTTTAGTGCCAGTACTTAAATTAAATTAAAAGTTGAATGTATTCACATTCTCTTCCAATCTTATATAGTTTTTTTTAATATTGTAGCGTCTCCGAACACTGTAAGAGTACAAAACAAAATCATTTTAGTTTTACAAACTCTCTTCCTTCACAGGTGTTTCTTAGTGCCGTACGTTAAAACTGACATGCTGAAGCAGAACTCTTCAGTGATTAACACAATACTAGGTTTTTTTTATTGGCAATTGGTGTTCACCAATTACAGCATTTTGGAGATGTTTGCCTTTTATTTTTATTACATTTTTATTAATTTTTTAAGCCCTTTTTTTTAAAGACTGGTAGCTAAAATGATTTTCTCTTGTCTTTTCCCATTTCGAGCTCCCCATTAACATCATTTTAATGTCCAGTGTGTTTGAAAAGTAAAAAATATGAAATGTCAGCTTACCTGTTAAAAGGTCAGCTCTGTAATGTTCTGCAGCACCATTAAAACCCAAAGAGACAGCGCTAGACCCGGATCTAGTAATAATTCACAGCAAAGAGGTGCAGAGTGGAATGAGTCTCCTCCTTAAACATTGTTTCATTGGGACAAGTTCGCCTTCAGTTCAGACATTAGCATTACTGAGCTAATTCTCATCAAAGCAATCTGGAGTGAGTGGGAGAGATAAAACACACATTAAGATCCGTGAGCTTTTATTTTTCTCGGCCAGTTTCCACCATGTTTGAAGTTAAGTGGACTGGGTGATTTAAAAAAGGGGGGTGAATATTTCAAGGTTCAAACTACCAGCTGTTAAAAGTTTTTTTAGCAACTAGGAAATATTTTAAGCGCGTGGTAGTAAATATTATTTTAATGTGTTTTGTTTTACAGACAATCTTTCTGATATCACTAATATTATGCGTGTACATTGATTGTTCTGAAGAACGCATTTATTAAATGACATGATATCCTGAAATTGTTCAGAAAGGGAACAGAAATACAAAATACAAAAAACAAAACCTGAACTGAAGGGGTGCCACTGATGAAACTCTTCCTGACTCTTTTCATTCAATCTGATGTTTCAAGTCAATTGTCTAATTGGAATTCTCTTTTGACTTGGTGTTTAAAATATTATCTTTTAACGAGTGTACATATGGCTGTTATCCCTTTTTCTCTCCATTTGCTGAACGTGTTGTCTAGTTGACCAGGGCCGAACTTTGTGGTATACCAAGGCCATATTAAGAGTTTACGTCTTTCTCCAGTTTATATTGTCTGACTATCTCATACCATATTTTCAAAGTTTCTTCTACAATGTCACTCTTTTTCGCCTAACCTGGCTTGAGATATCTTTCCTCTGGCTTGGTAGTATGGTGAACACCAGCATATGATGCTTCTCATGTGAGCAGCGTAGTAGTATTCCTGAAAGTTTGGGAGTGCAAGGCCTCCTTTTTCCTTGCTAAGTTTGAGCATTCTGAATTTTACCCTCGGCCTTCTGCCTGACCAAATAAATCTGGATGCGTTTGTCCCAAGTTGTAAATTGACCTTTTGGAATTTGTATTGGTAATGATAAAAAGAGATATAGCAGCCTAGGTAGGATATTCATCTTCACCACTTCGATTCTTGAAATCTAAATCTAGTGCTGTCCATTTTGTAATATCCTTCGGAATGTTTATAATTTATTGCATTATAATTCGATTCACATGTTTGATTTAAGTTCGAAAGATCAATACTTCTAGATATTGTATAAATGCTGTGTAGTTAATACAAAGTACCTGTGTTTTGGAGATATTGATTTTATAGCCTAATATCAGACCAAAGTTGTGTAATTTTTTGATAAGTTTTGAAAATGTTAAGTTTGGGTTTTGGAGATATATAATGATAACATCAGCAAAAAGGCCTATTGAAGTTCATCATTTGCTACTGTAATTTTTTACTTGGCTTTGTCTTATTTCTTGGTCAAAAAGAGAATGAGACAAAGTCCTTGGCTTGTGCCTCTATGTAATTTAAATGTTTCTTTCACATGACTGTTGAATTGTATGTATTGTAGGAATTGGCTGTTAAAGCCCCATTTCTATTTACCAAGGTTTTTAATCGATGTGTTCTGAGACGCCTTGCCAGTGTTTTTGTTGCTTTGGGTCCTGATTCGTAAAAGGTCTGTCTTTATGTATCTCAAGTTCTTCTCAAGCTCTTCCGACAAATAAGTGTCTATCTGCTGTTTTATCTCATTTATTTGATTTGTTGTCTCTTTAAGGGGATCTATAAGTGGATCTACTTGGCCATTGTTGTTATATTTTATAGATTCCCAAATTTCTGCTTTTACTATGGGGTTATTCATAATGCTGGTGTTCATGCTCCATAATGTTTTCTTTGACGTATTGCTAGGCTGTATGGTTGGGTAGATGGCACTATTGTCCGATACATCTGCCGTACCTATTTGGCACTCCTTTATCTTGTTTCTATCAATATTGTTCATTAAATAATAATCTATTCTCTAGTGTAGCCGGTGAGTGGCTGAGTAATGATAAGATACGATAAACCTTTATTGATCCCGCATCGGGGAAATTCACTTGTTACACAGCTAACAAGTATGCAAGGCAATAAAAGCAATGAAATCAACAAAGTGCCCCGTAACGCACTTACTGATGTAATGAGAAAAGTCATTTTCTATTGGCCGAAGGTTCCTCCACACATCAAAGATTAGGTTACTGAGGATGTTTGACCTTTGAGATCCAGGTTTTCTTTTGCTCGTTTTGTCCATGGAGTAATTTGGAATTGTCTTCCACTCCCCAAGCACATACTAGGACTCCTAAGCTGTCAGACATTACTATATCAAATAAAGATTTGAAGCATTTATCGCTCTTCGGAGTACATAAATATTCGCCAGTGTGATTAGAACATTGTCTATTTTTCCTTTAGCTATTATGGATCTACCTTCTTTAATAAGAAGAGGTCTGTCTGCTATTTTTACATGTACTAAAGTGGGAGTTTAGGTACCCATATTTTTTTCAACTTCCCATGTAAATATATTTGTATTTTATCCTTTTTAATTTTTGTTAATACTTTTTTCCTCTTAATGGAATTATTCAAGCCATTCACGTTTAGTGATGCAATGTTCAAGTTATTTGACCCCGTTTGTTGCAAGTGAAGATTAATTCAGTAGCACCACTTACCATAATTTGAGCAATAACAGCAAAAGCTACAAAAATTTTAATAAAGTAAACTGTAACAGGAAGGAGATGAATACTCCTCCCTAGTGACCACACTGGAGGGTCTTGGGAGAAGCCTCACATTAAAGAGGGCCCTGTTTTTAGTCTTATTAGAAACGTCATTATAAGTCCAGCGTTATTAAAATAGTAGCAGTAACCATGTGTCCCTGTATTGGAATGATTATGTGTTGCCCAATCACTAAGTTCGGTCAACTTCGAGTCTCTGCTTAACAACGACACCAGGGTTAGTAGGGTGAGTGGTCCTCTGGGCGGTCTCGCGATGAGCTGTTGCCTGCTTCTGTCCCAGTAGCTCGCGTAGTGGCGTCTCTCCTGTATTTTCTTCCTCATTTGCGTCTGGCCCGTCTGAATCCTCATATCCCAGTGGATCCGCATGCTCGTGTGCGGCGTTTGGAAGCTGATTCCTTTTTCTTTCAATATGTTCTTAATCCTGTTGTAATCTTTGCGTTTTTTGCATATTCATGGTCAAAGTAGAGGGTCCTGTTACTCACTTCTCCCCTACTTCCAGGCCTCCCTCAGGCTAATCTCATTGGTATTAAACTCCTAGAAATGTACAATTATCGACCTCTGTGAATTTCCATGTTTAGGTTTCAGGAGTGACCATTGAATTTTCAGATCTAGGTCTTTTGGTAATTGCAGTTCATGTTTGAGGAGCTTCACTACTAAATCTAGTACAGAGTTACTCTCCTCGCCCTCTACTACTCCAAAGATGCACATGTAGTTTCTCCTGGATCGGGATTCCAGACCTTTATTTTTCGGTGCAGGGCTTTTTGTTGTTCATCAACATCTTATATTTGTCTCTAACCAGCTATTTCAGTTTGCACAAAGGGAGCCACTTCCTTTTGAGATTGTGTGGTTCCTCTTTATGAACAGATGCAATCTCTTCAAAGTACTGATGATTAATACCATGTTTTGTTTATGTGCTTAAAGGGAAATGATTTGTTACCAAACTGATTCTGATCCCAAGGCATTTAAATGCAATGCAGCTAGTAGCTTAAATTATTCTCAAAAATTCAACTTAAATCTCATAATGTCAAGTTTATTTTAAACATTCCAACTTGATTGTCAAAAAATTAATTTAATAGACAGCTCAGGCTTTAGTAAAAACAGAAGATCTGTCTGGTGTTGTTTAATCCTTGTCAATTTATTTTTTGAATTTTCCATCTTTTACACACTTCTACATCCACCATACCGTTTAACTAATGGCTCCTCTTATTACATTTATATAGAAATGTTTGTGTCTAGTTTTTTAATATAACTGTCCATATTTGATGTCCAAATTATATTTTGGGGTAATTTTAACTTTTATTATTTATATCCTTTTATTTAACTTTTTCTCTCTTTCAGCCAATGAGCTCCTGCACTCAGAGCAGCACCACCTTCTGCCGTCCTACCACAACGTCCTCAAGTCAAGGCATATCCGGCCACATACTTCTCATCTGCTGGACAGGTAGGACTAAAAACACTGCAACAAACTGCACTTGTATAGTCATACTCCCGAGTAATTTTTCTAAAATGTATTTTTTTTAATTTATATGGTTATTTTAAAGTTCATGAAAAGGATGTCACATATAATTCTTAAAAGCAACCTTTTTTTAAGCATTTCTATTTACTGTCACGTGTACAATTTTCTTATGTAATATTTAGTCAAGTCAAGTCAGCTTTATTTATAAAGTACTCTTAAAAAACAGCAAAAACTGAGCAAAATGATAAACAATTAAAATAAAAGAGCAAAACATAATAAAAAGTATAATTACAATAAAATTGCCAAAAATATATTTAAGTAAAATCAAAAATATAAAAGAACTAAAAGTAATTAAATACAATAAAGTAGTAAAGCCAAACTCTCATGGTGGGGAGAAAAAATGAGTTTTAAGCTTTGATTTAAAAACAGCCAGTGAGGGGCCTGTCTCCTGACTGGTTAAGATAGAGAAGGCTGTGGGTTTGAACCCCACCATCGATCTTTAAACAAAATAACTACTGCAAAATATTCAGACTTTAACTGTAGTGGACAAAAAGGAGAAAAAAAAATGAAACAGCCTACTTCTTTGAAAGTTTTTGGTTAGGTTTTGAGTAACACACTGAAAAAACGGTCACTGAAGCTTGTTTTCCAGGACTGTGCGAGCCAAATTTGTGTTGGTTTGTCCCTGAGCGGAAAGTTAGAACAGATTTGAAGCTCTGGAGATGTCGGAAGCTTTCTAACTTTGCCCCCGTATGAATTTGAGCCAGGCCTGAGAACAGAGGATGAGCTGGATATTTGATCCTGAGGGGATTCGCTGAGCTCGGCCTCTCTGACAGGGACCCCTCGCTTCTCTTTTAAACCCGTTATAGCTTGCTGTATCTGGGTTACCCACTTTTGCTCTGGCCTCAGCCTGCCCTAGATCGATATGGAAATCCGAAGATTGACAGTCAACTTTAGAAATAGGGGTAGAAATGGATAAAAGTAGCTCCGACAGTTTCCAGCTATGATTGTCGTAGACTCGTGGTTGTAGCTTGAATATGTTCAGAGATTTTGTGAAATGTTTCACTGGAAGTCTGATCTTTCCCTGAAACTGCTGAATGAAGTTGCATGTTTAGTTTGCAGTAACATGAGTTCAAATCCAAAATATGCTCTTTGCTAGTGTGAAGATTACCTTGGCTTTGGTATTTTGAGCCTTCCCATTATTTGCTAGGGAGGGTATGGATTCAGTAGGTACAGGATCTCAACACAGATTACTGCGCATAAGCTGTCAATTTGAAATTTTAGCGTAACTAATAAAACAGTTGATCAAAATTAATTCTGTACAAATGTATGTACACATATAAAAGGAAAGAAAACATGTTTTAAAATGTGCAAAGATTTGTTAAATGTTGGAAAGTGAATATATGAATTGTTTTTAAATCAAACATGAAGTTATGTAAAATCCAAAAGGTAACAAGATTTATGCTAATGTAACTGCTAATCAATAAAATGTTAATCACATTTAGAGGAGACATTTAAAATTATGTAACTCTTGTGTAAAGGTAAAATCTGGTTTTAAAATCTTATGCATCAACAAATTATAAAAAATGTAATAAGAATCTAAGATGTAGTAGTTGTGCAAAAGCTTTAAATGTGTCCAATTTAAGGAACAGTTCAGGTGTTTTTTCACTAATGTAGAAGGTAATTGGTGAGCTTATACGTTTCCTTAGTGATGTTTAGTCATTTACTCCAGAAAATGTGACCGATAGTTTGGGAGCTGTTTTAATGAACACTTCATAATCCAATTTGTAGTGATCCAACAGCAATTTATAAAAACTCATTACATTCTTAGGGCTGGCTGATATGGCAGTGTTACATAAAGTGAACTGAGATTGTATACAGTAAAATATATTACAGAAGAAATAAAATCAGTAAAACATGACCAGAGATCACATTTCAAAACCCCTCCAAATAATCTAGCAGTCACGTTTTATAGAAAGGACAACAAAATATCAAATGCTCAAATTAAAACAGGAGCATTTAACGCATTTACATTTTCTGATATGCAACACAGCAATTTTTTTTTTTTAAAGGGAAAGCATAAGTTACTGTGTTGTCTTTAGATTTGAAGCAATTTGTGATGGTGAAACTAATTTGATGGTTATGTAATTTCAGAAAAACTAAAAGCTGTGGCTATAGTGAGATTAGGCTTAGCAGGTTATACATCAGTCAGGCATAACGTTAACACCAGGGCAATTTATTTGCATTATAATAAGAGGCAGTTCCAATGTTTTGACCACCTCATTCCTTTTAAATAATGGATAAAACATTAGAACCCCATCCCTTTATAATGCACTCCAACCTCAATAATAATCAGTGAAATTATAACTTTGTAAATGTAGAATTTATTGCAGAACTGCTGTATTGGATTGCACAGGTGGTCCTAATGTTACACCTGATTGGTGTAGCAGCCTCTTGACACAGGGGATATCCAAATATTACACATTTCTCTTCATTATCATTGGTTTAAAAAGTATTACATCAATATTTACATACAGCAATATGTGAAAGGTTTTAAATAAACAGCTTATATTGAGTGAGAACATACAGTAATAAGATGATACAAAAACAGATGGCTCTTTTGACAATAGTCAATAAGTGGTGAGATGTGGCAGAAGTAATATCGGATCTAAACACTTATTTTAGAACAAAACTCAAACAGCTACAACCTGAGATCAGCCCCCTTCCCTTGTAAAGTCAATTAATAAGAGTAAAGTTTTTCAGGTTAGTGGAAATTTATCTCCAACATCATTAATTTGTTCTAAAGTAAAATGATCTGTTAATTTTCAAAACCGGCGTCACAGATTATTAAGAACGTGAATTATTTTCTAGCTTTCTTGGCACTGATCCCGATGACAAAGATCGGGGGGGGGAAAGCAGAGCTATGCAGTTAAAAAAAATGGGAAAAAAAATCTGTAACTAGTTAAACATTGCAGATTTCTGTGGGGTTTTTTTTATGTTGGGGGAATTTCAGTTTCAATTTAATCAGATGGATGTCTTTAACGCCCAGTGTAGATGAAATCTGAGGAGACAAAAAATTTGCGATGTTATCGGATACGCTCAATTGTTTTCTAATCTTCTAAAATTAGCATGCAATACATGGTGGTTCCTAATAATAATTAGCAATAATATGAAGTTGTTTCTTGTCTCACCACGACAATATTCAGGGTTGAAGTTTTCATAGATGGGGTACAGAGGATTTTCCTGCTCGCAGCGATGCTTCCTGGCTCTCAGGACGTCCCGAACACATTGGTGAAGGAAGGCATACTGGCACTGCAAAACACACAGAGGAATGTGTGAAAGCATTAGTGTCCCTTCGAGAACAAAGTAGTAGTAGTAACAAAGTAGGACAGATTAACTGTACCTCAGTCTGAACCATGTGCTGGCGGTGCAGGCGGAGGTCAAACACGCAGCCGTACAGGTCGACCGTTCCTTTAGAATCCAACTGCTGCAGAACCCGATCCAAGGCAATGAACGTCCCTGTACGTCCAACACCAGCACTGAACACACAGACGGAGCCAGCTGTTAACTGATTACTTGAGAAAATACAGTCAATTTAGTGTCAAATGCATATCATTATTTCAATGTGAATTTAGCTTATGTTTGTCAGTTTCCCATCTTTTAAATTGTTCAATTGTGTGTGGGGACATCTCAGAGCACTCGTGAGGAAGCCGTCTATCCAAATTCTGTAAAATGATGGAGCCTACCTGCAGTGGACAACAGTGGCTCCGGTGCTGGGCGATCGATCCACGTAGTCCCGGACTGTCCTGACAAACTGGATCAGAGACTGCGTGCTCTCTGGGACTCCGTGATCAGGCCACACAGTGTAGTGGAAGTGACGGATTACACGCGGGTAACTGCAGCTCCTCTCCTGCCAGGACACACAACAAATGAATGACTTTTTGTAATTATAACACACATAGTTAAACTATATTAATTAGCAGGACTTCAAGTCAGAGCAGGTACCGATGTGATCCTGAACTCTCTGATGGTCCACTCCGGCAGGACGGACTCTGACAGCATTTGAATGACCAGGTCCCCATAGTACAGAGGCTCCCTGTCTGCAGGCCAGTACTGATCACACTTCACCTGTAAACACACAGTTTTGTATTTAAATGTTTTCTTTAGAATTATTAGCTTTTTAAAATCCTCGTTAACTTACATGTAACATACAATAACATTGAAACACTTTGTTTATGCAACGCTGATTTCCATTAGTCTGTAAAACCTTCCAAAAAAGGCAAAGAAATTCAAATGCCTTGTGCTGTTCAACCAGAAATCTGCAAAAGCTTACATCAACAAGGTATTTAAAAGAGAATAAACCTATTAAAATTGCTTGTAGTTACGTTAAAAGAACATCAGATATTAGGAAATAACTCTAGTAGCGGTGGGTTTTATTTCCAAAGTATGTTTTCCTGTTTCAGAGGGAGGGACTGTTTAGGAGTCCAAGAGAACTTGCTCAGTTAACTTACAATCTCCTAAATTAGGCTAAATGTTAGCATGTCCGTAGCGATCACAGTTTCTATAGTAACACATACACTCACTGGCCACTTTAATAGGTACACCTGTACATTCTAATCCAATCCAATACAGCAGCAACACAAGCAAACTTACAAACTGACAAATGTAAAATCAGAATTCATGGCAGAGCTGCTGTATTGGATTGTAGGAGAATGTACAGCTATACCTAATAAACTGGCCTGTGAGTGTAGCAACAGATGAAACAGTGAGGAGCTGAAATTCTCTCTGCTTGGACAGACATCATTGAAGCTATATTTTCAGATGTTGTAATCACATTCCTACCTACATTTATAATCAAACGCTCTAATTTTCATTCTCATCTGAACGTCAAGGTTTTTTCAAAACTCTGTAGCATTCAAGCACTTCTCAAAAGAAATTAAACTCTGAATTACTCACTCGTCCTTTCTCCACACATTGCGTCACCATCACCATGTTGTAGACACCGTGCTCCCAAACCATCCGCCAGAAGTCATCTTTAGTGCCGGGCAGCGGTCCCTGGGTGGCAATGTACTCCCTACGATAGTTATTACCCTGCAGACGGGAAAGACGTATTCGTACATTATGTTTAAGTGTGTGTGTATTCATAAAGGGGGGCCTATTCGGTATTTGTCAGGTGGTCGTAGTATTGTGGTCGTAGTATTATGGCTGATCGGTGCATGTGCAGATGTGTGTTACGTACAGGTATGTAGCTGGCGTTGATGTAGTCGGAGCAGGGGTCGTCCTCCAGATACGACAGCTTTACTCTGGTAGAATCGTCTACAAAGAAAATAAGTATTTATTCTGCTTGGCAGTGGTGCAGAGAAACAAAGTGCATTCATATGTGCACTATCAAATAGGTCAAGAAAAGTAATTAGCATTTTGTGTCCAGTCTGCAAAATCAAACACATCAAGTTTACAATGATATAGCTCTGAACTTTTACTGGCTAAATCTATGGGAGTTGATTTCTCACCGTTCACGTTAACGTACCAAACTGTGTGAGGCATCTTTTAGCTTGTGACCAACAGCTTTTTCAGGGCCTTCGTGGTTGTAAAGGCAAATATTTGTTGAGTTTTGTGCATTTGAATGTGAAGCGGTTCCACTGACTCAAAGTGAAGGAGCATTTAATTTGGCTGTAAGTGTAAATTCACCTTCCTGACAGCTCATTATGGAGCTGCGGCTGTTAATTTATTACCTAGTTTTCGCTGCGTAAGAAAATTGGCTGTGGTTACACATGACTGACACTTAATTACATTATTCAACGGCGATACACAACTCAGGAAAAAGTGACGCACTCAAACTGCAAACCTCTTCTTCGAACACAATGTTTAAATAGGTTTTTCTCTAATGATCATGCAGACACCATTACATTGAAATTGCATAGTGACAGAGGAAAAACAGATTCTTAACCCCTTCATGTTGTCAAAACTAAACATAAGCTGAATTTAAAAGAGTGTGAATTCATAACTATTTGTCGGAATATTGAAAAATGCAAAATACATAAAAATGCAATGATAGAACCCAATGGTATGCATTAGTTTAGCTGAAATAAAGGTTTAAGTGATAGTGGTGAAATTTAATTCCTGTTGGGACTTGCTCCTGTTTGTCAGAATATTTAATTTACAGTATTTCTCATATTTTTATCGCCTCAGGCTGGTACATCGTTGTCACCATGGGAACAGGTGCTGTCTTGTTAATTAAAGCTTTTAATGATGTCATGATTTTCACACTGCCTATGTTCTCCTCATTGGTGGAACTAAATGGGAGGAGTCTTTTCAATAACCTAGTGTTTATCCAAATTATCACATGCTGTCGTTTTTTGAGTTCTGTAAAAATGCATCGACTCTCTCTGTGCTGTATTAAGGACGTTAAAGCCATTAATTCTGCACGCACGCTCTCATGCAGGGTTACTTACAAGGCAGGATGTTGTTGTAGCGGTTCTTTCCTCGGTTTTCTGGCAGCCGGGCGACGTCCATCGTCTGGTTGCGGCCCACGTCTTTGAGATCCTGTGCAAACCCACAAGCCAAAGCATTGTCATGTGAATTGGGTCAGTTTTTGTACACTGCTGCACAGAAAGGACGTTCATTACTTCTTAACCCTATAGTGGCTGTTGTCGTGTGTAGACTTTATGACAAGAGGCCAGCAGGCCTGTATGATATGAAAGCTTAGTCTGGTTGGACTCCCCTGCCATTTGTACCCTCAGTTTATAGAGCCGCTGTGATCCGGTCCAGTTTTCAGCGGACATGAAAAAGGATCTTAAAGGGATGGTCGTACCTCGAACTCCTCAGAGAGCAGATAGTTGGAGTCAGCCTGCAGCTTGGTCAGATGGGACTCAAAGTTGCACGCTTTCACAGGACTGAACAGGAAGCAGAAATCAGTCACAAAACAGCCACTTGTTAAAACAGTTTTTAAAGATGCAGCAGAATAAGGACGCTTACCTTGTGACCCGACGATTACTGCATCCAGAAGAAAGGGAAACGTTAGTTATTCAGATCGTCAGTTCATTGTATAAAAAAGTTAGAAAACTGACAGCCTAACGCTTTGTTTTCACTCTGGCCGTTACTGAGCTGTGGTGAATATGTGAAGGTACGAACAGTCCAACTTTATTCACGATGAAGTCGTCTAATATTGTCGTCTCACATATTGGATGGTGGAGGTACTAGAAACTAATCTCCCTGTCTCTGTCTGACTGAGGGAAACTAATTACATCCTTACCTCCTGACTCCCATATACACCCCTGAAGCTGGAACCTCCTTCCACATACTCATCCTCACCACAGGATTCTCCTGCACAGCCCTGCGCACACACACACACACACACACAGAGCTATACGTTAATATCTGTGGCCAACCAACTCCGAAAACATCATATTTACCCCATGACTTTAGTATGTTCGTACATCTACTGCATTTGTTCTGTTCAGTTTTAACAGTTTCCCTGCTGCTCGGATTCTGTTAGCAACTGTTTGATGTTGTCTTTACTTGTAATTTTTCCTAGATTTTCATACAGAAAGTTTCATGTTTGTATTTCTTTGCTAATTAATGGGACTGAAGCAGACCTAAATAAACCAAACTAATGTAACATTTTCCTCATCTGTGCCAGCCGAGTATTACAGTGGACTGAAACACTTTGAGGTGGTTAATTAAATCTTCCTCTAAGATGGAGTTACAGTGTTGCCTCGTGATTAGTTTGCTAAACACTCGTCAGAATCTACAAATATTTTGGATTCATTGATTAAATGTTAAATGAATTTGTGTTTTTCTCTCTGGGTTTCAGACTCTCGGACCACAAAACATTTGGAGACTTCACCTGAGAATTTGAGACCCTATGGTAAACATTTTTCTAATTAAAACATTAATTAATGAAAATAAATGTTGATTAAAAGGTTATTAACAATACTGTTTCTTCTAAGCAGGCCTTTTACTTTCAGTGCGAGCAGACTCTGTCGTGGTCTGTTAAATTAAATTTAAAGTAGTACGTTAGGCCGGGTGTGTTAAAGTGCAAACTGATGTGCTTTTGTGCTCTCACACTTTGCGTAGCCTCTGTCTGTAGACCAGCAGGGAGACGACAGCCACCATCATACCGATGAGAAACATTCCAGCACTCAGACCCTCCACGACACCACCTAGAGGTTCTGATGGAAAACACCACAAACATCAGGGGACAGGCAGGCGTCCACAAGTTCAGTTCAAATTCATTTGAAATTGCTCTGAATTCTTTCAATCGACAGAGTAAATCTAATGAATTTCTGGAGGATGTTTAGTTTTTTCTTAATAATTATGCCACCTACACTGTAAAACCCCAAAATACTTTAGTGTCATTGCTGCTGGTTCAGCAGAACTTAGCTCACTGTTGTCCAAGTTAACAGTGTCGATCATGTTTAAAATACTTAGTTTTTTTTTTAAGCACTTCCTTAAGAATCTACAGGTCTTAAGCAAGTGCTTGCACTTTGACCGGAGTATTAAGTTTATGTACCCCCACTAGCTCGTCACTTGCTCTGCCTGAAAGGTTTTCTAGTTTTTCCCACTGGCTCACACATGCTATGTCATAAAAAGAAAATGTAGTGCTGTTCCTTTCTTTAGTTAACCTTTCCTTTGACAATGAAAACGGATCTTTCACCTCCCAGACAGCAGTTTGGTGGACCCATTGAAAATACATGTAGCTGTTTCTGCAGCTTTATCGTGGCGCCAGTGAAAGGAGAGGGATTCGTGTGGAGCTGTAAAAGAGGCTTTGTTGTTTTGATGGTAGGTCTTGCATACAAGTGTGCAAAACTCATTTGTTCCTGTGTCTTTATTTTCTGTAGTTGATCTGAATTCTGAATTTTTATTGTGTTACGGTAGTAATTACCAGGCCAGTGTTTCGGTTCTACTGAGTTTCTGGTGTTTTGCCTTCCAGGGTTCGTCACAAGTCCAGTGAGAAAAACTATGAATTGGGTAGGAGGCACGGTGTGTATGTGTGTGTGTGTGTTAGTCACCTGCGTGTGTCCTGAGCGGTGCAGACAGGTATGTGTCGGAAAAGAGCGGCTGAGGAAACTCTTTGTTGTTTTCATCAAACAGCCTGGTGAAGGCTCGAACACTCAGCCTGAACACGCACACAGTCATTATTTTATAAACCGTAGTCAACATTTTTCAGATTTAACAAATGATGCGTGTGTGTCTGATGTTACCTGTAGGATGTTCTAGCTTTCAGTGGTCCATCACAGAAGCTGCCGTAGTTGTCGCTCAGGTAGAGGTCGTCGTCATGGTAATGATCGCAGGATCCCCCCAGCCGATCGCCGCCTGCGCCCAGGTTCACCTCCACCACCTGATTAATTACAATCATCCAATTTGACTCACACAGTAAACAAACATGTACAAGCATAATTGACGGTAAATATTTTTTTCTTCTCCTGCTGCAAAGTTTTATTTTATTATTGATTTAGATTATTCATGCTGATTATTTTATTTTTTGTTAAGGAGACCTTCAAATGTCTCCTGGTAAAGTTTAATGGCTACGGAAATTTCATTTACATTTCAGAAGTTGTGCGAGAAGAGTTTGTACTCTGTAAGTTTTAATGTTAATTGTTTTTCTGCTAATGAAATGATTTTGAAAGGTGTGATCCTGCCATTGGTTTTATTGGAGCTCGGCTGTAGTTTGCTTCAGTTCTGTTGCTGGTCAATCAGAATGTGAGAATAAACTACTGTTAATTCAGATTTGTCACCTGTCCAGCGGAGGCCTCAGTGTCTCGGGGACAGCGACTGGGGAAGTAGGCTGTCTGATACGCTTTGATGGAGGAGTTATTGATGTAGTCACGGTAGGAGGGCAAAGGGTGGTGCTGCTCAGGCCGCAGCAGCTCGTTGGCTGTTGGAGGAGAGGGAGGAGGACAAAAACAACTGATGGTTCTGATTGTGAGGACACGTTTTGTATTAGACACTTAAAACATAGCTATAAGAGACTGTTGGTACGTAAACAACCTCCAACTGTGTGAATGCTGCACGTTTGTGTGTTCGTACCATCAGACTCGGCCACGATCACAGCGAAGTGTCTCACGGCTCCGTTGGCGTCACTGAACCACGAGCAATTGAAGCGAAACAAGATGGATGACGGCGTGACCTTTGACTTCCCACTGATGCGGACGCTGGTAGGAGGGGCTGGCGGACCTGGGAGGAAACGGACACGTCTTTAATTTATCTAATGGCACAGTAGGTCGGTCTCTGCCTACCACAGTTTAGTTAAACAAAAAAAATCTTTTTACTGGATTTGCTCTTGACTTGTTCTAAAGCTCTTTACTGACCCTTGTATAATGTGGCTTTGATGTTCTTGTTACTTTTTGTGGTTTGGCCATTTTTTATAATGAGCTGATGTTTAGGAACGTTGCTAATGGCTCATGATGGTAAGATCTACATTGATACGCTCCGTAAGCTCTGGATGATGACAGCGATTTTCAACTGTCCCCCTTACGACGATACAGTTGCTTCTTCTCATGTTTAGTGTTTTGTCATGAAGACACACTCAGTGGAACAACGTTTCTCAGTGAGGGTTTTAATCGTTTTTGGACATCAACAATCCAGCTCACAGAATGAGACATGTGAGTAGACAACATTCATTGTTGGGTTTTGTTACCTGTATGGGATTGTTGAAATTTAACTGCTAATATTTGGGATTTTTGTCAGTATAGAAAAAATGCTAATAAAACTGGCTACTAAATTTTGCACCACGTTATTTTAAGATGTCAAAGAATTTGTTTTCCTCATTAACATATTAGGTTAGGTGTGCATCCCCCTACGTTTCAGAATAGGAGGATGCAAACTTCACCCTGAACCTAGCACAATAACAGTGCCCATCCCGCCGGTATACAAATATTCCTCTCTCATCTGAAGTAAGAAAAAGCAATAGTAAAACAATATTAGTATGAGAGCAGGAATTTGCATCTACGTGAATAAATAATTTAAAAATTACATTGAATCAGCTGAATGTGCATTAAAATATATTGTATTAATATATTTAAGAAAATGAATCTAATCTATAGAGGATTCAATTTTTTTAACTAAAACTAATTAAATACCATGAAGGTGTTTACATTTTTCCAAATCATGCCAGGTTTCCTTTTAATCAAGAAATCACGTTTAGAAAAATTTGACCATCATCTCACTCGCTTTGTTTTCTTCTAAGTCACCTGTGGGCAACTAATATTATTTGTAAAAAAAAAAAGGGGGGGATTTTCCAGAGTCGTCCCAGGATGATTCATGATGCGACACAAGCAGAGAGAGAAGGTAGCAGAAACGTGATGTGAACTGAGTGGAACAAAGAGCTGAAAAAAGAAGAAAAGTTTGTTTGAGGTCACAGCGACAGTCTGAAAAAGGGCAGAGAGGGAAAACAAGAAGTGACACAGGACAAAAGTTCCTCCTTTGTCTTTCTGTCAGCAGTTGAAAAATGCTAGTTTTTCTTCATTTAATATACCAAAGAACGGAATGCAGAAGCTAAACGTTCTATTTATGAACTTAATAAAATCTGGTGTCAATAATCAACAGAACGACAAACTTATCAAATGTACTCCAGCCTAAATGACCATATACTATGTTATTTGTCCCTGTCCTGATCAAGGCTCCTGTTTAAAATATACGTCTTTAGCGCCAGACATCAACATGGCGGGATGACAACTGCAAACAGCAGTTTGGTAAAAATTCTTCACCGTTGGACATAATAGTTCATCGTGTCATGTCAGCTGCAGCTGTTAATGTTGCTGTGAAAACTCTGTACCTGCTGCTGGTACAGAGGCTTTTACAACTATCAAGTGTCATCGATTAGTTAAACTAAGTTTTTCACGTCTAATGACAGCTGCTGTAGTGGAGCTGATGTTAAACATGAACAGTCTTCGTTTTTTAGAGAGAGGGAGGTTATAAGGTTTGAAGATAGTAGGACACGTTTAGGTTTGTGGACACTTTAAAGAACAGCTTTATCCTTTAGATGATGGTACAGTTAAACTTACTCCTGTAAATACTTTGAAACTAGGTTATGTGTGTGTGTTTCTTTTTATCTAACAGACTTTACACACAAACACTCTGCTGAATCCAGTCCTGCTGTTCTCAGTGTCTCTCAAGTGGCCAGTCCTATTTAAACAGAGGTTGTATTTAAAAACCCACTCCTCAACATCACCTGCGTGAGGTGTGTGTTTGTGTGTGTGTATGTGTGCGCGCGCCCGGCGAGAGTACACTCACGGTCTATCATGGTGACAGTGCTGTGGGATGCTGGTCGACTGGTCTGTCCAGCCGAAGACACCCGAACTGTCACAGAGTATTTCCTGAACGCCTCCAGGTGGTTCAGTGTTACCGTGGTGACGCCCCCCACCAGCTTCACTGCAGAGACCAGCTCCTTATTGTCATGGCGACGACACTCGACCTCATAAGAGTCAAAGTCTGCGATGGGGGGTGACCAGGAGCAAGAGAGGGAGGATGATGACAAGGGGAAGCAATGGATGGACTTCAGAGCAGATGGGCCTGAAATGGGAGGGGGGTTAAGAGGAAATTAAACGGGGAGGTGGAGAGGACAGAACACAGGAGCACAAAACCGAACCGTTTTTAATTCCTGGCTGATAAGTGTAACATCTGACCGATCTCGGCCCGTGTTTACATATTTAGAAATGTGTGTTGAAGCTCTGGATGTGGTGATCAGTTTTCGATCCCTGCAGCTAAAAGCCCACTGACATCCAGACTGTGATTAAAAATGGAGACTCCAAACGAGGGCTTGTGTTCTCATTTCGGATCCAAGGCCTTTGTTCTCACTCCATCTACTGGCTGGAAGGAAAAATACGTCTTCATGAAATGTTGAGAGACAGCAGAGCTCTGTTAGTGCGCCGCTTCAAAAACAGACTGACCGCGGCCGTCGGAGCTGATCTGGGAGTTATCTGGGAAGCCATGATGGTACCCGAGAGAGTGACGCTGCTTCACTGAACTCATCTGCACATTTGCTGAATCATTCCACAATCAAATGCAAAAACGGTAAGTCAGCTATTTGAAAAACTACATTTAGCAGTCCATCATTTCACTAACCTTTTTTTAATGCGGTGGCCAGAAATGTCTGAGTTCGAAGGGTTTTTACGAAACTGATGTATGACTTGATGTTTTAGGGTCGGTCAGAACTGATGGGGGATTGGTTTAATCATTTGTTGCGACCTTTTCCACCTACTTGTCCTCCTGCTTATGTGGCTTGGCTGGCTCAGGACTGTAGGCCTGCCCCTGGCCCCGTCCCCGCTGACAGTCCACACGGTGAAGTTGTACAGTCTTCCCGGAAACATCCCACCCACAATGCGCCTTGTCATCTGAGTCCCTGTGACTGACAGGTTTCCTGGGGGGGTCCACTGAACGCTGAAGTCACTGTAGTCCCCGTAGATGGGAGCAGACCACATCAGCTCAATTGTGTCGTCGGTCGGACCTTGTTTGACAGACAGCTCTGTGGGCGGTGCTGGAGCTGGGAGGAAATAAACAAAACTCATTTAGCTGATATTAAATCTCTGACATTACCTACAATGTGTTTCTGGTTTTATTTGACTTACAGGTGCGTCCGAAAGCTGAGACATTATTGGTCAGCTCGCCACTGTGTGTTATAACTGTAGCCTGATAGAGCCGACCAGGGGTCAGCCCACGAAACGTGTGATTGGTGTGACCCGCCCCCAGCATCTGCAATCCCAGAGCGGCTCCAGAAACATCAGACAAAACCACCTTAAACCACACAAACAGGATTTACTTATAAAGACTTAATACCAGTCTTGAGTTTTATTTTGTAGGGGTTTAGTTACAGCGTCGTATTTTAACCAGAGGTGCAAAAACAGCAGCAGGTAAATGTGCAGCAGGCGTCTGCTCCGTGCACATAAACACATCAGCATTTATTATATCGCAGTAGATCTGCTACGTAACTGAAGCTGTTAACTCAACGTGGTCCAGTCCATTAGGGAACTGTAGCAGATAAAGAACATTTAGGTCATCTATGTTCTAACTGAGGCGGTGCATTGATGTGTCGATCTCCTGTGCAGGGAAGGAAGAGCAGTGGCGAGAACATCCTGCAGCAGGGAGTGGGGGAGAAGCCTTTTTTGTTCCTCCTTGTTTTGCGACACCAATTAGCAGCATTTTTCTTGCCATAAGCTGTAATGACGCACCGACATAGTCGTCGCTTTGACAAGAATACAGCTGCGTCCACTTATCTGTGGACGTTTTGGTGAAGAACATTTTATAACTATAGGACGACTGGGAAACTTTATTCCTCCATTTACCTCGTAGCTGCTCCAGCTTCCTTCTCCGTGCTGCCAGCTCACTGTCAGTGTGTCTGTCCACGCTGAACTCTGAGCCTGAAGAATTGAAACTGTAGACGGGACTGCAGCAAAGATGCGTGAGAGAAGCAAGTAGAGAAAAAAAAAAGACAAAAAGAGCAGGATGAAAAACGCAATTTAAAGAGATGAGATAAAGAGAAGTTGTTGGTGATAAACACTGACCAGTTCTGCCAAGCACAGAGGAGTCGCTGCTCATGCTTCGGCTCCAGCTCACCACCTGCAGCCTGTACAGACATCCTGGTTGCAGGTCAGAGAAAACGCAGCTGTCTGCAGCTGGACCAACTTTCTGCAGGTCCACCAGCTCGCCCGCGGCCTGTAACACCCCACACACAGAGCAGCGTGACAGGTCCATGTGGGCACTTTTGTTAACGCGACACATTTCTGTGTGTTTTAGCCTTTTGGTCACACACAAATACCACTGGGAAAATATTCGTGCCAGGGTGAAGATGCTAAAAACAACACACCATGTCGTGCAGCCTGATTATTTTTAGCATGCACCTCATAACGTGAGGACGTGTGTCACATGTGTGAAACCTCAACTCTGGATAAAGGCAAAGGTTTGTAATCCCGTGTGAGCCATTCTCCTGCTACCTGGTGAGGCTCCCTCCTCTCTGCAGCATCTGGTCTATGATTGGCTGTTGGTTCTGTGATCTTGTAGAGCGATAGGTCGTAGGCGTCCACATGGCCATCTGATGGACGCCAGGAGAAGGACAGCGAGGAGGTGCTGGTCACAGTGACTGTTAGATTAGTGACTGCAGCTGGACCTGGACAACAGACGGAGAGTTTAAAGGTCGCAGTAATGGCTTTTAAAGCAAAACACTGCACAAATTATCACACAAATAGAGGATAAACACTCGCACTATATCAGAACATCCTGTAGCAGCTTCAGTGCAAAAACTGAAGAAACATGATGATCCCAGCGTGCAGGTTAAGTAGGAGATGTACAATGTTTCTATGGACAGCTGCTAAATAAATGCAGTGATTCGTAGAAACTCACGTGTTTGACCCTCTGCTGTTGCCTCTGACGATGGGACGGTGCCACTCAGCGTCACCAGCCTCACACGGTACCGTTTTCCTGAGGTCAGACCCTCCAGCAGCTTGCTTCGACATTCCGCAGGCACCGACCGATTGGCGACGACAGCGCCGGCTTCATCCAGTAACTGCAGACTGTAGCCGTCGTGAACGCCCACCGGTTTCTCCCAGCTGACGGTGAGGCTGTGGGTGGTGTGGTCATTGTCCGCCTGCAGGGCCGTGACTCTGGCTGGGGCTGGTGATTATCACGTATAACGTATTAACCAACATTTCAATCAACCAAAACACCTTAATGGTTCGGTGCCTCACCCGTCCTGCCGATGGCTACATTGCTGTTGGTCAGATTCCCGCTCAGCGATTGGACAGTGACTGTGTAAGCGTGGCCCGGGATCAGGCCCTTAAAGTTCAGCGAGGTGAAGTGTTTGGGGATTTTTTGCGATTCTTTTATAGTACCATCCTGGAGACAAAAAGAGGAAAAAAAATTCCTTGTACATTTGATCAACAAACATTATGTGATTTAAATGTGCAGCTGCACTCACAGGGGTTGACAGGGAGACGATGTACAGGTCCAGGTCTCCATCTCCAAGTGTCCAGGTCACCAGCAAACTATCAGGTGATTCAGGCTGAGGAACCAGGTGGAGGTTCCCCACTGCATCGGGAACTGGAGAAAGGAGAGAGAATCAAAAGGGCAAATAAATCAATTCACTACAGTTGGACTCGACTTCCTGATGGGACATTTTTTGACATTTACCTGTCCGTCCCTTGACAAACTGTGGCGTCTGATAGGTTCCGCTGAACGTCGATACCACAATTTTGTAGAGTCGCCCGGGGGTCAGAGAGCTCAGACTGTGGTGTCGCACATCTCTGCTCAGCAGGACCAAAGGAAAAGCCACGGTGTCGTTGAAGAGCACAGTGATCTACAGACGAGAGTTGTCATAACCGAAAAAGTGTAAAAAAAAAAAAAAAAAAATGAAACTAGCAGTAAAAAGTCAGAAAATACCCCCACACTGTTGCAGCTCACCTCGTAGTTGTCCACGTCACCAGGGGCGGGGGTCCAGGTGACAGTCAGATCACGTGTTCCTCTGTTGCTTAGCGACAGATTGCCCACATTTCCTGGAACTGAAAGAAAACATGGATTCAGAGCCATCAATCAGAAGCCAGTGACAGCGCTTCCCTGTTCTCTGACTCACAGGTTCGTCCGTAGGTGGAGACGCTGCTGACATAGTCCCCGCTCCAGGTTTCCACGGTGACCGTGTAAACCCTCCCCGGTGTCAGAGAAGAGAAGTTGCATTCATTGTGTCCAGCAGAGACGCTCCTGTTCTGCAGCACAGTGTGATTGTAACTGATCAAAACCACGTAACGGTCCAAATCTCCAGCTGCAGGGTGCCAGTAAACCTGAACACACAAAGTCAATACAAAGTTTATTAAATATGAAGAGTCAAGGCAAAAGTTAACCCAGAGATGGATTTTGTATTTTCCCATTTTTTGCAAATGGGAAAAGAAAAATATGATTTTATTCATTTTTCAATTTCTTGGTTTTTGGGAATGAGTCAGTAATAAAAATGTCACTGATAAAAATCAGATAATCCAAATATTTACAAAACGTAAAGACAGATATGTGTGAAACGCACCCTGAGGGAGTCGTCGGAATGAACAGCTGTTGTGTTCTGCACAGTGGCAGGTTCTGCAAGACAACCACACAGAACAAAATACAGTTTTACCGATTTAACACACGCACACACACACACAGTGCCTTTGAGAAACAGAATAATTTGGGACTGAGGAGAGAAAAACACATTTCACGTTAGTTTGTTAACAGTGGCTCTGAAGCAATGGAATCTACATGATCATAAGCCACAATAAAGACAGCTGTAAACAGAAATCTAAAGTCCAACATGTGCATGAATTCAAAAATACCTGAGCAGCAGTTGTAGTACATGTACTCAAACATTGGGAAATTAATACAGAAAAAAAATGTGTTTGAATCTTAAAGTGTGTTAAACAGTTAAACCATCATTATCATGTTACTGTTACTACTACTACTGTTACTACTGTTACTACTACTACTACTCCTCTTTCGGCTTTTCCCATCAGGGGTCGCCACAGCGAATCATCCGTTTCCACCTCACTCTATCCTGGGCATCTTCCACTCTGACACCAGCTAACCTCATGTCCTCTGTTAGAACGTCCATATATCTCCTCCTTGGTCGTCCTCTCGTCCTCTTGCCTGGCAGCTCCATCTCCAACATCCTTCTACCAATATATTCACTATCCCTCCTCTGCACATGTCCAAACCATCTCAATCTGGCCTCTCTGACTTTGTTGCTAACACAGACAACGTGCGCTGTCCCTCTGATGAACTCGTTCCTTATTCTGTCCAACCTCGTCAGTCCTCAGGAGAACCTCAACATCTTCATCTCTGCTGCTTCCATCTCTGTCTCTTGTCTCTTTCTCACTGCTACTGTCTCTAACCCATAGAGCAGAGCTGGTCTCACCACTGTCCTGTTGACCTTTTTCTTTGAGTCTTGCTGACACTCTTCTGTCACACAACACCCCTGACACTTTCCTCCACCCACTCCAACCCGCCTGCACTCGCCTCTTCACCTCTTTTCCACACTCCCCATCACACTGAACTGATGACCCCAAGTACTTAAACTCCTGCACCTTCTTCACCTCAGCCCCCTGTAACCTCACGCTTCTACCTGGATCCCTCTCATTTACACACATGTATTCTGTCTTGCTACGACTGACTTTCATACCTCTTCTTTCCAGAGCAAACCTCCACCTCTCCAGCTGTTCCTCCACCTGCTCTCTACTCTCACTGCAAATCACAATGTCATCTGCAAAAATCATTGTCCAGGGAGATTTCTGTCTGACCTCATCTGTCAACCTGTCCATCAGCATAGCAAACAAGAAGGGACTCAAAGCCGATCCTTGGTGTAGTCCCACCTCCACCTTGAACTCCTCTGTCTGACCTATGGCACATCTCACCACCGTCATGCTCCTCTCATACATGTCCTGGACTACTCTGTCGTACTTCTCTGCCACTCCCGACATCCTCATACAGTAGCACAGCTCCTCCCTCGGCACCCTGTGATACGCCTTCTCTAAATCCACAAAGACACAATGCAGCTCCTTCTGACCATCTCTGTACTTTTCCATCAACAATCTCAAAGCGAAAATGGCATCAGTGGTGCTCTTACGGGGCATGAAACCATACTGCTGCTCACAAATCTCCACCTCCTTCCTAAGCCTGGCTTCCACTACTCTTTCCCACAGCTTCGTTGTGTGGCTCATTAGCTTTATCCCTCATGTTATCATGTTTCATTTAGATTAAATTTATTAACATTTTAAATTCCGGACTGTTTTTTATGAAATCTACAGTGTGTCCTTACGCGTTCGTGCTTGAGTTGTGGTGGTGTTCTTCAGGGTGCTGCTTTGCGTCACTATGACAACCGTGTACAATCGCCCAGCAACGAGCGAACTGAAGGAGCATGCGGGAGGCAAGGAGTGGGACACAGTGAGCGTGCGCACAGTTTCGCTCCCATCCTTGAGTTGAACTAGGTAGCTGTCCACCACGCCCGCCGCCAGTTGCCACGACACCTGCAGAGCATCTGACCTGCCGCCGTTAGCAACACTTACCTCGGAGACAGATGCTGGGGCTGAAAAGAGGAGGAGTGTTAAAAAAGTTATGCTTACTATTAAAGATCTTTGTAATGCATCTAAGAACTAAGACAGAAATCCAACAATGGAAAAGTGAAAATACATTCCAAAACACATGCGATTCCAAAAGTAGAAAGAAAATGATTGACTCATTAAAATATTCATACTAATACAAATCTGTCCTTTGTCTCCTGTTGGTTGGGTGAGCTCCATCTACGCTTGTATTCACAGTAAAATGTAACAGTGACTTAGGACGAAGGACTGTGGATGTTTTTTTTTTTATTAAACATGTGCATTATTTATTTACTTTTCATCCTTTATTCTCTTTGTCCTTTCTCTCTCAGGTCTTATCTCTGTTTCATCTGTATTTTCTCAATGTAAATTTAGTGTTTGTCACCATTCTGTTTTATGGTCTATTGTTTCCAGTCATCAGCTCTTTAAACCGCGTTAACCTAAAGTAAAGGCTCATTGATTGGCCAGCAGCAGGTTATCTAAGGCTCCGAATTGTTTGTGTGATCCTGAGTTCCCATTTGTTGGCAGGTGGACACACACACACACCTATTCTGTTCCCACAGAATGTCCCAGTTATTTTCAGCACGGTGTTCGTGCGCGTGCTCACGTCCATTTATGGGTTTAAGGACAATCTATGTGCACACCTTCAAATGTCTGTCTGAGGGTAAAAAGCTGGTTTTAGAGTTGTAATTATCACGAAAAGACTCAGGTTTATTCAGGTTTGGGAATGCTTGATGTCAACGAGTGACCTCACAAAATTAGAAAGACACACACAGGAGTGTGTGTGCGCGCAGGAAGCCTTTGAGCTGGGCGTGTTTGTGTGTGCAACATTCCTAACTTTGTTTCTGGTATTTCAGCCATTGTTCTAAAAACTCTCTGATGTTATCACACTTTTACAGGGAGACACACACACACACACACACACACACACACACACACAGACATCGTTTTTCTGTAAAACCAAGAAATCTTTTCAATGCTTCTGCATTTGAAAATGTTTATTGCTGATTATCTTTTACCATAACGGTATAAGTGGAAACACAGATTGTCTGTATCCATTTTACAGGCTGTAACAATGCCTGTGTAAAATCCCGTCTAAATGCTGATCACCGTCCGCCAACGTGTCACATTTGCCCACTGAGCTGCAGGTCATTTTACTGGACGTCCAAAAGTCCAGAGGACATTTGAAAACTCCTGTTTTCGGTGTGCGGCTGTTGGATCGAGGGGGTCACTGGGTTTTTCCTGTCAACAGCAGATGAATGACTTTGATAGGAAACAACACAAATCCTGCGCAGGGATATTGTCTCCACACAATCAGAGTCCGACTGAGCAGCAATCAAACCGTCTTAGAGAAGCATGTACGAGCTGCTCACGTGTTTCTGGGTCTTAGACAATGACAGCAGAAAACAAACTTCCACTTTTCATATTTTTGTCAACATATTTTTTCCATTAATCTCAGTGAAAAACTAAATAAAAATTATTTTTCCATCTGTGACACAGTGACATTTGAATCGTGGGAATAACTGGAGCTGTGACCTTTTGGAAGGTCAACAACAAAAAAAAGTTGTAACTGCCCCCCTTTTATGAAATTCATAAACTCTTTAAATTGAGACCTGCTACACTAATGCGATTTAGTGAAAAACAAATATTTTAAAAGTCAATAAATGTTTAGGTTTAGCTTTTGGCTTCGTATTCAGATAGGAGTTGGGGCTAGTATGGAAAAATGGGTGGAAAAAAGTTTCTAGTGCAGAAATTAAGTCATAAAATCTACAGCAACATTTGACAGTTAAATTTACTTACTGTGGTGTCATTTATGTTTTACTGCACAGCAGTAACTGTGACTTAAGTTTTCATTAGCACATTTTTAACTAATGATAATAATAATAATAATAACAATAACGACAATAATAATAATAATAATAATAATAATAATAATAATAATAATAATAATAATAATAATAATAATAATAATAATAATAACAACAACAACAACAACAACAACAACAACAACATTCTCGTTGCTTACTGATAGGATTGATTTAATTTTCTTTTCCCAGGGGAACAGGGTCTGGTTGAAGCTGTTTTAATATAATCAACGAAGACAGAAGTAAAGCTGCTGTGTGTAAGCTTCTAATTACAGCTAAGGACAGGTTGTCACCTTACTCTGTGGTCTTTGATATATCTGCTTTCTTATGTTTGTATTATTTTAGTATCTTGCTTTATATTATTATTGTTCATTTTTATTTATCGTTTTAATTTATCAGTAATAATGTCATAATGTAAACACTTTTAGGTGCTTGTACATGATTGTGTTGTAGAAATAAAGCCTATTATTAATATTTTAAAAATATTTAATATTTGTGACTGACATCACTAATAGGGTTATATGCAGTAACTACAACATGACTCAAAGTTCTTTCTCTTCCAAAGTTATTTTACCTTCATATTCCTGTGGAGACTCTTGAGTGAACACTCATCTGTGCCGGGTTTGTTTTTTCATTTTCAGTATTCAAATGTAAGTATTTGCACTCGGTCTGGGGAATCGTGGGACTGGAGCAGCCCTACTTTCCAAAATAAATTAGCACTCTTTACTCAGCTCGGGGCAATAGGTAGAAGGGTCATGTGTGTTTCCTGTTGACTCACTGGTGCGTATCTCCTGAGTCCTGGTCTCAGACACTAGCCCTCCGCTGACCGTGGCAGTCTGCAGCTTGTATAGGGCGCCGGGCGTTAAACTGGACATCAGCAGAGAAGTAGAACCGACAGGAACACTGATGTTCTGAACCACAACACTGGAGGAAAAGGAAAGTTCCGTGTCAACTATTACTTGAACAAATGTACATTTGGGTTTTTGACCGAATGTGCACATAAGGAAAAAATATCTGCTGCACAGACCTGAAACCGAAACCGACGGCTGCTTTTTACAGTGTTCCGGGTAAACGTTTACTGTCAGCTCTGGAGGATTTGTTCTGTTTGGCGGTTTTCACCAGCTTCAAGTCTTGTGCTAAGCTAAGCTAACTAAAGGGGTGTCACCTGGAAACGGAGGACCTCCATGAACACACACCTGTCTCTCAACAAGGTCAGCATGAACGAGTCTACGTCGCCTGGTGGTTTTTCCCATGATGCTTGGAGGCTGTCGACTGAGCTTCTCAGACTGATGGTTCCAATTGCCATGGGAACTATAACACACACACACGCATGTGGATTTGAGACACTGAAGACACGACATTAAAGCTCAATAAAGTGAATCAGCTACAGATTGAACAACAACTTGCTACTTTATGGACATTTTTGTTGAACATATTTTAAACAGTCATCATTTCACCTGTCCTTCCCTCCAGAGACACAGAGGTGTTCAGTTTCCCACTCCTTGTCGTCACGGTGATAGTGTACTGTCTCCCAGGTGTAAGCACATTGAATGTGCACTCTCTCATGTTCCGCTCCACCTTCCTGGTATCCACAGTAACGTTGCCTACCAGATACAGGATCCAGAAAGTGAGTTTCAAAGTGTTGAGAAACCACAAGGTAAAAAATGACTGTTTCAAATTCTATACTCCAGTTCACGTACGTACATCCTCTAAAATGTACTACAGTAAAATATTGTAACCACTATTGAACTTGATGCTGTTGGTAACATAATGGTTTAAGTATGGTCCACATTTGTTCCACATGTGCCTAAAATTTTCTGCAGAAATCTGGAATGTTCAGGCTATTAGTTTCATTTCATGTACAGAGAAAGAAAACCATTTAAAAACTTCACTTTGTATCAATAAAATATGTGTTGTGCTGTAAACTGGAAACAGATCAGCGTCACTGGAACAGCTTTTCCATTAAATGAGTCAAAGCACCTGAAATGTACTTCAGTAAACATACTTCGCTGCTTTCCACCACTGCGTATTTTAATGTCTGACTAAAATGGTGTGAATGTTACCATGGCGAATGGACAGGAAGTAGTCGTCACGTGACCCTGAGGGGGCGTGGCTCCACATGGCACTGAGCGAGGTCTCGTCCGCGTATCGAATGTGGAGATCCAACGCCGGAGCAGGAGCTGCTGAGACGAGGACAAAACGGTCACATACACGCACACACTGTATTTTTACCGAAACTTCTCTTCCTGTTTTCTGTAATTTTGTTTGTCTGCAATGATGTTTACACTCACCGACAAACCAACAAAGGCCAAATATTAAACCCGGTGATCACTTTAATTATATTTCTTATTAAACGTTGGGGTGTCCCTGGAATTCTGAATCTCTCATGTATAAAAAGAGAGTGGTCAAAAATATTGGAGAAAGATTGAAGCTTGAATGCTGTGTCATTAAATTACCACTCAAACAGTGAGAGCGGCTCCAGCAGTTTCACAGAATGTACGGATGTTTGGACAGCGCGGATTAAAATATTCTGCCAGAGTTCTGACCTGTTGCTCCCTCACAGCTGCTCTCAGCCACCAGTCCACCGCTCTCAACCCTTAGCACAGCTCTGTACAACCGTCCAGGTGTTAGTCTGGTCCCAGAAAAGGTGAAGTTCACTGCCTCTCGGCCCAGAGTGGTGTTGTCTAATTGCTGGAGATCGTCAAACAGGAATATCGTGTAGTTCTCCCAGTGACCAATGGGGGGCAGCCATGACAGAAGCAGGCCGCCGTCAGGGGATCGTGACAGAGAGGGAAGGGACACCGGCGCCGGAGCTGTTGACAGGACGGAGACATGAAGAAGAGAATCTGAAGAGGAGAATAGAAATTAAAATAATAGCTGCTCACCTGTCCTAGCAGTGATTTCTGATTGGTTCCTCAGTTCGCCACTGTTGGACGTCACTGTGACTCGATAGGCCACGCCAGGAGTCAACTGGTCCACGGCGAGGTCTGTGGAATCTGGGGAAAGCACCTTCTCCCAGCGGGTCGTGCCGTTGGTCCAGAGGGAGACAAAGAGCGCGTCCAAGTCACCTTGAGGTCGTTGCCATGACAACCACAGGCTCGTGCTGTTGCTGTAGCCAATGGTCAGGTTGGAAATGGCAGAGGGCGCTAAAGCAAGAGACAAAGACACTTTGATTTGAACCACCTCTCCGTCTTCCCCCCCATTCTCCGTCTTAACTCTCCGTACCTGTCCGAGCCTCTGTCCTGCTGCTGTTCTGCTGGTCACCTGCCTCTGTCACCATGGTGATGTTGTACAGACGTCCTGGCGTCAGGTTGAGTAGCGTGTGTTGTGTTGCGTTGCTCGCCAGTGTCTCGTTCTTCAGCAGACCTGCAGACACGGAGCAGATGGGGACAGGAGTCAGGTCAACAAAAGGAGACAAGCACCGACATCCAGAGGGGCCCAACTTGTATGTGAATCCACCATAAACAAACGTCCACGTTGATTCGCGCCTGATCCCTTAACAGGCCCTAGACTTGGGTAAACCGAGGAATAATCACTCATGTACATGTAAAGCGTTAAAACCCTGGTGGGTGGAGCTTCAAGCGTTGGACAACACATGGCATGAGTACCTGTCTGATCCGGATTCTGAGGTTGTTCCCAAAGATGCAGCCTGAAGCGGTCCACACTGCCCAGGCCGGCCTGCCAAGACAGACCCAGGCTCCTGCAGGTCCTATAGGTCACCACCAGGTCGCTCACGGCTGATGGCTCTGATGCAACAACACACAGGCCGCGTCAGTTCACATCACAAAGACATTTACCACTAGGAACATTTTCACATGTCTGTGACCTGAATCACTATCATGTAATTGTCCTTAAAGAAGCAACCGTTGTTTGAGTGAAAATGTTGGACCAGGTTTGTTTGTCTCAGGCATAAAGACATACTGCAGCCTTACACACACACACACACAAAATGGAAGTGTTTTATGATCAATAGGACAGAGATCGCAGAGCTCAGACTTTGATGACAAGGCCTCAGACTTGCGTCCATGCTCAGAGCAGACATAGAACAGACATAACTTAGTACATTTATGGAAACACGTGACCAGGAGGAACCAGCAATCGATGGTGAACTGAGGCCTAAACACAGAGATTCTGGTGGTTCGTGGTAGCCAAGAGAAGCCCTTACATTGGAAGTATGGAAGACGGAATAATTCCAAGGAAAACTAATCAGCATCAAAAAAATAATCAAATGGCTGCATGCAATGTGAAAAAAAAAAAATCACTTGTCTGGGGAAAAATCTCAAAAACTATTTCACCATCTCTACGGCTCATTGCAGCAGTTCAGTTCTGGTTCTGTGGCACATTCCCAGTGTTCCCAGCACCACTGCTGATCCCACGGTTCAACAGCTGGTGGACACCTCAGACGTTGGTAGAGGCCAGAAACCGAGCTGACCGAGAGGAAATACTGCGCACTTTTGCAAGTACGACAATCACACGCTGCTTTGGAAATACAATAGCAGATTGTTTTAATACATTTAATTTCTTTCTGCTGAGCTCAAGCGGCAGGACATCAAACAGTGCGGCACTGAGGAACCTGCCAACCCAGGTAAAAATAAACGAGCAGGTACATGAGCGCTAAACCAAGTAATAGTCAAGATAAGAAGCCACAAACGCCACAAGTGTTTTGCATTGCTGTGACCATCGAGACCCGACTGGGCGCAGTAACACCCCGTTTCCTCCAAGTACAACACACACATTTACACCAGCACAGACACACACACACTCATGCACAAGCTCACACCCTTTCCCAGTGCTTCCCACAGAACAAAGAAACAATGGAGGCAGGAAATGGCTGGACCCTGAGAGCTCTGCCCACAATGGAAATACACACTAAGGGTCCAACTTCTGTTCTGGATGCCTGCCAGCGCGAACACACAACACACATGTACTTTTACTGCTCGATCACTCTCTCTCTCTTAGGGCAGTGGTTCCTGTAGCTAATCACAGAGCTGCAGAGAGGGGAAGCTACATAACACACACACACACACACACTAAATGACATGGGGGTCACATTGTGCTCTTTGACTTCAAAAGACAAGAGGTCACAGGAGATGGAAACAATAGAGCAGGGCAACACAACTTTTGACTGAATGTTGTGAGTATCGGTGTGAGCTCCTGGCTCTTTAAACGCATCAGGTTGCAGGTACAGGTGTGTGTTGTAATCCAAGTCTAGCACAACTTGACACACATCTGTTTTTACACAATGCGTAGGATTATAAAGTAACACAATCCACATCCCCAGTCACACTGTGCAAATTTGCTGCCATGCCAGAATTTGCAGCGTGATGAAGACTCAAGTTGTTGGTGGTCGGTCAAAGAATTCATTGACCTGACAGTCGTGTGTTGTGATATTCAACCTGTTATCTCCGACCAGTCTCTGAGCTTCGTTCAAACAACATCGTTTTCTAAGTGTGTTTCTCCAACTGAGCATGTGCAAATGGGCCAAAAGCGATTTGCTCATGCACAAGTTGGGAGTGTGTGTTACATGGGAGATTTGTGAATTTCAGCTCCAGACCAGCTTCAGTAAATCCAGACTAGTCCTTTAAAGCTGGTGTGTAAAATTTCAACAGATGCATTTGACTCATGCGGTGAAACTGACGGGCCTCTCAGTCCACTGTTGCCGTACACTGTAGGCCCAGGAGGTTTTCCAGCACAGGGAACGTCCTCCTCGTAAAACACGTGGATTGTAAATTACAACAGATTAGCCCACAAATGAAATAAATTCATTTGGGATTTCAAACACACGACCATTCAGTGACAGTTTGTGAACCTGCACAGGGTCCTACGCCCCCCACAACATAGGATATATATAACTTTAGACCCTGGTTCCTCTGGTGGAGAAACAACGTTTCTCAAGAGTTCTTTAGTGCAAATGATTCTGCTTGGACGCAAAATCTCATCTCAACATCCTCCTACTCACCAAAAACCATTTGCTCAGTTGTCATGAAACTGGGGGAATGTTCTAACCAGTCGTGCACTTATTGATTTCAAACAGATTCGGTAACTTGCGGATGATACTACGGAAAGCTCTAAGAGACGAGGAGCGTCTCTGGTCTGAGGACTTACTGGTGTGCAGGGTGAGGTTGGCAGTTTCGTTGTCTCTCTGAGATTCAATCTGTAGCTGGTAGGAGGTTCCAGGGGTCAGTTTATCCAACACACAGCTGAAAACATCCTGGATGCCTCTGCTCGCTCCATCCTCAACCACCTGGTTGGTTCCCAGGTAGTCACCTCCTCTCTCCGGCTGCTTCTCCTCCTTCACTCCGCGCTCCGTTGCTCCGATCTCATTAGTCTCCATCTCCGTTTCTCCTCTCGTTCTACTTCTGCTACACGCGGCGCTGTCTGCTCCGGCTGCAGACGTCACATTGAAGGAGCAGTCCCATCCAGGTGTGCTAACAGTCAATGAAACTGAGTCCACCCTGGATGCTGGTTCAGAGACATAGATGCTACATTGGACAGACTGGTCCACTGTGGGAGCTGCGCTGCTTATGTCCTGACGGGAGAGATGAAGAATTTATGAGAGGATTGTGGTTATTTACATCTTTGTCTCATCCGATTCTCAAACTTTGTACTTCAGACCTTAAAACACACTGAACTAACATCCACCAATTGACTCACTGGCCAGTTTTCACTGTGCAAAATGAAACGTCAGGGAACTCCTGTGCAGTCGAGTCCCAGCTTCCCCGTCCATCCTCACACACACCCTGTCAAGTCTGGAAAGTGTGTCGTGCATTTTGTAAAGATTTATCTTGAAATCAAAACTTCAGCGGCTGCACAATGAAACCGTCCCATTTTAACTTGTCGGGTGATCAGAAAAAAAACATCACAACGGCAGCACAGACCAAGTTTTACGGCTGAGCTTTATGGCATCACGCAAGCCTCAGTTTGTGCAGACATTCAATCAAAAAATCTCATGATGCAAAAAAAAAAAAAAAACATCTGGCGATCTTAGTGGGCTTTGTTAAACAGGATGCCAAATATCGTGTCCACTGCAGAATAATATTTAAACAATTTCTTAATTTGCTGCTATTTCCTCTTTCTGTGGCTAATAGTTTCTCCGTCTTTGTTTTGAGAAGACGAAGACCTCCGCTCTTCGTGGATCCAGACTTGGGGTGGAGCAGGACTTTGATCCTATTGTTTTGCTACCTGTGCTGTGGCCAAAACTTAAATACTTCGATATTGAGTCCAATTTCCTTCCCCACTCTGGTGTGAACTCATGATTACAAAAAGAAAAAGAAAATCTCAAACAGTGTATTTTTGAACTTTGGGTGGAGGCTGTTCCCAGTCCAAACTAATCTGATCAGCCTGACTCCAAGTCCTACAGAGCACACGGCCTAAGATTTTTGTCTTGCTCTGTACGTTCGGGCCACCTCTTGTGCAAGATTAAAATTCGCACTTTGAATATTGTTGCACATGCAAAAAAGACAAAATGCCAAAAAAAGTTATTCCTTGTTGAGCAGCTTGTTTTCTTCTCACCTTCCATTATTGTCTCAGCATTGATGGATATACAGCGAGTTCATTTTTTAAGTTTTTAACATAAGGTTCAATTTTAAAAAGTGATCATTTGTTACACTGGGAAACGTTTTGGTCAAAATTTAATGCAAACTCTGGGTTAAAAATGCAAAGACAGTTTCAGATCATCAGCTGCACTTATTTCAAGAACTCAACTATCCAGCGTTTGTGTTTTATCACGTTTACCGTTTCATCATTCATCTGGCTGCGTGTGTGTGTTGATGATAAAGTTGGCGACAGCGCTCTGTGACCTTTAATACAATAAGACGCCCAGAAAATAGAAGGATTTGTCATTGATAATGAAGTCCAGAGACACGAATGCTGCAGGGAGGAGAAGCTGACAGACAGGAAGAGGCGGAAATGGCGGAAATGGCGACTGAGGAAAATGAAAGCGTTTAAATGCCAGAGTTTCATGCTGTTATATGAGGAAGCAGTGATCCAGCTCAGGCAGAGGTTCCCACCTAAACATTATAAAAGCATAACTTCCGTGATTTTCAACACCGACAATCTGACTGCAACCTGGATTAGCTCGTTGGCACCAGTCAGACACAGCCACGTTTCTTTAATCCTGAGAAATTCACTTTCAATTGAATTACAAGGATTAATTCAGAAAAGGACCAAATTTATCCTGCAAGTGAAATTGTTGAATGTTCAGTTTCCTTCCCACTGCAGCATTAATGTTAAATCTAATCCAATTAGCCCCCAGCCCCCGATCTGCGTGTGGCTGAGCTGTGTTTACCTGAACTGGAAGGAAAAGGTCAGTTTTCTATTAATTAGAGCCGTTTGGAATGTCATGGACTAACATTATTAGCTCGTAACAGCTACAGGTTTGGTGGGTGTTGATCCGTCGTTGGAGCTGAGGTGCTACCAACACCTTAGATCCCAGAATTATTTTAGTTCAACCATAGGAAAACATGTATTGTTTAATTATGTCCCTGTGTTGCACATTATGCATCTCAACATTTGCAATTCTACAGTTGTATTTTATGCCCATCTCAAACGGTGTAGAGCAAATTACCTCGCATCATCCCACTGTCAGCAGCATGAATACTCGCCACAGTGGGTGATCTAAGGTAAACCATCGCAGACCGCGTTCACCACGCTCACAGTTCAAAGGTGACAAGCTTTGAATGTGCAGAACACAAACCTGCGAAAGCTGCTTCTACACACAGTGTTCGCAGCTTCAAAGTTCATCTGCAGTTTTTCGCTCAAACTTCAGCTCATCTTCATTATTGTATTTAACAAGAAACGATTTTCAGACAAAGACATAAATGCACCGTTCGCAGACAAAAGGAGTCTGGTTTCCCTTTGCTCGTACACTGTAAAATACTGCTTCATCACCACATTTTGCTTGTTACATGCTTCATTTGGCTCTTAAGATTATAAATTCATGCATTTATTGATGTAAGCAGAACAGTGTTGTTCCCGTAAGCTGCAGAACTTCAATTCTTTAAAAATGCTCACATTAAGATAGTCTTGTTCTTCTGTAAAGTTTTAAATAAAGTTTACTTCGTGTGCAGTAACCATGAAGCAACTCAATCATCAGTGGATTAAAGAACATGAAATCAGAAGAACAGGAGCCGACTGACCTGGAGCAGCAGCAATGAGGCGAACCACAGGGAGCAGAGAAAAGTGTGAACTTTACATTTCAGCATTTTGATCCTCCTTCAAATCGTCACGGAGACCAAACACCACCATAATCCTGAGGCTGAGGTAGAAGACGTGAGTTAACATTCACTGCTCGGGGTCACAGCTGGAAGAGATCCTCTTCTGTCCGTGTCGTCTCCGGTCCTTGTGAAAAATTGAAGCTGGGAAGAAAACAGCTGGAAAACTTTCTTTTTATGTCCCTGAAAAACAGCATAAATCCTTATTTGACTACAACAGTTTTCATTTTGCCAGGTCTGACACCCCAGCCTCAACTCAGACTTCAAACTCTGTGTTTCCTCTCCTTTCTCGGGACACTGTCTCACCAGCCGTAGATCTCTCTTCCTGCCCGTCTCTCTCTCTGCTGGTCAGACTCTATAGTGTCGAGGTCGGGAGTCACTAACGGACTTCCTCAATCAAGCCAACAGCTCTGTGAGTCACCGCAAAGGCACGACTACAAACCTAGCCGGGACGAAGGCTATAAATAGGCCCGTGTGGACCGCAGCAGCAGCAGCAGACCGATGTGCACGGACAACAAAGGTAGATGTTAAAAATAAAGACGAGCGTTTGATTAAGTCCCCAGTTTAGAAATGGCTCCGCTGCTCGTGTCGATGACAGTTTTGATGTGGCTCCTGAGCTTTCTCCATTTCTCTGGTGTAAATATAGTTCTGATTTCAGCTCAAATCCATCTGAATTTGGTGAAATTTTATTAAATATTACTTTGTTAACAAATCTCATTGAGCCTCGGGATGGAGTGAAGAACGGGATCATTTTAGATCACAAACAATCTAATTTTTCGCATCTACAGTACAGCTGACAACACATGACTAAAGGTCTTTGAGTAAGTGGACATTTCCCTAGTCACAGCGGAGGACCTGCCGGTTTTGGGTCTGTTTGACATGCAAAGCCCCCAACAAAGATCTAGTTATTAAAGAAAACAAGTCTTCAGATGAATATGCCGATAACGGTTCATTGCAGTTGTTGCTTTCCTCTCCAGTTCTGTGTGGGCGAAAGCATCAAAAACTAATTCTATACATATTCGTCTATAATGTCATTTCTCAAACATTCTATAGTTTCAGCTTTTCCAGGTTAAAATTGATTGAGCTAAACGAGGTAAACTTTTAACGTAAATTTTTAATAAAGGCACTCTGTGTATAGTAAATACGTGCTTGGTTTAAGCAGGCGCTGCCTCACTGGTTGGATTCAGAAGAACGGTTTCTCATGATCATTCTGAGATACGCAACTTTGTGCCATCTCAACATAAACAGTTATCTCAGACTGTATTTGACCCACAAAAGGCTGGAGCCGACTCTTCAACTATGCAGCGCTAAAGGTCAAAGGTCAAATTGCTTTTGTTCCAGTCCAAGCTACATTTAGTTATCCACACCTCTTTCCTTCCTTTCTGCTCCCCTCCTCGCCATCTTTGTCTCACTCTTTCCCATTAGGTCACTTAGAGCAACAGTTTCTAAGAATAATATACGAGTTCACTTCACCATCAGTAACAAAATCACAGTTTAAACACTCAAACAATATTAGTTGATCCATTAATGGATAAATCACAGCAAATCATAATTTAAAAAGTGAGAAAAATGACAGTTTTTGCAGTTTGGTATTTTTCATTTAATAATTTTTGCAGCAGTAAAACATCCAGTTCATTAGTTTTGTATTCTTCCTTAGCCACTTCACTTACTCTGCTTTTTGTGTTATATTGTGATTTTTTTAAAATTTTAATTATAGATTCAGTTGATTTCTAAAAAGTGAAGCAAAACAATTTGAAGCCCAACGCTGAGCAGGACCGTGGGGGTTGGGAGTAGCTCCCGTTTTTCTCCTTTTTGATTTAAAGGACCAGTCACTCAGTCAAAGACGAGTCGGAGCTCGAATGTCGGTCCAGTGTTTTACTGTATGTACACGATACACGTAACCATATATACTGCATGTATAGAGTCGATCCACAGCTTACAGCACTATTCAGTGGCTAATGTTCGGGACTATTACCACATTCACGTTGATTAGTAATACAGTACATTTAATACAAAATATGTCAGGATGTCAAATAAAACATGTACCTTACGTAAACCAATCAGCATCACGTGTCCTTGGAGCTGTAATGCCCAAACCAGTTTAAGAAGGGACACTAACATTTTTTGCATTTCAACCCAGTAGTTTTGTTCTTATCAGGTCAATGTTGTCTGGTTAATAACAGTAGTAATGCTGTCAATTACAAACTGTGTATATGTGTGTGTGTAGTGTGTAACGTGTACACACGTACGTATACACACGTACGTATACACACGTACGTATACACACGTACGTATACACACACACATACATACATGTAGCATTTCTGCTAAACAAGACAAAGTACATATATATACATATGTATATATATATATATACATATACATATGTATATATATACAGTGGGGGAAAAAATTATTTGAACCCCAGCTGATTTTGTAAGTTTGCCCACTAACAAAGAAATGATCAGTCTATAATTTCTATGGTAGGTTTATTTGAACAGTGAGAGACAACAATGACAAAAAAAATCCAGAAAAATGCGTTTCAAAAAGAGTTATAAATTAATTTGCATTTCAATGAAGGAAATAAGTATTTGATCCCCTATCCGTCAGCAAGATCTCTGGCTCCCAGGTGGATCTTATACAGGTAACGAGCTGACGTTAGCAGCCCTCTCAGCTCGTTACCTGTATAAAAGAGACCTGTCCACAGAAGCAAGCAATCAATCCAGATTCCAAACTCTTCACCATGGCCAAGACCAAAGAGCATTCCAAGGATGTCAGGGATAAGATTGTGGACCTACACAAGGCTGGAATGGGCTACAAGACCATCGCCAAGCAGCTGGGTGAGAAGGTGACAACAGTTGGTGCAATTATTCGTAAATGGAAGAAACATAAATTAACTGCCAATCTCCCTCGGTCTGGAGCTCCATGCAAGATCTCACCTCGTGGAGTTTCAATGATAATTAGAACGGTGAGGAATCAGCCCAGAACTACTCGGGAGGAACTTGTCAATGATCTCAAGGCAGCTGGGACCATAGTCACCAAAAAAACAGTTGGTAACACACTACGCCGTGAAGGACTGAAATCCTGCTGTGCCCGCAAGGTCCCCCTGCTCAAGAAAGCCCATCTACAGGCCCGTTTGAAGTTTGCCACTGAACATCTGACTGATTCAGAGGAAGACTGGGTGAAAGTGTTGTGGTCAGATGAGACCAAAATCGAGCTCTTTGGCATCAACTCAACTCGCCGTGTTCGGAGGAGGAGGAATGCTGCCTATGACTCCAAAAACACGGTCCCCACCGTCAAATATGGAGGTGGAAACATTATGCTTTGGGGGTGTTTTTCTGCCAAGGGGACAGGACAATTGCACCGCATCAAAGGGAGGATGGATGGGGCCATGGACCGTCAAATGTTGGGTGAGAACCTCCTTCCCTCAGTCAGGGCATTGAAAATGAGTCGTGGTTGGGTATTCCAGCATGACCATGATCCAAAACACACGGCCAAGGCAACAAAGGATTGGCTCAAGAAGAAGCATATTAAGGTCATGGAGTGGCCTAGTCAGTCTCAGACCTTAATCCCATAGAAAATCTGTGGAGGGAGCTGAAGGTTGAGTTGCCAAACATCAGCCACGAAACATTAATGACTTGGAGAGGATCTGCAAAGAGGAGTGGGCCAAAATCCCCCCTGAGATGTGTGCAAACCTTGTGGCCAACTACAAGAAACGGCTGACCTCTGTGATTGCCAACAAAGGTTTTGCCACCAAGTACTAAAGCACGTTTTTCAAAGGGATCAAATACTTATTTCCTTCATGGAAATGCTAATTAATTTATAACTTTTTTTGAAAGGCATTATTCTGGATTTTTTTTGTCATTGTTGTCTCTCACTGTTCAAATGAACCTACCATAGAAATTATAGACTGATCATTTCTTTGTTAGTGGGCAAACTTACAAAATCAGCTGGGGTTCAAATATTTTTTTCCCCCACTGTATGTATATATACATATACATATACATATACATACATATAAAAAAAAAAAAAATTCCCCACTCGCCCCCCTTCTCTTTGGGGCGGTCTTACTTCTTCCTTCAAGCTCGGGTCCTCTACCAGAGGCCTGGGAGCTTGAGGGTCCTGCGCAGTATCTTAGCTGTTCCTAGGACTGCGCTCTTCTGGACAGAGATCTCAGATGTTGTTCCTGGGATCTGCTGGAGCCACTCTCCCAGTTTGGGGGTCACAGCCCCCAGGGTTCCTATCACCACGGGCACCACTTGTGCCTTCACCTTCCACATCTTTTCTATCTCCTCTTTCAGCCCTTGGTATTTCTCAAGTTTCTCGTGTTCCTTCTTCCTGATGTTGCTATCGCTCGGGATTGCTACATCTATCACTACAGCCTTGTTCTCCTGTTTGTCCACAACTACTATGTCCGGTTGGTTGGCCATTACCAGTTTGTCAGTCTGTATCTGGAAGTCCCACAGGATCTTAGCTCTGTCATTCTCAACCACCTTTGGAGGTGTGTCCCATCGTGACTTCGGGACTTCCAGTCCGTACTCGGCACAGATGTTCCTGTGTACTATGCCAGCCACTTGGTTATGGCGTTCCATGTATGCCCTGCCTGCTAGCATCTTGCACCCCGCTGTTATGTGCTGGATTGTCTCAGGGGCATCTTTGCACAGCCTGCACCTGGGGTCTTGCCTGGTATGGTAGATCCCAGCCTCTATTGATCTTGTACTCAGAGCCTGCTCCTGTGCTGCTAGGATTAGTGCCTCTGTGCTGTCTTTCAGTCCAGCTTTGTCCAGCCACTGGTAGGATTTTTCAATGTCAGCCACTTCTTCTATCTGCCGGTGATACATACCGTGCAGGGGTTTGTCCTTCCATGATGGATCCTGCTCTTCCTGTCCTTGCTCCTCCTCTGGTTTCTGCTGCCTGAGGTATTCACTAAGCACGTCATCACTTGGGGCCATCCTCCTGATGTATTCACGGAGCTTAGTTGTTTCATCCTGGATAGTGGCTCTGATGCTCACTAGTCCTCGGCCTCCTTCCTTGCGCTTAGCGTACAGTCTCAGGGTGCTGGATTTGGGGTGAAACCCTCCATGCATTGTAAGGAGCTTCCTTGTCTTGATGTCAGTGGCTTCCATCTCCTCCTTTGGCCAGCTTATTATGCCAGCTGGGTACCTGATGACCGGGAGGGCGTAGGTGTTGATCGCCCGGACCTTGTTCTTCCCATTCAGCTGACTTCTCAGGACTTGCCTTACTCTCTGGAGATACTTGGTGGTCGCTGCTTTCCTTGCGGCCTCTTCGTGGTTACCATTTGCCTGCGGGATCCCAAGGTACTTGTAGCTGTCTTCCACATCTGCTATCTTGCCTTCTGGTAGTACAATCCCCTCAGTTCTGACTACCTTTCCTCTCCTCGCAACCATCCGGCCACACTTGTCCAGTCCGAATGACATTCCGATGTCTTGGCTGTATATCCTGGTGGTATGTATCAGCGAGTCGATGTCTCGTTCGCTTCTGGCATACAGCTTGATGTCATCCATGTAGAGGAGGTGGCTGACGGTTGCTCCATTGCGTAGTCGATATCCGTAGCCACTCTTGGTGATGATCTGGCTGAGGGGTTCAGGCCTATGCAGAACAGCAGCGGGGACAGGGCATCTCCTTGGTATATGCCGCACTTGATGTTGACTTGGGCAATTGGCTGGAAGTTGGCCTCTAGCGTTGTTTTCCACCTTCCCATTGAGTTCTGGATGAAGGCTCTTAGACTCCTGTTGATCTTGTACAGTTCTAAGCATTCCATGATCCATGTGTGCGGCATCGAGTCGTAGGCTTTCTTGTAGTCAATCCAGGCAGTGCACAGGTTGGTATGTCTGGTCTTGCAGTCTCGGGTGACCGCTTTATCTACCAGGAGCTGGTGCTTGGCTCCTCTGGTGTTACTACCAATTCCTTTCTGTGCTTTGGTCATGTATTGATCCACGTGCCTGGTCATCTTAGCCGCTATGATGCCCGACAGGAGCTTCCATGTTGTGCAGAGGCAGGTTAGTTGGATGGGACTGCTCCCTTCTGGGGGTCCTTCACGATCAGTACTGTTCGTCCTTCCGTTAGCCATTCAGGGTGGGTTCCATCCACTATTAGCGTGTTCATTTGTGCCGCCAGTCGCTCATGAAGGGAAGTTAGCTTCTTTAGCCATTCAGGGTGGGTTCCATCCACTATTAGCGTGTTCATTTGTGCCGCCAGTCGCTCATGAAGGGAAGTTAGCTTCTTTAGCCAGTAGGCATGGATCATATCAGGCCCTGGTGCTGTCCAGTTCTTCATGCCTGAGACCCTCTCTTGGATGTCTGCCATTGTGATGGTTACTGGATCTTGTTCAGGAAGGTTGCTGTGGTCTGCTCTCAAGTCCACCAGCCATTGGGCATTGCTGTTATGTGTTGCCTCCTTCTCCCATATGTTCTTCCAGTATTCTTCAGTCTCCAGCCTTGGCGGGTCTGCTCGTGTTATTACCCTGCCACTGTGAGTACACCTTGGATGGCTCAGTGGAGAACATCCTGTTTATTCTCCTGGTTTCAACTTCTCGGGTGTATCTCTTCAGCCGGGTAGCCAGGGCTGTGAGCCTTTGTTTGGCAGTCTCAAGGGCCTCAGGTATGGACAGGTTGTTGTATTTCTCAGGCAGGTTGTACTTCTTCATCATGCCTTTCTGTAATTCCGATAGTTGGCTAACTTCTCTCCGTGTTGCCTTGATCTTAGCCTCCAACCTCCGTTTCCATGGAGGATAGTGCACCTTATTTGTGCTTGTGTTGATCTTATAGCCAAGCACCTCAAGGATCACAGTTGCTGTGCTGTATATCAGCTGGTTGGTTTCAGTGATGGTCGTAGTTGGGATTGTCTGTAGTGCTGTATTAACATCCTCTAGGAGACTTTCAGAAGGTACTTCACGTATTCTTGGTAACCGGCCACGGGGTTGCCGAGAGTCCATCTTAGCCATGATTTTCAATCTCAGGTCAGCTGCTCTTGCATTAAGCTCTGTTGTTATTGGGGCTTGGAACCCAATCTCCGATTGTGGGGATGATGACGATCGTCTTGTTTAGCAGAAATGCTACATGTCAATAATGGCTTTAATGTTGATTTTTCCTCGACATAATCACTAGTATTTACTGTTTTAATTCATCTGCTACAAATCCTGCTGCTCAGGAGTCAGGGATTTGCGACGAGGAAACAAATTCATCATTTTATAACTGAGCTAGTAAGTTGCCATCAAACTTTTGTTCATTCACTCTAGTATCTTGGCATCAGTGTATCCTAAAATGTAAGTGCTCGTACTCAGTATCAGGAAAGAGTACAATTGTTATTACATATACTGTTAGAGGAGGCAACTATATCTGCTTGAACATGTTGACACTGGGATTAGGAAAAAAATTTACATCCAAGTGAACATGTTTTTGCCTCCATTAGGATCACCTGATTAAAACTATTAGCTTAAAGGTTGGGGTAAAAATAAAGACTTTCAAATACACCCAGAAAACTTTGGACACAAATCCACAGATTAGGTAATGAAAGCAGCAGCTGATTACAGCCTTCATTTCTGGAACTAACTACTATGTGTGTTTTGTTTTAATCTTTGTGGAATCTTAATCTCACGATTAAGAATGATCTTGGTTTCAAGATCATTCTTAAGGGTGATTCTTAAGCAGCTAGCCTGAAGTGAAACGCTGTAAATTTCAATAAAACCACCGTCCAAAAGTGAAAATGTCTAGTGTCCCTTCAAACTCCATCAACAATCAACAACAATACAGTACAGGAAGTGAACCACCTACTGCACATACACAATCAGAGTCAGAGGCAGTCTGTGTCGTCGTACCCGCTGCTGGAGAGGCCACGTAGGCTGGGCTCTGCTCACTTTCACTTTAGTCCGTTAAAACAGAACAAGCACGCCACGTCAACGCTGTGAGTTCAGATTCTTCCCCACTACGCCTTGAAAATCTGATTGAAATCTGATCGAAATAGACTGAAGTGAAGCGTAGGTCAGTGACAGTTCCAGGAGGCGCGTTGGACATCAGATCAGAAAATATATTGGTACATATAAAAAGAAGTCTTCAAAACGTCCTCTAGCTTAGTGTCTGTCAACATGTCAGTCCCAATACTCCCAGTTTTAGCAGCAACGTCTGTGTTTGTGGTCCACACCTGTAACGGCCTATATAAAGGTTTAATAGCACTTTAACTCATCGTGTACAGTGTTACACAGCCTTCACACACAGGGCAGATCAGATGAATGTGTTCTTCATTACTGGCGCTGACGTAGAAACCTCAGATCTCTAAAACAACGCAAACCGTGACGTGACAAAAGCCCCTCCCCACATTTACTGTGGTGTCACACGTCGTCCTAAAACATGCAGTCCTGTTAGACGTACGGAGGATGTTCAGTCTGAACGAGTACACCGTGTCCAGAAACACGTTCTGTATTGTACACTTGAGGCCTCGCTGACCAATGCAGCGTTTCCCGCAGACCTGGGGGAGGGAAGCGAGGGCACCCGTACAAAGCCGTAAATTAATTTGAAGTAAGTCCTAATTTGACAATCCTTCCCAATTAAGCGCATTCAAAGCGATCAATGCAACGTATGGGAAATGCTGCAGTAATGTTAGTTTAGTGGCATATTTATCAAGCATGGCTCCCATAAAAACAAGAAAGCTTAAGACACGTTTTTCCACACTTTTTGCAAAAAGAAAAAACTGCTAATTTAGAGAAACTGAGGTTTGTACCACAGAGACACTGTTAGCCCGGAATTCCTTTCTACCTAACAGTAAGTAAACATTACTTACAAATGTCAAGTCTGATTGCATCAGTTAATTCGTATATTGCACCATTACAAGGAAATCAGTGCTTTCATAACGGTCATGTAACCAGGAGAGCTGATTCCTGAAAAGCCTACTTTCCCCAGGTCGATTCTCCCAGAAAACACAGGTTTCTCAGCCATGTATATGCATGACAAGGTTGTTAATCTGCTTTTTTATTAACATCATCTGTGCAGTGAAAGGTTGAGAAGGGGAGAAATCGGTAACAGGTCTTTCTTTGAAATCTTCCTAAATGGAGGAGAAGTGATATGTGTGTGGTGTAAACTGGATCCTCTGAGTAACCTGCTGTAGCCATGTAAACGCAGAGCTGAAAATTTTGTTCTGTCAAGGAAACATTTTGAATCTTCAACTAAAATTTGTAGTTTAAATGAACAATAAGTTGAAGCAGGAAGTTGAAGTCGCGATGACTACAATAGTCGTGCACTGCACATACATTTTTTTCATTTGTCCCAGCGTTTACTACAGCGTCATTTTTAATAGTGATAGTTGTTTTAAGGCAATTAGCTGTCTCACCTTGTCCGGGTTAACAGTGTGGCCAGCTTTCGTGCATCACCAAGTAGCTGCTGAACACATCGAAACATGTAGAAACGGTATAAAAATAAAAGTATTATTACTTTGATACACCAAAATAACATAGTCACTAGATAACGTCATTTACAACAGCACATTGATGAGATGACTGCACCATTGTGACTGAAATCATTTCACATTTTTGGTATAAAGCACTATTACACAATATGGAAATTGTCAATGCCCAAAAAATAAATAAAAAACCCCACACAAACCACAAGGTAAACTCTTATTTCAGCATAAACCATGAGGCCAAGCAGCACTGATGTTTATATTATAAGATTTTAGTTTGTCAGAAATTACTGCAAACACTGCCATCTGATGTTGCATTGGTTCTACTCATTTGGGCTTTCTAGTTTTAACCATAACTACAGAAATTAGGGGATTAGTTAATTAGTTCATCTAGCTGTAAACTAACGTTGGTGGAAATAAAACTTCTGTAGAAATCCCCTTTGTAGTGTTTTATTAATCAAATTCTCTACACAAAAATGGTTTACCAACTGAGAAAACAACCTGAATCAATAAGTTAATTCTACTGTTAGTTGTTTTAATGTATAACCACTGTTATAATTATACGGTTACATTACTATTTCATCACTGTAACGGGGGGTTAACATTGAAAACATTCGTTATGTTCTATAACACAGATTAAGTACTGCTGTAAGAATCCTAATGGGAGCTGCATTTGTAAAATCTATTAAAAGAGAATTTTACAGTGGATTACTACATTTGATTGACTTAACAAAATAATGCTTTAGCATAGCATGAGCTCATAGGTTAAAGCGCACAGACGAACACTAACGTACTAAAAGGTCGAAATCAGTGCGATTGCTGTACTACAGAAACCAGCTGTGCAGGAGCTTATGTCTAGTCACATTGGTTTGTTAGCTTTTCACATGTATATGGCTGGAGTTAAACCCATTTGTGACCTCAGTACTCCACAAGTGGCAACAAGCACAGACATGTTAACATATCTGAAAGTAGTGTTTGCATCCAAAGCATGAAAATATGTTGGCTAGTTGGCATTATCGATGTCCAATATGTTCAGCTAAAGGTTTAGTGACATATTTGGTATGAGACTTTTAAACATTCAGATCAGAAAAATCCTTCTGAGGATTAAAATAACTGGTAAAAGTCCAGTTCAAAATTGTAAAACCCTTTATGGCAGAATACCTGACTTGTGTAGGAGGGGCTGTTTTCATAACGTAAGTTTCTTATATTAAGATGAAAATATAGGATTAGAATGAGTCAATCAAGAAAAAGACTGTATCCCCCAACTCCGACTAGAAATCAAAGGGTTTATGGAAAGATGAGCACCACTTGTAGAGGCTATATCAAAACTAGGCATCTAGGAGTATTAGCACCCTGATGTGGTTACGATTATGCAGTGTAACATTTATTGTTGACTGTTTCAGTCATCTCCCATTGTGTTATTACACATCACAATAGATAAGGTAAAGTTAAAAAACGGAAAGTTGTTTATTAAGGTTAGGGTAGGGAATGAAACGTGATCAAACGACAAAGGGATGCATGGAGCACTGAGCTAACAAACAGGGCAAGGCTGGACAGGTTGGTTCAACAGTGGTTTAGTGGCCAACCAAAGGTGCAACCAGCTAACAGTCATTTTCCAGTAGCCTCACGTATAAGAACACCGGGTAATAAAATATCTTAAAATTCTATAAGACGCAGAAACACAACAGTGTTATTGAACAACATACCATCAATTTCAGTCAAACTATTCTACGTGTCCATGACAACAGGAGGTAATAGGACAGTCTGGTTAGTTAAAAACAACACAATCTGACAGTCCGTTTGTCCAGAGAAGTGAACGGAGCAGGTCTCCTGACTTCTTATGAAGAATTGCCAACAACACACGAAGAAGAAATTACAGAGAAGAACGGATACATTCCATTTTCAGAAATTTACCTGTCCTCTCTCCTCGAGCACGCTCTGCACTCAACGTTCCTCGCTGGTTGTCCGTCAGACTCAAAGACCCCTTCCTCAGAGAAGTGCAGCGCACTTCAATCATAAAGCAAACCTGTCCCCAGTGTGGAAGACGCTCAATGGCCGGTCTCTTCAGACAGACGAGCCTCAAACAGGCTCAGCGCGTGATGGACGAACTCGTACTGCTCACCTGTTTGGATCATACCACCTCTGCACATAAACAGAGTAATAATTATATTAACTCAAACAACACAGCAACACAGCACGTGCAGAAAAAATATTCTGGCAAAATGAAAATTGCCGTCGCTATGCCGTTTTTTTTTCATATAAGCTGACTGATAATCATCGCAACATAAAGGCATTCTTTAAGCCCCCGCCGCTATACATAAATACACAAAGAAAGGGACACTGTATTCTGATGTTTGAGCTTGGGAGACAAATTTGAGTCACATTTTCCATTTTGGGTTTCGGACAATTTACAAATGACAAACATCTGACTCACATCTTATTTAACGCTGAACCATTTCCAAACAACAGATGAAGATTCTGTTTTTAGAGTCAACTCAAACAGCACAGCGCTGGCTGGGAGAACCTATGATGTGTATGACATAACCAACAATATTCTTAACGGATGATTCAAACGGTTGTAAAATCAGTTCCCCCACTGACACGGTGAAGACATCTTTGGAAACACCCCTGGTCCTGACAAAGCAATGCTTAAGGAAAATCTGTGTGTTGGGGGACACATGTAGACACAAAGCCCACAATTATCCAAGTAGCTTCTTCTGTCTGAATGATAAAAAGTGTCCAAAAGTCCAGTTGACATGATTCAATCTTCAGATGTTAGTAAACAGACAAATCGTGGTTAACAGATTCTAAAATATGGAAAATTAAATAGAAAAAGTTTACCTGTCTGCTCGGAGGCGGCAGGTGATGCTCAATACGTCCACCACTCCCTCCAACTGCAGCTGTCGGCAGCCTATTGTCGTGGCAATGAAGCAGCCCGTTCGGCCAATCCCAGCACTGCAAAGGCAGGAGGGTGGGAACAAGTTATTTGAGAGAATTTACGTAGCGGCGGAAAAGCCCAATTCTTCTTTTCAGCACCTGCAGTGGACAATAACGGGTCCCGTGGTAGCAGCCGTTCGTCTGTCCGTCTCAACATCGGCCATCAGCTGCAGCAGCGGCATCGCAGAGTCTGGGGTTTTGTGGTCGGGCCATGACGTGTACCAGTAGTGCTGCAGCGTGCGGTACTGATTTCCACACTGGACAAGAACACAGATGTGCACAACAGCTTTTAACCCCAAATGAACGTCCTTATCCGCACAGGAACACCAGAAAGAGAAGCTTGTGAAACAGGCGTGTACCGTTAGAGTGAGGCTGCGGGTGGTGTAGTGTTCACACTCTCTGATGCTGTTCACCAAAACTTCAACCTTTCCATAAATCCCTCTCTTTTCAGGCCAGTACAGAACACACTTCTACACACAGAGACAAAGAGAACAACGTGCAGAGTTGGAAAATAGGTGAAGGGAATTCCACTGCACGTAACCTTTGGAACACGTCCCAATCCGTATATCTTTAACTGGTGAGGTGACTCAATCCTCGCCGGGTTACCTCGTTCTTTTCCTTCAGTTTGGTGATCATGACGATGACCGGCGACTCCTCTTGCCAGGCCATCTGCCAGAAGTCATTTACTGTGTTCACCATGGGACCCTGGGTGGCAATGTATGACTTCTCGTCACCTAGGTAACCCTGAGAAATGTGTCGTTTTTATTATCATCAGGTATTCAAACATTTATGAATTAACACATATTTTCTAAATAAAAATGTTGTGGTAATTTTCCAGTGTTTTGCCATTGATCGTATGCTGCAAATACGTCTGCCTTCCTGCCCGCTTCTCATAGCCCATCCCTGTGAACTATTGTCTGGGGCTGTAGCCAGAGTATTTTGTCGTTTGTTTCTGCCTCTGTTGATCCCTCTCTAATCATTGATCTATGACATTTATCTTATAATTTCTCCATATAAAGAGAATCTGAGCTGCACAATTCAGGAAACAACTGTTCAAAATAATTATAATATTAACGGGGTGATGCAAGAAAGAATTGGAATACTTGATGTATGCTCTAAATAGCTGAATACTTTTAAAAACATTCAGTAAAGCATGGACAATAATATGACAGGAAAGGCCGACACTCAACCCCTTTAATAGGTACACCTTTAACTGCTCGGCCAATTGAACAGCAGCAATTCCGTGCACTTAGGCAGAAACATATAGTCAAGATGATGTGCTGGGGTTCAAACCAAGCGTCACAATGAGGAAGAAAGACGAAAAGGTTTTCACACAGATCATCTCTAGAGTTGACAGAATATGGTCTGAAAAAGAGAACAGGGAAATGTCCCTGGGTGAAAATGCCTCGTTGATTTTGGGGGTCAGACTGGTTGGAAGTAAAAAACAAACCACGTGTTCAGCGGTTTTGGCTTCGGCATGGTGAAGACAGATTCCAGCAGCCGGGACGAACTCAGAGCCTCTCCTCTCATTTCATACAGCTTCTGTTTTCTCATGTTGTCCAGCTGCTTCAGCAGAGCTTCCTGACAGGAACAAAGTCTATTGTATGAGAGTCTGGAAGCAGCAGCAGTGGACTTTCACTGTGTGTGTGCGTTCATTAGCTAAAGACGGACACGTAGGTTAGAGGTAAATGAGCTAATACAGCCAGTGTTTGGATGTTTCATTATTTAATAAATATCCTAATGAACTGGATTAAAAGTGAAGTTGTTCTTTAAACATTAAGGCGAGAACCTGCATGTGTACGTAATTATGACGAGCTGTTTACAGCTACAGTGACTGACGCACTTCTGTGGCTTTTTTTCTCGTCCCAGAAAAAAGCTTCTCTTCCACATTTTTTTTGTCCCAGCTTTTGCAATATTTTTACAAAATGTGTATCTGATGTGGATCAACATCAAAGTTTCACAAACGGAGGTTTATCTACATGGGTGTCTACGTATATGCTGTTCTTTAACAGTCTTGTTTGTCTGACGCGCGGAACCAAAGAGACGCACTGAGAATCAATGTAAGTTCATAATTTAATCAAAGACCTAATGTATTTTTATGATACCTAAACAATTTGGAGGATAACAATCAAAGCTTGAAAGCCATTACTCACGCTCTAACCTACTGACAGAAAACGGGTGTATATGAAGCCTAAACAGCACATTGTCCCTCCTTCCCATGACAGAAAATCCTCAGTGTAACAATGATAACAAAATTAAATCTACCATTATTGCAAATAGTACATGGCTCCTCCGACTGGGTCTGATTTCAATATGAAACACACTGAATCCTCCAATGTGACACAAACACATTTGGCTTGAAGTTAAAAACTGCATACAGTGTGAGCTAGGACCTACCCGTATGTAGTTAGCATTGATGTAGGAACTCAGCAGGTCGTTGCAGCTCTTAGACTTCAGGGTCACTCTGGAATGAGGGTCTAGGACACAGGAGACAGGGAAAAGGAGACCAGGGAAGAGTATGAGGACAGTGAGACAACAGGACAAAGAAGAATCTAGGTTAGAACTTTAGGGCTACAACACGCAACTTGAACGTGATAATTGAAATTTGTTCCATATTTATTGTGGACAGGTGCTGTTGACTCTGACTTGAAACAGGTAGTATGTAGTAAACGGCCACTTACACACACATTCACAAACCCGTTCACACTCTGATGGCGGTGGCTGCCACGCAAGGTGCTCACCTTCGTGTCACAGCTTCTGATTTGTTGTAATTTGATAGTGACTAATACCTGCAGAGAGTGTAGCACATAGGGAGAGGGAGAGCTGGGTGGAGCAGAGCGGTCTGAGCGGTGTGACTGAGCCGCACACTTGCACACTGTAGCTTTAGGACTTTGTTTTGAATTCTTACAGAATATCTTGACTTGTTCTTGGTCTTAGACAGACTGTGTTACCACGACCCTGCACAGAACAGTAAAATCTACAGGAAAGTCAACACAGAAACACAGGATGGAGTTTGATTGACAACAGCTCTAGGTGAGCATTCCTAACCATAATTGGCCGGATGGAAGGAAGGAAGGAACTTCCCTCGCTGACTGCTGTATTGATAACCCCACCAGCTCTCCAAAACAAGAGCGCTCAAACCAAAAACCAGCATCGTGTGTGTGTGTGTGTGTGTGTGTGTTACATAACGTCTTAATTGGCCTCAGCGGTTGGCTGGCAGTTTGAGAACAAACTGTGCTCTGAGGAAAACGCATTGTTCAAGAGTGTGTGTGTGTGTGTGTGTGCTGTGGGGACAAGGAGGTGTGATATTTACTGTCCTTGGGATTGTTGACCTTAATCTCTCTCCCACAAAACAGCTTCCTGGTTCAACAGGAAATGATTGTTTGGCAAGCGTTTCTGTTGCTTAGCAACTCTGAGTACTCACTGGGGAGTATGGTCTTATATCTGTTCTTGGTTCCATGGTTCGGTATATCCAGCTCCTTGGGATCGACAAAATTCATTGGAATTTCCTACAACAAGAGAAAAAGACGCTTAAAACTGAATCACGGCTTTGTTTATCCATTACGTGGAGTGTTCAGGAGAAATACAATGTACCACACGCAGTTTATGAAGAAAAGAAAGAAGAGATGAGCCCTTTCCACTGTCTGTCTAAGGCAGGAGTACTGCAGCAGTTAGCCGCCACCAGAGGGAGTGAAGTTGGCTCAGCCACTCTGTATAAAAGAACAGCCATTTTTCATTCATCAGGACGATTAACGTCCCACCGTGACCACGGGATCAGTCGGTCTAATGATGAAATTACACAATTTTATGCAGTCAACTAACAATCAAGGCTACAAATATACCAGGATATTTATTGTAATGTCAAAAAAAGTCAAAACACGCTGCTGATTTGATCGATTATTGCTGCTGTAAAATTCGTAAATGGTCATCAAAATGTGTTCATATTTTCCAAGGTGATCTGACTCGGCCTGGCAGGAACTCACTGCTGCTCTAAAACACCTGCAACCCCCCCACAGCTCATAAATATTGCTATATCAGAACATATGCAGCTGAATGGTTCAATTAGTTATGGAATTATGATAGACAGTTCTCTCATGCAACAACATCAGATCTAATTCAAATTTAAGTGTCACTTATGGTGTTTAAGCCCCTCACAACTGATGCCAAAACATAATTTTTGCACATCAAGTTCCAGCATTACCTGGGGATCCATATTCCTAAATGTGTGTTGCAGTGACAGTCACTGCGTCACTCACCGCAAACTCTGCATGCAGCTTGTGCGTGTTGTTGGTGATGTCTCTAAGCTGCTGTCTTGTCAGCGGCCGGCCAGCGGACAGTAGGTACTCCCTCGCCGCCGTCTCTCTGGGGGTAACAACGGCAACGCTTAGGGGCTCCACAGAGCCAAGGGCCGTCATGTCCAACACCAGAGAGACATTGGAGCCGCGTCTAGAGAGGTAAAGAATTGAATGAAGAAAAGAAAGGAACAAAAAAAAAAAAAGAGAGAGAAAATATAACATAAATATAATTACTGCAGTTAAAACTGAAAATCAGACAACATGTGCAACATTTACTGCAAATGTTCAGGGAAATATTTAAAGAGTTTTACACATGGAAGTAAGGTTACAACTAATAGGTGAAACCCGTCTTAAAAGTACCAGGGCAAAGAGATTAAGCAAGTGAAGAGGAAACACTCCAGAAGAAATAAACCCTTCATCCTGCTCATAAAACCACCTGGACTTTGAAAGTCTGTTCATGTGAGCTTGAATCTGCAAACTTGTGTTCTGACAATTTCCTAACGTCATTTTCCACAGCCACTGTTAATGACACGCCGCTGAGTTTATCTGTCGACCTGAGTAGAGAGACAATGAAATACAGTTGGAGGCTAACCATAAAAAAAGATCATTCTTTTTGTTATAATCAGGAGCAGAAGGAAAAGTGAATTTCTTTATAATTCTGCAATATTGTGTCTGCTTGCCATTAATAAATGGACAAGGAGCATCAGTAAGAAGAAATGCTCCTCTGTGTTGTATCTGACTGAACAACGTAAAAAAAGCTATTTCAAATTTTCTAATTTAAAAACATTTTCGGCTAATCAAACAGTTGATCCAGATTTACTTTCCTTCTTTTAATGAAGGAAACTATTCTTACACCATGTTCTGCTTCGAGTCCATGCAGACTGTTCGTTTCAGCCAGCCCTCACTTTGGCTGTCACTTTCAGGATTGAAAAGAAGGGCTCGCCATTACCACGTCACAGCTTTCACAGAATGAAAATGGTGACGACCGCTGCTTTGTTCCATTGTACAAATTCACGGTAAACAGAGTTTGTTTCTCAAACAAACTTGTCATTTCCATTACAATAAAACCCCTCAGAACACAGTCACAGTCGAGGTCAAAGACACTGACCATAAACACTTTTTACAAGGGCTAAAATGATTTCAGCCTAACAGCAGAAATCCTAAATCTTCGGAAGAAGTAAAAGTGTCCAAAGGGAAGAAGACTACCAAGAAGAGAAGACAAGGTGTGCTTTGATGGGGTGCGTGTGGGTGGATTCTGTCTGGCTACGTGTCGGCCAGTTTCCTTTGCAGGCAGCTGTTTCTTCCTATTCGTCTGATTGCTGATTGGCAGCCGTCCAGAGTGGACAAGGCGCGTGCACAGAAAGAGACACAGACACCAAGGAAAACATCCTGTTCTCACTCCGAGCCTGAAATCTTCCTTCCCCTTCCTTACCTTAAGAAACAGCATGTTCTCCGCCCTTTATCAACCTCGCTCCGAAAGCTGATGTAACCAGAACAAAATGGCCTCCGAGGTCTGAACCTGCGGAAGCACCGTAGGTTAACGGAAGAGTTACGAGCAGCAGATAAAGGCTACACTGCTCAAAACGGAGCCGAGGAGCAGATAACAATGTTTTCTTTTCACTTAGGAAACCTTTATGAGGAGGGGAAAAAAAAAAAAAAAAAAAAAACTACAGCAAAATTTCAAAGGGCTCTTAAAGCAACAAGGCAAATTCCCTGTGGCAGAGATTCATACTCCACCATATGAGGATGGTGCAATTTAAGAATTTAGATGGAAAGAAAACCAAGCCTCCCCTCCAGACTGTAAATAAATTTGGGTCCTCACTAATAAAGTCTGATCTCGACTTTATAGACATGTCGCAGTTTTGTCGTGGCTCAGACAAAAGAGATTTCTCAAGATTTCTCTGTTGATGCACACCCAGCTGCAAAGGGATTGGACTCAAAGGTTCACAAATGTTTTAGCACCTTCCTTCGTTACGTTTAGCCACTTACACAGTTAGGTTTTTCGCTCAGTTTGACATATTCATCTGTATTCTGGCCAAAAAGAAAAAAAAACTCATAGTGTCAATGTGACAACAGGGACTGTTTACAGAAGCTGTTCCTTTAATCAGCCACCTTAAAGATTTTTATTTCTTACTGTAATTACAGACTAGTCTCTTATCTACATCTGACAGAAGCAGCTCATTAGACAGGTCAGAGGTCTCAGCTGGGGACATGTTTAGAGTCTCCATCAAAGACTCGTTGACAGGGATGGAAGTTTGGGCCAAACAATACTGTAGTTCAGTCTGAAGTGCAAACATTTTTTCCAAGTCTGTGATACATTTAATCGCATTTACTTCACTACATTAGGCATCTACTCTCCACACACACGATGTTTAACAGAGAACACATACATTAATGAAATATAAACTAAGGACACATCGGCTTAAAGCACGTACGCTGCTCAACACCTCACTTCCTCAACAATCACCGGTTAGAGGTCATCATCGCCTAATGAGACAAGCATCCACAATGTGCTGTTCAGCTTCTAACCATAGTGAACAATCTCAGTTGTCACTTTCGAAGTTCACATCAGTATTTGTCTTTGAGACAAAGTAGTTCAGCAGGTGTTTGCAGTTTGTGAGGAGTCTCATATCGGTCAGCAACACGTGCAGAGATTGTTAGATTTTCTGTACATAAAGCATAGGTTGCAGCTGCTCCAACAAGAAACAATCAGAGCAACAACGTACAGTGAGACACGCCAGAGTTTGTGGACATGACAAGCCACATTCTCCATGTCCCCAGTGAGTGTAAGGTCTATGTGTGCAGGGTTCGTACTCGTACTGAGAATGTATGAACTATCTGCAAAACACATTTTGATATTTCAAAAGCGACCTTTACATTTTCCTTTTTAAAGTGAGAGAATTCAAAGAAAACATCTAAACTGATGTGCAGTTAGCTTCCTTTTTGCTATAGATTATTACTAGCCTATTACGTAAAGATTAATGCTGTGCTTTGCAAGTTAACATCTGCAAAGCACAGCAAAATCGCACTAAGCTTAATGTGTGCTGACATTTGATCCATTTCTACAGAAAATAAACACAAATTCGAGTCACTTTGAATTCAGTGCAGACTCACGACCAGTGAGAAGACAGAAACATCATCACCATGTCCACTATGAATTTTCGGGCCCGATAACCTGCTCTATTTACAAAGGGCCCGGATGGACATTCAACAGATGTTGATGTAGGGAGCTGGCAGGATAAACTGTCAGGCCAACTGATGCTACTGCTACAGAGTGAAATCAATCAGGGAGGTGTACACACCTGTCCGTGCAGGTTTCATATAACAATGGAAGTTTTAGAAAGAGTCAAGTTGCCAAGTTGCCACGTGGAACACGTGTTTTAACTGTGGTTCTGCTAGTTTTACAAAAAAAATGCCCTTCGTTTCCACAGCAGGATGGAGAAAGTGTTGTACATTTAAAAAAAAAAAAAAAACACACACACTCACTCACACACACACACACAAGCCTAGAAAAATCACAGTAATAAAAACGGAATTTGCCTCCAGTGGATTGCATACTAGTTCACCTGTAACTAACCTTTCCTGGAGTCCCGCAGCAGGTTTCATCCTGAAAGGGGAGGGGCACGGCTTTAGCTCGTTATTGGCTGTCGCAGGTGCAACGCTGGCGACCGCAGCTTGGCCTTTGCTGCTGATGAAGGGAGCAGGGGCGGGGCTACAAAGAAGTTTAGTTTAGTTCATAAACTTACAAAAATCTTTAGGTCACATGATGTCGTATTTGATCAGAGGAGTCTGTAAAAGCCCAACCAAAGCTTTTGGCCTCATTTACCCCGCTGAGAAGAGGCTGCTTGTCCTCGGAGTTTAAGTACTACCACATACTTTTTTTGATGATTGGAGTCTTCTGTTTTGTGAATTCTCTGCCTGTGATGGTGTAACTTTATGTATGGATCTTCTGATACTGTGGTGTCCAAACCTGATCTGAGTGTGTTACTCATCTACTTCCCCCTTACAAACCAAACAATCTGAAACTGACATTATATTGTCACTATCACAATGTTGAGGTGGAAATTTGAGGCGCAGCCCTTTTTCCAACGGGATCATTGGCTGCAGGCTGATTAACTGGAACGAGCCTCTGATGAGACAATCAAATTCACCTGAGTCACGTGAACATGAGCTTCAGAGGAGAAAAGTCAAAAAGGTCTGAGCTTTGCTGTCTGACCTAGAGATAGTTTAGAATGTGAGGACTTCTGTTTCATTGTACAATTCCTTTCTCAAAATTTACATAAAAGTCATTTTATTTTAGACTTTCTGACCCCCATTAAACTAACTAAACTAACACAGGCAACACAATGTTTGCTAAATTACCTGGGAAGAGGGACAACAGGTGGTGCAAGGCGTCCGCAGGCTGCAGTGATTGGCTGCTGGTGGTGAATAGGTGTGGCTACAGTTGGAGGGAGCTCAGCTTGGACCATGCTTCCTGACGTCACAACCTGGAAAAAGAAATCTTCAGGCGCTATTTGATGTATTTTTACACATCGGCAGTCAACATTTTGGGTTTAGTTGCTCACCTTGGTGCCCTTTGACCTTTGGGCAGAGTCTGAAGGGACTGTTGGGGACAGATGGAGGTCAGGTGGTGGAGCCTTCAGCTGTCTTTCAGAAACATGAACCTTCTCCTTCAGCCGGTACAAAACCTGGAGATCATACGCAAAAGATAAAGTTCGCCACACTGCGAATAAAAGGGAACAATCCAGCAAGCAGTCATATTCTACACTGGCTTTTCTAGGGTTTGGACATGCTAAGATCCAACTTTTTTTTTTTTGTAAAGGACACTCTCCATCTGCAACTGCACAATAATAATTTATGCAAATGACCTGTTTACTCGCAACATCAGCACCTGGAAACTGGAACGTTTTGGATTTTAAGCTAATTTTGTCTGATATTTTCGTCACTCCCATCTCCTTTATCATTTTTGTCAGGAGCCTACTCGAACATGCCTTTCAGGCAGAAAATCATGGCTGACATGACGCTGATGCCTCAGTGTGGTTTGTGTGGAGTGGTGCACCCTCATGTGGATTAAATGACCGACTGCAAAACACAAATGCAGGACAGTAGAGAAAGTATTGGCTGTAAATAATTTATTAGATTTACTGCTTTGAATTTGTTCATATTATTTTTTTTTTTACGTAATTTAAGACAAATGCATTTGGCTCCCTTTACAATATAACATTTCGAATGTCATTTTTATTTATATTTGCCTGTAATGTCTCATGAGCAGAAATCGAGTAAAACAGTACACCCTCTGTTTTGGGATTTTTGTTTTACTCCCATGCGAACTGCCCTATCGTGTGAGTCACGTCAATCCGACTGAGTTACTAATGAAAAAGTATTTAAACACTGTTAATAACATGAACGTGCATGTCAAAGTACAGCAAATAAGGTTTCTCCAGAAATCCAAAATGTTTAGGTTTTGTTAAGTTTCCTTTGTGTAGAAATTCAGAGAGCCACTACAAAAACCTGATTTCTGACCGTTTCGTAATCACTTTCTTCCACTGCTCATGTCTAACACACTTTACAAAATGAAGAATATTTTTGTGCAGGCAAGTCTGTTCAGCAGGAAAACAAAGTACATCTGTTAGGAAAAGTAAGTGATGCTGTGCATCTTACCATCAAGCAGGTGATGACAATGACAAAGACGGTGAAGAAGAGGACGACTGCGTAAAAGCCTTCTCTGCTCCACACTTGATCCCTCTGCTCATCCTGCAGGACGTTTTTCTACAGGAGACAAAATAAGAAAAAGATCAATCAAAGCCTGAGATTTATTGATAGTATAGTCAATTTGTTGGTGCATGACAAACCACTGAGGAGACAAGAACCGTTGCCTACAAGGAGCTGTCTGCTCCTCAGTGATGCTTAGAACAGTCTCAGATTTGTTACTGTAATATTATTACAGTGGAGCTGTCACATTTCTCACTGCTGGAGTGAGAGAATTAATATTAAAACAATGTATAAAGCTGTTCCGTTCGTCCTCAGGCTGATCGATGAGACTTTAATACCTCCATTAAACTTTTAGCAGCACTTTGCTCTCTAATAATCCTAATCCATCCTCCCCATCCCTCTGTCTCCATGGAGACTAATGAGGCAAACTAACGAGCAGTGGTTGCCTAGGAGATGGAGGAGCAGATACTTTTTCAACATGCACAAACCTCAGTCGAGACCTCAGTGATGCCAAAATGTCCTAGGTGACGGTGGAGGACTTGGACGTTCAGTGATTGGATGACCTCTTCAGCAGGGCGGGGCTCAGAGACCCCCAGCCTATCAGAGGACACAAACAGCTCGATCCCATTCTTCTTCTCCTGTAAGAACAGTCAGTCAATAAGTCAATGAATCGTTGGATCGATCGGCGTAATGTCTAAACAGTGTGTGTCTTACATTCAGCTGGTTTATGTGAACATGTCCCGCAGGAATGCCCAGTGCTGCCGCCACGCCTTCTCGAAACCAACGAAGAAGACTGCTGTTCAGCCTCCTCACATCCACAGCCAGGTACTGAGAGAGGAAGGGAGGGGGGAGATGGAGATAGAGAAAGAGAGAGAGGGACACGGGGGAGAATGGGAACAAGAATGAGAGATGGTTGGGGGGAGGTGGAGAGAGAAAAAACACAGAAGGGAGGGAGTCCCTTTCTCCAAAATTTCATCCCACAACCAACATGTGGTCGAGACTTTTCTCACTTGGCCAGTAACGATTTACGTTGGTTGCATTTGTCTGATTTTTGTGGCCATCAGTGAGCGCACAGGCTGGGGCTAAACAATCGGTCTCGGTATCCACAGTAAGACTTTTTGACCCAGGAGATAAAGGCAGAGGAACTGTAACTTTGAACGGATTTGAACTTAAAATAAAATTAACTAAGTTATTTTTTTACCAAAGTTATTAATGTCCAGTTTTCTATTAGATAACCCAGCGGTAATAATGGATTCACACCACACAAACATGGCCCTGGATGAATGTCATAGGCTGCAGACTTATCACTGAACAGCTCCTGGTCAGTTATTTCATCTCTGCTATGATCCATCTCTCTTCACCTCTGACACCCTACATCTCAGTCACCCCCCTCCTTGTTTGACTCCCCTAGTTCCCCCAACAGTCTCTCAATTTTCAACAATATGGGAGACAGGTCAACACACAAACACACATTAATGACTCATCCTGGGTTTCACAGCAATTGTTCCTCATTCTGAGTAGGAAGACAAAAAACAACAGCAAACAGTCCCTAAGCATTTATGAACACACACACACATATTTGGTCCGAACTCTACTTAACCGAAACTACTCATCTGCAATCTGGGCCACTCTGTGAGAATCTACTGCTTCTTTGTTTTACATAAACCGAATATATAACTATAAAAAATGTTTCTTATTGGCTGGTTTGTCATTTTAGTAGTATAAGTTTGTATTTTAGATCCAAATATTTTAATATCTGATATCTGCAAATACAGAGTCCGACCCAACACTTCTTTACCAAAGAAGAAATTCATTAAACACCTATGTGACATATTATGTGACAGTAGCTGTTTCCTACCAAATGTGACACAGTCTTTTCTTGATCCAAACTGAGGTACTGGTTCATGTACATGTTAAGTTTATTTGCCTTAATTATTTATTTCATATATTTTCAATGTTTATATTAGGTGCACACAAACACACACACACACACAAAAAAACCAGTGCTCCTGAATGGCCACAGCCCTGCCCTGTTCACTGCTGATTACCTGGATTAGGTTTGTTCAGTATTTGGGATTATCATTTCAATTCCTGTTCACAGCCCTGAACTCGGCCAACTACAAACCAGGTTCTGCAACATGAAAGGTGTGTTCCTTCTCTTTTGATGGAACCAGGCTAACATCTGCTTCCGGTCATACTGTAAGCTAGACTGGTCTCTGAACAGCACATATAGAATAAACTGATGCTGCCTTGTCTAATTCTAGGTTACCATGAAAAACAAAGATCATTTCTTTGGCTGAGTTTGGAACAACCAAACATGAAGTCTGACCTCTGTAGTTCTCTGTCCGTCAGATTCAAAGCTCTGACTGCTGTGGCTCTAACAATGCTGTGTCTGTCTGGCTGTGGTTATTGTCCCTGATATTAAATTAAGTGGCACCATAAGATGTTGTTGTTTTAGCCATTAGCAAACAGCACACACACACACACACACACACACACACACACACACACACACACACACACACACACAATGCTATTATCAACCAGTGTCTGGCTGCAGTTTGCTGTTAGACTGTTCTTTAAGAGCAGAAGTAAAACAATGCTGAAGCAACACCAAATAAATAACCTGCAATATAGGATTCATCCAATAATTATTCTCATTTTTTTACATTTCAAATCCTTTCCAATCCAACATTTGCTACAAGTGTAAAACAAAAACTACAAAAGATAAAAGAAGCCCCTTTTTGTCCAACCACCATTTGCTCTCGTTTCTGTCTGTAAATTCAAAGTGGAGAAGCTTTAAAAGTTGAGACAAATTTTTAATTTCTGAGCAATCATCAGAATTGCTGACAAATCTTTAAAATCTTAGCATGTCCTGATCGGAGGACCTACCTGTCCCCCACTTCAGGCTCAAGACAAAAAGAGCTCATCCAAGATCTGTGGACACCAAAAAAGTTTGGATATGCCTTTGTTTAGATTTTACAATCCCCAGTATATGCTTTATCGTTTTATTCTCTGTTTTACTGTACAGCTCCCTTGCTTTATTGTGAAGGACTCTCACTTCTGTCTCTTCAATGCTGCTATATAAACTACAGGGTCTTAACTAAACTAATAATATAGTTTCAGTTGTAACCTGAAACGACCTGACAAATAAACCAGCAACTTAAACAATCAAAGGACCAACCAAATGGGATTAAAGATCTTAACAAGGACGAAAAAAGCAGTTCAATAAACTAGACCACAGCCAAAGGTGAAAAACAGGGATTCATTTAAGTTATTTTCTAAAATATCCAATTCTGATTACAGTCAAAGATGCTCAAGAAACACCTCAGGATTTTTTTTCGGTGTCTTATATCTTTATAAATTAAAGATGTTTGGAGTATTTGGACTTTTAGTTAAACCAATAACAATCTGTGTATAGACTTGTTAATCTGTTAAATATCTACAGCCCTACAAACTCACACACACTCTGTTCAAGTGAAAACAAGAAAAATAAACCAACTGACAACTGGCAAACACGACTGATCACAGCTGAACAAGAAAAACTAAAAACAACCAGCCCACCTTACCAAGAAGACATGGAAACATAGCTGATCCTTCCTGTTGACAGCACAAAGACTTTTCACATAGGGAGACGCAGCCTCCCTGGCAGTCACAGCTCGGGGACTTCTCGCTCCATTTCCTGATCTAACATGCCGTGAACTCTGATTGGCTTAGAGTTCAACCTGCAATCTGACTGGCTGCTGTTCAGGTAATGTCATTATCCTGCTGTGCTTCCTGTCAGGATCAGGTGCTATTTGTGTCTCTCGCTCTCTCAAACACACACACACACAGACACACAAATAACCACTAATTAACCAATAACCCTCAGGGCAGATGATCAAAACGGGTGAGGGCTGCTAAGATGGGAGAAAGATAAATGACAGGACAAGAGGCGTTAAACTACATCAAATATAGCAGCAATGAACAGTTGAATAATTTTCTCTTTCGATATACTTCAGATTTTTCCTTGTGAAGTTTGTTCGTACTAGTCAGATTCACTAAACTCTCATGACTGCAAACTTGTCAAATCACTGCTTTCAAACTGATAAATATCAGCTTATCATCAGAAAGTGCTTGCTCCTGAGAAATCAATCAATGCATCTAAAATCACCATATCAGAAATGATATAAAAAAAAGCAGCATATAAGGATGCAGCGCTTCTAGCCTGTGTCAGAAATCATCACACTGAGGCAGAAATATTGTAACAGTGGGTCGTTGTGTTAGAGGAGACACAACAATGAGCAGAGCAGCTCAGCTGAACAGAATTCAAGAGGAAACCGTTCAGGCTGCAGGACGTTAGATGATCCCTGACTAATATAAGAGGAGGTGATGGGGACAACAGTGAAAGAATATTCCAGCTACAGTAGGTGATGATCCACTGTCAGCGGTTAGAAGACACAGGAAACTGGACACAGGCCTGAACTAGCACTTCAACTACTGGCAAAAAAACGTCCTGGGAAAAAAAAAAAAAATTAAAATGATCCTCTCTGGTGACAGAATATAAAATTTAGCATTTAATTTATTAAATGGGATGACACAATAATTCACCGACACTTGATTAATGACACACTGTAAAAATACTTAACATTTCCATGTATCAGGTTCAGTATTGAAACGCTTTTCTAAGAGGGTCGTTTCTTACAGCGTGTTACTTGTGCAGCTTCTTGAGAGCGCCAAGGGGGAAAACGTGAGCAGCACGTGCAACGTGCAGCTCAATGAGATCTCTCACGCACACACAGCTGAATGAGTGGGTTGATGTGAGGTTAGATTATTCACGCTTGTCTTGATTCCTTTGAGAAACACAGACTCCAGTCCAGTGGAGAGCAGGTTGTAATCTGACACAAGACCTTCCATTTATTTTAACTTTTCATAAACGAAAAAGCAAATGTCAGTAAATTAGGCTAAACACAGTATTTTTTGGCAGCAAAAGCAATCATCAAATTTGTAGGTATTTAGTTATAAACAGCTGAAACTATTAAAATCACACAAAAAAATACTGTTAACTGTTTTTCTATTTAATTATAATTTTCTGAGAAGCTACACTGATGTTTATCTAACACTCAAAGGCAGAATGTAAAGCATCTCCAACAGCGGGCTAATATTACACGTGCTCATACACACATCATGGAAGGTTAAGGTTAGGAGGCAATAAACACACACCAGCGTACCGACATGAAAATATACAGCTCCTAATAAAATCCAGCAATTTTACATACACAACACAAGCGCACATGCGCACACAGACACACACACAGAAAACAAGCTACTAAACATTTTGTCCTAACTGGAGCTGAGGCTGATTAAATATTCTGACTACAGCTTATCAAATGAGAATTTCCTTCTTTTTAGTTTACAATGCTATAAGACAAAGTATTTCAGGCTTGTGGACAATTTTGTTCCACAATGTTCCATAGGGTAGCCATTCAATGAATTAATAAATACATTAATAAATACATCCCCACACAAACCATAATCTCACTCTTTAAGTGAACAACCAATAAACCAACCAGGCAACCACATTACAATGTAATAAATATTGAATTGTTTTAGGATAAAGTTAAAAGATTATCCATTATTCAATTGGATATTTGGAATGTATTGCAAAAGGTGATTATGATTGATCTATGATAAAGTCCATGACAACTTCTTGAAATGTCATGATGTGTGTAAACAGTGCTGCCTGGCTGAAGTGATCAAACTCAGTTGTAGCTATTTGTGAATCCATTAGCAGCTTTAAAACACTACAACTGCTATTTTTGCAGCAAACACGAAATGCACACAGCTGCAGTGTTTGGAACTGAACTCCGAGTCCTGGATGAATCATGTTTCTCTCCGTGGGTTTCAAGTGGCGTCAAAGTTCCCTCCACCAGCAGACGTAACGCACACCTCTGACATTAATTATTTAATACGTTAAAATACACACACACACACACACACACACACACACACACACACACACACACACACACACACACACACACACACACACACACACACACACACACACACACACACACACACACACACACACACACACACACGGGTGCATCTGGGCAGAGATATGAACACAATTGACCTGGGGTTTGCTGTGATATGATTCTGCAGCTTTAAACATTTGCTTCTTCTTTACTCACAAAAATAAAATTCATATGTAGAGACAAAACAATTGTCTTGTATTTTTCCATTATCCTTCTTCTGATTTGCTCTCCGTGCTCCTGAGAAGCGACAGAGAGTGAGAGCGAGAGCCTGGATCCTTTTTCAATAACCAGTTTAGCTTTGTTTAAGCAGCCCAACAGCACAAACGTCTGGGTCAACAATACACACAAACCTCTACAGAGACAACACCTCTACTCTACAACACACAGCAAACTAACACGAGCAGCTTTCACGTGCTAAGCTTATTACATTCTGAGGACCAGCATTGGCCCAGCATGAAGAGGGTCCACAGTAAGCACCCCAACAGCCTGGACAACACACCGAGTGCCCAATCTGCCCAGCACCAGCTGCTAAGCACACATAAACCAGTGCACTGTGAGCATTGGTCCCACGACCAGCAAAACCAAGAAGGGCCGCAACAGGAAGGGCAAAAAAAAAGAAATTTAAAATAATTACTACATTTGCTTGGAAGAAGAACTAAATATGCAACACTTAAACATTCAAAATCTAATGAAAAGAACTGCCCATCTTCAGCTCTTTCAATTGGCACACTGATGGGATGAACAGCAGGAGGAAGTCAGTTAACACAGAAAATGGTTATGTAAGGTGGAGCTGAGCCTCAGGGCAGTTTGTCATTGATGAAAGCAGAGCCCTCCCCTGGACCTAACCTTAATAATTGTATGCATTGGGCACATGTTGTCAAATAAAAGGGAAAAAACTGACTTTGCAAATTATAAAAATAATTTATAGTCAGTTTGAATATCTTTAGCAAACAGGTCCTTTTTCTGCTGCACAATTGAACATGATTATTATCTATTAAAACAAATTTAGATTAAATATAAGTCTGCACTTCCACAAAGCCCGTGGGTCACGTGGAGGCACTGTGCAGGTTGACCTATATCCACTGCAAGGACCCCTGCACCCTGACAGAAGCAGAGACAGAGGAACCAACTGACCACAACGTGAGCAAAGGGACGCATCGGCAAGTAACCGTTCTGTAAACTCCCAGCTTCCCCGTCCCTCTTTCAGTCCCCACCGGACATTTCTCCACATTGCCTCAACTCCCGTCTGCGATGACAACACCCCTGACCATTTTGGCAGAGGATTGTGGGAGTGTTGGTGTTGTGATTAACAGCTGACACCTGCAGATATTCTGTTAAATTAATAACAATTTTACAGTTCTCCTAAAAATAAATGCAGAGCAATCCCAGTCTTTATTCTATTACTATCAATTACAAAACCGTGTGCTAAGGAAGAAAAGTGATGAATATAATGACGTTAGCCAAGAAGCACACACAAGGGGCAACTTGGGTTTTACTGTCCTGTCCACGGACACTGAAGAATTGGTTTTAACCATTTATGAAATGATTCTTTCTTGCAGTCATCCTTCATTTTCGCCTTTCGTTCCACCTCTCTCTCCTCCCGTCCGTCTATCTCTATATCAATGTCACTCTGAAGGTTGTTGCTGTTAAGGAGTTATGCAACCACCCCATTGTGAAGGTAAGGGGGTCTTGCACACTCATGATTAGTGTTTCCATGGCAACAGAGAGTGCCGCATCTCTGCTCCAGCACTGCACATAGGAGTCTGCAGCCTCTCCTTATCCATCAGTCACTCAGAGTTAGCCGTGACCTGTGACCTTTGTGTTAAAAGGCTGTAACCATCCTCAGGGAGGAGACAAAACTCTTATCAAAGAACCTCGTCCTGAAGCCTCAGTGGGAAAGACACAAATACTAATTCAAGCTTGGAGAAATTTCGAAGATGCAGCTGGTCATCAGAGTTACCAATATGAACATATCACTAAAGGAGTCCATTTTTGAAGAGTAAAAAACAATCTGATCGATCCACTGTTGACACTCCGCTGACAGAATTACACCGTCTCAAAACACTCAAATCACTCTACTGAACTAAGACTTGTTCTCTTTGGTGCAGATGAGTTTTCATTTGTTGTTTTGTGCATGTTCAATTTGGACAAAGAAACAAAACCTTATGCGATTCTTTAAAGATCTGTGAGGAACAAAGACCCACCAGGCATCTGATGACTATTTTATCAGAACCCACAGTAAATATTCAAAACAAGACCAACTCAGGAGCTCTTCATTAACTCATAAATTTGATACTACCAGAACACAACAGGAAGCAGGTTACTCACCACGGTAACCAGATGCTGTGCAGACACTGGGGCGTGCTCTGGCTGCACTTCATGATGAGGCTGTGCCAGCAGGTTGAGGGTTCGCTGACCAACGGACTCCTGATGAAACCGTGGCTGCAATAGGGCAGCTGGCATCACTTTGGCCAACCGGGCCGTGCGCTCATGGTGGTGCTGATGGTGCTTGAGGTGATGGGTGTGAGACTCGTCCACATCGTGCTGCGGTTTCGCAGGACGAAGGAGATGATTGGGGTGACGAGAAGGGAAGAGACGCTGCTCACGATCACCAGAAGCACAGTCTGGGGAGGAAAAGTTATGTCAGATCAGTGTTTTCAAAATACTCATTTCTCATCAATTTTAAAAATATTTCAGTACTGGCATGATCATGTTCACTTACAGTATGGTCAAAGCATTGACATGACATTCAGAGTATCTATAGAAAGTGGAGAAAAATGTGTCCTTGACTCGTAGTGGTCATTAATTACTAAATATTGCAAGAAAGATTAAATGGGAAAAGAAAAACAGCAAGCCAAAAAGACGTGTGTGTGTGTGTGTGTGTGTGTGTGTGTGTGTGTGTGTGTGTGTGTGTGTGTGTGTGTGTGAGATTGGGTAAGTAAACAAATTACTTTGACATTACAACACCAAAGACAGCACCAAACTAGACAGATAAGATTCAAAACAATTTAAATACATATAGGGAACGAATATGTGATTAATATTAATTATAAAAACATAAACAAGTAACATTCTCTTCCCCAGCACAAATTCTAATGTTACATTACAAGGGCAGCCATCAAACTGCTGCTGTTCATATATCTGATGTAGCTCCAGCTCCACAGCACTTCCTCCACCCGGTTGCCACAGTCGTTCGTCTCAGGGAAGCCACGTTCACTTATATCAGTCGCTACGTTAACATGTTTCTGAGTCCAACATCGGTCCCTGTGCTCAGGTGGGCTGCCGCAGGGCAGCCTCGTGTCACGGCCGGTTAGCACTGCATTACTGCGGTTACATGTTCCCAGTAATTTAGGTCATTCTCGTTTGTCATCATTTGGTCGATTGTGATTTTTTTTGTCCTGAGACAGAACTGCCACTGTGATAAATGTGAACAGGAAAAAAGAAAGCTAAATTTCTAAAGTAAATTTAGCAAACTTCTGTGTGTTCTCAGGTAATTGGTGAACAGCGTTTACTTGCACTAAAGAAACCCGGTTATTGGAAATGCGCATTTACATGCAGCAGCAGAGGAACCCGATTTCTTCTCCACCTCTGACTTATATTGAACCCTGGCTCACAGATTTTAACTGCTGTCTGTTTTTTTCTTTGTGTGTTCATGTCCCAGCTAAGTGACAGCACAGGGCGAGATAAACACAGCTGATCCGCAACAGGAACCGTCTACTTTAAAAAATGCATAGGGTGACGTTACTTATTAAGACATCTACAAGGGACTCTGGGTTAGCTACATTGTCTGTCGGACTTTGTTTTAGAAATGAGGCGCCATCTCCCCGTTATTGATCTCTCCTTTTATTCAGCTGCATGTTTCTCTCTGCAGCCTGTTTCAGGCATGTAGGCGAGGGCAGCAGCACTACAAGTCGACCAATCACACACGTGAACGAGCTGCAAATGACCCCAAACAACCAATCACTCCATTGTTTGTCCTTGTCTTTCATTTTTAATTAATCTAAATGTAATCTCAAATATCCACATTCACCGTGGTGAAGACAAGGTGTCTCATTTTCAAAAAGAACCTATCAGCTGTATCTGAACAACAAACAGTAAGTTTTAACATCAACCTAAAAGGCTGAACAGGGCTGTAACTGAGCGGATCAGTTCTGTGTGGCCTTGTTACACGAATCATTTTTTTAAATGTCTAAAATTGTTTTGACCCAATTTGTCAGTTTTCTAAAAACCACACAATGAACTGAGTTGACAACAGGTTGAGGAGATTAAACGGCCATGGAAATGATAATTTGTCACAGTAAGAGTTGAAAGAACGCTTTCCTAATTATAATTTCACATAGAGTGCTTTTAGAGCGGTTAAATTTAGAAGGAATTTAACCAACATTTCAGACTGGACTTTAAAGTCCTGCTAACCACAGGTCAAATCTAGCTCTTCATGGAAACAATCTTGTGATCTTTTAAAGTGTGGTTGACGGCACATTCAGCAGGACTCCCAGAGAAGCAGCAGTAAATGAGATGTGAGCAGGAGATCCCATCTGTTTCTCTGTGCTGTCACAGCACCTCTACTCTGAATAGAGGCTTTCATCAGTCGGCAGGAAGAGGAAACCCCTGCACACCGGCTGAACTCGTCCAACTGTGATGAATATGAACACTGCATTCATAATTCATCCGCAGTCTTTATTTATCCTGGGAGAAAAAAAATAATCTACTGAGTGAGCACTCCTTCTGCAGTAGCATCCGTCTTCACTCTAACATCAATCGGTAGCGGGAACTGACAAGACCTGGGACGTACCGGCCTATTTAAAGACGACACAGATGGAGCAGATGCTGGAAGTTTCTCAAAGCCCTTCAGTCTGAACTCCACGCAGGCCTGAGCTGACACTCGTCTGCTGCAGAGCGGACTGTCTGTTTTAGCAGACAATCTGCTGCAAAGAAATATCGGACAAATCCTCGGACTCTTGTCTGCCAGTCTGTCTAGCTGTCAAAAGCAACACTATTTTCTTAAACCTAAAATCTGCTGTGTTAATCCATAACAGCCGACAGAAATCATCGAGAGTTACTGTTCCACACACGTCTTCTCCCCCAGTTCTATATTACTGCTTAGATTTGTTCACAATAACCCCTATAGGTTTAATAGGGAAAATAATTATTAATTAATTAAAAAAAAGGTTCAAATGCTACAACATTCCTGAGGCACCCGAGCCATTAAGAGGAAGCCAATCAAACAGACATACAGCAGAGCTTCAACTGCCCCATCACTGCAGTTGACAAACTGTGGCACAATAGCTGCTGAATTCAACCTCAACTGACCCAGAATTTTGAAGTGAAATATTTTTTCTTTTTGGTTGATTTATGTTTAGCTTCATAAGGAGGAAACAGCTTCCCAAATAAACCTGAATCCGTCCTGTGAGACGAGTGTAGCGCTGATACAGCTTCTCTCTGTCTCCCTGACTTCTTTTTTTTCCCCCCTAGTGACAGCGTCCGGGTTGCTATGCATGATGCTGAGCTGAGCTGAGGTCTGGTTGGACAGGAAGTGTCAGCCAATCACAGGTTGCGTCAGAGAGGACTGACCCAGTAGCTCTGTGGGGAGATGGCTCCAACAAACAGACACACTAACTAATGGATGGGTTCGTCTTTCTGCATTTAAGGTCATCTAGCTTTTAATGTTAAACCTGGGTGACACAGCCTGCACATAGTGTTTAGAAACATAGTGCTCATTGTCATAAAGATTATGGTAATGATAAGGAGCAACTGCATCCCCCCCTCCTGTGTTTAGCATTCATTGGTCAATTAGTCAGTTCCAGACATGATGCCGCATTGGAAAAGGAACTGTTCACACTGACGAAGAATAAACCTGTTGACACAGAATTCAAAGCCAGAGATCTCGGGAATCTCGGGAAAAAAAGCAGAAGTGTTAACTTCACAAAGGTGTACACAACCATTATGAATAACAGATAATCAATTTTATGATTAACAAGACTGATTAATATACTGAAATATACTTAATTTAAAAGGCTGTGGTTTCACACCTATTTTTACCTGTGTATAATCTGTTCTAGAACTGCAAAAGCAATAATAGCCTAATATAGATAATAGCTAAATGAATTAATATGGCTTGTTCGAAGAAATATCTAGTTAGCTAAATTAGGCAAATCTGAATACTTCACTAGCAGCAACAGTGCAACAACGACATAACACACCACTGCCATCTTGGAGTTGTCTCTATGGAAACTATTTCTCTATTCCAACATCCTACCATAAACGTAGCACAAGCATCCGTTTTACACCAAGTCATTCCAACCCCTTCACGCACCGAACTCTAAAATCTTTCACACTTTTTAATGATGTTTGTAGCAATAACCTATGTAAAGCGAAAACACCGCATCCAGGTTAAAGTCCAGAGCAACACATCCTCAAACATCAAAATATTTTCTATCTGGTATGTCACGTAAAGCGTTTCATATGTTCACATGGACAGTCTGACAATCATCAGTGTAAAGTCAAGAGGTGAAAATGGCTCAATAAAAATTTCACAAATAATACAAATTTGCAAAAAATTTAATAAATAAAAAAATTTCCATAATGAAGATGAGACTAAACTATGTCAAAAATAACCTTTAAAATTTGCTGTCACGTAATTTCTAATCACACAGTAATAGCTCATAATATAGTTTGTATACGAGATATAGTAAATAAGAAGCAGAAAGTGGAATGAAGAAAAAAATGTCAAGCTAGCACAGGTACCGCAGGTTTGCACTGTTTTGACATCAAAAAATCTTTTGTTGCACTTTATTCTCATCTACTGTGCAAACGTTCTTTATGCATTTAACCACAGCAGTAAACGTCCTCGAAGAGGAAACTGGTACGTTGGCATCTTCTGCTGAAGTTTCAAATTATTTTCAGATACGGCAGCAGTTTGTGACAGTGTACAGACGTGTTCCTCTTTCCTCCAGTAAAAGACGAAACATTATGGTTTCCAAGATAATCTGTTTGAGATATTTTGACTCTGAAATCATGTCATGGTTTTGGACTGTTTGACGCAAATTCAGAGTTTACATTAAATGATGCCTGCAGGTTGTCTTCATCACAGCCTATTTTAGGGTCAGTTCCTCCAGCACAATCACCCTGATCCCGGCGGCGGCTCTGTGACTGAGCAGGCTCCTGTACAGGATCTACCACAGCGTATGAAACAGGAAGAACAGAATGTTGCCTTCTGCACATCAAACCGTCTAACCTTTCACCGCATGACATGTAAATATGAAATTGCTGTCCGTTAGTAGTAAGCACAGCAGCCTGACAAAATCCAATTTGGGCGTAAAACTAAAATGTGGGATTGATGTTGTGTAACTGTGAAGCGGGTTGGCTGCACCTGATATTCGCTGTGCTCCGTTTTCAGAGGTGTGCGCATCGGGGCTCCGGGCTCCGAACTGGCGCTTACCTGTGAGCAGCAGCTGGCTCCACAGAAGACACACGGCGACGATCCCTGCTCGTCCTCGGCTCATCGTTTCCTTTCTGTCCTCGCACTGAAATAACAACCTGGACCTCGGACTTGCTGCTGTAATTAAGCATCAAAGGAATCAGCTGGTGTGTGTGTGTGTGTTTCCGAACATCTATCTGCAGGACGACACGCTGCCGGAGCTCTGGACGTCCAACACCGCCGCCACCACCACCGGCTTCTTACCGCTCTGCGCCGTCCTACAGCGGCTGGACGGAAGGAGGAGCGGCCGGTTAGCTCCTGGAGGTTTTCTCCATCGGAGACTCCAGGCGAAATGGAGGAACCGGACGGGAGGGTGCGCGGATCTGCTGCTCCAGGTGGAGGCTGAGGCTGAGGAGGAGGAGGAGGAGGAGGAGGAGACGAGACAGGAGGAAGAGGAGTGGAATCAGTCCAATTAGTGCACGTACATAACACAGACCTTTAGTGGATCATTAGTATTTTTTAAACGATATGATTGTTTTCATTTTTGGTCTATAAATGATTAGCTTTTCAATTAATTCACAGATAACCTGACAATGAAATCTGTATGTTTAAATAACTAAATTCCATTATTTATTTATTTTTTTATATGACGCCACCACCTGCACAGTCTGTAATGGCGGGTGTCCGTTAGCATCCGTGCTAAAATCCGCCCGTTTCATGGACGTGCTAACGTCAAGCTAACAGTCCTTCGTACCAACCGCGATCCCGCTGTCTCAGCAGAATATCATTTCGGCAAACTTTGTGATATTGCTGAGAATCATGTCCTCGTAAATCCAGTTGAAGCTAAGCTAACGCTCGTTAGGCCGCTGGGTTTCTGAGCGGGTTTTCTGTTCTTTTTTATTTTTATTTTTTAATTTTTAATTTTTCTTTATTAACAGCTGTGTAACATACATAGTTTTATGTATATCAATGTAACATATTGTCACAGTATAGATAACCAAAAACAAATAGGTTACAAAATTAAAATGAAATGATAAAAAATATTACAAAAAAATTAATACATAAATGAAGAATTATGAGAATTATTGCCATTTACAAAATAATTTTCGTATATAAAAGCATCACAAATAGAATAAACAAATTCTCAATTGTTTAAGCATATGAAAGAAACAGAAACTTTATATTTAGTTAAAGATTTCTTCATAGAGGCGAATTGTGTGCTGGGATTTTTTATTTTGTAATAATCTAACAGATTTAATATAATTATCTACTTCGATATTAAATGATTCGAATGATGGCAGGGTTTTAGAGAACTTAGATTTGTGAATGTGAAATTTACCAATCAAAGCGGGTTTTCTGTTCACATCACTACCGACGCGGGGGGTGACGTCACTGCCGAGTCTGTCCAATCCGATAATACCACCGTGTCCCCGAGGATTGAGGGTGGAGGATGTAGGTTTGACTTATTGTATTGTATTCACTTGTTTAATGCCATATTTGTTTTATTGTAAAAACACTAAATTATGAAAAAACGTTGACACTGAAGGAAATGAAACGATTCTCTGACGAGTTCTTTGTCTTTTTAAACATCAGGCATGTGCACATGTTGTCTTTTTGTACAACATCCAAAATAGATATGGAGGCCAAAACCTTCAAACCAGCTCCTCTAATAACACAGTCCAGTGTGACCCCACTCAACGCTTTGACCTCGATAATAAACACGTAGCAGAATTATCACGTTTCTGATAGTTTCAACCCGAATACCCGCAAAGTATAACACTGTAAAAGTAGAATTCATGGCAGAGCTGCTGCTCTATTGGAATATATCAGATTGCACAAGTGGCCGTAGTGTTGTGCTGGATCAAAGTGGATGTGAATGGAAAATGTAAGTCACTCCGAATCTAAATGCAGGCGAACGGTGTGTGTGTGCGCAGACTTGACTGAGCTGTGACTCGGTTTTGACACAAATTACAGCTCTAAAGAAGCACAGCTTAATTACTGCTGCGCTTCTTCTAGCGGTTGTCATTCATCCAAACTACGACACGGTTCTTCTTCTACTAATTCTGTCCCCGGAGTCAGAGGTTAAACATCTGGAATAAAGAGGGTGCAAGAAGCTGAGCACAGCTGAGCCACTCATGTCTTTCGTTATTTTCGTGTGTCTTTCTGATGATCTATTTTTGAAACCTTTTGTGGTTATTGTTTGCAATTTAACTGTGTGAAACCAGATACAGTAACCTTCAGGTCATGCAGATCCTCTGTCTGAAGTGGATTTGTCTGTATTTATGTTGTTTAGAGAATGAAGTGTCTCCTTTCCTGTATCTAATTCTCAAGCAGTTCCATTTTCCAGGAAGCCCTGCCCAGCCCCCCCCCCCCTTTCTGGACCACCCAATATCACTGTACATGTGTTCCTGCTTTAAGCAGCAGCCGCAGCAGCAGGTCTCAGGTCAACTCAACTCCTCCTCCTCATCGGCTCCCTCACCACGTTCATTTGCATCCTGGGAATCGTAGGAGCCTATAAGGAGAAGCAGCTGGGTCTGATTGTGGTGAGACATGGTTGTTGGTCTATGGCAAACTTTGCTGTGAGCGACTTCCATTCGTCGTATGTAAAATGTGTGAAAAACCGCACTGATGTTCATGTAAAGCCTTTCTGCCTCCCTCTGTAGTACCTGCTGTGTGTGGTGATCGGAAGTCTGCTGATGCTTCGGGTTGGAGTCCCTGTCGCTGCAGCCAAACCCAACGTATGCACCTTCACACTTTGCTGTGGCTTTTATGACTTGTTCTGTTCCATACAATGCACAATGTTAGAAAACTGTGACTATTTTGAGAACATATTAAGGAAAGTGCAAGAGCTACTGTAATGTGACGGCAGTTCCACAGTATGTGATTCAGAAAGTCATGATCTGGGTGAGTCAGGATATTGTGAGAATCAAGTTGAAATACTGCAAGAACTAATTTGAAATTTAGTGAGAAAAAAGTTGGAATAGTGAAGAAAAAAATAGTCTCCCGATTGTAGGATACAGTTAAAATGTGAAAACATTTATTCAGAACACTGTGAGAGTCCAGTTGGTATTTTGTGAGGACAGCATGAGAACTAACTCAGAAAGCCTGGACACTGTGGGTCAGAACGTTTCTGCTTTTGTAAGGTGGCGCTAAAATAATGTCAACCCTCGCAACTTGCGTGTGCTTTTAGGTGGCGTTCACGGCTGCCGCTGGATCAGGCTTCAGACGACACCAGGCAACAGGTTGAAGCTCTGCAGACAACAGTAAGACCCTCGCTCAAACAGAAAACACAGCAGTGAACATTTACACTTTTGGTGGACTAGTTGTGAATCTAGCCGAGCTTCTCTTGTGTTTAGCTGCACTGTTGTGGTCTGTTCAGCTACAGCAACTGGCGGGACGACATCCCCCAGTTCTGTCTGTACAGGCAGCAGGACGAGCTGGAGGAAAACTTTCAGCACGTCAGCTAAAAGGGGAGTATTAACAAACACGCACGCACTCACAATACAGAGCTGGGTTATACTCACGTGTCTGTCCTGTGTCTTGCAGAACTTTGTGTTGAACCTCTTCTGGCAGAAGAAATCCATCTTCACTCAGGTCAGAGGACAAACTTGTTCTTTTCATCAGCGGTGACTCACTGTGAGTGTTTTCTGAATTTACTGCTCATCTGTCTGAACAAACTTTTGTGCAACAATGGCTTTTACTCTGATAAGAATCACTCTGAGACATGGCCCGTGGATGTCTTACTTTAATCTACATTTGGTCAAGAAATGAATTTCCATTTTATCACATTTCAGACTTTTACTGCGCTACATTTAATGGCAGCTTGAGTGACTTTACACATGTACATTTTTGAAAACAAAGAACAGCTCTGTTAAACACACCGATCCACTTTTTTTTCTTGTAGAAGAATTGTGACAAATAAAATAATCCTGCACTCTTTGAACATGACACATTAAATGCTGACAGCCGCATGAAGCAATGAACAAGCAAGTAAAGACACACAGAAACACAGGGTGAAGTTAAACTTTATTTAAATCTTCTGATTGACAAACTCTGACAGAAATGTGCTATATATACTATGACATCTAAAATATCAGTTTGAGTTTTTTTATTTGTATTCATATTATTAGCAGATTTCTGGATCACTTCATGGTCACAACTATGTCTTAGACTTTAGTCTGTTCAGCTGCTTTAGGGTCCAGCAGTGATATGCTGACACTGAGAAATAACCAGAGAGAAATGACCCACTTTCAAATGTAGCCTGTTCCTGTACCAACATCTGCAGAGCTGGAAGGTGAGATATCAAGAGCGTGACAAATGGTTACAGCAGCTAGAATAGAATCTGATATTAGCATCGATTATTTGGATGCACCTACATGTTATGAAACTGTTTTTTTCTATTATTTGTCCACCACATGAAGTACATCAGTGAGGTCTGGCTACATAACTGAATCGACTCCTCTGAGTGTGAACAAACATTATCACCTTCACTGGATCTGACCGACTTAGTTCAAGTCCAATAAAGTTACAACTGAGGGGGAATTTATTCATCCATATCTACAACAGCCTAGTGCCCACATAGAATCAGAGATTCGTCCTTATCAAATGGGAAGTGGGTGACGTTTAAGAAGAACATAAAATGTTACAATTGTTTTGTGTTTTATCAATTCAGAAATAGTGTGTTTATTGATATTTGTGATTTTGGAAAGAGTCAGATCACATTTCATCGGCTGCAGAAAACTGGGAAATTGCAAACAGCATCATTACTTTTAACGGCATCTCACAGTTGACCTCAGTGAAGGAACAGTAACGAAGTGTCTACATACCGCTACAGCTCCATGCAGTTAGAAATATTTTCCTGTAATTACTGTGTTTCTTCCCCATCATTAGCCCTGCTTCCCCCTCATCATGGAGTCTGTCACAACAAACGCTAATGTCACACTGGCTGTTGTCTTCACTCTGTTTGCCATGTTGGTGAGTTGAATGATTTTGGCGTAACCTGTCTGTCATTCAAAAAAATATAAACTGAACCTTTTATTTAACCTTTTTGTCTGCATTTGCATTTACATTTACATTTACATTTACATTTAGCCATTTGGCAAACGCTTTTATCCAAAGTCTTACAAGTCGTCGTACAAACGAGGTGACAAGGCAACAAAGATCTAAGTCAAGGAGAAAACGTCAAAGCAAAGTGCTATGAGCAGAATTGTTTCTGCTGCATGAGATTTAGCTACCTCTGAAACCAGCACACAACGCTTACGTATTCAGTAGATCTCCTGTCCTGGTTTGGTGCATGTATTTAATTATATTATCCAAAGAAAAATATCTTGTCATGACACTTATTCCACATGTTAACGATCCCCAGAGAATGAGCCATGTTGATGTTTTGTTATTATTCTAAATTTTAAAGAAGAAATACAAAATATGTCAAGGCTTTGCTACTTTTTTCTTTTAAATGTTTATTAATATTAATACTGTTGTTTTTAATATATTTGATATATAGATATTGTTGAGTTTTGCAATGGTTTTGTTTTCATCTTGCATATTTTCTGAATTTTACAGGACAAACAGTGAATTAGTTCGTACAGAAAACAATAATTAAAAAATAAAGGGTGAGTTAAAAGAATTACTGTATGTTTTCTTCAATATTCGCTCTCTGATTACATGTACAGACTGTGCATCTCTTAGTATTTTACATTTAAAAAAATCTGAAAACTTTCTCTACCACTGGATCAAACTCATATCCATCTTGTCATCAGACTCTGAGGTAAAGGGATGCTCACCACCATGATACAAACTAATATCAGTCTGTGTGTTTCTGTCTGTAGCTGCTGGGTTCGGTTCTGTCCTCGGTGATGATTTACCACAAGTTCAACACCTCCAACCCGCAGCTGCCTGTGATGTTCATGGATCAACCGCCTGCTTATCATCAGCTGTGCGATCTGCCAGAGTAGGCAGCCGTCAGTTGGATGCAAACAGCTTGGGAGTGATGCTTTGCTATCTTTTACTGGAACCTGGATGTCGAGCAAGTGTTGACACCTGACAACGACCACTGAGAGTTGAAATAATGTTCACACTACATTTCAGCAGCATGAATTACTACCAGTCGAATAGCATGGCAAAAAAACTAAACACACAGACACAAGGCTTTGTCTGGTGAAGAGGTTTAATCCTGTCTTTAAGTTCAGCTGTAGTTTCAGTTCTGGGGTCTGAACAGCCCAACTTGTAGACGGTTTGTAAAGGAGACGAGTCCAATAAATGCCAGAATGACCCGGCTGATGCGTTTGCTTTCATTTGATGTTGTTGTCGTTTGCTGTAGCTGGATAGTAAGTGACTGTACTTACGTTTTTAATGACATAAACCAATTCAAGACATGCAGGCAGATGACATATTTAGTTTCATGGAAACACTTTTATCCCTATGAAAAACGAATAAAATTAAATTCTGGTCCATTTATTGGAGTTCTAATTTACCAAACTGAGCAAAATATTTAATAAATAGATGATACACAGACATTGTACAAATGTCCAAAAAAATGCGTCACAGGTTAAAACAACAGGAGGTGGAACGAAAAGTAACTCACGTTCACTGTCAGTGTTTACGGAAGTAAACAACCAGGAGGAGAACTTGATCGACCGAATAATGACGACTGAAAAACCAGAAATATTCAGAGTCTTTTAAACAACTCGTCACGACTGTTGGACATCCTTACAATAAATCTAGACCACTTCTATTAAAGGATTTCCTGATAACCAGTTGCGTTACGCTGCCACCTAGAGCATCTTTGTGTCCTGAGAATGTCCTTAGACTTTGGTTTAAATTCAACAAATTGTCATCTGTTATTATCTCACACATACACACATTTGAGTTGTATGGGTGAAGTGCAAAACGAACTCACAGCTCATCACAGTTACAGGTGCAGTTGCAGTTTGAAACATTGTGTTTTAATTATAGAGGAATAAATGGTGACTTCACTGTGTTTTCATCACCTCATAACTAGCTGTGGCTCTATCTAAATTAGATTTACGCATCAAACTCATTAGGTAAAAGATTTTTTGATAAGGCACATTTTTAAAAATAATGTTATCCTAAATCCAAAAAGGCCTGGGTGTTCTTTTGCAAATATAAGAAATGTTTTCCAAATCTGCAAACCAAACTAGAGTCTGGATGAGAAAAATTGTCCACTTTTTGGTTGTTGTTTTGTTTAAAATATCACCAGAAAAGGCATTTCCGTGAGAAACTGAGCTGCAAATGCTTCAGCGCTGAAAAGTTGCTACATTAACATGTGAACAGTTTTCTCTAAAAGAGCCGGAAGTTAGATTTACATTACATTTTTGTTACATTTATTTGGCAGATGTTTTTATCCAGACTGATTTACAAAGTGAGGTACAAAGTAGCAAAAATCTAAGTCACGGTTAAAACAAAAAGTGCTATGAGGCAAGTGCTATGATACAAAGTGTTTCTGTTTTATGAGATGCAAGTGCAAGAAAGAGCAAAAATAATTTTCTTTTTAATTTTTAGAAGATTTAAGTGCATAGGAAGGTGCAGCAGAGTTCTGTTTTCAGCAGTTAGTATTGGGAGAAAGGCTGAGTTTGGTACCTCGCCTCACCGTTGTGGGATCACTGAGTTTGTAGAAATTATAAAAGTGTGAAAAACAAAGCTGCATATTGTAAAAAGAAGAATAAAAGTAATGGAATCATCATTTTAAAAATATGCAAATTGTTTGTATTTCAAATAGCTGTAGCATAAAGTATTTGTATGAAAAAACTGGAAACTGTAGCAGGGAAGAAACGTTTGAGTGTAAAACTTGAATCGAGTAAGAAAAGATGCTTAGAATTTGTAAAAAAACAAAAAACATTCTGAGTTCCACGTTGAGTGAAAAACACTTATGGAGTCTTAGTGGTATAGGCACTGCTAATACTGTTCATGATAGTAGTATCAGAAGAGCTGGTCATGGATAAATAGATACTTTATTTATCCCAACAGGAAATTCACAACATCCTGAAATGTCAGTGTGGCTTCAAACTGTGTGTACATGCACATCATTTACATGACAGTAGTTTCCACAATCAAATGGCAGAACATCTAATTATCTTTAGCCTTCACTGTCAGGGGCAGAAGGCTTGAGCAACCACAGTGAAATGGTTCATGTTTTGCAGGAACCGGACGCTCCACACATTAAAGTGGAAGTGTGCAGCAGGCAGGATGGACAGCAGCTTATGCAAAAGCATGAGACTGCGGTTATGGACAGAAAAGTCAAGTCTGTTTCCTGTCCAACAACTCTCCTGTAGGAAAGAAGCACAGAGGCAGAGTCAGCCTCAGCCACAGAAGACAATCCGCAAAGACAGTCACATTAAAAAAGCTGTGACCAGCCCTTCAGAGGCCCAGTGTAATCATCAAACGAGCGAATAATCTTTTAGATATGTTCAAATACAAATGTAGTGAAAAATGTTTAATTTAGGTTTGGACTAAATTAAAATCTAAGGTAAGAGCACCAAACACCTGTCCACTGAACACCCCACCGAGAAATCCGTGGATTTGGATCAGCAGAAATCAGATTCTACGAGGAACTGAACCCAAAGTCGCCAAAGTTACATAAACCGCTCGTTAAAATGTGACATGGAACAAACGGGGAAAGAATGGGGCGACGACAACAACAACCCACTTCCACTTTCGCAGAAATTCCCAAAAACTCACTACAGGAGCAAACACGTCATCACTTCCCGCGTGCGAGCGGCGGTGACAGGCTCCGCCCCTCACCTATTCCCGGAATGAGGCTCGTGCCCCCTCCCTTCACCGGAAGTCTCCATTTCCGTCAACACTGGCACCGCCTCCTTGAGATACGCTGCTGATAAATGGCTGGTGGGGACGGGACTTGGGCGGGGCTTGATCGTCAAACCCCGCCCTTCGGCCGCCTGTAGCCATTAGAATTTATAAGTTACCGGAAGACGGTGCCGGGCCACCCACTGGACTCGGACAGTGTTGACACATAAAGACGACGGCCCTGTTTACGGCGTCGGATCTTCCCAGATTCTACGGCGTTTCTGCAAACATGGCTCGGGTCAACACCTGCCTCCGATGGATGTTCGTTATCTTTAACGTCCTCTTCGCGGTGAGTTAGCGGCCGCGGTGGACGCGAACTGCGTAGTGGCGTTCGGAGGACCGACGTCCGAACCTTGTGTTTATTCGTTACTTTTGTCTTTCCCTGAGCAAACCGGAAACGGTACCGTAACTGTGGAGTGTGTCGCCGCGTCCTCAGCTGTTAAACCGAGCAAACACGGGCCAGGAATGATCACAGGAGGTGGATCGAATGTTTCACCAAAACCTCCATGCGAACCCTGCACTCCTGGGCGTTTCAGACTAAAAGCTGGCGAAGTTTAACATCCGAGCCACTGGGCCACAGATTGTTGTGACGTGTGGCTCTGGTTCCCGTTTTCATTTCCTGGGTCCAGCCAGTCTCAGGGCAAAACAGTAATAGTCTAAATAGTCCAAACCGTTTTTCCGCAATAAAAGTACTTGATAACTTGTGTAATTGGTTTGTATGTTGTTTTTTCATTATTATTATTATTTATTTTGCAGCATGTATGTAATCAGACTTTTGTGTTTGTTTGTTGTTTCAGATCATTGGTGGATTAATTATCATGTCCACGCTGATGGTACAGTTTTCCACCTATTTTGATGGAGATGAAAACGTAAGAACAAACATCACCAAACCCTTTTCAGACAGATCCTGTCGATCTTTTATTAGGACTGATTTGATCATTTACTCTAAACCAACCAAAACTAGTGTATGTAACTGCAAAGTAAATCGATGTCCACTGTGCTGTATTGCATGTACGTATGACACACAAGAAGCAGTGGCTTAACGTTATTGTTTCAGAGGGACACTGTGCCTCTGAGACAGGATTACATCAGTCACAAAGCATTTCTGTCTCAGAAGTAGATGAAGTGTTGCACAATACTTCAGGTTGGCATGGATACGGCAATTTTCTCTAGAGAAATGAATGCAGGGTCAACCAAGCCATGTGAGAAAAACCCAAACCCAGTATAAACCTGTTAATTGTTTTCTGTCTCTAGCTGTTGGGGCAAACTCGCAGCTACCTCCTGCTCTACGTCGTGGGTGCTGTTATTATGGTGGTCTCCATCGTGGGAGCCCACGGAGCCTGCAAGGAGAGCACAGGGTGCATGATTGCAGTAAGTACAGCTGAGGCATGTACTACACAGAATTGGGAAACTTCAGAGAAAAGTTATGACAAATGTGTTTCAGAATCATGTAAACTGGTTTAATCATTCAGCTGCCTTTAGGCTGAACTCACTGGCTTCAGTTTCCAAAACAGACTCGGTGGTGTTTGTGCAATTGTGAGGAAATTAGGAAATTTTTGTTTTTGTAAAATAAAAAATTGCCTCTGCAGCAAAGTCTGACATTTTCTGTTTCTACACGTCCAAAAGTTTTATTTTGCATCTCTTTGCAGTTTCTGGTGTGCATGGTGACTGGAACTCTGCTGATGCTCAGGGCTGGAATTTTTGTTGCTGTCCTCCACCCCGAGGTAACGTAGCTGACACTCTACTCAAACTAAATGCAGCTTCACTTCCTTAATACATGCAATCCTGTGAGATCCAGGTTCAGTTTTGTTAATTAAGTCAAAGAGCTGATCTGTGCGGACTGGAATATTTACAAATTAAGCTAATCTGTGATGCCGTACTGACAATCTCCGTGTTGTTTGCAGGTGGAAGGAACATTGAACAATAGTTTTGCCAAGTTTGTGCCTCTGGACACAGCTCCAGACAGCATAAAGGAAAGGATGGACTATATGCAGTCACAGGTACGATTCACACAAACTGCTGCAAGATGAAAGGAAAAGTGGCGTTTGATCAAAACGGAAAAATGGCTCAGTGTTGTGGTTTATGAACTGCACGAGTGTCAAGTACGACCCACAAACTAGTGTTTGATGGTAAACCCCACCTTTCACTGAAAGGTATCCCTGTCACTTTCCCTTTTAGGCTTCAGTCTGCTTCCCTTTCCCTGTAGATCCTCGTCCACTTCAACCCACAGTGTGTAAATGTGTTCAAGCAGCAGATGAGCGAGAAATGAATACACTCGGTTATGAGACGGAAATTAACCACCAACCAATCTACTTCCTGTATACGATCTGTGCTAAAGTTCTGTATACGAGCAGGAAACGATTACGTTTACCGAGTCATGTTAAACTATTAAAGATTTGGGACGTAGAGCAGAAATGTAGATATTTTCATGAAAATACAATTAGAATCTGCTACATTTTCCGTTTAGAATTTAAGAGCACACGCAGTGCTGTGGGGAAACGCCATCTGTGACACCGTCACTGTGTCGACAGCAGTTTCCCAGGATTCTCAAAGGGCACACGGCCGTGGATGGGCTCAGCTGATGACATGCATGTTGCTAGGCATCAGTAGTTACAGGTGCAGTCCGGAGAAAGGGATTATTTTACTGTTAGGTAAATGACCTGGTTTTCTGTGCCACTGATTGTTTATCACTCGGTGTCATCAAATTGGAAGTTCGCTTGCTTGTGCCAAAGATATCTTTAGTCATCTATTGGCAGAACCATAATGAATAAACTGGCTGAAAGATGGCAGTATTGACATCTGGCAGCTGGAAATAACAAGTCTGATTTGTCAGGTTGAAAGAGGATAAGAACATTATTGAAGCATTTAAATTGTGCAGTTCGAGGTAACGCTCCTTCCTCTGAAACACTGAAGCCAACACAACAATGTGAAACCCGACACAGGGGAGTTTGGGTCAGCACTGCATTGCCCGAAACAACAAAAACCAGATTTTACTCGTCGACACTATGGAAGTAAAGGAGTAACTAGAGTAATAACTGTATTGTAAACGGTAATATATGGGAGAATTGGAACCATGTGGGTAAATTCTGGTGTGTGTGTGTGTGTGTGTGTGTGTTTAGCTGCACTGCTGCGGGTTATTCAGCTACACGGACTGGAAAGACGACATCCCCAGCTCCTGTGAGTGCAGCTCTGTGGAGGAGGGCCTGTGTCAGACCGTCAACTACAGGGTCAGTATCGCCACACAAACACATTCTGTCTAAACAACTTGTTTTGAATGCACGCTTTTAATGTTGAAATGTTGAAATTCTCCAACAGGATGTGTTTATGGAGCGCAAGTCTGTCTACTCCCAGGTCAGTAAAGCAACATTAATCTTGTGTCAAAGATAAATGAAGTAAATCCACATTTTGTCGTTTCTTCCTGAAGATAGAAGCATTAGTAATTGTCATTAGTAATAACCATGTTACTAATGTCAGTTTTCCTTCGGTTTCTAGTCTTTTAATTGGCTCCTGTGACAGCTTGTGGGTTCACACGGGTCCTTAAGTTTTCAAATGTCTTTTATTCGTGTTCACTAATAAATGGCCTTCGACACAAACGGTGCAGACCACAGGAATAATGGACAGAGTTTCTGTCCTGCCTGTGCTCAGATAGTTTGAGCTCCCGCTGCTGACAGTCTGCGTTTAACTGTACGAGACAGCGTTTGTCGACACGGTTCCCTCCATCCGGCCTGCTCAGTAATACATAGAGTATATGTTCACCCGTGAGAATTATTGTTAAGTGTTAACAAATGTGGTGTACTTAATAGTCGTAGGCCTCACTGTTTTCTGTTGATTGACATCTGTGACGGGAAAAGTATAAAATTACATCAACGTCATAGTCAGAATATCATAAATTGTGTTGTATTTCACTTGGTGGAGACTGCAGACATTTTCTATGAACTTAAAAGCTGACTAGTCTCTTCTCTTGTCTCTAGTCCTGCTTGCCAATCATCATTCACTACGCTCTCGTCTTCTTTGACATTTTGACCGGCATCATCTTCACGTTGGCAGGGCTAGCAGTAAGTATCACTGTATCAGTTATGTGATTTGACATCAGTGAGTTTCTGAGAGCGCGATGTTTGTGTGTTAGCGTAACGACAGGCTCTGTTCAAAGTCTAAAACTACAGCCATCTGCAAATCCGAAGCTCATGCATCAACAGGATGTGCTTCACCTTCCCGCTGTACAAAGGACTTGGCTCAGTCATTAGACACCATGACTAACCACAGTCTCTCGACCATCTCCTGTTGTCAGACCTAAACTAGCCACTATTCTCTACCTTGATCCGGCTTACCGTGTCTAACGGTGTTAGAATAGAACATTAAACAGCCGCTTTCACCGGCTGAGTGGATTGAAACATTTAAATTGAAATTTAAATGCTCCACGTTGCTCGTTTGCAGTGAAGAAACCTCAAAGTTAACGCGACTTTTAATGTTTTTGACTGTTTTTCCCCTCAGCTGCTGGGCACAATCCTGTCCTCCATCATAATCCACCAGATACGTCACCCCAGAGCACACACCGTGGTGCTGAAGGTCCCTACTGTCTTCACAACATCGTCACCAAAATACCAGCAGCTGCAAACCCCCCCACCCAACTACTGCTAACTCGTTGTCAGGAGCTTCTGTCCTTGAAGTCGTTTCTTGCTGTTCTTGAATGTGACTTGACCCGTTCAGAGTCCAAAGTGCCTTTTAGTGGTTAAGAGTAGTGGACGTGTGAGGGTAAAGCCTGAAAAAGCACTGGGTTTATTCTAAAAGATTTTAGGTAAGCGCTTTGTTTTCTCTTAATCTGCAGTTTGTGTCCATATTAATTTGTTCTCGTGAGCACAAGATAATTTCACATTTTCTTTTTTTTCTCTGCACAAAATGTAACATGTTTTTATCAAAGTGAAACAAAAACACATTGAAATTTGGTCTGTTGCACAAAGAATACATTGTAAATACGTGCACATAAAATATTGAAATATCAAGGACAAATGTGAAACGAATAGTTTGAAACTTGATCAAACATCATTTTGTCTCCAAATTATCTTGTCAATTTGGCTCCTTCACTGCAGTTTGTAATCACAAAAACGTTTCTCCGGCATTTTCCTAAAGGTTGCTGTTGCCCGATGGGGAGAAAAAGCACTTTTCGAAGCTGTTCAACCTTATTTCATGTATCGAATGCAGAATATATTTGGACCTTGACTGATAATAGCCATATTCTAAGTGCCAAAATGATTGTTTCCCTGTAGATGCTGCAATACTTATGTGTTTAAACACAACAATCTGATTAGTTTTCTTCCCCCGGCTGAGCGGTCTTTAAACTTCCAGTGGTATGTTAGTGTGTGGAACCAATTCTACATCAAATACTAAGTCTACTTTTTGTTCTTGAATAGAGTAAAAACAAAGGGCCATTAGAAAAAGTAATTTAAACTCTACAGAAAGTAACTTGAATGACTTTCAACTCTGGGGCAGGAGGGTTTCTTTTGTTTTTCCTCCCCGTCTTTGTGTTTTTCTGATGCCGTGATCAAAATAAATAAAAGCTACTGTGTGATAGAGCACGAGTGACAGTCTTCTTTCATGGTATTACAGCCTCAATCATATCGTATGTTCTTGGTCAACAATAAAAACACTGGTGGTACTGAAATGACATGACCGCTGTAAAGAACACCAGCAGGCATGTGTAAGTGGTTATCATTTTTAGGAAAAACAACAGCACATGGGTTTGTTTTTATTCTCTAGGCTGCAACAGTGATTCTGCCACTTGAGAAAATTCAAAGCTGGTATGTTTAGACAATTAGGAAAATGTAATTTATATTTAAATGTGGAATATTCTGCTCTATTCATTTGTCACTGCTTCTATGAAGCTGGCTCACTAAGATGACCCGGGGGTCCCTCTGCTCCTGGTGGCCACATAAGGTGTCCAATCTCTGCGGTGCTCTGGATCTTATGGATGTGCTCAGAAAAACCCCAGTGTAAGCAACCAGGGGCTGAATTAATTTTTGTGAGGTGAAGAAGCAACAGGTCTAATCCAAGCTCACTGCGAATGGGCGAACTCCAAAGGATGAGCCTGAGCACACTGTAGGAAGCTCATGTCACCTGCTTGTAGTCTTCTCTTGACAACAGCTGAGGGCTGGAACGCAGACTGAGTTTTGCCTTCTGGCTCAAACACGCTTTCAGGGTTTGGTACTACAACCACCCCAGTGCACGCCGAAGGTAACCGCATGGCAAAATCACGGCGAGGATCAGTGACAAAGGACAAACGCTGAGAACACACAACTTTCACTCCTTTTGTGGCCCACTCCAGGGATCCCCACAAGACTCCAAATCCACAAATCGTGCAGATTCCTGCGACTCGTCCGGTAGTCATCCATGGTAAAGCGCTGGTCCGCAGGTCCACAGCCAGGATGGATTCTCCAATGTTCCTCCTGGATCTGAGGTCCAACTCTGTCAGAGTGGCTGTCCTCTAGAACTGAAGGACCACCTCCAGTCACCCTTTTTTAATCCAGAGGTACTGTCAACAAGACAACCCATCAGTGTCTAGAGCTGTCTCACGTCAAGGCGAATCACATCCACACCTGGGGCCTGCCACCAATGAGCTTTCGTGTTATTCTCACCATGATCAAATGTAATCTCAGAAAAGCCTGTTGTCCTTTGACTTTTACAATACTCTCAAAAAATCTTAACTGCAAGTTTGTGCAGCTACAGGCACATTGGAAAAAAAAACTGAAAAATTCCCTTCAGTGCCACAAGAACATTAACGTATTAAATAACCACTTCAGTTTTTTATTTATCATTTCATTCAAAAGTCAAACAAACAAAGCCTGTTACAGAAATCAAACATGCACAGTATTTATTTCTCTGTCCTGAAAATGTGTTTTACAAACCATCATTAGGCAGAGGAAGAGGAGGCGGATGAAGAAGCAGACTTTTGAGCTGCACAAGATCAGATTACTCGTCTTAAGAGCCGAAACAATTAGTCGTTGCTGAGTTTCAGATTGTAAGGTGAGAGCTTTGGCTGCTTTTTGTCTGTTTTGTTTGAGGCAAAACAGGCCCAAAACAGAATGAGCTGTTTTTCAATCATTTATGACTCTTCTGCTGAATATTTTATAGGCCAAAACTACAAAACAGAATTTTTATTTCCTTAGATTTTTTCTTCCCGAACACCTTTCGGTTACATCTGTAGTGAAAGTCAGACATCTCAAATTGTGTAAATCCAACAATTCCACACACGAAGCTGCAGATGACGGATTAAAAGATGTTGTTATGAACTGAGACTATAACTCATCTCTTTAGTAATAACCTCCTTTAATTAATATCAATAGTTTCTGTGAAAGCTCAATCACACAGCTGATGAGGCGGTGTCAAGGTACGATAAGGACAGAGATGCTCAGGCACAAATATAAATTCAATGTAGTTAATTAGTTACAAAATGGCAGAACACAACAACTGGAATTTGCCAGACCAGATCAAACTGAGCTCAATTCAGACCTGCGATCAGCCTGATGCTGCTCCTGCAGTTTGACTCGAGTCCAGCAGGTGAGGCGCCTGAACCACTAACTGCTCTCAGTCTGCTCCCCTCAGCTTTTCACACAGTAACGTTGTTTATTTTTAGATAAATATGACGATTATTGGAGGTCTGCACAGAGCACGTCTGCATGTCTGCTGAAGTCGAGGCTGGCGTTTCCTGTCGCATTAATGGTTTTTAGTAGGAAACTCACTAGAAGAGAAGTGATGAGGCCTTGTCTGTTACGTCAGGTTAACTTCTGTCACTGCTTCGTCCCAAATTACTGTTCAATTATAGTATTTGATAAGAAATTACAGTAAAGTGCTTTTTAGAAACTGTAGCCCCTGAAACAACACTGACTTCAATTATAAAGATGTCTGTTACTTTTATTTTGAAAGGGTACAGAGAATAAAGGAATTTAAATATGATTTCCCATGCTCCTTAGCAGCAAAGGCGATGGCGAATGAACACAGTCAATTAATTAGGATTTAAGAGCAAACCAACCGGACAACAGAGACACTGATAAATGTGTGTGTGCGCACAGGCATGTATGACAGAGAGGATGTGTGTGTGTGTGTGTGTGTTAGCCAGAGGAGCAGCACCCCCCTGCAGGTGTGGCCTGTGGTTCGTCGTCAACGATCTGTACTCCCCGCCGACTCGATGCCGCTTGGCTGGCTCCGTTCCCCTTCAACCTCTCCTCAGCCTGAGCCGTTTCCATCATCCCTGAAAACACACCAACGAGGATGTTAAAACACACACACACACACACACACACACAGGAGCTTCTACTGTCGTAGTAGAAGTAGTCAGATCCTACTGCACCATGATTTCTCAGCTGTACAGCTTTAAATATGTACAAAAACATCCAACGGTAAGAGGCCGAACAAGAGAAAGTGTCGTCAATCGGTCCATTTAAAAACAGGTTTGTCACGTCCAATTACATAATAACGGTCCAAAGCTGATGAACAGAAACACACAGACGCATCGTGCTGGCTGCTGATATGTGGATTAGACAAGAAACCAGCACACGTTTGTTTTATATTTTTATTTTACTTCTACAAAATTTAATTTTATTCGTGTGCATCTTAAAAGTCTGACATCTTCCTACAAATATTAAATTAAATACAAATAATAGTAAAGCTTAATTTAGCATTTACTATAAACATTCTAGACATTAAACATCATCAGCTCACCTCTTCACTTTTAGCTTTACCAAATATCCGGTATTATATTTCTATTTAAACAAACTAAGAACATTAGTGTGACTCTGGAACAGGCAGATGGTGTCTTTAATCAGACCCTAATCCTCCGTTTAACATGTATTGTATCCAGCTATCCAGTACAAACGGATCTCAGGCCATAGAGACCCTGAGGACGGGTACCGTTAATTGCCATGTTTTAATAACATTCAGTTGCTGTCAATCAGAATTGACAGCAGCTTCACTGATGAACATTCATTCAACAGAACGAAACGTGGGTCCCCCCTCCTCCATTAGGACCCCCTGCCCTGCTTGTTTTTCCACCTGTCCCTACACATTGCACATTACCTTGATCAGGTGTGTTCAGTCAGAAGCCGGAAGATACCAATTAGCTTGTCCTCCCCCACCTTCAAGATTGTATTTTCCAACATATGACCGACTGAATACACCTGATCCAGGTGAGCAGCCCTGGGAAGGACAGCAGCAGGGTAGGGAAGGTTGAAAACAAGCCAGGCAGGGGGTCCATAAAGACCAGGGTTAGAATCCCTGCTGTAGAGGATCCCATCAAGTCAGTGTCAGACTCACCCATATTCTCCTTGTTATTCATGCAGATAATATTAATGAAGCCGATTTGAAGCAGGACGTCCAGTGTTTACAACAGGTGGCTGTAGGAAGCGGCAGGTCAGATACGGATTTAATCTAGAGCTACCGTAGGACATACGAGTGTCTGACTCCGTATTGAAGGACTCTGAATAAAGTGACTTGACCAGAACATTGGGGTTTTATAACATGCCAACAGTCTGCTTCGCTGTGTGATCCTGAGAGGACTTACTTTTACACAGATCCAGGAAGAGCTCCTCGATGCCTTTATTTAGCTTGGCTGACGTGTGGTAGTGTTTGGCTCCCACCGACTCTGCATAGCTGAGGAGAGACAGAGAGGAAAGTCGAGTGCACAACATCAGACTTCACCTAAACGCTCCGTAGTGTGTGTTCAGCAGTTTTTACCTCTCAGCCTCCTCCACCGAAACGTGTCTGTCTTTGTCCAAATCTATTTTATTACCTGCAGAGAAAAGAAGACACCCAGGATTCGTTTCATTTCACGGGTTTGCACTTTTTTGCGTCTATAAATAAAAGTAAGCGTCAAACTTATCCCAACACCCACTCATAGAAAAAGGATTTAAATCAGGGTGAAGAACGTTTACCACTAGACCGGGGTGACATGGCCAAAAGATTAAATGGACTTTTTTAGTGTTCAGGACAATTCACTCGTACAATTTGTCCCGATTCTTTTTCTATTTTATTGACGCTTTATATTCTGTTTTATTCTCCTTGTATCTTATTGGTGTTTTGCATCATGTAGTGTCGCTAAAACCCTTTCACTCAATAGCAGCAGAAGCTAACTCTGTCTGCGTGACTCTGTGTGAGCGCTGTGTCTTTCAGTAGACTACATCATGTGGGCAACTTACCTACTATACATAAACAAATCTCGTTCCCCAACATTTTCCGCAACTCTTTCACCCAGTTCTTCACCTGTAATAACACAAACAAGTTTCATTAGACGTTTGACATCGAAACTGTTCTAAATTAAAAGACCAAAGGTTTGGGGTTGTATTCGGTACCTAAACATTAGAAGAGACGCAAGGGGAGGAAAAAAAAGGACCAAGATGAAATTACTGAAAACACATTTTTTTCACTTTCCTGATCATTTTAACACCTTTTTCACCCGAGCGATAAAACAGGATTTAAAGTAAATATGGTGCCGTTTGAATACAGAAGAGTCTGTGAGCAGTCGCTCTACTTCCTGGACTATGACTACGAGCATCAGCACAGTCAAAGCTGAGGTTCTTCTCTTATGAATGGGAGATTTACTGTTATTGAATTTCATGCTGTAATGCTGTAAACTCGACTTATTGCTCATTGGCTTGTCCAAGTGAAAAACAAGGCTTTATTTATAGAGCGGGCTCCAAAAGTCTGAGACTGCAAATATCAAATATATTTTTATCTGTATCTGGAAATAATCAGAGAATCTGTAGAATGAGAGAAGTTATGTCTGCTGTCGCAGTGCTTCATAATAGCACACAGCCTTCTTTCCCCGTACTCACAGCTCTTCCATCTCTGAGGGAACAGCTGATCTTGTGCTGTTGCACCATACTCATTTATTGCTTTGAATAAAACTGATCCAGTTTCCCCAAAGGAGACTGCTTCCACCTGATTAGCTTCAGTTGGATTTATGGCCTACAAATAGTTCAGAATCTGAAAGATTTATTCTTCATTTTACATGTCACAAGTTTTCTATGCCGTTTTAGAATTTTGAACCCTGCTGTCATATATAAAAAAAATACAAATGATGATACTCATCAGCTTATTTGTTACAGTAGACTAAAGATTTAGAACCAACATTGGATGCCAACTTAATACTTTTGTAGTTTTTCACAGACATTAGTGAGGAGTCAATGTTTTGAGTAAGTCATGCAGTTCTGAGCTGTAAATCTGATGCATAAACTTCTTGTTCAACAGTGTAAAGACACTCCGGCTGTTACCTTCTGAAAGGAGTCTTCATCTGTGACGTCGTACACTAGTATGGCTCCATTGGAGTCTCTGTAGTAGATGGGACCTAACGCGTGGAAACGCTCCTGACCTGCTGTGTCCTGCAGACAGAGACATGCAGACAGAGGGTTAACATGTCGTCATTGTGCTGCACGTTACAAGCGTGACACCAGCATCCAAGAGTGTGACTGTCTCACCCATATGGCCAGGTTAACTCTCTTTCCTGTGATGTTGAGCTTCTTTGTGAGAAAGGAGGCCTGCAGATGAAGAGGAGGGCACAACGATTAATAAGTAAACACAGATGAATCAGGCTAATCTAGAACAAAATCAGGACAATAAAGAGTGTCACTGTGAATGTTAATAGTGTACAGCGACTCTTGTCAGAAAGCTGCTGTCTTGGTCAGGTCACAGCGGAAAAAGGTTTTATTTCAGTGAGGGAACATTCGTAGATTTTTTTTTCGTACATTTATTTAAACTAAGATAAGCCTTGACTCCAGGAGATATTGTTTCAAGCCACCATGTTAAACATCTCCACTTGTGAAACAGTCCTGCCATGACACAGCTTAGAGAGGAGGGAGCACTTGATTTAATGCAAACAATCTCCCAGATAACTCTATACTAAGGCATGTCGTGATTTAAAAACAATTCCCTGGACTATGGACAGTAATGAGGCGGCCGTCCTAAGTCCATTTTCAGCCATATTCTGTTGTCTTAACATAAAAGTCCACTACTTCAAACTACAACTACTTTTTTGTCAATTAATCTGACAGTTATTTCTTCGATTAACCAGATTATGTTCCCATTAAGCTTCTTTATTTATTAACATTTATATTTCAACATTTTCTTCAATCATGTTTAAACAAATAAAAATCTGACAAAGACTTTATTCCCCAAAAAAAAACTATGCCAGTCTTACCTGGTCGTCTGTGTTTTACAGAAAGTCTCTCCACAATGTCATTAAAAGTGAGAGCTTGTTGCATTCAAGTTAAAAGAAAGTGGTGCATTTACAATCAATAGCATCAATTCAGCAGCAAAATCACTACAACTATTAGCAGAGCTCGCAGCGCACCGTGTTTATTGGTCTCTGCTTCAAATACTCCCCTACTTCAGATGATCGTTCATCAGTGGATTCACTACAGACAGAGATTTTTTTTTTTTTTTTTTTACACACGCACACGCACACACACACACACACAGAATTTTTACTATCAGCAGAACCCCACTCCTATGGTGTGGTAATGTTTTTGTTTTTGTTTTTTAACAAAAATGTCATTGTGCTTTGGCAAATATAAAAAAAAATCACAAATTAAACAGAATATTAATAACAGTAAAAAAGTCAGGTATTAAAATTTTATAGTATGTATGTCAGTATGTAATCAAAACAGCGCTGAATTGTGCCAAATACAAAATAAGGTCATCTCAATAAATCAAAGCGCTCCAAATATTACTCTTACATAACAGGTTCAATGGTTCTGTTCACCTTTAGGAGTTAATGTTTAATCTTTTCCTCCTGCAACGTCCTTGCAGAGGGACAATTAGAAATAATAAAAAGTGTCTCAGCTCAATTCAGTTATCAATACTGCCAGTAATGTAGCTGCAATGAATAGTGAATTAACTGAGCAGCTAATTGACTGAAACTATTCTGAAAGTTTTTTCCATTTTTTCCATTAATATGAGAATTAGGTATATATATTTTGTATATTGAAGCACTATTATAGACAGAACAATTAAAGGAAACATTAGTAATGGAAAAAATATTTAATTCATACTATGACTGATCAAATAAATCAGTTGGTTAATCAGACAGTGCAAGTGCAACTATGGAAGTTTCGAGTTCATAGTCAAGGTCAACACAGTCTGATGGATTTTCAGTTAAAGAGATCAAATTAGTCAGTGAAGCAGGAAAGGTGGAGATAAGCATATACTGTATTTACATGTTGAGCCCACAACAGAACAGAAAGCTGGTAACTTTCTGAGGTATTAAAAAATAGGATTGCTTTAATGCGAGTTTCCAGCCTAGAGTTTGTCAAACAGCGCTCTGACAGAAACTCTCAAAGTCTCTCAGAGTTTTCCTCCAGAAGTGATCTGAACGATTACACACTCACTTTGAAACAGAGGAAGACTGGTTCATCAGCGAGGAAGCGAGACCCAGCCTGAGAGCAGGACTACGACAGATTGTGGTTTTACACAGGAAAGAGTGTGTGAATGTGTGTAAAGCTGGTCAGCTGACTGGGTGTGTTGTAGGCACGTGTCCTGACCTCTACCCAATGTTAGCACCATTCCTACCAACGCACTTCATCCATGAACTCGGTCTGGGGATTTATCCGCTCAATCTAAAGGTGTTTTTGTTGCCACGTATGTTTGAACAGAAAACAAAAGCCACGGATGGCGTCTACACCAGCTCCAAAACTGTTTCCCTGTAGCTGATTTCTTAAAGTCTACGCACGTTATACATGTTAGACAATGGTGCTGAGTGTCCATGGATGAATCATGGCCCATGGGTGAGCAGAGTTTACAGCCACAGCACTGACATGATGACTTTTACAGAAAAGTTTGATGGATTACCATGATACAAGTACCCACACCTCACCCAACATTTCAGACCGGAGTACTGCTTTTATTTTCAGGATTTCACAACACAACTTTACATGCATGGTGACTTGTACTCATATCTAGCTGCACGATTAATACATTTTTCTGGTTTGTCTTGTACCTAAGGCTGGGTGATGTGACCAAACAAACATAAAATATCTGAGCAACTCAGGATTGGTTTTTTTCTGCTCACATGAAGACCAGGCAAAACACGGCCCTACCAGAACACACCTAGACTCGAAGTTTTTACACAGGTAGATTTCTCCTGGGTAACAATGATTGCTTTTTTTTTAAAGTGTGCACAGAACTCAAGTCTGCAGACAGCGAATGTAGCAGAGAGTCAGGATGAGAGAAGACGTCGCACAACGGGACCGGTGTCAACGGTAAACAACGCCTCAGACGTCATGACCAATTTTCCTTTCGAAGAAGCACAACGTGAAAGGTGCTGAATATGCCTGGCTAAGGCAGTGACTACAGGAGACAACACCACAAATCTCAGCCAATTCATTTTATCCAGCAATAAAAACACCAGAGGATCAATTTAATACAGGACATCAGCATCATGGTAAATCCCTTTGGAATCTAAATGAATGACGTACGAGTAAACATGTAAAAACATCCACTTTCTAAACAGTCTCATGACAAACTGCTGACAGTTTATAATGCAGAGCTTGTGCTGGGAGATGACTGCATGCTCATGAGCAGAATCCATCAGATGTTTCTTTATCATCCTCTGATCTTCAGATTTAATTTAATGCCTTTTTTTTTAAACAGTGAGTTCCAGAAGTATTTGAACACAACTGTCATCATCTTAGCTCTCCAGGCAAATGTCAGGGATTTGAACTAAAGTTTGGCCTGTCAGTTTTGAATTAAAGTTAAATGGTGGGTTAAATGAAATGTGTATATACACTCTAGGATTTACAAAAACTTTTATGCACATTAGCCCCAAAATTTGGGGGTCTAAGTATTTTGACAATTGGCTGCTTAGCTGTTTCATGGCCCGGCATGTGTTATTGTCTCATGGTGCATTTACAATAAGGGAAAATGTCTTAAGTTGACTGTAAGCGAGAGGATTGCACTTGAAATCTCTTGTTGTTAACCATCAATATGAAATCAAGAGAGGTGTTACTGCCAGTGAACGAACCAAACAAATCCATCAAAGCGGCATCAGGCATGGCCACATTGACTACTTGGGTCATCCCTAAGATGCAAAGCCGTTTAAGCAGAATAGTAAATCTCAAAATGAACAAGTTAAGATTATTGCACCTGAAAGACTGGAAGAGTTTGGAGAAGGGAGGAACTGATCATGAGCTGAAGCTACCACCTCGTCTGTGAGCAGGAGTTGTGGGGCCTGTGTGGCTGCCACAGGAACTGGTTTTCTTGTGTTTGTAGATGATGTGGCTGCTGCACAGACTGCTGCGTGAACAGCAGGATGAAGTCTGAGGAGGTTACAGCATCCTTATCGGCTCAGATTAGGCCACATGCTTCAACACTCATGGTCCAAATACTAGAACGGCCTTTACTGTCTTTCATTCAAGCTGAAACGTCTACAGCTGTGTAAGACACTGCAGAAAATGTCACTTTGAACAACAATAAAATCACTGCTTAACCTTAGACTGTGTCCTGCTGTGACCTCACAATTTCACTCTGTGTGTTCACCGGGAGCAACTAACTGTGGGTTTAGTGTCTTGCTAAAGGACACTGCGACATGTGACCAGGAGAGCCGGGGATCAAACCAACAACTGTAGGAGTGGTGGACGACGTGCAGTAATCATTAGCTGCAACCCAACAATGGTGCACGAGTACCTGCAGTTGGGTGTTTCCAATAGGAAAGAGGGATGTGATGTTGTACTGAAGTATTTTTTTGCTAAACTGTTCCAGAAGAGAACAGTTACTTATTCTGCTTCCGTTCTTGTAAGATATTCCTCAATATTGAAGCAATGTGTAACTGTTTGCTTACTAAATGAGATGAAATAAATTATATTGTCCTATTGTATTGTCCTGTGCAGGAACAAGCAGCAGCAGAGGAGAAACTGATCAAAACAAATCCAGACAACTGCTTTCTTCTCCTCTGGAGAAACGTTATCCTGAATCCAACCAAAACATAAAGACGAACAGATTTCTGGCTGACGTTCTGCTTCAGACTTGAGCTTTAACACAAGACGCCGCTACTACGCAAGAGCCAAGTTAATGATGCAACTCAAATAGTCCGGGGTGTCCAAATGTAACTTCAGCTTCCACAAACACGACTGACCGAAGCTCAGAAAGTCACTACTGATGCTCCATCTCTGGCTGCTCAAATGGAAACTCTGCATCATACCTCCTCGATTTTTTCCTATTTCTTTCTTTTCTTTCCAAATCCAACAGTCCGTGAGAGGTTCCTGTAACCTGAGCGAGGCTGATAAACAATCAACAGAGTCGAAGAGCGGCAGTACCTCTGTCTGAACGAGGCTGAAATGTGATACACAAGCACACAGACGTTAAAATGATTCTATCAGCCTGCAGTGATATGGATGGGCATACAAACCTGATTTACATTTAGAAAGGTTTTCACCCACACTTTTGGACAGTTCTGGAAAAGGTCGGTGTCTACAGTGAAACACAAACTGGAATTTTGGAATCGCTAGAGTCTTGTTCTCAAAAAACCTGTTGTGTCACCCAAATCACGATAAATCAGCCGAGTGTATCCTTGAATAAACATTTGGTCTATAAAATGTCAGAACACATGTCGACAAATGTTTTCTTCTACTGCAGAGTCCAGACGTATTCCATTTTCTGCCATGTACGACAGAGAAAAACATGAAACTCTCACCTTCGAGCAGCTAATGTGTGTATTAATGTTAACAACGCTGTCGGAGGAGTCCACAAAAACTGGAGTCGATGCAGGTGTGTCAACTGACTGCCTACTGTCCACAGTAAGCTAATTTTGACTATGTCACCCGACAACAGCAGCAGGTGAAAGAGGCGACTTCTGCTGCTGCGGCTGATGTGTGTCACATAATGGTTAACAGACTAAGATCTTCATCTGTGTTATTTCATCTAAAAACAGCTCTAATATTTATTATTTTATGACATAAATCAAAGAAAAACAGCATATCCAAAATGAAGATATTTCGAGAAAAAGGGACAGAGACAGAAGCTAAGGAAAGTTTACACGTGTGAGGACGACAAAGAGTGAGAGGAATGAAACCGAAACCTGTGTTTGGCATTTACTCAGTTTTTATTCTTTCTGAAGTTTATGGAAAAAAGCTGCAGACTGGAGTCTCTGCCAAAGGCAACAGGAAGAGTGGCTGCTTTTTCACCCTTCCTTGTAAGACCAGGTCCACTTCTAAAACCATTGTGTCACAAAAGAGAATCTACAGAAAGTTTCAAAGTCAGCTTTTGTGCTCTTGAGATCACATCAGACCAGATCCAGCTCAAAAACTATTTCACCAGGACTAATTAAATTAGACTCCACCAACCCAGAGGTGCTACAGATTAAAACACACAGTCTGGTGTTAATTGAGCAGTTAAATCTGAATATCAAACCACACAAAACGAAGAACTCTTAACTGGTTTTACCTCTAGACCAGATCGCAAACCACTAAACCTGATCAGATCTGGACTAGCTTCATAAACGTTGACCTGCTTCACACTCATAAATCATCGTTTCTGTTCCAGTAAACACAGTCTAATAAAAGCGAACTTCAGCGCTCTGCAGCTTGGCAGGTATTCATATGTGGACGCTGGGTTTGAATCTCCAGACACCCAGGATACTGCCGGACAGGCGGGCGGCTCCGACTTCAGCCTCTACAACACCTGTATTTCGCAATAACCCCGCTCTCCCGGACGGCTCGGACTACCCACCAAGCGTCCACACGCAAGTGACAGCAACACAAACACCCCCCACCTCAACAAAACCCCGCCACCGCCTTGTGCTTGGATTCCTAACGAAACAAACGCCTCCGTTTGCGAGCTGTGAGGCGGGTTAAGCCCAGCAGTTAACCCGGGTTAGCAGCAGAACCTTACCTGGAGAGTTGTGATGTGTTTGTCGTTGAATTTGTTTTCGCAATACCGCAGAACCAGCGACGTCTTCCCCACACAGCCTTCGCCCAGTAACACCACCTTGAAGGAGTAGGTTTTGCCACTGTTGCCGCCCGTCCCTCCGGCCGCCATGGCAGGCAGTGTGCGACGGAAATCCTCGGCTTTTATCAAAACAAGCGGTGCCGAGCTAGCGCTGCTAATGCTAACTCCTGTCGGAACTGAAGTCCTGCGTAGCTCACATCAGCTTCCGACTTATAAAAAAGAGATAAAATCAAGAGAAAAGCACATCGACAACATAACAGAGTGTGACTTTTTTCAGTATCTACCAACAGGTGCGGGATAAATGGGTCTAAACAAGGAGCTGCTCCTCGTCAACCTGATGCGACTGCCTGGTTTTCACCCAACTAATGGCGTCGCTTTCAGCTAACAGTTAGCCGGGTAGCTCCGCCGAAGATCGTCTATGTTGCAACAATGGATACCTCATTTAGACATCCCACTACTAATATCCTTTGCGTTATCGCCCCATTGTTCGTAGCAAAAAAGCCACGGTTCATTTTCTAATCAGTTATTCTTAAATATTTATTCCCATCAAATATTCTTGTCTTACAATTAATATATTCTTATAGTAAAAAGCAAATGCAATAATTAGGCATTATGGCACATTTTACCTTAAGCTATATTATTTAACACTTTAAAGTTTCAGCAGGTAGAGGCAGAACTGCTCTATATGCTGTTTTAGGTCTTGTCTTCTGATTATATCCTAATTTCTATGAATAAACTGTACAGTAGTGGTATGTGTGCGAATGCAATAAAGTCCAATTAGGAGAAAGTTATTTCGCTATTTATGCCCGAATGGGTAATTTTGTTTTTGATACTGATAAAACATTTCAAATATTCTCTTACTTAAGCCATATTTCAATCAGTGATTCACTCGTGTTAGAGTTTTTGAGACTTTCTTAGCAGTTCGGTTTGCGTGTGCAGTTAGTATCTAGAACTGGTAGCGGAGTGAGCGCTCTGTCACTTTTGCTCTTCTCTGCAGCGTCTCATGACGAGAACCTGTCACAACCCTCAACTGTGGGGGGGGGCAATGTTGGCAATGAGACACTTTACAGCCTCAGAAAATGACAGAAAATCATTAGAAGGAAAAATATGCAGAATGGGCAGAAATGTAGGTCAGTCCGTGAAAGACTAATGCACTCCGAGTGTCTGCTAGTGAAGGTGTAAAGTTAAAAACAAGAAAAAGTAGTATTTTCAGACAAATATTTATTATATGAGAGTTATTGATGGACTGTGTTCATCTCTGTTATGATGTAGCAGGCGGAGGTGAAGTCAAAGTGAAACTGTAGGATTTCATAATTTACATATTAAGTAGCTAAATGTAGTAGAGTAAAAAGTACATTTGCCTCTGGAATTCAGTGAAGTCAAAGTAGGAAGTTGTATCAGCAGATCACTGTTAACTTTCATATTTCCTGAGGAGCAGTGTGTGAATTTCACACATTTTCAATAACTATGTATATTTACTCAAGGGGTATTTACACATTCCTGGAGTATTTCTATTTGTGCTACATTGACTTTTGCTCCACTGCACTTCTGAGCAACATATGCACTTGTTTTAATAAGTTGTACCTCTTTAGGCTTTTGGGTGCTTGCACTTTGGTTTAAGTCTGTGGACTTCTACCACCTCTGGTGAACTTTCCACTGAGGATAAAACTCAGCCCACAATAATATGTTTGCATTTGTTGTGTTTTTTACTTAGCTATTATATAATGTAAATATAAGTTAAATATTTATAATCAATTAATTTTAATACTTATAGTGAGATTATAGTCATTAAGGCAGCTTCCACTGTTGAATGACAGATTTAACAAAAGATTGTCAGTGTGAGGAGGAAAGTTGTCTTGACATTAATTCAGTGATGCACTGCAAACGTGTGTAATGTGGAATTCCGTTATTGTTTTGGTAAATGGGACAGTGACAGTTAAGGGAATGGACCCCAGATGGTCATCAGTGCTGGGGGGGGCTTTGTCAGTTCAGGCTGCAGAACAGCGGAGCCACCACTAGATGTCAGAGTGCGACCGAGCACGGAGCAGGAAGCACAAAGGAGCAGTAACACATTACTACAGTCACATACACATGTGACAGACTGTAAGAGCAAGTTTCAAGGTTTTCATGAAGGCTTTCCAGGAGATCCTACGGTTATTTCCGGCTCAGATCTGTAATTTTTGTTTTATTGAAGTGTTTTATTGAACAGTATGTTTACTGGTGCAACCTGTGTTTTCTTCATGGCAATATTTTAATAAGTGAAATGTAGACTTTTTCACGATCACGTCATTATAGTTATTGTACATGTTGTTTGTACTGTTGTGCTTGTTTCGTGTCTCTTCGCAGTACGTCTGTCTCTTTGTCACTGGCTTTCCATCCTTCTGCATGGCCTCCTGACTGTTTGTCTTATTGTCCATGCATTTTGCAGCACACAGTTTGACATCTCTTACACGTCGTGTGGCCACGCCTGTTCTAGACTTATGTGTCTTTGGTGCACTTCTGTGTGTTGTTGCGTTAGATCACAGGTCTTTGTGCTGTGTCTCTGAATCTTCTAATTTGTCTGTTTCCAGCGTTTCTGACTTTCTTCTGAATTGTTATTATTTTGTCTTTGAGAATTTCATCTCTTTATAGTACATACAGATGTTAAATGAACTTTGTATTAGCATAAACTGTCCTTCACACAGGGCTTCTTATATAAACAGCCAATTTCACTGTCTGTCCCCGGCAGTGGGGGGACCAGGGGGTGGACAATCAGACAGACAGACTTCTCTGCTGGTTGTACAGGTTGCCTCATAACGTCCACATTTGTGTTATGGCTCTGATGCAGTGTATTTGTGTGATAACATCCTCGTATCTCACCTTTACCTGACACCCCCCCCCCACACACACACACACACACACCTTTACTATCTTACATACATAACACACACACACACAAACAGAAGTGTGGAAAGTCACAGAGTAGGTGTAATCATTAACCCCATTTGAGTGTGTAACACTGAGTGAAACCTCTGTGGAATCAAAGCTGCTGCCTATAAACTGTCAACCCGGCCGTTTATAGATATGTGTGCATATCTGCATATATTGGCATGTGCACATTGTGTACACACATCTTTTAAGTTACAGGTATAAGTAGTTTTCACTGACAGTAAATGGAAGATTATATGTTTTTGTAAAGATTTTGCTCTGTATTTTTGTTTTTTCCATCATATGACATAAACAGTCTCTTAAAGCAGCTTTAAAAGAGCTTGATTCAATTACTGTTTTAAGGCATTTTATTCATAATGTTTTTATCTCATGTTTTATTCAATATCTGAATGATTTTTTAAATATAGTTTTATGGTTTGTCTACTTTTACACATGTACAGTCAGGTACTAAAAGCAGGATTAGTAGTGGTAAAACTGCTGATATACATGGTTTATTTAAATTCATACAGTAAACTTCAAATTGTAAATTTTAAAAGCCGCTGCCTAAAAACATTAACATGTGGAGCTTTAGATCATTATTGTTCAGATTTAAAGTTCAGGAAAAACTAAGTTAAAACAAAACAGTAAATAATTTTAAATAAAGTTTTTCTGCTGTTGAAATGATGGAAATTGTTGAAGTAAATGATAATGCAGCATGAAGGGTAGAGCAGTTAGGGCTGCTGCTGAACAGCTAGGAGGTCACTGGTTCAAATCCAGCAGTCTTTCTGTGTGGAGTTTGTTTGTTCTCACTGTGGGATCAGTTTCCTGCCAAAGACAAACGTGCTCATTAACTGATGTCTGTCTGTCTCACCGGGTCGTCCCTGTCCAAGTTGTCTCACCCTGTCCAAGCTGGGCTCGTCTGCCGCGTCCGTGTGATGCTCAGTATTGACAAGTGGTTTAGATACCGGATAGATAGAAGATGACAATAAATTGCATGTGTCATGTTAAATTTAACGATGTGTGAAAATGCAAAAATGAGTCGTTTAGTTCGTTGGTTCCTTAAGTGAGTTTGATCACTGCTTTCATCAGGTTCACCTCGTACATCCACAGGTGTTGGACTCCAAACTCTTAACTCTACATGCGCTAAAATCTCCTTCAAGTCTAAAAGTGATTTCTCCGAGTTACCGAACCAAGTGTTTCAGGACGAATGCACAAGTTTAGTTCGTTGCACGAGTTCCTGCAGAAATCTGGAATAAAGTTGGAGACTTTACTCGAGTAAAACTATAAGACAAAATATTTGATTAAATAAGCTGGTTTAAAACATTTCAACATGTGTGTAGAACATAGAAGTTGCTGAGAATAAATCCACAGGTGACAAACATGATGAGTGACTTTTTACTGAAGATGATTTCTTAGTGTTTGTGTTCTGCAAACTGCGCGCGGGCACAGAGGGAGGATATAAGCCACGCGGGAATGAGGAGAGGGAAACACACACACACATACTCACACACACACACACACACACACACACACAGACTCACACTCACACACACACAGACTCACACACACACAGACTCACACACACGCGCTCACACACTCACACACACTCGCTCCCTCTTTGCAGCTCCACGCTCACTCAACCCTGTCACTTCGGGGTCTTTATCCTCTGCAGACTCTTCAGACTCTTCGACACTGTCCCATCCAGATCTGAGGCGCACACGTTGTCTCATCCCTCCTGCTGGATCCCAGTCTTTCGGGGCACCTGCGGCAGACATGCCGGGCTTTGTGGCCATCTTGGCCGCGTTTGCAGTCGTCTCGGCCGGGTTACGGAGCTCCGTGGAGGAGGGCTCCATTACCGGGGTGAAGAGCTCCGCCGTGCCCGCGCTGAACCACTCCGCGGTGGCCCATGTGGGGAACTCCGGGTACGGGGACAAAGGAGCGGGGCAGGCTGGCTGCCCCGGGCGCTGTCGGTGCGAGGCGGACGGGCTGCTGCACCGGGTGGACTGCTCGGACCGGGGGCTGCTAGAGATCCCGAGCAACCTGAGCGTCTTCACATCCTACCTGTAAGTCAGCACCGAGGGCTTGTGCGCGTGTGGTTGTGCGGAGCGGGGCACCTGTCCCGTCCCGTCCCGTCCCGCTCCGCTCCGCAGGCTGTTGTTGTTCATATGGTGGTTGAGGCGGTCTGAGGAGATTCGATTACAGCCACTGTCCAAAGACACGGAAAGGTTCTAGGAGACATTTCAGGTTCCCTCTGAAGGGAATTTAGGGGTTCTAGAGACTACACAGATGCTTAAAGATCTTCTGAATGGTTGTGAGACTCTGTTGGTGCTTAGAATTCCTGGATAGGTCCCAAGACCATTCCCACAAGTTCCAAGTGTCCCTGAGTCGCTTACTTGAGACCTCTTCAGCGCCCAAGGAGTTTCAAGGTTTCTTTCTTCACAAAGTTTAGAGAAGTGCCCTAGAAAAATGTTTCTAGGGCACTTTTAGACTCTTAGAGCTCTGGGATTACAGGGCACTTCAAGACATTTACAGGTTCTTGATGAACCTCCTGGGATTCTTCAGGAAATGTGTTTGTGAATAGATTTTGGAAGCTTCACAGAAGGTGCCAGAGGTGATTGTTGAAGGACATGTACGTTTCAAAAACTACACACATGTCAAGGATGTAAAGAAAGTTTTTATTTAGACTCGCGAAGACTGTCAGTCATCCAGGTGAGGTTTTCTGGGGAAGGGAAATGTGTCCAGTGTCCAGGAGTGCTACAAGCAGTGCTCCCCAGATTAGTCAGGAGATTTTAGGCCATCATGAGGAGGCTCCACTGGTAGTTGAACAGGGTCTAGGGGTCTGGACAAGCAAGAGGTCTTGACTTCCTGCAGGTTAGACAGACCCGTTGAGCGTTTCCATAGACCTCCAAAGTTATCATTAAGTCAATATTAGTTTGACCTCCTGTCGGGACTCTGTGACACCTGAAGCCTAAGCTCAGTTTGGAAACCCACCTGCTACTGATGCTTCTGTGCACAGTCACCAGGTCTAGAAAGAAAGCCAAATGTGGGTTGTTGACTCCGAGTTTTTTCCACAAATGTAACTGATTTGCTACATTTCATATTATGTTTTAACTCAATTTCAGGGACATGACAGATTTAATAAAAACAGATTTCGCAAGCATCTGCCATTCATCACAACTCAGCTACTCACGTTTGCGGAAAAAGCATGTGCGTTACCCTCAGCCGTCTCTGTTTGTGGCTCTGCAAGTGCAGATTGACATGAATAAAAAAGTGTTTTTAAAAAATCCCACCTTTTTAAAGAAGTGAGAAGAGCGAACAGTCCACACTGTGACCTGCGCTCAGCAGTGGAGCTGCTGTGTTTGAACTTGTGTTGGCAACTGTAGTCACAGAGTGAAGTCCTGCTACAGTGAAACACTAAAATTAATTCAAATCCATTTCACCTCACAGCAGGTGACCAGCCTCTATACAAGACGTTTTCAGCTCAGGCAAAACCATTACGTCACGCTGCTGTGTGTGTGTGTGTGTGTGTGTGGATGGAAAACCTGCCCGTCTTGGCTGTGGTCTGAAAGCAGCACAATGTCCAGGATTTAAATTTCACTCTCATTAAAGAAAACCTTCTTTTCAGAATAGCTCTGTGTGTATGTGTGTGTGTTTCTCAATGAAAGCACTTTCCTTACAGTTTGTCTAAGACAGGCAGATGAACACACACACACACACACACACACAGAGTCGATCAAAGGTTCTTTGTGTCTTTATTAAAGCTCTAATCAGGAATCGAATCCAACAAAACATCAAGGAGTCTCTGTGTGTGTGACTACAGGCATTCGTTTTACAATGCTTTCAGGTGGTCCTCGTCAACTTGTCATGGTGGTACGCGAGAGGTTGGGGTTCTCTTCATGTGCAGGACGCACAAAAGCACAGTTTGTTGTTGTTGTCGTTGCCTCTACACGTTGGTTCAACCGTTGTGTAATTTTAGGTGAGATTACGTTGTGGAACTACTTCATGACAAACAGCTTGTCCCTACGCGGAGCATCAGTGGAAGTTGCTGATGCACTGACCAAAGGTTTTCCTCTCGGTAAAAGCACAAACTGTTGCTTGTTGAAATGTGTGTCTCCACCTATTTCTGTCAGTATGTTTCAGTCATGAGTATTTGTGAACTTTAGACAAATTTTTGAGGAACTACACAGTGAGTGATCACCAGGGAGAGTCAGTTTACACTGTCCTTCTGTCTGTCTGTCTGTTCCACCACCGTCACTCTGAACACTGCCATCTGCCATCAGACTGTGTGTGTGTATGTGTGTGTGTGTGCATGCGCACTAGCCGCATGCCTAAGCAGAGCGGTCTGCAGTCTGAATGGCTCTGTTAGTCTCTATTCTACCTCTGACTGACAGCAGGAGCACAGGAATGCATTGAGCCTCAGTGTGATGAATAAACTCATGTACATATGAAGGATTTCTCCGGACACGCCCCTTCTGGAAGCCATATTGGACATCCTGAGCTCAGTCAGCAACTGAACTCATCAATTTGTCTTTGATTTGAAGCTTCGTAGTTTTTCTTGTTATTTTACCCTAAGAAGAGCGTCTGGCATCAAGTGAACTAATTCTTATGCTTATGTTGTGAGCTGGATACGAGTCCCTGTTGGCTTTAGTACAAAGTGACTCCAGGAAGTAGTTATGACTAACACTGGCCAAGCCTCTCACCTTTTATTTGTTACCAAACAACTCATATTGAAGTAAATACTTCAAAGTATTAAAACTTCAAATTAACTTTGTTTATCTGGCGACTGTCACCTAACAACACTTTACATAATGATTTACACGTTTAAATTAAACACATCAGGAAAAACTTGACAACACGTGAACCGCAGGAGACGGCGATCGACCACCGAGCCTACGGTTAGTGGACAACCCGCTCTACTTTAACAACACGCATTATTTTATATATTTACATAAATGTCAGCTGTTTGAGACCCACAGGCAGATTAAGCCTCAAGTCATTACAGCAAAGGCTTTTTACATGTGTTTTTCTGTCCATAAGACCTTCTTATTGGACAGATAGAGGTGTTGAAAAGCTCCACTTTGTCCAGTCCCTTTGCATTACACGCTGAAGCTTAAGGTACTCATTTTCTTCAGTGATCCGTGCTCTGAACTTTCAGTGTAATATAATATAAACCCCAATACTTCAATATTTGATGCCTAAAGGATCTGATAGTGACACCAAAGACCATTTACCATTTCTGATGCTGCAAAATTGTCACCTATCAAGGTCGAATGTCATAAAGGTGAAAAACATCCCAGGCAGAATGACCTGCTGAGCCTCCTGTTGTCTGCCTGACCTCTCTCATGACCTCACAGGGCGACAGGTAGTTCATTCAGGAGGTGTGGATGTGGGATCTGTTAGTGTCTGAGTGTGAGAGGCTGACTTGAGCTTTGTCAAGGTTCAGCTGTGCTCAGCCATCATCAAGTGCTGCTTCTGCAGCCATGGTCTGACACACACACACGCACAGGTAAATGGACTACCTGTGTTTCCCTGTGAGGTCATGAGAGAGGTCAGGAAGACAATATGGAAAGACAGAGCCGTAGAATGTATCTGTCATCTTATAATGTCTGAATATTTAGTCTGACCACATGTCAATAACGGAAAAATTTCAAACCAACCAAAACTGACCAATCACAACTAGCAGAGATTCTGCGGCACTTTTAGTTGATATTTCTGATTGTTAATCAGGATCACGGTTGATACTTCTGATCAGTGTCTCACTAAGTTCTGGTTACACAAATGTGATGGGAAGTGGAGGACACAGAAAATGTCCGAATGTTTTTTTGTTTTTGTTGTTGCAACTTTCTGATAAAAAAAATGTTGTCAACAAATGTTTGTCATCAGATGACTATAAGAACCAAAGGACGTCCCCTTTAAAAGGAGTTTCCGCATGTCTTTCACACCTACTATTGACTAAACTTTCTTTTCTTTTGCTTCCCTTTTTCTTTGTTATTTTCTGTTTACAGCTCCTCGGGCATTTTAGTCCTAGACGATCTGCGCAAAGCCTTTAGTAGATATTAAGGATCTGGATGAGCAGATCTCAGCTGGTGATCTTGAGGTTTAATAAGTTGATTGAAAACGGCTAAACTTGTAAACATAATTAGGCTGACAGTGTCTCTGCTCATCCTGCCTGCAGATGAGGACATTTGTCAGGGAAACGACAGTCGCACTCACATCACACATCTGCAGCAAGCTCTTGTTTATCCTCTGGTATCTCTTTCTTTGGAAGCAGACAGCACAGACTGACAGGACACATCGGGGAAGAAACCCCCCGCGTTCACTTGCCTCCGGGGGGCCCCCGCTGACCCGCCCCCAAAACACTAAAGACAGACAGACAGAGAGCAAGAGGACAAAACCAGAGAGAGGCCTCGCTGTCACACTACGCCTCCAAACTACACAACTCTCTTTTCTCTCTTCAGAGTTTGTCTTTCTCTGGGCTGTGGACATTTGAATAATCGTCTGATATCCATCAGTTTGGGCCTGAGGAGACAGAAAAAAGACAGAGCACACACACACACACACACACACACACGCACACACACACCCACACACTCTCACACACACACACACACACACAAAGCTTCGTCCAAATCATTACCAAAAGAAAAAAAACACAACATGGTTAATGTATTCGTCTTTTCTTTTATTCCTCTGTCCTCCTTGTTCTTCATACATGCGTCTTTTTCTTCTTAGGCCAGAGAAAAAAAATCAGTCCATGAAACTAATAAAATAGTTCCCCATTGTTGGTGCTGTAAGTCAAACTGTGACGCACATGATCTTGAAGTAAATGACTCAGGATCGGTTCGTGATATACACTGGAAAAAGTTCCTGTCAAATTAAAGTGTCTTTTTTTCATGACCAATACTTGCAGCAGTACACCAGAAACCTATATGTTGAGTAACAAATGTTCAACTCCCTGCGGTTTAAAGGTGGTTCTGAACAAATGTATTTACAATTTAAAACAGAAGGTGAATAAAAACTTTAAAAATTTTATTACAACTTTCTCAAGTTTAAAAAAACTATTCTTAAGATATTACAACTTTTTCTTAATCACATTTTCTCGGTCAATTACATTTGAACCATTAAACTTCTTGTTGAAAGTCTTTTCCCTCATAGACTTTATTTATGAAAACGTACATTTATCATAATGTTTTGAAATTTGTTTCTTAATATGAAGATTTACACCTTTAAATATTACAGCCTCAGAATTTTTTCTCATATTTTTTGACAGAGCAGCATAACAAGTTTGGCTTTTTCGGTTTACAAGTTTGTGAATACTAAAACTTCCTCATGGACCATTGTAATTTTTTCATGAAAATCATTTAACGTTCTGAAAGTTTTATTCCAAAAAAACATTGAAATACCCATCTTATTTTAAGCAGCAGGGTACACTTAATTATGTATTTCTTTTACTAGTGTATTTGAAAATACTGACTTACTGAAATATTTGGACTTTTTTTTCTACCAATGAAAATGTGTATGCTTTTTTCCCCCTATTTTTTTTATCAAATAGTTTTTTATATATTTTTTTATTATTAACACATAATTTTACTTTATTTTTGGAATGTTAGAGTTGTTAATATTGTTAATAATGTTAATATTTATGTACTACTATTATTTTATTCTTTATAGAATCTTGGTTCTTGGTGTGGAAGTGACAGATGTTAACAACAACAACAAAAATACAGAAAGGACAGTGAAAGAAAAATCCAAACGTGGTTTATCAGACAAACCAGGTGTTTAGAGCCACAACCTGACTGAGAAAGTAAAACAAAGAATTTGGACGTGAACAGTTTGATAAAAGCTGCATGAGGTCATGTTTTAGCCAGCATGGTAATCAGTGCCGAGTATTTACTTTTTGTTATAGAACTAGAACCAGCATCATCGTCACCTTCATCGCAGGCTACGGCCCTACGTCAGCGCCGGACTGAATTCAAACACTGTGGAAACGTATATGAGTAAAAAGTGAGTTATTATGGCCACAGCCAGACGCCATATTATTGTAATTAGCTCGTCAGATTTGCGCATTGCTATTATCCGTAGGCCTGCTAACAATTTACAGGCAAGTGCCTGTTTAGCTCACTTTATTTGGTCCAGGTGGAAAACTGGCAGAGGTTCGTCGGTGATCCAGAACAGTTACAGTTCCACTTGAAATTGCTGCAAAAGTAAGCAGTAGTCGAATATTTTTGCACGTGGCAAGCTTGAACTATCCTTATTCGTAGTGACAAATTATTTGATCACATTAATATTTGTTGTCATGATTGTGTGTACTTAGATACTTCTTTTAAATGCAATAATACTCTAAAAATGTTTAAGATACAGCATCTGGGGACATGTTTTTGAGCTACCGTAGCAACATTTAACAAGCTAATGTTAACAGTGACCCGATATATCAACGCAAAGCTAATCCGGCAAGCTAACACAGCATGAAATGGAAATGCTATTAGCAATTTAGCATCACCTGACTTGCCATTGGCGAACAAGAACTCTCACATGATTCACGAGATGCCTATAGATTTCTCCTAAAGATGGAATGATGGATTTAATGCTGCTCGAACAGGTCACATGCTAAGCTAACTGTAGGGAGTCCCCATTTTGGTAAGTGAACTTTTGAGGTCCCACGTCTTTTCTTTTGTTTTTCCTCTACCACAAGCATAAAACCCGCCATGCGACATGCTACAGACGAACTGGATTTTAGCAGTGATTTTAGCAGGCCCAAAAAGTGGCACTGGAAGCACAGACAAAACCCGGACCAACGCGGTGAAATCCAGGCTCCCGTACGAAATACTAACACAGTGTTTAAGATATGAAGTCCAGCAACACCCAGTATTTCTACATTTATACAAGTGAAAAACAGTAATTATTTTTTAAGTTAAAACTTTAAAAAGGCCCTCTGCAAAAAGTGTTTCACTTCATTTATGGCTTAAGATTCTTTGTGTCATTTCTAAAAGTCGAACGGACAAACTGCTGCAGATGTTAGGATGAACAAAGCGTAACTGCGCGTGTCTGATGAATGAACAGCTCTCAGTCCACGTCAACATACATTTTATTTAATGCGGGTTAATGAATGAAGCCTGGTTTCAAGCACAGTAAAACAAACCCGAGCGTGTGTGTGTGTGCTGAAGCAGTAAAAAGCAATCGGCCATAACACGGTTAGTCTGCTCCGAGTAAAGGAGCGTTCTGTTAAAAGAAGTCGTCGTCTGTGTGTGAGTGGACTACCTGTCGACAATGTTGTAAAGCTAAACACACACTCACACATTAACAGGCTTTATGGAGTGTTGAGAAAGCTGCTTAACAACTGGGATATTCAACCTGCAGACACACCCTCAGTGTGTGGGAGACAGAGACAGTCTGTCTCTGTTTCCTTTCAGACCTGAGCCCTCCCGAGTGGAAGGACGCTACCTGCCGATAGTTATCAGACACAGCGACAGGGTCAGATAAGGAGAGAAAAGAAAGGAGGTAGAACGTCATGGCTGAGCAAAAACACAGCACACAACAAATGATGGACCAATCGGAAACACTGATGTCACCTTGTTTTGACTTTCATCATATTTGCGTCGGTTGGCAAATCGCTGTTGGCCCCCAGATGCCAAAATGTTCACAACAGCACACAACCGGGTACAGCATATTAGGGCTTCTTGGGGGGGCTTTACAGTCGGACAGCATTGCTGACAAAACTTATATCACATATATGAGTTACGTTTTTTGTAGTTTTTGTAGGTTTACACAATTATTGCAAAACAGCCAAGTTGATGGTTGCAAACTACAATAAAAAGCAAAACAGTGAAGGTATCAGTTGAGATTTTATCAGTACGAAAACAATGTGGATTTCACATGTTCCCGACTTAAGTTATCTGCAATTGTTCCTCACGTTTGAGCAGCTGCAAACAGATAATATTTAGCATTTTATAAAACAATACAAATGCAGATTTTTTTTGTATAAAAAAAAATTATTTGTTATAAATAAATTCCACACTCACCAGGCATTATCCCAGCTTGACACCTATGGGAGATAGGTGACTTTAATACCTGGGGAGTAAATCCAAACAGCTTCGGTGAGCCAATAAGCAATATTCGACTCTGGCTTGCAACTCTTCATTTCCGACTCAGTGACGAACTGATTCGATTTCAGTGCTCAAAGGTCAAGGTCACTGTGACCTGTCGTGTTTTCATCAGTGCACTACGGAACTGAGGCCACTTCAGCGGGTGACGGAAATGCAACCCGATGTTCTTGTTCCTGGATGGGAGTAAATCCCTGTTCCAAGTAAAACCAGGAAAGTGGACCCTGGTTTTCGCAATCACCTGTTATACAGTCCCGCATACCTGAAGTATGTGGGTTTTCCCATCAGCGTGTCCCTCGTGGCTGCAGAGCAACAAAAGATTTCTCTAACAGACAATAAGGCTTGGAAAACCCAGAAGGTCCATTAAAAGAGCCCACGGAGTCACTTGACTCCTCTAAGCATCTGGATGAAAGGACAGTATGCATCCGAAAGAATAACCAAGAACTTAAACCTGTTTCCCACCTCGTGCCTCCGTTTTGAAAGACTGAGGAACTGGTAGAATGGTAATGGGGGGGATCCCTTCTGCTTTTCAAACATCGTTTGTTAATTACTTTTTGTTAAAATGATGGTTATTGGCCTGAGTAATTGCTAAAATATGAGGGGCACAAGCTGCGGCTGTGTGTCTACATACTTGTGGTCATGTATTAATTTTGTGGAAACCTTGTTTATGCCTCCAATAGATCCCACAGACCTGGTAGAGGTCATTAAAAGTCCGAGCAGAGCAGGGAAACCTGCTTTATTCCTTCGTCCTCTCGTTCTTTCCAGTCACTTCCTTCCTCTTGTTTCTCACTCAGGTGTGTGTTGACTTTTTCCTTTCACCGGCGCTTTGAAGGAGGCTTGAAGTCTGTGTGTGTGTCCTACCTGACCTGTCCTGAGTAGATACTTTGTCAAACGAAATGTTTTTACACGTGAAGAGAGTGTGTGTGTGTGTTGAATGGTCCCTGTGTGTGAACACACCAGACTCTCTGTGCCCGTTTTATGAACTTTGTCTCTTTAATAATTCATGAGTCATTGAAGCAGTGTTTATATTCCTAAGGAGGTCGTTTCTAGTAAAAACACGCACAAGCTCTACACCAAATTAGACTGCAACAAATATAGATTTTTGCTTCTGAGCTTTTATTGTTTATTTGACAATTGTTCAGTTTTAAAATTAGGTGTGTTAACAACAAGACATTAACAGTCACTTCTCTTTCTCTCTCTGTCTTTCTGTTTGTAGTGATCTCAGCATGAATAATCTGACTGTGTTGTCCAGTGGAGGTCTGTCCAACCTTCACTTCCTGGAGGAGCTGTGAGTCACACACACACACACACACACACACACACACACACACACACACAGACACACACAAGCCCTCTATACTGACCCTAACCATTACAACTTACTTCTCAAACAACCCTAAAAGGTCTTCAGCACTTTCTGAGCTAAGCTTTGTCCACATAACCACATTAAAAAAAAAAGACACACACCGACACACTAGTTATTCCTCTCTGGCATGTCAGCAGCTGTTTAGTGACAATGTTAGAGTCAGGAAGAATTCACGGAGACCAGGATTTGTCATTTCTGTTACACGACCATTTCATAAGCTCCACAAGCTCAACTGTCCGTTTATTGTTAGAGTCATGATAACTGGGACGTATCAGAGGCTTAAGACAAACAACCTGTGTGGTCTCTTAGGTTGGACAGATGCACAATGAGTCTGGGGAGAGCTCTTTCGTATGTTTCCTCCCAGAGAAACGTTCAGTATCTCTAGAGTGACAGGGATGACTGTTGGCATGAAGGGAGCCAGCGAGCGCGGAGCTCCGATATCTGTGAGGAGACCATGTGTAATCCTATCTCTCCTCCTCTGCCCAAGGCTGGATTACTCGCTTCATAGGGGCCTAAGACCCAAGGAGTCCCAGAAACCAATGTCAACTCCAGTAGCTCCAATTAATATTGCTCCAATCAATGATTATTATTGACAGGCACAACAATATATTTTTTTACTATGTATTTGATTGTTTATTCAGTGTTTAATTTTTAAAAGTTCTTTAATCCTTAAAAATGATGGAATTTCTTGTGTAACAATTCAGTTAAGTACGGTAGTCTTATTTGTACAGTATATGTCTGTAACACGCATTTATTTTAATTACCTCAAACTGGAAAAAAGAGAAACCTCAGGATGAGCAGCAGAGTTCTTTCAGGACGGACAGATTTAACATAGTAGATTTCAGTATGGACAACCATTATTATTGATTATATCATCGATAGGATTTTGAATGTTGGTGTGACAGTTGCTCAGAAATGTTTCTCCATTCTAATGGAGTCCAGCTAAACGTGTGCAAAACTGGACATAAATTAAATAAACCTACAGCAGTAGCAGCCTGCCCAAGTGTGTTTAAGGTGTGTTTGTGACGGTCACTGTTTAACAGCCGCTCGAGAAAAATGCCTTTCGATCAACATGGAAGTTGCAGTATAGCAGCTTGGTCACTACGCCGGTGTGGTTTCACAGCTGGGCACCAGTCCTGCCTGGGGGCTTGGTATAACGAGGTCTGTAGGGACGCAGATTTTACCCAGAAATTCCCCAGGATGTTGATGTGCGGCATCATGTCGTGCATGAACATTTTGATGCAGCTAAACTCAGACAGGCACTGATGGACTGAATGAAAACACACAGAGAACAGCTGACCTCGCAGGGACCCGAACAACACTCTGGCTGATGTTCTGCTCTGCTGCCAGCCTCTCTGTGTTTGTGTGTGTGTGATATTTGTCACCGCGGCGTGAGAAACGTCATTTCTGTGATAGGACACCGCAGTGGTGCATGCTGGGTACATGCGGGCTGGCTGAACTCGGCATGGCCTTGAAACACCCAAACCTGCACAAACTTCAGCTCCCCGTGTGTGTTCCACAACAGTCCAGATGAAAATGTTTTACTTTTTCTTCCCCCTTATTTACAGACTCTAATGAACTTATTGATGCTGATGAATCGTCACGGATGAAGCAGGTGTCGGGACATAAAGTGAATAAAATCAGCTGTACCTTTGTCAGCTGCTGCAGTATTTTACTTAACACACAAATGCAAAGGTTATTGTAATTACAGTTGATAAGAATAATGTCCATTTTTCTGCATTATGACTACTTCTTCTTCACTTCTTGAGAACAAACACTACAGCTGCACTGTGGTAGTGATAGGGTTAGGCTTGAAGATTTAATTGGAAATGTCACGTGTCCTGAGACACCAATAAATTAATTCTGCTCAGTGTATTCTAATTTTTTTACACTAAATTCAGGTTATGATCGGTGCAAAACATCTGAAGACACTGCTCCACCTGTCCTTGCATCTTTTTAGCCACATGTTTAGTTTTTCTGGTAAAAACTCACTTCTGACAGGTTTATCTTGAAATGTAAAGTCCTGCTCACTCCAGAAAGTGGCAGCAGTAATCAGCCCTTACAAAGTCTGCCTCACTACAGTAAAAACTCTTTTTCTCAGGACCCATACAGTGAACGCCACCCTGTGCTACATATAAAAGTGCTGCAATGAAAATGTAACTAAAGTATTATCAGCTAAGTGTATTTATGACTTCTGAGCGGTGGGAACCGCTGTAAAGTCTCCATCTCTGTCTCGTTCTGTGTGTCTCAGGCGTTTGGCGGGAAACGATCTGTTGCTCATCCCCAGAGGAGCGTTCACCGGCCTCTACAACCTCAAAGTGCTGTAAGTCCATTCTGGATTTCCCCAGGCCCTCACCCTAAAGTGGTTCTAACCTGAACCTTCAAACCAACTCTTAACCTTCAAACAGCCTTTTGAAGTTGTGAAATGTCCTCACAAGTATGGTTTAAAACTGTAAACGGTCGCCATAACGACAGCGATACAGGCTCTGACACACACTGTAATAATGTGTGGTATGTTTACTGGTGCTAATCATTCACAGAGACACTTTGAAGATTTCCTGTCTGTGTGTGTCTCACTTTAATAAAAAGTTTCTGGTCACTTTTTACGCGTCACACGTTTTCTCATATCAGCCCAGAGTTTTTGATGTGTTTCATCTCCTCGGTGTTCGTTAATCACAGTCACTTTCCGTTGTTTTGTTCAACCGTCTGCACAAATACTAACACTACTATAGCTGCTAGTGCAACAGGATCACTAGACAGTTACTAAACAGTAACAATTATCGTTTTGGCATAAATGTGTTTCAGCTGTTTACTCTTTGAAATTATCGTTAATTTTGCAAGACTTGAAATTGTGCTGACAAATCCAGCTCAACAGACGTTATTGACTTCCAATCATTTAGAATCTGTGATTTATTATTTTTACATGTCCATAAAAACAAATGGGAAAGTGTTTTTGTCTATGTTTTTATAAACTTTTGAAATTAATTAAGGAACGATCCATTAATTAAATTAATTAAAGAAAATGGACAGGATATTAGCTGGAAAATACTGGGCGTGTAAAGGTTTGAAGATTCTTCGATTTTTTCATGTCCAAGATGTTTGCAGCACATTATTGTTCCATTATAAACAGCGCTTATGCTTTTGTTGATAGGTTTTTAATTTTTCCCTCTGTAACTTGTTTATTGACAGGATGCTTCAGAACAACCAGCTGCAGTCTGTTCCTGCTGAGGCCTTCAAGAACCTGCACAACCTGCAGTCACTGTGAGACACACACACACACACACACACACAGGCCACTTTACACTTTCACTATGTCTGATCTGTCCTTGGAATATGGATGCACACCCATTTCATGTTTTACCCGTTTACTCGCTGCAAAACTGTAGCAAGAAGAAGAAACGTTATTGTCGTTCATTTTGGGAAAAAAAGACGCTTTACAACAGGAGAAATAACGTAGAACGTCATGTATCTTTTCACCAACATTTGGGTTTTTATAACTGTTTTTATCAAGTTTTCTTCCACAGCAGGTCTCAATAAACACCATTGTTCTTGAAGGCCACTGCACACATGTCGACTCAGAATCGCGCAGTTACTGCCGTTTATTCCTCGGTGTGTGTGAGTGTGTGTGTGGAGGCCTTTTTGTGCTGTGAGCGTTGCCGTTTTTACTGCCCTGAACAGACTTACGGTGGCAGTTTTGGGGCCGTACAGGACTGCGTCTATTTAGCTGCAGCTGAAGCACCCAGCAGTGACACCTGAATACCTGCTGTGTCCTTCCACGTGCTCAGATGGAGCGGTGGAACGTCTGCCAGCTGTGTTCACAAAGTCTGTCACGGACTGCAGGGGCGTTAAATTTAGGTCACAAACACCTCAGCAGATACACAGCAAGCACATATTGGCCTTAATAAGATTAGATAAACCTTTATTTGTCCCATGGTGGGAAAGTTCCATGTTACAGAAGCAGCAAAAGTGTGTGGAAACATTTTTTGTAGAGAATGAAAAACAGAAGTAGATTTTATTTTTAAAAAAATGCTTCCACCCGTCTGTTATTCAAACCTTAGCCTGGACAAACCTCGGTCTAACTGTAAAACCAAGTGGTGAGGATTGTCCAAAAGGTTCTCACAGTGGTATCAAACTAAACCATAGAAGGACACACACTCATCCTTTGGTCTCATTTTACTCTTTGGTGGAAAGGAATCTTCAGTCTCTCACACACATACACACACACACACCAGTATATAAATGTATGTAGTTCAGGCACTGAGTTCCCTCAGTCGGATAACATGGTAATTATACTGAAACTGTACCTCTGTGTGTGTGTGTGTGTAGATAAGGGTATCAGAATGGATACATCTGAAGTCTCATCCTTCTCTTCTGTCTCTCTGTGTGAACAGAGGCAGTATTGTTTGGACAGACAGACGGGTCCCTGTGTAACATCCATGTTTACGTTGCTTCACATGCAGAAGGCCTGAACACGCTTTCCCTGAGCTTACTGTTTCAATCACAATCACAGTGATTGTGGCTGAAGAGTTTCTTCTGCTTCTTCTTCTTTTCATCTAGTTCTTTTTTCTTTTTTGTCATCTTCTTTTTTACAACACTACAATGGTAGACACACACATTCTGTATTACTGCATCAGTATAAGCCAATTTTAGGTCTAATTTCAGATTATGTGAATAATATTACCTTGCAGCTGTTACAGCACCAGTGTAGATAATAAACTCAACACAACACAAACTAACTAGGGATGTCCGGATGCTATCAGGCATCTAGTCCCAGCCTGCCTTTGTGGAAACTCCAATAGTGCATCCCCACGTTAACCTCCGCAGGTCGGTGGCGGTAGGAAAATGTGTGTGGTTTAAATCTGATTTACGATAACTGATGAGAACAACAGTAAAGATGAAGACACACTCTGCAAAGTCTTAGGATCTGTCGGTCATACTCATGGTTCACAACACAACCAAATTGACAAAGTCAATTGTAGTCAACTGTCATAGCAGTGTTTCATCTATTTGGATTTTAGTTTTTTTGCGTGCTTTGGTGAAGCAGTTTTTGTATATTTGCTTTTGTACTATCTGTCTGGGGATGCGTTTTCTCCCATTGCAGTGCGTTGAGTTCTCCGGGCCAATGTAAACATGTCACCCTAAATACGTGCCTCCATATGTTTTGGCAGAAGAATGCATTTAGAATTTCTGTTCCCTCAGGATTTGCTTAACTACAGCCTATTTATGAGGATTTTACTGTGCAGGAACTCATACTAAAACAAAACAGTTTAGTACTCACATCAGTACTTCATATTGGCAAGTACTCAAATGGAAGTACTTGAATTCAGTCTGGGAAAAAGCCTGTAATGAACAAGTTAGAGTCCAGAGTTTGGAAACTTTTACTTTGAAGGCCAAGGAGGAAGTCAAAACTCCTATATAATATGTCCTGTGCAGGAAATTATCGTTTTGAGATAAATCTGTTTTCTTGGGGTCACAAAATGTTTTGTTGCCTCATAAAAACTACAATGTGGGAAATTTCAAAGTTAAGAAAATAACTTCAGTTTAGCTGCTTTCTGAGCTTTGGCACAAAATCCTCCAAGCAGCAAGTCTGTGCTCATTAAAATACCTCCGTGTGGCATCAGAGCTCATTGGCTGGTTGAGTGGTGCTTGAGCTGCAGCCGATCATTCCTCTGCAAACACTGGATCTCCGCTGTTCCTCATAAACAGCTTCAAAGGAAAGTACGAGGGTTTGGAGTCTAAACGTACAAGATATTTCACTGCAAAAATTGTTTTTTGTTTTTTTCTGTTACTTTTCATTCCACGAAAGAAAAAAGATCATGGAACAAAGTTCAGCACAATCAGATCAAAGCGCACAGCCGAGCTGGTGAAGCAGATTAACCGAGTTTAATCCTGCTGATGTTGGAAAAGTTTTATTGGTGGATGAGCCATAATTTGAAATAATGAATCAGTTTGATTTTTTGAATGTTTTTTTATTTATATTCTGTGTTTATGGTGTAAACTGATCTGTGGATTTTGTCTGGCTGCTGTGCTTGAAAAAGTTAAATTGAAAATGTTCAAAATGTGATCAATCAATTACAACTCCGCTCACCAGGAATGTTAAAACAATGGGGCGTCTCAGCCACCTAATTACCGAAGAGAACCGCGAGGATGGCTACATCGATCTATGTGTGGCCTCCAAATTCCACGCTTTGTTTTAGCTGTGCTGTGAAATTAATTTACGTGCTAAGCTGCTCAAAGGTGAAGAGTTTTTGCATAAACATTGAAAATGTTAAATGTGTGTGTTTAATAAAAAACACAATTTTCACACAGTTTGCGGCATTAATTTCAGCACATTGCATTTCTCTGTACTTGTGAGTTAGATGATTTATGACCAAATACTGCAGAAAACCAAGTTATTGCGTCCCACTCGACATTTCTGCACACTTGAATATCTTTACAAACTTGAGAGAAACATGCACTCAGTCACATTTTCTTTTCATTAAACCAGCACAGTGTCTAATTTTTTCACTCTGTAAATCTCTCCGTAGCCGTCTGGATGCCAATCACATCTCCACTGTTCCTACTGGCTGTTTTTCCGGCATGCGTTCGCTTCGTCACCTGTGGTTGGACGATAACTCTCTGGTAGAGGTGCCTGTGGAGGCTCTGAGCGACCTGCCCGCCCTGCAGGCCATGACCCTGGCCCTCAACCACATCAGCCACATCCCTGACTACGCCTTCAGCAAGCTGGGCCGCCTGGTGGTGCTGTATGTCCACACGCATGTAAAAAAACATCTGGAATTACAAATGTCCAGCAAATATGTTTTTATTGGATCATAAAGTCAGGATACAAAGTGAACATAACACACCATTGGCATGAAGCTTAGATCATTTCATTAATGCTTATCATATCAAAATGATTGAAATATTAAAATCAAAATATTAACCACAGGCATCCTTTCATACCTTTGAATGAAATCACTGTGTGGTACAGACATTTTGTGAGCCGCACAATACTTTGTGCTGGCGGTTCAGAAAGACAAGAACTGGCTTCACTTCAAAAGCAAAAGTTAATAACTCAACACCTCTGTCTCATTTGGCTCCATTACACCGCACAGAAATGCACTCAGCTTCTCTCACGTCCGATTTATGCACCCCTCCTTAAAACAAATCTACAAATCACCCGGAGTGTTTAAACTCACACTGACTGCCCACATATTTCCTCTTCTGCATTTTGCTAACCTACCAACTTCTTTTAACTTTATTTTACAAAGTAATGACAAGAGACAATCCGATGAGATGAGTAAATGTGTCAAGCGAGTCATAAAGATACTAACTACAGAGAAGGAGGTGGAATCCAGGAGAAGAAGGTAAACAAGGAGGAAAAATGAGAGGATGAGTGGAGAACAAAACAGTCTTTGCTTCAAGCTGCTATTAGTTTCGTTTCACCGCGACTGAGTGTCATTAACCAATGAATAAATAAGCGAGGAAGGATGCAGACGCCACACTTTGCCTTTAGCCTTCCACCTCTCGGTTTCTGCATGCCTCACTTTGTGTCATCTGACTAATCAAATTTGCATTTTTCTTATCTGATGCATCTTTTCTCTTTGGTAAAATAGATTTTTTTCAGTGAATAAAATGCTTAACAATTGTTAGATTACGCATGTTAGTCCCTGAAGCCAGACTTAACTAAACTATTATTAAAAGCCAAAGATGTTAAGTTTACAATTGCAGAGAACTCTGTTCGTTGTGAAACTGAAAATCGTCATCTTTCTACTTTCAGCTCTAACATACTGGTTTCTCTGTGTTTGGGGAACTGGTTAAACTGCCGTGTAAAGTGGTTTGACCAGCTGTGACGTTCCCTCCAGACCTGGACATCAACGTCATCCTCAGAAAGGCTAAATATCGTTCATATGGAAGTGGGTTAGATGGGGTAGCAGGGATTGGATTCAAAATAAAATCAGATTACTGTGGGTTAACATTTAGTTAGCTTGTTTGTAACAAGCAGGTTAACTAGTAGTAATTAGCTGGTACATAGAAATCTGCTCTGAGTTATTTAGCCTGTCAGTTTTACATTTACCTGTTCTTTGGTTAGTTAGATGGCTAGAAAACCAGCTGAACTGTCACGTCAACTCAAACCACCACATTTGCCTTTCTCTTTTTTCTCTTTTTTTTTGTATGGAGCCACTTTTCTACATTTTGTTCTTGTTTTTTTTTTTGTGTGTGTGTGTGTGTGTGTGTGTGTACAGACGGTTGCTAGGAGCTGACACTGCATTAAGTTTAACTGGAGCAGTGACTGTCCTTGTCTTTCCATATTAGCTCCTTAATAGCATGCAAAGTGTGTGTGCGTGTGTGTGTGTGATGGCATTCAGTGCGGCAGCATTGAAGTCTGCTGTCATTTCTTTTGTCCAATTGGCTTGAAGCTAATTTGCATGAAATTACCAAAAGAAAAAACTTTCTTGAGAGGCCCCGGGACCCCTTTTAGAAAGACACACACACACAGACACACACACACTTTGTCTGCTTCATTAGTCCATCAGTCTCTCTCTCTCTTTCTCCACAGGCATCTCAACAACAATAGGATTGTTTCCATGGGAACGAGCTGCTTCCACGGACTGCACAGTTTGGAGACGCTGTGAGTTTCAGTGTGTGTGTCGCAGCAGTCAGGGTTGAGTTGGGGTCAGGGTGGAGGGTTAGGTGATCAGAGAGGGCTTTGGAAACCTTATTGAGGTTGTTAAGAACATACAGAAATTTGGGGAAATTGCTCTTTTTGATGTCCAAGAGTCAGTGAAATGAAAAAGTGACCAGTGACGCCCAGTGAGTTCTTAATAGTGCAAAGTGTGTCGTTGTTAAAAACAGCAGTTCCCATCAATGTTCCCTGTGACTGGTGTGTGCACATTAGAACCTTTGTACAAAGACTATCTGTTGGGTTCCATGCGCTTGATTTTATGTACATTTTAAAGTTTAGCTTTAAATCTTTAACAAAATGAGAGTGCGACGCAAACCACACGAAGGCTTTGTTGTCTTTGAATGGCACAAGCATTTTATGTCAACTAAGCAGTTCCTGAAATTACTTTTAATTATTTACTAAACGACTTGCTCCGGGGTCGTTGTTAACATTGATTTTCTGGAATTTCTGTTACATTCGGATGCGACTTGCTGTTGATGAGTTAAGAACACAATTACAAATACAGCTCTTGAGTAAATGTACTTACACTCCACCAGTGAGGACTAAGCAGTCGTTTCTGCGTTTACCAGTTGGTATGTGATCAGTTTTGTCAGCGACATTTTGTGGATAATAACCGGAGTCAGGGCAAATTAACGTGTGTGTGTATAATATGAGGAATGTGTGTGTGTGTGTGTGTGTGTGTGTGTGTGTGCGTCTAGAAATGTTTCTGTTTTCTCAGTCAACCAGAGAAGTAGGTTTAAACACACAAACACACACAACATTCATTTGAAAATACTTCTGTACGTGTGTGTTGGACTGGCTCTGTGTGTGGCCCTGGCTGTATGCTAATCATAATTACTATTCATACACACACGCAGCATGCGTGTGAGACTATGTACCTGTAGGATCAGCAATAACAAACCACACCAGACACTCATGTTCATCTGAAACTACAAACACAAACAGAGCGAGACGAACAAAACGGAAATGGAAACAGAAAAAAATAAATTAATGCAACCAGCTCGGTTCAGACTTAAAGGAAAACACACCAGGGTTTTTTGAAGACATTTACCAACGTCAGTGTCAACTGTGGTGGTGGCCCAACCTCAGCTTCAACTAAGCCCCATATATTTTGCCCCAATTTGGATTTTCTGGTTCCAGTAAGTGACGAAAACAGCGGTGAGAAGCAAACCCGAAATCCAGCTTTCAAAACATCCTTAGAGAAACTTCTGAAGCACCACAGAAATACTGCGTGACAGTGTGTGGGCAGCGTTAGCCCCTGAAAACCGCCAGAACTGGTCCAGGCTGACACCTGTCAATCAGGACAACAGGCAAAATGTGAGGTTTTCATGACGTTTTCACATTAGTAACTAAAGCATTCTTGAGAAGATAATAAATTAATTGTTAAAAAAAGAACTAATTTTTTCATCGATTTTGAACAGATTATTTTTACATCCATCAATAGTACAAAATGGCCAGTTAATGCCACAACTGACAAATTACTAATACATTAAAATCCAGTTGATCATTGCAGGCACTTCATTCCTTGCTATCAGCTGGATGGTGCAAACACAACCTCCACCTTCCAACAAAGAAAAGCAGACTGAGTCGATTAAATAAACATAGATGGTCATTTATTGTGGCAAAGTAGAACAGAATAAGGTTTGTTAGAGCCGCTACTAAAAAGGCTTCAGCTGTGCAGTCAGTTGCAGCTTTGAGCAACAAAACAAAATTACATTTACACTTGTATAATCCCAAATTAATAATAATTAATGACATTTGAGAGCTTTTTCCAACACTTACTGCGGCATCTTAAGGTCTTCCATCTTTATACTGATAAATGCCACAAAGTGCAGTCTCAAAGCTCATGATAAACTGAGTAAACTGACAGAAAACGTCTTCACTGCAAACTGGACAACGATAGCACAGTTCTGTAGAGCTTTAACTTCAGTTTCACTTTTCCTAAAATCTCATAGGGCCTCATGCAACAACATTTTTCTTGGCCTTTTTTTGTCAACACTTCTTTCTCTGTTGGTTCATGTTCGAGAGTGTTCCACCGACGGACCGAACTCTATGGACTGCAAAATCTTTTCACAGATTGCTCATTTAAGACGTGTTTGTGAGGTTGTGATGCTGGAGATTTGGTTTTATTCCCTAAAGAATCCAACAGCAGTAAAACAGTAGTATTTGACATTTACTGTCAGAAATCAGCAAAGCAGAATCCAACAATTAACCCAGAGTCAGTTTATGAATGATCAGGAAGTCTTATTGACCTGTGATCAGAGCAGCACTGAAATTAAGAGAGACGCGCTGAACATTCAACTGAGAGAGTTTCAATATCTCAGTATTCTTGTGCTGCGTGTCCACTAACTGAGAGAGCAGCTGAACCCAACCATCACATTAATCTTCCAGCATCACATGATTAAAGTAAGATTAAAAAATAAATAAAACAATTGATCTCCACCTGATCCAGCTCACATCGAATCACAAGCCTCCATCCTTGGAGAAGGGAGAGAGCGGACCAGCTATTGTTTTTCCAAATCATCCTCTGGACACACGTGCACTCACACACTCAGAACCAGACTGAAGCAATTTCAATTTAATGGTATTTTCACAATGTGGCAGTTTCATTCCGCATAGTGTGTGTGTAACAGCCACCTGCATCCCAGAGATGGTGGAGAGGACCTGATTGAAGCCATGTGTGTACTTGAAGAATGCTCTAGTCTCTGCTGGTGATGAAAGAACGGCAGAAAGAGGGAGGCACACTTAAACGTTTCTTTAATAAACTTAAAAGACGGAAAGAAGATTAATCTACCCATCAAGCTTGAAACGCAAACATTTCCATGAGTAAAGTAACTTTCCCAGACTGAAGCTGAAATTCCCACAAAGCTGCACATATAACTGTATTCCCAGTCCTATTAAGGATCAGGTATTCCCAGCCTGGAGCTGACATTGCCAGTGTAGTGCCGACCACTCCCCATGTGGACCCAGTACAACTCGTTTTCCCAGTCCACAGCAGAACAAGATTATTCTGTTGATATTCCCAATATCTGGCTGCACCAGCAGCTCCCAATGTTATTAGGACACCTCCAGTTATTTTCAAATTCAGCACTTGCTGTCGTTGCCAGTACAGGGCTGATGGTTTCCAGTATTTAGCCATCGATTCCCAGTCCGTGTTTATTGTAAAGAAGGCGTACAAAATCTGTGCACCTGAACACACACGTTTGCCTGTATAACTGTCTCTTTCTGACAGGGATTTGAACTACAACAGCCTGGTGGAGTTTCCCACGGCCATCCGCTCACTCGGCCACCTCAAGGAGCTGTGAGTGCCACCTGTTTGTGTGTTTTACATCTCCAGCAGCCTCCCTGTATCCAGAGTAGGTTACTCATGTAACACACCCACAGACTACGTCTTTGTCCTGTAGAAGAAGCGCTAACTTTTCTTTGACATCTGGTCATTGTTTTTGGCCTTAAACGTGAAGCTGAAGTGCAGAAATGAAATGCCTGAATACCTACAGTGTGACGTTTTCCTGTAAATTAGATAGAAGTGTGGATTTTATTCGGTCAGTTAGGTTTATATTATTATAATATTAGCGCTTTTCATGGGACTGGACCCAGCAATTGCATCCATTGTTGAGATTATTCATCTGTGCCATAAGTTGCTCAAACGCTATCAGGACCCGTGCTGCATTGGGTGACATGTCTCCTTTTTTATAAGATGTATGTAAAATACAGTTCGGCAGCAGTGGGTCAGGAACGTTCAGGAAGGACAGTTGCAAAGTAGGAAGACTAATATCTGTTCTGTTCTTTAGTGGTTTCCATAGTAACAACATCCAGTCTATCCCGGAGCACGCCTTCACAGGGAACCCCTCACTGATCACCATGTAAGTACCAACAGCTTTTGAGATCAAGTCCTACTTGAACATTAGACCGGATGACCTAATATTTGTCTGATGTCGTTTAAATCCCAGTTGGGGGCAGCCTTTGTGTTCGGAGTTTGCATGTTCCCCCCCGTGCTTCTCTGGGTTTACCGCAGTTTCCTTCCACAGTCCAAAGACATATATGTTAGCTTCACTGGTGACTCTAAATCGCCTGTAGGAGCGAGTGTGAGTGTGAATGGGTGTCTGTCTGTGTGTGTCTCTCTGTGGCCCTGAGACAGAATGGAGACATGTCCAGGTTGGACCCCCAAACTCTCGCCCTGTGACACCTGGAATAGGCTCCAGCCCCCCACCACCCTGAACAGGATAAGTGGTTTACAGATAATGGATGGATGGATGCTAACTGACACCATCTTAGCTGCACAACTTTATTTTGGCTAAAACGTTGTTTAAATGGCTCAGATTTGAGAGAGATGGGACTTTGACAAAAAGTCCTAAACACAGATTTAAAGTCACCAAGAGAAATGCAGGGGATCCTCACAAGATGGTGCACGACATTAGCAGCATCACTTTACAGACATCACTTCACATTCTCTGCTACACAGGTGATACGTGTAAACAGAACGCTGTTTCAGATCATTTAACTCCGTCTATCACTGACCGGAGGAGAAGATGGAGTCGTGTCATGTTTGTAATTCCCAGGGGAGTTTTCCTTATCCCATTTGAAGGTCCATGGACTGAGGATGCCATGTGTTGTACAGATTGTGAAACTCGATGAGTTAAAAAAGTGACGACTTTGCAAAGGGAAGGTTATTTGAAATAAAATTCTCCAGGTTCCCAGACAGCTGGTTGAAACTAACATAGCCAAAAATCTGCACCTTAGACACTTACTGCTAATCGTGTTGCCGTGTCTTCTGTAATCTGTTTGTCTCACTGTATAGATTTTTCTACAACAACCCAATCCAGTCTGTTGGACGCTCGGCTTTTCAGAACCTGCCGGAACTACGCACACTGTGAGTGCGCCTGTATTTCACTGGTGCGGTGGACACTCAGTGGATCTGTGCAAAGGTCCAAAGTGGTTATTTTTGAAAAGAAAAAACAAGAAGTTGTGGAAGAAATGATGCAAACTATAACTACGAAAATTCTGGATAATTTTTTAAGGCTCCTGATCTTTTTCACAGTAACAGTTGATCACAGGTCGTTTTTATGTATTTTAAAACACTGCAGAAATTACTTTTTAATCAAGACCAACTATTTTAAATGAATCACTTTTGCTTGATTGTTTAAAGTGGTCGTGTTTAGTTTACATGTTTTACTAGTATTTATTCATAGTGAGTTTATTTTGCAAAATGTGTTCATTTAATGTCTAATAATTTCAAGTAATTTAATTGTAAAACACTATTTGAAGATACCTAAACACACCGTAATGTCCTTTTTCATACACCACAACAGAAGGATACACTTTAATTAAGCATCTTGTGCTCATATATACCATAAACACTGTCATTTACTAGTAAATACATGCCATAAAAGACATTTACGTAATTAGAAATACCATAATAGACCCTTTGTGTAGCTAAACACAGTTCACCATTACACCACTCACAAAAATCTATAAAACAGATTTTCTTTTGTTAGCTCTTCGTTTTTACTTGATATTTATTGGCAGGATTTGGTTGATCTCAGACAAGCCCCTCTCGGTATAAAATCACAAAGATAAATTTGCTGCAGTATTTGGCCGCTGCCTCATTAAAACAGACATAAACAGCACTAATGAATTTTGCCTGTTTCTCTCAGCTGGAAACAAACAAACGGTCTCTTTCTCCGACTCGTCTTTCAGCTCTCTGAACGGAGCAGCAGATCTCACCGAGTTCCCAGATCTGACAGGAACCAAGAGCCTGGAGAGCCTGTGAGACACACACACACACACACACACACACACACACACACACACACACACACACACACACACACACACACACACACACACACACACACACACACACACAGAGGAATGTTTCACGTTGGAGTGTGTTTGCTGTGTTTTCAGAGCTGGTCTTATTAACATGCTGTAGTTATTATTCTATGTGACAGACTCCAACTTTGTTTTTCTGCACCTCTGACCTGATATTAAACCCTCATTTTCTCCGTGTTGTGACCCAGTTTTTCATGCCATAATAAACACATTCACATTGTTTGTTTTCTTGCATATTTCCATTTAAACGTATTTCTGTAAGCAGTGTAACCTCACGGTGAACCAGAACCCACCACAGTAGTGTCTGATGATCAGAAACACGCTATAGTGTTTGCAATTTCATTGTTTTCAAAGAGTAGCACAGTCTAGTGCACTTTTTAATACTGCGATATACCCTAAATATTCCTCGTTGCATCCATGCACAGATCTGATAAGATAAGATAAAGATAAGATAGAACTTTATTAATCCCACAGTGGGGAAATTCTTGTGTTTTTAGCAGCCATAGACAAGGAACACAGGAATCTGCACAGAACAATGTGCACTTCAGACCAACAGAAAGGGCATTTAGATTAACAGATCAATAAATAAGAATATACAAGTAAAAATTGCACATTGTGTGTCACTGCAGTGGCACACAGTGATGTGTTTCTTGCCTCTTGTGGTGTGTGTGTGCAGGACTATCACTGGAGCGCGGATTACCTCTCTGCCCGGTTCGGTGTGTGAGCAACTTCCAAACCTGCAGCTGCTGTGAGTCCACACGTAAACCGCATCATTTTTCAGCGGCTGACGAACCTACAGTCACGATTCCTTCTTCACGTTATTGTGTCACCAAAGTTATTATAATTGTCCTCAAAGCAATGCAGACTTAAATATTTGTCTGTTTTGTTGGAGCAGACAAAGCTAGCTCACCACCTGAGGCTGATCAGGATTCCTCTAAAATTGAAGTGTCTTCTCTTGTCGAAGCTATTTGGTGGTCATCAAATGTGTGTGGACGCTGACTGACTGATGTAGTGTCGACCTAAGGCTAAGAGAAGTGAGCAGGTCTGTATGTCAGACTGAATCTATCGGCCCCAACCATCCCAGCACCAGTGAAGCTGCTCAGTGGTATGAGGTCTTGTGGTGAAATGTCCTGAGCAGATAAAAGTAGGGTGACAAGCACATGTTGGAAAGAGGTTGGTAGGTAAAGAAAGAAGAAGTAAGTCCGTGGGAAAAGTCCAAGATTTCAGGACAAAAATAACACGTGGACAATCTGGCAAAGAGCTGCAGGAAGTTGGCAACAAGGTGACAGGTGTGTAGAGGGGCAGAAAGCAGGAAATACACAGCCTGAGGAAAAGGAATCCTCAGGATTCATCCTCCTCGCACCATGAATGGCAGTTCCATCTGTTAGCACACGTGGTGCCAGTGTGGCTAAAAGGGATTTGGGAGGCTACAACTTGTACTGATGCGTTCTGTGTGACGACAGCAAGGTTTTGTTTTTTTCTCTGCAGTGATCTTTCCTATAATCAGATCCAGATTCTTCCCAGCTTCTCTGGATGTGAGAACATTCAGAAGATGTGAGTTTGACTTTTTAGTTTCTACTTCCATTCAACTTTTTCTCAGTTGTTGACTTTTTTGCTTGGGGGGTGGAGAAGTTAGCAACATTTTAGACGTAGAAAACCCCAGCTGTCTAGTCTGCGTCACAATCACTGTGCCTTAGCGGTTACCATAGCAACCAATAAAGCACAGCCAGCTGTGTATTATGGGAATAATTAGCACCGTTGTAGTTCATGTTTGACCAATCAGACTGCTCAGAAAAAAAATCCCTCCTGGCTGCAGAAAAGATTGATAAAACTGGTGTGTGTGTGTGTGTGTGTGTGTTTCAGTGATCTGCATCATAATGACATAGAGCAACTGCAGGAAAACACCTTCCATGGTCTGATGTCGCTTCGCTCTGTGTAAGCACGCACACACACATACACACACACACTGTACATGGTTAATTATCCTGGAGATCCTATGAAGCGACCCTGAGCCTCCCTCGTTAAGTATTCCCAAATGGAGACACTGAGATCCAGGTGGGCTGCTTGTTGATTGGACACGTATGACAAAGTTTGGCCCAAAGTAAGAGCGCTACACAGACATGCTTCTACAAGCCATATCTATACTACTAGTACATACGCCTGAAGTATTTCTGAGTTTGTACAGCTTGTGTCACTTAATTTCCATAATTCAATCATAAATAATAACACACACTTTGGAAACAAAGGAGGGTTCTTACATCACGCTGCATCCAGACAACTCAACTCACTCTGGTCAGATCTGACTTGTGAGCACAAGGTTAGGGGTTTGATTCTTTGATGTCTCTGTTCATGCGTCTGTAGTGATCTATCATGGAACAGCCTGTCGTCAGTGAAGCCGAACTCCTTCTCTGCGCTGCCTACTCTGACCAAACTGTGAGTAACCAGGCGACACGGTGAAATCTCTTCAGCCTATAAGGCTGGATTATCAGCCTGGACGCACAGTCCCAGGTTCACTGCAAATCAATGTAATTCCACTGACTGGGTGAGTTCCCTGTCTGAGAGGTTCTTTACCCACATGTGTTTTACTCAAATATTACATTTATTCATGCTACCCCTGAAGCTGACAGTAGTACTATCATATTGTATTGCAGGAGAATTACTTTTTTCTCTTTCTACAGTGACCTGTCGTCCAATCAGCTGGCGTCTCTCTCTCTGATTGGTCTGCAGAGTTTAACTCACCTGCGATTGGCTGGAAATGATCAGCTGATGGAGTTAATACAACGAGACGACCTGCCACGACTCAGGTAAACTCGTGCTGTATGTGAGCGTTTCTGTGAAAATGCTGCCTGATGGGATGCTGAGCATCCAACATGGCTACTGGGATGGGTTACCGCTTGATTCCTCCTGTTACTGTTCCATGTAAAGCTCCTGTGATGATGTTTGACACGTCGTATTACGTGTGCAGGCCGTACAGTGCATGTTAAGACTTCTTTTTGGGTAGTTGGTTCCAAAGATTGGCTCTTTATTTTGTCCATTCCTCAGCACAGTAAGGCAGCACCAATTTTACATCAAGCATTAGGATTCTTATTTTAGTTTGCTCGGTGATTGGACAATGTGGGACAAGTTGGTTGAAGGTCATTTGTAGGAGACAGTATTGACGTACATAAGCCGGTGTTCTTTTGTTCAGGGTGATGGAGGTCCCTTACGCCTTTCAGTGCTGTGCCTTCGTCTCCTGCGAAAGAGGAGGAGGAGGTTTGTCCTGGGAGAAAGAGGAAGCAGCAGACTCTGCTGGGAGACACGCTGACTTCCTCTCCAGCCCAGGTGAGCTGCACAGCAGTATGTAAAGTGCTTTACATAATTCACAACATATGTTCATCAAAACAGTGTTTAAGGTTTTTAAAATCAGCTCCATCATTACCAGGTGCAACATTAAAGTGATGAACACATGAATGTATCGGTAGTTATAATCCAGTAATGCCCCATTGACACATGGAAATGAAACAAAAGGTATTATTGTTTATTGAAAAAACTTTTACTGCAGGACTTTTACTTGTAGCAGAGTATGTTTACACTGTGGTAATGATACTCTTAGTAAAGAAAAGGGTTTTTTTATTAGATGTTTTCTCATATTACTGCAGGAAGTTTTGTGTTTTTAATTCTCTTTTTTATCTGGGTTATATACACCTCAGCACTATCACACACACAAGCTGCTGATGCAGTGTGTCTGGCTATAAGCAGGATTTATGCTTATTTGCAGCAGACAGATTAAAATCGGAATAAAGCAAAGAAATAAAATCAGCGTAAAACAAAACTTTAAATATGAAGAGTCTTCATTTGTGTATGCCGTGTTTACACATAATTGCGTTAACGGTGACATAAACAAGCGTCATGATACAACCCTCACATCAGCTGCACATGTTCCATCTCATTACACCCGGAGAGATAGGGGCCTAGAGTATTTCACAGTAAAAGCCTTAGAGGCGTGATGTGCTGATGTCCACGTGATGTGTCGCTGCAGCAGATCAGGACTGGGACGATTTTATGTTGGAGTTAGAAGACGAGCCCAAACCTCAACATTCTGTCCACTGCAGCCCTGCACCAGGTAACACACACACACACAGGTCGCTCACATTTACATTCCTAATTAAGTAAACTAATTACTGCTGTAAATTTCCTCCAGGACCGTTCCGCCCCTGCCTCCATTTGCTTGGCAGCTGGCTGATTCGTGGGGGTGTGTGGCTCATCGCAGCGATCTCATTGGTCAGCAACAGTCTGGTCGTGCTGTCCGTCTTCTTGTCCCCTGCCTCCTCGGTGACTCCACCCAAGCTCCTGATTGGTCTATTGGCCTCGGTGAACTGCCTGATGGGAGTGTGGAGCGGCTGGTTGGCCGCAGTGGACGCCTGGACATTCGGTAGCTTCTGGAGGTAGAAAACCGAGCTCATTTTAGAGGACTGCTGCAGGACTCCGTGGAATGCTGGAACCTCCTTTTCAAGTGTCCCAGATCCATTTTTCAGCAAAAGCCTTGGAAGGACCATGTACAGATTGTTCCACATGTCACTTGTGATATGTTCTCGTGCTTTCTTAGACATCTCTGTGTCTTTGTGTGTTGCAGGTATGGGGGGAAGTGGGAAAGCAGCTTCCTGTGTCGACTAAGCGGCTTCCTGTGCGTGTTTGCGTCACAGAGCGGCCTCTTCTTGCTCACCATCGCAGCTCTAGAGCGGTGCCTGGCAGCCGCCACGCGCTTCAAAAGTGACGGGTCGAACGGTGAGGAACAAGGCGCACATTCAGATACAAATAGTTTAACGTTTCCAGTGGAAATAATCGGAAGGTTTGAGGATTTAGAGAAGGATGCTGTTGCGACATGTAAACCGGGGCAGAAAAGCTAAAAGGAGCCATCTGACCTTAGTTTCCGATTCTCGGGTGTCATATTGTTGTTCTGAGCACATGACAAGAAAAAAGTTTTTATTTTGTACATTTTTTACTTATATTTTGAACTTTTCCTCTTCAGTTTACATGTCAGGATTGATCGTTTTCCAAATCCTCAAACTTTTCTATTACTTCCAGGTTTCCGTGAAAATATCACATTTTGCAGGTGGTCTGAGGACCCCACAAACATTTTAATGCAGACAACCACAAAACCTGTGCTCAACACGTCCATTCACAAGTAACAACCGTGCAATGGCAAAATTGTGCGTCCAACAAAAGCAAAATGTACATAACAAAACTTAAGATTTTGTCTTTCCCTGTCTCTGCAGGTCGCTCTTTGTCTCTGCTCTCTGTCCGTCTGTCGATCTTTCTGTGTTTCCTCCTGGGCTTGGCCGTCACGCTGCCCCCCCTGCTCACAGGACACACCAGCACCTCCCTCTGTTTGCCTCTGCCTTCCTCTTCCTCCTCATCTTTGGCTTTCCCCGTCTCCCTTGTGCTCCTCGACTCGCTGTGCTTCCTCCTCATGACGCTGGCCTACACTCACCTCTACTGTCGCGCCAACAAAGCACCACCCGCCTCGGAGGAGGAGGTGGTGCTGACCCGACATGTAGCCTGGCTGCTCTTCTCTGACTGCCTCCTCTACCTCCCAGTGGCCTTTCTTTCCTTCTCCTTCCTGCTGCGCCTCCCTTCCGCCGGGCCAGAGGCAGCAAAGGCTGTTCTGCTGCTAGTGGCGCCGCTGCCGGCCTGCGTGAACCCGCTGCTCTACCTCCTCTTCAACCCGCTCGCCAGGGAGCAGCTGGCAGCGCTGTGCAAACACACCTGTGGAGCTCTGGTGGCACCAAGGGTCCTCAGAGGAGGAGGAGGAGCTGGAGGAAGGTTGAAGCAGAGCGCGCTGGATTCAACATACGACGAGGAGGCAGAAAAACAGTCGTGTGACTCGACACAGGCGCTGGTGGTGGTTGGAGGCGTTAAAGAAGACGAAGAGGAGGAAGTGGAGAGACGAGGAAGGAGTGAGACACAACGTTCAGTGGCGTTTGTTGTTCCTCGTCATTAGAGTGAAACACAAAACACACAGGAGAAAAAAATCCACCCGGGTGATTAAGACAATGGCAGAAGTGAAACGCTCTGTTTTCCATTAATCTGACAACAACCGAACGTCAAAAAAAACTGCAACGACAATCTGGAGCAGCAACATTTCTATTCCACACAGCACAGGTCTGTGATTATCCTCATCAATTAAACACAGCAAAACTACTGTTTTTAAAGCGTCTTCATAAGCTAAAGTAAGAAAATGTACCTGTGACTTCAACAGAAATCAACCTAATGTCTTGCTCGTGGTAAATATCGTGTTTGTATCGTGGTTCTGTTCGTCACAGTTGTCGGTTCATCTGAACGAAGACATGAGAAACATTCATGTAAAAATGAAAAAGTAAGATATCACATGTCCAAAAAGGGTCTGAGGCAGAATGCGGATTCCTGCATCGGCACTCCCATTGTCTGATCCATTCATTATAAAAAACAGCTCCGGGGTTTTCCCTCATCTTTACATCAGGCAGTTGCTCGGGTGGGGACGGATGTACAAAGAGCAAATGAGTGAAACTAAAACATCCAAACATTTTGTTCAAAGTGAGATTTAGGCCAAAATTTACGCAGCGTCTCGCAAATTAGTAGCAACATCGTAGTTTTTCTGACAATCACGGTGTTGGAATATACGTTTATTCCAAGGCCTCTGACGTGCCAACACACCTGTCAGCAGGTTTTAATGGCTGCAGGTTCTGTGCACACGCCACGTCCTCCTGTTGATGGACAAAGACGCACAAGTGCTTCTCCATTTAGGTCCAAACTGAATATTTTAAGGAGTTCAGTGTCTCAGGCAGAATCTGCATGTGTCTCTGTCTGAGTGTGGTCCTCTGACCCTTTGGGACACATCCGGGGCTTTGTTGGAGACAGAAGACATTTCCTAAGTCTGGAATGTCCTTTCCTCTGTGAAAGAGGTTTGCTTTCCTTCTCTAAATTTTTTCTTCAACACAACTGCATATTTTGATGAGATTTCCTGATCACATTCATTCTCGCCAGAAGATCCAACCACCGTGTCTTCTTCAGCGCCACCAGCACGACAAAATGGACGTTTTTACTCCATGTTTCACACTGTGGCTGTAACGAACTGCAGCCTGTAGAGGACTTTTGCCAGGAGAGACAGAGACTTTCATTTGGACAACACACACTGAAAGAACAACAGACTGACGGGACCGTGTGGCAGCAAATGTAGCAGAAGACAATGGAAGAACAGTGAGACATAAAGGACACGAAGGGGCTTAACTGACACAACTCTCTTTAATTATGTCTGTGTTTTTCTTTCTCCTTGTTTTGTTTTTATATTTTTTTCTGCAAATCTTTCCAAGACCGATAAAGAAAACGTTTTTCTTAAAAAGGTGTTTGTACGAATGGTGGCACGATTCAGAGATCTGTCCGCTTTTAATGTACATGAGGAAACAAATTCTCAAAGCTGTCAGCGGTAACACACAAGACGGGGATTTTATGTTCTTAAGACTTATGTTCTTAAGGAATACACTTTCTTTAGTGTGACATGTCAAATTGTGATCCTGTCCTTCAAATTTCTACCAGTTCAGACTCTTATGTTCTTCTTATTGTGACTGTGTTAGTCTCCCAACACTTTGTAACTTAGAGCGTAGTGACCACGGTTAATCAGTGTTGTAAAAACTTCCTTGGGGGTTGAATTCTTTATCACCAGAAGTTCAGAAATTGGTTAAAGAAAATAATAAAAATTACATCAGTGTAAAAGTTTGCATCCAACTTAATAAATGATTACAAATTAACTGTAATTTCCAATGAAGCAGCATGCATTCATTTTATGTCTATTACTCAAATTTCAAAATAAGGGCATGAAAACGTTTGCCCACCACTGTTCAAAGTGGAGTGTGTGTTCATAGTGATGAATAATTTGAGAGACCGTGGCTCGCAACCAGGTATTTAAGGGTTTGTGGACACGATGGAGCAGAAGTAATTTATGTTTAAAAGCTGTTTAAAAGCTGCTGTTTAAAAGTTCTGTGAACCATTTTGGTGGAAGATCAATTCCCCTGTCAAACAGAAAAGATGTTTATGCACGTGTGTACACACAGGCTGCTGTGACAATCCCATTTTCCTGTTTTCTAGACTGTGAGAAATACGCTTGTAAACTTTGTATTGTCACTGATGCGGAGTAGAAATGTTGTCAGTGCGGGCGTCTTGTTTTTTCTCCTTCTTCTGTGATAAGTTGTAAAATGTTTTTGGTTCGTTGTTTTTCTTGTTGCAGATCGTCTTCATGAATGTGCTACATGGACGCCGTTGACGTCCACACAAAATGCATGAGCCTTTGCACAAAGCCGATTTTTGTGTTTTTAAACTGCTCGGTGTGTAATCACCTTTACATTTCTAACTTTGTACATGTTCAGTTCACGTTGTTCATTAAAAAAAAGGATTCTTTGAATGTTGCTGCACTTTCTGTGGCCAGCACGTGAAATCTTTAAAAAATGAACTGCAAAGAAAAACCACAGTAGCTCAGACTTCATCAGCTGTGTTTGTAAATTATCTGAGAGTTTAGTTTGTGCTTCATAAACCCGTGTGACTGTATCTGCCCTGAGTTGTCCTTCATTTGATGGGTGTGAAATGTGTTTAGATATTTCCTCTGTCTCTTTCGTTCATTTCAGCCACTGCAGATGAAGAGATCAGCCTCTTTAACTTTTGAGGTTTCTATAAGAATAAATTCCTCCCACCTCAACTTCATCTTTATCTCAACACTGCGTCAACCCCATATTTTAAAAACCACGAGGGGTCAGGGCAAATGGCAACACGTCCAACATGGCGGATTTATGATGCCGTCATATGAAAAACCCCAGTATTCTTTGGATCTGGTTCTGGTCCGGGGGGGGGATACAGCTTCTGTGTACGGAGTATTGTCACAGGTTTTACTGTGACAGCGAGGGGCCACTGACGCCATTTACAGGTCGTGACATGATTCATCCACGTTATCACGCGTCAGCCTGAACTGACTCATAACTGCTAAAAAGGGTTTAAATTTGAACAATCAGCACTGATCCGCCGGAGCTTGAATCTGTGAACTCGGGCTCAATGTCAGCATGTGCTGTGATGAGTCTGAATGTTTGTTCGGTCCTGACGTTTTTTTAAAGTCAGACGAAGTTTGGGATTTTAGATGTGAAAACACTGAGTCAATATCTGCTGTATAAAGAAGAAAAAACTAAGAGTTCTGAAGTTATGTTCCTTAGTTTCAGTGAACAGTAAAAGTACTTACACCTTTAGTTGGACATCCGAACGTTGAGTCTTTCTTCATGGTTGGAATGTTTCACTACTCATCCAACCAGCTTCTGTAGTCTTAGGGAATATTGGCCCAGTTCTGTCCTCCAAAGTAGTTCTGGTTTCCCACCTGGCTCGACTGGGCTTGTTAGGTGGAGGTGAGAACAGGGCGGAGTCAAATACCCTACAGTGGGTTTGTGGGGTGTGACCTCGGTGGATGTGTGAATTGGTCTTAATCTCCATGGGGATGGGTAAAAGCACAGCAAGGACAACGGGGGACACGCTGTGTCGTCTCCTCTGTTGAGGAGAGATTGTTGTCCTCAGATGAGTGTCCTTTGTCCTTTAGGTGCAGGTTCACTGCACACCGTGTTGTTGTGAATTTATCATCAGGTCGTTTGTCTTTATTTAAAAATCACTGTGATGAGTGATGACCTTACAGAACTTGCTATTTCTTTCTCTCTCTCTTCCCTGACGACTCACCTGTGCAGTTTAATGGTTTCTGTGTTTTCTCTACAAACTCTGGTTCCCTTCATCGATGACTCAGTCGTCACTGAGGAAGCAGCAAACCCGGTGATTAAATGAGCTCGTTGCTGCTTTAACGTCAACACGTAGATGGTCGTGACACGAAGTTGATATTTATAGTTGAATCCTGCCGCAGAAGAAACACTGAGCGGTGACTGATGTCATAGAAACGTGGTCATTGTGTAGCTGGGGAATAAAGCTGAGTTGAGGTGAGTCACACTGAATTTATTCTAACAAACAAATTAAGCCGTACAAACACGAGTGGAGTCTGCGTCATGGCTGCTGAGGTGATTTTATTTCAGGTGAATTAATCTTCGTGATCCCACTCAGTGACTTTCACTGGAACCATGACACATTTTTATAGAGCTGCACAAACATTTTGTGAGAGAGGACATGAAGTTAGTTGGTGTGAGAGGATAGGGTTAGATGGAGGCAGATGATTCACTGAAAGGGAACAAGCCAAAGCAAACGAAGAAAAATTAACTGCTGAGAGGTTTAAAGTCCATCTGATATTTTGGCCTAAATTATCCTATTATATATTAGGAATATTTGAGGTCTCAGGTAAAAGTCAGTCATTCACATTAAATCTCCCTTTTTAATCTTATTTGTGTTTTCCTTTTTAATTTTTGTTTTAATTTGGTTTTAATAAATTAGCCTTTTTTTTTACATTTCAACAATTCGGATAATGAATTCTTAATTCAAACTCTTTCATACACAGAGTTAAAAATGCATCTTTTTTTGCTCCAGTAATTTTTGGTTTTGTTATTTTGGAAAACAAATAAACTTCAAGTACTTCATAACTTTACTTATGCACAGTCCTGAAGTACATGTACTCAGTTGCTCTCCTACTGATGCTGACTGTAAGAGTGGCGCTGATGTTGTGTCACCGTGGCAATGCTATATGCATAGTTGGCATGGTAACGCTGTTGTTGCCACTAACTGGTATCCGGACCTGTGATAAGGAAGACAATATAGTGCGTGTGTGTGTGTGTGTTCTGATGATAAGACAAGAGCAGACAGAAAGCTTATTATGACACAGACTTTATTTTGATGCTTCAGTCCAGGGGCTGCTGCTCTGAGGTCAAAGGTCACGGAAACACAACAAAATATGGAAGCTACAAATATTCAACAACTGTCATCAGCAGGAAAGTGGCAACTTTTTGGTTCAATATGACAACAATACATTTACATTTTTAAGCCTGCATTCAGAGGGCTGAACCTGCACCTCTCAGACCCGATCCCACCGCTGATGTAATTCAGAAAGTTGTCCACCATTACATTCTAACAATAACTACATCATTATATTCCCAGAATATGACAGACTCATACAGTAAACATGTTTGTTCTAACAACTGGACAACAAGTTGAAATCCAATTCAGTTTCCTGTGTTACGTGACATTTAAAAAGCTTGTTTAAAAAAGTAACGTTTAAAAATGGCCCAAAGGGACTGAACTTATTCGTCTGAACCACAAGAGACATCAGCAAACTGTGATCAGTAAAGACCAGCTGACTCATTGTAAAGTGCTACTGCTGGTCTACAATCTGCTTTTGAGTAATTTAGGCCAAAATATTTGTCTCTGACATTTCAGAAGTACAACATGGATCCATATGAGCAACATAATTCAAATAAAGAAGCAACACAATTTCAACACATGGTGTTCAACAACAGTGTGCTGCACCTTGTCCTTAAATGGATTTGTTGAGCCAACTGAGCTGGGAAACGGAATAAGTACTGGCTCCATTCCAGACTGTAACTAAAACAAGGCGTGATTTCTTCCAGTTCCATATACTGAACTTAAACACATATCAATTAATTATAATTGGCTTTTTCAGATGTTATTTCTAAATTTCAGTAAAAAATCACAAGTGGACCAACTCTCTGTACCGGGACTCTGTCCTTGCCCTTTAACCAGAGCCACATTTGCTATGTTCTTTCCAAGAAACTACCAAGAAAATGGTTTGTAATTTATGGTCTCGTAAAATTAACTTCTCAACATAAAACTGTCCAAGCTGTTTCTAATCCGGCTCCACGTTCACAGGAATGACAGTGTGCTGCACAAAAACCGGATCCTTCATTGATTTCTTTGGACAAACAGTGAGAGACAACAGGTCAGTGACTCGGACACACGAATTCCGTTGGTGTTTTGTCTCTGCTGGTTTTTTTAAGATCATCACAGGTGGACTAGTCGCTGCTGTAATATGGTTTTATTGTTTGGTTTTAGGCAGTGATTCCCATAATCTAAGACTGGGACAGACAGAGAGACAATAAATACACAGTAAGACAATCCGCAGTGTCTGTTGTCCTCAGAGTTTTATTTTGTGTCCAGACCACAGACAGACAGCAGTCACAGTCACAAACCAGCTGCTGGATGAAAAATGAGGCCACAAACGACTGTGATGGTGAACATTAGTGCTAAGAAAGTGTCGAGATTCACATTTGTTTAATAGTAAATATTCATATAACATCGGATGTAAATATCGTGAAGAGCAGCCGGGGACACTTGGACTGTCCTGTGGTGCCATCTAGCGCACGGACACACGCAGTGCGGACGTTCAATGCACCATGAGCCAGCTGTGTTGAATTCTGGGAAATGTAGGAGCGAGTGTGTCGGGCTGGACCAAGGTAAAGAAGGAGCAGTTAAATATGAATCTGAGTGTAACATCAATCCGAGTCTATATACAGTCATATCATAAAGATCCATGTGCAGATTTCGCTCTAGCAGTGCTGGCTGTTGGATTGGGACATGTCCCCTGCTGCTGATTTAAACCTAATTGGTTCCTCTGGATTTCAACCAGGAAACTGGCCAATGACAGCTGTGCGCACCTCTCGGTCAAGTCCGAGAGAGTTCGCCTGTTAAAGTGGGTTCGTTGCGCGGGGACTTTGGTCCGACGGTCCAGTGACCACGAAGAACAGGAGCCCTGCGAAAGCCAGAAGCTACCGGAGTTAATGGCCGTTAGGGCTTTGACCTGTGCCACGTGTGTGTGTTCATGTAGTGCTCTATTATGTTCAAAGTGAGACGCTAACTGCTAATTTGCATCAGTGTTAGCATTAGCATGCAGGCAGCTAACGTTAGCTTAAAGCGCGAACAAACAGGAAATGAATATTTGCATGTGTCCTTGTTAACCAGAGAGGACCAGGAAACACTGACCGGGCTGGACTTAAACTCTGGGCAGAGACATTGATTTGTCTCGACTCCCGACGGCGACTCCAGGTGGACACGATCACTTTTCATAAAACTAATAACACTAACACAAGCAGCAAACTGGAAGGTGGACGTGTCTACACAGCTGAAAATGTCCCCGTGACCTGGATTGTGTCCGTGTGTGCAGGTGGAGGTAACACACTTTACCGAAAAACACGTAGAACCAAAACCCAACAAAGTAAAACCCGTGGAGACACACCCCAACACAAAGGAGGAGTAACGAGGAACCTTCGGAACAGTAACACAAGTAAAACAAAGTTACTTTAGACAGGGAGCAATAAGTGAAGTAATAATACTAACAGAGTAACGAGTAATCTATTACATTTTCTGTGTAACGAGCCCCACACTGACAAGGAATAAATAATTCCAGGTAATGACTGTAGCTGTTGTTAGTGTCACGGTATTTGTGTTTTTAAATTAAATTAATTGATTAAATTAATTAATTTTATTTTGTCGGTATTAGTCTGTCTCATTGTAGCACAAACACAAAACAATGAGCTGAAAGAGACTAAAACTTTAATGAGTTGTGGGTCATTTGATCCATTGATATTGTAAAGATTTGATTACTGCAGCTTTAAAGGAAGTTAGGATGAGGTTAAGGTCAGGTGGAAATGTCTGTGTGCACATCATGTCAGATAACTGCCCGGTTTATGGCCTTGTCCCACACACACACACACTCAGGTGTGTTTTATACCTGGGTCAGGTGTGTGAATGTCTTTTACCTTTTCCTGTTCAAAGTTCAAAGTCCAGCTAATACAGAGACGATCCGCAGGCGCTTGAAACAAGACGGACAGTTGTGCTAAAAGGGAAAGATTCTCTTAGCTGAAACCCTGAAACCTACAGAAGAGGACGAGGACGGAAACACCTGGACAAGCATCTAACCCCATCATCACAGATGGGGTTAGGTGTACTTCAGAGAAACTCCTCAAAGGACTGACTGACTCACAGACAGACATCTTGGAGACACGTAGGTGGGTCTGAACAAATATGTCGGCTGCTGGTTAAACGCAGTACATACCTGGATCTAGTTCGCGCTGTAGTCAGAGTTTAATGATCCCTCAGTTTTCATAAACTGCACCTAAAGAATAGAGAAAAAGTTTTCTGCAACAAGTAAACGTCACATTTTAGGTTCTTCACTGAAGTTAAAGTATGAATAGAAATGAATGTATTTTAAAGTCCAAAAGTAGCAGTACTGCAGTAAGAAAGTGATTTCTTAGAGTTACTAAGGACAGAGATCAGTGTTACTATAGAAACTCAGCAGCAGGTGAAAGTGGAGCTGAGGTTTGCCGCATTACATACTTCATCCACAAAACCACATCAGCAGTTATCAATTTAACAATCTGCCAAGTGAAAAATGAAGGACAACGTTTCTCTCTGCACTGAGGTGTTTTATGACTTTTTAACTTTTGTTTTGTTCATTTGTTGTGGTGGACAGCGTCCATTCATGTTAATATTGTATTTAAGACTGAGGTCCTAATGGGTCAAAAGACAAAGTCAGATTTGATATTATTTCAATAGTTTTGGTGAAATGTGTTGCCATTTCTGCCTTCATTCAATAATCGGGAGTAGAGAACCCCAGTCCTCTGTGGGCATGTGGCAAGTGCCCCACACGCCGAAAAAACCTCCACATCAAGGTTTCACTATTCAAACCTCATTTCTTCCTTCATGTTACCTGCAGATTAGGTCAAATTTATGGAACAAGGTACGTTTTTCAGGTTTGCTGGGGTGTTTTTATCCTGATTTGGCACGATTCCCTAATCTAACGTGAATGCATAATAGTATAATAATAATAGTAACAATAATAATAATAATCTAATTGATGTTTTTTTAAATTTTTCTTTATATAATAAAATTCTTTCCAGATTAGATTTTTTTTTCAACTATTATGTAAGTCAATGGAGAAAATCCTCAGATCCTCTTTGACTTTGGCCAGTTTTGGTTCTAATTTTTTAGACACAGATACTGTTGAAGGTGTGAACAGGTCCCAGACTTTTCCTCTAAAATTCCTCTATTCACAGTCGGACCATGTGTTCTGTTCGGGGTCATGGGGTGGAGGTCAAATCTACTTTTGGATTTCTACTTTTTGCTATTCAGCTTTGTTCTTCATTAATACATAATGGACGTTTCAGCTACTTCAGTTCAGTTTCAGTTCAGCTATTTTTAGCAATGCTTGAAAAAATAATTTTAGACATTAAGAATTTTGTTTTGGATTTTATTTAACTTTTCCTTACATAACAAAACAAACACATGTAGCAAAGTGCCCATGGCTTTGAGAGCTGTAGTTGTTTGATGGGGTGCTGCAGAAGGAAGTTAATTCTTCTTGTTAGTCTAAAACTATTACAATGTTCTTAGTAATTAAATCTGTATCTGTTTATTACCTCAGTGTGTCTCTGCAGCTGTACAGCAGCTCCAGCTGGGGTCCATCACGATCCCTTCTCGGCCCTGGTCTTAGCGCCCCCTGTGGAGCAGCATGGAGCCCGACTCTAGCCGTCTGCCCATTCAGGTCCTCGGGGAGAACGAGGCGCTGCAGCAGTTCTTCAGTGGTGAGATGTTTCATGAATTAGTGTCTTTGCACAGGCCAACAAAGGGTAGGAATTACGTCACTCTTCACTGCTGGGATCACATTTTCTAAACTTTAACTATATTCAGACTCAGGCTGATCATATAAAAGATCGTAGGAAGGTTAAAACGGTTTTTTCCAAAGATGCTGCTGCATTGAAAGGAGCAATAAATTCACTGTAAATATTAAAAATGCTGTGGTTTTGAAATCCTTCTTCAGTTCTTGCTGTGCAATGCTGAAATAAGAGCTAGAACATGATTTCTCAGTTAAGTGAGGATCAAATTGGAGTGGAGATTCAAGTGATGCTTAAAAGGCTTCTAATTGACCTTTTCAGTTGCTTAGCCTCCGTTTCAGTGCATGCATATGGATTAGAAGGTCCCCACTCTACCTGTCAGTTATGGACAGTATGTCATTATCGTAGGATACAATGCACCAGACCTTCATGGTCACCGCTGCCAATCTTGTTTGACCTTGTTGCTGGAGTTGTGCATAATTTGTGCTCAAATATTATTACTATTGACACAATGTTTTGTTTAGAAATTGATTTCACAATGTATAAACCCAAAATTATTGTTCAAACTGAGGAATTGTTGATAATTGTTAATAATCTGAGTCACCACAGGAGATCACGTGCTCCATGTATTGATTTGTCAGCTGGCGCAGGTCAGTCTGGGGGTTCAGTGTTTTGCCCAGGGACACTGTGACATACAGCCGGGAGATGGGCCACTGACCCAACAGCTGATGGGCAGTTGTTCTACAAACTGAACAAAGCCGCCCCCCAGGTTCTTCTGCCTCAACCAGCAGAGCGTTTTGTCTCCAACAGACCTCAAGTGATTTTAGCTATTTATTAGGTTTGATATTTTTCAGGCTGGAGTTTTACCCATCAGATTATGTCATTACATAATGCACTTCATTGGAATCTGCTGATTGTTTCCTGGAGCTCTTTTTGTGTAGCTTTTTTTATTTCCCACGTTTTGTCTATTTGTGATTTGGAGCATTTCTAGATTTGGAGCACATTCATCCTAATGTTTGTGCTTTTCCTTCTCTGTGTGTTTTGACCTCAGAAACCAATGTGGACTCCTCATAGTGTCCTCACACCAAGTTAAATACACATGGTCACACAGTTCTTTAGTGACTCTGATCTTACCTACTACAGGCCCAACGGCTCACATGTGGGATAGATGTGTAACCTTATCTTTTTATGCTTGTTGAGGTCAAGAACTGTAAATTTATGTGTTTGTGTGAGCAGGTCAAGATGTGAGTGGTGTGTTAGACAGTTCTGTTGCAGTGGACACAAGCATCCTGGAGCAGTACCTAAGCAACGACATGGATCCCAACAGCTTGTAAGGTTTTCGTACACCTTTATGCCCATATTGCCTCGATAGCCCCTAGTCCCAATGCCTAATCCCAGCCTGTACCTTTGTCCAGTCGAAGCCTATTTCTGGACTTTACCTTAAAGCCAAATCATATCACTTTAAGAGGCTTAAAGTCATTTGAAGCAGTGAGTGTACAGTAGTGTTCTCTACAAAGACTTTAAACTGGTCCTCAAAAATGTAGCACAGTCGAAAATCCAGCACAGCAAACTGAACAATGAAAAACAAAGATTTTTTGTTTTATACATGTTTTCTCCTCATCAAAGTTTCTGCAGAGCCAGTCGTTTAGGACTAGATGTTTTACAGTTTGAAAAAAGAATTTGAAATGCATGTGAAAGTGATTTTTTTTTTTTTAATCATTAGTGAGAGAAGCAGAGGAGTAATATCCTTTTGCGAGTGTACTGTTACATAACACAAAAAACAGCATTGACCTAGTTGGTTATCAGGTTGTAAATACAGATCTCTAAAAGGTCTCTGCAAAGCCTGAAGGTTAGATTAATGTAAAACACACATTATTAACTCGCAAAAAACATTCTCCAACAAAAATAATTATACAATTAACTAATTTTTAAAAGTCATTTAAAAACATTTTAATAAACCCTTTTCACTGAAAGAACGAAGGAAATTACCCAAAAATAGTGGACTAGAAGCAACTTTAGATACATTGTAAAGGATAAAAACACATTTTATATTTCAGTATACTGCTGTTCTTAGCTCCACAATTTTATGCCTTAAAATTTATTGTAATTACACCAAAGGTGACCTTGAGTGTACGTACTGAGTCCGTGCACAAATACTCGACATACAGTGAAGCTGATTCTGAATTCATCAAATATCAGTCACAATCACCATGTGAATCATAAACTGTGGAACTCTGGGGTTAATTCTTCATTTGTTTAACTTATTGCTTTTTCCCCAGCATTCTTCCTGAGTCTCCTCCTGACTCGAGCTCAGAGGCCTGCTCACCTGCACAGATACCAGGTACCTCAAACGTACAGTACAGTTCACACAAGGACACGTTCATTAAAAAAAGAACTATTTTTCTCTGGGTAAACTCTCATCTTGTGGTAGCAGCTCCTCCTATACGTTAATGGTGCTGATAAAACCGTAACACTTGTTTGATAGCACTTTATCTAGATGTTTTTCTCCTTAACTTAGATTTTATTGCTTGCTTGTTCCTCACTTGTAAGTCGCTTTGGATTAAAGCGTCTGCCAATACCTAAATGTAAATGTAAATAAAATTAATTTGCACGTTCCCCAATATTGATGAAGCTAAGTGTAGTGTGAGATCAAGATGAGGTGCCAACTGTCAGTCTGTCATTCATTTATCACTGTCCACCCATTGTAAATTCTACATTAAATCTCCCTAAAGATCTACTTAGCATCTGTATTACACCGTTGCAGCATGGACACAATTGGCATTTATATATTTGGCCATAAATGATGGTAAATTTCAGTGGAGGGACAATAAATAAAAGGCCTGAGCTTATTAGAAACAGTGTTTACAACTGGGTGTGTTAGAAAATCAAGTAATAGCGTGAAAATGGTCACTAACGTTCTGCGCTTTTCGGATTGGCAGACTTCCATTACGAGCCCCCATACTGGCCGGACCAGCAGCAGGAGGTTTTCCAAACTACGGCCCAGTCTGCTGGCCCCACGCCGTGTCACCACCCTGACCTACTGACACACGATCAGCTTCGCAGTCTGGGCCTCACAAACACTTACAACAAATCTCAGGCGTCAGATGCTCCACCTCTCACCCCTCCCCTGCAACAGCATGTACACCACCCACATAAACACACACGTTTCCTGCAATCAGAGACTTGCTTGCAAGCTTACACCCCACCCATCTCTGCATCTCCACCTCTGCCCCCTTCAAACAACTATGTTGCACCCTCCACTGGTCCTGGTACAATCCCAAATGTAACCGTGCCTCAATCAACCTGTCTGCTGGGCTCCTCCTCCACACTACCCGCCTGGTAAGCAGACCCCGTGCATGGTTCCTTTTATGACCGTTCGTCTTTACTAACTTGTCATTCATGACATTTTACAGTAAACATGTGAATTCTAGTTTGAGGATGGACCTGACACTGAAGTAGTGCCTAAGTTCTTATGGAAAACATGTCAAAGCTGGAAAGCGCTAATAATAAAGCTTTGGATCTAAGACAATTTACAGTTTACCTGCCAAAGGATCTCAATTTGCAATGCAGTCATGAGTTCTCTGATGTATTCTGGATGTAGATTATCCTTAAAAGTAAGCCAGTGAAATACTAAAATCAATTCAGCAAGTAACTAAAATGCAGGCTAAGACAGAGGTCATGTCAGCATCCGTGCAACCTAAATATATCAGAAAAAGATGGGAAAGATCTCATTTTAAAGATTTTTCAATGTAGAACCCCTTTTATCTTTTGCACTAAGAACAGAGGTCAGATTCAGTTACAACCCTATGATTTCTAGACACAGGTTAATAATTGACTGATGGACTGCAAAGGTTCCTGCATATCCAGTGAATCACGTTGTAAATACTAGGAGTTGTAATGTTCAATGTAATTGAGGTAGTTGGTAACCATAACAACAAGGCTTTAATTAGTGGCAAGACTGTCATGGCCACTGAGGGCTACAGCAGGGTGTCATCTGCATAAAAATGTTAATTATTACAGTTTTACATAATGTCTTTAAGTAGTGCTTAAAAATCGGTATCAGTAGTAGTAGAAATCAGTAGTGGACCTAAAATCAGCTCTTATATAGGCAGCAGATGGAGCTTCACCAACAGCAGTTGTTCCCTAATGGAGGTGGGATTTGAACTAAATTAGATCCCTTCTAGTGATGACTAGTACATTTTGGAATCAAAAAGATGCAGAGGTTCATTAATAACCTACCAAATGTAATCTGCAGCATAAGAGACAACCAGAACATTCTTGGTAGAATAATCCCTATTATCCACAATGGCTGCTTATAAATTAAGTTGTTTAGTATGAATCCCTTTGCTTCATCATCCTTCAGCTCCCCAGAAAGTAAAAAAAGGAGAAGATCAGAGACCGAGGAGCCATCAGCAGCCAGCAACATTTCTGATTCTGACAGGATTCATGGCGACAGTGTAGGGAATTCATTATATGGCAGTGGACTAAATTTGGGGCCCTACCAGCTGCTGACATGGGAACAATTCAGGCCAGGACAGTGGAGAACTTTGTGTGACAGAAGTTATCAGGCACTGTAAGTAAAAAAAAACAAAAACACAATCGTTCTTTATTAATTTGTTTATGAAATCTGGCTGGAATTTTTGAAATTCTTTGGGCTGTGCTGAAATTTGAAAAAGATAAATTCCTGGTTTCCAGGTCTCCACCTGCTTACTATGTGGATGCAGATAAAGGCTTCAACTACTCTGCAGCTGATGAGGCCTTTGTTTGCCAGAAGAAGAACCACTTTCAGGTCACTGTTCACATTGGTGTGGCAACAGAACCACAGTACATCAGAACAGCTAAAGGGCCAGAGGAGGTCGACCACTTCCAAATAAAAGTTTTCGGGGTCAAGGTGTGTACGTGATTCTCAAACCATTGGTCTAACTTCAGAGTGTGACCAGAATAACATAACCTCTGCACTGTCTTAGGCACACCTTTCCATTGCAGAGATACGCCCAGGACAGCACAGGATAACTTTGGCATTGAAAGCTGGAGGGAATTGTATAGCGTTGTATATACTTTATAACCTAGAACAGTCGCTGCACACAGATTTGTAAAATTGACAGTGGGCTTGTTTGGCCAAAGTCTACAGTGACCAAAACCCAAATGACTGAGGCAGATTTAAGTCTTGTTATAGCCAACGGGGGGTAGTAACTCATCTGTCCGATATCTCAGCTTTTGTCCTCTGCGCTTCCAGCTCGAAGCTCCGAGCCAGCAGGTGACCATTGAACAGTCTCAACCTGATCGCAGCAAGAAGCCTTTCCACCCTGTCAGGTAGGTCACAGATGAAGAGTGGCGTGGGCCAGTGCACTAGCTACTTGATACTCATGCTAGTTTTTTACCGCTGCTGTATACTGGTTTGCTGACTGCTTCAGGTCATCTGGTTGTCATACTGTATAACCCCAGTTCCAAAGAAGTTGGGACGATGTGTAAAATGTAAATAAAACCGAATGCAGTGATTAGCATATTTAATTCAATAGTATGTAGACAACTTTGAAACTGAGACATTTTACCATTTCATGGAAAATATTAGCTCATTTTGAATTTGAACACATCTCAAAAAAGTTGGAACAGGAGCAACAAAAGGCTGGAAAATTAATTTCCACAAATCATCCGAGGAGCGTTTGAAAACTAATTAGATTAATTAGGCAACAGGACAGCAATGTGTCGAGATATAAAAGGAGCATTTCAGAGAGACAGCATCTTAAATGAAAAGATGGGCAGAGGTTCACAAGTCTGCAGCAAACCGTCTAAAAACAAACACTATTTCAGAAAAATAAGCCTCAACATAAAACTGCAGAGTATATGGTAAATGTCTGCCTATATAGCACTTTTATCCAAAGCACTTTACGATGTTGCTTCTCACTTACACTCACCCACCGATGTCTGACCCGCTGGGAGCAACTTGGGTCTAGGTGTCATGCCCAAGGAGACTTCGACACATAGCCATAAGGGACTGGGAATCAAACCATTGACCCTGTGATCCATGGACGACTGCCTAATCACTGGAGCTAGCTACAGCCACACCAAAGACTTTGAAGATCCCTCCATCTATGGTATATAATATCATCGAAAGATTACATGCATGTGACCTTCAGGCCCTCAGGCAGCACTACATCAAAAACAGCCATGATTCTCTACTGAACATCACTGCATGGGCTCAGGAACACTTCCAGAAATCAGCGTCTGTGAACACGGTTCACTGTGCAATTCACAAATTGAAAGTAAAGCTGTATCATGCAAAGAAAAAGCCATATGTGAACAGGATTCACATCGTCCCGACTTCTTTTGAATTGGGGTCTTACCTGTATCCAGAATACCGTCAACCCAGAGAGCAGTCAGCAGCAGCCCAAGCATCTGCAAAAATTAAAAGCTCAGCAGTCGTGTGCTTTAAAAGTAGTTTTGGTGCAAACTGGTAACCAAATGCATCCCTCGTTACTGCGGAACCCCCTCTCTTCTCCCATGTCTCCTGTCTCCTTTTCAGTGGAAATCATAACATAAAAATTGCCCCCAAAATATATTTAAGCAAATAATTTCCATGAGATAATTTCTGATCCTCCAGGGTCAGTCTGCCTGGTGGCAAGATAACCAAAGTAACTCTGGGCCGGCTGCACTTCAGTGAGACCACAGGCAACAACATGAGGAAGAAAGGAAAACCCAACCCTGACCAGAGGTGTGTCAGTGCGTTCCCTTCATGCACGTATATGAATGAACCGACGACATCTGAGAGATTACACATGTTAACTCCATCTGTGTGTGTGTGTGCGTGCGTGTGTAGATATTTTCAGCTGGTGGTTGGTCTTTATGCTGCAGTGAAAGATGAGACATTCCTGCTAACAGCTCTGGTGTCGGAGAGAATCATCGTTAGGGTAACAACCAACTTAACCCTATACACACAAACGTAAGCTGATTATAGCTCAGACACAGACAGATCTTTGCATCTAAGTGGCATCGTCCTCCTGCAGGCTTCTAATCCGGGTCAGTTTGAGATGGACGGGGATGCCTTGTGGCAGCGTGGGGCAGCACACGACTCCGTGGTGTGTTGTGGTCGTGTGGGCATCAACACAGACTCCCCTGACGAAGCGTTGGTCGTCTGCGGTAATGCGAAGGTGATGGGTGCTGTCATACAGCCGTCTGACTTCAGAGCCAAAGAAAACATACAGGAGGTGAGAAGATGTCCCAAAAGGGAAATTACATGTTCCACAGCAAGTACCCGCATTTATTTTTTTGTGTAAAGTCATCTTAAAAATCTTACCATGGTGGCAGTTCTTGGTATTAGACAAATAACATATGTTTTGACTGAGATTCTTTAATTTTAGATTTACTTGTTTGCTTTGGATCACTGTGCTGTTGCATGACCCGATTTGGACCAAGTTTTAGCTGTTGGACAGAGACTCACATTTGCCTCTAGAATTCTCTGGTACAGAACGGAGTTCAAGGTCGACTCAGTGACTGCGGAGGTGCACCGTCTGACTGTGGGGTGAAAGTGCTGAGGCGGGACCATGACCTTTCTCACTGGAGAACGTTGATGTCCAGCATGTTTAAGAATGGTTTTATAACCTTTCGTAATGTTGATGAGCAGTAACGGCTGCTTCTCAAAGAACACTTCTTGTGACTTTGGCAGTGTGTTAAAACACATCTCAATACTCCAAAGCAGAAAACTCCCAAAACGTTATTTATTATATTTATTGACGTCTGCAGACCTGGTGGGGATCAGTTAATCAAAGGCTGATGATTAAAAGTTCCTGGCTGCTACGTAATCTTTTAATTCCAATGGAAGCAGTAAGAGGTTACTTAGTATTGTCAACATGTTTTTTTATTTCACATTTATCCAAAATAAGAGAACTGCAAGATGAGGGACCAACTTTTGAACATGTACATAACTTGTAGTGGCAGCATCACAAACTCAACAAATCTCTTTAAAATTGTTTAATTGCTTTGTCAGGTCGACTCTGAGCAGCAGCTGAAGAGAATCAATCAAATGAGAATTGTTGAGTTTGATTACAAACCAGAATTTGCTTCGACCGTGGGAATAGACCACATGCACCAGACAGGTAACAGGTCACAGTTTTCTAATGATAAAATTGTAATTTATAGGTGATTATGACGTTTTCTATAATCCTTTAGACTCTGCTTCATAAAATCATTACAACATATTTCAGGTGTAATAGCACAGGAGGTAAAGGAGCTGCTGCCGTCAGCGGTAAAGGAGGTCGGAGACATCACATGCTCTGACGGAAAGACGATTAATCATTTCCTCATGGTGGACAAGGTATATTTAATGGAGGAACCATTCGTAATGCAAGAATGTTTTAAATGGCCGAATGCTTTAAAAGGCAGGTGTTCTTCTGATGCCTTCTCCTTCCTCTCGTCCTCCTGCAGGAGCAGATCTTCATGGAGAACGTCGGGGCGGTGCAGCAGCTGTCGAAGCTCACCGACAACTTGGAGACTCGAATCAACGAGCTGGAGGTGTGGAACCGCAGGCTGGCCAAGCTGAAGAGCCTGACAGGCAGCCTTCGCTCCACCGGGTGCCTGTCTTCATCTGTTTATCCCAACATTTATTGTTACAGATATTAGCATTTACACAGGCTAAACTTAACAAAAGTAAAGCTTAAATGAACGTTAACGCTTAATGGAAGTACAGGATGACCACGTGCTTGTAAAATACACCAGCAGCACTGAGCTGCAACACTTGCTTAAAATGGATTTGGGTGACTTGACCTCTGTCTTTAAGTCGTCATACACTGTAGCACATATGTGATGTCGCCTTGTTTCCTTCAACAGGAAACAGAGCAACGTGTCAATAGCATCAAGTCCTGACACGTGTAGAAATGAAAGAAATCTAAAGGAGGGGCGTTGTCAGAAATCCAGGCACTGTCTACAGCATAAAATCTTCCAGGCCAGTGTCTTCACCCTGTTGGCCACAGTGGCTTTCTGGTGAGGTGCCATGCTGCCTGCTCTTCCAGCTACGCAATACGTGTTACAGTATGAGGAAATTAACAAACTCCTTCATTTCAGCGTCATCTCTCTCACCGCTCTCTACCTACTAAATCTGAAGGAGGAGGACATCGATGTCTTTCCAGGCAACAGGTAAAAGCACAGTATTTTTCATTTTTAAAATTCCACTGGACAACATATATATAAGTCCAAGTTATGTCAGGAAGATGCCAGCACAGTCTCTAGACATAGACCCTGAGCTGATTTGGGATGAACTGGACAAAAAGAGTGAAAATGAAGTGAGAAGAAGGAGAAACAGGAGGAGAAATACAAGGAGCCTGTTAAAGAAATCTAAACCAAAGGAGAATGAAAAACTGCTAAAAAGAAGATGACATAGAAGGAAAAATGTAAGAAAAAATAAGGAAGCCAATGAAAATAAACAATAGTAGGACGATAAAGAAGAACACTATATAAGGAAAGAAGATTTTACGAGTTGTTGCCAACATTTTCAGCCCACACACACAGCACCCATTGATAACACTGCAGTTCTGTAACAACCACATCGTGTTTGTACTTTTTACTTTATTTTAATTCATTTTTTGGTCTTCTAGCAACAACAGCACAATTCCTCTGTACACCCCATCCTGGACCAGCCAAGGTAATCCACGCCATATTATTAGTACATATTGTCGTTACACATCCAGTAATGTGCACATCGACATGCTTTTTATTTATTTTTTTATCCAGAGTGAGCATGGAACAATAGCAATAATGAACAAGTTGTTAATAACAAGTTAATTCATCTGTTGATTCACACTGACATCTTCTAACTTGGCTTCATCCTGTCACGACTCTAAATACAAGGCAACATTTAAATGTTTAAATAGGTTGATCTGCATTTTCTCTCTTCCAGTCCCACAAACCACTTCACCTGGTCCTCAGCTGCCAGATGTGGACTTCTGTGACCTGCTGTACTGTGATCAGGTGTATTGTTGCCCTTCGACAACGGGAGGCAGCACTGACCCCAACTTCACCACCACTGAATCAGCAGAAAAGTCTGATTTGACAGGTAGTAAGATGCCCGTCCGTTGCATTTAGCAGTAGACGAATAGAGTCACACGTAGCACTGCTGTCAGTGCCTAAACCTGCACATTGGCTGGATTTCACAATTACTCCAACAGGGGAAGATGATGCTGTGGTTTAATAAACACTGTGTTCTTCCTCTACAGAAACAAAGGAAACGCTTTATCGCAAGCTGAAAGGTGCTGGAGACTGTGAGTGTTTGCTTTCAACTTCTTACACTGAGAGGCTGTTTGACTGGGGGGGGCACACCTTCTGATTGATCATCAGAGCAATTCGGTAGCCATATTGTTGTTTACAGCCACCGTTGATCATAACTGGCCCAAGATGCTGTGTCTATAACCAACCACCAGCAGATTTAAGTTAAATTTACTACAAATACACACTCAACATATCAAATCAGCCCCGGGTGAAAATGGTCGTCTCTTCCTTGTCGACATGTGCCTTTGCCATCAGCCGTACTTTTAAACAGCTCATTTTCCACCATTATCCACTAGCTTTAAAGCTGCAGACCGTGAAAAGACACACACACACACACACACACACACACACTCTGTTTAAATTAAAATAACAGGGATATAATTTTTTTATTTTGTATGTCGAAAGTGCAGGCTTCAAACTCTACGGCAGTTTTTGAATGGTTTCTATAGGCCAAGAAACATCACAGTTATAAATTAATCATGTGTGTTTAATTGCACACGCAAGATGCTTCTTGCGATGCTTCGTCTTGAATACATTCAAATATATATTACATTTTTTCTTTCATTTTGCTGGAACACAAAATCCCCCCTGTCGCAAATCTGCTGATGTCAAGCTCAGCACAAAGATTGTTTCTTGTGTGGTTATACATCTAATGTGTTATTACAGTATGTCAAAATGAAAAATGCACAGGTGAGTTTGTGCTGACAAAATATAAAAGAAAAACCTAAATAAATCTGAAACATTGCAATGACCATGAGCGAGCAACAATAGACTGATTTAATTCTGTGTCTCTGTCAGGGACAAACACCAGCATCCACTCCTTCATGATTAAAGAGAACCAGCAGGTTATTGACAGCAAATACTGTGAAAAAGATGAATGTGGGTAAGTGAAGGAAGAAGGAATGTAAAGTCCACCTGAATTAACGGTGTGCACCTTAAAAACTAATTTCACGATGAAGCATTAGTTTTAATTCCTGTCCTTGCCCGTGTCCTGTACACTCACTCAAATCCGACTGTGGTCTGATGAGTCCCTTTTGGGTTTGTGATCTGATGCTGTTTGATTTGAGTCATTTACACATGACGCTCTTTCGATAAGAGGATGATTAGACGTCCTGCCCCACCCCACCCCCACCTCCACCCGGTTAATGAACAGCTTATGTGAAAGTCCTCAGTCATAATTTTGGTGCATTTATGATCTTGTTGTCTGTCCTTCAGGCCTGGGAGATACGTCTACAGAGTTCCCATCAGCCAGTTCGTCCCAGTCAACATGAGAGTCACTCTTCTTATGAAGTAAGTTTCAAAACTGTCAACGGACACACACACACACACATACAACTTGATGGAGTAGTGTGAACTCAAATTTAGAGTTAATTTGTTGACGCACCTTTAAAACGTCTGTTATAACGAACACTTAGCTAACTTCTTGTAGACAATATGAACTTTCATGGTACTAAAAGAGTATGAAGAACTGGGGACCCAGTATCAATCTAAACTTAATTAATACTACAAAGTTCATACAGATTAGTGCAATTCAATATTTAAATATAAATACAATAAATGAAAACCGGTTATAAAATATGGGGGTGAAAAGGTGGTTTTAAGTTTGTGTGTGTCTGTGTGTGTAGTTCTACAGAGCTGTTGGTCGTCCATCTTTGCAGTTTCGATGAGTCTGCTGCCTGCTCTGCTCCGCTGGATAAAAGAACAGTAACTGGGATTAGATACCCATCAAACACACAGGTTAATATCGACCTCCTTTTTCATTGTGATCACGTGTTCTCTGCACCTCTTACACTGATGACTGGAAACGGTTCCTTTACTTTACGAACATTCTCACGTTGAACGATCTCTTGTTTGGGGTCTGGTGGGGATGGTCCATACAGGATTTTAACATCATGTGGATGTGGTGTGGGTGTGTTACATACCTGGTTCACTGATGGAGGCATGTTCTCCTGGGAGTCTTGGGTCCTCCCCTTTCCCGTGGACCTACCTAAGCATTGTTACTGACCTCTTTCAGGGGGATAACACACCCTGCGAAACTGCAAAAACGGTTCAGTAAGCATTTGAGGAACAGCAATTAATTTAAAGTGCTGACTTGACCTCCACGTCCTCTGGATCTCAATCCAGTCGAGCATCTGTTCCGTGTTCTGGAAAAACAAGTCCCTTCCAGTATATAGGACTTTGAGGATTTGCAACTAACAGCCAGGTGGCAGATTCCACAGCTTCAGAGATCTGTTGAAGTCCGTGTCTTTACATGTCGGGGCTGTTTTTGTGGCAAAAGGAGGTCGTAATGTTATGGCTGATCAATGTGTAAATAAGTTGAATTAAAGAGTAGATTAAGACTATAGCAGAATCACTGCGCTCCTACCTGTATTTCCTGCATTTATTCAGATGCTCCTTTTCCCAAAGAGACGAATCGTCCTGCTGAGGTTTAGTGTTAATATGTTTTAAGCCTTTGTTGAATGAGCTCAGAACTTGTGTGTGTGTGTGTGTGTTTCTACAGGGCGAACATGAATGGCCTCTGCACGTAGCTCGTCTTCATCACAGCTCGTATCATTTCCGCTCCACTGTTGCTGTAAGCAAAGAACTTTTCTCTCTTATTGTATCAATTAACAGTATTTTTCTGCTGCTTGTTTGATTAAATGTATGATAACTGTATTTGTTTTGTTTAAACTGTAAGCTATGTTTGTATGTAGAAATACAAGGAGTGTGTGTATATGTATATATATGTATGTATGTATATATGATTGTGTGTGTGTGTATGTAGATATATGTATGTATATAGAAAAACGGTAGCATAGTTCTTTAATTTGTGTTTTCTGGACCAATACCCTTGTGGCTCATATTAGGTAAAGACCATTTTTTTATGTTTTCAAAATAACTATATCATAATTGAAGTGCTTTTGTCTGTCCAGGGTCAGGCAGACTGCAGTACTGACCGTCACTACGAGGGGGCGCTCTTCACCGACTACCACTTCCACTTCTACAGACGCTGCACAGACTCGTACGCACATTTAAAGACGACTAACCAAACGTTTTAACCCACTAAGCACAAACGTAGTGTTTCCTTTTCACACTGAGCAGACTGCCGTTTATTTCGTCTTATGTTTTTTTGTGTGTGTGTTTTGTTATAAGCTGCGAATGCATTTTTACTGTGAGAAAAGTCACTTTTCCTGGTTCCCGGTGGAAGGCACTCAGCTCAGACGAGCTCTTCGGTTTGTCCTCCTTCCCTCACGCCCATTTTTTTACGCTGTGAGGAAACCTTCCGCTTAAACTGATGAATAAGAGCTCACCCTTGGCCCTCCATAGCAATATCAGAAATTTAACTCAAACTCAAGGATCTTGTCTGATTGTGATAGCAATGTTATAAAATATGTAAATCTACAAGGTTCATTTGAAAAATGATATTAAACAATATTAATATATCATCAGAGAAACAACTGCCAGTGCTTAGACATCATACAGTCGATGAACCCAAGAGACTTTTTATTGAGTTGAACTGCTCGGCTTTGTGTAAAATACTAATAAACTGGGAGCTACTTTCATAAATACTGTCTGATAAATAGTTTGTGAGTCGGTTTCCTTTCAATTTCCACTTATAGCCGAACCCAATCTGAACCTATCCCTGATTTGCCAGACACTCTCAACTGCCGCTATATGTGTTAATGTTGTTTCATCAAACGGGTTACGGTTATACGAGGGAAGCTGAAGAAGCACCTTTGTGGATGTCAGGAGAAAGAGCAGTCGTCCACCAATTCTGTCAGGGGTCAAAGCGTCTTGGAGCAGGACACAGAATCACACTTTTTGTGAATGAGTGTCACTAAGGAATGAAAGCACTGAATGAGTTGGTGGGGGCGGTTTCCCACTGACTGACTCTGATCGGACATACAGTATGTGATCAACACAACTCCTTTATCTGTGTCCATCTGCTTTTTCATCCATCCATTATCTGTCACTACGTGTCCAGGGCGGGAAACCCATCCCAGTGCCAGTGTCTACCCTGGACTTTTTTTTTCTCCCTTGGCTGGGATTTCTTTAACAGTCTCTCTTTCTTTCTGTCTTTCTTCTCTCAGTCTTTCCTTCTTTGCTCTAAGTTTCTGTCGTCCTTTTTTTCTGCCATTGCACCTGTTTGCTCCAGTGTTGGACTTTAAAATGCACACGCAGCAGATCACCTCTCCCATCCTCCTGTTGTAGTCTTTTCTAAATATTTAGCCAAGGTCATGACCTTTTCTTTACCTTCACAGAACCCTTAACAAAGTGCACTGCGTTTCTGTACATTTTATTGTGTTGTAGATTTAATACCACATGGACAAAATTCACAATGCTCTGAGTCTCCACAGTAAAACATTCTAAATCATTAAATAGAAATGTCTTTTTGACAACAATATATCTAAGGTATTTTCCGATGTTTTGCTGTGAAGCCCAGCTGAAGAGAAACATACACTCACACACACACACACAAAGTGATGACTAATTCAGGTGGAGGTGGTGCAGCAGAAACCCTGAACTAATGAGGTGTCTGAGACAAACGTCTCAGCTGAACAGAGGAAGGTAAAGTTGCAGGATGGAAACAAAATCCAAAAACCCACAAACACACACACAGGGATGAACATCCAGCCCATTGTGAGTATCTGCATCTTCATTTAAGTGTTTAATAATGTGACTTTAGGTGCAAAACTTCATTGACAAATTTTCTGCAAAAAGGTTCAAACTGAAAAATTGAAGTATGAGAACATTTCTGAAAAAAATTACATTTTATATATATATATAATTTTATTTTTTATTTTTTTGCCGATGTAATTCTAATTTCAGATTGTTCTACTGACTATATTTTATTCTCGGAAACTGATGATGGATTGTTTCTAACAATATCTTAAGTTATAAAAAGTTCTTTCAGAAAACAGTGAGACTGTGAGTTCTGCATTTACCAGAATCACAATCACAGATTTTTATATAAACTGCTCTAATTTGTTATTTTGACATTTTTACAGGGATTTTTTGTGTGTGGTTACAATATGTTGTTGTATTGACCATAAATCTGTTTTGTATTTTATTTGTTAGGCCTGTTCTTAAAGGCTCTGTAAACTCTGGATTTCTACTTGTATTTTCCCAAAATGACTTAGTATTTTAAGGATAATTGTGTGATTTGCTAAACAATATAAAATCTGTATAATTGAGCTTTGAAATCATAACTTACTTCAAATAGGATATTTGAGGATTACTACATAAACACGTGATGGCTCTGTTTTAGGTCAATTCTTGTGCACAGGTGAAAGGTTTGTCAGTATAAAATGGGGAAAAATGACAAAAACAGTCCACTGCAGAGTCCACGATGTTTTCTGTAAAGAGGAACAAATACATTATTACATGTTGTCTCTTACCAAGCCAGTGTCACCCTGTGCACTACAAATACCACAGCTTTGCACTTTCAAAATACGTAGGGCTCACGGTTCCCTTTGTGAGCCTACGTTTAAACCTGTATCAGCTGTCAGATTCTGAAGCGCCATGAGAGCAGGGTTTGAAAAGGCTGGTTCATTAATCGAGTTGTGAAGAGACGGACATGTGTTAATCCTCCTCCATTCAAAATCAGGGTCTAGTTTGAGTCGGATGTGGATGTTAAATGAAATGAACGGCAGGGAGCAGAGAAAGCACCGAGAAGCAGGAGTCGGTGTCCAGGGGTCAATCTAATGGAGGCAAGGGGTCTGACGGAAGAACTGTGTGCAGATTGAGAATGTGTACGACATCCTGTGTCCAAATGTCACAGGCAGTGACGTGTGTGAAATGATTAACGTTATGATGTTTCCGTCCTGACAAACACCTGGATTTAACTGACATGTTGCACCAACTAAAGACGTCGTCGCTCTGCCTGAGAGTGAGCGTCACCACATACATTTTTAATTCTTTCTTTAAGGGCCCTTCATGTAAATGTTCATCTGAACTTAACAAAACCAGGTGTAACGTTTCCAGGTCCGTACAGGTAACTAATCACTACTCAGCTGTCTGTGTGTGTGTGCAGTGGTGTCGCCTGTCAGCTATGACTGACAGATGTCTCCTGTCACCATGGTAACTGTTGTTGAGGGAAACTGTCTCTCTGCTCCTGAATCTCTGAGAACATGTAATTAAGTGATACTCTATCCTGTGTGTGTTTGTCTGTGCTGCAGGGCATGATGGGAGCTCGGCAGCTCTCTCAGATTAAGGAGGAGTCCAGCAGCAGAGAACACAGGTACTGGGACCAACACAGAGTGGACGTTTCCACGTCAGGAGCAAAGTAACACAGCATCCTTTTATGTAATTGTGTCCTGGCGTCGGTCGCGTGTCCCTGCTTTTATAAAAACTGAACTCATAACAGTTGTATTAACCCTTGGTTTGTTCTCCTCGGCCTCCTTCCCTTCCCCTGACTCGCTCCTCTGCTCCCCGCTATCAGATGCTTTCCCACGGTCATTCTGCAGGTAGATCATTGTCTTCCTCTGTCCGCTTTCATGGATCCAACCCCAGAACTGGACATTTTACTGGACTCTCATGGTTTTCACTGGGGCTGATCACAGGATTTTTGGTTTGGATCTCTCAACTTCTGCATATTCACTGTTGCAGACTCAAGGGTCCACATCTGTAAATATTGCACTACCCTGGTGTCCATTTTGGGACCAGTGTCATATTTACCAGTGTCTCATCATTCGCAGACGACACTTTTATTCAACACTTTGGTTGGACTTTTCATTTCCTCTGGGAGAAACTATGCAGACATATAAGAAACTGCACGACCTTCTGCGTCCACCATTCTAGTCATTACTTTACTGTTTTGGCAGGCTGCAGATTTCCAAATGCACCTACCTGGACACATGAAGGACCCTGCAGCACAGTCCTAAAACGTGTAATTATGTGTATTTATGAGTGCATGGAAACACTGCTGCTGTCTGCAGAGAAACTGGAACCTCAGTCTGGAGCTGATCAATCTGATAACTGTGTGTGTGTGCAGCTCTCCACTGAAGTGGGACCTTGGCTAAAGGATACGTTACCGTGATCCGACCCGACTATAAACAAATCTGAATAGAAGCAGGTTTACATGGATGAGATAGTGTGTGTGTCTGTGTATGTGTGTTCATTAGCTGTATCAGCACACAGATGCTGCTCAACAAGTTTACAACAGGGTGGAGTGAAACATGAACTCAGTACTTTTCCCTCTCTCCCTCTGTGTGTGTCAGCACCTGTTTCCTTCCTCCGATCGTCCCTCAGCAGCAGCAGTCGGGCAAAGCACAAAAACCAGGAGCGCACAAGGTGGACAGACAGGAAGTGAAGCACCTTGTGGTTCTGCATGAGCAGCGGAGGAGCCTGGAGGATAACAACAGTCTGCTGGGGGAGGTAAATCCGCTGAAGCATGTAGTCCGCACACTGACACGTCGATGAACAGAACTAATCTGCAACAATGTTGTTTTTAAATGTTAGTTTTTGTAGAAATGTCTGTCGTCGTTTTAGCACTGTGATCCCAGAGGGACGTCGTTTCGTGTCACTCTACACAACTGTTTAGGATTGAAATGACAGTAAAAGACCTTGAAAATAAACCAGCTGAAGCTGAAGGGAAACTGAGTTGCTCCGTTCTAATCATTTGCTGCTTTTCTCTGTTTTGGTATATTATTGGATGTTCAATATCTTTGGGTTTCTGACTGTATTAGTGACACAAAAGCAATTTGTTCATGTGTCTTTGTGTTCTGTACAACACACGTGATCTGCATTTTTAATCACTTCAAAGACCAAACAAACTGCAACATGTCCAGCATTTACTGTGTTTTATCACATATTTTACTTTGTGCATTTTGTGTTTTATGGTAGTTGCAGATTGTGTTGTCCACCGTGCTATGTTTGTTAAAGTTCCACTACACCCTTATTTTTAGACATAAGGAAAGACTGTCATATGACACACACTGTCACATTAGTGACCTTCCCAACACATTTCATGTTAACTTTTTAAAATCGTTCCGTTTGGATTCAAAAGCTGCTCGGTGAATCTGAACCAAAGCGCAGAAGTTTCCGATTCATCGTTTCTACGTTAACTGTAGATCTGCAAATGTGGAACACGGGGGGGAAATTTGGGTCATGACAAAATACACTCACTGGTCACTTTTTTTAGGTACGCCTGTACATTTCCCGCCTCATTCATTTTAAATATGAAAGCCAAAACATTACGGCTACAGAATCAACCAGTACGACTCCACATCCCACTTTGACCTCAATAACAGAATTATCATCTTGCTGAGAACATAAAACAGTATAAAAGTAGAATTCATGGCTGCTGTATTGGACTGGATTAAATTGTACAGGTACCTAAAAAGTGGCCTGTGGGTGTGAATTCATTATGAAGGGAAACGTGGCTGCACTGAGCTGAAGAACATACATCATCTGCACAATGTACATTTCAGAATTGGATTCAAATGTTGATTTCCTCTTCAGCTGAACACCAAAAATGACGTGTGCATGCTCTGATGTTCACTATATACATTAGGGACTTTAAAGAAAGTTTTTCAAAAGAAAGAAAACATCATTGTAACCTTCATTTGAGGGTTGCCAGCCTCTGTTTTTAACAATGTGTGTTTTTCAGTTGGGTCGTATCGAGGCCGAAATTCGTCTGAATGTTGAGAGGCAGCAGGAAGCTGAATCCCACCGTCAAAGGGAGAACAAGTTGCTCTGGCAAAGCCTCCTTTACCTGAGCCTCAGCCAGCGTGTCACCAAGTACGGAAACACTGTCAAACACCTACAAGTGTAAAAATTCAGAGTGTGGCTATGAACTGATTTCCAAGGTCATCTGTGAATTATTTCTGTCACATTAAATGCATGATACACTAGGTACAACCTGGGATCAGTCTTTATTTCCATCAGCACCTGACGACTAAAATCTGATGCCTGTTTTCATCCCCGACAGACCCTGGATCAGCAGCTACTTCAGGATGTTCCCCATGCACATCTACTGCTTACCAATCCAGACTGTCAATCACAAAGGCAGGAGGCGGGGACTGAAGCAGAGGAGATGAGGATGAAAAGTGAAATCTATGGTTATTGTTTTTTACCTGAAAAAGAAAATGGATTCAGATTGTGCAGGATTTGTAACAGTGATATTTGTGTACGGTGATAATAATACTTTAACATATGTAGGAATATTTCTTTGGCATATTTTGAAATGTATTCCTTTTGTAAAATCACTGGAGTGTGAACGCCTACCGTTTGCTTTGTATTGCTAGTCAATAAAGGGTGAATTTGTGTTGGAAATGCCATGCATTTACAGCATTTACAGCGATTTTGCACTCGAGCACAGTTGCTTTACTTTCGCCTGGATATTGATTTTTGTGTTGGGCCTGTTCTTTCAACCTGCTACATGATCTGAGCCGCACTTGACTCTTGAAACTCACCCCACGCAGTCGGAACAGACGCTGGCGGCCCTGAACGCAGCAGCACGTCTCTACGTGATTACGTCACTCCATCGTGAAGCCTTTCTTCTGTGTGCGTGCGAGGCTTCGTCCCCTGAATCGCAGACATTATGGTGAGCTTTTCCTTTTATTGTCTCTTCAAATCGTAAAGGAGCAGTTCGAATAGATCGTTGGATTCATATATGTCATCGAGGTGAAAACAATCTCATCGGAACCCAGTGTAGAACCCAGTTCTACCCGTGGCTAACGTTTAGCTTCCTGAGTAGCGGTGCTACCCGGCGAGCAAGCACATGGGCGTCATGAATGCGCTAACGGCTAAGCTAACCGTTTCACCGCAGCTTTCTGAGTAATAACAATAAAATAACGATAGTTGTATCAGCTGCCCTGCATTAATATTTAATAACGCAACAATTATGTGTAAGAAGTCACTAGCTGCGGGTTTGACCCTGCTTGTGGACATTCTTTTCAGCTAGCCTGTTAGCAGGGTAGTTTAGCATGTCATCAGCCCTTCTTGGCAGTCAGAGACGAAGAAATTGGCGATTGCGGACTTTATTGCAAAGACCTACAAACAGAATATGAGGAAATTGTTGCTTGTCCACTACGTCACTGTGAAGTGTCACAGCTTCCGGGAGCTTCCTGCTTGTTTTTAACGTTTGTCTTTATAGTTTGTCTAAAAGCTTCTAGCGGTTTCTATGATGTCAGGGGCGGGGCCGAAAAACGCCGTCACGTCTAAGCTGCAGCACTTTTATTTATTGTGCAGTAATCCTTGTTTTGTTTTATTATATGATTTTTCCATATGACCGTATGGTTTGCATTTTTACTCATCAAAAACTAAATATCACAAAAGGGAGATGAACATACAGGAAGAAACCCGAACCCATCTCAATACAAATTTTCATTTTTTTACTCAAGCTCTTCATTAATGAAACTTACTTTTGATGTGGACCTTTCTGTCTGTGTTACCTGATGATATCAGGTTTATGACTTAAATGAGTGTCCTGAGAATTGCCAGAAGAACGTGCCAAAAAAAAAAAAAAAGCCTGCTGGGTTCTGTGAACCAATAAAGTTTTTTTTTTCTTATGGTAGATGAGAACATCACTCATAACCAGGGTAACTGTATACATCAAGATTCTAACAGCTGGTGCCTCAAAAACTCTATTGATATTGTTGCATATTTTTTAGTATGACAATTTAAAATAAGTCTTAAACATTGAGTTATTGGGAGCAGAACTAACAGCTCCCTAATGACTAAATATCGACTGGGAAAAAATGTGCGTTTTTGTCCCTAGACTAAAACTATATCAAAATAGGTGTCCAAATTAATACTGTCTGTGAGCCGAAATGAAATTGATTAATGAGTCCAGCTGTAGATTATTTGATGTCTCTCTCTTTGCAGGCGTCCTTATCAATGGCCCCGGTCAACATCTTCAAACACGGAGCTGATGAAGAGAAAGCAGAAACCGCACGACTGGTGTGTTGCCTCGGGATTACATTTTTGCCTTTGGCCTGAATTATGTTTTAAAATTCTACCAATGAAGATTTAAATAATCTGTTTGTGTTTGTTTTCTGCAGTCCTCCTTCATTGGCGCCATCGCCATTGGAGACCTGGTGAAGAGCACGCTAGGGCCGAAGGGAATGGTATGTATTTTTCAAACCCTCCGGTACTGTTTTCTTTTTATAGTTTGCAGAACCGTAGCTCGCCATTGGTTCTGATACAAAGTGTTACAATGAGTTGGTCAAATGCCTGAAGAAAATACAACTCGTAACTCGTTTCTTAATTTTTCTCTGCAGGATAAGATCCTGCTGAGTGGAGGGAAGGGCAGTACAGTGACGGTAACCAATGACGGAGCAACCATCCTGAAAGCCATCGGAATCGACAACCCTGCAGCCAAAGTGCTGGTTGGTAAGTGAGATACAGTGTAATGGGAACGATTAAAGAAAAAAATGTCTACAAACAGCAGAGGCTGTTTTGCAGGAATAAATAACGCTGTATTTTCTCAGGTTGTGTGTTCCCCGTTTGAGGTTCTTTTTTCTTCTTAAAACGCTTCATATAGTTAACTTGGTCTAAAGCCTAAAAGTGTGTGTTTGGTTTTGGTTGGGTAATTGTCTCGTTAGTCTAGCTCCAAAGAGAATCACTATATTTAATCATTCATTCATATTTAATGAATCATGCATTGAAAAAAATAAGTATAGAATTAGGAAATATTGCTACAGTTATAGAAAGTTTAAAAGCAGTAAAGGATAGTATGATAGAGATAAATTGAGTAATCTTACAATGACCTCGTCACACCTTGCATAAGTCATTTCTTAATTCTGTTTGTGTTTTCAGACATGTCCAAGGTTCAGGACGATGAAGTTGGGGATGGGACAACCTCTGTCACTGTGCTGGCTGCTGAGCTGCTCAGGGTAAAGACCTGTCAGTCTTTCAATATGTGACATTTTAAAGGGACCTTTTGAGCAGCATGTTGTCCAAGAACAGAAGATTATCTTTAAGTGTTGCTGTCGCTGTTGCAGGAGGCCGAGCTTCTGATCGCTAGGAAGATCCACCCACAGACCATCATTTCTGGGTGGAGGAAGGCGACACAGGCTGCCAGAGAGGCTCTGAAAGAGACTGCTGTGGACCACAGGTGAGACTGCAACTGTTTTAGCACCGCGTATCGTATCAATCATATCTGTCAAGTCTGACAGATAACAGTCCACATGATCAATCCCAAAACATTTAGTTAAACCAGTCTCTGTGTGTCCTCCTCCTTTGTCGTCCCCTCTGTCTTGACAGCAATGATCCGGCTCGTTTCCAGGAGGATCTGCTGAACATTGCCCGGACCACACTGTCTTCCAAGCTGCTGACTCACCACAAAGACCACTTCGCCCAGCTGGCTGTCAACGCCGTCATGAGGCTGAAAGGCTCCGGGAACCTGGAGGCCATTCACATCATCAAGAAGCTGGGGGGAAGCCTGACAGACTCCTACCTGGATGAAGGTGAGGGCACAGGAAGTCATGACCACCCCTTCCCAACCCCATCCATCTTTCGCCTCCAATTGGCTATTGTGTGTTTGTGCTCTGTGCAGGTTTCCTGTTGGACAAGAAGATTGGAGTGAACCAACCCAAGAGGCTGGAGAACGTCAAGATCCTGATTGCCAACACTGGCATGGACACAGACAAGATCAAGGTACATGTTGCTAACGTCTCACTGAGACTTCAGCATCTGCTGCAGCTTTGTCTGCCTGAAACTAACAATAAAAGGAAATCTCTACTTGTATTTAACTGGAAACTGTTCAACATAAGACTTCAGAGCGATCAGAGTTTTTCTTCACACTTTTTACTTTTTGACTGCAAACTGAGTCTATTTTTGTCTGCCTCAGATTTTTGGCTCCAGGGTTCGTGTCGACTCGACGGCGAAGGTCGCAGAGATCGAACTTGCAGAGAAGGAGAAGATGAAGGAGAAAGTCGACCGGATTCTGAAGCACGGGATCAACTGCTTCATCAACAGGTACAAACAGATTTTACATCAGTGTTTATAGAGACGTGAGGACAAGTAGAATGTTGATGTTGTACATCATGATGTGGTCGTTCATTTTGTCCGCAGCGGCTTTTACTCTTACATGATGCATTTTTATCGTGGCATAAATAAGAGAAGTAACAAATCACTTCATTCACCCAATCTGTCATCAATTATCATGCCCATCATAAATTTTAATTTCTTAGTGTGATTTATAGTCTGCGTGGCAGCACTACTCTCTGACCTTACACCTGTGAATCAGAAAAGGAAACCCTCCCAAAAGAAATGTTTGAAGGGGACAATGGAAGAAATGTCATTCAGAACACACACACAAGCCTGGAGCTTAGGAAAGCACGACAGACCTTTAAACTGTTGCCTGAACAAATAATTTAAACACTAATCAATGCTTAAAATAATCCTTGCAGCCCATGGATAACAGGGAACAGTCAGCGTTAGAATAATGAAAGCAATAAGTCCGTTGTCCACTGGGGGACGCTGTTGTTCAGCCAGGAAACCAGTGACTTGAAGCTGCTTCTCTGCCGGGACAAACTGTGTCACTCTGGTGAATTTTTTCTCTTTACAGACAGTTGATCTATAATTATCCAGAGCAGCTGTTTGCTCAGGCCGGGGTCATGGCCATCGAACACGCCGACTTCGCTGGAGTCGAGCGCCTCGCCCTGGTCACCGGTACGTACACAAACACACGTCAGCGTGTGGTCACCAGGAATTGGTTGAAAATAAGTCAAGGTCTAGTTACGGAAGATTCACATCATCCAAACAATAAGTAGATTTTGGTAACCTCTCTTAAGCATCAAGTATTTTGTTAAATAATATTCAATTTATTAAAGTTACAAAAACAACTAGACACCATTTTATTGCTCATTGGCTTGTTAAAGTCAAAACCGGACACCAGCTTGTTTATTTCAGAGTAGTGCAAACTCCTAAGTTTAGCCTGTCTTGTCCATTCCATCCTTCACCTCGTGTATTTGAAGCTGGGTTGTTTAGATACAGCCATGATTCATTTTCCAGGCAGCACCTTTGCAGAAGGAGAGGAGTGGACAACACCTACGTTATAAAAAGCCAGAACTCAAACTGACTCGATGTTTTAATTTGAGGAATGTTGATATTGTTTCCGTCTACGTCTGCTTTTCATCTTTTCAGTGATGTTAAGGGCACAGGATCTGTATGATCAGAATTCAAAATAATATGACATTTTTTTTCTGTTGCTCCTGACCAATATTCAAAGACTGTTAGTTTCAAGTGGGTGGAAATGAGATTGTCTCAGATGTAAGATCTGTGTGTGTGTGTATGTGTATGTGTTTAGGAGGAGAGATTACCTCCACCTTCGACCACCCAGAGCTGGTGAAGCTCGGTCACTGCAAACTGATCGAGGAGGTGATGATTGGAGAAGACACCCTGATCCACTTCTCAGGAGTGGCCATGGGTACGAATACGCACTAGCCCGCACGTTGCTGTGATGTTAGACTGTGTGCAGCTTTTACTTTAACCTCGAGCCCTCCTCTACCTCTCAGGTGAGGCCTGCACCGTCGTGCTGAGAGGAGCAACTCAGCAGATTCTGGACGAGGCCGAGCGCTCGCTGCATGACGCTCTGTGCGTGTTGGCTCAGACCGTGAAGGAGCCACGCACCGTCTACGGAGGAGGTACAAACACACATGCACACAGCGAATCGTCAACACACAGGTTCCTAAAGTAGTCGTTTGCGGTTAGTCGGAGTGTATTCATCTGTGCTGCTGACCTGTCGTCATCCAAAAACAATTCAATCAGCCAGACTCACCACTTGACTGTGCGACACTTGTTTGAGAGATTTGCAGGGTGGTGAAGTAGGCAGGAGTGGACTGCTCTGGCACAAGATCTGTTGGAATATTTGTTAGCAATCTCTCAACCAATGAGTGAAGAAGCATGTTGCTCAGTGGAATGGTGTATCTGACTGAAATGTTTTCATCAGTTTTTTGAACAAACGGAAATGAAAAACATTTATTTTATTATTTCACTTGATATGAAGCTAATAGTTCTTCAGTGACACGTTCGTCTTCATCAGCTTGTTTTGTGAGCGTATAGAAATAATTTTATTGCAGTCTTGAAAAGGAAACTGGCCCTAATCTGCCCCCCATACATGTGACTCACCTCCCCACCAGGCTGCTCAGAGATGTTGATGGCCAAAGTGGTGACGGATCTGGCCAACAGGACGCCAGGAAAGGAGGCGGTCGCTATGGAGTCTTTCGCCAAGGCCCTGAGGATGGTACAGAGCGACCCTTGTCTGTTTTCACCTTTGTGCTTTAACTTATGGAGACTTTTTATTCTACGCTTGAGGTTTTTATAACATCAGTTCAGTAGAAAATTATCAGCATGTTTTTGTTTGTGATTATTTTCTGAGTCGTAATTATTATTAATCATCTCTGTACAGTCAGCAATATTTACAAATGTTTTGGTCTGTAGCTAGATGCCCATTCGCTGCAGATTCACATGCAGCGTTCCCTGGTTACTGTAAGCCTGTGCACAGCAGCTACACTTCTCTTTGGAAGCATGGCTCACGGATTTAACTGCAAAGTGATGTTTGTGTTTCTACTTAAACTGTCTGAATTTAAGTAGCGTAAAGCGACTCACTCATTTGCCTACAGACCACTGTGAGCTACAGCTGTATTTGGACTGTGCTGCATCTCATTATCTCTGCCTAAAGCCAGATACACCACTACCTTCACTGTCTGCAAACTTTTGTCCTGCACGTGTTGGTCAGAAACCTGGTTACATGTGTGCAGAGACATTTATGTTCTGACATCTACGTTCTCATCACAGTAACCAGGTTTCTGTTGACCATCAGACAGTTTAAAGTTGGAATCAACGGGTTGTTCTGCTGTTCTCTCATCCAGCTGCCGACCATCATCGCTGACAATGCCGGTTATGACAGTGCCGACCTAGTGGCTCAGCTGAGAGCTTCACACCAGGAGAACAAGACCACGTTTGGCCTCAGTGAGTCGCGTGACACAAAAACACAACATCTAAAGAAATGGCAAATGTTAGCTTGTTCAGAGTAAGGGAGGAGGCGTTCATAACGTGACCTGAGTGCTACTTGGAATATTAGTTGGTACACTCACCGACATTATCCCTCAGCCTCTATAATAAGCAGGATTAATAAAATCCAGCATAATGCCAGTATAGAGTTAACTCTGTGGTTGTGTGTCTATGTGTGTGCGCGCGCACAGACATGTCTGAGGGCACAGTTGGCAACATGGTGGATCTGGGGATCACGGAGTCGTTCCAAGTGAAGCGCCAGGTGTTGCTCAGTGCATCTGAGGCTGCAGAGATGATCCTGAGAGTCGACAACATCATTAAAGCTGCTCCAAGGTCAGTTCACCCTGCTGCACATCAGTAGCCCTGGACCCGCACAGTTTAGCCAACCCTTCATTAAACGCAACACACGCTGCAGAATCTTTCCTGACCATCTTTATTAATTCTCACAGGAAGAGAGTTCCAGACCATCACCCCTGCTAGAGGAAGAGAAGGATGAAGAGAAACTAAGGAGAGATCAGCTTCGTTATTTATCACCTCTGTGTAGTTCAGCCTGAAGAAACTCTCAGCTGTTTTTTTCTTTGTTAAAGCCAGCGTGGAAGCACTGCACAGGCTAATCGGCCAACGTTAACTGACCACCTTTATTGACTCTGCTAATGCTAGCGGGACAGAAGCGTGCCGGTGCTGTGTTGTTAGCTGCAGTCAGAGCTCTTGCCGGAAGCTGGTCACACTAACGTTGGTGCAAATATTGGAAGAACGGACGTTGGTTTTTTTGTTTACTGAAATAAATGATCCGATCGTTATCAGTAACTTTGTTTGTCCTCTTTGTTTTCTGACTTTGACTTTTTTATGTTTATGTGGAATTATTTGGAACAGGTGGCAAGTCCCTGCTGAAAAAACCCAAACTACAAGAACCACAGGAAGCATGTGGAAATGAATTAGAGATTGTAGCTGTTTCCACAAACTTTGTTCCAACTGTGTTTTTTATCAGTGTTTACTCAAACCTCAGTGTATTAAAACATAAAAAAAATGGAGACAAGTTGTATCAAAAGCGTTAAAGTGCAGAAACCCTGAATGTGAAATGATTCATGTTTATCTTAGTTTTTCCTTCCCCCTGTGTGTCCAATCTCTGGTCACTTGGCTCTGCTGTCTCATTAGGTCACAGTGACTGAACCCTCAGTGTCAACACGTCGACCGCAGCATCAGGACTTCACCTGTGTCCCGGAAACCCTCCATTATTCCCGTAGGACACAACAACACTTCACGCTGTAGGATTTACATGCAGCAGTATAGAAAATATTTAACAGGGACCAGAATGCAAGTGACAGTTTTATCTGTCTCTTTTTTAGTATTAATTAATATCTGTGAAAAGGACTTTGATTAAGTTTAGAGAGTATTAGCTAATACAACACTGTTCTGTAAAGACAAACTGAGCTTATTGTTTAGAAATATTTATGTTTAAGAATTTAGCAGTTGTGGACGGCGAGTAAGGAACAGTATTGTACTCGAGTACACATTAGGTATTTGAGTATTTCCATGTATCTGTGACTTTGCAGATGCAGATTTTAAAAAATAATCTAATCAACTAATAAAACATCTGTAAGAATACATCAACATTTGTCAGCACACAAAGTGATGAAAATCTACAGCATCAAAGTCAATGATGTTTCAAGTCCTTTCCATCAGTTATTGATGAACACTTATTACTCGCATAACACTTATGAAACAAGTTTATTTCAGAGAATATCCCTGAAGAATCACGGTGGTGATGATCTTGTAGTGGAGATTTTCTTGGGTGACGGTTGAGTTGTCGGAGGACTGAGTTCACTTGCGCCACCTTCGACCGCAGGTCGGTGCTGAGTTGTCACCTCCTCTGTGTACACATTGTTTTTCATGGTAACTGGTGCGTCAGGTCCAATCAGAGCAGAGACGATCTCAGATCAGCTCCGAGCTGCCTGACAGAGGCATAGACGGACAAACAGTCATGTGGAACCTGCTGCAACTGGGGCTTCTGGTGTTTTGGACACAGACGACTTGGGCCTTGGTCAGGTAAAAACTCACCGTTACTGATTTCAGTGAAAACGTCTTTAGACCCGTCAGAGGGCCCCTGAACAAATTAGAAATCCTGTTTGGTTTTACTGCAGGTGAAGCATCTTATGGATTTAATGTGAATGAGATTTTGTTTTGTGTGGTTGGAAATTTTAAATTGATTAATTTCTAAAAGCAATGGTCGTCAAGTTTTTAGGAGATAGTGCTGAGAGCTGGAATGAAGCTCGTCTTTAATTCAGACCCAGTTAAAGTCTGTTTTGTTGTTAGATGTATAGAACTAATAAAGTTATGATAATTTGTAAACTGGCTGCTGTAGCACGGTGTATTTAGAAATTTTAAAGGGGGCACAAGGGTAAAAACATGAATACACCTTGAAATTCAATAATTATTATGATTCATTAGCTACATATATTCACCTTAATCTTTGAATTTGATATGTTGTATTGTGCTTATTGTGATATGGTTATTTTTAACTATATTAACCTGCTACATCTTGATGTTGGTGCTGGTGATGGGGGGTTAGAAAGTCCTGTGCCGCCCCTGGTCGCCCACCTAATCTTGCCCTTGGCTGGTTGAAGCTTCATGCTAAGCTAAACTAACAGTCTGCTGACGCTGAACTCTCACTCCCTTCAGGGTTCCTCTGAGGCAGGTCCGTTCGATTCGTTCACAGCTGCGAGCCGAAGGCCAGCTGGATCAGTTTTTGAAGGACCACCGCCCCGATATGTTTAACCGGCGCTATGCTCAGTGCTACCCGCACGGTACGACTTCACTAAGGCTCGGACACTCGAGTGAGAAAATCTACAACTTTATGGATGTAAGAACAAACACGCTGACTGAAGGTGAAGATGTTGCTGGTTTAAAACCCTCAGCTTCTGAGAAAACCCCCTCTAAGATCTGCTACTGATGTGCTCCTGAGCAAGATGTGAAACCCCATCCACATTTCAGGGGATTTTTCTTACCCATTATTTAGACTGCCAGGCTCTGTAGAGTCCAGCTGAGAACCCAAAGCTGGAGGTGGAGGCTCTGGCGTTAAATGAGGGTGATGTGCCTTGCTCAGTGACGGCACATCTTCAAATGAACCCAAAGCCAAACTAGCACGACCTCACGCTGTGTGTCTGTTGTGTGTCAGGCTCAGTATTACGGCGAAATCAGTTTGGGGACTCCAGAGCAGAACTTCTCTGTGGTTTTTGACACGGGCTCATCCGATCTCTGGGTGCCGTCGTCTTACTGCGTCAGCCAGGCCTGCGGTACCACATCACACAACACACCACAACGCTCGTCTGTGTGTTTAAGTTTGTATCTGGCAGTTATGGGTCAGGACTGCCTGACTCAGGTTCCATGTGTCCCTGACTGATAATAAGTTCAAGGTCTACCTTTGTGTGTTCCTAGCGTCACACAGGAATTTCAGAGCTTTCAAGTCGACCTCATTTCATCATGATGGCCGGATGTTTGGGATTCACTACGGATCGGGAAACCTGCTGGGAGTCGTGGCCAGAGACACGCTGAAGGTCCGTTGTATTCCGTTCTCTTCTATTCTACACACAAACATGCTGCAGGGCTGCATGCTGTTTACAACAAAGTCTTGACAATTTGGGTCAAAGCATCTCCACAACAGCACGTCTTGTGGTCAGTACCCACCAAAACCTGTTCAGGAAGGACAACCAACAAACAGACAGGGTCACGGGTGCCAGGGTTGTAGAGCAGAAGTAGAAGTGAAGATGACTGACTGTGAATATTTATGTTCCCCAAATTTCTAGGCAAAAATAATGATTGCAGTGTTCTGGACATATACAAATAGGAGGGTTTGTGGACAACTGAGGACAAATATAATAACAAGACCTCCAGTTTGAAGTTTTGTGTTGATATTATGCAACAGAAGAAATCTTAATAGAAACTCTATAATATCATGTACTCAGTTTTCCTCCGTTCCAGGTTGCGGGTCTGACGGTGGTGAACCAGGAGTTCGGGGAGTCGGTCTATGAGCCTGGTGCTACGTTTGTAATGGCGCGATTCGATGGGGTTCTGGGAATGGGATACCCAGCCCTGGCAGAAATCCCTGGGAATCCGGTTTTCGACAACATGATGGCACAGAAGATAGTGGATGAGCCTGTGTTCTCCTTCTACCTCAGCAGGTGCGACCTCACTTAAAGACTATTTGAATCAGTTGTAACTCACAGGTTTGTCTTTTTTCAAGTTTTCACACTGAGCCATCGCTACTGCATAAATTTAGGGGTTAGTGGCTTTGCTCCTGGGGTCACAGATCGTGAAAATGTACATATTTTCTTATGTTTTCAGTATGTAACTTACAAATCACCAGGAGCCCTCAATAATGTTCAAACATCCACAGAGTTTTATGTCAGGAAGAATCACAAAGGCCGCAGGGTTTCCAGGAAATCCTAAGGGGTCTCGGGTTAGGAATTTGACTAGACAGTGATTTTCAGCTAGAGCATCTGGACACCAAAACCTCGTGTCCAATTGTTTTATGAAGCGGCTCAGCGTCAACGGCAGACCCTCAGCTTCAGAGGGGTCCCCAGTGTAAAGTCGGGTTTAAGAGGATTGCTGAGCACATCCAAAATATGCAGCAGTGTTTCAGTGGGGAACCCAAGACACGTGGAGATCTGAGGGTCCCAGAGGGCTCTGGTTTCTTAGGAGTTCTGAAAGAAAAGAGAGTCTAAACGAAATTTGCTTGTATGTTTCATTCGATTGGTCTCTGTAGAATCTCAGCATAGTTTCAATATAAAGGGTGTCGGAGAAAGACGCACGAGATCTAGAGAATTAAAAGATTCCAGGATATATTCAGGAAGCTTCGGAGAAGGGTTTTTTAGTCTTTCAGGAAAGTCTTACACTACGTGCCGCAGAAGACAGACTGCAGGTTTTCAGCCAGGCCAGCTTCTTTTCCAGGGTCCATTACAGGAGGAGCTGGTTGGGTTGATAACTAGCAGACTGGTCAGAGTCAGAGGGAGGTCAGATGTGGTGTGATAAAGTATTTGTTGACTCGAATGTGACTTCGTCCCTGCAGGAAATCAAGTAATGGCAGCGTGGGAGGCGAGCTGTTGCTAGGTGGAACAGATGAGGCTTTGTACAAAGGACCAATCAACTGGCTTCCTGTGACTGCCAAGTCCTACTGGCAGATAAGGATGGACAGGTTTCCCATTTGTTTTAAGTCATTATTGATCCCGATCCTAAGTCAGTGTTTTGTTGTTGTTTTTAGTGGGACATTTTGTGCTATTGACAAGATGTTCGGGCTCACATTTGAAATATTGTGCAGCACACAAGACAACCACTAGGTGGCAGCGTAAACAGGATTATTATTTTGTGTGATGGGCAGTTTCTAGAACTTTAGTATGTACTGGTTTGAGATTGTTGGTTGGACAAAAAAACACATTTAAAGAATTTGAGAAATGACAAAAAATATTTGGATACTTCTCGAGGCCTCCGTCTAATCAGTAGTTGCACCTGTGTCTCTCTCTGTGTGTTTCAGTGTGGCTGTGCAGGGCGTGACTATGTTTTGTCCTCGTGGCTGCCCGGCGATTGTCGATACAGGGACGTCCCTCATCACTGGGCCGGCTAATGATATCCTCGCCCTCCAGCAGCAGATTGGAGCTACGCCCACCAACACTGGAGAGGTTGAAGCAAATCTCATGTCTTCAGCTTCATCTGTGAACATTAGTAGAAACTGCCGCAGAATCAGAAGCTGATGCCGAACCTTTACCTTTGTCCATGTTTCAGTTTGTTGTTGACTGCGTCCGATTGTCCAGTTTGCCTGTTGTCACATTTGTACTGGGAGGAACCAGGTACTCATTGACTGCTGAACACTACGTTAGGAAGGTAAAGCCACTTTTCCCTGAGCAGATTTAAAATTAATGTTTTTCTCTCAGACTAACATACATATGTGAATATGATGATATCCTCAGGAGGTGTTTGGAGATAGGCAGCTGTGTTTCAGTGGTTTCCAGATTGTGGACATTGTCTCCCCTGACGGGCCTCTGTGGATTCTGGGAGATGTGTTTCTGGCACAGTATTACAGTATCTTTGACAGAGGACAGGAACGTGTTGGCTTTGCGCTGGCTCGACACATAACTGAACAATAGTCAGCTGACCGTTGTGTGATTAATAAATACACCAATGCAAAAGATGGAAACAGCTTTCTGTAATTTTTGCAAACGTCACCTGTGATTTTCTGACTATCCCGCAAATCCACACATCAACAGTTCCCCAACACAAACCAACTGTCAGTTAATTCATCAAGGACAAGCCACAGTATTGGCTGAGTACGGTCAGGATGACATTAAAACAATTTTTAGTGACATTTTATCCAATGTTTTATTTATTGTAATGTTCGTTTTTGGTTGATTCCGGAGTAACAGATACTGTATACTCATTATGTCCAACACATTTACAAAAACTTACATCATGTTAAGGCAGGTAGATTTTGTCCTATAAAAGAGTCTGTCGGTTCATCCTGAGCATCACTTGAATCCAGGAGCATGTGCGTTTAGTTGTAGTTCCACTACTTGCCACTAGATGTCTTCCATAGAAAACTGAGTGAATTGAAGTGAATGGGAGAAGCAACAGATCTTCCACAACACTTTCAGCTCTCAGCACAATGATTTTTTTGTGAAAAAGTCCTGCGCCCTCCCTGGCATAGAGACTTTGGAACTTAATCTTTCCACTGGGGGTAAATCCTATTGAACGGAGGCCTGCGAATGCCCCAAGTTCTCACTGGAGCTGGGAAAATGGTGGTGGACATCTGGACTATCTCGATGACACCACCACTCGACTCTGGAAAAGTGGAACATAATGGCTGGATGGATGTTACGTTTATGTCATTCACTCATCCAGTGTTTGTTTATTACAAATTTGAAAATATAATAAAAAAGTCATAAGGAGGTGGACGCTTACAATCATTGTGGTTGTTGAACGCGCTTTGAGCCCTGACGTTAACTGTTAGAATTCTTTAGAATGTACCACCACAGGGTTGGAGTGTGTGTCCAGTGACAGCTACAACAAATGATGAACTCCACTTTCCATTCCTTTACATGTTGCCGTGTCGAGATCCAAAGCATTAATTGGTTCAGAACGACAAATGTTCCTTTTATTCAAAGACACTGTCTTTGTTGGGCTCATTGAGAACAATTCCGTCACAGTTTCACTGGTTTTCATTTCTTTCTGGACTCTGCAAATGGGAATCAGTGTTTTTGATTTCTTCACTCTCGATTCCTTCCTTCTCCTCGTTCTCAGTCCCAGTCAAACCCTGGAATTCATGGTCATACTCAAGGTCTGGTAGCTGCAGGGTGTCAGTAGTTGGCCCGGGTGACTGCCGAGATCTGAATCGAGTTAGGCCTTGCCTCCGCCTCCCCAGAGCTTTGGGGCTCGGAAGGCTGCGGACTGATGCCTTGGACGTCTGTCTGGAGAACTGGAGCGAGAACTGGCGCCCCCGTTGCCGAGTTGGTGGACCATTTTGGACATTGAGTGTTGTCCAGCGAAACTCCTTGGGCCCCAGTTGAGTGGGGGAACAACAGACTGAAAAGCTGGTCCTGGAGAGTAAAGGAACACAGAGAGTGACGGTGGTTTCAAGTCTAGAGATTTAAAACGAAAGCCCAGTGATTTCAAGTGTGTACTGCCAGCACAAATAGGTGCTGTGATAAATGCATCACCTTGGATTTTCAAAGCCTGGCGCCTCCTCTGTGGGGGAAGGATCCAGCCCATTCTGAGGTTTTGCAGTGTCAGAAAAATCTGCATTGTAACAGACATCACTCATCAATGGCGGGCTGATGACGAGTTGGGGGAATACTGCAGAGGGTGAGCTCTCAGGGGAGGGGGGGTTGCTGTTAACCTCCCTTAAGGTGGCCAAGGTGTCCAGTGAAGGAGGGGGTACGTTGTCAGGACCCGGGTTGACCCTGGATTGAATAAAATAGATGATGAAAAGGTTTCCCTCGCATTTAGGATCACAAACAGCTGAAATGCCATCGTTATTGAAATCAGCCAATAGCAACCATGTACCTGAAATCTGGGAAGAAGCTCGTTGTTGCATCACTGCTGTGTCTTTTAAAGATGGGCCGAGGAGTTCGAAGGTCAGGAGGCTCCTGAACACTCAGCAGCCGGCGGACTCGACCGAGAACCTGCAATAATAAAAAACAAAAAACTCAAACTGTCAACAGAAACCTGTGTTATTGTGCTGAATGTCGTCAATTAGACTTTGTCCCCACCTGTCGTATAGACTCGCCTCTAAAAGGCAAAGAAATTTCTAAATACATTAATTTGACTGTATATTTAAACAAAAAAAAATGGGACTTCATTGCTGTTTTACCGATTCTTGGCGACGAGTCAAAATGGAGTCCTGCCGATGGGGGTGATTCTCGCAAATGTCTAGGTCATCAAACTGGAGAATGTCCGAAAGTCTGGTGAAGACAGCAGACAAACGTTTTTCATTCCACTGACGAAAGTCGTTCTTTATAAGCAATGTCACCAAACTGTGGCACGGTTTGCCAAGACTGACAGGACAGTGACCCGCCTAATCATGAATCACCTAATGAGGGAATAACATGCCAGTCTGTTGAAAACCTGTACAGCCAGCCATCTGAAATACTTTGATCTATATACAGTGAGGGAAAAATTTTTTTGAACCCCAGCTGATTTTGTAAGTTTGCCCACTAACAAAGAAATGATCAGTCTATAATTTCAATGGTAGGTTTATTTGAACAGTGAGAGACAACAATGACAAAAAAAACCCAGAAAAATGTGTTTCAAAAAGAGTTATAAATTAATTTGCATTTCCATGAAGGAAATAAGTATTTGATCCCTTTGAAAAACGTGCTTTAGTACTTGGTGGCAAAACCTTTGTTGGCAATCACAGAGGTCAGCCGTTTCTTGTAGTTGGCCACAAGGTTTGCACACATCTCAGGGGGGATTTTGGCCCACTCCTCTTTGCAGATCCTCTCCAAGTCATTAATGTTTCGTAGCTGATGTTTGGCAACTCGAACCTTCAGCTCCCTCCACAGATTTTCTATGGGATTAAGGTCTGGAGACTGACTAGGCCACTCCAGGACCTTAATATGTTTCTTCTTGAGCCAATCCTTTGTTGCCTTGGCCGTGTGTTTTGGATCATGGTCATGCTGGAATACCCAACCACGACCCATTTTCAATGCCCTGACTGAGGGAAGGAGGTTCTCACCCAACATTTGACGGTACATGGCCCCATCCATCCTCCCTTTGATGCGGTGCAATTGTCCTGTCCCCTTGGCAGAAAAACACCCCCAAAGCATAATGTTTCCACCTCCATATTTGACGGTGGGGACGGTGTTTTTGGAGTCATAGGCAGCATTCCTCCTCCTCCAAACACGGCGAGTTGAGTTGATGCCAAAGAGCTCGATTTTGGTCTCATCTGACCACAAAACTTTCACCCAGTCTTCCTCTGAATCAGTCAGATGTTCAGTGGCAAACTTCAAACGGGCCTGTAGATGGGCTTTCTTGAGCAGGGGGACCTTGCGGGCACAGCAGGATTTCAGTCCTTCATGGCGTAGTGTGTTACCAACTGTTTTTTTGGTGACTATGGTCCCAGCTGCCTTGAGATCATTGACAAGTTCCTCCCGAGTAGTTCTGGGCTGATTCCTCACCGTTCTCATTATCATTGAAACTCCACGTGGTGAGATCTTGCATGGAGCTCCAGACCGAGGGAGATTGGCAGTTAATTTATGTTTCTTCCATTTCTGAATAATTGCACCAACTGTTGTCACCTTCTCACCCAGCTGCTTGGCGATGGTCTTGTAGCCCATTCCAGCCTTGTGTAGTTCCACAATCTTGTCCCTGACATCCTTGGAAAGCTCTTTGGTCTTGGCCATGGTGAAGAGTTTGGAATCTGGATTGATTGCTTGCTTCTGTGGACAGGTCTCTTTTACACAGGTAACGAGCTGAGAGGGCTGCTAATGTCAGCTTGTTACCTGTATAAGATCCACCTGGGAGCTAGAGATCTTGCTGACGGATAGGGGATCAAATACTTATTTCCTTCATGGAAATGCAAATTAATTTATAACTCTTTTTGAAACGCATTTTTCTGGATTTTTTTTCTTGTTTTTTCCCTCACTGTATAAAAATGGTTTTAATTCCTGCACAGTTCCTCCAATATTTCTGACCAAACCCTTAAAGCTGATAGTATCTTTGGAAATTTGTTCAATTGTTTAAATACTTATGGACCTGACTGTAAAACACTAACAGCTGCCATCACAACCAAACAAGGCAAAAGCATTAGCTCATTTGTCATTCGTAAAGTTTGCACGTATGGATGTTGACCCCATGTCAGTGGTGGAGCCGAGGAATGAAGGGATGCAGTAGTCGGCAGCAGCCAGCGTGTATGGCGGTCGTGCATCGCAGTCGTTCCAGTAAATGTCTTTGGTCATGTGAGGCAGGTTCATATGCATTTCATCTACAGCCAGCAGAGACACCTAGAGGGACAGCGGAGGGGACCAAGAAGGAAATGCAGCGTTTAATTAATCAATGAAACACTTGATGAACAGAAAAAAAAAACTGCTGTCAGCTATTTTTATTACAAAGGTTTTTTTAACATTTGCAGCTACATGAAAGTGAAAATTCTGTTATTTGCTTTGTCATATATGATAATACAGTAAAGCTATTTGGGGTTTGCGCTGTTATAAAGAGCATTTTGAAACTATTTTTTAACTGTTGTAACATGTAACATGTGGTGGCGGAGTTAAAACATTCATTTTAACTACTGTGTCTGCCAGTCAGTGTCCTAAAATCACATTGAACTACAATAAATAACCCGAGTCATATAACGTTGTGTTCCCCACTTCCTTGTGCAATGTAAAAATAAGATTAGAAATGTTCCTGTGTGTATTTTTGGAAGGTTGATGTCGTAGAAATAAGGTCACTCATAAGACACAGCTGAAGGCCTGACTGACTTCCACAAGGTCCAAACACACACACACACACACACACACACACAGCGTTTCCTCACAGAACAGTTCTTTCCTTTAGCACAGACCTGAAGGTTCCTGTCAATGATCCAGTTAGCTTCAAAATCATCGTCATCCTCCCCAAACGGATTGATCAGCTGCTCGGCCACCTAACACCGGAGCACAAATCCCATGAGGAAGACTTAAGGTTAATCTGAAAAGTTATTTTTATGTAATTGCACATTTTCTTTTAGAAAAATATATATTCCAAAGCCTTGCCGACAATATTTCTACAAATGTACAAAATGCATTCATATTTCCTCTCTAAGATATAGTTCACCAATTTTCTAACAAGCAACTTAGAGATAAAAACAAGCAAAGTGATGTTTGGTGGAACTGCCCTCAGAGACTAAAGTAACTAAAACTGTCACATAATTGTAGTCGAGTAAAAACGATCTGTAGTAGCATAAAATGGATGTGCTCAGGTAAAGTGCATCCAAGCTGGACTTAAGTACTTGGGTATGTAGTTACTTTACACCACTGAAAACATGGGCACCTTCAGCCAGCCGGCATAGAAGAAGAACTGCAGCAGGGTGAAAACAGGGACGTAAAGGTCAAGGTCGTGGCCTTGGTAGCCCTGAGTGGGATCAAGGAACTGACGACCAATCAGACAAGCAAAGAAAAAGGTGTAGACGGCAAGAGTGACAACCTGTGAGAAAGAGAGTGAGAAATAACCCAACCTGTATTTGTAAAGCCCCTATGAACACAATAACCAGTTTAAAAAAGCCTTAGAGATCAGTGACAGAATGGTGGTCGGACGGAACAAAAAAAACTTTATATGTGAGAGTAAATACGAGGACAAAAAAAATGCATATTAAAAGGTTCTGATGAGAAACCATGTTTGGGGGGCACTGTCCTCTATATCTGCATTATTTAGTGCAAGGCCTGGGGAGGGGAACAGTGGTGAGATGTTCTCCATGCACATGTCTGTCAGAGAAGTCCACTGGTGGACATCAACATCTCCTTATCTATGGTCCCCACATTTCTCCTTTGTTGGAGCGAAGAAACACTTCCTCTTCTTCTCAAACCTGTTTGATCATCTTCAGACTTTCTTAGTGGAGACCCAGATTGGTCTAATTCAAATAAGACAAAGCCTCACAGACACACACCTGACTGTCACTTTCCCCTGTGAATGAATAAAATGTTTACATATGTTTGCTGCACATAAACAGGTAAAACTGCGTAATTTTCCCCGTGGAGGTTGGTCAATTATTTGATTAAATCATTTTTGTCTCACACGTTAAAGTTCCCTTTAGGTAGCTTTAGGACCTGTATGAAGACCGGTTTGTGTTTCTGGTTGTTGGATGCAGATAGAACACATTCTAAGCCCCACTGTTCATATAAAAGGCTGTAGAGTCAGTTGCTTGACCTTGTGCCTTCAGAAGCCACAGACACATAGAGCAGAGTGTCATCTGCGTAACAGCGTAACCGAAACAGATAAGTAAACAACAAACTCATGGTCCTAAAGCCGATCCTTACCCCATAGTTTGGAGGGGTGCTGATTTGAACTTCCCACACGCCCCCTCCCTCCCCCACTCACATACGCTAATGGGTGGGCCATGGAACGGGATTACTGATTTGATTAGATGAGCTAAGTCTGTTTTCGAACATCTTACTGTGGCACAGATAAGACAGACCTGCGTGTAGACCAGCGGGATGCCAACCCAGTCATAGCCAAAAAGAGTTGCACACCAAGTCCTGAACAGATTCATTTCCTGCAGAGAGAGACAGAACAGTCAGAATTCAATAAGGCTGTTAGCGTAGCACCAGCTGTCAACCCCAGATTTCTGCAATGCCGCACACTGATTGGAAAATGAACTTATCGTCTCCCCCACCCTTTTGGGAGTACGCTGGGAGTCACATTACCTACTCGTCTGGTTTATGTGGCCACAGATGAACACTGATCAGGCTCTGAAATGTCTGTTTTCATTGTTTAAGAGCCTTTTCTCTCTAACCGGATATGCTTGCCCCCTAATGGGACACTAATGTCACATCAGAGCAGCTTGAGTCAGTCCAGTTTTTCTCCTATAGTCAACCTTCTCTCATGTTATGGTATTTTGCTCGTAATCATCATACTCCTAAGCTTAACTAAGGGCATTGTAGGGGTCAGCGCATTTTCACACTGACCTTTTTTCATGTGGAAAAATAAGTGTGATGTGTGAGATAGAGTAGGACTCTCAGACAGTAACCTTAAAACCTGTGGACACAAACCCACTGATCATGATCGACCTGTCAATATTGTTGTTGATAACGGAACGTACTAAATCTTCATAAACTCCTCCCGCCTCAGTTGCTGCTCTAATACCCAGGTGGAACACATTGTATGTGCTGCTGATTTTTGTCTACACATTCATATTTGCCACAGAAAGCAAAACATTGAGTTTAATGCCATGTGTCACATTGAGAATGTTCTGCAGGTCGATGCTGTCTTGGATGCGTCCTTCCTGCCGAGCTTTAGCCACCAAGTTGGAGAACCAGACTACAGGAATCCAGTACTTCAGGTGGGGAGAACGAATGTTCTCATACACCTTCCTTTCCTCTGGAGTCATAAAACCTGCAGACGGACATAAAAGGTGTCAATAAAACTTTTGATTCGTACGATGGTGTCACCGTGTTTGGACCGTGTTTGGACGAAAAGACAGTCCAATGTTTCTCCAAGGCTTGTGTAAATACAGAAGCACAGACAAAATTTTTAACTGACTTTAACTCCTAACAAAGTTTTTAGACTGGGACGCACATGACATCACCATCAGCTCTGCTCGCCGACTCTAAATGGTCGATAATGAGCCAATCCCCAGAGACAGATCCGCCGGTTACAGGAAGGACAACACACAGCTGCGCTGAGCTGAACGCCATCTGATTTCTATCAGTTCAGGGACTCCAAAGACCCGAAGGTTCCACAGACACACAGAAGTACCACAAGGTGCACAAGGACAACTACAGGCAGACAGAAAGAAGACACAAACGAACCACACACACTTCCAAAAGTACATTGAGCGTTACACTGTCTACAATGACACAACAAAGACAAATTAAATGCAAAGAGACACATACTGACAACAGAGACAACAATTAACAAAAAGATACAAAAGTACATCAAGGAGACACAAAAGGACTACAAGAGACAAAATGAACAATACACACACTACCATGAAACAGTTATGAAATGATGCTACGTCCTGTTTTATTTGGGTGTTTCCTTCCAGGTGATCAGCAGCTTTCAAGTGTGAGTCTATTTAAAACCAGTTCAGGACCCGGTGTGGGACAGACAGACTTCATTCCTTATGTTCGGAGTTGGAGCCAGTAACAAGCACAACAAAGACAAAAAGACACAAGTCTCTGACCTGCTTCGACCACGTGGTCCATGGTTGGGAATCGTTTGCAGACAGCTGTGCTGACGGAGCGGAAGATGAGGAGCGACGTCAGATTAACGTAACGCACCAACGTGCGGCGCAGCAGGCGGCCATATTCGTCTTTACCCTGAACACAGCTGGACGAAGGAGAAAACGTGAACAGGCGAGATTCACTTTGCTGTCCATCTACACATTCCATTTTACTGTCATACTTTCGTTTTACCTGGAGATGTGGAACATGAGCCTGTCGGGCCAGGGCAGGTTAACAAACTGATTCCACCATCGATTCACAACCAGAGTCACGTAAAAACCTGAAGCACAAAGGGACAAACTGCACAACAAAAACAGTTTCCGAAGTTCTGCCTTCACTGTTCTGGATCAGTCGTACGCTCACTGTCAGACTAGTTTCTGGGGTCTATGCTAAGCTAAGCTAAGCTAACTGTGTGTATTACACATCACAGGCACGAGCTCACGGTTGAACTGTTTTAATTTGACCTCAGCATCAACACGGACAGTTGAACCAAGCACTTCACCACATGTCGGACTGTGTGTGACTGTGTATGTGACAGATTGAATTTGAACGTGATTTGTCTTTGTCTCCGTTCCTGAGATTTAGCACAAACATCACGTGTCTTATTACATGCAGTTCTCAGGTCATTTACTTCAGTAGACGTATCAGTGTCAGAGTCTATAATAATACGCTGTTACAGGTAAAAGTAGAAACATATTAGCAGTAAAAATACTCGAAGTACTATTTATGGTGTAACTGTGTGTGTGTGTGTGCTGTGTGTGTGCCCAGCAGTGGACGTGGTGTTCGGTTGCCTCATTAGCAGGAGGCTGCTAATGGAAACAGATCATTAAAGAGCAGAGAAAGGCTGAAAGCAGAATGAGCTGGACGTCACTGCACTGGAGACCTGTCAGAGTGGACACACAGTAGAAAAGGACATAATGTGCAGGTTTTAGAGAGTCTCTGCTTCGTGGGCCATAATGATTTTAGTTCCGTTTAATATTTTTCATGTGGACATTTTGATGCTTAAAGTCCCTGTTTATGAAAAGCAAATCTGTCCTGCTCATATTTCACTTCAGTGTCTCATCATCTGTTTATGTGAGAATCTGAAGATGTTCATTCCTGAGCCGGTTAGTGGGAGCAGGGTGTGAGTCTATTAGGTGAAAGACAGTGTTAGTGCACAAGTCAGCTGGATCTTCCCCATTAGTGGCTTTTATTCACACACAGAGAAAATCGCAAAGAGATCAACAGTTAACTAGAAAAAGCAATTCCAAGAAGAAATTGCACTGTGAATGCTTTAGAGCTGAAAAATTGTCCCAGCAATGCTGGAAAAAGCTGAAGTACTTTTGCTGAAATAGCTGAAAATTACACTTAAAATGTAAAAAAACAAGTAGAAAGTACGCTGAATTGAAGCTGAACTACTTAAAAATAGCTGAAAGAGCTGAAAAATTGTCCCAGCAATGCTAAAGAAAGCTGAAGTGTTTTTGCTGAAGTAGAACATGAGCTGAAGTGAAGCTGAACTGCTTAAAAATAGCTGAAAAATTGTCCCAGCAATGCTAAAGAAAGCTGAAGTGTTTTTCCTGAAATAGCTGAAAATTATAATTAAAATATAAAACAACAAGTAGAATGTAAGCTGAATAGAAGCTGAACTGCTTAAAAATAGCTGAAACATTGTCCCAGCAATGCTAAAGAAAGCTGAAGTGTTTTTGGTGAAATAGCTGAAAATTACAATTAAAATGTAAAACAAGTAGAACATGAGCTGAACAAAAGCTGAACTGCTTAAAAATAGCTGAAAAATTGTCCCAGCAATTCTAAAGAAAGCTGAAGTGTTTTTGCTGAACTAGAACATGAGCTGAATAGAAGCTGAACTGCTTAACAATAGCTGAAATAGCTGAAAAATTGTCCCAGCAATGCTAAAGAAAGTTGAAGTGTTTTTGCTGAAATAGCTGAAAATTACAATTCAAATTTAAAACAAGTAGAACGTAAGCTGAATAGAAGCTGAACTGCTTAAAAATAGCTGAAAGTTGAAACTAATTGTAACGTGGACTTAATACTGCAGACAGACTGAAAGCACAAACTCAATTTGGCATTTAAATGGTAGAAATGTGTAAAAAATAATCCAGTAGGCTCTTATTTTGAAAGTGCGTTTCCTGTCTTGTGTGTGTGTGTGTGTGTCCACTGTAGGTGGACTTGGCCACAAAATAAATTTAGCATTTAATTGCTAAAAATGTGAAAAAAGAATTAAGCAAGCTTTTATTTTGAAAGTTTGTTTCCTGTGTGTGTGTGTGTGTGTGTGTGCGTGTGTTTGTGTGTGAGAGAGAGAGTGTCTGCGTGTGTGTGTGCATTCGTGCATCTCTCCTCTGTGTATTAGCAGTAATAAGAAGTGTCAGTTAAGGTGATTGGACGCAGCTGTGAGGCTGATCACATGACCAGAAGTGCCTTTCAACATGATAATGACCTGCCTACTCATTCTGGTGCTAACAGCAAAAGCTAAAACTTAGCCTCGCAAAATGTGCAATAAGTGAAAAAGTATTAGTCCTAGAAACAAACGGAAAGAACTGTGAGCGTCAGAAGGCTTCACCGCACACGCTGATGTAATTTATATGAAGATAGTCAATAAAATGAAGGCGTGGCGGCGATTTTAAAACGGCCCTCGTTTGAGAATTGAGCAGACATTTGTGGAGCTGCATTAGAATGGGCCCTAATGGGAGTTTGAGAGGGCACTCTCTCCGCTTCTGGCCGCGTGGAGAGAGAACCATAAGACCTGTCGCCGTGAGAGTTACATTTCCTGAAAGAGGACAAAAATACCTACGTTTTGATATATAATTTGTTGAGGAAGGATGAAAGGTGGCTGAAGGAAATCACAAAGAGAAGCGGAAAAGCATAAAAAATAATCGGGATCGGCCAGAGCGTGTGTGACGTCACACGCTCTAGCAGAAGGAATAAGAAATCTCCAAAAATTGCCTAAAATTAAAACTGCCATAGCTCAAAAACCGTAAGAGATATTAATAAAAGCTGAATGGATGAAATGTAGCTGAAGGTCTTGTGACTTGTTTAAAGTTGAAATGGTTTCTCTAGGCTGAAGTATGCCTGAATGGTGAAGGCTGAAAGAAGGCAAGGTTGAAGAGCAGCTGAAGGCCTTCCCCATTCATTTTAATAGGAAAAATTGCCTGAAAAAAGCTGAATATCATAAAAAGTATGAAAGATATAAAAATTCTGAATGGAAGCACACTTCTCCTGAAGAAGCTGAACATTTTAAAATTTGAACGGCGTTTCTAGCACAAAGTATGAAGGAGTAGTTAGAGTCCAAAAAACGTACGGAAGAAAAATAATAATAATAATAATAATAATAATAATAATAATAAAGATTAGAACAACATTACTGTGAATGCTTTAAAGCATTCACAGTAGATTAGTATCTGCTCATTGTTTAAAATACACTAAGGATACAGTGAAGGAAGCGTTTCCTGATAAGAGGCCATCGCTCAGACACATCACAGGACACTATCTAAACCCAGCAGTCGTCTGTCAGTCTTTGAAATGAATAATCAGGCCAAAACATTATACCAACAGCAGTGTGGATGTTTTAAACGCAAACACTGAACCACCTTTTCAGCTTGATTCAAATAGTCAATGTGTGCTAGTCATTATAAGTCATGCATTTATTAACATCTCATTGATTGACTTTCTTTTCCTCTCTTTTGTCATTTTCTTATGCTTTATTCCCAATCGTTTTTTATCTCTATTTTATCAACATTTAAGTAGTTTTATTGTGATTTCATAATTTTTCATTATAGTTTTTAATTTAGTTTTATCTTTACTTTTGTTTGTCTCTGAAGCCTGCTGAGGCTGAGAAGAACATCTTTAGATTTGCAGATAAAACTTTGACCCGACGAAAGTGTGGATGAGGATCACCATGGCAACTGGATTTATCCTCTGGGTAACTTCAGTGTGTATAACAAAAGCCAAATGTATCACATTTCATAAAGTGTCCTGTGTTGGGGTTTAACCAGTCAGTAAAAAGAGAGAAAACAGGGAGACGAACCCAGGACGAAGGTGACGGGGATCTGCTCAGCGTATCTATCACAGTACATGGAAAGTTTCTCAAACAGTCTCTTCTGATAATCAGAGAGGATGAGCCTGTAAGGACAAAGCACACACACACACTCAAAATAAGAGCAACTTATGAGTAATCAAAGTCTCCCACTCTGCATCAGCTTGTGTGAATCCTGTGTGAGCGCCAACAGGAGCCTCATATATTCAGCGTGAATATCATACAGGTGCACTGCAATAAACATGAGAAATGCAGTTGACTAACACGTGTTCCCAGTGTGCGTGCACGTGTGTGTGTGACCTGTACACGGCGCTGAGGACGGTGTAGAGCACGACGAACAGGGTGAACTCTCGATACAGCAGCTTGTAAATGCTTCCCCTCCAGCGCAGCAGCAGCCGGTGGAAACTGAAGAAGGTGGCGTTTGCTACTTTACTGGAATAAGTGACAGTCATCCTGAGGCGACGGCTCCACCAGTTTCCATCTAATTCTCTGGATAATCAACACTGGAGTCCATTAGAGCTGCTGCTCTGCATCTGAACGATGCCAGATGATGTCCTACTCACAGACAAGCTCACAGGCGTCTTTGTTCTGTGGCTTTGCTGCTTTTCATCAGGCTTCTTCTTTCCTCTTTTGCTTTTGCCAAATGCCAGATAACCACTGCCCCCCCCCACCACCTCTCTCTCTCTTTCTCGCTCACTCCTTCCTCTCCACCATAATGCTGTCCAGTTGCCCAGTAATACTAGACAGCACGCACACACACACACACACACACACACACACACACACTGAGTGCGGGGTTAGAGCTAAATGTGGTTCAGCTGCATGTGTGTGGAGGTAAACATGTATAAACAGAAATGCTCTCAGGGGCCACATGATGTCATACTGAGCTGGGGAGTAACGGAGTACATTTACTCGAGTAGTTCCGGGGGAAATACTCACAGCTTTACTGTGCACACGTTGAGTCTTCCGAAACGTAAAACTGAACTGGAGGAAGTAGTTGTTAATCTACCGCAGCAGGGGACATTTACACATCAATACATCAACAATAAAGCCAATCAGAACTTTTCCTTCTGCTGCTGTCAATGTATTTTATTGTTACACTTTGTACTTTGTGCAGGACTTTCTCGTGTAATTGCATGTTTCTGCACTTCTACAAAGCCTCCAACATTTTTCACAGTAACTAGTAAGATCAGGTTTGATTCATATGAATTAAATTTAGATTCCTGTAGAATTTTTTTTCATGGGTACACGTGGAAGAAATCTGAACTAAACATGTGTCTTCTTAAATGCTCTTATGTCTTTGTTTCAAAAGGAATGACAAAACTTTGTGAAATGTAAAATTACACATGCATTAAATATACATGTATGTATTTGCTTTTCAAATATTTTACACACAGTATGAAATACAAACACTGGCTGTTAAAAAATGAACTCATTACTATCAATTTATTCTCTCTCTCTTTATATATATTTCAAAAAATTTCAGGTGTTACTAGAGTGCTATGTAGGGTACTGTCACTTCCACTTGAAGACTAGGTTCATGTACTTCTGGTACTTTCCAGCAAGTGGCAGTAATGACCAACCAATCAGAAAGAAGTATTTTCCTAACGGAACCAGCCAAATTGTTGGACTTTCTATGACACTGTGAAAGAAAATGATGGTTGTAGCCACATGGGATGGTCTGTTGCAGCCTTCATTTGTGACTAAATCACCATAAGTGGGGACGACACTGCTGTCCCACCCCATCATACAACACATGGCAACTATTACAACCGTCGGACGTTTGGACTCTGGGATGCACTGATGTGGGCTCTAATCAGTGTGTGCCAAGCTGATTAGTTTAGTCCTAAAGTAAATGTAGTGGAGTAAAAGTCCAATATGTGGCTGTGAAATGTAGAACAAATTTGAATATAACAAAGCAGAAATAAATGTACTTACTTTCCATCCATGGCAATAACTATGTCAGTTTGAAATGTGACTAATGTTGAGAAAGTGAAGATAAGCCATGCGTTGGGGGGGTGGGAGTCATTTGATCTATGTGGCCCATTCACCTGTGTCTGGTTACAATGTGTACATCGTAAAGGTTGAGGAAGATGGGGAAAATGAAATCACAGCAAGCAACAGAGTTTTGAAATACCAATAACAATAAATAATTAACAAAGTGACTTTCATCATACTCGTTATGGTCAGACAGTTCGGACCCACTGTGCACACACACCTTTCCCAATCATCACAGAAACTCCAACTCACAGCGCAGAGACAGGGGATCCTCACAAGATGGCGCCGGCACGTGACGACAACATGTATAACAAGTCACATGCCCCGATGCCAATTTCACATTCTCTGTCGAAGTTTGTCAGGGCCCCCAGACCCGCTAACCGGCAGCCGGTGCTTCTGTGCAGCAGAACTGAGGCGGAGTGAGACGTCTGCACCTCTTCGCCTTTTAAATCGGCTTCATAAAGTTGCGCGGAGTGACACCTCCTGTTCGTCCCTGCGGCCCGGCTCCGCCCCGGAGGATTTCGCGGTAAAACCAAGTCGCGACGCGAGAGCAGGTAAAACGCCGACGGTTATTAATGTTTTCAGATTAATACACGCGTTGTTGTTCGGGCTCCGTTTACTGACTAGCTGCGGTCAGCAGGCTGCTAACTAGCCTGCTAACGGCAGCAGGCGTTAGTAGGCGCTGCCCGTCGCTTTGTCATCGACTGTTTATGGTTTTCGGGTTCTTCAGAATCGCCTCACACGCGTCCACGTACCGGGATGAAACACAGCGCGTCTCCTGGCAGGTTGAAACGGATTTATCGTCGCTTTGTTGTAACGTTTTAGAATCCCTGAGATGCCGTCGTTGGACTGTTGTTTTAGTTTTTGCTGGAAAGTTGCTGTCGGTGTTTCAGCGCAATGTTCCGTTAGGAAACACAGAGCAGACTGTCATTGATTCCGAAATAAATTAAACATAACAAGGGTTTGGTCTTTCCTTTTTCATATACGATGATAAAGTGAATATCTCTGGGGTTTTGAGCGTGTAAATACACTCAGTGGCCACTTTATTAGGTAAACTGTACCATGGCAGAGCTGCTGGGTTGAATTGTACAGATAATAAAGTGTGTGTATATATACACGTTTTATTCCAGAGAGTGTAACTGGACGTCATATTCTTAATATTTTTAAAATACATTCTGCCAAATAATTTTGATGAAGATTTGTACAAATAATTAAAATTCTATTATTCTGTTCAGTTTTAAATGGCTTGTTCACCTTGTCAGTTTCCCTATGTTCTCTACTCTTATTTATGTTTTGTGTTATGTACGTTTATAATTTTTGACAGATACATTTGGATAATCAGTAGTTATCAGCTTCCTGACCTCAGGGAAAATAAGTGTTAATGATGGGAAATTACCTGTCTGACGACCTGCTCTCCCCGTCTCCACAGGGTCAGTGAAGCCATGCCGTCCAACGTGGAGGTCAAAGCAAAAGTGAGCGACGTGACACAGTTCGCTGAGAAGGCGTGCCGGCTTAGTCAATCCGAGGGGACGATCATCCGGCAGCACGACACGTTCTTCAACTGCAGCCGAGGACGACTGAAGCTTCGAGACTTCATGGTACAAGCAGTACTCTGATTTTACTTATTAAAAAACCTTCAAATTAGTTTTTATCCAAAAATGTACAAACGAACGGGAAGAATAAATGAACATTGATTAAAAATCAAACGTGATAAAGAACAAAATCAATAGAAAAGATATTAAAATAAATATGGGCAAATTATTAACTGTTATAACTTTCCTTATAAATAAGGCTAAAACAAAAGTTAAACAATAAAATGCATATCAATAGATGAACAGATTTTAAAAAAAAAGGATTACAAATGACACAAACTGTCTTTTGTGATTTTAAGAAAGAACATGATGGTTCTAAATTTATCCAGTTATAAAAGTGACAATTTGTTTTTTTTAATTTGTTTTTATCAGAACAGCTCAGGTCAGCTGATCTTCTATGAGCGCCCTGACACTGATGGACCCAAACTCTCTCGTTACTCCATCAGTCCAACCAACGACCCAGCAAGCCTCCGGGTAAGACGCCGAACTGTGTGTGTCATCCAAAACAATGTTGATGGCCTTTCTGTGTTATTAACTAGATGTGTGCGTTTGTGTGTATACACAGATTGTGCTGTCAGACGCCCTTGGGGTTAAAGGTGAAGTGAGAAAGGAGCGGCAGCTGTTCCTTATTGGTCAAACCAGAGTTCACCTGGACACAGTGGAGGGACTGGGACACTACATGGAGCTGGAGGTTATACAAACACACACCTCTGAACCTACATGCTCATGTAGAGACTAGACAGACACATTTTGTGCCTCAAAAAAGCTGTTTAAGGGAATTTGTTTAAAGAGTTCGAGTCAGTCACTCACATACTCGCTCATCTATCCACCCCCCTTGTTATACACAGATGTTTTGAATAAATATTTGTTGATTACAAGTGTTTGGTGGTCAGGAGATGAATTTAAATGAGTTTAATGAAAATTTTAATTATTTTCTTAGAAAAACGCTGTGGTTTTCGCCTCTCAGATATGAAAATTTGATGATTGTCTTTGTTGTGTATGATGTTGGTTCAGATTTGAACTGTTGGTCTCATAAAAATGGTCCTTTAGAGAGGTGACTGGGGTCATTTGGGTTGTTTTCTGCCCGCAGTGTTAGTCTGCATTTCCCTGAGTCCTACCTTTTTAGCCTCAAAACTGTATTTGTCATGTTTTTTTGTGTTATTAAAAAAATCTTTTTACTTTTATCGAAGTGGAAAAACAATTAGTCTGGGAAGTTTAGAAAAAGCGACATCTATAAGTATTGTGATTTCTGTTTCCTTAAACAAGGTGAAAGTGTTTCCTAATTATTCAGTGACTTCTCACTTTCAAAAATATTTTTTCATAACTGTGGTATAAAGAAAATATGTTAAACTGTTATGAAATATCTCTCCTTAAAATTCAGTTCAATATTTGCTCTGGGGCTGTGATATAATCATATCCTCAGCAGCAGATAATTTACTTTGTTCGAAATCACACATGTGTAATTTACATATTTATCTGAACGCTGTAACAGTTTTACACCCATTTATTTAGGGGAAACACAGTCTACAGCCTCATTGAAGTGGCATTTATTCCCTACTTCGTTGTCGTCAGTTATGCCAGTGCTGCTGACCCCGTACATTTTAATAAGTATCTGAAATATTGCGCTGAAGCTGTGAAACATGCGCCAGTGAAGCAGAGAGCAGCAGGTTACAGAGCTGGAAATCATCTCAGTGACAAACGGGTACGGATCCTATGTGTGAATATTCATCCAGTGGTGTGTTTGAATGGGAACTGATTTACTGAATAAGCACGTGTTTTTGTTCGTAGGTAGTGATGAGACCAGAGCAGACAGTTGAAGAGGGACAGCAGGTAGGTGTTCTACAGAATTCTTTATAATCTTCATTTCACAGATACATGTTACAAAAAGAAATAAGTGTGCAGCACTGCAAGCATGTGCAAAATCATGTAAGATAATCAAACTCATTCACAACAGAACAGTTTAAACTTAAATGTGTTTAGTTTTAATGGACATTGGAGTGCTTAAATGAATCCCTGCATTATGATGATTATGATGTACTGCAGACAGCAGTTTACTTCCTATAGAAATGCATAAATCTTCAATATTAAAATGTTGATGAATCAAACTGAAAACCAGCCAATGGCAAGTGTTGCTGGATAATGTGTTGCAGCAAACATTGATCCAAGATGTTTATTTTTGATCTTTTGCAAACATTCTTTGGAAAATTCAGACTTTTCTGTTTTTCTAAGGCTTTTGTCACTGAGCTGCTCTGAAAACCTTAGGATCAGCTCCGGATTTCTGGAAAGATGCTTATATAACACACTGTTTTTACTGGCGCACATTGTAAATGACTTCATCTTGTTGTGCCACCTTCTTCTTCTGCAATGGTTTACTGGCACTGGCTGAAAAATGAGCTCTGCCAGCAGTTTATCTGGATGAACCAACTTCTAATGTACAAATCCTCTAAATGTCTCAAAACTGTGAAAATTCTGCTAGATTTGGATCAACACCCAATTATGAACATTCATGACTGAAACAAAAAGCCAAAGTTCGGAAGCTAAATCTGTTCGTGCAATAGGTCAAACTGACTTACAAATTGACTACAAAGAAAACACTATATCGATAGATGGATAGATATAGACACACACACACAGACATGTGTGTGTCTACCTCTATCCTTGTGAGGACACTCATTGACGTAATCCCTACCCCCTTACCCTAACCATCAAAACTGAATCCCTAACCCTAATCAAACCTAAAAAAAAACTAAAAAAAACAGCTAAATCTTTGCATTTAATCAGAAATATACTTCTGGGTTAGTTAGTTACCATGGATAATACAACAATGGAGGGCACGTTTACGGTTTGGAAGCCATTCATAGAACTTTACTGGTGGTTTACTACTCTGGAACCAACCGAACAGGAAGTATATCTCGCAGACCATTTTTGGATTTCCTGCGAAAGTTTTGCGAGATCGCAAAGGTTTAGTTTTTTTTCGACCATGTCCCTTACGGGGCTCCGTAATGAAAAGCTCATTATATAGGTTTCACGATAACAACTGTATTTCTATATAAACTTGTTGTTTTTACAAGATTCAAAGAGAATAAGAGTTCATGATTATGTTGGCAGCTCTATAGATGTTTTGAGCCAAATGCAGCTGAAAAAAAAAATCTATGGTCTACATCCCTACAAATACAATAAAATTGACTTTTTTAATGTCAAACTTTAAATGTCAGCTGCAAAATGACATAGCTCAAAAAGACAGCTCTTTCTCTACAAATAAATTCTAATTTTGATCATTATGTTGATAGAATTCATCCTCAGGGAGCCATGGATTATATCTGGTGACTGACATTTCCATCTATAGAGCAAAGTTCATCTTGTATGGCACAAAAATGCCACTGCTTTCAGATACTCAAAAAAGGGGAGGATGATCTGAATATATGTGTGTGTGTGTGTGTGTGTGTATATATATATATATGTATATGTATACGTATATATGTGTGTGTGTGTGTGTGTGTATATATGTATATGTATATGTATACGTATGTATATGTATGTATATATGTATATATGTATGTGTGTGTATATGTATATATATGTGTGTATATATATGTATACGTATATACATATATATGTATAGGTATATATGTGTGTATATATATATGTGTATATATGTATGTATATATATGTATGTATATATATGTATATATGTATATGTACATATATATGTGTAATCTTTAATTTATATGTAATCTTTAATTTACTTTAAAACAAATAATGATCTACCAGAATTTTTGTTCTGTTTAATATGAATAAAGAACACTACCTTATATGCCTTACATAGCTTTATTTAAAAGGAATGTCTAATGCTAATACTTTATTAGCCACTTTAAAGATGTAAAGTATGTTAATTCATCTCAAATTAACTTGTTTTTAATTTTTTTTGTTTTTTGTGTGTGCCTGCTGCTAGATTTAAATTTATAATTCTTTAACTTTAGTTATTAAACTGTGTTTTGGTTGGTTGGTATTTGTAGGTGGCTGAGGACCTGATGGTGCAGCTTGGCGTGTCAAAGGATAGTCTGGTGACTGGAGCATACATGGACCTGTTACTGAAGGGACATGAAGAGACAAAAAACTCACAGTAGTCTTTAGAATTAAAGTTACGTTTTTCAATGGACACTGTAGAGGAATTAGTGAGAAACTAATCAGAATGCAAAATATCAATACAGCATAGACCATTACCATAACCATTTACATTTAGTATTTTTGCAGATGCGACTTTGGTACACACACACACACACACACACACACGATGGCTGCCATGCAGGGCGCTCATCTGGCCCACCGGGAGCAACCGTGAGGTTCAGTGTTTTACCCAAGGACACTTTGTCACACAGCAAGGAGGGACCAGGGATCGAACCACTGACCCTGTGGTCTGGGATATCTTATAATATATTGTTTCTGTGAAATGCCTCAATAGCTTCTGATTCTTCTGCGGTAATTTCTGTGATGTGGTCATTTCTGTGATGCAACCATAAAAAGCTACGCTTTTCTAAATAAAAACTAAAGAACAGTTTGTTTGATTTGATTCAATGTGAGCAGCTGACACTAGCACAGACACACTCTCTTTTTAATTGCACAATGAGTAGGAAAAGTTCCATCTGACGCAGTCTGGCAGTGTTTATTCACTGCAGCAACCTTTGCTTTAGTTGAACTGGCAACAGATTTCACGGAATTAGTGTCAAGACAGGAAAGTGACGTGGATCAGTGGCCTTAAAGCTGCATGACTTCTTTTTTGGCCACTAGGGGGCACACAGGTGTCTGTTTCCATGATGGTGAGAGGATCATCTAATGAGTCTCCACATCCGGCTGAGGGAAATATTATCTCTCCACTGTGCTCCACTGTGTTTACCAGCTTGTGTCTTTGCCTTTTTGCTAAAGAGCAAGTCGTGCTTGGAGAAAGACGCTTGTGTGCATGCTGCGACTTTTATCCTATCACGTTATTACTAGATACTCAGTGAGTCGATACGCTGTTGTATTTCCAGTAACAGACTGCAGGCGTGCAGCCTAGAGGACGTGTGGTGCTTTGATCAGGAACAGAATACACTACACATTTCTCATTTTTAGCACAAGCATCCATGAAACATTGTGCGGCTTGCTTACTTTGTCTTTCCTAATCTTGAATTGAGAATTTCAGTCTAGCATTTGAAATGGGGAATACACGGGTGTACACCAAGATGGTGTGTTTATTTATGTAACTAACAGATGGTGTAAAACTGTTGCAATCAGGAAATGTTTTATAGCTTTTATCAGTGTCCATGCAGCCATTCTGGCTCCTTCAGTAAATTCTCAGAGATATCGGTGACTGTGGTTCATGTCCATCCTAAGTTGAACGTAAACCCTGATTCTGTGAACTGTCTGGATGTTTTAATTTGTGTGCCCTGAGACCCCTCATTGTATTATTGCTGAATTCAGCTACTTTAGTCAGTACATTCTGGAACTCTTATCAGTGCATATCCTGTCCTCCTCTACCACTGCGTTTTGTGGATTACAGCTGTTTTCACCTGAACCCTGTTTACTGTATGTGTGCACAGATCATGACCACGAACAAAGTGAAAATCTGGTCAGAGGTACCATTGCTGATGGTTCAAGGCTGCTTGGATAGTACAGCTTGCGATGCATTTATTTAATCATCCAGGGACATTGATGAGTTTACAGGAGTGGTGAATGCACGGATACCTCCCCATGAGGACAATATAATCCAATAATATTACCTAAAGTACATATCCAAAATTTAAGCCATGGATGAACAAAGAACTAAAGCTGCTATTCAAAGGAAAACTTTTCAAATTTGGAAATTCTTCAGAGCCAAATTCTGTGCAGTAATAAAATGTGAAAACAACATGGTTCAGCTGCAGTACAAGCAAAGTTTATGGGTTTCCATCTGATTTAGATCTGGCCCAAGCTCTCAAATTATATTGCAAATTTGATTTACATGACTTAAAGTAAGGAAACTGCTATGAGTCAATCAAATTGGGTTTCTGTTGTTTCTGTTCCCCTCCCAAGTCATTAAATGATCACGGGCCTGTAGCATTACCCTCACCGGTTATAAAATCATTAGAGAAATTATGTAGAAGGTCCACATTAAAAGAAACACGGCAGTTTTCAGTGCGTCCAAAAGTTTTTAACCTGATTATCATTTTGTTTCACCACAGAGCCCTGTTTACTCTTTTTCTTGTACAATGCATACACAAACTTTCATTTAAAAAAACTGTCATATCTTAAAATTTGTAGGCAATATAGATGTAGCCAATCTTCTAAAAAATAATAAAGCATCTCACGTTTCTGTGGTGGATTTATTTTCAAAATGGATATTAGGATATTAGATGTAGTGCACCATGTTCTCTCAGCAATTCATTAAATGTCCAGACTATAGAAGTGGTAATTATTGTAATACTTATAAGTATTGTAATAATGGGGTTTTAAAAGGTAACTGTAAAATCATTGGAGTTTGGAAAGCAGCTGCTAAATAAAATGCAGGCTGACGCCGCTTGTCCTCTGTACTTGGAGTTCCATGTCTTTAGACTCTCACCTGCCACGAGCCACAAGCAATAACGAGCCTCCAACGAGCAGTCGATCTGCAGTTTGTACGCATTCCATAAAGACTATTCAGTCTAGGTGGATTTTTGTGCCAATTTTGAAGAAATATTCTCAAAGCCTATCGGAGGTTCACCATTTACCATATTGTATTTATTTAAGTATTTATGGTTATTGCGCTTTAATACATGGCAGTGAACAAACTGTTGTTATGTTTTGTAGTACTATTCATTACTTGTACACTCTTCAAAAGGCACATAACCTTCCTCTGGGGGCAATAAACATGGATTTAAAATATAATTTTTGTTATTACATTATAGATGCAAACTAATATGAAAAGCTTTTATACTTTAATGAAAAAGATGGTGTAATAATAATGGCAAAATGTGATCAAGTACAACAAACAAACCGTGAAATAATTAAGAGAGTCACTTTAACAAAAAAATCTCTGACAGAACCAGCCTCGGCGTGTTGGTCGCTTGCTTTGACCCGCTGTAGTGAGAGATCCGGGAAACGACAAAACATCGAGCAGGTTGCCGGGACAGATAACTGCACGTTAGACACACGCGGCTGTTAAGCGATTACAACAGTTGCATAAAAGTAATGGATTTTCACTGATTCGTGTTCTTTTTCCAGTTAGTTTAAAATATGTTTAATCCTTGTGTTACATGGAAACCGAGCGAGTAACTACTGTTCAGCAGAAGCCAACTGTGCTGCTGCTGCTCCACCACCCGAACACACCTCGGATACACATGTTAAACAGGTTTTTAATCTCCCGCAGGTGGGCGGTTGCCATGGGAACTAGACAGTCGGTCATCAGTTGGTGCGCAGACTGAAATTAAAATGTAAATCCAAAAATGCATACATACAGTATCTGCAGAGCCACAAAATCCCACAAAGTCAAGAAAAGTTGTGAAACCGCGATGGAAGGTTCAGTAATCTGGATTCATGTAGGTGCTGCCTTGTTGAAACGTCAACGTGTTCATGGAAACACAGACATTGGCTGGTGAGGGTTTTGTCCCACCGCTCCAGTCCTGTTGGAATGCAGATGGAAATGTGGCACTTTTCAGTCCACTGGAGCTTTTTGTTTTGCTGCGTCTCACCTTTTGGAACTTGAGGCTAGTGAATGCCTCACCTTTACTCTCGTCATAGTTTCACTGAAGTACAACATGGGAGGACGCTAAAGTACAGGCTCCTCCAATCCAGCAGATGGCTGTGTAACCCCGTCAAACTTCAGCTCCTACAGTCCCTTTGCATACTTTCATCAAACAATCTGATCAGCTGCTGCCCTACTGCTGTCAGTTATGTATCGCTATCTGAGTTTTTATTTTTTTCAAAATGACTGAAGAGTTTTACATTAACAAAGTGTTTTTATTCTAGCCTCATTTTTTAAATGTTTTCATATGTGATTTAACTTTCAAGCTGTGTCACAAATGTATACAGCTGTTCTTCCAGACTTCTGGAAATTCATACGTGAACATGAAATGAGTGAAACTTTTTTTAACATTTTCACCTGTGTGGTACGGATAAAGCTTGTCCAGGTCATGTTTAATATGTAATTCAGTTTTTAGATGTTATTGATGGGTGTGGAAGGAGAGCAGGGAAAGATAAATTCATGCTCCCGATAAAGTAATTTTAGTTTTTTATTTTATTTTATTTTATTTTTAAATGCACTGTATGTGTCTTAAATTTCTATATTTAAAATGCAGAAATCCTGTTTAACTCTGTCGACAATACTTGATTGGTATAATGATTCCCGGGTACAATACAAAGAATTTTGTATAAAGTTGATATTGAGATATATTGATTTGAATAGTAACCATAAGGCACAGCTGTCATATAAGTGGAGTAAAAAGTGCAAGATGTAGTGAAGTAACTATAAATGAGCAAATTGCATATGATAAAGCAAAAGTGGTGCAGATTTTATTGTGAATGTGTCTCACATTCGTGCAACTCTTTGTTTTATGAGTTACAGTCCGAGATTAGAGGTTTATTTGCTGCCAATGCTTCATCCATCAAGTGCGATCACTCCCGAAGAGTGGGGGTCCGACTATTGTTGGCTTTGTATATACTGATGCAGTGACAGCTCCAACAAACACAGCAGTGACATCCGGCCAAACCCTTCAAACCACATGAATAACTACAAAATTGTTGTTGTGAGGATGATGGCAACACAAGCTTTAGTCGTCGAGGGAAAAATAACAATTAGCTGGTGAAAGTTTACCATCTAGTAATTTTGCCATAAAAGCTTTTGAGTATTTGATATCTCTGCTTGATAGGCTGGTATCAATATGGATTTCCTTTGAAGTCATTTTATCAAGGGTGTTTCCATTTTAACGTCTCACATTGGTCTCACTTCAATATGTCTAACTAATCAAAACTTCTATAATAATATGCAGTCTGTATGTACGGACAGTTTGGCACCATTTTTCACAATTTACACAATATAATTACATATGTGAATTTTCCATTGGAATGAATAAAGTGTCTGTCTGTCTATGCACAACAATTTATTTGCCCATCAGCCTACACATAATAATTACAACTTTATTAGAAATGTTGGGAAATTTCAAAAACTAAAATGTCTTGTTTATGTTTCAAAGATGGGATGTGATTACAAAGGTATTTGAAATTTTAGTTTAACTGATATGAACATATTAGCTCACAATTACAGCGAAATGGTAAAAGACAGGAATCAAAACAACCTGCTTTCAACTTCATCAGGACATGCCTTTTTTTATATATGATTATATAAAAACACACTTTAATTCTCACAACAGTTTTTCTCAAAAAATTACAGCTTCATTCATTCAGATTTATTCCGGGAAGATTCGGGCATTCCTCACAGAATATGCCTACTTAATTCACAACTGACACAATTATCTAATGTTATTTTTACAGTATTCTGGCTTTTTATAACAATATACCAGAATTATTCCCAGAATACTCTGTCTTTATTACCACAATATTACAACTTTTCTATTCATATTCACAATTTATCTCAGAATATGATCAGCATATTTCTTTTGCTTTAATTATCACAGGATTCCAGTGTTATTCTTAGAATATAATTTTTTCTCACAATTTAATGACATTATTCTCCCAATATTCCCATTTTTACATCTCTTAATATTCAGACTTTAGTTTGGGAAGATCCTCTGAGAATAATCCAACCGTATTCTCACAGCATTCGGACACAGTTTTAGTTTAGCTGTGAAACGAACGTCCCATTTCACAGACATCACATCTCCTCGTTCCATCTTTTCCTTGCCTCCCTTCTTAGGGCTTCAATGGGACTAACTTAGGTGCAAGTGAGGAACACGGGAGGCAATTAAGGGAATTGAAATGTGTCCTGAGTGACAGGTGAGAGGTTCACTTGTGTGTCATGTGACCACCTCCTGCTGCCACATGTGCACAATTAAAATAAGCATATTTTCATTTCCCTATTCACCGGAGCTCATCATCATCACTGGCTGAGGATGATGATGATGATGATGATGGTACTTGGATGCTGACTCTCCTTTTTTTTGTTTTTTGCTTTTTTGCTTTTTTTTTGGCTATTGCATCGTTGCTGTGGCGACAGGGCCGCTCCTCCACGCCCACGCTGCTTACCCCCTCTCCCGCTCCCTTCGCTCTTTCTTTCTCACTGTGAGTGAGAGAGGGAGATAGGAGGAGAGCAGAGGAGAGAGAGGCAGAGAGGTGTGTTTTCTAACCCACGCATTGAAGTGGGAGACAACGTGCGCACTCACACGTGCACACGCGCACACACACTGGTGTACACAGAGTGTGTGTCATGCTAGCAGTGTGTGGGCTGAAACCGACCAGCCTTCCACTCATCCTCTCTCTCTCTCCCTCTCTCTCTCTCTCTCTCTCTCTCTCTCTTTCTCTCTCTCTCTCCCCTTCCCTCTCTTTTCGTCTCCAGATACACCTTCTTCTTCCTCTTCTTTTTTTCTCCATCTTCCATCATCTGTTCCTCTCTTTCACTTCATCGGTCCTGTCCTTTCTTTTCAGTTAATCATCATGGAGAACGGGTCCGTGATCTTCTGGGTGAGTCTGCATCTCTTTGCATTTAAGTGTGTGTGTGTGTGTGTGTATTAGAGGAATGCATGTGTGTGTTCAGTAATGTGGTGGTGTGTGTGTGGGTTGGTCACTTGCTGCTTGTCTGTAACTTTAAAAGTCGTTAAATAATTTTCTCTATACTTTACCTTTTATGTTTTCCTTTGCGCTTGTTATATTTCCTTTTCTCCAAATCTTCCCTCCTTTACTCATTTTGCATCCTTACCTCACCTTTCTCCCTTTTCCTGCACTCTTTCCTTTCCTTTCGTTCTTCTTTCCGTTCCTTTCTCTTCCTATCATTTCCTTTTCTCATCTGTTTGTCTTCTTTCTATCCTTCCTTCTTCTCCTCCTTGCCTTTTTTTTCTTATGTCCTCTTTTTTCTCTCTTATCAGTTTCCTTTAATCATCTCCTTTAGTTTCCTTATTTTCCTTTCCTTTGCTTATGTCTCCTTCTCACCTTTCCTTATCATGTCTCATTCGTCCTTTTTCTCCAGTCTTTCCTTTTCCTTGCCTGATTTCCTCACCTCTATGTTTCTTCTTTCATTTCCTTTCTTCCTGTTATCCTTATTTCTTGATTTTATTTTTTATTTTTCCTGTTTCATTCCAGTAAGTTTTGATCAACATTTCCATCCCTTCCTTAATCCTGTTTTGTTTCCTTGTTGGTCAGCTTTTCTTTATTTCCCCTTTACTTCCTCTCTTTTCTGCTTCCTCCTCGTAGCATTTCTTTCCCTAACATCTTATTTTATCTTTATTTTCTTTTAAATATGTTTTTCATTTCTGCATTTGCTTCTTTCCTCTTCCTTCTTTTCCCCTTTAATTTAATCCCATTTTTCTTCACACCCTCTTTTTGTTCCCCTTTTCTTTTTTTATCCCTTCAAATTTCTATGATCCTCTCTGCCTTTCCCATTTTTCATCCTGTATTGTTTCCTTCTTGCTCTCGCTATCTCACTCTCTCCTTTTCCCATTTTTTTTATTTCCTGTTTCCTCCAGCATCACTTTAACGTCCTCAGTGTGTTTGTTATGTAAGAACAGTGTAGAGTGTGTAGGCCGTAGTCTCAGACCGTCTATCTAAAGAGATGATCTGCTTCAAACAGGAAATAGTTCTTCTTCTGCAGTATTGACTTTTGAACACCACGTGGTTGTCATAGCAACATGTTATTCCTTGTCTGTGTGGCTTTACCTCAGCGTTGATGTTTAGATGTAAATATGCAAACTGGCTAAATCTAAAGAAATGTCGTTAAAGCAAAGGGTTATGTTTTCGTCATGTATGTATTAATGTCAGATTCTCGCGTCACATTTTTTGTGTTTGTTTGACATTGTAATCTTTTCTCCTTTTCATCCTGGTCACTATGTGATCGTGTGATTTCGTGCCCTTACGTAACCAAGTTAATTTTTTGGTAGGCACTTCTGTGTAATTGTGTATAATTTGAAGACTTCACTGTCACGTATATGTGTAACCAACGTTCTTATAGACATTTTACAAGTTGACATCTGACTCTGGGTGGATTAGCCAAATGAAAAAGATTATTACATGGAGCTTTGCCTCGTTGCATTTTAAATATGTCAGACAGAAACTTGACACAAAATGGCCCGTGAAGGTCTACATATGCTGCGTCCTTATAGACTGGCAATTTTTGGAAGATTTTTACCATGAATCCAATTGGACCCGTTTAACAGAAAATGAAATTTCCTCCATATGTTCCCAAGGTCATGCACTGATGAGAATGGGGACAGATTCCAGGGCTCGGTGACCTTTAACCACCAATATCTAATCATTTCAACCTTGAATGTGAATGTTTGTACGAAATTGAAAGAAGGAGTTACCTTAGGGCGTTCTGAGATATGGGACGGACTGATGGAGAAAACTGCCATTAGCTATGTTTGAATCAATTGGTAGAAATGCTAACAGTAGTTCAGGAAAGAATAACCATAGTCCATAATAAGACAATAATGCTTTTTGAACTGTTATTTGTTGTAATGGGCATTTCAGCCTCAAGGGACTTACAGGTCCAGCTTACAGGACTTTTTTTTGTACTCTTGATATTTGAACTTGTAACGTGAAGAGAAGGAAAATGAACAGATTTCACCCCAGTTTTTGGTTCCTAGTGATGTGAGAAACTTGACAAGATAAAGTGTGTGTGTGTGTGTGTGTGTGTGTCAGAGAGAGAGAATACAGTGAATATTATCAGCTCCTGCCATTGGTTACCATGGTAATGGCAAAGGGAGCTATGTTTCCAGGACACACACACACACACACACACACACACACACAGCTCATGTTCACACCTAACAATGAAATGCATCTTTGGTTTTCGGACCACAACTGGGCAGCTGAAATGTACTGAGGGTTGTGTCAGATTCAGAACAACACATGTGACAAGAAGTGCAGCGTCAATGCAAATCTGTGATGAATTGCAAATGCAGTCAGATGCTTTTTCAACTTCACTCCATGATAGAAATTGCTGGTAAAGGACTTGATTTAATTCAGAAATGACAACTATGATCATTGTCAATTAACTGTCTACATCCTGAATTCAAATTTGACCATTGCAACACCAAAGGTAACACCATTTTAGACCTGGGGACAATTTTACCGGTATAATCCTTTTTGTCAATAGCTCCTAATAATAACTCTATATGCAGAATTGTATGTACGTACTTTCCATCTTTAATCTCATACATGGACAACTGTACCTCTGGAAATACGAAAAGTTCATTCACAAATTGAGAGCTGGGTGCTTTGATTCCTAAATTACTGTGCTTGGACAAGACTCTGAATGAGGTAGTGGCGACTGGTTTGGCCGGGTCGGTGCCAGTCGTTAAGTATGTGCTTTCGCAAGTTTCTAGTCTTTAGTTTTAGGATCCAGTCTTTCTCAAAAATATAATTTTAAATAAATGTTGCCCACAGATTACTCATAAGGTGTGTGCTTCTACCCGACTGTCAGCGACTAGAATTCTGTGATAGACAGTTCACACTGTTTAAATGTTAAAGTCTTGGCTAGTTTTCAGGTTGTCGCAAGTTGAATGGTTCTATATTCTGTTATAATGACTCTAAACAGAGAGGGGCACCAGCTTGCTTTCTTAGAGGGGGCTGTGCCAACCCCTGGCCCCATTCTGTTTCTGCCCCTGTTGAAAATATCAGCGTAGTGGATGAAAAGCTCCAATCAATAAAAAACAAACTCTTCTCAAGTTTCTTGATCAGAACTGATACATCAACCAGATTATGTGACAGCTTTGAAAGATTTTAATACTGCACTTTGTCTGAGACTCAGACCTCTGAATGATGTGATTGTTAATGCACTGATTGAAGGAAGGAAGGAATTCAAAGTGCAGCTCAGGGTGTTAAAGAAATGGTGAGTGACTTTGTATAGATGCTTAGACTAAATGGGGTTTGACTGCTTAATTTTAAGAATCCAGCAGATTCTGTCCCACCAACCTAACGGAACGTGTTTGGTTGCACCCACTTGTGACTGTCAATAACCCGAAGTGGTCATTGACAACTTTTATCAACTCAAATGACTGAAACAAAATTGTAATGAACTAAAGGCTAAATTCAATTCCACAATATTAAATATTAGAGATGAAGTCCAGCTGCATCCTATAAAACCTTTCAATAATGACGCAAGGACTCATACACACTAATACCACATTGAAATAATCGTTACAAATAGTCCTTTAGTTAAAATATTACTTTTAGCTAGTGTTAGCAAGAAGTTCTGCCGTGTGTAGACAGGCATTCAGGTATTAGTTTAGTATTTTGTATTAGTATTTTCAAATTGAACTTATAAATCAAACAGAAAGGGATGTCAATTCTCTAATTGTTTAGAAGGTCAAAGCCTTGCTCCAAAACTCTAGTAACATGTTTCTCTGACTTTGCAATTGTTGACAACACCTCTTCACATTAAGATACATTTCTATAAATGTATTAAAAAAAATACTAATACCACTAAAATACGGTAAAATACTCAAAATACCATATAGTTTTACATCTATATGGTACGTACAATAAGTAAAAATATTGAATTATAACTGCATGATGTAAAATGTACCTTAAATTGAAAGTATTGCAGACAAATGTCCTCTGTTCTTCTGTTATATATCATTGGCCTGGTATTTACCTTATTTATGTGTTAGCAGCTTTATACTTGATTAAGGATTTATTTGCTGATTATTTTATTAATGACTTGTCATTGTTCAGCTCGTGAAAAGTCCAGGAGAGGTGAGTCCACAGTCGGAAACTGAAAATATTAATTATTTTTTATTTTGACAAGGAAAAAATGACCTACTGAGATAAAGATTAATCCACTAATCATAGCAATTTGGCAGGTGAATTTAAAACAAAGCTTTTAAAAAGCTCCTTGTGATTTATATAGAATTCCCACGTTTTTAACTTGAAACTAAAGCTGTCAGATAAATAATAATCGTGTAATAAGAAGTAGACAATATTTCCTCCTCATTTAAACTGGAGCAGTAAATGGTAAGTAGTAGTATAAAGTGGCATAATGGTGAAAAAAATATGTAGTAATAATATATATATGTGGGATACTTTGAGCACACATGCGTGTGTATGTTATCAGTACTGTCCAGCTTCTCACCTCTTTCCTGCCAAACATCCGTTTCCTTGGCAACCCAGACAGGAAACAGGAACTGTGAGCGGCAGGAAGTTCTTATAATCGTTTGTCAAATCTCTTTTAATTGTTTTTTTTCCTACGTGCCCTCGTGCTGTGTTTGTTTCCATGGAAACCTACTGTTCTATGCACCCACGTGCACACACCAGCTGGTTAGCATGCTGTTAGCTATTAGCAGGCTACCAGCTGGCTGCCAGTATGCTACAGTCCGGCTAGCAGTAAGCTACCGTCCATCTGCCAACAGGGAATTGCAGGTCAACAGCTGGTTACTGACAGAGAGGCTCGGAAATCACTGCCGATTCTGTTCTGCAAATACTGCTCAATAATTGTTCTTTATCAAGCACGCCATGTCAGCTGGTTTCTCTAAATCTTCAAATGTTTGCATTATTTCCAGGTTTGCAGAAAAATGCACAAAACTTATTTGTAGCTAAAACATATCTACTAACTAATAAAATAAATGTTTGCGATTTTTACAGTTATTAGTCAGAAATCAGTTTGTGAAGCTGTTTTGTCCTTGATTCTACACATGCATTAAACTGAACAAGATCTGAACCTTTAAAGATGTATAAATGAGGCACATATGGTGGAAATCTGGACCAGACCTGTTCAGTCATGTTATCAGCAGCACCGAGTTCAGTAGTGGTTAAATACTTGTTTGTTGGTCTCCTAGACGACTCACTTTCTTACTGCAGGACTGTTGCTTTTGGACTCAAAGTACGTTTGACAGCACATGTACTTAGTGTTGAATTTGAAGTGATATTTATATCTGTGTATTTTTCAGGCAGGTACTCGCACCTTTACTTGACTTCATGTACATCTGCTGTGTCTACAAACACTATTTGATCATAAAGAATGATTCCCTTGTTTTTCGAAAAAAAAAAACTGAAATGCACGTCTTCAGAAATGGTAGTTTAGATTTACGGGTGTGTGCCATTGAGTTGAATTGTCAGTGATTACAGAGGTCTGGCCCTGGGAATCTGATGAAACAGTTTGTCAGGATTGGACTTAAATGTACTGAATCTGATTCAGTTGCACAGAAAGAAGCATTCACATTGTCTAAACAGAAACTGGTGCAGCCTCGACTCCCACCTTACTTCTTCATTATTAATACTCATCTGAGAATAGAAACAGAAAACTTTACATAATACTACCAGCAGAGCTGTGTTAGAAATAAGATTTGCTGCTCTTTCAGTTGCCATGTAAACTGGTACAACAGCTTTGTATTGTGTAACTGACTGAACCTGAAATGTTCTTCATAAAATGCAACGCTGTCTGACCCAATTTAGTTTAACCTGCAAGACTGCACAACCAGTCATGTCTGTATTCCCTCTACTCTTCTTATGATGTTTTTTATTTTCTTCTTATCACCCCCTTCATATCCTGGCCTTGCTCTCCTTTACCTCCCACCCACCTCCTCCCTATCTTCCTCTTGCTTTTCCTCCCTCTTTTCCTCTCGTTTTACAGGATGGGCAGGGCAGCGCCCAGACTAAAATCTGAAACTCTGAGACCTCTCACTCTCCTGGAGGATTACTCTACATAATAAAACCACAAAAACTCCTTTGTGCTTTACTGTGAAAGCACTTCATCAAATCAAAATTTTGATAATTCTTCAAGAGGACCTGCAACATTTACACAAAGTACTTCGGGATTACAACAGTCAACCAGTAACTCTTTCAAGATCAGTTTTGCTGAGGTCCATCTAATAAAAATCCAGAGATACACAAGAACCTGCCAAGCCAAGCTGGACCACAACCAGAAACCAGAAGCTAGAGCTGGACAAGTAAGCCAAAACAACTCCAGGCCAGATCAGACCAGAAGAGACCAGCAGAAATCAGTCAAGGCCATTGGAAAAGTTTGATGGGACTGCTGACGATAGGTAAGTGTGGATGAATTTACATGTGTTACTGGAAGTGTTAGCAGTTACCACGCTAAGACTAATTGGCGTAAATCCAGTGACAATTGTTTTAGTCTAGTTTGTGAAATCAGACATTATAGAACGTAGTCAAGGACAGTTTAAGAGTTTGTTACATTCAGAACTTTAGTTTGGAGATGCAGATGAACCCAAATTCAAACCAAACTCGATTCAGGATGTGAACCCTGTGGGTCCAGGATGTGTCTGAAGTCCCCTTTCAATGCCCCTGCCCCAATGTACAGCAACTAATTAAAAACATTATCTTGTCATACTTTTAATCTAAAATGGTAGATCCCAAGGAAAAATCTTGGACCTTTGGATTACAGGTGCACTCACTGGCCACTTTACTGTACAATTTAATGCAATCCTACACAGCAGCCCCGCCATGGATTTTACTTTTACAAAATTTCTCAGTTTTTAAGTTGAAACTGTCAGGTGATAATTCTACTCTGTTGTGGAGCCATTATGAGATGATGTGGTCTTAATGTTTTGGCCACCCTATTAAAATGAATGAGGTGGCGATTGTAGAGCTGTACCTAAAAAAGTGGCCAGTGAGTGCATCTTGTCGTTACCCACATTTCTCTCCTGCTCCACATTTGCAGAGCTACAGTACAGAAATGCAAAAGCGATGAGTTACAAACTTCTGGGATTCATGGAAGAGTTGTAGTACTGGATTGCGTCGGATTTGACAGGCGTACCTAATGAACTGGGCAGTGAGTAGTTACTTCATGTGGCACAGAAATCTTCTGGTGTACAGGGGAGAACTTTGTTAGGCAAGTAATGGCATTTCTGCTGAACGTTTTCGTATAGACTATGTCTATGTCTGCCACCTCTGCTGCTATCACAACTTTGTGTCGTCAGTTTTAACAAGTAGCCAAACCCACTTGTTGGTGTGTAGTACTTTGTAGTTCTGTAGGCAGTAAGAGGGAAGTGTCACTGGAGTTTCAGGGAACGTTTGGTCCGTTGTTTTAATAAAAACTGTAAAACCGCACGTAAATTTCAAAGTAACCCGACTTACACGGCTGTAATTAGGTAAAACCTGAGCAAAGGTTCACTTTTCAGCTTCAGAGAAAATCCACGCCTCTAGTTTCACAACCTTGTTTAAGATGGGAGTCTGCTGGTTCTTCCACCTCTTTATTTAGACCTTCACTGTGATATTTAAGGTCTATGAAGTGTTTTTATAGCTCAGTCTCTAAAGAGTACAAATGACTCCTCACTGGCTGACAAACACGCCACAACACAGAAACCTTGAATCATCTCTGCTGGTTTGAAAGAGAAGTAGATTCCTTTTTCTGCTGCCATTGGAATGCCATTAAATCAAATATCTGTTACGTGCTGTGTGTCGTGTCGTCAGCACCACCACCATATGTAGAACGACAGTGTCTCACATGGCGGTTTGAGTATGTATGATTATGACTCTTGGCATGCACTGACTTTTACACTTATATAATTTTAAAAGCCTAGGTTGAAAATAGCAAAGTAAAGTTTATACTGGTTCTTGTGGTTGAGCAAATTATGGCATTAAGTCCATTAAAGCCAAGGTACTTTGTTCTATCAACACCGCATGTTTCAGTTTGGTGTGCAGGATGGATGGTTTCATCTAGAGTTTCTGAACAATCGATTAGTTTAACAGGAAGGTAATGTGCACATTTTGATTAGTTGCTATTCTTTGTTAGCTTTTTCCCAGTGTGTGAGATGTATTGTTGTTGTTTTATTGTCTTAAATAATTGTTGGTGGACAAAATGAGCTGTCGAAAAAATGAATGATTGGAACAGTCATTAGGTGCAGCCCTATGTTTATTAGTAGTGTGACAGGTTTCCTGTTTTGCTGTGTCATTGTTTTTTCTCTCTCTAACCGGACAGTGCCGTCGTGCGAAAGCGTTTGCATTCACTTCCACTAAAATGACAAAAAGAGTAAAACAAAAAGGGTTTTTCTTTTCATACACATCATATTAAATGCACGTTCAGCTGGTACAAATGTTCTGTCATCGGAAGGAACAAAAATGGTCAGGCTGTATAAAAAGTTTAAATGTCAAAAGTTATAGTAAAATAATATGTACAGTATATCATTGAAAAGTTTGCATCCCCCTTGTTAAAACCCCTAAGCACTTTGAAATGTAAAATCAGAAGTCTGATGTTTAAAAAAGACACTGAGTGCTTGATGAATGGCACCAGGTGTGTTAGAGTGGACTTGCACATCTGTACATCTGTTCAGGGATTCTAGCACCAACTCTGAAGACCGTAATCACTGCTAGACGTGAGGCAGTATGCTTGGAGTCTGCAAAGGAGTGTTTAAACAAACCCAGTGATTTTTGGAAGATTTTGTGGTCTGGTTGGATTCCTTTTAAACATAATTTGCACATGTACGTGTGGTAAAAAAAACTAATTTCTTCAGTCAAACATGATGGAGGATCCTTGATGTTTTGTGGCTGTATGTCAGTATAAAGGGAAAGGAAGAATGAAGTATGTCATGAAGTGTGGGCTGATTAGAGGTGGTCGACAAAAGAGGAAGGGAAGGTTATAAAGGAAAGAAAGCACTTTGAAAATAGCGAAGAACATTTTATCCACCAGGAAGCAAACCCTTTGCACTAATTGTCATTATTTCATTCTAACCTTAGTATGGAACTGAATTCCTCTTCCCGCCCTGTCTCTGTCATAAATGCAGGTCTCTGGACTGTTGAGTTGGAATTTAATTACAACAGTTGTAACATGTGTAACTGAAAGCTTAAGCGAGAGTCTTTTACTTTGCCTGTTGCTCTACACGCAGCATCTTATGTGCAGTCTGTGTTATTGTCCCAAGGTGGAAGAGAATAGAGGAAATCCCCCGTCCCATAAAAGTTAAAACCCCCACACACGTATTTTCTGCCTCTTGACTCTGTCAAGCTTCTCACTGTTCCTCATCCTCCTTCCTCCTGCTTTGTAAGGATATTTCTCGCTTTTTGTGTCTGTGAAACACAGAATTTGCATTTCAAGACACGAAGCTGATTTTTTTTCTTTCCTTCTGATCACCTCGCGTGTACAACAGGCAGACTGTGATAGTCAGCTGGTAACACAGACGCTCTTCTCACTATAAAGAACATCCAGTCTTTCGTAATTATGCACAAAGACTGTAGAAAGACCCCTCAGCTCTTCCTAACCTTACATGTCATAACTCAAAAATATTATAATTTTCTGTGTCCAGATGTAAGTAGCTGCATTTTAGCATTTACTGTAGGTTTTTAAAGTTTCAGATTGGACGTGTTATCAGCACAAACTGAATATTTGGGCCAAGAAACTATTGGGACTTCTCTAGTCTGCACTTGCCGGTGTGAAATTTGCTACTGACATTTGTGATCTGCAGAGGGTGACGATCCGGTCGAACAGAGGCTGGCTGCATCACAGCATGGTCTGACTGTAAGTGTAATGGTTTATGTGTCTCGTTACGTTAACGTTAAATCTCACGATTAGATCCCTTGCCAAGGCTTCATTTTGTGAATGTTTGTCGACCTTTTCATTTGTACGTGCCTACATCAGGGCTGTAAAAATGTAAAAAATAATTTTAACCCTCTTTTAATCTGCTGACTACTTTCTACTACTTTTTTAGGCTGCAAAATTCCAGAAAACTGTAAGACACACACACCTCTTTGCTGACATCTTCAGTCATTCAAAATCCAAAGGTTTTGAGTTTACTTTGATTTAAAACAGAGACGAGCAGCAAATACTGACATTAGTTTTAATTACTTATAATTTCTGACGTTTTAATCAACTAATGGTTGCAGCTTTACCAGTGTTACTATAAAAATATTAAAATATATTAATATTAATAATAATCGGGCACCATGATTTCCCTTAAACCGCAGTTTGTAGACATTCACCCTTATGTGAAAAAAATTCGGGCGTCCTCTTCAGGGTTTAATCAGTCCAGTCTGTCAGGAACCAAACAGTCTGATTTAGAAATAAGTCCAACGAAAGGTTGGAAAATCACAAGCTCCCCCCTCTTTCGTGGTTTATTAAAATTTTTTTGACTGTTTGATGATTTACTAAATAAAAAAAAGAAAGGAGTTACATGCAGCAAACGCTCTAGGACAACACAAAGTGGGGACATTGCGTGGAAGAGGGAGTTCCTCTGCTTTTTTTCTGGTCTCGCCTTCTTGCCCTTTTGTCGGCTTCCTCTTCATTATTCGCCGCTTTCTTATTTCCTGTCGTTCTTGCTAAACTCGTGCATCTCCTACAGTTCAGACTGTGACAATCATGCTTTCACACCTCAGTAAGCAAAATATTTCTGCTGTTGCCAGTCACACCATATTTTCACTGGGAGTTGCACCGTCTCTCTCATCTTTGTACTTGCTGTTATAAATGTGAATGGGTCCTTCAGGTAACACTCAGTGGGGGCATAAGCAGCTTTTGTGTTGTGCACAGCGGTTGTTTTCCTCCATTCTTCTCTGCAGAGCGCTCTGTTATGTAACGTCTCCTAGGGTCGATGCTTGGGCTTCCTTTCAGGACTGTTCTGATCCAGGATGTTCAGTGCTCGTCCGACTTTTGGTTTGAGATCATTGTCTTGCGGAATTCTTGTTTGATTAGAGCAGCGGGAGGATGAGGATTCGTCCTGAAATAACTCGGGGTCACCATTATGATCATTTCCCGTTTTTGTCCTGAACAGAGCTGCTATCCTCCCACACAGCCTGTGCAACACTGCAGCCACGTTCATCTGGAAATATGAGACTCAGATTGAAAGTGCTTTGATTTCACCAAACCAGAAGACGCTCGCCCACATGACTCTTAGAGACTGACAGCCTCTTAGTGGGAAGCTGTTTTAGATCCTCATCATTATCTTTGATATATATGATAATCTGATGGCAAAAATACATTTCTGTTTCAACCTTTTAAATAAATTATTAATGGGCTGCTCACAGTAAAATGTAGATCTGAACAGGTCCTGCTGTTTATAAGAGCTGGCAGCCAACTACCCGGTATCCATATGTGCGACGAGGTGCTTGAGCTTTTCCCTGAGATGTAAATGTCAAATCATAGCTTACTAACATCAGTTCTGTCAAGCTTTAGATTCCTCAGCTGCTAAAATGGTTTGTGTGGAGTTATAGTAAAAGATCTTTAGCGTATAAATTGTTGAAAGGTGGTGTCTGCCTTTTGGCCTTTAAGAACCAGATAAAATTAAGAGCAAAATGAAAGGAATATATACATGTGTGTTTGCTTTCTTGTCTGACTGTCAAGTTACAGGCATAAATGGTTTTAGTGGTCTTACAGGTTCAAGTTGAGCGACAGTAAATAAAATAAAAAGCTGTGGTGCTCTTGATTCCAGCTATGTGTTATCACTCACAAGTCATACAAGGAAGCAAGTGGGCTCCTTGGATGCCAAACAGATTTAGTGCTTTTGCATTTATTGCTGTTCCTGAATGATCCGGTAACAATGAGACCACGGGAAAAATCGTGATAGTATGAAGTCTTTGGGGTTAGTTGGCTTTGTACTGCAAAAGAGAAACGTCTGGATTTCACAGATGTGGGACAGCAAACTGAAAGGGTCAAAACTCAAACACGTGTGGAATACACGGAATAACTTCACTGTTAGACCCGTATGTTTCTTGCAGAAGTCGAAACACGGTCTAACAACAAAGTTATTCCATATATTCCCCGTTTTGCTGGTTTTTCACTGCATCACTTCTTGCAAATTGAATAAATGAATGTCCTGGCATCTGAAGAGCCACTTTGCTGCTTTTGTCAGTGTAAAAGGCGATTTTTCCCTGAATGGGATAATTTTAGAAAAAGTTCTGTATTTTGTGTAAATCAGGTCAGGATAATACTAACTGCGTTTTATTGCTTGTTGAAGTTGTTATATAAAAGTTTTCGATTTGTCAGTAAAAGTATCTTTAACTGAGGGGTGATGATGTGTCAGTGTTGTTAAATCACAGTATCTAATGTGTATAGGATTAAGTATGAGATGGGACAGAAACGGCTGTTAGACAACGGTGGCTGGAAAAAGGAAAAGCTCTTGTGGCCACAGCTAATTACAAAATGAACAGGGGTTGGATAAATGTCAACTTCAAACAGCTGATAAAATGACATTTTTTCTGTCTTAGGCAGTAAAATAAAAAAAAACACATAGCTCCACACAGCAAATTTACGTTGTCACGTTTTTCTTTTTGCACGTGCGTTCAGGACAGCTGTCCCTGCGTTAGTATCTGGGAGTTGGCCTAAAATGAACATTGCACAACATTCTGTAGATTAATAGCTATAAATCACCTCTGGATTCTGAGCTGGATTTCTGCCTCCTCATAGAATTCGAGTGTCTGCAGAGTGTCAGAGCAGTTCTGTCGATTGTCGAGTGGTTCCAAAGCTTCTGCTCTATGGACAACTGTAAACGTCGAATCATCGTTCGGAAAGTTCTGTGTAATCGAGCTCTTGCACAACAGTGTGTGTCACATTTTTCTATTTGTACAGCTGTCAGTGAGTTGGCTTGGCTTTTGTCTCTTCCTTTATTTTGAAGGTTAATCCACGAAACAGCAGTGAAAATCTCTGTAATCTGTATTCCTGGCAATGATGCACAAGCAGCCATGGTTTCTGTTGTTGCAAGAAGGGCATCTCCGAACCAAACCATTGAACAGAAAGAAAGAAAGAGAAACTTTCAAGACCTGTAGGGACTTTTGTTCAGCCCTCAGGATGTTCCTGAGGGCTGATCCTTTTCATCAGTTCCTTGAAGGCCAGAGAAAACATGATTATTATTACTGAGAGATAACTCTCTATCAGGATGTTAACCTCTGGAGTTTAGTGTCCCCAAAAGACCAGTCCATCATCTTCTGAAGCGGAAAGAGTTTGTTTAACAGATTTAAATGGAAGGAAGGTGATTCATTGATTGGTGGACGTAAAGTGTTTTCAAATGCAACAGCTCCGAGCTGATTGCAGAGGGAGATTTTCAAGGAGGAAGTGGACAGATATGAGTTGGTTAGAGATTTTTACAGCCTGCATATGACACTGCAGCAGCATTGTTTTAATAAGCAGAGATAAAGCAGCCGAATATGAACTCATTCCCTGATGTTTACGGTTGAGACGCTGAGAAAGAGTTTGTTGCTCACAGTTTATTACAGAACATGAACAAAAGCAAACATCTGATAAAAATGCTGTCTCCTGTACAAGGTGACCAGTCAGAACAAACTAGCGACATGACCCAAGTGACCCAACCACGCTAAAATCGGAAAGTTACTTACGGGGGGGTGGGTGATTGGCCATGGTTGAAAGAATAAACATCTGAAATGTGTATCATCATGAATAAGTCACAAACCATGGCAAAAAATAGTCAAATAGCTTTTTGACCATTTCTGTAGCTTCCTGAAACTCACTGGTATTAACACCCACTTCACGCTGCGTCTGGTCAGCTGTGCAGAGGTGACACCCAGCTTCTCTGTCTGCTGTTTTTTCATCCATTTCTCAACGATTTCTGACTTGCCAGCAGCAGCAGCAGTGTGGATGTCTCCTTTGAGTGAGTGTCGGTGACGGTCATCTACTGAGAAATGGCTGTTTAGAACAGGTTCCATAGTATCTGGTTTCAGACTTGATTGTACAAGACCACGAACTGGATCCCAAAGCTGGGACAGCACTGCGCTGTGCAGCACTACAGCGCAGCTAAAGGGATTTAAAGGGCCATCAGCAGCCCGACGGGGAAAACGTTATCCAAATGTCCTGTGCAGCAATGTAAGTGGGAGCCAATCACAGTGCTCTTAACCGCTTGCAGAAACAGCCTGTCCTCGGAGCACAGTGCGACTCTTTGTAGCGATTATCATAACTATTATAATGTGTCCTTATAATCATAGTTATGGTTTAGTAGGAGACCTAATACCTACCAGTAGGCCAGTAGGTCGTTATCATTGGCTGCACTGAAGATATTACAAGTACGAGTGACAAACTGCAGGTAGGGCTTTTCGTCCTGTAACATTCTGAAGGTTCCACCCTTTGGTGCGAAGATGCTCTTAAATACCGTTGCAATTACCAGCTTTTAACCGTAGTAGGAGAAAGGAAGTGATTCATTTTGGCGAGCCGCTTCTGAACCCTGCTAGCACTGCGTGATTACAGTCAGTGGATTCACTTCATTTCAGCGTGCTGTGAAAATCAACCTGCTGAGACGTAAAACATGCTTGAGACGTTGACTTTTGAGGTGAAATCGTGGATTAATGCAGCTGAGAGCAGCGACTGTTTTGAAAACTCTCGCTGTTGGTGCTTTCAAGGACACTCAGCTGTCGGAGATTTGAAAGTCTGGGACTGAACAGCAGGATTCAAATGCAAAAATTTGAACTCACTTGATCTTTGTCCTGTGTTCCCTCACTGTTGGGTTCTTGGTGGTGGTTTTCAGAAAAACAGACGTGTTAAGTACAACTCTACTGAATTAACAGGTCATGTTTTTATTTTATTTATACATTTTCTTTTTTCAAGTTGAACAATGCAGATATTATCTTTATCCTTACACGTCCGCATCAACCTTTGATGTTTTTTGTTTTTATCCTGCTTCCTTCAAACTCAGCCAATAATTCTGTTATTGTGAGTGGGAAAACATTGATTCTGCTGCAGAAGATGTATTTACTTCTGATTACACTGGAATCATAATCAACTGATAAAAGTTTTATGTGACATGTAAAATTACCCAGGCCTTTTTAAAATGCATATATATATATATATATATATATATATATATATATATACATATATATATGTACGCAGGAACATCTGTGCCGAGTACGGACTGGAAGTCCCGAAGTCACGATGGGACACACCTCCAAAGGTCAAAGGTGGTTGAGAATGACAGAGCTAAGATCCTGTGGGACTTCCAGATACAGACTGACAAACTGGTAATGGCCAACCAACCGGACATAGTAGTTGTGGACAAACAGGAGAACAAGGCTGTAGTGATAGATGTAGCAATCCCGAGCGATAGCAACATCAGGAAGAAGGAACACGAGAAACTTGAGAAATACCAAGGGCTGAAAGAGGAGATAAAAAAGATGTGGAAGGTGAAGGCACAAGTGGTGCCCGTGGTGATAGGAACCCTGGGGGCTGTGACCCCCAAACTGGGAGAGTGGCTCCCGCAGATCCCAGGAACAACATCTGAGATCTCTGTCCAGAAGAGCGCAGTCCTAGGAACAGCTAAGATACTGCTCAGGACCCTCAAGCTCCCAGGCCTCTGGTAGAGGACCCGAGCTTGAAGGAAGAAGTAAGACCGCCCCAAAGAGAAAGGGGCGAGTGGGGAATTTTTTTTTTTTATATATATATATATATATACTAACTTATTAATCCCACTTTGTTCCAGGCACCTTATTATAATTCCTAATAATTTCATAAATTAATGACTAAACACAACCTGGAACATGATAAGCAACAGAAAATTTGTGGATGAATGGATTAGTCAATTCAAAAATAATACATTTTGGTCAGCAGAATTCTTTTTTTTATAAGAGATGTCTAATTCTTGTGCATTAAAAATGAATAAATTATGAAAATAGCTGCAGATTCATTTTCTGTCAGTGAACAAATTCACTAATTTCAGAATATGACTGCGTTTCAGGAAACGTGTTCTTGATTGTAGTTGTTGACCATAACCGTGGTATGGTCCCTTAAAGATGATGGGTTGTTGTTTCATCTCTGCGGACTGAAGCCCTCTCCTCACCCTGCACGTGTGAACTGTCTCTGAACTCTCGCTCTTCAGATCCTTGTGCTTCTCCTGCATTTAGATTTTACTCAACGCAGATTGAAGGTCAATACCTGATCAATGCTTGTTCACCACATGTGGTAAAGCCATCGCAGCTGTCAAGGTGGACGCGCAGTAGGACAGTTTGTAGCCGCGAAGCCCGAGCGAGGCTGACAGAAAGACAGACAGGCAGGGAGGGAGAGAGAACGATGGAGTCAGCAGGTAGGTCGGTGGTTTTAAATGGGAACTGCAAAAATTGTTCAACCACGTTGCCATGGTAACAGCGAGGATGTAGATCAGGGGGCTTTTTTTAAACGCACACTCACACACAGTATGACACAGTGAGGTTAGCACAGGATTCCCTGCTATTCCAGTTTCTATGACAACTCACAACTCATCCTCCTCTCTCCCTGCTTTTATCTTCAGCTGTAATGGAAGCAGCCATTAAGTTCTGACTTCAGCTCTGCTCTATTGGCATGAATGGTAATCGGCTACTAATTAGCAGCAATGATGATTAATACAACCGGATAATTAAAGACATAGTAATGAACAAAGAAAAACATCAGCGTAGTTCCATTGTTGTGTGAGGGATTGTGGACTGCATAGAAATAAATATGGTGCACACATGATCTCAAATCAAAACTTACAAAAATGATTCCACCAAATTTCAGAATCACTTGTGATCTGTCTTCAGATCCTTGAAATACATATAAAGGACGTCTATCCTGGCCCTCAACAGTAGCAGCCAACCCTTTAAAGGTTCACAATTGAGCAATGAGCACTGTTTTTGCTTAGAGGCATAACTCTACACTTTTTCAGCTGTTGTAAAACTTTTCATATTTTTTTTTGTGTTTGCTATTGTCACTAAATTAGTTCAGCATGTTTTCATGCTAAAAAGTACCAAAAGTCTTTATGTGAACATAAATCTCTACAAAACATTTTTAATTATTTATTAAATGGAGATGGGTGCAGTGAATTAAATGGAACTATTTACATTTTCCTAGTTTCCTGCATAAATTGGCCAAGATCTTCACCAAAGTCGCGAATATCTACAAGTGGAACATTTTCAAACCAGTTAAACCCAATCATGATCTTTTATGTCTTTACTAAACTCATCCATCATTCATACAAAGTGATGCTGGAGAAAGTAATGGCAAGTTTTCTGACACCCCCCCACTCTCTGTTAATGTTTCTACTGTCCCTACACTTGTAATAAAATTGGTGGTACAACTGTTCTGTGAAGCACTCGTGGACATTTCTCTGAGGGTGGAAAAACAGGATGTGATGTAACATCCCGAGGCCATTATTAGCGTTGGAGAAGGTGGAGGTCAGCTCAGAGTTAGAGCCCGCTGACAATCTGAATAAGATGTCGTCCCACAGTCAGAGAGAAATCCAACAGACGTGACATTTGCACTTAATTACATTAACATGGCTGTGTTACATTTTGGCCTGCAGAGCAAAATGGAAATCAGCCATTAATACTGTTTTCACTTAGACCTGTGTTTGAAAATGCAAAGTGTCTGCAGTGAGAAATGTCTGTGGGAGGCTGTCAGATTCATGCTAATATCTCTGTTCTCACTGAAGTCCCCCTGACATTAGGTCCAGCGTCTTCTCCAGATTGCACTCTCACACTCACACACTTGATTTTGAAGCCAGGTGACAGATTTTCTAATCACAGTGGCTATTGGTGAATTCCACACTGATAGCAATTACACAACGAGTGTGCCTGGCTCCGCTAAATATCCCAACAAACCAGTCGGAGCCGCCAATGTAGTCTGACCTGAACAGACACAAGGTGGGCTTATGTCGTCAAGTATCTGCTCTTTTTTCATTGAGGACAGTCTTATATTCCGTCCACAAATCTTATAATTACAACCTCTCTGCGATCGAATGGTGAATTAGGTGAAACAGTTGAGCACAGACACAAAGGGAGTGGCGTTGTGAGGTGTTCCAAGTGTGACTGGGCACAGGTGTGAAGGGCTGATCGATCGCTTCAGAAGAGACAGCTGCAAAAGCTCAAAAAGTACACAAGTTCTTTGAGGTAGCAATAAAGGAAAATCCCATTCGTACTAACGTAAATATGTATGTAAAAATGTGTGTGTGTGTCAATTATCTGCACTGTGGTCGGTTACTTTGATAATCATAGTGTGTACGTTTGTTTCAGCCACATGCCTCTGAGTCCGGCTGCTGACACCAAACATGATCGCCCGCGGCAACAGGCGGTTACTAACGGCAACCCGACAGGCTCTGCTGTTGCCAGGGACGACGACGCGGATGACACACCCCCTGGAAACAGCATCGTCGTCCGCATTGGCATCCCAGACCTGCAGCAGACGGTAACACACACATAGATGCGTGCAGAATTACAGTACATAAATATACGGTTTGTACACAGTCAAGTCCATAAGTATGTGGACATAGTTTAATTACCTTTAATACCTTTAATTTAAGAGTTTGGACCAAATTATTAGGGGCTCAAAAATAATTGGACAGTTAGCTGCTAGGCTATTTCATTCCCAGTTGCATCTACTTACTTTGTTTAAAGGTAACCAGATAAAAACTCTAGAGTAAATTTCGAGTGTGGCCATTGATCATCAATCAAACAAATAAACACTAATTGATCTTAACGTTTGGCTAAGTAACCATTTTGTGCATTCGGTCCAATGGGTGCTTTTGGAAATTATTAAGAAAAATCAACATTGAGTCGTTTCTACTTAATTTTAGTCTCTGTTACCTGGATTATCTTGTTCATCTGGGTCCTAGACCTGTTGTTTTTCAAAAACAATTAAAAGTACATCACACACCCACTTGAGCAAAATGCCCAGTCAAGAAATTGTTAACAAATGTTTCCTCAAATGATGCGCCTGTATGAGATTCTCCGCACGAACGTCAACATTTTTTAACCCCGTCTCCCCCCATTTTGGAATGGAGAAAGCAGTCAGTCAGTGGAGCTGTTTGCCTGACTCGTGTGTTTTTACCAGTGTCTGACAACAGCAGAGGTCCATGACACAGATGAACAAGCCAATCCAGACGACCGACACTCTTTTAGTTGTTGAATATACAGTTAATGTAGATTCATTAATAGATTTTGAGCTGGCAAAGCATCACCAGGGAGGAAACCCAGCATCCGATGATGTCTCTGGGTTCTAGATTTGAGGCAATATTTGGATTCACAACCCTGATTAAAATGGATGTTAGAATTAAAATTCTGATGTTAGGTTCTCCAAATACATACATAAATAAATACATAGAATCCTTAGAATTGGGGCCTATAACAAATGTACTGTTTTCCTTATTTATCTTTTATACTTACGGACTTGACTCTATGTAAAACCCCAGGAGTAAATGAATGAATCAGCAGGACAAACATGTCTGTCTGTCTGTGTCTGTCTCTCTGTCTCTTTCTCTGTCCGTCTGTTTCCCTGGCTCTGGCTCTCTCAGAAGTGTTTGCGGTTGGACCCAGAGTTACCAGTTTGGACCAGTAAGCAGAGGGTTCTGGTGACGTTGACTCAGTCTCTGTCGGATGTTTTGAACTATGGTCTCTTCCAGCCGGCGTTCAACGGCCGAGCCGGAAAGTTTCTGGATGAGGAGCGACTGCTGAAGGAGTATCCTCTCCCTCCCATTACACCCATCCCATACCTGGAGGTAACGTTTATGTCGAGTACATAATTTAAAGGACGAATCTGATGTTATTCAGTATTTTACACTGTGAACAATTCCCATCAAAAACTCCAAACCAGCAAAGCGTTAGTGCGTCTCTCACTACGTATCCACTCGTCTGTGGTACTCTGCTCCGAGCCCTTCAGGTCCTAACTCTCTGATCCGTAAGTAGAGACACCAACATTGTATGTAGTGTAAAGGTCCTGCATCTCACAATCTGCCAGTTTTATTAAATGATTTAATACGTTTATCTAGCTTTGCCTGCATAGTACAGGTTTGTGCAATTAGTTTTTCTGACAAACTAGTATAAAAATCATGAAAAAACAATGTGCTAGCAATGCACAAAAAACAAAAAAACACAAAAGACTGTCTTAAAGTGTACAATATGATAATCGATCAAAAGAATCAATTATTGACATCAATTTTTGGAAAAACTGAAAGGCTAAAGTCGACATCTTCAAGATCATGAAGTGCGTGAATGAATCTTAAAAAAAAAGGAAAGCAAACAGGTGTGATGTGATCTCTCCTTCTGGTCTCTTTCTCTCTGTAGCTGTTCTGTGTCTCTGTGTGCTTGTTCTGTGTTTCCATCCATGTTAATATGTACTTGTCAAACAGTGAAGAGCTGTGTTAACTTTGAACACAGCATGTTAATAATTATTAGTTTCACTTTGATGAAACTTCATGTGTATGCTGAACAATTAATGTCATGTTTTGTTTTGTTCTTTCCCCGCAGTTTCGTTATAAGAGGAGAGTTTACACGCAGAGCTACGTGGACGACAAACAGCTGGCCAAGTTACACACCAAGGTACACAGAACACACAGTGTGCTGGCCTGATGCTGAATTACAACAATGTCACACACATACAGTCACATCAAATACACCGTCAAACTTCACTGCTTCCTTAAGAGCAAAAAATGTGTTTCTTCAGGCCAATCTGAAGCGTTTTATGGAGCACGTTCATCAGAAGAATGTGGAGAAGGTTTCCAAATGGTTGGAAAAAGGCCTGGACCCCAACTTCCACGACTCTGACAGTGGGGGTGAGCACAAATGTTAGGCTGCTCGTAGAAATACTAAAAAGTCTGTAATCCACTCGCTGCGTGTTGTTTTATGCAGTTACACAACATGGTCGGAGCTTAGCACAAAGACTGACTAATCCAAGCCGGTTCCTTTATGCGGTGTTAATTAAGTGTAAGTTTATAATAACTGCATTGTTATTAAACAGAGACACAGAGCCATGTTGGTACCAAAGCACTATATTTAAAAAGGCCGCTGCAAGAAGCACAGAATGGGTCCTTCGTATGGACAAATTCAAACTGTTTTATGTATAGCTCATATCCTTGAAACTGCCGGGAAACAAAACAAGTCTTTGTACCTGCGGAGGGCACATTGACGTCAGCTCTTGGAGTCTACGCTCAAAGACGTCATGCATCTTTGCAGCGTTTCTACCTGTTTCCTGTCTGCAGCATCATGAAAGCAACTCTTACCATCATCAGTGCAACGTGGGCTGCTGTGTGTTTTTTTTAACAGAACCACTTCCTAATAAGTCATCGAAGCTCTATATGTTTTACAAAGCACCACATGTGTCATTTACTTCAGGCTGAGTTATGGACATCAACAACACGCCACATTTTCAACTTCAACCAAAATGATCTTAAGCACCACATGTTGTAATAAATTCAACACGTTTATAAGCTGTAGTGGATGACTTTCTTCAATCAGCCCAATTATCTTTGCACCAGAATCCATTTAGAGACCTACTGGCAACATTTACAGGTTTTCTTACACATAGATCTCTATTTGTTTTTGACTTGTAATCAAACAAATGCAGAGAAAACAACAAAGTAAGTGTATCATGTTCGTTAAACACACTTGTAGATATGAATATTAAAATGAAGATTTGTGTGTTTTTAGCCATTAGTATTGGTTTCTGTGCCTGACCCTTTATGCTTAAACAAGCTCACAGAAAACAGTTTTATCTTGTTATGTAATGATTAACCTCAGTGTCTTCAGTCAGGTGGGAAACTTTATGTATCATCCATTGTTGTGCTTAGATATTAGAACATGTATAACTTATTTGTATTGTCTTATTTGTGTCTCAGAGTGTCCACTGACTCTGGCGGTGCAGTTGGAGGAGAGCTGTGAGTTGATTAAAGTTCTTCGCAGTGGTGGGGCTCACCTGGACTTCAGGACTAGAGACGGTATCACCGCTCTGCATCGGGCCGTCCTCTGCAGGAACAGCGCCGCTCTCACTGTGAGAACACAAACTTTACCTTTCTGACTCTGGTTTCCTCTAAGCCTGGCAGCAAAATTGTCAGTGTGGTGTCACTGCTTTTACTGTTCATGTACTGAGACCAGTCCTGTCTGGTTCTGGTTCTATGACCTTTTAGACTCTGCTTGACCTCGGAGCATCTCCAGACTACAAGGACAGCAGAGGTCTTACTCCTCTCTATCACTCTGCCATGGTTGGTGGAGCCCCCTACTGCTGTGAGCTGCTGCTGCAGGACCATGCCACCATCGGTATGGAGGCTCAGAAGGGTCAAAATCTGTTGTTGTTATAAAACTCCAACCTCTGTGTGTTTTTGCAATATCGTCATGTAATATTGTAGACAATGTTGTATTCAGTGCCATCAGAGACAATCTGACTGTTCCTCCCAGCTTCATAGAGCCGTTTGAAAATAGCAGGTGACTTTCAAATCTTACAATGGGCATTTAGCAGGATAGAGGCGTTTCCTCTATTTCACTTACAGTTATTATTCTGGGATGTTGGTTGGCTTCTTCCGGTCCCTCCGTGGCATTCCTATAGGATGAATGTCAGGATTTTGATTCAGTTGTATTTTTTCTTCTTTAATGATCCTCTTGTTTAGGGTTGTTGTCTTGTTTCGCTTATAAGGTAACCAGGTCTTCATGCTGCCACCACGTTTCACAAATGGGATCAGGTTATTTAGTTTGCATACTGACTTTGGTCGTCGCTAAACATAGCTGTACTTATTCAAGCCAAAAAATTCTAGTTTGGTCTCATCCAGCCGCCTTCTTGTTCATTCACGTGGTCATAAACTGTAGACAGGCACCAACGTTCTTTTTGGAGAGGTGTGGCTTCCTCATGCAGCTCTGCCATGTTCACCATTTTTGTATATGTTGTCCTACAGCTGGATTCATAAACGCTGATATTAAGATGTTACTCCGGGTTCTAGTGACCTCCTAGGCTCTGCACCCACACACCGTGCTCTTGGTATGATCTTTGCTAGCTGACGATTCCTGAGAGGCTGTTGCGTGTTGGGGTTCCTTTCTTTAGTTGTAGGACTGAAAATCTGATCACGTTTTAGGTCGAATTTAGGGAAAATTCTGAAGGGTCCCGGCACTCCACGTATGAACTGCTGTTTGCAGTTATAGGACACCTGCTATTGATATAAAACTGGTGTAAAACACCACGAAAAAAGATGAACTGTGACAGTTTTAATTTTCAGTGTAAAGCCTGTCTCATGAATGACACATGTAGTCGTGATAGCTAGGGTGAGGTCATAAGACATGTATATGTCCGTGTCCTCACAGTCGATGAGACAAGAGTGTACGCGTGTGGCTTGTTTATTTATTTATTTATGTTATTTGTGAAAAAATAACACCTTTACCCATTAACATTTTCATTTTGTCATGGTTGCAGGGATAACTGATGAGAACGGGTGGCAGGAAATCCATCAGGTGACACACACACACACACAGTCTGTCTCACACCTGCAAGTAATGAAATTACATGTGCTGATAATCAGTTCAAACTTTGTGTGTGTCCGGGTTTAGGCATGTCGCTTTGGTAACGTGCAGCACTTGGAGCACCTGCTGTTTTATGGCGCTGACATGAGTTCCCAGAATGCGTCGGGAAACACTGCATTACACCTTTGTGCTCTTTACAACCAGGTAAAACAGTTTTTACACAGTGAATGTAGAACGAAAGCAGAAATTTCATTAGGGGGTAGAAAACATGTTGTCCTGATACTTCAGTGTGCACATTTACAGGCTTTGGTAATGAAGCTGCAGCTAAAAACGTTCAAAATTACAGTTTGGTTATGAATTTGTAAACTGCACACCTCCTTACACCATCATTTCTGCTTTTTAAAGTGTACACTCCAAGTTAGTCCGTAGACCCGTTAACAGTAGCTCCCGCTCTGCGTGTCCAAAAACATCTGACACAATGACAAGCTTCCTTAACGCAAAAACTTTGCATGTAAAATGTAAAACCATCCGCAGCTTGATGAAATCCACATCTCTGATCAGACCTGTGGAGTCCTGCCAGGCCCCATTCCCACATCAGATAATCAGCATTTCTACTAGACTGTGTTTATGATTCTTACACAGAACAACTTTTGATTTGAATACTCTGGTAACGATCATATATGTGTGTGTGTGTGTGTGTGTGTGTATATATGTATGTACGTACATACAAACATGTATACATACATATACATACACACACACAAACATATTTATACATATACACACACACACACACACATATATATATCGTTTTTAATAAAAAAGAATTGCTGCTGGTTTTGCAGGACAGTTGTGCCAGGGTTCTGCTGTTCAGAGGAGCCAACAAGGATATCAAAAACTACAACAACCAGACTGCCTTTCAGGTAAAATATTTTCAGAAAACTTAAAATGCCACTTCCTAAAAAGTTTGGTTATTGTGTAAACTGTAAATAAATAGAGAATCCAATGCTTTGCAAATCATTTAAAATGTTATTGATTTTATATAGTGCAGCGACACATAAATGTTAAAACTTAGAACCAACACGTTTAAACGTTGCTGCTTTAATTTTGAAAGCTAATTGTTTCCTATTCTTACTTATTAAGGATTTTAGCTGCTTAAGTTCTTCTCTTTTGTCACGTTCATTGCTGACAGGTCTGAACTGCAGGCAGACGTCTCCCAGACTCTTTTACTACTGAGCCATGCTGTTGTAATACCTGCAGAATTGTATTTTCCAAAGTTAGACATGTTCACACCTGGAAGTTTACAAACACAGTCTGTTCCACTGAGCAGCTCCCGGATTTTAATACAGCTAGTTTGTTCAGTTTAATTGAACGTCTAACCTTCTGTTCACCTTCTGTGATTGTTGGCATTAAGATGAATAATACCACTGTCATTAAACAGTTATTCACAAAAGTCTAATGCAGTTGTTATGGTAATTTTTTACATTTACTGTGTGTGTGTGTGTGTGTGTGTCTGTAGGTGGCGATCATTGCTGGGAACTTTGAACTTGCAGAAATCATTAAGATCCACAAACCTTCGGACGTTGGTGAGTTGGCTCAGAGTTTAAACACATTTACAGAGTTTGTATATCTGAGTACTGGCATGTGTGACAGTAGCTAGCTAACTCTGTGTGTGTGTGTGTGTGTGTGTGTGTGTGTTTGTGTTTTTGTGTGTGCCTGTCTGTGAATATACGTGTATGTGTGTCCAAGCAGTTCCCTTCAGAGAAACTCCCTCCTACACCAAACGCCGCCGAGCCGGCGTGACCCGGACGCCAGCTGGAAATGGATTGTCATCACCTCGCTCTCTGATTCGCTCAGCCAGTGACAACGCTTTGGAAAGCCCGGCCTCCTCTCCTGGGCCCTCCCTTCAAAGCCTCGAAACACACCACGACACACACACACACTCCCTTCGACGTCAAACACGGCGCCTCAGGTACGTTCACATACACAAGGACACTTCCTGTATGTGTACGCAGCTGGGTACAGGTTTACTGTACACTTTCAGTTACTCAAGAAATGTCATCCCATTTGTTGCCAGTGTTGTTATGGTAACAGCATGCTGCAACACATTCTGTCGATAACACAAGTTGTCTAGCGGTGTGATTTGGTGTGATTTAGATGGCAAAGTACTGCTGTAGTTTACATTTATTGATTTGACTGACGCTTTTATCCGCAGTGATCCATGTGGTACGTGCAGGTCAGAGACAAAAAAAACAAAGACAACTTTTGTGCTTTTGTAAAGGAGTGTGTATGTTCCCAGTGATATTCAAAGCTCCAGCAGGAGCCAGTTTCTTCATTAATGAAGTCGTGTCGTATATCCATCAGGTTTTTGCTCGCAGTGTGCAAAATGTGCCTTCACTGTCCCCTGGTTGGCCGTTAAACACGGGGCTTAAAGACAACATAAAATGTTCGACTTTTTCTGTCTGCAGTCCGAGTGGTGGAGGTCATGTGGAAACCAGCCCCCCCTCCTCCCCTCCCCTGACCCCACAGATGAGGAAGAGGAGGCTGTACAGTGCTGTGCCAGGGCGCACCTTCATCGCCACCCGGTCCCACGTCCCTCAGGGCGCCGGAGAGATCCAGCTGCACCGAGGGGAGAGGGTCAAAGGTCAGAATAAAAGATGGTCACGTGATAATCTCCTGGTGTCTGTATGTACATGGTACTGATGAGTGTGTTGTGGACCTACAGTGCTGTCTATAGGTGAAGGAGGATTCTGGGAAGGAAGCGTTAAAGGAAGAACCGGTTGGTTTCCTGCTGACTGTGTGGAAGAAGTCCAGATGAGACAATACGACCCGAGATTGGGTAAATATTAGAAATACGTGTACATACTTGGAAAATATTAAACACAGTATAGTGGACTGGGTGCGTTCACCCACGTCTTCTTAAATAACGATGTAAGACTGTGGATGATTTTAAATGAAGTGTACTTTTATGTTTCAGAGACGAGGGAGGACCGCACCAAAAGACTGTTCAGACATTACACTGTAGGATCCTACGACAACTACACCTCCTACAGGTAAAACACCCCTACTACAAATAGAAACACCCGGTTCTTCCTATAGAGAGTGATTTCTTTAGGCAGCAATAGAACAGGGTTACTTACGAAATGTTATGAAATATACAATGCAACTCTTGTTTTTGAGGGGATGTATTTTCCGTCACTGAATACAGCAATGTAGAGAAACTAAATTGTCACAGCAGTGTGAAGTGGAAGTCGTGTTTCAACTGAAAAAACTGATAGATATTACAATACTATATTCACAAAACAAAAAATTTTATTCATAATCTGCATAACATTCAACACAGTTACAAAAAAACATTCAGGACAGATGTGATCAGGGAAAAAAAAGACATTTAAATAGTAAAAACGCATGAAAAGCAGAAGAAAGATATGGGAATGAAAAATACAATATACTAACAGAACAGGCATAATATAACGTCCACCTGTACACTTTAATAAATCCAACTTCAGTTATACTTTCTCAGTTTTAAGATGAAACTGTCAAAAAGGTGAATCTGCTTGGTTTATTATTGAGGTCACAGTGAGTAGTGGAGTCATACTGGAGCGCAGTATAAAGAGTTCTCATGTTTTAGCCACCATATTTCAAATGAAGGATGTTATGTAATTATCACCTATCTTACCTTTTTAACCTTGTGGAAAAATAGAAATCATGGCTGAAATCAATACATGATTTCAGCCATGATATAATCTTTAACAGTGTGTTGTAATCTGCGAGCTCATCTCGTGTATTGTTAAATCTGCACAGTACAGAAATCGCCTGCAAATCTAGACAAACGTAAACTGATGCCCTTGAGTTGTAACACCAGAGCTGAGTGAGAACCAGCTGGTGTTTAATCCATGTATGTGATAAATGTGTTTCTCCTGTGCATCAGTGACTATGTGATTGAGGAGAAGACGGCCGTGCTGCAAAAGAGAGAAAGCGAGGGTTTTGGCTTCGTCCTCAGAGGAGCTAAAGGTAGAAATCGGTGGACGAGTAGTGAATGTGTTGGAGAAAGATACTGAATGTAGAGTGAAATCTGCATTCAGAAGTAACTTAGTCTTAACCGCTGACCACACACTAATTGGTGAATTCACATATTGCAATCAAGGGAGACTTTGACTTTACTATTCCTAACTTTTGCATCTTGACTATTTCACTTGGCAGTACATCCTTCACCCATTACATCCTTCAAAACGTAAACGAGTATAAGCTAAAAGTAGAATTAGCACTTTGTGGTTTATGCCACGAACAAGCCGTTGACTTACATTTTTTCTGCAGGTCTGTCCAGACTCATTGTCTAATAATTTCATCCTCAAGTCCAAGTTCCAAGAGGATGTTTATGCCAGATGTTCCTGAAATACTGGGTTCAGGATAATCGGGTGTAAAACCTGAAAACAAAGACATTAAAAAAATGTCTGTGTAATTCACAGCATAATCCACTGAACTGTGGCTACATGTGTCACTTTATATCTGCTGATTTCTACGGCTGCCACTTTCCTTTTTTCTTTCTGCTTTGTTGAAATTAAAAGTGCATGATTCATAAAAAAAAATTCACTAGCACATTTCTGTCTCCGCTGCTCTTTTAAGCTGAGACACCTATTGAGGAATTTGCCCCGACTCCTGCGTTTCCCGCTCTGCAGTACCTGGAGTCAGTCGACCAAGGTGGAGTGGCCTGGAGAGCCGGGCTTCGGACTGGAGACTTTCTCATAGAGGTAACACCCAGAGGCACTGCATTCCAGATCACTTATTTCACCCACTCCATCCCAAAGCTCTTCTACCCAGAAAGCCCTGAGAAGCAAGGAAGCACGGCTGTACCATCAAATGTGCAAATATTTCTGTCTAATGTGTCTGGATCCAGACCCAGAAGCTGTCCCATACGGACCCGGAGCTACAGACCAAACCAAACGTTTTGATTCAAAATCTAGTGTGGCACCTTCATTTTAACTGGTTCGGCTATTGTGATGTTTGCTGTAGTTATTTAGCGACTTCACGTAGCCAATCGATTCTATGGATCACAGGCGCTATATTTTGTGCCTTAGTAGAACCGGCAGATAACAGAAAGTTAATAAAAAAAAGACGTTTTTATATAACTTATTTTGAAAAGCAGCTCTGCTTTTATTTCATAAATTTAATAACATTGTAAATATATGCTCAGTTCGATGTTACATAATAAATTTGTCAAAAGGTTTTTGAATTGCACTGAATTAATTTGATTTGACAGTCAAGTATTGAAATAGTTATGATCTTTGCTTTGCTTCCAAAAAATCTGTGTAACCGGACCTCTTTAAATTTTAGTTGAATACACCTGCACTAGAACATGGCAACCGTTTCTAAATCCTTCAACTCGTTCAGCAACCTCGCCCAAATTCCCAAGGTATTTCCTGATTGCTCTTAGACTTTTCTAGCTCTCTGGATTCCTCATGGAATTTTAGCACATTTCTTAAATGCCTACATAAAGATGGGGACAGAAAATGAGAAATAGTTAAATTTTGTGCTCAACCTTCAACATTCAAAGCGAGCAGGACAACTGCAGCCCAGAAATTAGGCACACTCTCCCTGGGCAACAAAGGGACGATGCCGGTGCTGAATATTGGTCTTCTGGGTCACTGCTCGTGTGGTTGAGCGGACGGTGCAGAGTAGCAAACTACTTGTGTGTGTTTTCCGTGAAGGTTGTCTGTCAGTCTTTTGACCGTTTTTATGAGCTAATTTTAAACCCTTTTAAGTTTATTCTATGGGACAAATACAGAGATTTGAATTGAAAACCGAATATGAAGGACACAGCGTGTGAGAAGTAGAATAATAATATAGACGCACTGGCCACTTCATTGTCTACAGCGGTACAGTCTAATTCAGTCCAACGCAGCAGCTCTGCCATGAATACTACTTGTACTTGGTTATAAATTCTGTTTTAAATTTGAAACTGTCAGAAAGGTGATAATTCAACATGGATTTTGGGGTCAAAGTGGGTGGTTGTACTGGAGTGCATTGTAACAAGAGATGGTTCTAAAGTTTTGGCCAACTGGTTAAAAGTTATTGGGGGGGCAAGAGGATTTTACGGGAAATACCTTCAGATTTTGGACGAGCACGTATCCAAAGAATTACCACTGTGCAACACGTGAGCGGAACAACCTGGACCTAGGCCGAGCACAGTAGGTGAGGAAGTCTAGACCTGGATAAGATGGACTGGGATTTAACACTGAAGGAAGTAAAAGGTGCTGCTTACCGTGCTTTCACTGTGTGTCTGCTGTCCAGGTCAATGGTACTGATGTGGTGAAGGTGGGTCACCGGCAGGTCGTCGCGCTAATCCGACAGGGAGGAAGTAGACTGCTGATGAAAGTTGTATCAGTTTCCAGAAAATCGGAATCTTCCATGCTCAGGAAGAAAGGTGTGTACAGCTTCAGTTTCACGTTCTATTAACTTTACATGCGAAACAAAACTTTGTTTCTAAAACAAGTGCTTTACATTTGGGGAACGTTTCATATGTAGATATGTGAACTGTTTTTAGAGAATGTATTAAATTGAACATGATCAAATTAAAGAGATACAGGATAATAATAGAGGTCGTCCACGTGGCTTCCTCAGACATTTCCACTACTTTCACTGGGATGAGTGTTTTCTGTTCACTCACCACAGTGCCGTTTTGACTTTCAGGTCCACCCCCTCCCAAACGGGCCCCCAGCACCTCGTTAACACTGCGATCCAAGTCCATGACGGCTGACCTGGAAGAGATAGGTAAAAAGCACACACACCAACGCACGCACGCACATATTATAGAGTCCAACTGTAGTGTGTGTTGTTGATCTTTGCTTTGTCTGCAGCCAGGAGGAGACGCTTCGGTGAGTCACACAGACCTGTTGGTGTAGTGGGTTTGGTGCTGCTTGTTGTTTCGTGGCTTTGCTTCTTCGTTCTTGCTGTGATGGTGCCGCTGTGCCAAACCGCAGTATTGGTAGCATCTTGGCATGATGTTTGACTGTCGTCTGAAGCAGCAGCCCGGGCCTTTGGTTAAAGGTCAAAGTAACTGACCTCACATTTGTCCATTCAAGCTAACTCCACATAACAAAAACAGCTTGCAGGGTTTTTTTTTTTTAAGTTTGGCACAAACATCCGAAAAGGTTGCACAGATAAGCTGATAAGTATTTGGGGGTCGAATGTCACCTCACATATATACATTCTGTTTACCATTGTGATCATCACAGGAAGGCTTTGGGGAAATTTCAACAAGTTTAAAACAAACAGATCGAATTTCAAAGTCACTGAACTCAAGTCCACCTGGTCATGTCAATGCTGTCAGCTAGGAGATAATGTGATGACATCTGGCATGAATGTCCACTTTGACTCAGATGAAAGACAGGGATGCATGTAAAATGCGACTTCACAATAAATGGTTGTTACATACAAATGACTTCATGTGTGGTCGATTGATAACGCTCTAATTACTGGATTTATTAAATAAGACTTAATTGTGTTATGTGAGACTCTGCTGGTAGCTTTTTATCAGTAGTTTTAATTGTCCAACAGACAGGACCTTTTGAATGACGTGGGCTATTAGGAGTGCAGTCTTCTGCAGTTGAAATACATTTTCTTGGACAAAAAAAAAACCCTGCAACAAAAGGTAATGATGAAAAAATTGCCACTAGCTATTCTCACTATACCCAGTTTTAGGAGAAAGAAGCAGGTGAAAAAAGCCAGTGTTATCTGGACCCAGGTAACAGCGCAAGACATTTGTCACTACACGTACCACTTGTTGTTTTACTTAAGTACTAAGCAGACAATGCATAGTAATGAACATTACCAACAGATTTATGACCCTTGTTAAAGATGAGAGCCTATTTAACCACTTTACAGTATGTTTGTTAACCTATGAAACATCAGCATTTATAAACCAAATGTTTATGTTAAAACCACCACGTATTAATGTTGAGGCTGTTCGGTGTAAGTTAAGTCATGTTTTTGCAGTGGCATTATGGTGTTGTGGTCAATGCATCTTGAGGCTGTGTGTAAAAATCACATTGAGCCAGGTATTTTCAGAAACGCAGCTTCGATGCCAAAGCAGTGCTTCCACAGCGAACGGTTCGGGTTGTGTCTATACCTGAACCTTCAACATCAAAAAAAGTCGTTGATTCTCTTTCTACTGAGCAAGCACACAGGACTGACAACCAAGTCACAAAGAAATCATGCCGTTTCTGGTTAGGCTCAGGGTTTCTAGTAAGCAGACAAAAAAAACCATCATGTTTTGTTTTTCCACAGTCAGGTTGCAGCGGGATGTTTAATCTCTCCGCTATGCACTGGGTCTACCACAGGTCACCTACAAGCTGCCAAAACCCGGCTCTCCCTTTCTGAGGCACTTGTTTGTCACAACTTCCTTGAGGTGGAACTGCCTCTCAAAATGCATTTGAAACCACCCTAGCCAAAGCCCTTCTGGCCTGCAGGTACCCATCTGCTGCATGGACAACAATGCCCAAAAGACCTCGTTCCTTCTGTCTGAAGGTCTCCTTTATGTCTGGGGTCCACCAGTGGCACCTCAGGTTACTGCCATGGCCAAACCATGACTCGGCACACAGGTCCATAATCAAACCATCGTGCAGGTTTACATCAGGCAGACTGTTCCACTCACCTCCAAGTTTCTCCATTATTGCCCATGGAGCTTTGAAGCCCCCAGCAGAACTAGCGTGTCCCCGGGCAGCACCCCACCAAGAGTCTCCAAGAAGGCCAGGTACTCTAGACTGCCTTTGGGCACATAAGCACGGCTCTGGCTCCTTCCCCAACAAAGAGAAGACATTTTACACTCCTTGAACCAGCTCACGAAGCCTGAGAACAGGATGACCCCGATTCCTGTCCTCACAGGTGGCGGACAGACCGGGTGGGAACAACCAAGTGACATGTCTTTGTCCAGACAAAGACGTCTGACAGCTTAAAATTACGGCAGTAAAGCTCCGCTTCCCCAGTACATACCACAACACAAAGCGGCAGTTTCAGATTCAAACACTTCAAATGCTGTTTTAAAAGCACCCAGAAGGATGCGTTTATGAATTCACCCAGCTTAATGTAGATTTAGTCCGTATATTTAGTTTTTCTGATGTTTGTCTTTCTGTGTCTTTCCTCCAGAGAAACTAGACGAGATGTTGGCCGGAGGTCAGCAGGAAGTTGTCCTGAGGGCACGTCCATCAGATGACTTCAGAGCAGCTACAGTCAAACAGAGACCGACCAGCCGGCGGATCACACAGGCAGAGATTAATGTAAGACAAATATTAATGCGCACTGATTAGCCCTAACATTATGATCCCCTGCCTTATATTGAATAGGTCCAATTTTGCCACCAAAACAGTTCTGACCCATCAAAGAATGGACTCCACATGAGCTCTGAAAATATGCTTTGGTCTGACACCCAGGCATCATTACTTCCCCAGATGAACAGTGCACACACTGTTTAACGTCTACATTGCTTCAAACTGGATTCAGACCAGGTCACCTTCTTCTATTGCTCTGTTCCATTTCTGATGCTCACATTGACAAACTGTTCTGACACCTTTCTATCAGAACCAACATTAACTTTTTCTTTACAGTAGCTCTTGTACTGGATCAGCCAACACAAAGCAGCCTGTTTGCATCTATGAGCCTTGGCAGCCCATGACCCAGTCACCAGTTTACTGGTTTCCTTTCTTGCACATGTAGCCTGCCTGCTAATATATCCCACACACTTCCAGGTGCCATTTAAACAAGATAATCCATGTCATTTAATTCACCCGTGAGAGGTCATAATGTCATCATAAGGCAGACAGGACGTGTCAAACATATATAAAATTCACAAAGAATGTTCACATGTTGACTGAAAGTGGAATTTGTCTGATCTGCTGTTAGTGTGTTCAATGAGTCTCGGTCGCAAAAAACATATTTCTACAAAAAATATTACGAAAACAACCACAAAACAAATCTCGGGATTATGCGATAAACAAAAGAACCAGACAAATATTTCAAAGCGAAATGAAACATTTTCTAGTCAATTTAATTCACTGCCTCAATTTACATTTTAATATCTAAAAAAAAAACAGACAATATATTCGCAGACAAGCATTGCTTTTTTTTTATTGGGTCATAAGCTTGAAATGATCTGGGACTACTCACCTAACTTAGATTCAGGCCACAGCAGCTCCTACAAACCCTCTGCTGGGCTCACGTTTAAAAAGTGGGATTTTTTTTTAGATTTAATTGACTACATGTATATGTTTGTTTGTAGTCCTTGTTTGAGCGGCAGGGTCTGGTCCCCCCCTCAGCTCCAGAGAAGAGCACCATGCCTTTACCAAGAGGAATGTCCCGAACCAAGAGTTTCGGTAAGATGCGCATTCTTCATACATATGTAACATTTAGTCTCATTCCTGAGCTGCACTCTCACGTTAATTTAACATCTCCACGGTTACCATGGCAGGCACACCTGAGGATGACAGGATCACGGCTCTGATTAACGAGAGCCGGTTTCCCCGGAGCTCCTCACTGACAGACAGCTTCATTCCTCCTCCTCCTCAGACAGCTCCCCCTCCCCCTCCTTCCGCATCCTCCACCTCCTCGCTATTCCTCCTAGACTCCGGGCCTCCGCCCTCCTTTCTCCCACCTCCCCCCCCAGCCAGAGGGGAGGGGCTGACCCGCTCCAGCTTCAAGCCAGGTGCAGAACCAAGGCTGCAGGAGTTGTCCGACTCACCGACGAGGAGCCACGCGCACGCCGAGCGGCAGAGGAAGGCGAGGTCGATGATCATTCTGCAAGACATGCCGCCACCTCTGCAGCAGCCGGATGCGCACACTGCTGCCACACACACTCTGCATACCGCCACACACACAGCTACACACACGCTTCACACTGCCACACACACCTCCACATTATCTCTCCACAGCACCAGCCCCGCTCTCGGCCACTCGCCCCTGTCACGACGCCGTGGACGACCAATAGAAAACCCCTACGCTAATGTGGGACAGCAGGCTCCCCCCACCAAACCCCAGAGACGAAAGTCACCTTTGTTGAAGCAACTTCCTGTTGAGGAGCAGGGTTAGATTTATTCAGACTTTTTTTTATTGTTATACTTGTGTTTAATCTGAGCTTCTGAGCACATAAATTGCTGGAGAATTCGTCACAATAACAATAATTTTACTGGAAAAAAAAATTGAGCTACCTGTCAGTTTTACACTGTCCCTGTTTCTTACAATATTTTTTACAGTTTTGTCAACTGTATTTGCTAGTAACTAGTTAAGCTATACAATACGCAGCGCAAATTATCAGCTTTTATAGGCTCTTCTTCTCATGCAACATGAGTAGTTTAGAAAGAAAGCTGAAAAAAAAATCATCAGATCATATAGTTAAAACAGCGTCAACCAATCATCAACGTCCCCCCAAACATGAAGCAGCACTGTTCCACAGAAAAGGACCGAGAAGTCAGAGACTCCATATAAGTTCAATAAATCACGAACCAACTTACTTTTAAGAAGTTCATTGGAGGACATTGTTTCTTTGTACTTCATCCACCACTGCCAAGTTGTAAATCAAAGCTGGAGATCTTGCTTAGTTAGCGCCTGCTAAAGACATGTCAGCAATGTCCCAACGAAGATCCTGCAATTTTAAGATGTTTATATTGGTTTAATACTAAGAATGCAACAATTCTCATAAACGAACCACTTGGTTCAAGCCTCAGTTTTTGTTTTGTTTTATTCTCCAACAATAAAGAACGCCAAAGCTAGTGGCTTTTGAGCGAAATGCAGATGCCCTGCAGCACATGGTGTGATACACAGCTCACGCTATGCCTTCCAAAAAACAATGGCAAGACTGTCTTACAACAAGCAGCGAGGAAATATCAAAATTTGGGTGTCAGGGTGGTGCTAGTGGTATTCAGGAGAGTGGAGGGAGGGGGGTACCATGGAACTACGAGCAAGTCCACCTGCCACTAAACAGAACTTCTGGGAATACTTGAAAGCTCTCAGGAAGAAACTAATTTGCTGGCCAGTGCTTAGCCAACACAATTTTACAAGCTCATGGAAAAGTACTTTTTTCCAATGTACAAACGTATCTTTTTTTGAGAGAATTAAAACCAGTTAATACAAAGGCCTTTTGATCATCAATTTTTTTTCTCCCACCTTCCAGGACTCGGAGTAAAAGATCATGATTCATCAAAATCAGATGGCGGCAGCCCTAGCAGGGCAGAGTTGTACCAGCAGCAGGTCCTTTCAGAGCGAGCTCGTGTTCAGGGTCGTCGGTCCTCACTCTTCCTGTCTGTTGAGGGAGCAGGCTCAGAAAACCAGACACCACCTCTTCTGACTCAGAGCCATTCGATGGATGACCTTGGCGAGCTTCCACCTCCCGCCCCAGTTCTGTCACCGTCACCGACACCTCACACCTTTCTCCACCCACTGACAGGGAAACCTCTAGGTCAGTCTGATAATTTCACATGATCTAATGTTTCTTCTGGTTAAGTCTGTGACTGCAGAATTCATTGAGTTGATGAAAATAAAGTAGCGCAATTCAAATCTCTAATAAACATTCCAACTTCCCACACCTGATCGAGGTAATCAGCATTGGGAAGTTGGAAAAAATCTGCACAAAACTGAGGAAGACTGACTGCACTCCAAACCCCTACATGGAGAGAGAGAAACAGACCTATGACAGAGCCTGGTAGTGCTCCACGGTTCATAAATGTATTTCTTGAAATTAAATGAGCAATAGTAAACTGAGATCTAACAAACACACTCGACAGCAGTGTCTGAAACATGCAAGATCCACCCGCACTGAAACATTTCCACTATTCTCGTTTTTCCCTCAGACCCCTCTTCTCCACTTGCCCTGGCTCTTGCTGCACGAGAACGAGCACTCACTGCCCGCACACCAAGTCCTGAGCCTCGAACTAAACACACATCTGCCTCCACCACGCCCATCCCAACTCCAGCTGCCAGCCCTGAGGGTAGACATAAGCGGACCCCCATGACCACCCCACAGAGCAGCCCTGAACCGCGATCCAAGCGCACCACCCCACAGACGAGCCCAGAACAGCGAACCAAGCGTACCACTCCTCAAACCAGTCCTGAGCTCAGGCATAAACGCATAACCCCACCCCTGTTTCCGGATGGACAGGTGGAACGTCCCGAAACAGAGGGAGGAGTGACATCTCCTGCTGCCCCTTCCCCCGAGCGCTGGAGACCTTCCCCGTTGCCACCATTAGCCAACGATAGCCATTCAGCTCTAACCGACAGACGCAGAAGCCTCACAGTGGGCAGCTCAGAGGAGGAGGGGGGTGCTTACACAGTAACTCTCCCACCTGCACTGTTGTCATCCAGTGATGAGGAGACAAGGGAGGAGCTCCGCAGAATTGGCCTGGTGACTCCGCCACCAGCCTTTGCCAGTCCTCCCGCTCCACCTCCCCCATCGTCCCTCACCCTGCTGCCACGCCGTGGTGGAGAGGGAGGGGGAGTAGAGAGTGGTCCTGACTCTCTGGGTAAACGAGGAGATGAGGAGGAAGGAGGTGATGAGCGGCTCCTCGACAGCTCCTCCTCCCCAAGCTCACTCCCCCCCTCCATCACCCTGGCTTCTCCTCCCGCTCCAACTTCGCCCTCCTCACCACCTGCTGCTCATCCATCTGCGTCATCAGCCTCAACGTCCCCTTCGGGCCTAAAGCCTCGCCTTCGTTCACCAATTGGGCGGGGCCGCTCTGCACTTCGAGACCCACTGCTGAAGCAATCGTCAGACAGTGAGCTTCTCCCCTCTGCTGCATCCTCCCCTTCTTCCCCACTCTGTTCTTCCCCCACCAGCGGTGGTGGCCGGCAGCCACGCTACCTATTCCAACGGAGGTCCAAGTTGTGGGGGGGAGGGGATGACCGTGGGGAGGAGCGGCGGGGGCTCAGCCCGGAGGAAGGGGGCGGCCGGCCAGCAGCGCTGGGAGGGCAGGGATCAGGGTCGGCCATGGATCTGACCAGTCGCTCAGCATCGGCACTGGAGCTGAGCGGCAGGGCAGGGTCTGGACTGGATCTGGCAAATCGACTACAGCTGCTCAACAAAGACAGTCACTCTCTGGGGGAGGAGCCAAGCCCCCTTGACCCTGGCCGGAGGTCACCAGTAGGAGGTGCAAGGTACGGTATATTACAGTTACCACAGCACTGCCCAGCTGGTACCAATGCTCTGCGTGAGTGCATAGATTTTAACAGAATTTATTGTCTGTGTTGTTCCAGATGTGGGGACAGTCAGGAGAGTAAATAGTAGGTTTTTTATTTCTGGTAAACATTTGCCATTATCTCTCAGTGATTGTCATTAGCTAACAGCTAATTAACGTGCATCTCCTTTACAGATGACTAACTACTAAAAATCTCAAATTATGCTGGCATCAATCTTAGGAAAACTATGGAATTTCCTGCTACAAAAGGGTTGTCCAGTTATTACTTACACAGCAAGCTTTGCATTACCCCACAGAAGGCGGTCTAGTCCATTTGTGATTATCTTTCCCAAGCTAAACAATGCAAAGTTGGGTAACACTATGTTTAATGCACAATCAACTAGTACAAAGGTTTAAACATTAAACAATTACACTGATGTAGTTTTTGTTATTCTACTATTTTGGTTGAAATTGTCAGAAAGGTGATAATTCTGCTATGGGTTTATTATTGAGGTCAAAGTGAGTTCTGAGGTTTTTGCCACCATATTTAAAATGAATGAGGTTCAGTGAATATGCATTGTTATGATGTTATGTTTAGGGTTATGTTTGTATCTGCTTGCATTAAAATGGCATGTATGGGGATGCAAACATTAATCCTCACATTATAAGTCGCACTAACTGTAGTTTATCATCAAAAGCAACAAAAAAGGACATTTTTCCAGAGGGTCTAAAATACTGAACTATAGCTCTCTAGTAGAGGTCTTCAAAGATGGAAAACTGATTTGAACCCAACGTGCTTATATAAATTTTCCAGAACAAGAGACCCGATTCACGGTGCAAATCACATGGCGGCCGTTCAGTCTTGGTCAGATCTAGAGGAAAGCTGAGCGCTCTCAGTCAGTATTAAGAAGTAAAATATGTGATCGACCCACCCCGCTTCACACCCCTAATTATATCATATCTAATTTGGAATCATATCAAAAGCCCAAGATGTTAGCACCATTCGACCGTACGATCTCATTTTCCCTTTTACATAACGTATAACAAGCTGTCTTGCAACGCAGAAACAATGCTGCCACTTCCACGTCTGCTGCATGAAGGGCTGTAAGGGCATTAGCTCTCATCTTTCTGGCATGCTCTATATGTCTGTCACCCAGAGATGCATAATTTAAAACTTAAAAAAAAAAGGTTCTTGTTTAATAAAGTTAAAAATAACTGCAAATTGCAAGTCAACATTGGACAGCGCGCAGGGATGGATAAGAAGGACAAAATTAATGGAAATGAGAGGCTGCTCTTGAATGGTTGTATAAAAATGAAGGATCCTTTTCTTGAAAATTTTAAAGGAGAACACAAAGCTCGCCGTGGCTATGAGGGGTGGGCGAAGCTTAAACAACAACTCTGAAACCCAGGTTTAATGATCCTTAAAATCCGGTTTGTGTTTCAGGTTGTTCTCCAGTCTTGGTGAACTCCACACAATTTCCCAGCGAGGATATGGTGCCAGCTACACAGTCCGGCCGGGAAGCCGCTACCCTGTCACCCGCCGGAGTCCCTCCCCCTCTCCCTCCCCCTCTGATAGGGCAATAGGGCTTGCCTCCTCCCCTTCCCCCTGCTCTGAAAGGCCTGATCTGAGCTCAGGTCGTGGTCTAACCATCCTGAAGTCATCCAGCCTCAGTCTGCCCTCAGAACCGAAGGAGGTTCGCTTTGTGATGAGAAGCGCCAGCGCGCGAACCAGGTCCCGTTCCCCTTCACCTTCTCCCCATGCCTCTCCCTGCCCCTCCCCCGTCCTTAGTGGGCCCCTTTTAGCCCTTCGGCCTTGGAGGCAGCGACCACTCAACCTGTGGAATAAATATGACGTGGGTGACTGGCTGGAGAGCGTGGGCTTGGCTGAACACCGCCAGCGCTTCCAGGAGCACGAAATTGAAGGCTCCCACCTCCCAGCACTCACCAAGGAAGACTACCTGGAGCTGGGCGTCACTAGACTGGGACACCGAATCAACATAGAGAGGGCGCTCAGACAGCTGCTGGATGGTTCCACTTGACCCCTCATCTCTGACCCCTGACCTCTAGACATCCTGATCCATGACCTCATAACCTCTGACCTCCAGTCAGACCCTAGGCCATCTCCCTGACTAGGAAATTCTAGCAGCGACTGGATCTTTACACCTTTTACCAATGCAGAACCCAGCTCTCTGAGTTATCTTGGTGACACTTTGGCTCATCAGCCCTTTCATCAACTCAGTGTCGTTAAACAGAGAGACGGGTGGCGCCAAGCTCTATGTCCAGTATCCAAGCTCTAGACATTCAAAATTTTATATAACCTCCATTTACCTAGCGGTAAGCAATAATTATTGTATTGTTAAAAAAAAAAAAGACAACAGGGTGGCACAGTCACTGTTGAAGGCGGATATCTTTAACAAATATTGCAGTTTTGTGAGCGTTTACTCAAATACAAACTGAGAGACTCGTCACAAGGGAACTAAATATATAAATCTGCTACATCCGCAAAGATGTTGATCATTAAAATGTTTATACCAAATACGCTTATCTGTTAAAAAAAAACTCATTCAAGACAATCTAGCAGAAACGGGGGAGGAGTCTGGAATAACTTGTTCAAGAATCTACAGATGTTATTTTTTAATGCATTATGTTGCCATAACTAGGAGCTAGATTTTTACATGCATTAACCAAACTAGTGTGCGGATAAGACAACATTTTTAATGCCATAAAATAATAAAGACTGTTTTCATAATCAAATTCGGACAAATGTCAATCCATCAAAAGTAAGTAAAAATAATTTAAAAATTAAAGGTTGGTTCTAAAATGATTTTTTAAACAATTTCTAACAAGACAAATTCATAGGTCAGGCAATCAGAGTACAACAAATGTGTTCTAAACGTGGTGTAAAGACGGCGTGAGTACGGACCAGCTGCTAACGTTTTCATGCTGGCTAGCGAGCGGTTTAACCTGCAACTGGATTGTATTTTTAATCATTTATCATTAATATTCGTTTTGGCTATGTGTACTGGTGTAAAGAAAAAGTTGTGATACGTGTTTTCTGCAGCACACTAAGCTCGTTAGCGCTGGACAGAGAGCTCGAGTGCCAGTCTCCACGGATGCAGCGACACGGATAAAAGAGCTGATTTGTCAAAATAAAAGCGCGAGGCAGGTTCTTTCCCTTGTGCCATTCTGCTTTCCCGGACGAGAGCTGGACGATTACTGAGCTACTGGGAGCCTCTCATGTACCCACAGCAGGCGATTCTAGCTGAGGATAACTCTCGTGTTTTTGAGAAAGGTCTTGTGATTTAGCATTCTTTCCAAATATCACTCATGAAGAATTTGTGTTAATTTTGAGTTCATATCATATAGAATTTATAATTAACAAGTAATAATAATGTGGTGGTGGTGGTGACTTGCAGAGTTTATAATAGTTTGGAAATTGATTTTGAGTTCCTTATGATTTGACAATGAGTTGAATTTCAAGTGGGCTGCGGTGAAGTTTTGGAATTCATAATGATTTGTCAATGAGTGTGACTTTGTGCTGACGTGCCGTGTTTCAGGGAGAGCTGGTTTCCAGCCTGCTTATCGAGGGCTTACTGTACATGGTGCTATCTGTTTAAAGCCATCTGTACAGAATATACCTTCCTCCTTCCCTGCATATACACTTTCCTCAGACGGACACCTGAAACGCTTAGCTTAATCCCCTCAACTCCAGTGTGCGATTCCCAAATTCACTAATCAAGTGTAACAGCCACAGACAGGCCATAAATGGAGTTCCTCCCTGCCATAATGGGGATTTCCTTCCCTGCCATAAATGGAGTTCTCTCCAGACCAGCGGCCATATTTAAAGTCATAAATATAGACTCCGAGGTGGAGTAAACAGAGCATTTATTCAACTCTTCTGCAACTAGCTTTCTCATGTATAAATTATCTCCTAGTTGTTGGGTCTTTAAAATAGCAGGACACAAAAAAATGCCCATCAGAAAGAGAAAATAGTTTAGTCCCAACAGTCCAAAATGATAAATTATTCTGTGTTTCATAACTGTGCTTGTACCTAAACAAACACGTATACAAGTTTACACGCAGCACCGAGAGTCACAACTAAACTGGCTCCTCGTTTAGCTCGGTAAAGAAAGTGGTATAATCGCTCGTTTCCAGCGTGAACACAGCGAAAATGAAAATGCACAGCTGAACTCTTGTTTTGGCTTCAGTGGAAATGAGAGTTTGAGCTAATGTTCCTACACCAGAATGTGTCAAAGCCTTAAGACAGGATTAACCCCTACATGTATATTCATATTAGGCTTATTTTTATATGGTAGCTATTACACAGTAAAGCCAAACAGGAATCAGAGAAGCTGCTCGTCTACAAGTCTGAGAACAAGGCTGTTTTTTTTCCTCCTCCTCAGATGAAAAGTCTAAACTCATTTATCTGCTGCTGTTTGTGTTCAACAACTACTCACATCGCAATTTACAAGATTTCCATGTCTACTGAGCAATTCTAAGCAGGGTTCTAACATGTAATCAATGCGTCACAACGATAGCGGCAAGTAGGTCCAAATATTTGTCGTTTTGTTTCTCAACAAGCATAATTCCCATAAATGGAAGATGGTGTATAAACAGATGATGCCACAATTAAGAAAAGTTCTCTCTCACGTTTCCACTTTACAGATTCACTTATTGCTTTACAAGTTCTGTATTGTCAAGGTTTTGACTGCCACAAATTTTTTATATTTCATAGTCCTAACAAGGAAAATAATCTGCAGATAAGTCAATAATTTAGGTGTAAGCTACGGGGGTCAGCTGTTTTTGTACTGCTTCTAAACGCTTGATAAAAACCCAACTCGTGCTGCTTGCAGAAGGAAACGAAAAAGCCCAGACGCCGGCGCAGGCGTTTGGAAACCCACTTGTGCTAGTACGTGCCTCACATTTGGAATTTACTTATTTATCGATCTCCTGCAAACACAAACCAATAAGTAGATGACAAAATATTCAGAAAGACCAAGGCAACATAAAAGTAAGTACAGAACGTTTTGACACGGAAACCCTCCACGTGCCTCTGCGTTCCTACCTGCTTCGTGCTGCCGCAGAAGCATCAACACAACGCCCAGCGGAGCTAATGTGAGAAGCGTGCAGACTTCCACAGGAAGCGTGTTCAGAAAGTTAATTTTCTGTTTGCATTGCAATAACTGGACTGGAATGAATAGAAGGTACTGACCGTTTAGGTGGCTCGGCACAAAAGTAAATATCACCATGTCAAACTGAGTTTCCCACAGACGTGGACCAGGCAGCTCAAGGCCTTTCTGCTCTCGAACCAAACACAACACGGAAATAGGAGCTTTGTGAAGAGGCTGTGACATGTTCCATCTATGACATTTTACAAACTCTTTCCCTGGATACATTTCCTGCAGCCTTATTAACTTGCTGTTTGTTGCAGTAAATTCCACACGACTCCCTGAAAAGTCAGACTGTCTCCTCTAAAGCACAAGTTTCCACAACAATCTACTGCATCTGTATTTCTCTGACTTGCTAGATGAACCGAAGGCACAATCATGAATAAAAACTAATATCTGCCCATGACAGACCACAGAGGTAATGAATGTATAGTTTGTATACAGCACATTACAGTAGACTATGGAGTTTCTATAATATATATATATATATATATATACAAAATGTAGCTATATTGTAATTTATAGAATATAGTGAACAAATATAGGCAGTAATATTTTGGTAGATTGTAGTCTATAAAATCTGTATGTGATATTCAGCCATTTTCAACAGCTACAGATAAATGCCACTGTGCTCCGGCACACACTGACAGCTTTCCAGGAAAACAGCCGAAATTTGATTTAGTTTGTTTCACATATTTGGATCATCTCACGTTAAACCAGAATCAAACAGACGGTCGATGTCGGTGCTGTACAGGTACAAAATGCACTATTATCCTTTACATCAGTTTGAAAAATCTCTTTCACCTCAAAGAAAATTATGTTGTGCTACAACATTTTAATTTTATTTGCAGCAGCTTTGTCAGTTTTTTACGGCTTAAAAGTCGTCTTCACCTTTGTGAAGGAGGATTTACTGTTGGATTAGAGTGAAACTGATAACAGAGTGGAAATTCATTTCTACAACGGCGAAAATCACAGAGACACAGCATGTCCTCAAATGTAAACCTGCACGAATTAAAAAGGGAAATGTAGAAGTGGGCAGGTCGTTCCGGCAGAGGGAGGGGCTGCAGCTTGTCATTAACACGGATCAGTTAATCTCACTCACACCTGCAGCCAGTTTATCACATTCACACGCTCGAACGTTCTCGCCGTCGGGCCCAGCTGACGAATCCAACAGTGCTGTGAGCGAAGACGCTCTGCGACAATGAGTGTGTCTGTGGTTTCTGAAAATCAGTTTATGAACCAGAGTGAATATGATCTGACAGTCACTCTCACAGCTCAGTTCCCACAACGTGAACCGTCTGCACAGGTCAGAATAATTCCCCTCCTACACTGGAGCAACAAAATTAGACCAACAGGAACCTTTGCACCATCAGCCTCGTTTTCGTCCTTTCTCTGCACGACAGCTCGTCCTCGTTTCACAGAACAAGAATTCAAAAAAAGTGCCTGCTGTGTAGCTGTTTACAGAGTGAATATCACACCTGACAGACAAATACTGAATTTATGTGAAGTATATATTATAACGGACTATAGTCTACTGTACAGAGTCGTCCACAGAGCGAGACGTGGGTCGGCGCTTTCTCTGCAGTGTAACCGTGAAATCAGGTTGGATGTAGAGCGGCGGTGATGGGGTCACGTGACCTCCGGTCCTTCTGTGTGATAAGTCACCTGACGGGGTCGTTCACCTATTGTAGGATTTCTCAGCCAATCAGAAACATCAGTGATGAAGTCGAGCTGGCGGTGTTACTCCACCGGGAAAAGTAGTTCTTTTATTCAAGTGTTTTCAGAGACACTCCCCTCACCCTCACCACACCACAAGCCAGATCACAACAAACTGGAAAGTGCTATTAATTATGACGCTAATGAGCAGCATCCGAACATGTCAGCGTGTTGTACAGTCGTTGAACTTCAGGCCCCAACGCGTATTCAGTGTGTAAATTCAAAAAGTCTAAGATGAGGTCGTACTTTGGTACTGTGATTTATTTCATGCTGTACCAAAGTGACCAGTTTAGGGTATTGGGTAATTTCGGGTTTAGTATATTTCAAGCTCTTTTAAAGAATTCTGTTTTCGAACTTCAGACCCGCAGACACTCTGGGTCGGTCTTAGTTCTGACCCAACCTCAGTGTAACAGCAGCAGCAGAAAATGACAATTTCAGGACAATTGGAGAAACGATCGTGATCATGAACCAGGACAAACCCAACAAGCAAATGGGACACAGAGCCAAAATGGCAGCCACAGGTTACAAACCAAGTTTAAACGAGCATTGCCGTGACGACACCTCAGCTTCCTGCTGATTGGCTGAGAATCCTGGCTTTCTAACCTGCGTGTGAAACCTTCCTTCTCCTGATCTTCACCTGGTTTTAATGGTTTTCTGGTCCCCCCACCGCCCCCACCGCCCTACCCCCACCGCCCTACCCCCCCAGCACCTTTTTACAGTATGTTTGTAGTTTATTCTGGAGTGAGTGGTGTGTACTTGTAGTTTTTTTCTCTTCCCTTTTCTAAAAACTGAAGAGCACATGATGACAACTGATGAGCTCTGCAACGCAACAGATTGTAATCTTTATAATAAACTGTCATTTATTACAAAGTTAACCATGGCCTTCCTGTGTGGTTCTTTCACAATAAGAGCTGTGTCAGAGGGTTTTTATCGTCAGTGCTCTGGTAAGTCATGTACTTCAAACTTTTGTTAAACCAAAGCTTAAAACTCATTTTTTCTCCCCAGGTTTTGATCCAGCTTGAGATTTTGGCTTTACTACTTTATTGTATTTATTCCTATTAGTCTTTTTATATTTTACATTTCACTTAAATATATTTTTGGTAATTTTATTGTGATTATACTTATGTTTTATTCTTTCATTTTGATTGTTAAGCACTTTGGTCAGTCAGTTAAAAGTGCTTTAAAATAAAGTTGACTCAACATAAACATTATAACATCTTTATTCAAAAAAAAAAAAAAAATTGACATAGACCAAGTGTAAGGAGGCAACTGTCCACAGGCCTCGGAGCTCCAATGTCTGGTGTTCTCCAAATTACTTGTTAAAAATAAAAATTACTTACAAATGTTGTTCTTGCTGTAATTGTTGCTGCTGTTCCCTTTTATTGTACATTTAATGATTGCGACAAAATTGATTACGCAGAGGACAACATGTATGTGCTCCATGACAATCAGCAAAGATCGGAATATTATGGCCGAAGTACTGAAAACTTTTTATTTCTGCTACTGTCACAGACACCTCGACTTTAATACTGGTTCATCTTTGACACTTTATCAAATGCATTTTATTAAAATGAAAGTACATTTACAAATGTCTACTTTTATATTTTTAGCACCGGGACATTTTCATATTAAAAGTGGGTTGGAGAAAGATTTTCTGAGAGACACTTAAAGTGACAAAAATTTAGCTTTGTTCCCATCATAAATTCACAACTAAGTGAAAATTTAATTCTTCAGCAGCATAAACTTGAATGTCCCTTAAATTCAAAATCTAATTAAAATATTTTCTCTTCATATTATCACCATCATCATAATCATCATCCTTATTATATCATCATTACCTCCTCTTCATATATTATTATTATTAAATTTTATTAATGACTGGGTGAAGTCTTTCACTGATCCTCTGATGTGATTTGCCGCTGTATCTCAAAAGCCTAAGACTCTGGAGTCTGGACTCCAGGTTTGCTAACACCCGACTCCAGGTGATGTCAGAAGTCAACTGTTGCCAGCTCTCACACACACACACACACACACACACACACACACACAGCTCAACAACCAAGCCTGTTGTTTGGGAGGTGAAGTCTTTCTTTAAGAATCACGCTTAGCCTGGAAAAAGAGTTTACACTTATACAAATTAGCTCTCCGTAAAGCCAGAACAGCATATTATTCATCACTAATAGAGGAAAACAAGAACAACCCCCGGTTTCTTTTCAGCACTGTAGCCAGGCTGACTAAGAGCCATAGTTTAGTTGAGACTAGTATTCCCTCAACGCTATGCAGCAATGACTTCATGACCTTCTTCACAAACAAAATCATAGCTATTAGAAATAAAATTCACCAGACCCTCCCCACAAATACAACAGAATTAGAATCATCAGTAAGTCCTCAGTCCCTTTTAGACTGCTTTGTGCCCATAGACCTTGCTGAGTTTACTTCAACTATTATGGCATCTAAACCAACAACATGTCTGCTAGACCCTATTCCAGTTAGACTGCTCAAAGATGCTCTACCCTTATTAGACACGTTCGTATTAGATATCATTAATCTATCTTTACAAACAGGATATGTACCAAAGGCCTATAAGGTAGCTGTAATCAAACCTCTACTTAAAAAACCTAGTCTGGATCCAGGTGTCTTAGCCAATTACAGACCAATATCCAATCTCCCCTTTATTTCTAAAATACTTGAAAAAGTAGTTATAAAGCAATTATGTGACCGCCTGCGCAGAAACGACTTGTTTGATGAATTTCAGTCAGGATTTAGAGTTCATCATAGCACAGAAACTGCACTGATTAAAGTCACCAACGATCTTCTTCTTGCTTCAGATAATGGACTTGTCTCAATACTAGTTCTGCTATATCTTAGTGCTGCATTTGACACCATTGATCACAGAATATTATTACAGAGACTAGAACATGTTATTGGAATTAAAGGAACTGCACTAAATTGGTTTAAATCGTATCTATCAGATAGATTTGTTCATGTTAATGATGAATCTTCCACATACACAAAAGTTAGTTATGGAGTTCCACAAGGCTCTGTATTAGGACCAATACTCTTTACTCTATATATGTCTCCTCTTGGCAACATTATTAGAAAACACACTGTAAATTTTCACTGCTACGCTGATGACACACAGTTATATCTATCTATGAAACCTGATGAAACAAATCAATTAATCAAACTACAAGCATGTTTAAAAGACATAAGGGACTGGATGACGTATAATTTCCTTCTTCTAAACTCAGATAAAACTGAAGTTATTGTATTTGGGCCTAAAAGTCTAAGAAACATGTTTTCTAACCATATTGCTACTTTAGATGACATAACTCTTGCCCCCAGTACTACTCCAAGGAATCTCTGAGTCATTTTTGACCAGGATTTGTCATTTACCTCACACATAAAACAAATCTCTAGAACAGCCTTCTTCCACCTAAGAAACATTGCCAAAATTAGGAGCATCCTGTCCCAAAGCGATGCTGAAAAACTGGTTCATGCAATTGTTACTTCTAGACTGGACTACTGTAATTCTCTACTTTTAGGCTGCCCCAGTAACTCTCTAAAAAGCCTCAAATTAATCCAAAATGCTGCAGCAAGATTGCTTACTGGGATTGGTAAGAGAGATCATATTTCACCTTCATTAGCTTCTCTCCATTGGCTTCCCATTAAATGTAGAATAGAATTTAAAACCCTTCTTCTTACCTACAAAGCTCTAAACGGTCAAGCCCCATCATATCTAAAAGATCTCCTAGTACCATATCATCCTACTAGACCACTTCGGTCCCAAAATGCAGGCCTACCTGTGGTTCCCAGAATTTCCAAAAATAGAATGGGAGGCAGAGCCATTAGCTATAAAGCTCCTCTCCTGTGGAACCAGCTCCCAGTCCAGATTCGGGAAGCAGACACCCTCTCTACTTTTAGGACTAGGCTCAAAACCTTCCTCTTTGATAAAGCTTATAGTGGGTTATAGTCATGCTGCTATAGGCTTAGACTGCTGGGGGACTCTGCACTGTGCCACTTCCTCTTCTCTTCATTCTCTCCTCTCACCCCACATCTATAATGTCACCACTGTATGACATTAACTCTGTATTGTCTTTCTCCCTCTCTGTCCCCCCCTCTCTGTCCCTGTCCTCAGGTGTCTCTGGATTTGGCGCTGTGTGTCTTCTAGCGTGCAGCTACTGGTCCTACTAACCTGCCCAATGTTTTGTTGTTGCTTTTGTTGCTCTGTTCTTTTCTCTCTCCACTTTCCACTCAGCCCAACCGGTTAAGGCAGATGGCCGTCCACCCTGAGCCTGGTTCTGCTGGAGGTTTCTTCCGTTAAAGGGAGTTTTTCCTCTCCACTGTTGCCTATGGCTGCTCAAGGGGGATTTGTTGGGTTTTCTCTAAATGTTTGTATAGTCTTGGCTTTATTGTAAAGTGCCCTGAGATGACTTTGTTGTAATTTGGCGCTATATAAATAAAGTTGAATTGAATTGAATTGAATTTCTAATACGCACATTCGCAGCCTCACAGCTCAGACTGACCAGGTTAAAGCCAAACAGCGAAATAAGCCAACAGGCCCCGTGGAAACCAGTGTTTGTTTTGTTGCATCAAGTTGTGATGACCAAGGATCAACCTTCTGAACGACCTCACTGACTGAACGGAGATGAACCTCAACCTGACGGAGCAAATTTTTTTGTCTCTGTGGACACTGGGTAAACCAGAGATGTAAGCTGATTGGTCCAGCTCCTCCCTCTTGCTCTCCCATTGGCCAGACAGACCTTTGATCTGCTGCCGATTTAAGCGGAGCGACATCGTCAGTGACAACACACGGACTGTGACATTTCAGCAGGTACGGACTCTGATACGCGTTTACGTCTTTTTAACGAGCCTCGCCGCTTCTCAGCTCGCAGGGTTAAAAGTGGACGGAGGGTTTCAGTTACAGCCTGGGTGTTTATGAGTTTTTACTGCAGATTTTCAGTTTGGAGTCAAGTGTTGCAGCTCAGAGACAAGTGGAGACAATGCAACAAATGTTTTGCATAACCAAACAAAAGGTCGCGTTGTTACACGCTGACAGTGCAGCATCTGTGCATCACTGATGTGTGCGTCTACCACTGCAAATTTGTTTGTTGTACTTAAATGTTCAGACCAGTTATAAAACTGCAACATTAAGAAGAAAACGGGCTGAGCTGAGCAATTTGTCAAAGCAACACACAACTTTCAAACAATGGCAAAGTTGTATGATGACGGCTCTGCCTTGTGTTGTGTGGTTCAGGGCGTCATGCTGCTGATCCCAAATCTGATCAAGAAGAAGAGAGACGGAGAGCAGCTGAGCGATGAAGACATCAGAGCCTTCATCCAGGCGGTGACAAAGAAAACCATTGAGGAATGTCAGACAGGTGACAGTCGGCGGCTCGACGTCCACGCGCGCCTGTCACCCATTGGCCTTACTGTCTCTTTCTGTCCGATCCAGGCGCGATGCTGATGGCCATCTGGCAGAAGGGGATGGTTGCCACGGAGACCAAGACCCTGACCGGCGAGATGATGTCATCGGGGGAAGTGATGTCATGGCCCGATGAGTGGGCGGGGCTTGTGGTGGACAAACACTCGACAGGTGGCGTTGGAGATAAAGTCAGTCTGGTGTTGGCTCCCGCCCTCGCTGCCTGCGGCCTTAAGGTAAACGCCGCTTCAAGCCTTTAAGTCGGTAACGGACAAACTGTTTGTGGTACAACAAATATGTCTGAGTACCAGTTTAGGCCAGTTTCAGACGTTCCTGTTGCAAACATCAGATCAAATGTGAGGATTTCTCCTTTTCTTCACCACGTGTCAGACACACAGAGAAGTTGCGCCATCATTGGGTTTCGGTCGACCCGACCCAAAACAGCCCCGTGTTTACACAGTAAAGAGCAGACAGAAAGCAGCGGGTGACACGACGCGTTCAGGGACAGCGCAGAGTGTCCGTCATCCTAGTTTTGATTAGGCAACACTCCACCCACAGTCATGTACTAATATAAATTCTAATTCATCAGTTCATCGAGTAAACTGCTTTTTAAATCAGCATTTTTAAAGTTGTTTTTCTGTTAAATCTGTGGCTCAGATTCTTTGCTTCAAAGTCTGTGACATTTTATTGATTTGCCGAAAATACACAAGTACTGACAGTACACACGTTCACTTCCTGTCTGCGATGAAAACGTGATTTACTGATCAGCACTAGTTCTTTGCTGGTCCAGTAAATGACAAAACACCAGAGCTTTGGTGTCAGTAATTAGAAGATGGAGTGATGAGTCCTCTGATAAATACCTACGCTATCGTATAACCTCAGCTGTGTGTTTCTCAGGTGCCCATGATCAGTGGGCGGGGCTTGGCTCATACAGGAGGAACTCTGGATAAACTGGAGTCAATTCCAGGCTTCGACATCCACCAATCACCAGAGCAGGTGCAACAAACACGTTCTAAAAGGCCAAAAAATTAAAACCACGAGCTGGCGTATGAGCTTCTCACCGACTTTGCACTTCACATTCTGAAATGTCAAAAATCTGGTTCTGTTAGTCGGCTCCATTTCTATTCATGTTGTGTTTAGCTGACTCGGGCTTTAACTGTACCGACTGTAGATTCTGCAGATCCTGACCTCTGTGGGCTGTTGCATTGTGGGCCAGTCAGAGACGCTGGTTCCTGCAGATCGAGTCTTGTACAGTGTGAGGGACGCCACCGCCACAGTGGACAGTTTACCGCTCATCACAGGTACTGAGCTGCTTCACTAAAACCTACTGCTCGTGTGCCGCTTGTGCTATGTGACACGTGGGTTTAAACAGTGTGTTGTTTCAGCTTCTATTATGTCAAAGAAAGGAGCAGAATCTCTGTCGGCGCTGGTGCTGGACGTCAAGTTTGGACGAGCAGCTCTGTACAAAGATCTAGACAGCGCTAAAGAGTTAGCGCAGTGGTTGGTACGTCAACGAAGCCTCCATGCTTCAGCTTATCACGCACTGAAATACGTCCTTAAGATTATTGCCGCAGTTTTTTGTATCAGGGATAAGATTATGACAAACTGTGCAACATAATCCATAACAAGAGGTGATTCTAAGGGTTCCCGTTTAAAATAATGAGATGGCCAAAACATTAAAACCACCATCATGGCAAGGCTCATTGTTTTAGATTGTACAGGTGGTCGTAAAGTTATGGCTGATTGGTGTGTGCCATTTGTATATGTACACAAAATAGCTCCATGCTCGAAAGTTTCAATGTTTTTAAAAAATATCAAATAATGGGGCAAATAATGTACAAAAAAATAGTCAATCAATCTGTTGATTCATCATTTTAACTTTGGTGTTTCATACATTGGTTATAATAATGTAAAGGCTCAGAAATTGGCTAATTTTGTCATTTGTTTAAGAGTCTTTCATAATATCTTCTGTAACTTGATCTAAAGTCCCCCAGTTTAACCAAATATTTGAGTTAAGCTTCATCTTCCTGTCTTATTTAAAGCCACAGTGAAACATTTCAGAATAAAATATTCCAGTGGTTCAAACCATCTAATTTCTGTTGGGCTTTTAGTGTGAAAGACCTGCAGGAAGAACTGGCTTTCTGGAACAGTAAAAATAAACAAATTCGGTGAAATTGGGAATAATTAAAGATAACGTCTCATCAGCAAATACCTCAGCTGTGAAAATCACCTTGATTTTAGCATCAATGGATGATTTGAGCTTTTTTTCCACCAATTCAATTCAACTTTTTTTAAATAGCCCTAATTCACAACAACATCATCTCAAAGCATAAGTAAGTAATAACGCCAAGAGTTTACGTTAAAAAGACAGAGCTGACGAATCTACCACGTTGTGTTTTTGAGATGGAGACAGGAAACAGTCTGGGGATCCCGACAGGAGCCGTCTTCAGCTCCATGGACGGGACCATCGGTCGATGTGTGGGCAACAGCCTGGAGGTGATCGAGGCTCTGCAGACGCTGAAGGGGAACGGAGCCGAAGACCTGATGGAGCTCGTCACTACTCTGGGTAACAGCCACATTAGTTTGGATTGTAGCTCACGAGAAGGGTTTTTAACCGATTAACCACCACTGAATTAATGTCAGTGACAGCGGGAATGTAACTACGCACATTTGCCAAGTACAGTATGTAAATACAACAGTAAGGTCCATTTACTTCACGGTGTTTCAGTGAGAAATACTAAAAAAGATTGGCTGTGTAAAAAAAATAATTTAAATCCACCATGACGCTCCACATAAAAGCCCAACGTCGACTCGGACTGTTGTCTGGAGTTTTCAGCTCTTCCAAAGGATCATTTCATCTTTAAACTGCATTGAATTATTCAGTAATTGAAAAGCAGTTAAACACAAAATGTAAAATAATATTCCCTTGACTCCCATCAAACATCTGGACCCCTCACACTCACACTGGACCCAGCAAAAGCAGCTTGCGGTTCAGTGGCTTGACACATAGACCAGAGAAAGTGGGAGTCGAACCAGTGACCCTGTGGTTCATAATACGACTGAGTTCCAGCTACGAACTGATTCATATAGTTCAAAAATAGTGTGATCACGTCCCGTTTACTGCAGTCAGGCTTTAAACGCAGAAGTTTGACTTGTAGTGGATTATTTCCACTGGGTCATGTGACAGGACTCAAACATGTGTCTACAAGTCTCTAAGCGCCACAGCACAGGTGACAACAGATGAGCAGTATCGTCCAATAAACCGGCCAGAAAAACTTAGACACAAAGCGACAGCTACAAGACGGCAATAGCCAGGATGTGACAAACCCTGAAACTGGGTTTGGATCCTGCTATTAAAGACAAACCTCAGCAACTCGAAACCCTTTGTCCCACACACACTTCAAACGTTATTTCCCACTTTTCACATTTATGTAAATTTCTGCGTTTAACATTTGCACTCTCATTTCTCTATTTTCAGACACTTAATTTGACCTCTCGTATCCGCATGTTGTTTTAATGTGTTTCAGATTCAGCAGTCTATTTATTAAAATAAATTAGTTAAAATTCTGTCGACAGTAACAGGAGCAGCATCAGGAAACGTATTAATATTCAAAAGACAAGCAGCCTACCTCCACGTGGCGTCCAGCATGACGTCTTCAAACCCGGACCCGCCTAAAAAATGACAGTGAGACATTTTAATAATCAATAATTGTTGCGTCTTCATTTGCTCATCACGTCACGTGCCTTTCACTCGGTAAATTTTTATTTTAATATTTTCTGATTGATTTACAAGCCTCATTGGCAGGAACCTGAATTACACACCGAGCTAACGGCAGAACCTAAACTCTGACATTTGGACCTTCGTCAGCTGGTTCTGCTTAACGCCATTACCGGACCCCAGCTCGGTCCAGTCCGGATTCGGCTCCGTTTCCACCTGCTCTGAGTGACACCACGTTCGTTTGTCGGGAAATTCCTGTAGTTTTAACTGTGACATGGGTCGGATCAGATGTACTTATCTTTAAACACTGTCCCGTCCGGACCTCTGCGCTTGACTTTGGGTCAAACAGGCGGGAAACAAACCATCCGAACCACGTGGGGTGAGTAGTTCACGACGCCTGGGACACGGGAGCACTAAGACCGTGTGTAGTCCGACGTCAGGAACTAGAAGGTTTCACGTGAACTTAAAACATGTCAGAGAAACGCATGAGCAGAATCACAGCTACACACACAGGATGGGAAAAATAAACAAGAAAAAACACGTAGAAAAATATAATTTGGAAGGTAACGGGAACTTTTGAAGACATTTACAACTAGGACACATTATAGGTAATAACATCCTCCTCACGGAAAACACGTGTTTAATAAAGCCTCAGTGTTATGTGAGATTTGTAGTAAATGTACGAGCTGATATGATTTACGGCGCCTGACCAATCAGACAAATGGTCACAGACATTATCAAACACAAGCAGGTTTTTGAGAGAAGTTAGTGAAAAGTCTACAGAGATTTTATTGGACACCATTAGATGGAGTTAATCTAGGACAATCATTAAAATAAAAACATTTCTAATTTAGATGAACATAAAAATAAAAGAGATGAAAATGATGACTAACACACAAAAAATACACATAAATATTTGAATCAAACAAAGAAATGAGTTTTAAATTTGGGTTGACGAAAAAGAGTTTCTGTGCTGCACTGGATCTGAGGAATTGTGCAAAACCAACAAGTTTTTTACTAGTAAAACTCCAAATACTGTTTGAGTGTCAAAGTTCAGTGTGAGTTTACAGGAAAAGGTTCATTGTTGCCGCAGGAGAGAAAAATAACCTGATGTAGTTTTCAGGAACCAGGTCGTCGACCTCAGGGATCATGAATGGGCCCTCGTGACTCCCAGATCTGAACATGAACTCTCTGACACAATGTGATCACAGGAACATGACGCATTTCCTTAGACTCTGGGGGCTTCACACTGGCACTGAAATGTTTATGTCTGACCATCACGGCGGGGACCTGCACGACCTGCGGGAGGTTCCCACGTATTCTTCAGTAAGTTCAGTACGGGATGAGAGCTGATTGTGCACAGCCCGAATGTATAAACTGATCAAACCCGTGTTTCTAAGCAGATCCTCTTACTGTGAAGAGGCTGGAACATGAAGGGATTCTGCTGCTGATAAATAAGGAAAGAACCGACAGCTAATGTTCATTCACAGCCTGTAAATAACATCTGATCTGATCCACTGTGATGTCGGTGCAGGTGCTATGCTGCTGACCATAACGGGGCTGGCGTCTGACCTCTCCGGGGGCAGAAAGCTGATCTCAGATGCCGTGGCGAGCGGAGCAGCTCTGTCCAAGTTCCAGGCCATGATGGAGGCTCAGGGTGTGACGGCAGAGACGGCTCGGGTCCTGTGCTCCCCCCGCACCGATTACTACAGCATCCTGCAAAAATCTGCACATCAGATCGAGCTGCACACGCCTGAAGACGGTGACAAAACAAGTGTCATAGTATTTGCACACGTGAAACTTTCTGTTCAACCAAAGTTCACACAAGGATAAAGACACAGTTTTACTACAGTAAAACCTGCACAAACTGCAGTTTTTTTATGATGATGCAGATGGACTTATTTTTTGAAAATATTTAAGCTTTTACTGATATTTTAATGAAATTTTTACTGACTTACATTTTCACTTTCATACACAGGTGGTTGTCTTTTGTTCTACTTCATCATTTGTTTACTATCATTTTGGCAGTAGTTGTACCTGCTCTTACTTCCAGTTTTACCTCAGTTTGAAATGTAAAGATTGTTTGCGTCGATTACGTGCAGCATCGTTAATCAGTCACATTCTAATTAATGGGGAACGAGTCCACTTGAAGACGTGTCTCTCCGTCGACCTGCAGGTTTGGTTCTGGAAGTGGACGGTTTTGTTTTAGCTGAAGTTCTTCAGAAGCTGGGTGCAGGGCGATCAAAGGTTGGAGAAGCTGTCAAACACAGCGTGGGGGCAGAGCTGCTCGTGTCTCTGGGGCAGAGGGTCAGGAAAGGTGAGGCGATGATGATGACGGATGGCACGATTACCTGGGAACTTCTTCATGGTGTTTGTCTTTCAGGTGTCCCCTGGTTGCGGCTTCATTACGAGGACGTGGCTCCGACTCTGGACCAGATAAATCGACTGCAGAAAACCCTGATGCTGGGAACAAGCGAAAACTTCACAACACAACAAAATCACACGCTAGTGAGGGAACTGCTGCTGCCTAATTAAAACATCTTCATGCTTTTATTAGCACATTTTTACTGATGAACGATAAAGTTGCCAGTTCCTGACACAAATGGCTTGAATCTTACTGGGACGATGGCCTCAACGTCTGCAGCAACTCAGAAAAGGTGTATCACATTTTTCTTATGTTGACAGCCGTCCACCGCAATATCCAAAAGGACTGCAGGTGGTTTTAATGTTATGGCTGATCAGTGCAGTTGGACTGACTCCAGAGAATTTACTTTAGTGAATTAGTAATGCTCTGAAATGTTAAAGCATGTACTTATTACTGCAACTTGAGTAAAGTTTTGAAGTGGTAGTGGGGCAGCACATGTACCTTTTTAGTGACGACTGCTTCATCCAAAATAGCCCATCAGAATTTATTATCTTTCTGTAAAATAACTGCAGGTACAGGTGGTGATGAAAAGTAAAAGTGACTAAATTGTACTTGAGTACAATGCATTGATAAATGTATAACTTAGAACTACGGCATGTAGTTAGTAACAACCAGAGCTTTTGTCACAATATGAGAAATTAAACTTTATTAAACAATCTTACAAAAAGACTCAAAGCATAAAAAACTTTGTCTAACAACTTCTATTTACTTCTTTATTTATAAAAAATACCAACACAAAACAGTCATTACAAGTTGAAGGAATCAGGTTTACAGAGTTTTCTGGTGGAACTGTTTGAAAGTAAAAACGGTCCATGTTTCAGACTCTGTAACTCTGTAAACCTGCTTCATGAAACACGTGCCTGGAACGCTCGTGCACACATCTTATTCATGCTTTCAGCAATCGGGACAGTGGGGGCTCAGGGATCAAAGGTCAGTGGACCACAGAGTTGAGCGGCTCGGCTCTGATGTTTCCTAAATCCAGAGTTGAGTCTGTGTCCTCGTCTATCTCCCCGATCACCGCCCTGAAATTATATTATATTAGTGTTAAAAACAGTTAAAAACACCTGAAACTAAGTAAAGTCTGTTTAAAAGGAAAAAGTCACTACGAATGGGAGGAAAATTTGCACGTTTAGAAAAACCCCTTGTGTTATCTGTGAGGTTTGTTTGTGAGATTGTTCAGAGTCACCAAACCCTCTTAGCTGCACACATTCTGTTTAAATTGCTGATGAGTGAGACTTGATCATATTTTATGACCCCATTGATTGATTTGCTGCTTCATCCTGATGCAGCAAATCAATCAATAGAAATGATGACGATTTCTCTGCCATTATTAAATGTTAAGAACGAAGACAAATGTAACCAAACGAAGGCGACTCACACATTGTCGCCTCTGACGATGTAAAGCCCCAGCACCACCTGCTCAACACCCTGACTGGAGCTGAACACCCGCTCGTGACTCTCATCCAGGATCAGGTTGATGGTCTGATCGAAGCCCTTTAGAGTGCCCTGAAAAAGCCCACAACAGTGTTACCTGAGGGAATGTGATCATCCGTGAATGGAAATCATTATATACATACAGTACTAATAATTTAAAATAATTTACGAATGGGAAGCAAGAAATACAAACTAAATACTAACCTGGAACAAATCCAGACACATTAATCATTGATGGATAAACCATTGATGGTTTTGGCAAATCAGATTTTTAAATGTGAACCAAAGTCCAGAAACCCAGTGACTCTGTTTATACTGTTTTACTGCTAACAAATTAATTTGGTAATTAGCAATGATAAAAAGTTCGATTACTGAAGCTTAGAGTGGCCATTTTGTGCTACATTTGCTCTGCTATCATTCAAAGGGAAATAATTCACTCTTTACACGATGCATGTGAAAACTTGAGTTTCTTTGTAGATTAGCACAGAATCTAAGGACCTAATAAAGCCTGATGGATGGATGAACATGGAGTCAGTGTGAAAAACAGCTTCACCATCAAGACACCAAGACTCTCTAGAAACACAGATTTTTGTTCTTAATGATCTTAATTTAAATTACGTTTTGGTGTATTATTTTTGCTTTACATCACAAATGTGAAATTAGATCACAATACAAACTTATATGTTCCTCCGGTTATTGCTGCTTTAGAAATACGTGTTGATAGCGTTTCTCTGCCGACAGTCAGAAAGCAGGTTTATCCTTTGCATGAGTTGTAACAGAAACTTTATTTATGAGGCTCATGTGGAACAAATCTCGACTAAACTCGTACATTCATGTGCTCAACGGGATCGTGTCAGAGCTCAGTCAGAGGAATCTGTTCACAGCAGAGAGCGACTCACCACAATCATTCTGCCATCTGACGTGACGATGGCCACGGTGCCTGAGCCGCACATGGTTACGGAAGCAGACGTTGAATTGCCGTTAATAATCTTTAATCACTTAACAAACATACAAATCACTCATGGCCACATTTCTGCATTACTACAAAGACGTCACAGCTAGCACAGATGCTACGTTAACTGGAACATCCCCATTCATCAGGCGGACAGCTAGCATGTTAGTTAGCTAAGTGCAGCACAAGGATACGGTTTATGTAGCTCTCCAGGGCGGTGGACATGCTTGTCGGGCTCGGCGTTTATCTGCTGGTAGATAAGTCAGTGGATATTCCCAAAGGTTGTATGATGATGAATTTTTGCAGATTCCCGACAAAGAAACGGCAGCGGTGGCCGCTAATAGCAACAACACACGGGAAACCAGTCGAGCTCAATCCACCACGGATTCACCGAGCAGCCCCGAGAGGAGAGCGCCGAGCGCGAGCGTCATATCCGGTTTACGCTTAAACGCACATAGCGCAACATTGGAACCAGATTTAAAGCGACTTTAAATTCTACACTAGTCCGTAACGTTCTTGAAGACTATTCAAAACCCATTAGACCGTCCATTGTTCTGAAAAGAAAGATTTTTGCAGGCGTTGTCGTGCCTTGTTTTTACGTCACTTCCCCTGCTTAATAGACAGGATTTGAATTTGGTACGGATGAATTAGCCGAGATTTTTTCCTGAATATTATACAGGAATACAGAATATTTTTATATTAATATAATATTCTATGGTGTTAGGAAAGGTTCTAAAAGTAAAATGCATTGTTGTTCCCTTAATTTATGAGCATCGTACTTTTTGCTATTTTAAATATTTAGTATTTTATAAAATAGTAAAATATACAATTATATAATTGACAAAAATAATTGCTAGTACTTTAATTTACATTTTTAAAAATAGATTTCTCAGTGTATAATTCCGTAATAAACCGTGTGTTGTGCTTCATGGGAGGTAACACTTGGAGACCAGTCGTCCCAGCAGGTATTCATCTTTATTGTTGATCAGTAGTCGTCCATACAAAGGGGGGTGGGGGTGGAGAGCAGTGGAGCTCGACAGGACAAACACCAGGAACATCATGCTACCAAAGTATTAAATTTGTACAAAAATACTTTACAACATCCCTGTTCCTTTAAAGAAATATACAGTTTGGTTGGTTGGTGAAGCTACATGGAAACTAATCTGACCCACTATTTCAAATGGCAGTGCAATGCGTGTGTGTGTGTGTGCGTGCGTGCGTGCGTGTGGGCGGATGCAAAAGTGAATCACTTGAGTGCAAATTCCTGCAATGTTATACACATGCACACGTACACACACCTGCACACACTCCAACAAACACACAGATCACACGTGCAGACAAACACAGTATGTATGGCTTTACCCTCCAGAAGCCACGCCCTCAGCTCTGTGGCCCGTTCCCATTGGTTGAATGGTTTCCTCAGCTGTTGCTATAGTAACTGGTTGGCTCTTGAGCATAGTGCTGTGTTAAGGATTAGCCACAAGGTGGCAAATGATGGCAAATGCTGTTTTAACCACAAGTTACCTGGGCGCTAATTGACTACCACCTATGTTTCCCATAATGTTTGTGCTCACCATTTATTAGCTGTGTTAGCCATGTGCTAACACCCAGCTGCCGTTAGCCCAATAATTAGTTGTTTTCCTAATATTAGCCCTTTATTAGTTTTGTTATGAGTCTTGCTAACTATACACTGTTACACCTTATTCTAACAGCCATCAGGTACTATTCTAATGTTAGCAATGAGCTAATAAAATATTAGCTACTATGTGTGGTAACCACATTAGTCCTGTGGTAGCCTTGTTCCAAGTCTGTGGGAGCTATTACCTGTATTAACCAGGTTACCCAGGTGCTAGCCGACAGAATAAGGAACGAGTTCATCAGAGGGACAGCGCACGTTGCCTGTGTTAGCAACAAAGTCAGAGAGGCCAGACTGAGATGGTTTGGACATGTGCAGGGGAGGGATAGTGAATATATTGGTAGAAGGATGTTAGAGATGGAGCTGCCAGGCAAGAGGGCGAGAGGACGACCAAGGAGGAGATATATGTGGATGTTCTAACAGAGGACATGAGATTAGCTGGTGTCAGAAAGGAAGATGCCCAGGATAGAGTGAGGTGGAAAAGGATGATTCGCTGTGGCGACCCCTGATGGGAAAAGCCGAAAGAGTAGTAGTAGTAGTAGTAGTACCCAGGTGCTAGCCCCATGTTAGCAGTGTGCTAGACACAGACTAGCTGAGCCAGCTAGGTGTTAAATCTGTGCAAAGACCTAGCTGAGCTAGCTAGGTGTAAGCCCTGCTTTATCTGCATATTAAACAACTACTGGCTTTGTTTGCCATGTATGAGTCCTGCAATATTCCTGTTTTGGTAGTGGGCTAATAACATATACTACATTTACAACGCTTTGACACACGGCTTTGAAAGCCAGGTGTTAGCTATATGCTAACTTGTTGCCAGCTAACTGTATCATGTGTAGGCTTCTGTTAGCTTTGGTGTAGACGTGTGTGTTTGGAGAACTTCATAGGGAATGTGACGTTGATGTCGTGCTGTGTTAACTGTTGTGGGACACTGGGGCCATCTTGTGAGGTGGTGAGTCATGTGTTTATTGTGAAAAGCAATGCATGGCATGCAATTGCAATTTAGCTTCTCCAGATAAGTTCCATTTATCATTCTTACCATTCCTTTTTATCTCTCACTATCCCCATCGAATGTAATTGATTTAAACAACTTTTAGGTCAAATAAAGCATTCTAACTAGTGTGGCCTGTGGCAGACACAGGTAAACAAGCCAAATAGATCACAAGATGCTCTCTGCATCATCCAAAAGGTAACAAGGCATTATGTAAATTCCCTTTTTGTATACTTCCTATGATAACCAGGTGGTGGCTCTGAGCTACCTAAATGATGAGCGGTTGGCCTTGTTTTAGCTCTGTTAGAATATGCTCTTACCAGATGGTAAAATAAACACAAAATTTGTGAATTCTGTGGTTAGTTCTTTTGCTAGCCACATGCTGACCATTTGCTGGAGCTTACTTAAAATTGCAGTTAAACATTGCAGTTAAAGGCTGGGACACACCCGCCATATTGTTGATGTTAATCTGCCCCCCATTGGCAACGTGTGCCTGATCGATGACTGGCTGATCAGCTCAGCAAACAAGTACATGAGAGGAGACCACAGCATCAAAAGCCTCGTTAGAAGTTGTTATAAACCACCATTGGTGAGCGAACGCGGTGTGGAAATGATAAATTAACGGGGCTTTGTTGGCAGTTTGTGTATTTGCAGTTACATAAACTTCTCTCGCACAGGCACAGAACGTGCAGCACTCATCTTTGCTCCTCGATGTTGGCTTGGTGTGACACTCGCTTAAGAAACTTGTGGATGCAATGCAGCCAATCACAAGTAACCACACAAAAACAGCCAGTCACAGCTAATCACAGTGCTCTTTCACAAAGCCTAGAATATGTTGTGTCTGTTTGGCTCAGGGAGGATTTGTAGTGGTTGTTTGTGCTGAGGGAGGACTTATTATGGCCAGTTTAAATAGTGAGTTCAGACTTAACCGAGAGCAGGAAATTGTTGACATCACTCAAAAGGAAACACACACGCGCACACACACAGGTATATACTGTCACAGGTTTCCTGTTTTAACAGGAGTCTTTTCTTTGTGATTATGAGGTGAATGTTTTCAGGGTTTGATGAATTGGATGTGAACAGCAATGAAACTGAACTGTTTTTAAATCTATTTTACATCTTTTCAAGTTCAGTTGCCATGGAAACAAACAAACAAACAAACAGAGAGAACTGACAGTCAATCAAAAACACACCAATCAATTAGCATAATAGATCACTGTAACTTGGGGGGGGGAGGGAGGGAGCTGGGTTGGGGGCATGCTTGGCTTCTCCCTGGGAGCTGATTGGTTGGACTGGTTTGTGTGTCAAATAGAACCAATTACAGACGGGCAAGGACGTGTTTTATTTTCTGATTGGTTCCAGCCAATCAGCTGAATCTCTCAGAATTCCTGACTGCCAGTTGGTCAAGGGGAGAAGAGGGGGTGGGGGCAAAGCCAGGAAGTGGTAGGGTCTTTACTGGCCTTGAGTTCAAAATACACACAGGCACGCGCACATACATACACACAGTGTGGCCAGTCCAACAGGTGTAAACAGTAGAAAAAGATTCTTATTGAACTGCTCAGTGTCATCATCAGTATTATTAACATAATTATTATTGTTCTAGGCTGCAGCTCATTCATGGCACAGAACTAAATCTTAACAGTAAACCACCAGTCTGTTTCATTGGGGATGCTCCAATCAGTATCAGCTGATAATTGTTGGAAATCTCTTGATTCACTAGAAATCACTTTGTGTTTTTGCAGCCATATGTATTATGGCTGTGTGGCCTCCGCTACTGGGATCTGATATGGTATGAATAAAATACTGACATAATACCATACCAAAATGATACCGTCTTCAAACATGTACTACTTGTCTGATATTGGCAATCCTTCCACATATTTCATTTAAATCCATTACGTTTTGATCATACCACATGATCTCAAACAGAATTTCCATTTTTTTCTAAGCAAATTAGACATCTGATAAGTCAAGAAAAATGAAATTAGGAACATTTATTCAATAATAGGAGTTAAAAACAACAACAAAGATTTACTCCTGTCCTTAATTTGTTCTATGTAGCACCTCATGCCACTCGGTCTAGTCATACTTTTTCCACACTGAAAGCGTCTAGGACCTCCTCTGGAGTCAGTGTGATGCCTCTGCACTCAGAAAGCATGTGGTCAGTCAATGCCACCCGACTTGAAGAAATGCCACTTCTAATGCATTTATGAGGCAAACACAGATCATTTAAAACACCAGAAACGCAGTGTGGTTCTACAGAGGAAACATTACACACATGCCAATGCGTAATTGCACCCTGTCCTTCTCACACATAGTGTGGCGACATACATATCCATCAAAACCATATCAAGGCTACCTAGCCTTGGCATCCACCGCACATAATAGGGAGGAATGGGGGTCATGATGACCCTAATCTTTCCAGTTCTGTTCACCTATTCAGAATCTTAATCACGCCACCTTCATGTTCCTTAATTGTTCAAGATGTTTAGTTACATTTATTCAACTCTATCTGTTGGAATTTAAGTTAGGAGAAACCCCCTATAAATCTTCCACTAGTGCCACGTGTCTTCAGCTACCAATTGTAAAGGTTTGATAGAGCGATGCGATGCTGGCTCATAGAACTAGAATTCCATCCTCCTAGATTCTTATCCTAATGTTAACTACACTAACCATACAAAACAGCAACCAACTCTGACCTCACTCTTAACTCCTTTCAACTACATTTTTTCACTTTCATTACCTTTTTAATCTTCTGCCTAAATCAAAGCATCTGGCCCATTCCCAGTGCTTCTGTCAGTAACCCAGTCCTACTACTCAAATACTTGTCTGAACAGCCCCATATAGTTTTCCCTTTAGTAGGGAAATAGTATAAATCAGTTTTGTTCAAGCATACTCGGGTCTTTACTGCTGAAAGGACTGCTCAGGCTTCCTGAGCAGTAATCATTCAGACATACTTCTGAGAAGTTGCCTATTTTAACATTTGAAATATTCTGGACTAGTAATTCGAAATTGCAGAAGATCATGGGTACATCAAACGAAAATTAGATGTTTAAATGTTTTTTCTTGTGAAGGAGATTCTTGTACCATGTTTAGGTAGAGAAACCAGTCAGTGGTCTACGCTGGTTCAGATAATCACAATAACATCAGCTCTAGAAAGACTGATTGAAGCATCCCTAGTCTCTATGGACACCTGTCTGTTCATCAGCAGGTTCTGGATTCTGGACTGGAATCTGTCAGTCTTTGTACTGTTGTGGTTTTTGGCCAGTACAACCAGAAGCCATGATTATGGATCTAATAAGACCAGATGGGTCACTTCCCAAGTATATAGACTCGCACAAGCAGCGGACATGGTTCTAATTTAGTATTCATGATCCCTTGACCACTGCAACCACGAACAACCATATATTTTAATGGTAAGACCACTTATTCTGGCTCTGGCTTCAGTAGGACCTGCAGGCATGCTTCTGTAACCAGTAGGACCAGCATCGCTGAGTCTTGGGCTCATAAGTCCACCTTCTAGGGCTCTGATGTTTGTATAATCATAGCCATAGATGTTTTTAACCCCTAAGACCAGAACTTAGTTTGTATTTAGACAGGCAAGACCACTGGCTGTGGCTCTAGTTCCACTAGTATCAGTAACTTTCGTTCTAGGCTTGTAGAACCACTGACCATTGATCTCAGACCAGTAAGATCACTGGCTATAGTTCTGTCTTTAGTAAAACCAACTGAAATTGCTCTGGGCCAATACAACCACTTCACATTATTTTGACCAGATAAACCAGTAGCTCTGTCTGTGGCTCCAGCAGTCATGGTTCTGATTCCAGTGACAGTAGTACCAATATGCAGAACTGGATCAGATGAAATTTAAGGATTTGCTTCGGTCCATCAGTGTGTGCTTTCAGGCCACTTTAGCAGACAAGAGTCAAACTTTAGTGATTAGTCAAACATCATTCAGAGGGTGTGTGCAGCACCATGGGGGTCCACTCTGAACCAGTTTGGATGGACCTAAACCAGTTTGATTCAACTTTGTTGTACTGTTCTCTTTGTTGACCCCTCAGTCTGGTGAGAACCAGTTTATTTCAGTTAGATGCAGTTTCTGTCTGCTATAAGGAACTATTATTCACCTGACCCACCCCAAGCCCTGACCCCAGCCCGTCTCCCGGTTGGCTCCACTTGATTGGACCACCATCCTCTCCTGTGCCCATAGAAAGCTCAGATGGTCCCAGTTCACTGCCAACTGGCTGTGGGGAGTGGCTGCTGTTGGTGGTGCCATCAGTGTGATTTGCCACCAGCGAGGAGGAGGTGGGGCTTCGACTGATGACGAGCTCCAACCGATTTGGAGACTCCGCAATCAGAGGGACAACAAGGCAGCAGTCAAAGTCCCTTGTCCGCACGTGGTTTATCTGAAAGACCAAAAGAATCATGCATAGAAACAGAGAGAGATTTCAGGAAGAGGCATACTTTACAGAGACTGAATTTTTTTACTAATCACAGTAATTGGATGACTCCATAGGTGTTTTTGTACCTGTAGTATTCGGTCATAGGCTCGGAGACCACCCCGCTCTGCTGGTCCTCCTGGTCGGATGTTGTTAACATAGACACCACGATCCAACAAACCATCAGAAACACTGAAACCAAAGTCCTCTACGTCTGAAGCCTTCTCTAGAGTCAACTACAGACACAGACAAAACGTTAGGTTCAACTACATTTATGGCGTGTTCCTGCAAAATGCCGTGCTCAGGGGCCACAAGTAACCTTATGGAGTTCCACCGGGTTTTGGTTTAGTATCTCATTGACCTCCTGCCTCATCTTCCTCATAGCAAAAGCACGTCGTTGAGGGTCGGAGGGCAAGGTATTGGACCGAGGCGTCACCTGGGAGGATCAAGAGGAATTTTTTTTTATTTGGTAAAAACACGAATAAGAAATACTGGAATGGGTCAGAGGTCATCACTAGTCACCTGTGGTCTGGAGCTGCTGCGTTCCTGGAAGCTTGCCTGCCGTCCCAGACTACTGCGCTGGGGTGTGGGGTCATGGTTCAGACTGAGAGTTGACCCTGACATGATGGTTGCCTGGAGACAGCCAATGAGGGAAGGGGAGTCAATCAAAGCAGCAAAATCAAGAAACAGATTGTTAAAAACACACAGCTGGATCCATCAAAAAAAGGGAGATTGATGGCAACTTGGAGGTACAACCTTTGACCCCAGCTGGCAGGAACACACCTGGACAGGACATGTCACTAGGGACAGATTAAATTGCTCCTTTTTCTGATTAACTGTTGTTCTAATGTCATTCTCTGGTTCTCAACAGGTCTAAATTTTTTCTGAGGAAAATATTTACTGACAGGAAGTGTTGACAGGCTCTACTGTTCAACCTGGCCTGAATATTCCTCTACAATAGATTTTCTTTTAACAGGATCTACGACCGTTTCTACTGATCTGCTTTGACTGTGTGGTCGTGTTCTACTGAGCCAATGGCACAATATATTTACATCATCTCATACTGTGTCTGTTCTTAGAATTTGCTGTTGTTTTAGTTGACAAGGTCTAGTTACAGGTTCTTTCTCTTGTCGAGAAGGACCCAATGAGGGTTCTGTTGTCAGGATCTACTGCTGTGTCTAGTGATCGACTACTGATCAGATCTACTGACAGGAGGATGTGTGGTTCTTCCACACTAGTGTTTCTACCAACAGTTTCTAGTGACAGGATTACTATTACTATTTTATTATATTATATTACTATTACTGTTTCTAGATGGACCTGTTACTGTACTGACAAACTGACTAACTTGAAAATAGAGCCTAGCTCTAGCACAACCTTTCTCACGTCACTCAACAGATGCCCAATTTTCATCCAATCAGAATCACGGACTCGTCAAACACATGCATGTCTGACAGATCTGCTTCATGACTGGCAAAACACACTACCCATCAGGCCTTGCACAAGCTCTCCCAGCATGCCTTGCTCAAAATTGCCATGCCACGTGATTGGTCAAAAGCTAGGCAATGTCACCCAAATGTCACAATGACGTCACCATGGTCTGCAGCTTGCTGCTGGGGTGCGGTTAGAGTCACATTCAAAAACAGCTAAAATGTTGAATGTTTGACAACGCTACAAAGTCCAGTAACAGAGAGAAGTGGTCAGGGTAATGCTCAATCACTTCAGTTTCCTATTTACAAAATCATGGACAGAAAATTGTAAAATAGAACTCATTTTTATAAAATGTATTTTTCACATTTCAAATCAATGCAAAACTTGGTTCTTTCAGTTATATTTTCAATGTAATGTCTATTAGAAAAAACAGAATATAAAAAATAAACATTTTTCATGTATATTCATGGTTGAGAAGCTAGGGACAGTTGGACCCATGTGTCCAGCTTAGCCTTTGTGTGAGGGGCCAGCAGGGCAGCTCAACTCGCCCATTCAAATGGCTGCTTTGAAGGTTCGTGTCTTTCTTCCACACTTGCTATGGCCGCTTGCAGAAACGATTTCCAGGACAACTTATGGTGAGATTACCAGCAGGTTTTTAGTCCAGGGCCTCAAGCTCCAGAGAGAAAATGTGGGTCCATGTAAACACAGATGAAAAGGCAGAATATGTTACGCTGCAATCGTTCACTGGATTGTGAGCACTGACTAGCCTGTAGTTTGGCATGGTAGGCCAGAAAGTGGCGTCCGATGACCAATCAGATGAAGACTGAGCAAACCTTACAAAACCAGAAAATAATGGTCCAAAATTATAACGTCACATAAATATGATGCATGAAAAATAATTTAAATTAAAATAATAATAATAGTAAATTTAATTTCCACTTATCTCTTTTTCATTTTGTAAATAGAAATTGAACTGATAAGCATTGCACAGACTAAGTGAGAGAGAGAGTTGTGGACAGGAGGAGCGTTAGTAGTGGGGGAGGAGGGAGGATACCAGATTGAGGAGGTGCGTCTCCTTTCCAGACTCCTGGAAGAGAAGGAGTCATTTTTCTTTTCAGCTCGGTCACTAAATTGTATGCTGCATTTCCAAAGAAGGTAAAGACTTTTTCAGTATGAGAACATCGAACACCTTAGCTGCTAGTTGTACTACCATTGCTACGTCATAGGGCTGGGCAGCCAATCAGATTTATCCAGGAAAATACTCACGGGCCCCTTTCTGACACTGTAGGTTCTACACTTTGTGTTCTCCATTCCTATCCATTCATAGTGGAACCATCATCTCGATCCTCTTTGTGGTAATGTAATACACAGGCCACTTTATGCAATCCGATACAGAAGCTCTGACATGAATTCTACTTTTGCAAGGTTAAAATTTCAGAGGTTTTAAGTTGTCAGAAAGGTGATAATTCTGTGTTTATAATCAAAGTCAACGTGGGTGGTGGAGACATGGGGTGGTTGAGTGGAAAACATTTGTTTATATTGTCGTAATGGTATTTATACCCAGCCCTTAAATTATTATATCTATTACAGCTGCAACTGCTACTACAAATGTTTTTAGTGCAGTTAAACACTGTAACTCTAACAGTACTACTCACCTCCAGCTCTCTGAGGATGCCGCTCTGCCCACAGGTCTCCAGATCCTCTAAAGCCTGAGACCAGAAGTTCTCTTCCTGGTCCGGTTCTGTGCCATCATGTCCCACAGTGAACCTGGAAGAAAGGTCAAAGATTAGAGAGGAGAAAAACCTGGTGGCTTCACACACACAGACACACACAGACAAACGTGGCTGGTGACAGGCCATGCTGGTCACAGTGTGAGGAGACGTGCAGAGACGACATACACCTCCACCTGATATATGTGTCAGTGTGACGGGGTCATAGTTCACCACGTGAGGGGTTCTGCTGGAGTTCAGACAGGCAACAGAGGAGCGTGTGAGAGTGTAAGGTCAAAGGTCAGTGTGGTACCTGCTGTCAGTGATTAGACCGCTGGGCAGATTACAGCCTCTGCAGACAGAGACACACTGCTGTTACTGCTGTTAGTGCAGCGCTCGTAACGCAGTTTGATCTGAATACGGAGCATGAATGTCAGCTAAGGCAGTAGGGTTTATCTGTTTGACATGCAGAAAAGTCTAAGTATCAAACTGATTGATACAGATGATTTATGTTAGTGTATCGTGAGATATATTTGCAGGCACACAAACCATGTGCCCTCAGAGGCCGCTATAGTGGGTCAATAAGCGTTCTGCTTAGCATCAAGTACGATCTTGTGTTTTCCTGTGTTTGTCTTTAAAGCAAACAGGAGGCAAGGAAGGAGTTAGCGTTGATCATAATAAGAGCATGCAGATATGCCCGATGATTTAATTTTTCTTTTCTAATCTGCTTCTGGGGTTGAAGAATTTACATAACTGGATAACTGCATCTAGGGTTAGAACATCCAGTACTTTTCATTTGATCTTGGATCTGTTTAACAAAGAACAGGAGACTGAAAGCTATTTGTGGCATTATGTAAAGCGCAGTCCCTTTATTGCCTAAAACATTTGTGCAGCTTTGTATGTGTGTGTTTGTGTGTACACAGTGTGTATACAGACTGCAGATGTATGTGAATGATAAATCAGTGAGGGCCCTGTGTGCTGATATTTGTGTTTGTTTTATCCCGGCAGACTCTCTCTCAGCTATTCTCCATGTTTCTAAAACTATAACTGTCATTTTAACAGATATTAACCAGTTTAACCATTTCATTTTCACATCCTCTTACCCTCCGAGTGGTGGCCGGTCCCAGTCGTCATCACTCAACCCCAGATCTGACAGCGGATTGGCTCTCTGGCGAGCCGAGGATGATGATTGGCTGTTTGTTGTCTTGGTGCTGCGCCATTCGTGGAAACTGTATGGAGACGACTGAAATGGTGGAGCTGCAAACACGTAGGATATTTTATTACTGCAGTTGGTAGTTGCTACAGGATTTTTGCAGCATTCATCAAAATTAATTTAAATCCTTTTAATCCCAGACAAAATTAACTTTAACATCTTCTCCATAGTCATGTTTGTCGAAAGGTGACGCAATACAAACAACAGAGCCTATTAATGATTGAATTTGACATTACTTTTCAACTCTTTATAACGGTGATAATTACTATAAGTAATAAACTTCATAGATAACAAGACCTGGATGAAAGCGTTAATATGTTTGAAAGTCTCAACGAGACATAAATGACAGAAAAAAAGCCTAAAGTACAAAAACGCAAAACAGTATTTACAGAGACAGCCAAGTTTTAGCAAATGTTTGTGTCTGCAACAGGCCACGACCAATCAAATATTAAGAGTTTTTGAAACAGAATTTCAATGTGCATAAAACTTTAAGACCTGCAGATAACCTGACTTCCGGGCTCAAAGGGTTAGGGTCCCTACCCGGTGTGGTGAAGCTACTATCCATGTTGGATCCGTCCCAGGACTCGACAGCGCTGTCAACAGACGGTAGCGTGCTGAACGCCCTCTGACTGGACCGAGGTGCAACCATGACGACAGGTTCCTCTTCGCCGTCCTGGTTCTCCTGACCAAGCCCGGAACCCAACACCAGGCCTGGACCAATCACACAGGACTTTGGGCTGGATACTAAAGAGATGAACCAAATGGTTTAGTTTTGTGTTTGTTCTCTTCATGGAAAATGTCCAGACAATGCCAGTCCCACCAGCATCCATAGTTGTTGGTCTCGTCCTCATTTTATATTAAAAAAAAACTAAACGAAACCAAAACAAAACACAAGCTGACATGTTTGTTCACCACTTTAACCTCCTTTGTTAATGTCTTCTCATCTTTAATAATCTTCACCATTTTAAAAACAAAAAAACTCACTTTACAGGAGTTTTTTTTCTAATCATGTTCACTATGTGACGTTTTCTTAAGTGGTTAGCGCTTGTTTACACGACCTTTCTTGCGGAAGACTTGAAGGTCACAACACCATAAAAGCAACTGCTCTGTCATACTTGTCTCTGTAAAGTTTGAAACCTTGATTCTTGCTATATTCCATATTTCCTGTCTGCCTCTCTGCAACTCAGTAAAAGCAAAAATGGCAAAAAATATAGAAAAGTCAAGTCAGGCGGCTACAGAAACTTTTCCTATTGCGCCTTTTCCTCTCTTTGCAGACATCAGACAGTCTGACTCTGTAGAGGTATTAAATCCAAAATTAAAACCCTTTTTCCAGACTCTGACCTTGAATTAGTGCTTTACTTACAAATCATAACAGGGTCTTTACCCGCTATTAATTCCAGCAGTATGGTCCGTTTCAGTCACGATCAATTAATGTGGTCAACCCAGTGTGTAGAGTATAATCCAAGTAGTCCTGCTGTAAACTGCTGTTTCAGTCTAATCAAACTGCAGGTCTACACAGTATGTGTCACTCCTGTCATTAACACAATGTTGTATGACCTCACAGTGTTTCCATTTGACATTGTCCCTACCGACGGCTGTGAACGCTGCCTTCAGGTGTTTGTGTGCACACAGTACGTACGTTCTCCCTGCTTCTTGATCTTCAGCGTGACCGTCTCTCCTGCTTGTTGCAGCAGACTGATGGCTTCACTCAGAGGTTTCCCCTTCAGACTGCTGCTGTTGATCGCCAAAATGCGATCTCCCACGTGGATCGCACCGGTCCTGGAGCACAAAGAGACAGAAATGTACCTTCAGCCGAGGGTCAGTGCAGAGAAAAACATTGAGAAAGCTTCAGGATCGGCTCAGGACATCTTACTGAGGTCACAGCTATCAATCCAATTTACATACAGGAGGGTTCAGAATATTAGAAACACCTGTGAACATAACTCGGTGTAGTACAACATCACTTTTAACTAGATCTCAATAATAAACACCTAACTGGATTTATACATTTGTGACCATTACAGCAAAAAATCATACACTTTGAGGATAAATCCGTGGGAGTACCTCTCAGCCAGCCCCCCCTTGCTCAGGGAGGAGATGATAATGGGGTCGAATGGCTCCTCGGTGCCTGAGATGGTGATTCCCAGCGGGCCTCCATAACGCTGCAGCTCCACCGTGTAGATGATGCTGCCAGACACCTCCTGTTCATCTAAAACATTTAATAAAGGTTCTTTCAACACTAGATGGGGATCTGTGAACGCATGGCGCAATGGGACAGAGACACTAATTGGAGACATGAGCCCTACTAGTCTCCTGGAGTCAGTTAACCTGACTACGTGATAATGTTCTTAGAGCTTCAGCAGTAGGTCAGAGTCTCACCCCGGTGTCAGATAGACGATACGGCAGCTACCAGCAGCATATGATAGTGGAGAATCTCAACTTCTGGCCTCTTAATATGTAACCGATTGCTAAGATCAGTGAGCTGCTAACTAAGGTCCGAATTCAGATAATATGACTGCCAATGCATGTTTAATTATGGAAAACTTTACACTTAATTTTTTTAATCTATTGATATTTGTTCAGGATGTGGTGCTAGGGAAACCCACAGGGTCTCTTCTGTGTCTGTAGTGTTGTAGGTCCTGAACAGATCTAACTGAGGTCATGGCACTTCTGCTTTGAAGAAATTCCACAATGTGGACAGTAAAGTAAATTCTGTATTATCAGGCCAATATCTGAGGTGTTCTCAAGTCATTTTTAGGTGCCCTCTGTTGTTTGACTTAGGAGCCCTTGAGGAGGTTCTGCCGGTCAGTGAAAATGTCCTAAAGGTTGGTATAAAAGCTCAAGAGGTTGTTGAAGAGGATTTCAGGCCTGCTACTTTAGTTTCAAGGACTTTACAGTACAATATTACCTGATTAAATGTCAATAAAACATTTTTACACTTGGTCAGAATAATCTAGGCACTTTTGTTTTAGGTGTCATCTAATGTGCCTGAATAGTCACTAAATTGTTTCTAGGGGTTTATTAGTGACAAGTCATGATTAGTTTCAATGTGTCCTTGAGAAGCTTCTTGGAGTCACTTATCAGACTAAAGTTCCATGAGTGACCAGAAGAGGGTGCAGCGTTTTTTAACAGCACACGAAGAGTGATCATTTCAGCTTTGAGTTGAGCTTCATAAATATTCCATAGTAAAGGAAGTCAAATAAACTGCAAGAAGTGATACCCGAGTTGTCTTCATCTTTGCGTATCTTCAGTTTGACTAGTTCCTCACACTGCTGGAGGATCTGAACAGCCTCCTCCATTGAGCAGTTTTCCACCCGGATGTTATCGATGGCCAGCAGTTTGTCCCCGAGTTCCAACGTCCCTGTCCTGAAGAAAAAAAACCCAGACGCACATGGTTCAAGTTCGAGTAAGAGGCTATGAGATATTTCATGTCAATGCGACCACAATGTTTTCATTTAATGAGCATTATTACTTTTTGTTATATTCATGAATTCAAAATGCATAATTCCTTTTTTTATTACAGTTCTATTATACGTTGTGTCATATTTGCTTTAACTAATTTCTCTTTTTTAATTTTCTCTTTTTCAGAAACAAAATAAAGTACTTTACATTGTAATTATCGCATTCAAAACAAAAGATCATCATAACAGTGTATAATGTCAATAAAATCTGCTTCATCGTTACAAGCTGCAACATCAAAGTGATAAAAACATGAATGCCTAATTAATTATAATTCAATAATGTCATAGTCATTGATGTGAAATATGTGAAAGCTTGCATAAGCTGTACTTTTACTTTTGGTAAAGAATGTTTTAAGCTAATACTAGTTTAGCAACTTACTGTAGTATTTATTTACCTGTGAGCGACACTGCCTTTCTTGATGTCAGAGATGATCAGAGGATCACCTGGTTTCCTGTTTGAAGGAGCTGCAAACACACAGAGAAATGTTCAAACAGAAAACTGTAAATAATTTAATGTGTTTACTGCGATACCACACCACAAAATGATTAAATGTTAAAGTGAAAAATCTAATCAAAGCCAGAAATGTAATATTGAACTGACAAATGTGTATCACAGCATGAAAAGGTCCAGGCTGAATGTAAAATGATTAAAACACTCAGATATGGGAAGTTAAAAAAAGAAAAACATCCAGCAACTGTTAAAGCGATTTTTATTCACCATGGAAACAATTCTTGCGTCATTCATCACAGTCGTTTTCTGTGGTTCCTGAGGTCAACATTGTGTTCTTTCTTTGTACGAATGAACCTAATGTTTTTATTCTCTCTGCTGGGTTTTGATTTTTTGGCCTGCTTGTATTTTTGTGTGTTTTTAACAAATTCGTTAAACCAATTAAACCACGTGAACGCCATCAGAGCTTGACTTACAGCTGATGGTGATTCCCAGCTCCACTCCTGGTTTCTTCGGAAGCTTCACATGGAACGTACCGGAACTGGGGATGACCGACTCTGAGAGACAGAACAAGACAAAGTGGTGATGAACCATTTCAGTTAGCGTGAATCTTTAACATGTTTAAAAGGAAACAAAGTCTCTTTCTCTGAAGAAGCAATACAGCACAACTACAGTACGACTATACTGTTTTGTTTGATGGAACCAGTGTTAAAATGGAGCAGAGTACATCATAAGTATACAGCTAAATGTTCACTTAAGACAATATACTGGACGTAGATGCTGCATTAGCCACTTTGAATATACATCAATATCATCATTTTGGACTGAGCTTTATGGAAAACAAGCACTCGAACATTTACATTTCTCAACTGATTTAAATGCTTTATGATTAACGTGTAGGACAATATCACCTTTTGTTTATAGTTGCTGAGAATAGTTGGGCTGCTGAGCTGTGTGTCAACACAGGCTTTCAATCAGCACTGTACATATTTGTAAAGCACAGATTTATATTATTTTCCTATAATGTAATGTAAGTTAATGCACTTGTACAAAATGTTTTTACATAAATGTGCAAATACTTAGTACTTAATACTCAGTAATTCACTGAGAAAATTGATGAATGGATGAAATGAACAAATGCAATAATGAGATAGTGACAGTCAGTCTGCTTTAAATATTTATAAAATGCTGTCAACTAGTAAAAGTATAGTATGACATAAATAATATAGAGTATAAGGGTGGAGAAGAAGTAGTCCAAAAATGAACATTGTTGCACAATGTATTATACTATCATAGTGGTAATAATTACACGAATAATGATACAAATAAAAAAAAATATGTATAATGCAGTAAAAATAATGAGCAATAAATAGTGCAATAATTGTAATATAATAATAATAATAATAATAATAAGAAGAAGAAGAATAACAACAACAGCATGTCCGTCCATCAGATTAAAATATTTGGCAAAATGTTTTTGCACATTCAGATGATCAGCTCTCTTTAACGTGAAACAATTTATGGAAATCCGCTGAGAACTGTAAATGTTTTAGAGCTTTCAGTCCAGAAAACTGGAGCTGCCACATTTACTAGTATTTGTTCTCAGACCAGTCGCATCCAATAAGACATATGTTCCTCTGGGCAGAGCTGTGTCTCCACATATTGAGTCTGTGTGTATTCATCTGCTGATGCCCCTAATCAAAATGTTTTTTCTGTGTTCAGCTCTGCAATAATCTCTATTTTTAGAGGCATTTTTCTGGTAGCTATTCTTTATGAATAAAGCAGCGATGTTTGTGGCAGATGAAAGAAATTATATTATGAATGCAAAACGGTCTGTAGAAAATACGAGCCCATCTGTAACATGATTTATTGACCGTGTATCAGCTAAAATGAAGCTGATCAGGATTTGCTCTTTTCTTAGTTTTGTCTCAGCTAGCTGCTGCAGCTGTTCTCCTCACAGCTGGGCTCTACAGAGCAGCTTTCTGCTGCAGAGCCGAGGGAACGTCAGGCTTTGAGAATGTGAAGTGACACCGAATTTAGACACTCATCAGAGATCAGTGTAGGAAACATCCAGCAGCAGCTTCTCGTGTTTATCCTGTGCTGACGCTGCTTTTACTGCTGTCAGTTAATAAATATTAATTCTGTGAGAAACAGGTTTGATAAAGAGTCAGACAAAGATTGTTTGTGAGGGAAGATAATCCACTCTTCACTCTAGAGGATCCCGTCATGTCCCTTTCTTTGTTTCGCATCACATCAACAATTTATGCTGGAGCTCATTCTTAAGCATTACGTGGACTGTACAGTACAGAGCAGCAGAGTTGAGTCTTTGCATTAGCCACATTGGATTACTGATTATTAAAATTGCAGTGCTCCTAATGCTGATCCGGAGAAAATGATCAAAGTTGCATCTTCAACTCTCTGACACAGACTGCAGATGACCAAATCGTATTTACCGGTAATGTGACTGTTGCTTATATTGTTTGAGCTGTTGTTCTTATTCACTAACTCAGCTTTGGATATTATGCACTGTCTGTGAGTCATCAGAGGCATGTTGTGTTGTTTTTGGGTGTAGGCGGTTATTTACACTGATAAAGAGACACAGAAGCAGTCACAGACTTACAGTCAGTCAGACAAAACAAGATGAAACAGACAACAAACTGTGGCCAACAACAAAAGCCACGATGAGGCATTCACTGATGATAAAAAAATACAACTGAATAAAAACCTGGATTCAAACACAAAGGAAGTGATCAAACGTGGTGTGATTTTCAAAAAATAAAGCGGATGAATAGATTTTAAAAACATCATTACTGTTTCAGTTTATTATAAATCAAATTGAGAGCTATGCCTCTGCAGTAAATACAGAACAGAAATTAACAGAAAAGTTCTTCAGTGTGCACTATAAAAAAGAAAATCAAATGTCATTGTCAGAGATAATTATGTAGCCTGTAAAGAAATAATGAAAAATGAAAGTTTTTAATGTAAACTTTTTTTAAAGTTTTAATGTAAACGTGCGTTACTGTACATTCATAGCACCGTAATATAGCTGAACCAAACAGGTATAGTATATGCACATAATTCTGAAAATGTAGGTGAAATGTCAAAATAAATGCAAAATTACACAAATGAATAAAAACCAGATGTGTAATGTCCTACAAATAAAGAAATTATACCTCACACTTTCATATATACAATAGATAGATCCTTCAAATTTGTATGTTCTGATTATTCATCTAACGTGTCCGGATTTACAGGGTTTTAATGTGTTCCTGTCAGTGAGGAATATTACTGAGTCCGTGTGATTATTAGACGAGTAAATAAATCAGTTTCCTGAGAGACGAGAGTGACACAAATATATAATCAGGTGCTAAATTTAACTGGTGGACAGAGAGGCTTTTGATGTGTGAGGTTTTATTTAAGCTTAAGAAAACTTAATGAAGCGTGTTCGTGTGTGTGTTTCTGTACCAGCCACGTCAAACTCAATCTCCAGAGTGAGCTGAGCAGTGATGGACGAGTCTCTGAGCAGCTGATTGGTTTCTTCCAGAGTGGAGTCTTCAGTAGGAACTCCATTTATAGACAAAATCCTGTCACCAATCTGCAGGATACCGCATCTGCAAACACACACACACACACACACGTCGGGGTTAGGCTGCGAAATAATGAAATATGTAGTACATTATACTGATAGCGTGTCCTTTTGTCTCATAAATGCGCTACAGCTGTAGTAGTCAACTGAAAAAGTGTTCATATAATCAGCTACCAATAAAATCTCATACTTTGACAGTATGTGTGTGATTACCTCTCGGCCGGGCTGTCGGGGTCGATGTAAGCAATGAGCGGGGGTGAGGATAACGTTTCCGTGGCAAAGACACCCCCCTGCAGCTGCAGCCCGAACCCCATGATGCCGTCGCCTAGCAACATCACCTCTGTGGTTTCTGTGTGAACGACCTGTCCAGCAAGGCCCACGGTGCTAGATGCAAGAGACACTGATGGACATAGAGAATGTAGAGATGTACTACACTTCAGTACTTTTTAAGTGACTTTAAGCCGTCAGTTTTGGTTAAACTGCAGTGACACTGAATGCTGCATTGCCCATAACACAACTCAACAACATCCCTATCCATAGACACACTTTAATCAGGCTTCAAAAGCACAAGGTTGAGACAAAACATATTAAAGTATCGCATTCTAATAAGATTTATATTTAACCACAATGGCTCAAGAAACAGGCGCCACACATGAGAAATGTCACTTTTCAGATGTGGACACTACACAAAAGCACTGCAGTAATGACAAAATTCACATCTCTCATTCTAGAATTACTACTTTTTGCTAACCAAACACCCAAAAACAGCTGTTCTGAAAGGCTGGGTTTTTATGAGGGTCATCTTAAATGCAGTAACTAACAGGAATGTACACCACACAAATACGAATCCTGTTGAAATAAGTCACATATTAATGAATCATATTTGCAGGGTGGCAGACTTACGTGAGCTCTTGAAGTCCTTCTTCTTGGCCTTCCTCCTCATCAGCGTGCCCCGTGGACTTGTGGGATACATATTCCTAGGCAGGGTGCTCATATTGAGGGACGAGAGACTATAGGCCGACATGGAGCCAGGAGAGAACGAGTGGCTGAGAGCTGCAGAGAGGAGGAGAGAAAGTTAAAACACTTCACACTTCAGAGACCGAGATAATGAGCAACAGTAGCGGAGGAAGTGTTCAGAGCCTTTACTTAAGTAGAACAACTACTAGCACACTCTGCAAAAGCAAAAGCAAAAGTCCATATCATGCAAGTTTATTCAATCAAATCTGAAAGTATTTATAGAGACTTTTTTCCAAACTGCCTGAAATTGATTATTATTTATAAAAAATATTTATTAATAACTAATTAGTGTAATTGTTCAGTTTGTAAAAATACAAAACAGTGGGTCCACAGTGACATATTCACAGTATTTGTTTTGTCCAAAAATATCCAAATAAAAGCACCAAATCCATATAATTGAGAAGCTGGAAGCAGAAAATGTAATATTTTTCCATGCAAAAATTATTTCAACTAACAAATTTAAATTTTGAGCTTATTCTCTTTCAAAGTAAAAACACTTCACTCTAGAGAAAGACACTGTGAGCAGATAAGAAATAATGAGCGGAGTTCCCTTTCAAAATAAAATGCAACACTTCAGAGAGGGAGAGGTGGACATACGAGGATTGTTTGTATGGCGGTTGTGCGATCTGGCAGCTGATTGGTCGGGGTGGTACGTGTTGTAGTGGTAAGGGGGGAGGATAGGGGCGGACCCTCCAGTCTCCCAGGGGAGGGGACGAGGACTGCGCTGCACCTTGACTGCACACACACACACACAGAGGAGGGTTTTTAGGTCAAAACACGAGGAAAGGTCAAAGCTCTGTGAGCTGCATGGCTTTATAAAAGATCACAGCTTTATTTGTAATCTTTTATCGCACAGTGTCTTCATATTTGTTTTGTATACACTTAAAATTCTATCTGAAGTGTATTTGTCTCTCCGCCATGTTGTGTCACATTCAGAGCCCACTGGGTGTGGTGTGTTTTCATACTGTGCTATGGTGCGTTCAGGGCCCATTGGATGTGTGATTTGTGTGTTTATACCATGCTGTGGTGCATTCAGGGCTGGTCGGGTCTGGTGTTGTGGCAGGATCTCCAAGCGGACGGTCTGACAGGAGGCAGAGAGCAGCTGAGTGGCTTCAGCCAGAGAACAAAACTCCATCGACTTCCCATCAACAGACAGGATGTGATCTCCTGCATGAAGAGCACCACACCTACACAAACACACACAACACACAAGGCACATTGACGCACACAAATATTCACAAAAATACCCACCCAGTAACACACACACATAACCACTGTAACGAACCTCTGCAAAACAAGAACTAAGAACTAAAATCTGAAACAAAACACGGATTAAAGTAAAATGATGCAACATGTTGTTGTGCAGCATGCAGGTATGATCAGGCCGTTACACGCTGACTGAAGGTCGGGGGTCACATACCTGTCTGCTATGCTGGCTGGTTTGACCTTGTCGATAATGATGACCTGCTTGTTGCAGAACATGGAGGTTGAAAGAGCCACGCCCAAACTGGAGCCCGTCGCCTTGGCAACCTCAACCAGCAATGGCCCTGATGCTGTGGCAACCGAGTCTGAGGGATGGGCAACATAAATGCCATGGGTTTTTCAGCGCAGAAAGACAGACGGGTCATGACATGCACACACCAGAATCGCTGTTTTTTGTATTTCAAGAATAACACTGGAATATTGTGAATAAACATTTTAACATTTTAGGAATACTGTCTGACTATTTTAGAATAATGACAGAATATTTTGAGTCTTGTGAGATTTTTTCTAAGAATTCCAATTCCAAGAATAAAGTCATATTATTTCATGAATAATCTTATAATATTCTTATAATAAAATCAGAAAGTTTTGAAAATCAACTCTGTTGGAATTATTCATTGTTAAATATTTGTTTGAAAGCTGAAATCTGGTTTGAAATAGTTACGATCAGTTGTCAAGCAACTACTTCAGGTCAGGACAGCCTAAATTTGAAGCCCTACGAGAGAGTTCAAACTGACCCATCACTGAGACGTCGTACTCGATTAGCAGCGTGGCCTCCTGGCCGCACTGCTTCAGGATGCTCATGGCTTCGGACAGCGTGCTTCCGTGCAGACGAATTCCGTCTACGCTTAGCAAACGATCACCCGGCTTAACTGTTCCCTCCCTGAAAGGGGGACGGTTGCCGGTTGGTACAGAGACTTTGAACAGTTTGCATCAATGAAAACTATGACCAAACATTACTTTTTTCACAATGACAAAAAAATTAATAATTTTTTATAATACAATAAAAAATTTATATAATATTTTATAATATAATATTATATAATTACTTTAATTATATAATAACTGAAGATTTTGTGGGACAGACTGTTGACAAAAACTACCAAAAAAAAAGACTCATTTGACCAAAAAAGTCAATAAGAGTGAATTAAATTAAAACCAAGATGAAGCGAAAGGTCAGAGGACACTCACCTGTCGGCCGGTCCACCTGGCCTGATGGTTGTTATGACGATGGGCCGAGACTTGTTCCTGTCTTCACTGACCCCACCTGCCAAAATAAAGTCGGGTCATGTTTTTGTTTCAATCATTTATGTGTTTTTCATATTATTTCTAACACACACACACACACACACACACACACACACACACACACACACACACACACACACAGAGCTCCTCTCACCTCTGATGACGAAGCCAAAGCTGTTCCCTTCTTTGTGAAGCGTGACCTCCACGTTCTTAAACATGACCCCTGACCCCTGCACTGCTGCAGAACACCACAACATTGACACATCAGCATCACCTCTGACAGGCTGCAGATTAAAGCCTCAGTCCTGATTGATTTGCATTCATGTTGTCCTTGTCCTCACACATGTGCACCATGTCCATGTCGGACGTTTTCTTAGGTCTTTTTTACTTTTTGTCAATTTAAGTATAACGCTGGCAGGAACCAGGAATACACATTTTTTTGAAAATACAGAAATATTGAAAAAATAGTCACAAGCTCTCAAAATAATATTGTAGAACAAGATATTGTGAAAATGTAGTATCTTAGTATTTATACTAGGACTAATTATATAAGGACAAAGACTTCCACCCCCCGTACGACGCAGTGTCACGTCTGAAGGAGCTTTTCTCCCTGCTGCTGTCAGACTTTTCAATCAGAGCTGCTCCCACTGAACCAGTTAGTCCCTTTCAAACTGGTTGATTGCGTGCATATGTAAGATATTTTTATTCTTATGTTTTCTGATATTCCTTTTTTCCCCACTGTAGGACGAATAAAGATTTATCTTATCTTATCCACATATACAGAAGAAGCATTTAAGAAATAACATATACATAAACATATACAAAAAGCTTTTTGCAGTGTATTTATTGGTAAAGTGATTTTATTCCTAGTTCACTTTGTGTGTTTTTATTGAATATAAGAGAAGATGATGGTATTTAAATTTTAAACGATTTTATTTATTATATTAATATTCTGGCTTTAATGCTTAATTTTAATCTTTTTTTGTAACTTTGTACTAAAACACGGTCGTAATTTTAGACTCCAAACAGTTTTCCACAGGGTTCAAACCTGGGCCTTTTATTTTTTATCACTATATGCTTTTCCACACGCTCATTTTATTTATTTATTTCACTTATTCCATGAGATACCAAGGAAAGTCCCATAAGTCGCATAACTTTATAGACTTTATTATGTAAACTGCCCTGAGATGACTTTGTTGACTTTGTGTTCAGCTGTTTTTCTCATCTTGTTTTTACATGATATATAAATCAACTCAACATAAAACATACTGCAGACACTGTATTTACTCCTCATACACTGCTGTTTCATTCATTTTACTATAACTCCTACTTACAGACAGGTGGCAGTTCGTACTCGACCTCCAGGACGACTCGCTCCCCAACGTTCTTCAGCAGACTGATGATTTCATCGTGTCTGAACTTGGCCAGGTTGATACCGTTAACTGAGCGGATGTAGTCTCCCACGTTCAACTGGTCGCTCCTGAATAAAACAAAACATTACAGTAGCTTAACAAAGGAGCACAACGCTCTGGTGACTCGAGGACTATAATGTTTGGGACATGGGTTTGTAGGATTTGCAGTTTTAAGTGAGTGAGGGAGCATGGTGATTCAGGGCTTTGCTGCCTCTGGGCCTATAAAGATTCATCACACCAAGCTCAAAGAATTCCACAGGACAATGTCAGGGTGTCTGTCCAGCACAGTATACACATAGCGACCTATTTCCCTATTTTACTATTTATGCTATTTGATAAAGCCTCAGAAAGCAAAAGATAATTAGTAGAGCTCTTTTTCAAAATATAATCTACCCTCGATCGTGTTTTATTATGTATGCAGGGCTAAAAGATACATGAGGTACGTTGTTGCACACAGAGCACTGAACTGTGCAAGAATTTAGTGTAATTTATTTTTTGATGTAGATTTCTTACACTTCTGCACGCCCTGGAGGCTTCATATACAACGTGACCTGCTTTGTATTTTAGGCCCTAAGGAAGGCACGTTAGTGCAGAAAGTCAGCTTTTAGAAAAAAGGTCTACACTGCAAAAACGTCCGATACTCGTATCTTTTTCCAAGTATTTTTATACAGACTCTCTGCAGTTTCAGTGCACGAGCTCGAGCTTACAGCACTAATGCAGAAGAACTTCAGGAGCCCAGACTCAAACCGAACAGAGCTCAGAGAGTCGTTCTCAAGGTAACAAAGGTACTTCCTTTTTCCGTCGGCTCTGTGAACGTTATTAGTTTAAGTCAATAAAGACACCAAACATAACTGTTTGTGAGTTATTAGCCTGAGCACATTGTCTTTTAATCCAGACCAACCAGTTCACTCCAAAGGGTTCACACATTATGTCTTCAGCCACTGGAACTAGACACAAGAACAGAAAAGGGCAAAACAAATGCGATGCAACAATCAAAAGTGATTCAGACAGAGTGACGTGTTACCTGGCGGCGATGCCTCCCTGTCGCAGGTTTGAAACCCGGGGTTTTCCATCCTTGTCGATGCCTCCGGAAACAGTCAGGCCAAGCGTGGTGCCCTCCTTCTTCATCAATTCCACGACCGTGCAGCCCCGAAACTCGTCTGCATTACAGCAAGGAGAAGATGTCCAATGTCTTTTTGCACCATGAAATAATTTTACAGCAACTCCTTTATTTTTACGGTTCTATTTGTTCCACATCAACCTTTGTTCTTTCTCTGCACTCACAGTTTTTCCTCTAACTCACTCTCACCACTAAGAGAAAATAAAATAATAATCTGGACAAAGAGAGATATGAAGTCATCTTCTATCTTGTCGTCCATCTATATTTTATCAAAAGCCTGAAATATTTAACAGAGGGAAAGATGGACAGAGAGAGGCAGAAATTCAAGCCCAGACCTGGAACAATGTGATGTGACCAGCCCTCAGCTGTTAAAGCACCGAGCAGGTTTCATTAAAATGTTGTATTTTAATAATATTAATATTAATCATACAGGGCATCACCCTCTTTCATTCAGACAGGATTAAGACATCTTTTCTTTGGCAATGACCATCACGGTATCCCTCTCCTCCCTCATCTTCTTCCTTTCAAAGAGGCTTTACATTGTCCTTTTGAACTTCTCTGACACAGCAGCACTATCAGTCTGAAGGAGCACACATCCACTGACTGCAGCAGCAGTCTTTTGTGAAGTATTACTTCACAAAGATTTTATGAGAAGAAAAGAGTTTATTTAAAGCGATACAACTTTGAGTTTTACTAGGAATCTGATCCGACGCTCTATTCCCCATGTTCTAAAGGTTCCCAACCTTGTCTGGGTAGTCCTGAGCCATTTACTTTTACCTATTCACTCATCAAATGGTTCTGGAGCTTCACCAGTTCCTTTAGCTGGTTCTGCAGCATTCCCAGTTTCTATCAATATCTCTGAAGCTCTGCCAACTCATCCGTCAACTGGCCCCAAAGCTCCACAAGCTTTTCTGATCCAAAAGTTCCACCGGTATTGTTAGTGATAAAGTTCTGTTGTTGTTGCTCTTAGTTCCTGCGTTCCAAAGCTCTACTGCATTCTCTATGTCTACAACTGATCGTGAAGCTCCACCAGTTCCTTTTTAACTTGCTCATAAGGTTCACAGGGCACCTGTAACTGGTTTTGAAGTTCTACCAATTTCTATATGAGGCTTTGATGCTTAACAGCTTGAATTGACTGGATAGAAATTCTACCAGTTCTTTAACTCAAGGCTGGTTCTAGACTGACTAGTCACAGAGCTCCACAAATTTCCGTCCTATGGTACCAAACAAACTAGTACAGCTTTGAACTGTGGGCATTCAGCATGATTTTAACCCTAGATGAGCCAACTGTTTGAAATTGGACAGTGTCAGCAGGATCCAGGGACCTTATCAATCACCTGAACAAATGACTGGGTTTCTGATAAGTCTAAATCTTGGGTCAGCAGCCCTGCAGCATGACCAGTTGCACGTCTGATTTGCCACACCTGTACTGAACTGATTTTAAGATTGTAGTAGGATTGCACACAGCTAACATTTCCTATCGATCTGATATTTTACCTCATCTCAAAACAAAACCTCTTGTTCCAACAACCAGTTGAGCCAATGGCTCAATCAAATATCCAGCCGAGTTACAAAATATTCGATCAAGCTTCGGAACCAGTTAGAGGAATTCGAAAACTTTCAGCACCAGTGCAGTGAACTGTAAAAACTCTGCTCATAAGTTAAACAGCTGTGTACTATCATTTCATTTCACTGCAAATAAACGTTGTTTGTCATTGAAGCATTATTGTCCACTTCTGATTGTAAGTAGGCCGCCAGTTCCAGGTGGGAGGAGATAAACTGCAACACAAGCATCTTTCTGTTGGTCACACAGACAGAAAACATCAGCTCGTGTAACTCTGGGTCTTAGGGTTTGTTCCATTTTCAGAGCTGGTAACTCTGCTGGTGAAATAAACAGAGAAGAATCACAATACATAAGCCACAACAGTAGTACAACAGTATGACAGAGGTTTGTGTTACCTGGTATGCTCTGCCTCCTGATGGCCAGAGCTCCATCTGATGGTCTTGACCCGGCAGAGTGTTTGGTGTACGGCCCCTCATCTGAAACACAAAGAGACACGTGAAACAAACTCTGGTGTAGAGGGTTCTGGACCCCCTTGAAAGGTTCATAAAATCCACCCACTTCTTTTACTCGTTCCAATGCTGATTATCCTCCACTTCCTCTTACTTTCTTAATGGGTCTGAGTTGTACTGGAGATTTTACAGGTACTGGTTCCAAACGTTGTGCAGTTCCATCAAACAAAACATTTTAAGCTCCAACATTTTCTTGGACTGGTGCTGAAAGTCTCCCCAATTTCTCTAACCTTGTTCAGGAAGGTTCCTTCCCCTTTTCCACCAAGCTAGTTTGATGGCTAAAAAGTTTAAGAACCAGCTAATTTAACTGGTTCCAAGGCCAGAAATAGAAACTCTACACATTTTCTTTTCCATGCCTTTATCCAGTCATCTGTTTCTGAAAGTCCTCTGCATCCTCTAGATCAGGGGTCAGCAACCTTGAACACTCAAAGAGCCATTTTGATCCGTTTCACACAGAAAACACTGAAGATAACACTGTATATATCGTTTTTTAATCTTTATGTATAAAAACTATAGTGTGCTGCATTCACGAAATCAACGAACTGCTACAGAGAAAATTTATTCTTATTTCTGCATGCAACAAAAACATTTTGAACTTGCTACGTTCAAGGTTACTTTCAAATAAAATACTCTTATTGAGTACTCCTTATATTTATGAAATAAAAAGCCAGACTTAAATTATCCACCTGCACCCAACAAAAAATGCTGTCTGCTTCAACCTGATTAAAAAAGGACTTTGTTCCACTGAAGGATGTCAAGTATTTATTTTCACTTGGTTAATGTGAGTTCTTCTCCTGAACCTCAGGGCTGTAAGACGTCACCTTCATCTTCACACAGGATTGAAAGCTGCCATCTGTGAGGCGGGAGCCATGCTTGTTTTTAATGTAGTTCACATTAGAGAAGACCTGCTCACATATGAGTGTGGCTCCGAAGATCAACACGACTGCAAATAAAAGTGTCAGGGATGGCATTTAAAGTTTTTCCAGTTTGGAAATAACTCCATTTGTGATTCTGAGCAAAAACGGCCTTCTGATGGGCAACATCTTCAAGATCAGCTGTCAAGCGTTTAAACTTGGACACCCATAGATCTATGTCGGCTGTGTCGGCAAGTTCCATCTCAAGCTCGGGTTGACTAACTCCTGCAGAGGCAGTCATGTTCAGTAGGGATGGATCGATGGTCAGGGGAGTGACAGGGAAGGAGAATGTGTTTTTTCCCCTCTGAACTCACATAATCTAACCATGTTTGAAACTGGGTGGTTGCAGACTGCAAAGCTACAGAGAGCTGCAGCACAGGGATGAAAAGGACACATGCCGACCCCTGCTCTAGCCGTTTCCAAAGTTTTGATAAGTGGCTTGGAAGCTTATCCAGTTCCTGTATGTACCACCAATATTTCACAAATCTGTTTCCCTACTTGGTTCCAGACCTTTACCAGTTTTCTAGTTTCAGGGACTGAGATAATCTCACGGTTTAAGACCTCATTCAACTGGCTCTACCAGTTCATCCAATTGGTTTAGAAGGTTCTCCTATACCGCTTTTCCAACGAACCAGTTCAAGGGCCAGCTGGTTCTAAAGCTCTGCCAAAGTTTGGCCGATTCCTCCAACCCTTGTCAGCATCTGACCACATTTTTCTGGTTCTGAAGCTCTACCAGTACCCCTAATGAGCTCCAACAACTTTTCTAAAGAGTTCACGATCTTTTACATTCAAAAGCTCTACCACATTCTCTGACTGGCTCCTAGGCGAGACCAGATCACTTGGGATCTGAAGCTGCACCACCTTATATGGCTGCTTTTAGACTTTTACTAGTTCTTTAGGTAGTTTAGAGGTTGTACTAGTTCTTAAACCAAAAGAAGCTCCATTGTTTTTTTGCACTTGTGCTGTGAGTCACTCAACTTGTCTGGTTCTATGAGCAGTTAAACACTTTCCATTCTTCCAGTATCGCTCTTTTTCTATTTGAAGATGAAAAAGATGGAAATATATATAATATAATATATAGAGCATCTTTTTGAGTACCGTGCTGTAGGAATGAGTCCTAAAACCCAGAAATCAGTTAGGAATTTTCTATGTTTTTTAAATTTGCTGTTGGTCAAACACCTAAAATAAAATTGGTAGTAGCACAAGATCAAGTCATTTTTTTCATCAGTAAATATCCTGTTTGCTAACAAGTGGCTAAATGACAGTGCAGAGGTTGTCGGGATCATCGTCATGTCAAACAATGACACGAGTCACCACTCCATCTTTACAGCATTTTTCAGTTTATTACTCAAAACCAGTAGCTTCATCAGGTCAATACCTTTCTTCAATAAGAAGAAAGGTAACCGCACTAAATAAAATACAAATCAAAAGTTTAGTATTAATTACACTGAAGCCATATGACTGTGTTATAGTTTGTTTATAGCCTAACAATAGCTTTTCACTGCTGGCAAATTTTGTTTTAGTGGTTCATCTGTGCACATTATCTAACATGCATCATAACCTTTTCATCATGAGGTTGTTTTCCACAAAAATCGACATGCCAATGGAAAATATCCCATTGCGATTTTTTGTGGAGGGAACTAGGAAGATGCTAAATTTTGGTTTATTCCAATAAAAAACATCTGTACTGTACTCACCATCCTCATCATCAGAAATCACAGAGCTCCCACGACAAAAATACATCTTAGAGCTAAAAGGCTATATTATTCCAAAAATATGGATATACTAGATAAGCGTGTTGGCATCCTCAGCTTCAGATTGTGCTACACCTACGAACCAAACCAAGCTCTGAAAACAGCGAATGATTTCTCCTGAGTTTTTGCAGTTTTAAGGCTGCTATTAAGTGTCAGACCATCCTCCCATGACTTTTGAAAATCTAGCCAGAAAGAAGTGAACTCATCTGTGCAGCAACCAATCTGTGGAAAACACAGTGGTCATTCTCAGTCTGGACCAATCTCAGCCTTCCTTTGGGAGACTCCTAGTGATGTTACACAAAGATGACTCACATCTGACAAAGACCATGAGTGCTGACGTTGATTAATGTAGATGCAGCACTGTTACTGAATTAGAGTTTCTTTGGGTCGACTAATTGATTAATTGATTATCGGTGGCAAATGCTTGCATGCTCCACAGCTCTGTAACGGGACATTGCCCAAAGAATAAACAAATAAAACCCGTAATCGTCTCATAAAAGCAACTGTCAGATGACCTCCCAATATCATTTTCAACTCAGAGTTAAACTGTTAAAACTACAGCAGGAATGACTGTACTGAATGAATTATTCACCATAGCAAGTATTAACTGCAGCTACAGAACCACTCTGCACTGCCCTCAAGTGACGTTTGCAGATCCTTACAAATATAGCATGATGCAAAAAGTCGTGATAGCTGTTACATGGTTTAAAAAAAATCCCCACATGTATGGAGCAGTACAGTTGGGTTGGAAATAATGACATCACCAGTAGCACTATAGATTGATAAGAGGAAGAGGTGGAGTAAGTATCGGCATCCCACTTCAGCATGACCACTTTTGAGTGGAGGTCTATTTTTTGCTCGTTCTGTTTTATTTTCTTCTAGTTTATCTTAATCTGCTCTAGATCTGCTCTGTCCTGTTATGTCTCTCTTCTGTTTGGTTCCAGCAGCTGAGCTCAGAAACACAATGAGACCCTGAAAACACACTCACACACACACACTGTACACCATAACTAACTGAGGATGAAAGCTGAGCCTCCTCCTCCTGCAGATGTAGGACAGCAGCATCTCTCCCTCACTCTTGTTCCACAGCACAAAGTGTATATACATCAGGCCGTATATAAAGAAGGCATGTAGGGGCGTGACGTCTCCCGTTGGTTGTTATTGGAAAACAGATCCGGCAGCAGGTTCTGTTAGGCTGTAAGATCTAAGCTCTACTCTGGAACAGAGCTGACATCACTACACAAAAGAGGTCACGCTTCACAAACATATGAATTCCTGCTTCCTTTAGGAGAATTTAATCCTGTGATTAAACCGGTTCCACGTGGTTCACTGCATCTTATTGAATCCTATCTTGGTGCTGCTGAGACAGTGAAGCTAACTATAAGAAATTCATTTTTAATTATAACGATCTATTTATCACGTAAATATTTGTGCCTTTTATAGCCAATAAACAATAAGTGTAGAAATCAGTTATGTGTCAAAACATTATGCAAAATCACTTTTCAGACTTTTCCAGAATAATCTGGGGAAAAATAAAGAAGTATAACTACCTAAAACTATTAAATATACTACAAGTCATAGTAGTTTTACACCAAAACTGCAGTTTACAATCTCAACAAAAACCTCAAAACATTCACACATGCAGATGAAAATGGTGAGTTTCTAACTTTCTTACATAAATATTTCTTTTAGCCATCTGCCAATAAATTGTCACCAACAACTGAAGAAATAGTTACAGCACTAATAATTTAGTGCTGTAATAATTTATCTGGGACAGGGGGACATGTTTTTACTCAGTCCCTAGATCATATTTGTGCATTATGTGTACTTTTTTGACATCATGTAACCAGAGAACTGCATCAGGAAAAACAGGTGAAATAATTTGCAAATCTTTTCTTAGAACGTGTGTGATGTCTCTGCGTGATATACTTTATCAATTAAGGTTGTGTTAACGTAAATTAATCATGTTCTGTGTATACACAGACAAAAGCAACAAACACCTGAAGCTCTGATCTGCACTAGATTACACGAGAACATGTTATAAAAATGTTCAAAAATTCATTCTTTATCTCCCAGGATAATGTTACTGAACAAATGAAGGCTGGACAAAATAATGTTTCACTATATACATACAAGCACAGGGGGGAAAAAGTAAATAAAAAATAGGTATGGACAATATTAATACATAATAACTAGAATTTGATAGCTGAAAGCCAGCTGCTAACGAATGAAGCTGCTAATGAAGCTGTGCAAAAGCCCCAGAATTAACAAAAAAATAAAAAATGTAAGAAATTGTACTCTGAGTAAGAGACCATGTACTGAAAACATACTATGGATCTCATATTTCCACGACCACAACTTTACTAGAGACAGATATAACCTGCACAAAACAATGCATCAGAAAACTATAAGAGATTCAAAGGTGATTTGGTTATACATAAATTATACTAAACTGACTCGACAATGTAGGATACTCTTTGCTGAACAAACACTTCACTGTGAAAGTGATATACACGGGGTTTCCATTGATGAACAGCGGTGCCACTTTCACACAACAGGATAAACATCCAAACAAACAACTGCACCCGGCTTCATGAGTAAAAACACACAAAATGAGCAAATATTCAGTCATAACTCCCAGAAATGGACAGGTTCAAGGTTGTAAGGAAGCCTTTATTGTAAGAGCACAGTTATCAAACAAACACCTAAAGCAGGCGACTCTGAGTTAAAAACTCATTCAAAAATGGCCCAACTGAAGCATTCAGTGCCTGTTTGTCCCAGTTCACTTGCCATAATGTTAATAAACCATGTTTAGTGTGTTTAGTCTCAAAAACAAAAAGGAGAAACATCAAACTGCCAACAAACACCTGATCTCCAAAGTGCACCAGGCTTCATGGGAAACATGTAAGAAATACCATCAGATTACAAAACCCGATCTCTCTCTCTGTTCTACAGCTGATACACACGATATATTTCACATTCATAAAAACTAGACACTTTCTCTCTCTCTCAGTCTGCACTCACACTCACTGTGAAGGTCTCTTGTCCAAAGCAACCTGCATCAATCGACTGAATGAATCCATCAGAAGATCGTTGAACACACACAGAAACACACACACGCACACACACACACACACACACACACACACACACAGCTATCTTTGCTCATAAACATTCCTCTCTCACCATTCAGTGTCAGCAGTCCACACTAAATGCAGCTTGACCACGCTAATAGGTATGTTGCACATGCAAACATGCTTCCACCGCACATGCAGTCTCATCTCTCTCTCTCTCTCTCTCTCCCCCAGAGTTTTTCTGTGTCTCTCTACCTTTGTTCACCCTGCGCAGGATCTGGCAGCGACATTTAAACGACACAGCGATCATGGTGAAGCCGAGCCGAGGGTCGCCTCCCCCCCAGCGCCATGCAGGTGCAGCCGCCACAAACTACACCACCTCCTCCTCCCTTCTCCTCCTCCTCCTCCTCCCCCCTTCTCTTTCTCCTCTGGGAGCGAACGACTGACTGACAAATGACCTCAAACAGAAGCCATCATCGAGGGAAAAGAGGGAGCGCTGCAGATGTGAAGCTCCTCCATGAAATGAGGCAGCGGAGGGAGGAAGGGAGGGAGCAGAGAGCCTGCGCAGATGGGAGGATGAAGAGGAGGAGGAGGGGAGAGGATGGAGTGATGATGTAGATGCAGGGGGAGAAGGAGGAGGAGGGGGAGGAAGGCTGTTGGACTCCTTGGCTGGTGTGTAATGTGTTTGTGTGCAGCTGGATGGATGGAGGGATAAAAGAAAGAAAGCGAATAAAGAGATAAATGGAATAAAGACATGAATGAAAATATTTAATGTGAAGGAAGAACGAAGAGGGAAAAGAAGACTACAAAATGTGCAGAAGGCAAAAAGATAGACACGAAAAGAATGGATATGAGAAAAAAAGGAAAAAAGCAAAGAGAGGAAACACAGACGAAAAACAATGAAAAGAAATAAAAGGATTAAGGGTTTTAAAAAACAGACAAGGAAAAAAAGATGGAAGGAAGGCAAGGAAGATATAACTACAGAAAAAAGGAAAGAAATACAAACGGTTAGAAATTAAAGTAAAGGGAAGAATTAAAGGACTGCATGGGAATAAGGGACACAAAGAACTAAAGGCCGGGAAAACATTAAATGAAAAAGAGGATTAGAGGTTGAAGAAAAGAAGTAGGGTGAGCTAGTTGGAAAATGAAGAAAGGAAGGAAAGAAGAGAATAATGTGGAAGTTGAGATATAAAGGATTGGGGTCAAGGAAAAAATAAGAACGACAAATTTAAAGCAAGAAAGAAAGGGAAGGAATAAGCAAAGGAAAAGAAAAAAGTCAATGACCACGAAAGGAAAGAAGCAACGGAGAAATTGAAAAGAATTAGAGAACAGAAAACAACAGCAGAGTTAATGTGCTGTGCCCCTAGTGGGAGCAGTATTATTAGATTATCAAATGAGCGACGTGGTGGAGGAAGTCTTTAACAATACTGTTGAAATACTCCATTACAAATAAAAACTCCTGCACATACTCATGACAAGTAAAAGGCTCCGGCTGAGAAAGGACTACTAGTGATATTAGCAGTAAAAGGATTTTGTTAATAACTAAATCTACTACTATTACCAAACAACCATACGGATATAACTACTACTAATACCAAACAACAACTACTTATCGCCGCAACTAGTATTTGTAACAAGTATTTCTACCAAGTTGACCACTCCCACCACCACTACTATAACTATCAAAACAATAGAAACTACTCATTCTTTAGTCATGATTTTTAGTAGGAACAATAGAGATAATACTTTATCTGCTTTTAGTAAAATTACTATATTACCTGGAAAAAATACTATTACTACTATGTTGTTGCTGATAGCAGTGATACTTCTGTTATAAATACTTAATCCGCTACTACGAGGTACATGCACTATGATTAGTGATGTTGCATTTTAAATCGAACTGCTGTACTAGTAGATGTTTGTGTGAATCAATAGGACACCAACCGCTGTCTGTTTCCTGCGCTGTGATTGGCTCACATTGGAGGGGGTGTGGCCGGTCCCAGCAGGTAGTGGCAGTAGGTGCTCAGACATGTGGGTCAGTGTTCCAGCAGCAGATTACATCAGATTAGTGTCCCTGTGTGTATTAAGGGTTTTAACAGTGATATGACCAGAAATGCAGGTCAGCATATTAAATCCATCTGTCCCTCTCTCTGTGTCTCTGTTGAGTCTCCATCAGATCACCCCTCAGTCTCACATCACAATGACGTCTTCTCTTACAGGTGAGTTTGTGTCCCCTGGTTACCTGTGTTTACTGCTCTGTACGGAGACGTAAACTGTGTCTGGTGGTCTGTGCTGCCCCCTGCTGGTCTCCCTGGTCATCTGAGCCACTGGGAGACTGTCCCACGGCAGCACACTTTCCTACACGTCGATCTGCTGTGTGCAAGAAATGCAGTAATTCTAGTCAAGTACTTGAAGAATAAAGTCTTTGCAGGGAGGTGGGACAGCTGAGGACAGATATTATCCTACTACTTTCACTATTGCTAATAAAAAAAACTACCTTAACTACTTTAATCAACAACAGAACATGCATAGCACTGATATCAGTAATAACAAATAATATCCCTACAATGGCTGTTATTGTTAGTTCTGGTATTTGTGATTGTCTGATATAAACATCACACCTACTTATAATAGTATTGGTAGTTAAAATGATAATTTTACATATTGTTACTAAACTGCTGCAGTAACAATAATTACTGCAAATACTCCACCATTAATAGCTAATGTACTGATTATAAAATAAATAATCTTACTATGATGATTGAATTTATTGTTAATATTAGTAATATTTGTAATAACACTCCAAACTTGTTGATGGTACAAATTTTGTTAGCAGTAGGACTATTACAAAGACTAGTACTAGTTAATAAGATGGCATACCCATGGTACTGGGTCAAAGTCCAGAGCCAGCAACCAAACCAACCAGATACCAAACCACACAAGAAACCAAAAGTCATGTAAGTCCATAAAGAACCACAGAAGCCAGAACCGAACCAATACAATTCTATAAATCAGAAGCAAGAAGGAATTAGAACGAAATTAAACAGAACCAGATAAAACCAACAGTAAAATTAGAACAGTATAGATCAGAACCACATGAAGACTTAAGGAATTTAAAAGAAGATTAATCCGAACCTGATTAAAAACAAAAAGCTGCAGAACCGGAACAGCCAACACCCAATAAAATCATAGATTTCAGGATCAGCTTAAAAAATCAGGAAAACAGAGGAATCAGAACCAGATAAAACAAAAGTCAAATTATAAAATCTGAAACTAGAAAATAACCAAATTACTCAGAACTAATTAAAACCACAGAAATAACAACCAGATAAAATAACCTAATGAACCAATTACATTTGGTACCAAAAAGTTTTTGAAATTTTAAGAAGAGCTGACAGGAGTTTTGCTGTAAAATCCATAACCATAAGTTTAGAAGGAGAGTTACTACAACAGTTACTACGAGCAGCACTTCTCTGCTGCTGCCTCCTCGCGTGCACATCAGACACAATAATAACAGTATAACGAGCTGATGAAGCCCATCCTCCTGCTGTCAAATCAACCAACACTCCCCCAAACACACACACATCGCTGCAGCTGTTACCATGGAAACAAGCTGATGAATAATTGAGGGGAGAGAGCGACCCTGCGCTATACAAAGAGTGATTTTGAGAGATGAAAGAAGTGTTCTCTCTCTCTCTCTCTCTCACACACACACTCACACACACACTCATGGACACACATACACGTTACAGGTTATCATTACAGCCTCCAGCATTTCAAAATAACCAAATCAGAGTATTACACTGGCAGTATGTGTGTGCATGTCAACACCCACTGCCCAAAGTCAAACATGTGGGTTTGAGTCACTGTGACATCTTCTTATGTAAGTGCGAGTGCGCACGCATGCACGCACGCACGCACACACACACACACACACACACACACACACACACACACACTCCTCCTCTCTCTGAGTGCTAATAACACAGCTTCAGAGATGGGAAGAGCACAGGATGGATGTGTAAACCTTTAATTAGTGCTAACAGTCACAGTCAGACTGACAAAGTTTCCGTGTGTGAGGAACAGATGGGCCGGCACTGTAATCAACAAACCTAGAATACTTGGAACGAGCACATCAGCTGGACTTTTCCTCACTCAGCTGCTCTCCCAACAGTAAAACTTTATGTTAACACAGATTTCTGCAGAAGCCCATTGCAACAAATAAAAAGAAAAAAACCTTTTGGAGACAGTATCTATGACTTTACACCTCACGACTAACCAGCGCCCAGCAAACACCCTAACACTAACCTATTGCCTGGGGTTAGAGCGGTTAGCCCTCCCCCCTCACCGCTATAAGGTCCCCAGTTCAAACCCACCTGCTGGCTGTGGCCTTCCTGTTGTGTGGAATTTCACCGTGTGCATAATTGGTGGCTCTAAATTGGCCGTTAGTAGATACTTGCCATGCTTGATTAGCAAAATGTAAATAAATAAATGTAAAAAAAAATATATATATATATATATATATATATATATATATACACACACACACACATATATATATGTATATATATATATATATACATATATATATATATATATATAAGCCGCTCAGAACGCAACTCAATTCTGCTTGTATCTGCAAAACTTGCCTGAGAATCAGGATTTAAAAATGTAAATATCATCAGTGGTAGCTGTCAGTACTTTAATAGTACATATGTAGAACTGTAATTCACTGTATGCACTTACTGATGCAGATACTGGAACTCGCCAGGATCACCTGATTTCCAAAATGTAAATAAATATAGACAAAATTTCAACCATGACTTAAAAAAAGATGTTGCCCACAGTGTACCTCACTGAGTCTGATGTAGTTCCTGATTATTGCCATAATTTCAGTTAAAGTACAGCTGAATTGCTGAAAATGAAAGAAAAAACTATTACATTAAAATGCTCATATTCATTTTGACCATGCCTGTGTCTCTTCATCTACAAGCTCCCCAACTTTTGTCATTTGTATAATGTCAGTTTGGTTACTCACAATACCACATTTTCAGAAACTCCAGACAAGAACTCCAGTCTTTGTATAGGTTCAAGCTCTTGTGTGTTTTATTGAATTGTCCTTCAAAAATTAATGACCCTTATTTGTGGCGGTTTTCTGCTAAAAATATGACATCTGAGACTTGATTCCAAAACTTCAAATTAGTTTAATTCTCAACCAAAATATAAAATATGTTTGTTGATACTATGATATAAAGTGAGGTGAATCAGTTATGTTTAGTGTTCACTGTGTTGCGCCACTAACATTTGAGCATTTCATGTTACTCATGCAAAGAATGTCTAGATACTTCACTCTGAACTAACGTGTTGGACAAACAGACGGATCAACTGATGGACTGATATTACTGTTTCCAGAGCCAAGCCATGTGGCAAGAAAACTCTGGACTCTGAGGACACATTTTAACATTGAGTGTAATCACAGTGCCGAAAATGTGGTATTTACATAACCAAGGTTCTAAGTAACATAAGTGAGCGTCTCATATTGGTAACGCCTACAGCCTGACCTCATTAAAAGCTTCCATTGCACTCTGCCAGCTAGCACTTGCTGGGACCAAGTATGTCAGTGTCAAGGAGGGAAGAGGCCGTTTAAATAGGTTTGACATGGCATCGAGCATCATTCCAAACCCTGCAACGTATCACCAAGGAGTGGGATCTGCTAAGACACTCACTGATGTTACTCAGAGAACTTTGCTTATGCAAATAAGCCAAAGTTCTCTATCCTAGTGTTTGTTTTATGTCACAGTAAATATTGCCAGAGGGCCGTCTGTCCATTAAAGAGCACTACTGAGAGCTACCCACATTAAACACTGAACAAACCGATGTTGGAGCTGTAACATTGAGCACTGGAAACTGTATGTGGCAAAGCCCAGCTTGCTGCCCTGCATATCTTCTGAATGGAGATTGCTCTAAAAAGGGAACAGGAAGTGGTGAGCCCTCTGAAATACTGGGACCACAGTCCCACTGGTGGCTGCAGCCCCCTAGAGCTATGAACTGAGGCAATTTCCCCAGAACTTGACACAGCATATGTAACCGCTGATGCTCCTCTGAGGAGAGTGTCAGAGGATAGAAGGAACCAAGGTCAACTGGACAACATAAGCCAAATACCTTAGGCATAAGCTGGGTTAGTTTGTAAGGTCCTCCTCACACTCCCAGAAGACCAGTAAGTGTACATCAGATGTACAGATTTTGTATTGTATTTTTAAACATACTGAAAAGACGGGATATCAACCACCCGTTAACTAAGAGCAAGCAGTAAAAGTGTCTTTAAAGAGACCATTTTCAAATCCAACTGCTCTAGTGGTTCAAAAGGTGGAAATGAAAGAGCACCCCACACAACAGGAAAATCCTAAGTGATGGGCTAGTCAAAAGAACAGCTTGCATAAAACGGCCCACAAGGGTGGCAGGCAGAAATAGCCGGTGAGTTTACTTTAAATCCCTCATTTAATCCACCACGTCCTGAAGGACAGTTGAAAACACAGCCATGGAATTTTGGAAGGAAACTTTTTTCCTCCAAGCAGCACCATTTCTCATAAATCAGTGTTTTGCTCCTATAGAGACCTTGTTGAGGAGGCCCTAGCATTCCAGCTGGACTTACTCTGAGGGAGGCACAAAGTCTTGAAATAGAACCACTCATGGGCCAGGCCTAGGAATCCTATTTCTTTCTTTCTGTGGGTGTAAAAAATCTCTTTGCGAATAGGTAGGGGCCCTGGTTTCTGCTAGACAAGCTGAGTTTTCTTTGCCAGCCAATGTTTGGATGGTCAGTGGGGAGTTATTACAATCATTAACATGCTGCACCGGGAGACTGGCTGTGCATTTGCACATGTTTTGCAAGTCCAAATGCAGGATGAGGGAGACGCAACTCTGTCTCCTGCTTGAGTTGTTACTGGAGGTACAGGTTTTGCAACCCAGACCAAATATGAGTCCTAGTCCCATCTCAATCAGATCCATAGGCTCCTACAGTTACTCAACGGTGGCTTGGTCGTATTTCATCCTGAGACACATCATAATACGACAGGTGGGTTTCCCACTTTAAAAGCTCGTGCTGTCTGATCTTCCTTAGTGTCAACATTAGTGGTACCCATGTTCACTAGTGACTGGAAATGTTGCGACTTTCAGGTAGATTACACAATGTGAGTACTGCTCCTTTAAAATAGGTGTTGCTAACAGGGAGTGTTACGGCTGGATTGGAGTGACTGTAAATAGTGCTACTTTCAACAATCTGGGGGTCTAACTACTGTTTTGTGACTGATCAGTATGAGTGGATCACTCAAGAACAAAGTGACTAGCTTGAGTTGACCGTGAAGCTGGGTCCAGGAGAGCCATATGTTGGAAATTCAGCTTGTAGTGAGGCAAGTGGCTTTTAAAGGATGGTTGGTGCAGCAACCCCCTTTACATGGCCTCTGCCCTCCTCCACACTGACATGGTCATTCCCAAACAATCCTGGTTGGCAGAGTGCAGTAGGAGCTTCCGGTGAGCTCATGCTGAAGGCGACCTCAACGTGAGACACAAAATAAATACATCAAAACATAATGTGCAAATGAGGAGATTATTCTAAAACAACTGAAGGAAGCAGTTGCAGACTGAGGATTCCTGTACAACTTCCCATCAACAGAGTTTGTCAATTGACAGCCAAGTCCTCGATATTGATTGCAGGTCAAGCAGCTGAAAGAGTCTTACCCCTGTTCAGTTTTTGCATTTTGGATGATGCCGTTTGTGCTGCTGTTAAATTACATTCCATCAGACTGACAGTCAACCCATTTATATCAACTCTATTCTCTGTTTCCTTAGTTAAGGAGGAATTAGCAGAGAAAAAGCTCCTGCAGTTGCTCTTTAATTTAAAAGAACTAATTAAACATCATATCCAAATAATGAGGGGAAAGTGCTCTCAATCCTGGGAGGTCTGCATGTTAATTAAGGTGAACTTGAGCAGATTCCTGCTCCACTTCCTTTCCCTGGTTGTGTTTATTGGGTTTGCAGATAATCCAGCGGTGACAAACGCCGCCTCCAGACCAGCACCAATCCAATCGCAGCAAATGGAAAAGTAGAAAACGGACGACTGAATGGCAGCAGAGTTCAGAGGAGTCGACCGCATTCCCACGAGGACTATTAAAAAACAGGTAGGTGTCGAGCCTGGCAGGGCTGGCGATGGCAGCCCATGAAACCAATGAAAATAAAGATGCTTTTATTTTTTTACATATTACATTTTCTTTAGTTGCTTGATAAGACAAAAATAAGAACCAGGATTTAATTTAAAAACAAACAGAAACAAGATGCTCAATGAGATGCCCGACCCTCCCTTCCGCTGCCCTTTGTCCTCTTTATTCTCCATCCTGTTGAACGCAGGACCAGTTATGCTAATAAAGCCCTTATTTAAAGCATTAATTAGCAAATTTCTCTGTCAACAACCTTCACATAACACACAACTGCTGCAAACTGGTCTGAGCTGTGTATCACATAACAGTCAACATGGTTTCACTTCATTAATGTGCAAATGTATGCATCATAATGTTTCAACATGTAATGAGATCATGAAGCATGCAATGAGGAGATGGCAAGCAGAGCGGCTGCTGTCTGCCCACAACGGATGCAAAGACACCTACAGGTGAACAGTAGGTGAGAGTTGACTGAAACAAAAAACATGTCACAAAGTGACATGTCAAGGATTCACTAAAACCAAGAAATATTAGGGCACATATACATATTCTGGTGTGTTTTATTGTCTCCATATACCAAAATCTTACCAACTACTAATGTTAATTTGTTCTCTCTAAAGCAGTGTGTGTATAGGTCCAAACTTAAAAAAAGAAATACAGAATGCACATAACACCAATAAATACAGAAACCTGCTACAAATACTCCAAATTCTACTAAACATCGATATCAGAATTACAGCACTGGAACGTTAAAAGTGCTAAAGAAGTCTAAATGCTGCACCCGTATTGTCGAACTGGTGACATCTCCTTTGCTTGCGTTTTGTCTATTTGCATGCATATTCTCAAGCTGATACCTTATATATACCTTATATCCTCAGTGCCAATAACCGCTGATAGACCAACCAAATTAAATCAGTGCTTCCCTAAAAAGAGAAACACAGGAATAAAAGGTCTGACGTGGGAGAAAAGAGTGTGTGTCCGGGTTATCCAGTCAACCAGCCTGAAATTGCCTTCATATAGAATCACACGCTGTGCTAAACACACACTCACACACTTCACTAGCTTGCTGGTAGCTGCAAGAAATGTCTCATGGCAGCGCTGCTACTCACACAGGAATATTCAGAGGAATAATAATATAGTTCAGTGTCAGTATCTTACACACAATATGCTGTTTCAAATAATGTGGAATATACACAAACAAGCTTCCACAAAGGTGTTAGAGTTACAGTATTTGTGGGTATTTTTAGAATTTCCTGACATCAAAATAGTCCAATTTTGTCACAAATATAGAACATACTCCAGTTAATCTTTTGGTCCACTTCATTCACAAGCATCTGAGACAACAAGGCTAAACACCAAAGTGAATCTTTTATCATCTGCTCTCAGCTTGAAGTGCACACAAACACTTAAACCATCGTAAACAGTTTAGTAGACGGCGAGTTCGTGTCCTGTTGGAGATTCCTCTGAAGGGAGGCAGATGGAGAGGGGTGAGCTGTGAACTCAAGTTCATCCACAACAACACACATATTCCGCAGTCTGGTTTTAGCTCAGGAGGCATTGGCATGGAAACTCAGTACATAATAACACAAGTAGTGGAGGAACTTTTTACTGTAGGAATGGGTTTAAATATACCAGTACAAAGAAAAATACTAATTACGTACTTTTCCAACCGGCATGTAAACAAATGTGTCCACTTTTAAAAATATACTGGGCCCAAAATATTTGAGGATGTGCAACACGGTTTCCTAAAAATTAGGTTTCTACACAAATATCCTGCCAACATCAATTTGGAAGGTAACTGTAACTATGTTAGATTTTCTTTTAAAGTAGGGAGGAGATGTGGATGCGTTCCCAGACAAAGGACTCTTTCCTCTCAGAACATCCAGTTTGTGCAACTACACTGTCACTTTACTCTGTTGTGTGTAAGACACAACAAAGTGTTCAATTATGAATTGATGTTATTAAGTTACAGTTAGAAAATATAATTGTGATTTTTTTGTTTACATATACTTAGTAAGACATGGTGCGTTCTACAAACTGAATGTCTACAATGTCTCATCTTGGTTTTAATGGATAGAAAGCTTTTTAAAAGAAGGAAAACAAAACTGCTTATACAGTCCAGGTTAAGAAGCTCCACTCACATTCCCACAAGAAGGTGGGACTGAAGCAAAATCTCCATGGTTAGTAAAACGTCCTGGAATGAACTAATGCAGCTTATGATCTGCTTGTCCTACAGTGAAAGTGAGTTTCTGTCCATTCAAAGCATCACTATAATCTAATGAAAAAGTTAAATTCTTTTGTGTAATATATTATTTTTCAAATATTATACTATGTTTCTGATGTGTGTCATGATGGGTAACAAATTTAACCTAAAATGTGATTTTTCTCCTGCAAAAACCAATTTAAAAAAATAAGAAAATTCAGCCCCAGGCTGCTAAAACAACACTGTGTCCAATGTGCAGCTTCCTTTTCAAGAGGTTACCTCTAATTTTACCGTTCAAATTTTTACGGTGACACAGTATAGCGTACAGACTGTAAAACCTCAGCAGGCCAAATTTGCTATTTATATCAACAAAGTAGACATGACAACTGTAAAACTGAAGACATTTGATTTCCTGTCCTACACAAGATCCTACAGCAAAATTAGAACAAAAGCAGAAGCAAGAACAGAAATGACAATAGAACTAAAACCAACAGTGCTGTGTCTCTGTATGTGGACAAGGACAACACAACACAGAAAGCTGAAAGAGTAAAGAAAGCTGGAATTAGAGTGTGTGTGAGTGTGTGTGCCTTCACACATTGTCGACATTCCTTTTCAAAGCCAACACTTACTCACTGGTCATTACACACAGAACCACCTGCTCCCACGTCACCTGCATACCTGAGCATGAGCGTGTGTGACTGTGTGTTGGGGGTGGGGGGGTCTTTCTACGGTCTTTCGGTGAATTCTAGGTTTGTGAAAACACACAAACGCCAGGCCTCTGAGCTTCAAAGGCGTGTTTGACGATTAAAACTTGCTTGTAGGGTTTACGAAGTACTGTGTGGTTGAGGTTGGAGTACAGGGGCTAAAGCAGAGGCACCTAAATACAAGCACAGAGGTCCGCTTTCTGAAATGTCAATGACGCCAAGAAGCCAATATTTTGTATTATTATTCTTGTACTGATGATACGGCCTTGTCACGTAACCAAGCCTGTAGTCATAGTTTTAAGGTTGTACCGCCTGTAGTTCACCAGCTCAGCTGGGTCTGTTCTATCATTCTTACCGAGGTATTACTAACAACAGCGGCTACATTTTGATCTTGTATCTGTATTACAGCTGAGGGGAAGTCAGGGGTTCAAAATACACACCTCAGTTTCAAGTAAATGTGCACATATTTGCCTAAAAAAGGTATTTTTAAGCAAAACCACAAACTCTGTATATTTATTAAATGTTCTACAAGTCCAAAAGTAGAAGTGATCTGGGTTACTGGTAAAGTATTTTAAACACTAATGAACTCGGTGCTGTTCATAACATAAATTTACAAGTTTGGTTGATATGTGCCTCATAAATAAAGTTTATGCAGAAAACTAAAATGTTCAGCTCTAACTCATGTTTAATTCGTTTACAGATTCAAGGAGAAACAACTTCATAAATCAGATTTTTGATGAAATGCAGTAAAAAAATGAAGAATCAACCATTTTTGGCTACAAACTTGTGCAACTCACCTTTTTAACATATTTATTTCGCATTTGTGCTAGAAACTGCAAACAAACATTCAACAGTGAAACAGACAAAGAAAGATTTAATAAAAACTAAGGACAAAGATCACTGGTACTCTAGAGACTTGGAATGTAACTAAACCAGCAGCAGATGAAGGTGGCGCTGATGTTTAACACTTTATCTAGTGACAGATACTTCATCCACAAAAATACATCAGAAATTATCTGTTGAATCTACTTTATACTGAGAATCTGCAAACTTTGCAAGTTGTCAAAAACATGCAGTGGAGGAAAAAGTGCAATATTTCCTTGTAAAGTAAAGGTAAAAGTAGCCCACAGTCAGAACACTCAAATAAAGAAGTAACTCAAAAGTGAACATAGGCACTTGAGTAAAAGTACTTAGTTACTCTTCCTGTCTGCCTATGGTGTGTGTCCTCGCAGCTGTAGAAAGAGCAGACTGCTGTAACTGAACAGTGTTTCCCTAACGACCTTCATCTATAATACAGGACCTTAAACACAGACACACACTGAGGGCTACTTCTAGTATCATAATCGGTTGATAAGCTCCTTTCTCCGGCAGGACACTAAAACAAACCCCCTCCCCACGCCTCCACCACCCTTACTCACTCACTCGCCCCCCTGTGTTTCTCGATGGGACTCACTCACTCAGTAGGTGTGTGTTGTACTTGCTGGTGTAGTAGTAAACGTCTTCATAGCCTTCCTGGTAATCATCGTCCGCCCGGTACCTCCTCCCTCGCCTCCTCCTGCTCAGCAGGCGCAGCAGGGCCAGGAACCTCTCCATCACCACCACCACCAAAAACCGGGTCCAAGCTAAGCCGGGCCAAGCCGTGCCGGGCTAAGCTACAGACTACAGAAGCAGGGCTAATAATAAAGCCGAGAGCTAACAGCAGGCGCTATTCCACAGAGAGGAGGAGAGAGTGAGATCAGGTTTCCTCCTCCTTGCTCGCTTTGCTTCTACACACACACACACACACACATAAACACACACACACACCTCTGGATGCCACACATGCATGCAGTCACACGTTAGTGAGCATGTACCTCTCACACGCACTTTATCACTCACACGCTCTTTGTATTCTCCCCTCTCTCTCTCTCTCTGTCTCGCTCTCTGCAGCCTCCCTCACTCCTTCTTCTTTCGGCTGTTGGTGCATCTAGCCGGGCTCAGCCAATCACAGGGCTTGCAGCCCTCTCTCTCTCTCACACTCACACACACACACACAGAGGCTTGGCTCAGTGGCTGCTCTCGCCCTCTAACACATCACTCCTCCATCTCAGCTCTCCATTGTGCGTGAATGTGTGCACACTGTAAATGTGAACTTGAAGAGTCAGCAGAGCTTTGTTTCCTGCATTAGCTCCTTCCTTTGATGCATCCTATTTTATCTTTCCTTCCTTCCTACCCTTATTTCTATGTTTTCTCTCTCTCTCTCACACACACACACGCTTTCTTCCTGTGGGGGGGTCTTTATGTAGTCAGTGTGAGGGCAGGAGGAAACAAAAGAGGAATGGAAATGAGCACAAGAAAGGAGGAAACAAGGAGAAGAGGAGGGGAAGCGACATGGAAGGAAAATAGGAACGGATGAAATAAGGAAAATAGGAACGGATGAAATAAGAAAGGAAACAAGAGAGAAGAGGAGGAGACAACAAGAAGGCAGGAAAAGAAACAAGAAGGGAGAGGAGGCAAGGTCGAGGAAACTAAGAGAGCAAGAAGTCCATAATGGAAACTACGAAAGGGAAAGAAGCCAAGAAGAGATGGAAGAGGAGGAGAGGAAACTAGGAGACAAAGAAAGAAGATTATGATTGAAAAGTAAAGTAGGCAGAGAGAAGAAACCAGGAGAAGAAAAGAGAGGAATTACAAGGAGAAGAAATGTGAACAAACAAAAAAGGTTAGAAATAATGAAAAGAAAAAAGGAGTTAAATTCAGGAGAGGAAAGAAGCTGTGGGAAAGGGAGATTGGGGGGGAGGAAATTACAGTAACTATGAAATTAAAATAAAAAAGAAGGAGGCAAGGAGAGACGAGAGAAAGAAAGGAGAGGAGATAATATTGGGAAGTGCAGATAAAGGAGGATAAAATGGGGAAGCAGAGAGGGAGAAACTATGCAAGCTGGGTCACTCTGACAGAGACCAGGATGCTGTGGTATGTAAACACCTGATCCAGGTCTCAGATCTGTGCCTGAACAGCAGGCTCTGCCGCTGTGTGAAACTACAGAACAACAAGCCGCTGCACTGGCCTGATGAGACTGGTCACACAAAGATGCAAAAATCAAGAAGATAAAAAGTATTTGTTCGAATCTGAATGTTTCTGATCTCCTTCTTGAAACAGTTTTATTTTTCCAGAAATAAAACTAGTACATAGTATAACTAAAAATGGACTAAAACTTTATTTATTTTTATTCCAAAAGACAGAACAGAATCAAAATCGCGGGCCAATGCTCTGGCATTCTGAGCCGTTCTCAGGACAGATGGGAAACATAATCCCTCCAGGTGTTCTGGCTTCACCCCGGCATCCCCTCAGAGCCCACATGACCTCCATCGGGAGCCACTGTGGGGGACATGCTGATCAGATGCTGAACCACCTCCCACCTTGTCCAGAAACTGTTTCATCGAGGCTAAAAAAAACCACCGGGTCGTAAATTAGGACAATTACTTGCAGACTGTGTTTAATCCAAGTGACGCCCTGCAGTCTGACTCCTAGGATGAGATCTGCTGAGATAAGCTTGACCCTCAGGGTGATTACTGCATCCTCCTTATTTCCACTGCATCCTCTGGGCTCTGCAGCTTTCAGCCAGAGGCAACAACAAACAGCAGGCAAAGCTAACAAGCCGCATGCTAGTGATGAAAGGCCATTTACATTAGCAACAAGCAGTGGAGGATTTTGCACATGAATTTATTTACTGCTTCTTTTACAGCCACAATTACCCACATTTGCTTCATGCACTGTGTGTTTTCTGTGGGTTTTTATTTGCGAGCACATTTTCATGGACAAATTCTACATTTTCTCTTCTGAAATGTAGTAATCCTAAAGTAATTATCAGGGCACAACATTGTTTACAAGAGCACACAGCGCTCTGTACAGCTAGCCTCTTCATCCATGCACCCAATTGATGCCTTTAACTTTAACTTCAGTCCACCCAGCACAGTCTCAAATCGTTTGAGATTCGGCTCTGTCGGAATATGAGAGGGTCGACTGCGGAGCACAAGCACAAATATCCCTTTCTAACATTTCCCTCAATGCAAGGAAAATGGTGCTGACGGCTGATAATACAGTTTTAAAAACTGTACATCTAACGTAAGATGAAGAGTGTCAACAAGTGTTCAAGACAAATAAAATAGCACAACTAAACTGCAGTCATGTCCATGTCGACTCCACATGGGTTAATTCCAGGCTGGCACAGTATTTTGGCTCTATACAGACCCCATGTGTATCTGACCGTGTGTGCTGTTAACGAGGCCAAGCAGGGCTACAAGTTGGTCCCATGTGACGTGATAATTGTCTGCAATTATTATACTTGGGGTTGATGATTGGAGCTACAGTAGCATCCTTCAAGTGTCAGTAATCCCCTGATCTGATGGATGAAAGTAGCACTGTATGTGAACAGAAACAACAATCTGCCATGAGCTTTGACAGGAATGGAGTAACATGAATATTATTATTTTCAAATTCACTTTGCCATTTGCAAATAGTAAAGCTGCAATAGCGTCTAGCCATACGGATGCCAAACTATCACAGAGGCATAAGCACATTTTCCCTTTTTTCAGGCCTCATATGAAACCTGTGGAGAAGGTAAGTAAAAGTAGACCGAGGAAAAACTAACCAGATGCCAAGTAAAACAAATGTGTGTGACTATCACGGTGTACAAGTATGAATGAAATATGCATCAGAATGCCCGAGCTTGTACTTGCCCTTTTGAATATAGTCTGTGGACGTCTCCCACTCCTAATTTGAGAGCTGCTTTTGCATGTATTCCGAGTACTATTATATTTTTCTGCTTCCAACCCTGAGACAGGCAAAGCATTATGGCTTTAGGTTGTCCAACACACTCTTGTGAATGCAAAATCTTAGGAACAGCATATCCATGGGACTCATGGATATGCTGCCTAGGCTTTGGTGGTCAAAGGTCAAGATCACTGTGACATCACATCAGTCCCATTCTTGTCCCATTCTCCCATTCCTGTGAATGTGATGTTAAAGTAATGCATCAAGGAATTTCTTAAAACCTAACACAAGCTACCACTTGAACTCGGGAATGAACTGATTAGATTATAGTTGTGAAATGTTAAATGTCAAGATTGATGTGCCCTTAATTCTGCCCGATTTATTTGAGCATGATATCACATGAACCCTATAACAGATTTTTTTTTTTTTTCAAATTTGCCACAAGCTTCCACCTGGACTCAATGATGAACTGATTAATTTTTGGTGGTCTGAAATCGAGGTCACTGTCACCTCCCGTCTATCTCATTCTCCTCAACGCAATATATCATAAATGCCTGGAGCGAATTTCATTACATCTGCCATCCACTTGAACTCATGCATGAAATGATTAGAATATGAGTCTGGACAGACACACATAAGAACTGCTACTGGGCTGTTTGGCTAAGGCATACAATTGCAATGCAGTAATTGTAGTTTACTATTAGCATCCTTTTTTCCTCCCTCTTTTGTCTTATCCGTTGAGATTGCACAAATAGCTGCCACTTACTGATCTAAGCAGGACCCATTTAGACATGATGGCTAAGAAAATTGGCAGGGGAAGCAGACTGATCAGAGGCCTGGAGAACATTTAATCATACACATAGGGAGAAAAATAATCAGGTATGTTTCATCGCAAATCTAATCAAAGAGACAATAGAGCTAATATCAGACACACTGGACTTCCTATCATCTTTCTGACTGTGGATTCCTGGGAATTTGAGGGACGGAAATGATGGAGTGAGATTTAAGGAATATTAATTATCACCAGCCCCTCTGATGCATAAAGAAAGAGGGATTTCATTTATTTGTTCAGCTGTTCAAATGCAACAGACAGCTGACGGTGACTATTTGTACTCCCAGCATCAACACTAAACTGGACACCGGTCAATAAACTGGTTCAACTGGACAACGGACACGGGATACAGATTGAACATGTGCATGAATAAGAAAACAGACGCACAGTTTAACCGCTGTAAGCTCTGACCTTTGGCTTCTGAAACCGACAGTGAGACAGTGAGACATTGACAGGTGGTGTGCAGGGTGTACAATCAGGAAGCCACATTTGGTGTGTGAAGGAGTGTGTGTCGACCTCTGACCCCTTGTCTTGCCCCGACAGTTTTTGTATTCCACACTGCAAGACAAAAAAATGCTTACGGAAATATGACAGGCAGCAACGCAATCCACATTTGACTTTCTATACTAGTGAGGACACTCCTTGACATAATACAATGCCAGGCCCCTCAGCCTAACCATCACAAATGAATGCTTAACCCCTAACCGAAACCTAATTCTAACCCCGTGTAGGCTAAAATGTCCTCACAACAATGGTTCTGAAACTAAATTTGTCCACAGCAGGCAATAAAGACAAGCCCACACACACACCCTTATAAACAAACTCAAGCTTCAGAGGAAATACACATTATATGTTAGTTATTTAATTGATTATCTTATTGTTTGAGCAGCAGGAAGCGAGTTAATCGTTTAAAAATAATGTGCTTATAAAGTTATCACATCTGAAACATCTGAAATCCAAGTTACTGAATTTGTCCAAAAGCCACGTCACCAAACACATCACATGTATGTCCATGTTCAGTCAGGTGTTATTGAATTTATCACATTAGACACAGCTGAAAAACCAGTGTGCCTCTCAGTGCAAAAACCATAAACCAAAGAATGCATTGCAGTGATCTAATGTTTGGAGGAGACTCTAGTAACAAGTGAGCCTGCAGTGCACAGTTAAAATATGTGAAATCATGTTTGTGCTGGACAAAATTAGACACACGTTAAAGTATGGTGGTAAATGCTCTGCACTTATATAGCACTTTTCTACCTGTTGGTACTCAAAGCACTTTACACTGATTTACCCACTCACACTCACACACTGATGGGGGAGCTGCTGTGCAGCTGGCCAACACTCACTGGGAGAAACTAAGTGGGGGTTCAGTGTCTTGCTCAAGGACACTTTGACATGTGGTGCGAGTCTTTTCAGAAGTGCGAGTCTTTTAAGAACCTACTCACCTATCTTCACTGTGTTTGATGTGAATCTTTGCAGTGCATTACATTCCCCTTCAGACATTTCATTTTTTCTTACTGTTTTGGGAATGTGTGAGTGAGATAAATATTTGTGCTGTTGTTGGTGCAGTTTATGCTTCTGCTCCGTGTCGGGGTGGGGGTGGGGGTGGGGCAGCTGCTACATACGCAGCAGAGCTGCAGCTGAGACATGGCACCCAGGTCAGCGTCTGTTTGTTAAAGTACATGCAATTTTGACTCAGCAGGTAAAAGTAGTTTATTACGTTATTTATCATCAATCAAACAAGCATAAATGTGCAAAAACTCTGTCTGCAGTCTCCATCCACCATCAGTACATGTGTAAACAATGTGTGTTAAATTAATTAGGAGCATCCTGTCTGAAGCGATGCTGAAAAACTGGTCCATGCATTTGTTTCTTTTAGATTGGACTACTGTAATTCTCTACTTTCAGGCTGCCCCAGTAACTCTCTAAAAAGCCTTCAATTAATCCAAAATGCAGATTCAGGAAGCAGACACCCTCTCTTTTAACACGAAGCTCAAAACCTTGTAGTTAGTTCTAGTCCTGCTGTTATAGGCTTAGTCTGCTGGGGGACCAACCCCTGATGCACTGAGACACTTTCCTCCTCTCACCCCACATTTATATGTCACCAAACGTTCAATAAACGACTGAAAGAAATAACCCCATTTTCTCCAGAATCATGCAGTGACGTTGAATAATTAGTTTAGCTTCAGTGGTGGTTTGGGACAGTAAGGGAGGAATTGCCACATTAGGCATGACGACGCCTTCTTCACCTGTCAGACAACCCGTAGGGCTTTGATGCCCCACGAGCTGCCTCACCCATGCTTCATCCTGACAGATCTGACAGCCAGGCAGATGGGCGAGTCACATTTACTGACACAAGGAGAAATAGAGAGAGGTAGTCCTGCTAAAAATGACAAATGCAGGTTCATTTGCATATTGCTCTCAGGCCTCTGCAGCTTTGTTACATGATTGGACGCCTCCTCAATATATGCATGTGTGTATAATCGGATTATCCATGCTTCTCTGCACACACACACACAGTTTATCCTCGTACTCCACCTCCTGGTCCTTCAAAGAAGCTGCAGCCCAAAAAGACAGGAGCTGCATTCACAACTCTGTAGAGAAAACAGAATATTTTAGACACTTCAAAGGTCAAACTTTTACTCAGGTTTACCTATAATTTACTGAGGGCAGAGAGGCAATGATTGATGAAGCCCGAGGGACAGAGAGACAGACATGCAGACCTATAAAAAAACAGAACAAAGGGCAGAGAGACAGGAGAAAAGCCATGTTCTTAATGGACTGCTGAGTGACTGACCTTGATTCCTAATGGACATGGACACAGACACACACACAATCTACATTGACTTCCACTCATTCCCTGAAGGCTCAGTTCAACCTGAACCTAAACCTGAGAGAGATGAGGACAAACAGCTTGACAACAACTGCACTAAAAGACACAAATATATCTAAAATTTAACAAAATGTTTCCTGTAGACTGGATCAAGGTCCATTACACACCAACATGTCTGTTAGCAATAGCAGCGACAAACAGATCTTCATCTACAACACATGGTTCTGCAGCGTTTAGAGTATAATTTAAGATCCTTCATCACCACAAACAATGGCCACAGTATGATGGAAAACCAGTAGAGACAATAGGACCTGGAATTACTCAACAAGCGCAGAATATATTGACACTAACATGACATAAAATTGCAATAATTAATCAAAAGAGCCTGTTCTAATAGTTTAGATGTCTTCAAGGCAAAACAGTGGATCTGATATTACTGTGCATGTTTTCTAAATCCAGCATGTCCCCTCAGTAATATGTGCAGCAGTAAGTCTTGGGCATTCGTGACCCCGTCTCCAGGTGGCCGGTTGTTTGTTGGACAATTGTTGGACCTCACTGACCAATGCATCCCAGGAACACCCCACTAGTCCTGCGGTGTTGGAGATGCTGTGACACAGTTGTCAGGGCCATCGCAGTGTGTCGCTCAGATCCTAATGCTGCCAATTCCTGCTTCCAACACATCACTTTCAAGAACTGAATGTTCACTCGCTTCCTAATATAACCCGCTCCCTGTGCCAGCGTTACAAGACAATCAGTGTAACTCACTTCACCAGTGGTTTTTATGTTGTGGCTGATGTTAGTGTCTGTGTTTTTTTTTTATTAAATCAAGAATGCTTCAAGTCGATTTAGAATCGATTTGTGCTTTGCCCAAAATCCCACTCCTACTAGCCTGAGTCTTGTAGCTTCAGTGAGTAGCACCAGCTTGAATAATGATGTAAAATTCACACTGACATCCTCTTGCTTCTCCAGACTCTGTATGTGTGAAAAGGGGCTTAAGGTGGATCAACATATTCCTTGGCCAAGGACAGTCTGCACTGTACCGCTAAAATGATTCCAATACACTCCCCTCTCAACCTCAGTGAGTGGCAGAAAGAGAAAAAGAGTTATCAGACGCCTGCAGCTGGCAAACACGCAAACACAGACATTACTGAGTTTCCCAAAGACGACAATGGATGAAACCGTTTAGAGAATTGAGTGGAAATGGCCTTTTCTCTCTTTTGCTCCAGGTTTCAGTGTCAGCTCAACTGCTGGACTGTTAGAGACACACTGAGACATAGCGGCTGTGCATGTGTGTGTGTATGTGTGTGTGTTAATGTGTTTTGTGTTTTTGTGTGTCCATGCTGAGCTTACCCAAGTAGAAAATGAATGAGTGTGCCTGATGCCAGAAGCTCGCCTGTCCGCCTGGACACTGCCCAGGAATGTGTGGGTATGTGTGTGTTCTCCCGTGTGTGTGGTGGGAAGTAACTAATTAATAAGTTCTGTAGTTAAGCAGTTTTCAGTATTTCGCTTGTGTATTTCCATGTTAGTAAAGTATATGCTTTAACTCTGCTACATTTGAGGTAAAGATATTGACTTTTAACTTTACATTTATCTGAAAGCTGTAGCTACTTTTCAGATTCAGATGGACACACAACATAGTAAATTACTATGTTTTATCACACCATAGGTTATGATAAGGGTGAAACTGCCACCTGTATAAAGTAATAAAAAAAAACTCTCCACAGTTACCAGCTGCAACATTAATAATAATAATCAAAATAATTTACCAATAATTACGATCCAATAATTCAATATTCTGAAAACCCATCACCCTGCATAATAAGTACCTTTACTTTTGGTATTTCTACCCTGGGCTACTTTTACCTGAGTAAAATGCTTGAGCATTTCTAACACTGCTCTGCGTTTTTGTGCGAGTCTTAATGTAACAAAAGGACAAAAAAAGCAGATCCCAGGCCTGTATTCTATGAGGATATTTATAGAAATTGTGTTTTTATTTTCACAGTCTGGCTCCTGCATTATTAGTTTCACCACTATGATGAAGTTTCACTCAGTGGCTTTATTGCAGTGTACAGACGTCTCTACTGCAGAGTCCAGAAGGGAAAAACTGTCAGACAAACGAACACCCAGTTAGAGCCTAAAAGTCTGATTGGGATAAGAACACAAAACGCTCACATAGTGGTACCTAGGGTTTCAGTTCAAAACAGAGTTGGAAATTGAAGATAATTGATTTCTTTTTTGTATTTGTGTTTACGTGCTTCTTTCCCTTTTCTCTCTGAGCTGAATGCAGCTTTAGCAAAGTAAGTGCCCAGTGGGATTAATAAAGTTCTTTATACCTTGAATCCAAAGAATCCAGTTCCTAATAATCATGTTAGCAGCATAACCAGTTGATTTGACTGTGGTTTAAAGAACCAAATACCAGACAAATGCTAACATTAATAGAAACAGTAATTAATTATTAAACTAAACCCATCAACTATTATGAGAGAAAAACATATTTATCTCATCAATAACTAAACCATGGTGTTACTTTACAGATTGACATTTTATTTCCTCTAGTACACACTTCCCATAGATCAGATCAGATGTTTTGTGATCTTCCGTTCAGACTTTTTACCTCCCTGCCCTCCCCAGCCTCTCATTGATATAATATCCTTCTCTCCTATAAAATTACGTTTATAAACATCTAAATTGTGAATGGTTTTTTTTCTGGGAAACCTAATTACAATTGGATAACATTTGGACATTTGGATAACATTTTTTTTAACACACACAAATGCATAGATACTGAATATGTCAATAAAATGTTCCCAGAAGATATATTTTTTACATCAAGTATCATCCAGTAACATCCAGTTTGCCTGTGGCAGTTATTAAGCCTCTCCACCAGCAACAGACATGACCAGATACATGGTTTTTGAGTTGTTCATCCTAATTCTGAGCGTCCACTGATACAATAATGTAGTCACTTAAAACCTATGTATGCCTAGTGTTTTTTAGCAGCAGAAAAAAATTAACAGATCATCAAGACAGTCAATAAAGAATCAGACCAATAAGTCACGGGGTCAGAAGTCAGATTCCTATTCTGAGGAAAGAAGGAGTTTCTCAGAGTCACTTCACCACTGGGTTGAAGGTTCCTAAGGACAGAACAAGCAACAGTTGGTTAACAAGCACTGGGCCATCAGCGAGTGTCCGCTGGCTTAGTTTTTTTGGTGTGAGGAAAGAATTCAGTGCCTGCACCTATAGTCGCAAACTAAAGAGCGACAGGTTCGTCATTCAGTACGACATTAAGCTCTGTTTGCCCCCAGATGTGGAGGCACTGAAAAACTGCATCTAACCTGCACAAGCATGTGCATGTGATTTCACTGTAGCCATGAAATTTCAGGTTTCTCCACAGTGCCGCATCTGTGTGAATTTGGTGGCAGAAAAAATACCTTTAACGATTTCATACAACCTCTCCTTTCCTGATATAAAATTGATTCTTTATGTTTTTGTCGGTAAAAGACGTCTGTCAGTCTGTCAGCACAGGCAGGTTTATAATCAATACAATCTCAAACATACAATTGATCTAAAGTGAATCTTAGTCTGTTCAGCATTTTGGCCTATCAAAGCGGCACTAACAGCAGAGTCCTTGTGGGTGCACTTAACTGACTGGAGATAGTCAAATGAAGGGCGACTGCAACATGGTGGAACAAAAACAAATCAGAGATGCAGCCGTGTCTTTTAAAGCAAAAGTTTGACAACTTTCCAAGTTTAGATCTTACACTAACAAGACTGAGCCAGTCGCTAAACACTGTGATCTACAAAAAACATCAAATGCTGGCAACACAACTAACATGTGTTAACTCACTCACCATCGTCCTGGTTTGATTCAGAAGACAACACAAACCCACCTGCAGTCTGAATCGACAGGTGTTTATGTACAGGAAGATTCCAAGTACAGAACCACCATTTTAAACACCCAGTCACTTAAATATGCTGTGACAGCCAGGAATCGAACCATGAGCCCTGGGATTGTTGGACCGACCACCACAATTCTAAGCTACAGATACACTACTTACAGATAAAAATAAACTTTTTCTTCAGGGTTAAGGCTGTTTGACACTTTTCTGCTCTTATAATACACTTACTCTATGAAAGACATGCACTGGTAATATGTAGGCTGCGTTGAATAAATGTACATTATTAGACCATTATTTTTTGCAATACATATTATTTGTTATAGAATCATTTGTGTGATATATTAAAATTGTCTGCAAAATATTGTGATTGTAATGCATCATGAGCTGACCTGTGTTTCCAACCTCGAGTGAAAAGGCGTTGAAAAAAAAAACTATCAACAAAGTCAGCACTTTGTTCCTCGGAGTCAAAGTGAGAGAGAGACATAGAAACAGGCAAGGGGAAAAGAGGGAAAGAGAGAGAGGGTCTCTTGGTAAAATGTGTCAGAGACGATAGGGATAATACATTAATCTGAGGAAAATAGATGCATGCATGCGCGCGCGAACACACACACACACACACACACACACACACACACACACACAGAGGAAGAGTCAGGTCTACTTCAATAATCCTCAGGACAAAGACGAGCAGAGTTCTGACATCAGCACCTCTTAAAGGACAGTGTGTGTTTCAGTGTGCGTTAGTGTCGGTGTGCACCAGCTGAATAGAAAATGGTTTGTGACGTGTGTTACTTTGTGTATTTGTGTGTGAGCCATTTTCTCTGCTTCTTAGTCAAAAAGCTTAAAACGGTGGGATGATGTCATGCTGTGACAAACACTAACACACACTGTAATCACCATGAAACACACTGTAACACACACACTGGATGTAACATCCTACACAACATGTTCATCTGCGTCACTGCTCACGATTTCTATTGGATTTTACTGCGTTTCGTTTGAATCTGACTGAACGCTTTAAACATATGTTGAGCGAACATCTCTCCACCGGGTCTGTGTTTGGTAGCTGTTCTGGCCCGTTTTACATGATCCTTATCAACAAATGGAGTTCAACCAGCTGTGACAGAAATATGTGCCCCCCTGCTCCTTTTTTTCCCAGGGGTTGAATATAGGCAATAAATATGAATTTGGAGGGACTGACTAATATATGTATTCTATTGTGCAGCTACCAGCTTTTAAATGAAGCCCATTGTAAAGCATATGTGATGCTTCAGACATTGTCAGTCACCAGGTTTCTTCATCTGACACAAGCACCAACACCATGTGTTCAAATACTGCTCTTCACAGCTCCGGAGCTTCTGCGTGTTATCATCTGTCCGTCTGTAGGAAACACAGAACTAACGCTTTAATGGCCCGAGGCCTCCGTTGTCAATTTCTAACACCATCTGGATAAATGTTTGTAGGGACATTGGGGGAAGGACGCTCCTGTCGAGCAGCAGACAGCACAGGTCTGGCCACAGCTCAGACCTTGACTGTGGCCCGAGGGAAGACAGGTGCTTGTCCCTTCTGGACTCGGCAGGTAATAATACAGAGTCATGAACTTGACGCTGTCTCCCAAAGGAATATTTTGAAGTTCAGGCCTCGCCTCAGTCTCTATCAGGTATTGGAGAAAGATGGTTTTTATAAGGGCTAATGATGGAGATGTGTGCATCTCAATATGCAACAGGTGCAATGAAGGAAAAAATGGTTAACAAGCAAAACAACAAAGCTGGAGGGAGTAGTAAAAAAAAAAAAACTACAGGTCCCCCGCAGTTTATTTCCTTTGAACATTAACTTATAGCTAGATGACCCTGAGTACTAAGACACTCATTTTTTTTCTAATCCTGCATTTGTCTGTTTTCACTTTGACTTGAAACTGAGAGACAAGCTGCTGAATTTTGTAGCTGCTACGTTTCTACGTTTCCTAATTTCATCTCTTGACGTTTCGCCTTTTTTAATCAAGTTCACCTCAGCTGGAAAACCTGTAAAGCCCATTGTGTAATACCTTGCTAAACAAATAAACTTGACTGTGTCATTTACTCTAGTAGTATTCAGTCTCTTATGGTTCATGTCTTTATTATTTACCTATCTATTTTTGCTTTCTTCCCTTTTGCTGTGATTTAGTGTATACTCTCCTTGTACTACTGTTACTCCATGTCTGACTGTTGATATTTTAGAGTAGGATTATTTTTGCAGCACCCTACTGTGAAGGACTGTGATCACCATTTAGCTGGAAGCTGTACACCTGAAGATTATATTATTATCTCTCCACGAGCACTACAGACAGGTTTACAGCACAACACTAAACCAACACTGTGCTACTGGGACTGAAGCAAATTTAGGTGTTCATACTGGGCTACAGATCCTTCTGCAAGAATTAATTTATTTTTAATGGATGACATTAAGCAAATATGGACTAGATATGTATATTCATGTTATCAACTGCATCAAGTTCAGCACTGTTTAAAACACACAGTACTCAAACGTTTGGACTCAAAGCACATAGGCCCAGAGAGTAGTTGAAGAATTTGCAGAGGTACTTGTATAATAAAGTACTTTTAGGCAAGTTTGTGTACCTCTACCTCTGTTTCATTTTCTTTTCCACTACTAAACAATTTGGGCATATTTTGTCTCAGTACATCAGAACATTCAATTTGAATTTAAACAATGAAACTGTGTTTGACGTGTACACTGTCTGCTTTGATTAAAGGTTTTTTTTTAAAGGGTTATTTTAAAATATGATGTGTAGAAATTGCACATTGCAACTGTTTTTGTATTGAAGTCCACCGAATTTAAAAGGCTAAGAAGTAATTAGCCAGTTAGCTGCATCTGTGTGTCCCCACCTTTAAACATTGCAAACTGATGCCAGACAGGACATCCATAATGCACATATAATTAGTCAGTTTATAATATATATACAGTAAAGAAGCGTGTTGGCCTGTTTCTGAGATTAATTAAATCAATCTATTTTGAAATAGATATTTTTGGTCCAGATGTGCTGCAGCTCCTTTCCAGAAATAGCTGCCTTACAGATGATCTATCAAACCTTAGTAAATTATTTATGAAATATTAATAAATCTATTCATCACAGCTTAAACTATGAGCACTTTTATAGAGTGGCACCACAGCATTTTACAATAAGGTACTAAACCACAAACACAGGACCATCTGGCTGCTGATGTAGTTGTGAGGATGCAGGACGCTGAAAGCTTCTGAGAAAGTTCTGAGTAAGACGAGCTTCATCCGTCATGTGGAAACCGTTCGGCAACAAATCAGATGGGAATCAGACATCTGCGTTTTGCGTGTAAATGGAAAGTGAATTTGTTCCATCATCGCAGACACAAACTGCAGCAACGTGAAGAGGTGATTATGGCAGACGTCAAATAAACTACTTCAATTTATGAGGTTTTGTGTGCCACTGGAAAAAACTCACTGAGATGCCAAAGACATGATGCCAAAGCTGATTCGGTGAGAAAACAGATGCAAACATTTATTCCTCCTGTCTTCAACTGTTTGTGTTTGCACTGCAGTCTGCACATTCATATATCACAGCATAGTGCAGGCTGCATTCATATACACAGCTGTAGTTCTGGGCAGATTTGAGGCATCACCTGTGTGTGCTGCACAAACCACCACACTGCTTTACCAAGGGGTGACATCCGGCCGAACACCGTGCTCCCAGATTTTGGCCGAGCGGAACCTGGCGGTCACCGGCGTCTGTGGAGCATTAACACCTGACCGGTCAATGTAGAGCGAACCGAACCTTAGAGTCACAGTAACGCCGGTAAACACCGACGGTAGCCCGGTTCTGATGGTCGTTCACACACGCACAAGGTCAGCAGAGCCTCGGCTGACCAGCACCACCCGTTTAAACCGAGGCTTAGCCTGTTGTTAGCAGCCCTGCTAACTTCGCCCGGTACCCGGTCACCGGTGAACACGTTCACACTCTCTCTCTCTCTCTCACACACACACACACACACACACAGTGAAGAAAATCATTGTAACGTCACCGTAACCTCACCCGTTGCGTCAGATTAACACGAGACAACATTCACACGGAACCGGATCAGTTTCCAACTTCCATCATTTCGACACAGTCGCCGTCTGCGCGAGATCCGCCAAAGCACGCTGCACGAGAGATTGCACTATGATAATGAGTCCCCCCCCCACACCACACACACACACACACACACACACTCGCCGGTCGCTGCGAACCGGCGCGGTTCGGTGTTGGTTCGGTCTTACCTCCCTCCTGGTCCGGTTGGAGACAGGCCGGGATGTTCTTCTTCCAGCCGGGCATGATGCACCTCAGGGCGGATAGGGAGTCCAGGGCGGCCCGCTAGCAGACACACACCAGCAGCGGGAGGAGCAGAAACATGGCCAGTTAGCTTTAGCTGAAGCTGCTCCACCACACAGGGATCCACCTCCGTCACTGCGAGCCTACCTCACTCCACCACGCTCGCTCGCTCCCTCTCGCTCTCTCTCTCTCTCTCTCTCTCTCTGTGCCTTGCTTCTATGTCGAGGTCTCTCTATCCCCTCCCCCTCTGTAACTCTACCCCTGGAGCCTGGCTGTGGTCTCCAGAGGAGCGAGTTAGGGGGGGGCACAGGGAGAGAGTCTGACGTGATCCGCACGAGGGGGCACGTCGGGCACGGGTACAGTACCCGAACCCCGCGCGAGCACGGCGTGAAATCTCCCGCGTCTTTTCCGGACAGAAGCTCGTTGAAGGAAAATGAGCAAAAGCATGTTCAGAGAAATGATGATCAAGAAGAAGATCGATGAATGTCGTCAAACAGTCACTTTTACTCCGCTTAGATTCAGAGACAACGGTTCTACTCCACTGCATAACATTTTCAATCTGAAAAGTATTTTAGGGGACCGATTACCATCACTTAATTAAATTAATATTTGTAAGATAAAAAATACTAATTTACTCATTTAAATACAGTTGTTGTTTGACAACTTACTCTCATGACTTTATAATTATGCTGGTTATTACAACAACTTATTTTGTGTTTCAGCTACACATATTTCTCATTCATTTATGTAAAAAATTTAATACAATTTAACTTGTGGTTAATTAATAAAATAGACTTTGTATTTCCTTGAATGTCAGATTTTAAATCTCCTCTTCTGTCAACCTAATATCCACAACTGGAGACTATGTGTTACAGAAGCTCCTGTACTTGGCAAGAGAAATAAAATACCCCCCCCCCCCCATTTTTACAATGTCGTATAGCCTATAGTGGACTAATGACTAAAGAACAACACCGGCTAACATTCTTGGTACAATCTGTTGTCCCAGGGCTAGTAGTAAGTAGCCTGTAAACTGACCATCCTAGAGAAGCTAGAGAAGGTTTTTTTTATTTGAGCCAGGGGGAGTGAAAGTTTGATAGAGCTTTTTCATCTGTAGGAACTATTTGGAGCAACTTAATATTTAATGAAAGCACAACTTCAAACCGTTTGTTTACAATGTCAGCGTTTAAGTGGATGGTAAATACACATGCATTTTATTTCGAGCAGAAATACTAATTCCATCAATGCACTGTAGCTTTCACTTAATTTCACCACTCAACATTTCACAAAGCTTGATGCAAACTGATGCCTTAAATTTTTTTTCTTGAGCCCAAACATTAGTTTTCAGTTGGGTAGTTGCACTTTTATTAGATTTTTGAGTTTGTGAATGTCTCCTACTTCTCAGGCTACTGTTGTCCACAAATTTTAAAAGATTTTGCACGTTTTTCTGCTCAAAGGAATTACTAGTGTGAAAGTATCATAGGCCAAACTGGAAAATCAAGTAGTTGTTGTTGTTGTTATGAAACTTCATTTTAAATTTAATTGAAATTTGTAACTAATGAATTCAGCCGTGTAGAGGCATGACGTCTCATACACTGTAGTTTTTATGTTCTGACAAAGTAAATATTGTACAATATTGCCCTGAGATCACATCCAGAGCTCATGTGAAGTCAGGCCCACTAATGTTTCTCCTCACATCGAAATGTAGCTCAAAGAAATGTGAGTTAAATAACAGCAGAAATGTGTCAGCAGCAGTTTGAACAAGCACATATTGCATTAAACCAAAGTCCCAGTGAATCTTATGGCCTCTACACTACAATATTTATTTGCAGCACTTTATTTGCACATTGTTTACTAAAGGCTTCATGAGTTAACGTGAGAAATATTGTACAAATTCAACTGTGGTCTCAATAGAGTTTATGGTGGCAGTGTAGATACAAATACAAAAAAGTTATGACGACAATTTGCCAATTCTGAGTAGATACATTTTGCTGATGTCTGTTAAAGTAATAACACACACACACACAGACAATGCAGGTATTTGATGTCTCATTCCTGCCTGAACGTGCTTCTGTGGAATTCACCCCCAACTCCACCTATCTGTGAATTAAAGGGGAATTTCAGCCTTTCATTTTCTAAGGTAAAGCAAAAAATAAGGCATATAATAAGAAGAGACACACAAAAAAGTTTAAACACTAACAGCATATGGTAAAATGACAGGGACACAAAATGACCACAAATATGACAAAAGGATTAAATATGGACTCAAAATGGGCACAGAAAGAGATTAAAAGCAACTAAAAGGAGAGACAAAAGGACCACGAAGAGACAAACAAATGACTAAAAATAAAGAAAGAATTATGCAAAAGTGGCTTCATTTGTTGTACTTTTGTATCCTGGGATGGGGAACTTTTACCTGTCTGTCCCAAGGGGCCTATTCTCCCATAATCTGTTCATGGATCTTACACCAGATTAACTGTCTGACAACAACGGCGATTAACTGAGGCGCAGCCATGTTTGCTCCCCATGGAGCTGTGGAGAGATGGGTGGAGGAGGAAGGGGAGGAAAAGAAGCGGTCAAGCGAAAGAGTGAGTCTCTGCAGGCTACAAGACAAAAAGCAGAGACTGACCTCAATATGAAGGGAGACGCAAACCGACAGAGTCAGAGACGAGATGCCATCAGTGTGAATCCCTGCAGGTTTACAGTCTAAACGGACAATTTACTGTCATTATGTATCATGATGACACGACGTGAAGGTATACTCATTTAACCTTTTTGTCCACTGGTACATTCGACCTTATTAATTCATGATGTGTGGGCAAGCAATGGTGAAATGTACTCAGTCATAAAATTTAAAAAATACAAAATTTTTTGTGAATTTAAAACAAATAATTTAACTGGACATTTAGTTTTGAATTAAAGCTCTATTCATCACCCACCACGATCTTTGTAGAAATTTAGGTTTCCAAGAGTTATTTCACAGTTTGAATGTCACAGAGTTCAGTTAAAGGATGGAAAACGTCCACAAAAAGACTGAGAATAAATACCACCAACAGCCACAAAATGACTACGTAGAGATGAAAAATGGCCAACATCCCACACAGGAGGACAAACAAGAAACAAAATTGACACTAAATAGAAAACATGGCCAAAATAAGATATCTAACTAATAAAACAAAAAATAACCCCAAGGTTACCAAGACCTACACAGCCCAGATAACACCTAGTCTGGGCTGTGGAATTTGGGGGGAGGGGGGTTACCTGTGTGTGCCCAGGCACATGTATCTCAATATCTCATAATCGGTTCATGCCACCACCGCTGAAGTTTTATCATCATCATCAGTGTCATAATCATTTCCTGAAATAAATGTGAAGAAGATGGTGAGTGTGTGTTTGTGATGCAGCTGCAGCCTCATTTCGTAGATTACTGTCAAGCACTGCCAGTGGATTAACACACACACACAGGAATCACAGCATGCATATGTTAGTAGCTGCATTATGTGTCAACAGAAAGAGAGCGAGAGAGAGAAGAGAGAGCCCGGGGGTTTATAAACATCCCACTCAACTGATCTGTGAGTCATCACACACGCACGCACACACACACACACACCATTTCCATTTGTACCTTTTGGAGGACCTCGGTTAACTCTTTAATCAGGAGCCCATTCATGTAAAACAGGTGCAGTTATTCATTTAAGCAACCGACTACTAATCGTGTAATTAAAATCAGTCCCTGTTCAATAGCCCTCTAACACTACAACATCTGCAGTTATAAAGTTTTGCAGTTGTATAGTGTTAAACTGGCACTGCGGAGTAACATATACCAACCACCACGAAATGACCAAAAGGAAACAAACGTTAAAAAACTATACACAAAATATAACAAACAAAAACTGAATATGACTAGAAAGTGAAACGATGATTATAAATAGTAACAAAATGACCACCAAAAAGGCAAAAAAAGATTTAAAAAACTGACAGTTGCTTTGATGACATCATCAGTACATCACTAAAGAGCCAGCATGTCCTGGACAAGCAGAAGAAATATGAACAAAAAGAGACACCAAATGACCAAGTAATTACAGAGCACAAAGGGTGCAAAATAATCACAAAATGACAATGTATTACTAAAGAGACACAAAATGATGAATGAATGAAACGATTAAAAAGAGACAGATGAAGATCAAGGTTAGACAGGTAATTGCCTCAAAGAGATATAAAATAACCATAAACAGATACTAATGACCAAATAAAGGAAAAGAAACACAGAAAAAAGCACCATAAATAGAAAGATCTTACCAAAGACACACTGAAACACAAAGAGAAAGACAAAATGATCAAATCACAAAGTGCCTTATGTGCAAATATCAGCTTTACTTTTTGTATGGTTGAAAAAATTGTATAAGCTGTGTAGCACTTAGAAGCATTTTTAGAAATAAATCCCCACGTTTTGTTGCACATAAATATTTGAATGGCCGCTCAGCTGTTCCACAGTGTGTATTGTTATTTTATTATTTGATTTACAAGTAAAATAAAAGCTCTAGAGAGGATTTCAAGGGTTGCACTTACTGTTGTTGTCAAAAATCCATATTAAGACCAGAGTGCTGCCACTGTATGCAAACAAGCATCATAAGACTAAAAGTCTAAATAAATCCATCAGAGAAATGAGATTCAGGTGCAGCCAAAGAAAGAACAGAGTGATGAGCTCAGAAACACCAAAAAAGAGAAGACTGTGGAAAACAGCTATGGTGGATAAAGGTAGAAATGATTCCACAGTGTGGGATGCTGTCCAGATAGGACATCCCCCCCACGCAGGAGAAGACCAGAGTAAGTACAGACGGTTTGACTACAAGATACAAACCAACCAGGAACAACACATTAGAGTTAATACCAAGCAAAGAATATTAGCTTTTAGAAATCTGAAACTGGTCCAACTGGTGTCTCACAAAAAGCTAGTACACCCAGTGACTGCATCCATCAGCACAAACAAACTAAATATTCCCAGTCTCTCTCCTGCACATATAAAATTACATGTGCATTTATCACGAGTGTGTGTATGTTTTATTATTTAGCAGAGGATAATGTGCTCAACAAAGCTCTGAACACACACTCGGGCACAGTTGTGGAGCTCCATGAATGTGTAGTGCATTCTTTTTCAGGAAATAGCTCCGACTGAGGGGTTAGTTTTTGAATGGAGACACCTGCTGTGTGGAGCCCAGGACATACCAAGTCAGCTTCATTTAAACAGCACTTTACACACAACATGGTTGTGGACAAAGTCTTTTAGTGAGGAGGCGGTCACCCACAGACGCACAGTAAGTGGCCAGACACAGTTTCAAGTCTTTTCAGTTGTTTCCTAAAGTCATTAATAATCTGAGATGATTGAATAGAAGGAGGAAGGGAGGTCTAACGTTTTAGTGCCAATCTTGAGGAACCTTTAGTAGGAGTTTAAACATAAACGCAGAGTAATGACGACAATATACGCTGTAGGTAGATTATGAGAGAAGGACCCGCTACAAATAAAGCTGCTAGGTTGTTGATAGTCATTTAGGTTTATCTTTTGTCATTTATTAGTTTTTGGTCATTTTGTGTAGATGGTTATTTTTTTGTGTTATTTGATGCTTATTTTCAGAGGATGTGCGTGTCAATGGGCATTTTGTGTGGCATTTTTTGTCGCTGAGGATATTTTATTGAATTGTATTTGTTTTATGTCTAAATTTTGTAGTTATAGTTGTTTTCATCCATTTGGACTAATTTCATTTTATGAATGGTTTTATATTCAATAATTGGTTTTCATTTTGTCGATATAAGGTAATTTTTCATCAATATGTGGTCTACTTTTTGTCATTTGCCCTTTATCATTTTTTAAAAATCACTTTTACCCCATTTTTGTCATTATCCAATGTCCATGACATGTTGTTTTGTCTATGTTTGCACCTTAATTGTCTCTTTGTGGTTATTTTGTGTCTTTTTTCATTGACATTTGTCTCTGATCATGTTTTATACCAAGTGACAGGTCTTTCTTTTTATATTTGTTACTTTTTATGTATGGTCATTGTTTGAATACATTTTTTTATTAATATTGGGGATTTGTGAAGAGTGCCTACTGTTTATCCACTGCCTCTGCTGGCTAACATGCCCTCCCGAGCTCCTCCTGGTGACAAGAGGAAATTTCCCCATTTCGGGACAAGTGAAGGTTTATCTTTTCTTATCGCCTGGACTGAAAAACCCCTCCAGAGGACATCATCAGTTAGAAGCAAACAGACATCTTAAAGGATAAATATACTTACAAAAAGAGGATACGGTGAAAACAGGAATACTGGTAGACCTGCTCTCCAAACTGGAACATAAAACAGAAAGCAACGCAGAAATTCAGCGTTTGAGTAAATGTAACTAGTTACTTTGCAAACAGTCCAAACTCTGACCTTCGACCCCGCAGCGTCCAGCTCTGCTAACCCCGCCCCTCTGCAGAGAGAACGGGAGCTCCATTCAAACACACCAAACTCCGCGCCCCGGGATGCGACAGTTGCTGTAGAAGGAGAGAAAGGCGGCAACAGCAACAGGACAACAAACGCACACTTTACCTCAAACACCTGATTACCGGGCCAGTCGAACGGGCAGCCAGAGACACGGCCAACCAGTCACCGCAGCCGGAACACACTCGCACGGAGCTCACTCTGCTAGCAGGAGGCTAACGGCTAACACCAACATGGCGAGCGCCTCGTACCACATCTCCAACCTGCTGGAGAAAATGACTTCCAGCGACAAGGATTTCAGGTAAAGGAAGTCACCGCGGCGGCACACGGCATGCACGTCCCGCAGGGCGACCCCATGCAGGCCGGTGTTGCAGACAGTGGCTGGGCAGCTAGCGGCGCCGTGCCAGGCCTCCTGCTAACCGCTAGCCTGCCACCTGTCTGATCATCGTCACATCGTTAGCTAGCTAGTATCTTACAGCGTCGCTGCTTGTTAGTTAGCGGCCGATTTGACAGTGGTTCGAACTCAACGACGGGGTTCGTAGCTGCTTGTCGAGCTGCACATCACGTTAGACTGATAGCTGATTTGCGAAAACACGCCGCCAGTTAGCAGTTGTCTGCTAACTAGCTCGTTAGCTCAACTTCTGTCATGCCGCAAGCTAGCACTGATCCAGCTAGCGTCTGCGGTGAATGTCGCTGTGTGTTACCGTTGTGGATTAAACGGTGAAAACCATATGACAGCCGAGGAGTTATCAGGTAGCTAGTCGATGCACTGGACAGTGACGGCTGGGAGTGGATGGGCCCGGGTAACACCGGGTTTTGGGGGTGTGGTAGCGTCGGAACCGTAAGTAATCACCCCATGTAAACACACAGGTCCGGGCTGCAGCCCGAAACTCAGGTCGATGCTGTCAGTGTAAAAACCCGCGACTTAAAGGCAGAATACTGGGTTCGATGTAACGACAAAGCTGTTTGAAATGGTTCTATGGGTTTAAGGGTGCAGAATATAGACGTAATATATCACTGTAGTTGGCAAAATTGTGTCATAGCTTTAGAATTGACACTGGAGAAAACGTGCTTTTCAGGAACATCATACGCAACACAAGTTCAAGCGTTCAGTCTTGAGAACTATGCAAACACCAACAATGGTTTGAGCGTCATCAAATACTAAAAGACTTGAATATGGATGAAATTTTTCCATGACAGCGTTTTCTGATCATTTGCCTGAATCTTTCCCAACAAATAGTGTTTGTCTCAGTCCTGTATTCACTGAGAACCTGCTGGAGGAGAGGACTCAGCTACTGGTAGCCATGGTCTCTTTCTCATATTGTTTGTGCTTTTGCTGGAGGTGGTGGAACAAATTCAGTGAAAGTTGGAGCGTAGGCTCGCACTTACAAAAGTCCAAATGGTACGGGACTGACTAATTTGGTATCAATTGTAGAATCTTTCTGGTTAGTCAGTAGGGTGAGCCTGGTTCAAAATGCTTTTACCGTGTCACCGTAGGTTTCCCCCACCTCTCCACATAAGATAGATTATGGAGCTTTTTTTTGTTATTGGAAAAAAAATGTGGAAATTGTTGCACACTGTAACTTCGCAGTTTGATTCAAATCTGCAAAATCCCTTCTGAATGACAGACAAGGCTCTTGTTTTGTCAGAATTAGCTCTTTTACCTACTGAGCTGTTAAAGAAACCTAATGGGCATTTAAGTGGTTTTGATTAAGTCTGATAAAATTCAAAGACAGAGGTATGAAGTCGTGCAATAATTTATTTAATCATTTCTTTTTTAAGTTAACACCATGAATACAGGAGCGTTTTCACTGGTCAGTTCTTTTGTGGAGAACAGCCTGTCTGCTGCAGCGTTGGACTGGGGGAAACGCCACGCTGTACAGGTAGAGAGCGTTATGAATGAAACGGACTATTTGAACAAGTTATTGCCTTGGCCTTGGTTCTGTGTTGTGCTGGTCACCAGTCTTGTGTGTTAGTGTTAGAAGGGATATGATATGAAGAAAAATCTACATTTTTCTGGTTAATTGCACTTCTCCTTTAAACAACTCAATTTTGATTTATAAAATTGCGAGATCAAAGTTCAAAAGTAAAGTAGATGACCTCTGACTATAAGCCATCTTGAGTCAGGACAGCGCCTTTTAAACTGTGACTTAAATGGATTTTCATGTGGACCCTTAGCAGTTTACTGGACTGTCGTGATTTAGGTCAGTCATTAGGCGTTTGTCACAGTGTTCTCAGCTTGTGTTGCTAATAAAAAGATATTTCTTTAACTTCTAAACGGTAGAGTTCGAGTGAACAGTGTGTGGATTCACATTCATTTAGTCTGGCCCTGTTGGGGAGCTAACACCAGCTAACACGCTAACAGCTGTCTGCAGACATCAGAGTTATGGCTTCTCAACACTACAGATGAATTAAGATTAGTGATGGTGAGTTTCTGTCCTGCCTGTGCTGAAAAGGATCAAACTTAGTTAGATGTAACTGTATGGCATGGCATAGCATTTATTTACATTCATATTTTCGTCTTTCTCGCTCCCCTGTTTTGCAAATGTAGGCTAAAATACTTTGTTAAGTTACAGTCGTTTGCATTTTCTAAGGAAATGAGTCCTTGTTCCTCAGGTTTTTAACCATAAAATGTGTAAAGTTTAGTCTGTAAACTACTCACAATTTAATATTACGAAAGCAAATGTTTTACTCACTTGATGATGGAAAAAAGTTCCTATTAATTAAGTACCTGGTGTAAGTGAATATTAATTAAATCAAATCAAATGAAATAAAATGAATTGATTTTGGACTGTGAATAAGAATTGAATGAGTATGTTGGTGCTTTGAAAAAACGACTTCTTGAAAAGTGAAGATTGGTTTTAAAATGACTTTGCCTTACAGTGTGTGGTCCCAGAAAACTAGATGGTCACTTAAAAACTAAATATGTTGGGTTGAAAAGAAGGCACACTACTTCTCTGTGGGCGTGAAAGAAACACATTTGCCAAGAAAAAGCTGTTGTACATGATTCTGGTGTGTTCTACCTGTTTGCAACTTTCTTCCTGAGGGAAAGGCTCAAAGTGTGGGAGCAAAGTATTTAATTCAAACTTTTTACGTGTTTACATCTCCAGGTTCCCTGTTATGTTGCCGCTGTTCTCTGAAGTGTATGCTTCTGTCTTTCTCGGCAACTGCACATAGTATCTTTAGTGAAATGGAAGTCGTCATCAACTTACTTATTGATAAAAATCCTGGCTTGATGGGACTGTGGCGGACTGTTGGAAGTTTTGTGTGAATCTCAGCTAAAACGTTGGATTTGCATTTTGCACCGAACAGCAGCCGGTGTCCCTTATTTCCCGCAGTGGGAAATGTGAGAAGGCAAAAAACTCCCAAACTATTCCTTTAAGTGACTCATCTTTGCAGCTGTGGATTGTATGTACGTTTGGCATCTCATGGTATATATATATTCTAGCTGGGTGTCTGGGTGTAGGCATGGCTGATAAGTAAGACCAAGCTATAAAGGCAGATGACAGTATCAGTAGATAATTGAGTTCCTTATTTAACTTTTAAAAGTCAGCTAACCAGCCGCCCTTCTAAGCTGCTGGAGAACTAATTGGTTTCGTTACTTGTGACAGCGGCTTTTCTCACTAAAATAAACCCATGGCATTGTGAGAGTTGTCAGTGTCTCCTCCTGCTGCTGGAAAATTGCAGCTGATGCTAAACCACCAGATTGGCATCTTTAAAACTCAGTTAGTATCAAGTGAAAGTCTGCAGAGCAGCTAATTGCACTTTCTTTTCAGGTGTCTGCTAGTGACATCAGAGCACATTTTCTTAACACGGTGGTTAAGATGTCAAAACATCTAAATTGCTTTGCTAAATTTTAGTGCTCTGTGCTTGCTGAGGAAAATCTAAATATTGAGTTGGACATACTGTTGAGCAGTGACTCTGTCTTAAAGGCTTTAAGCAAAACATTTGACCAGGAAATTCCCACAGTTAATGGAGTCATACTAAAAGTGTAGTCTGGATGTCACCGTTTATCTCTGGAGGACACAAAGAAATTGTTAGTCAAGCTCACAACACCAGGCAGACCACAGAACTTAGGATTTCATAATTCTGAAAAACTTTTGAACTGTTGGAAGTCTCCTTCATCCAGGTCTGACAAGTGTAAATGTGATTGTTTTTAAGATGTACATGGGATTTTTTTTTAAACACACGTTCACAAGAAATAATTTGAGACTATTACCGTGGAAATGGTTTCACTGGTTGTATGACTGTTTCTCACTGTGTTTCCAGGTTTATGGCCACTAATGACCTGATGACGGAGCTACAGAAAGATTCCATCAAACTGGACGATGACAGCGAGAGAAAGGTCGATTTTAGTAAATGCAAGAGGAATATTTCTAAAGTATAAACGAGTTTATAACTGCATTAGGTCTCAGACATATGTGTTTTGTCTTCAGACTGATGTGACCAGTGGCACACGTTTAGAATTTAAGTTTTCAAAAAACACAAGCTTTTATTAATCGAGTGATTAACTGACAGGTGGTGAGGATGATTCTCAAACTGCTGGAAGACAAGAACGGAGAAGTTCAGAACCTGGCTGTCAAATGGTAAAAACAGTTATTGTCATTTGGGAGGGGCCAGAGAATTTGTTGAAAATGCTTAATGCCCTGTTACAGATGGTTTGTTTCAAGCTATAGTGTTTCTCTCTGTAGGTGTATTGGTTTTTTTCCTCTTCTTGTGTGTTTTTTTTTTAACTTTGGGTTTGTTTCGTCAGCCTGGGGCCCCTGGTCAGTAAGGTGAAGGAGTACCAGGTGGAGACGATTGTGGATACTCTATGCACCAACATGCTGTCTGACAAAGAACAACTGAGAGACATTTCCTCCATCGGACTAAAAACTGTGATTGGAGAGTTGCCGCCTGCCTCTAGTGGTACGAACACTACAAATATGTGCTACACACGCTCATGATACAGCTACTGCCACAACAATTTGTATTATTAAATTATGATGATGCTTCAGCTATGATGACCAAAAATAAATAAGTAGTGAGAGTTGGCACTTTTTAAAAATTGTAACATATAGTATTATAGGTACTTTGGTTACTCACATCTACAACTGTGAGACCGTGTGTAATCATTAGTCCGTCATCTCTGTAATCATTACTGCACCAAACCCAGTTCCTAAAATAGTACACCCTGTCTCTAAGAGTATGTTTTACAACATGGGTTTAAACTTAAAAACTACTTCTGTCATGCCTGCTGCCAGATACTAGTGTCACTAGTATGCAACACTACAGTTTTTTACTGCCATTAAAATAAGTATTTTACTATCAGACCTGCTTGTAAAGCACATGAAACTGGTGCCTGTGTATTGTATGTTAACGAAAACTAAAAACACTGTAGATGCCATTTGATCACCTGGCAGTGGCAGAACATGCTGTAATTACTACGGATGCCACTAGTAGTGTTTGTGCTTCACCATGGACTAGTAATTGTCCCTTCTGTGTTTTGTTGTCTTTTCACCTGCTTGCGTGTCTGTGTTTCCAAGTGTCATTGCCCACCTGTCTATGATTATCAGGCTCTGCTTTAGCGGCCAGTGTTTGTAAGAAGATAACAGGTCGTCTGACGAGCGCCATTGCCAAACAGGAAGATGTCTCTGTACAGCTGGAGGCGCTTGACATAATGGCCGACATGCTCTGCAGGTGCAGTATTGTATCAGTGATGCACAGATGTGCTTGTCAGGTACCCATCAAAGTGAAAAGTACTCTTTGCTGTTTGAGGAGAACATTTAGCTTGATGTACCTAGTACGTGCTCTTTCATGGTGCCCTTCGAAAACAACAGATTTTACAGTAATCTCTGTACTGTCAGAATGTTTCTCCACAGTAGATATTAATATTGACAGAATAGCACACCTCTATTAGAAAATGGAAAATTTCTGCCCCTGTAATGTTTGTACAGAATAAACTAACTGTCTTGTTTTTGGTCACTTTGCAGACAGGGAGGTCTGTTGGTGAATTTCCATCCCTCCATCCTCAGCTGTCTGCTCCCTCAGCTCACCTCCCCCAGACTGGCTGTCAGAAAGGTACGTCTCACCTTTTGAAGGTGATGTTGCTGTTCTTCACACTAAAATTTCAGAGGGAAGTTCACATTAAGTTTGTTTGGCCTGGGTTTGAGCTGACTCTTATTCACCTACTTTCCTAAATGATTGATATGAATGCAAGAACAACTGGGAGAGTGACTCTGAAACTGACATGACAGAAGCGTCTTGAATTAAGGCTTATCTCTCTGCAGCTCCCAAGCTGCTTTGATCACCAGGTTGCTCACAGAATCAGAGTCCGTTAGTGAAGCTGTAATGAATAAACAGTGTCAGCAACTACACATGGGAAGCTGCTGCTAAATGTTTTCTACACTGACGTCTGATCAGGAGAAATCAAGTTTTGAGCATTTTGCAGCTTGAAAAAATTCAATTCAGTTCCTGTTCCATTCCTCTGTAACAGAAAGCTGCATGTAAAGCAGAGCAGCTGCAGCATAAGCAGGTCGGACTAAACATGTTGGACTTCAGTAAAGAAAGGATCTGCTTCAGACTGGCTTCATTTCAGTCCATACCGACCTGTAAAATATGCCACCACCAGTTTCCTTACTGGTCAGGCGACATCTGGTATTTAGATCAGTTGCATTGCAGTAATACGTATAACTAACTGTTTCAGAGGACCATCATGGCTCTGGGCCACCTGGTGATGTCCTGTGGGAATTTGGTCTTCATCGATCTGATCGAACACCTTTTGACGGAACTGGGGAGGAACGACAACATGTCGACCACCAGAACCTACATCCAGTGCACGGCCGCCATAAGCAGACAGGCTGGACACAGGATCGGTGAGACAGGACTGGCAGTCCGGATATTAAAAAAGCAAAGCAGATTTAAATCATCAAAAACATGACTACAACAAACCCTGATTTTACATACTTTTACCTTCTGGTTCTGCTTTTCATGCATTACTTATACAGTTTGTATTAATTTTAACTGCCCTTCACTGCCTGCTTGTCAATAGGAGAGTATCTGGAGAAGATCATTCCACTGGTAGTGAAGTTTTGTAACGTGGACGACGATGAGCTCAGAGAGTACTGCATCCAGGCCTTTGAGTCCTTCGTTAGGAGGTAAAAAGCACAATTTATAAAAATGCTTACCGTATTTTCCGGACCATAAGCCGCTACTTTTTTCCGACGTTTTGAACCATGCGGCTTTTACAGAGATGCAGCTTTTCTATGAATTTTTCTGCAGCGCTCAGATGGGCGCTGTAGATGGAAGTCAGTGCAAACAAAAAAGCGCCAGTTTTTATTCTTGCGCATGCAACCCAAGACGCACAACAGCAAAATACGGTAATATTTTTACACCCTCACTCCCTCATAATGGAAAACACGCGAAGAAATTCCTATGATGCAGCTTTTAATTTGAAGCCATCGATCTGGCTATCCGTGAAGGAAATCGAGTGTGACAGTGGTTTCAATGCTCAGGAGGAAGATGAATAGCGATTTGTGGTTTCAGTGCACGGGAGAATGAAGCGACTTTAATAGTTGCGCAGTTGCGCTTTAACAGTGCACAGGAAGAAAAAGTGACAGTGGTTTGGTGTTCAGTGGTTTTAGTGCAGAGGAGGAAGATTAATAAAACCATGACTTTTCTGTTTTGTGTGATCAGCACTTTTACTGCCGTGTTACAGGCACCATTCAGGTTCAGGTGTATGAATAAAGACTTATGGTACAAAATCTTTTGTTGAGCGCAGCAACTCCTGCGTAATTCGTGAAGAATAAGAGACGTCTTCTCCTTTGGCTGTGGAACAAGCCGTTTATTTATAACAAGGACGTTTTTGTCGGCTCTGTACATTCGACATGTGTTATACCAGCCACACATACACGTAAACGCACTCTTTACCGTAATGCCGGTAAAACAGCGCACAGAACATCCTCATGCCTACTGTGAACAATGAGTAGGAGCGCATACAACAGACATACAGATCTTAACATCTTTCTATGTAAATATTATTTCTCAGCCTGGATATTGGCGGCTTATAGTCCGATGCGGTTTATATGTGACAAAATATATATTTCTATTAAATTTTAGCGGGTGCGGCTTAAATTTAGGTGCGCTCTATAGTCCAGAATTTACGGTACATCTTTTTGTAGTTACAGTTGTTTAATCCTTTATTTGTGGTTGCAGGTGTCCTAAAGAAGTTTACCCCCACGTTCCCACTGTCATCTCCATCTGCCTGCGCTACTTAACCTACGACCCCAACTACAACTTTGATGATGAAGACGAAGACGACAATGCAATGGACGCTGAGCAGAATGATGAAGACTATCAAGGTAACATTATTGAATCCAACATTAGTAAAAACCACTAAGTAACCACTGTTGGCTCAGACCATTTTGATCCAGTCTGAAATACTGAGACACGTTGCACTGAAATTTAGCAACTGAACATTTGATATTTTGTTTTAATATTGTATTGGACCATTGGATCTTAAAAGCTGTGATATTTTAAGAGCATGAGTTTAGGAGCAAAGGTTTCTTGAATCGTCCAGTGTTACAAGCCTAGGTTCTAAATGGAAAGTTTCATTGTGAAATCCTGTCAGCTTTAGTTGAACAAAGAGATTTAAACATATCAATTGTAAACATTAATGAGCAGATATGTTCGCAAAGAAATGAATTCCTAAAGTTCCTAAGCCACTGAGTGTCTCTACAGGCTATTGTGGCTTGGGAGTGGGAAAAATGACCAAATAAGAGCTGCAGCTGTCGAGTTTAAGCAGCTGTAGGAAGAACATTGTAGGCTTTTTTGCTCGGAAAATTAGAACCTGCTTACATCATTGGTAATAAACTCTTTGAGAAGCTTATTAAAGACCTTGTCCTGATGACAGTTCATGAAAAAACTTGATCTGCAGCAATTTGCTTATCAGGCAGAAAATGTGTGGAGGATGTTGTTTTGTTTTTTTTCCCTCTTATTTAAACGCATAGAGAAGCCAAATGCCCAAACTAGGCTGCTCTTAATAGATTTCTTTTGTCAGAAGTTATTCTGATGTAGCTTCATCTTTAAATTGGGTGGAGTTTGCTCTGCAATTTCAATAATTTACCAGCTTTTATTGTGGTTTTGGGACTTATCGAGAGCAGGGGGTTTGTGTAAGTCTGTTTTGTAGGCATCAGTCTACAGACACAGATCGACCTTCCAACAACATGGTCGACTGTTAACTTCAGCTGAAAGTTTTCCCACAGTGGGGAAATTTCCATGTTACAGCAGCAGAGAATGTGTGCGGCAAAAAAAGAATAAAATAAGAATATAAATATCTCACATATGTCCACAATCATACAAGTAATTGCACTTGTATGGTCATTTATTTTAAAGTGACTAATGGTGATGATGTTTCACTGGGAGCAGCTCTGGTTGTAAAGTCTGACAGCAGCAGGGAGAAAAGACCTTCGATATCGCTCCTTCACACAACCAGGGTGTAACAGCTGCTCACACGTGACACTGCATCGTACAGGGGGCGGGGTTGTTCTCCAGCACGGATGATAGCTGGGCTACTATCTTCCTGAGTCCAGGGGCATCCCCGAAATCGAGCTTGCCTTCCTACCCAGCTTCTCCAGTCTCCTCCTGTCTGCACCAGCAGAACACTTCATAGACGATGGCTGAGGCCACCACAGAGTCATAAAGGTCTTCAGTAGTTCTCCCTGCAATCCAAAGGACCTTAGTCTCCTCAGCAGAAAGAGTCCGCTCTGTCCTTTCCTTTGTCTTAAGATCCATCTTCTGTCATTTGTGATGGCAGCTGATTTTAGTCATGTCACTGTGGATTATTGACACACTGACTTTCTGTTTGTCCAGGTAGCGACGATGAGTACAGTGATGACGACGACATGAGCTGGAAAGTTCGGCGGGCGGCTGCAAAGTGTTTGGATGCTGTTGTTTCAACTCGCCATGAGATGCTGCCAGAGTTTTACCGTTCTGTGTCTCCTGCACTTGTCTGTCGCTTCAAGGTACCATCACCTCCTGCGTAACTGCTTACCTCCGTATTATGATCCTTTGTTTACATACTCTGACTTTTCAGAACTGATTAACTTATTTTGACTGCAGCAGTTTTAAAAACCGAGTCTGTGCCGACTTGTATTTGTACTCAGTTGTAAATTAGACTATGGCTGGCTAATAGAAACAACATATGCGTTAATCATGACATAAAATTAAGTCAAAAACAAAACGATACAACTTGAAAAAAAGGTTAAAAAGGGGGCGTTCTTGAATGAACTCCTTAACTAGTCTAACCTGTTAACTGGAACAAGCAGCCTGGATTGGGTAAAAGCACCCACCAACAATCCAAACTTTCCCCTTTTTCTAGTCAGAATCAGCCTTATTGGCCAAGTGTCTGTGTACAAGAAACATGCTTCTGGTCACTCTCAAGGTCATGTTCAAAATTTTAACAATTATGGACAATTAATAGAGTACAGACAAAAAAAAAAGACTAACAGATACAGAATACAGAAGAATAATAAAAGGAAAGCAAAGCCAGGTGCCCTGCGTGTGTGTGCGTGGCAATTCCAGGACAATTCTTTGTGTACCTAAAGTGCAGTGTGTGTTTAGTCATTGTGAGGGGGTGTAGTCTCATGTGCTTCAACAAAAGAACAAAAAATTGCTGTCATATTCTTTTTTACACTGCATATAACTCACTAACATAAACACAGTCAAAAATGATGGTTAACAAAAGGAATTTAGTCTGTATGTCCATTAATGTTCATTTTCCTCTTCAGAATTTATTCAGATGGAGCTTTAAGAAATATATTTTAATTATTGATATCTAGGGATATAACCAGAAGGTGATAGTTTTTTGCTGTTTGGCCATTCTGCTCATAACTGCACCACTCTCATCTCGACTCCTTTAAGAAACCTAAATTCTACCCATTGAGGAGACTAATTAAAATTAAGTTTCTATTTGCTGGAGCAGGCTAATGACAGGCCATGACATTACTGATCAAAAAATCTTTACCCTAATAAATATGAGAAAGAACTACATTAATAGCAAAGCAGAATGTCCGTGTTGCAGCAGCCATCAGAACAAAACACAAAATGAATCAAGCAGATAAATCAAACAAAGCAGCACAAGCCAAACAAACTAAATTAAGTTTGAAGCTAAACTTATGAATCGGTGGTGTGACGTGAAGGCCAAAAAGCCGCTAATGCGTTAGATTGTCTTCGAAGCTCTTGATCTGACTGGACCTACCTGTGTGTTTTCAGGAGAGGGAGGAGAACGTGAAGGCAGATGTTTTCCATGCCTACTTGTCGCTACTTAAACAGACCAGACCAGCTCAGAGCTGGTTGGCTGATCCAGACGCCATGGAACAGGGAGACACACCGCTTACAATGCTGCAGAGCCAGGTAACCTCATTACTGAGGATGAGGATGAATTGGAATGCATCCAAATATTGCAAATACCATAGTTTTAAGTTTTGTACTGTGGACTGGACATGTTTTAGACTGAACAAATGATTTACATATTAAAATGATTGATAGGTTTGTTTGAATGGTTGCAGATTCCCCCAAAAAATGTTTTAAAGAGCTGGAACTATTAATCGGCACTGTTGCAAACATGGCAAAAAATATTTCTATATTTTAAAATGTTGATTATACAAAATAAACAATTTGAAAAGTGTGACTTGGGGCCTGATCTAAACAGAACTTATTTTAGCAGTCCGAGGCAGCTTCTTGAGATTCTTTTTAATGAGAGCGTTTAGCGCGCTGCTTTTGCGTTGTGACGTGCCTCTTGTTATAGGCACCTCACAGTTTTTGCAGAAGTGCCCTGAATGTAATATCCAGGTCAAAAACGTTTAACTCTTAGCGGAAAAGCAACTGATGCCAGCTTTTCTTTTCTTTTTTTATTGTCTAATCGTGTAATTAACAAACGCGATAAATGACAACAGATTAGCATGCTGTATGATTCATCCTATATTAAGCTGGGAAGCGACCGTCGTCCAGGCAAAGTCCCAGGACGAGCTAGCCTACTCCCCATGATGTCTCCTCTTTCTGTCTCCTCTACCCACATGGATCTTTGTCTGTGTTCAGTTTAGGTGAGAGCACCCTCTCATTCCCAAACAGAGGCAAAACAGATGCTCTTCACTTGTTTGTTCAGCAGATGTTTAGAGAAATTATGTTTTTATAATTTATATGAATTTTAGAGACGTTTAGCAACTAGCCCTCTTTACTTTAGCAATTAGGTCGCCTGGTAATGGTTTAAAAAAACTTAAAATTAACGTAGACTGTTCAGTTATTTTTTTAAAAATAAAACATGCTTGAAGCACAGCCTATATAATTAGGCCTTTAGATGTTTACTAAAGGCCTGATTACCCTAAGCACCCTGCGCTGTCGGGCACAGACAACAGGAAGTAGCTGTGGTGGTTTTCCCTCTTTCTCACCGAGCCTGTCTGTGTGTCAATGTCTCGTCTTTTGCAGGTTCCCATGATAGTGAAAGCTCTTCACAAGCAGCTGAAGGAGAAAAGTGTCAAAACCCGTCAGTGTTGTTTCAACATGTTAACTGAACTGGTGAACGTTCTTCCTGGAGCTCTCACGCAGCACATCCCCGTACTAATACCAGGTAGTACTACCCCACGACTACCGGTTGTGAAAGTATCAAATAGAGTTGGTTATTCAACCCCAAGGGAAAGTGCAGTGACTCAGCGGCCACAAAGTCTGTGTTTGGTAGTAAACGATCCAATTAAAGGCCAAATGCAGAATATGCAAGAGTAAATGTCTAATGTAGAAAAAAATGTACGTACATACACTGAAAAGAAATCTGAGAATGATAGGTTACTCTGACTATGGAGGAAGTATAACTGTGTTATTGGTTTACTGGACACAAATGTATTTTAAGATGGTTTAACCTGAAACAGACTGCACCTGAATCAGCAATAAATAGATTTCTCCTCATAACACAGTTTGTGTTTACAAAACCGTTTACACATGTGAAACTACAGGTAAAATGAGATTCATAGCTTGAAAAGTAACTCTGCTACATCTACTTTGAGTCTGTGAAGTTTGACTTGACTTTAACATCAGTATTGTGATTATCTGTTATCCACTAAAAGTAAAGTAAGGATACTTTGAAAAACATCATCATTTTATGGGGAACACATTCAAAGGGAAGTGAAGGGAAACAACCTAAATCGGTGTTTGGTATTGTCTCTACAATAGTGCCAGCTCTCCTTGGTACACTCGTACTCAGGCTGTTCCAGCATCTTGGAAATATTGCCACAGTTGTACTAGGGATGTTGAGATCAGAGCTCAGTCAGAACTACACCATCTGTTGCACGCCTCTAACTGCATGGAAATCAGTTTGTAAGGATCTGGTCACATAATTGAGACGTTTTCCAGCATGTTGCAGCTAATTTCTATTCAGAATAGTTGGCAACACTGTTTGGCATCACATTTTCAGTCATAACATTCAGTGTTTGCTTGGTTGTTTTGGACCCTCACCTGATCTTCTCTTAAACAGTGTCCCCCGTAGCTGAGACAGTGTATCAGTAGAACTAATAGCTGTAAATTTGTTTCTCAGGTATCATCTTCTCGCTGAACGATAAGTCAAGCAGCTCTAACCTGAAAATTGATGCCCTGGCTTGCCTCCATGTCATCATGGTCACTCACCCTGCTCACGCCTTCCACGCCCACGTCCCGGCTCTCGTCCCGCCCGTTGTGGCGTGTGTAGGAGACCCCTTTTACAAGATCACCTCCGAGGCTCTGCTCGTCACTCAGCAGCTCGTCAAGGTACGAGTCGTTCCTGTTACCTTGATGAATTTCTTAATCATTTTAAGTCACAGATGATTCTACTGCATTTCTTTTCCTAACAGGTGATCCGACCTCTGGACAACCAATCAGAGGGCTCAGACAGCTTTGACCCCTCTCCATACATTAATGACCTGTTCACCTGTACAATTAGACGTCTAAAAGCTGCTGACATTGATCAAGAGGTCAAAGAACGAGCTATCTCGTGTATGGGACAAATTATCTGCAACTTAGGTATCTGCAGCCCGTCTGTCACAGTAATGAACGTTAAAGTTTTATGAGTCACGCTTTCACTAACACATTCTCATCTGTTCTTCCTCTTTGGATTTATAGGTGACCGTCTGCCTGCTGAACTTCCTGGAACATTGTCGATCTTCTTAGAACGCCTCAAGAATGAGATTACAAGACTGACAACAGTGAAAGGTTTAAGAAACAAAACAAATGAGAACGATGTTATGCACATTCTAGTTTTTATTTTGTAGGGGACAGAGAGAAAGGAAGACAAATCATTGCACAGTTTGTATTTCTCCCTGATTTCATGATGACAAATCATGAACTTTTTATGGGCCAATTTGTAAGTCTGTTTGTTGTGGGGTCATCCGGCATCATCTTGTAGCCCAATGTGTGGATTTGATTTTTAAATGCTTTCTTGATCCCTTGTGATAAAAATTCAGGTGCCATAGCAGCTCAGCAGAAAATACGGCTAAAAATCTGCGGGGTAGACTGAAGAAAACTTAAAAGAAATAGGTGAACATTAAGAAATTTCAAACAAAGAGGCAACAATGACACTAAAACGACAGGAGTCTGGCAAGTCAGTCTGCAATTATTCAGGCCCCTTGAGTTTGCTGGGAGCAGTGAAGACTGTGGAGTCGTATGACAGCAGGAACAAAGTACCTGCAGCAGGGCTCCTCCATACATCGCAAGTAGAGCAAGCCATCAAATAAGATGCTGCTCAGAGTACATCACTTTGTTTGTTAGTTAATCCTCACCAGCTAGAAACCCCTGAAAGTAATAAGTAAGTCATACATGTATTACTTTAGCCATGTCTCCTTTAAATGTAGTGCACTGCATTCGTGATGGTGTCTCTGGTTCTTCCTCAGTGCTGTTAATTTGTCTCTTTTGGTGAGGAGAGAGTTTACTGTTTCTTATATCAGTAATAGAAGGTTTACAACATCTTCATTTGTTTCCAGTTCTTCGCTCTGGTGCTCAGGTAGAGCAGCTTATTTGTTGTTAGTTGAATTATCAGTTTGCAGAAGCATCATCACTCTTGCAGTTCTCTTACTCTTCTGATTATGTAAGTAGATCACATTTTGCAACACAGATTTTTTTTCTACCAGTTCCATCTTTTCTGTGTATGTATGTGTTGAGCTGCTCCCAATTAGTTGCCCTAAGTGGCTCTGCACCCCTTCCTTCGCTCTTTTAGATCTTGGTGAATTTCTTTACTCAGGACAGAGTTTAATATTACTTACATAACCTAACTTTGCTCATTTAGCCTGTAATGCGCTGGTTGCATCTTTAGTGCTTTATAACACAAGGTGAAGTTACAGCTTTGTCACTTAACTTTAAGCAAGTAGCTGTAAACTCTTGTCAGAGTGTAACAGAACATTTGGAGGTTCTGCAGAAATCAGATGGAAAGTGAGGCGGCTGTTTTTTAGTCGGCTATTGTTCAGAGGTAGTGGGACAAATTCAGCATCATGAACATTTAATTTGAAAGGTAAATTCTCCAAAAGGACAAGATGGTTGCCGAGCTTCTTAATGATCATTTTCCTCATGTGTTTGTGGTACAGCTCTGACACTGATTGCCGGTTCTCCGTTGAAAATTGATCTGAGGCCGGTTCTTCCCGATGCCATTCCTATCCTTGCCTCTTTCCTTCGCAAGAACCAGCGAGCCTTGAAGCTCTGCACACTGGCTGCTCTGGACATCCTGCTCAGAAACTACAGGTAACACACACACACACACACACACCAGTGCAACCTTCGGCTCCATCTTCTCTTGCACGGCATCACTGTGATGCGTTTCTGTTCCAGCTCTGCGGTGACTCCGGTCATGGTGGATGCCGTCCTGGCCGAGCTGCCCCCTCTCATCTCAGAGAGTGACATGCACGTGTCTCAGATGGCGCTCAGCTTCCTGTCTACACTGGCTGTGACCCACCCATCATCACTGGGTCAGCTGAGTGGTGGAAACATCCTGCAGCAGCTTATCACGCTAGTTCGATCCCCACTTCTGCAGGGCGGAGCACTCGCCGCTATGCTGGACTTCTACCAGGTACAATTGAGTTTTTAATAAGATTTAAAAAGCAAACAAACCGGGTTCTCTGTTTAACCCTGGTGTTAAAGTATTAAACATCTGTACATTGTGTGTATCTTTTCAGGCTCTGGTGACCACAGACACTCCTGGTCTAGGTTACATGGACCTGCTGAGGATGCTGACTGGTCCAGTTTACTCCCAGAGTGCCGCTCTGCCTCACAAACAGGCGTACTGCTCCATCGCCAAGTGTGTTGCTGCGCTGACCAGAGCTTGTCCCACTGAGGGGCCTGCTGTGGTTGGGCAATTCATCCAGGTAAACAACCTGTCTGTGTGACATAAAGATGTGTATATTAAAGGTTTGTTTAAGCTCTTTTTAAAATTAACGTAGGCTGTTCAGTTATGATAGTCCCTCCTGGATTCCACAGACCTATAGCGAATATTTTGGCCTGAAATGCCCGATTTCATGACAGCAGTGCAGTATTGTTGTTTTAAATTGCAAGGTCATGCGCATTTGGGATTGATCAAATTAATTGGTGCAATTCCAACATTGCAAATGTCTGGAGGGACTGATATATGATGGTAAATCACTGAATGCTTAAATTTTCTTTCCATAGCAAAATCTGCAGTGTGGTCTATAGCAGTGGATCCTATTTTATTAGCTCATTATTTCTGTCGTAAAATTATAATATATAAAAGTAGTAATAGTAACTAAAACGGTCAAATATAGTGGAATAAAAGTCCGGTCCAGCACTAGGTCCTCTCCACCACTGATTGATTGCTCTGTTATTTTGACAGGATGTAAAGAACAGCCGCTCCACAGACTCCATCAGGCTGCTTGCTCTGCTCTCATTGGGCGAGGTGGGACATCATGTAGACCTCAGCAGCCAACCAGAGCTCAAGACCGTCATCCTGGACGCTTTCTCCTCCTCCAGTGAAGAGGTAACCCATGTCTGTCTCTGTCATTCCTTCATCTTTCTGTCCTGTGTTTTTGTTTGCTCATTTTATTCCAGTATACATTTGTAAGCTGTAGTAAGCTGAAGTAATGGTTGATTCTGCAGCCCCTCAGATGTTTAAACCTTATTTAGCTGAGATGATGGTAAACTACTTCTTTGAGATCTTGACTGATGACCAAACACAATGAGCATCTGAAGTTCTTGGTGACGACAGTTCAAGATAACATTTTGTTATATTATAGAAGAAACAATTATTAGATGATTCATTTGGATAATAATTGCGACATTGATTATAGGATTTCAGTGCTGGTGTTCAAATGCAACTGCAGTCTTTTCCAGTCAGACTCTAATTTATTTGTTAGATTTTTTTATTAAACTGTTCAGTTTGTACTTTTAAAACCTGTGGCTAGAGAAGAATCTGTTGTTACCCATCAGTCTACGTTTCAGTTCTGCTGTGCTGCGTTATACACTAGTTGTTTCAGTGTCATTGCAAGAAGGAATTCCTAGTCCTCTTCTGCTGTCTCTCCGTCTGTCTCCTAGGTGAAGTCAGCAGCCTCCTATGCATTGGGCAGCATCGCAGTGGGGAATCTTCCAGAGTATTTGCCCTTCGTCTTGCAGGAGATCTCCTCTTCCAAGAGACAATACCTGCTGCTGCACTCACTCAAAGAGATCATCAGTAAGAGCAACAGCTCTAGCATGCTGTGCATTAATCTGTGGGGGGTGTGAGGTTCAGGTTTTAATCTGTGTGTTTGTATTTAGGCTCAGCATCTGTGTCCGGTCTGAAGCCCTACGTGGAGTCTGTTTGGTCCCTGCTGCTTAAACACTGCGAGTGTCAGGAGGAGGGAACCAGGAACGTGGTGGCTGAGTGTTTGGGAAAACTCACACTGATCGACCCTGAAACCCTGCTGCCCCGCCTCAAAGGATACCTGCTGTCAGGTAATCACAGCTAATGACCACATTAAACGGGATCAGTAATAGTTAATAATTCATATAGACTCTTATGTAGTCAGTCATTAGCTGATCAGTTATAAATCCATACAAATGTTGACACTGAGACATTGATAAGATTCAACCAAACGTGTTTTGTGATTGATTACTGGTTAGGATATGTAAATACATGGATTTAGCTTTAAACACCTGCTGGATCTGATGAGAAATACTAATTTCTGACTTTCTTTCTGTGTGTATCGTGTGGGTTTGTGTTCAGGTTCATCCTACGCCAGGAGCTCTGTGGTAACAGCAGTAAAGTTCACCATCTCTGACCAGCCACAGCCCATCGACCCACTGCTGAAAAACTGTATAGGTAACACACAGATATCTGCAGAAATCAATAGTGGTGTGTTACCTTCAGGTCAATGATCATGCGCTGTCAAGTTGAGTTGTAGGACCAAATTCTAAATAAAGATAAGTATATTAACTATAAGTATTATAACTATAAGCACTAGCCCCTCTTCTTTAATATTGAGTGCAGACAAGCTATAAATGTTGAAAATCCCCAGCCTTGCTCACAGTATCACATAAACTACGCGCATGTACACACCCACACACTCGGATATTTCTATGGCCTTTAAAGTGAGGATCCTATATTGACAAAATGCATTTCCTAGCCCCTAACTCTAAAACCAAGTCTTAACCCTCAAAACGCCGTTTGAAGGGGTGTGAGAACGTGAGGCTTGTCCGTCCGTTCAGTGCTAGAACATACATGTTGCGTATACGAAAGTCCACACACATCACCAAGAGAAACGTTTTTTCGGAATTCAACCATTCTGCTCCATAGGCAGCTCCTCTGACATTTTTCCCTACTAGCAGAGTGTGACTGGAACCGGCTGCTCCTCACATTTCACAGCTCTGTTTGTAGACACCAAGTTCCTGAGTTAGACTTGGACTGAGCTTTTTGGTTGTCCAGTGTTCTTGTTCAAATCTAAAGAAATGCAGTTAGTTTGCATCTGAGCAGAAGTGCAAAAGAAATATTGTTAATATATTGTTGTATTCATAGTTGGGGTGAATTTTGTAGAATGAAGATGTTGTTTCAGCTTTATTTGAAATGAGGTCTAAATTGTTTACACGTTCTTGTTGCATCACACGGTCTGTCCTCTAATTGGCTGATTTGTTTCACAGGTGATTTCCTTAAGACGCTGGAGGACCCAGACCTGAACGTACGTCGTGTTGCCTTGGTCACGTTTAACTCTGCAGCCCACAATAAACCCAGTTTGATCCGAGAACTGCTGGACTCTGTTTTACCACAACTTTACAATGAGACCAAAGTCAGGAAGGAACTGATCAGAGAGGTGAGAACACGTGAAACACATTCACAGACATAAGCACACTGGGGTCTGATGTTTAACTGTGTGCAGGTGGAGATGGGCCCGTTTAAACACACAGTGGACGATGGTTTGGACTTGAGGAAGGCTGCGTTCGAGTGCATGTACACTCTGCTGGACAGCTGCCTGGACCGACTCGACATCTTCACCTTCCTCAACCATGTAGAGGATGGTCTTAAGGACCACTATGACATCAAGGTCTGAAAACACAACACACACTGCTACTGCTACTGCTGCTCATGGCTCACTATGTGAAAAGAACTTTTTGTGGTATTTTCCTCGTATATCTTAGTTTTCCACAACATAATTTCAAGAAAAGATGGGCCTTTGTGGAAAATGCTAATGTAAAGAGAATATATAGATTTGAAAGTCATTAGAAACCTACGAGCCATGAAATGTTAAAACTGAGAAATTTGTGTTTTGAAAAACATCTGCTGTCGACGCCCCACAGTGTACTTAGGTGGATACTTGTGTTTTCAGATGCTGACATTCCTGATGCTGGCCCGACTGTCGTCTCTCTGCCCCAGTGCTGTTCTACAGAGACTGGACAGACTGGTGGAGCCACTGAGAGCCACCTGCACCACCAAGGTACACAAACGCTGATGTATGAATGTTGCAGTAAAGTTATGCCAGAGCAAATCTTTAATCTGCACGCAGCCAAGTCATTTTCCTAGTGATGTCCCTCCCTCCGTGAGACGTTAATGTTTCTCTGCCGTTTCTGCAGGTGAAGGCGAACTCTGTGAAGCAGGAGTTTGAGAAGCAGGATGAGCTGAAGCGGTCGGCGATGCGCGCCGTGGTCGCTCTGCTGACGATCCCCGAGGCCGAGAAGTCGCCGCTGATGTCAGAGTTCCAGTCCCAGATCTCATCCAATCAGGAGCTGGCGGCCATCTTTGACTCCATCCAGAGGGACTCCAGCTCCGCCAACATGGAATCCATGGACACCAGCTAAAAACATGGACAAAAAAAAGATCCCACGATGCAACACGGCACCATCCCTGCTGCTGGAGCGCTAACCCTGCAGCATGTTTCCATGACAACAGGACACACACACACACACACACACACACACACACGTAGTGACACACCCTCTCCTAGCGATTGATCGTTCCATGATGCATTGCACTGAAATCAGCTGTTTGGAAAAGAAAGGAGGAAGACTGATGTATGGCTCACACACACGGACAAAAAGAACTAAAACAAGTATAAAAATAAGCGGGAAAAAAGAGAAATTCAAGAAAATATGTTCCATATGAGGCTTGGAAGCTCCTTCTACTTCCTTTGTTTTCTAGTGAGGTCATGTGGTTAGCTGATCTCCCTGTTCATCATCCTTCTTTTTTGTTTCTTTCGTAATTCCAGAGTTCCACAGGTACTGTAACCTGATTGGTTGCTGCTGAGTGACTGACAGTTGGCGTTTTATTAAAACTGACCAACCGGAATAAACGGCCTTTCCTGCCTAAGGCTGTGGTGACCAATAGGAGAAGGACTCGCTCTGTTTTGTTATGTTTTTTGTTTTTTTTTTTATTTCCAAGATTGATGTAGGCGACAAATATGATGCTTTGGGGTAACAACATGTGGGTGGGGTTTTACTATGTGAACCAACCAGATACTTTGTTTGTCCTGATTCAATAGACCAGCCCTTAGTGTCTTCAATCCTAGGAAGGAAGGAAAGAAGGGAGGGAGGATTATTGGACCAGGTCTCATCTGACCAGACCTGACTGGACATCACCGGTGACTATTATTATGCGGCTGTTGCTGCGGTTACACAGTCTAAAATATAGTAGAAATCTAAAGATCCCACCGTTTATTTCTGTGAGCCTCCTAAAACTGGTTCCTTCCGGTCAGGACCGGCTTGAGTTGGTATAATCAGGTCCCAGCCTGGCTTTATCTGGTCCGGTCTGGTCAGAGCAATCCACTGATGTTTATCGCCCAACAAAAATAAAAAAAAGGTCCATTTCTGCCTGCCTTCATACTCTGACTTTCTCATTTCTTTTTGCGTAGGCGAGTTTGCTTCGAAATAAGTGATTTTTGGATGGTTGAACAGTGTCAATAAAGAACCGAAGTGAAACCCAAACTTCCAGGATTTGATTTAAGAAAGACCGACTGTGGCTCAGACCAAATAAATTCAAACTTTTTGTACAAAGACATTTAGTTGATGTCCTTGAGTAATCTGATTACTGCTGCCTTTTCTGTACTTGGGGTTAGAGAATTTGTCTACAGAAAACGGTAGAGTTCAGTGTCTGGAAAAAAGGAGCATTTGTATGTGACGCTGAATTGTGAGTAAATGTAAAATGCGTCAAACCACTCGCCCCCTTTCACAGCAGGAGAAAACGTGGGACAAATGTACGTCAGCCCAAATGTCTGTGGCCTGACGGTACAGCCCGGCAGAGCCGTGACAAACGTTTTGCTTGGGTCTGGAGCTTGTTTTCTCTAAGTGAGAGATGTGATCCAAAATTCACCGAATTACGAGTGAAACCTTTAGGAATTGTGTCGTAATCTTAAGTGCTTCTAATGATGCTTTAATTTTGCAGACATTTATCAACATAGTCACAGAGGATATTTGATACTGTCCAAGTTTTGGTGAGTCCACTGCTGCATGTGACGTCACAAATCCCGCTGCTCTGAGTCCAAGTGGGCCACTGTCGAATGACAATAAAAGAACCTCTCGGGCCCCAGGACGAAAAGGCCACAAAGAGAAATGGTGTGATGATTTAGTTTGTTGTCGTGTTGTTAAAAGTTCTGGGTACTTTTCACCCGTTGATTCCTAAAGAACCTGTTTGCTCATCGAGCCACATTTTTCAAAGGGTTTCGATTTCGTGTGGCTTACACGAGACCACGAAGTCACTGTCCCCAGTGTCAGTGTGAAATCTGCGCAGCAGTCAGAACATATTTTTGTGTTAAATTAATTTAAACTGCTTCCATATCAGCAGCAGAGGGAGCCAGAGTGTTGTCAGTGCTGCAGCAGCATTTTCTGAAGGTTTAAGTGTTTTTAAGCAACACGGTTCCTGGGAGGGAGAGATGCAGTTGCCTACCTCGCTGCCTAATTTAGGCTTCACACATGTTTTGGCACTTTGATGTCTGGTGGGAATCTCATCAGTTACACAGGTAAGTATGAACCCACTTCCTGTTCAATGGACTACTTTCAGTTCTGATTGGTTGTTTCAATCAGGTGAGAAGCTGTTGGAGAGCAAATGAGCGAATGACGTTCATTCATCTTGTCTCCTAGCAGCAGCTAAGCTGATGGCTTTGTATTACAGTGTGTGTGTGTGAGAGGAACATCTTTGATGCCGACTAATTTATTCTGCCCGCGTGGACTGATGCGTTCACAAAAAGGCTGCATGTGTGAGACCTCTGCACGGAATCTGGATCAACCACTGAATGAGACGTCTTAATAGGGGCAGAACCTCGGTTTGGGGTGAAAGTTGGGAAGGAGGGAAAATTGTCACTACTCTGTTTTCTCTGGTTGTTTTGTGTCTGTCTGTGGGTGTTGCGTGTCTTCGTGCTCATTTTGTATTCGTTTGGTTGTTTATTAGACAACACACCAGTCTTAGTGCGTCTGTGCTTTCATGTACTAATTTTGGGTCCATGTTTGGCCTTTTTGTGGCACAGTGTTTGCCAGTTATCTCAGACCTCTTTGTGGTTTGTCTGTCTTTGCAGTCGATTCCACGACTTTGCATTTTTCTATCTTTGTGTTTTCTTGCATCTTTGTGCTTGTGTTGGTCTCTGTTGTTGCTGACTGCACAGTCAGGAGTATTAACTCTTCACCTGTGCAATTATCAGTCAACAACTTAAAAACAGACAAATGACAAAATATAACCACTGTTGTACATTTGAACAAAGTACCTTCCACTTCCACAGTCGTTTTATAACAGTATAGTTACTTTAACTTGAGAAAATGCAAGAACTAGTGAGAATACAAACACACAAAGTGTGTGTAATAGAGGAACTGTGTGTCAGTGAAAGGGAAGCGGCTTGGGTGGAGGGCGACGTTATTCTTGGTGACTCCTTCCTGTTTGGGTGTGGCTTCACAACACTGCATCTCCAGTGTAGTAAACACTTTGTGTGTGTGTGAGAGTGTGGGTTTCTCGAGGCGTGTTCCCATCAACACGCTCTGACACGCTCAGCTGTTCTCTGACTCTGCAGTAACTCACACATACGCCCTCGCACTCTATTGTTTTAATGTTTAAATAATTTAGGATTTGCTTTGACCTTTGATCTCCAGTTGGTGTAAATATTAATAGCCAATAGGAAAGGGAAAACACCTATGACATCATCAGCTCTGTGGTCACCATGAAAACACAGCTAAGGGTCCTAAAGTAGTTTTAATTCAAAAGTGCCTTTATTCAAGAACTCCACTCTAGTATAATTTTGACATACTTTACCTGAGTATTTCCATGTTATCATTTCGGAGTTAAATATTGCATTTCTTACAACATTGATCTGACTCTCACTAAAGTAACGTTTTAAATGCAGGATTTTTACTTCTACACTGTGGCCATAGCTTGAGTTTGTGTGTGTGTGAGAGAGAGACAAACTTAAACTACAACTATTTAAATATTTTTATTTATCAGCCATGAAGCTGTTGACGTCACACACCAACGGATATGCAATGTTAAATATTATTTCGGCACTAGAGACTCTACTGCCTCTAATGTTTCTATCATACAGGAAGCGGGAAGCAGCTGCGAGCGACGCTTCAACGTCACACAAAATCTGTGACGAAGTTAGCGCGAAACCGGAAAGTGACTGTGGTCCCCCTTCACAATAAAATCCTAATATCTATATTATCAGAGATCGACAAGGAATTAAATAGAGCTTTACCAGCTGTAACACTAAAGCGGTGTTTGCATTTAATTTACTACTTCTCTTTCGGCCATTCTTCAATATTTTTACCTTGAGTATTTTGCTGATCATAGTTTTGTGCTTTTTTAAATTTTACTGATGATTTTACTGCAGAACTTTTTCTTATAACAGTGTATCAGTACACATTACAATGTGGTAATACAGGCAATCTACGCAAATATACATGCAACACAATATTAATAAAATATCTGAGTGGTTCTTTCACAGCTGTGTGCTATGTTGAAATTTGAATGTTAAAACATGTTCGGCCATTTAATTTCACTTTGAATGACAGTAAATTAGTTTTAATGTTTTAAAATATTGAATTGTTTGAAACCTTCATCAAATAATTAACAAAGCTCTTGAGAGTTACATATATAAAACGTGAACGTCATTAAAATATGCAATAATTATATTCATAGAAAATATGAAAAGACTATAATTCATACATGAAAGAGTCACTTGTGCACGTCCAGTTTAGCATGTTTTAACGAAATAAACAAAATCAGGCGGCTACCTTTATTTGGAAAGGACTGGCAGGAAACGCCGTCGTCCATCGCGTCGAGCTTGACGCTGAAGCGGCGGCGACAGGAGGGAGCGGCTGTGATAGAGCGACGTTCATGCAGACTGGAGGACAGAGGGAGAGAGAGCGGCAGTGGAGCGGACGGGTGGATGACTGTGAGTAGCGCTTCCTTTGCCTCTTTTCGCCCTTTTCCGCTTTGCCTCGATTTTCCTTTTCTTTCGTGCCACCATGTGGGTGTAGATTAACCCAGAGCGGGTCAGGCTCTGACGGACAAGCGGAGGCAGGCGGGCAGGCGGGCGGGGAGACAGGCCGGTGCCGAGCGGGGCTGGGTTTGCGGAAGCGACCGACCGGCGGACAGACGGACGGAACGGCAGACAGACAGGAGCCACGTTATTAATAATAATCATCGTAGCGTCGCTGTTAGACGTGGCGGGCGGGCGGCCGGACAGTCGGCTGTCATCATGGCGGCTGCGGCTCCATGGAGCTCTTTGTGTCCCAGCCCGCAGCTCGTGTCTTTTGCTCTTGGCAGCGGGGTGTGCTGCCTGAGCTGGCCGGATAGGGAGCGTTCTGAGGCGGCCACCGAGCTGCGGAACTCCCGCTGGTTTGCTGGAGGAAAAAGAGAGGAAGTAACTGAAAGCCGAGTTTATATGTGTGTGTGTATGTGTGTGTGTGCAGGCTATGGACAATGCTTGGTTTTATTCCTCTGCTGCTGTACTGTCAGCAACACACACACACACACGGAGTATTGACAGGCCCCACCTAGTTGTGCTTGACTCAGGGATCTGTCTCAGTGTGTCCATCTTTCTCATCCAACAACTTTACTTTAGTAGATTAACACGGCGCTGCCTTCAGTGCCCGCTGGGAACAAGCACAACTGCCCATTACAGGACAGAGAAACTACAGTGGGGCCTGTACGTCACTGAAACCCACAGAAAATCCGTTCAGGGGCCGAGTACATGCATGTTGGAGTGAGCAGACAAACGGCAGTGGAAGCAGCACTCACATGATCCACTTCAGTAAAAGTACTAATTCTCTCCTACACACGAAAAACATCCAGGAGTTATTTTATATTAACGTTACAAATGTGCAGTGTCTGCTGCATCACTGAATACGATGTCATGGAAACGTAGTGATGCGTTAATGTGTTCCTCGCTTTACACTGTTTGGATGATCACATATTTGAAGTTACAGCGTGAGGGACTTTATTCACTGGCACTTACATGAAACAGCTGAATATAACACACAGGAGTCTGCTGATTATACTGTGTTCATTTTATTAATGTATTCAATTTATTACCGTGATTCCCACAGCTAGAACTATAAGGTATTTGTAGTTCGAATAGAGGACAATATTTGCTTCTGAAATGTAGTGAAGTCAGAGTATGAAGTGGCAGGAAATGGAAATAGTCAGATTACACTTCAAGGCTGAAGTTAAAGAACGTAGTTACTTTTTACCACAGCAGGCAAATATACTTATTAAAGTATTACATACGCAAAATGACATGGTTGCAGTATCTTTAATGTCTTAGGTTATTACTAGTGCATTAATGTTTAAGTTATACTTCCTGTTGTAGCAGGTGGAGCTGTTACTGTTATTTATTTATTTAACTGATTGTTTCCTTTGTTAAAAGTCAGAAAAAATATATTTAATGCTTTTTATATCGGGTATAACTTTACGACCACCTGTGCAATTGAAGACAATCCAGTTCAGCCGCTATTTCATGAATTGTACGTTTACAAGGTTATAATTTGTGTTTGTTATTAAGGTCAGTGGTCCTAATGTTTCGGCCACCCTATTTAAAAATGAGATTATCCACTAACTATATTTGAATTAATTGAATGAGTGTTTGGTTTGTTAAAGCGCGAGAAGTAACCTGAAAGAAGTGAAAGGTTGTGCTGTCCCGTGGGTCACACTAAGGTCACAGAGCACACTTTATCTCTGCTGAATAAATACTCGACAACAGTTTCACGCTCTACCTTGAGCTAATTGTTCCTTCTCGAAATGCAAAGACTGTTGTGTACTTTATTATTAACACCGCTTGTTTTCTAAGACCTACATATGATTTGTGTGCAGAAATAACGCGTGGACAGTGCTGGTGATTGGAGTAGTTTAACTTTTATCCAGGCTTCACTCTGGAGTTCAGTTGTATTAACCTCTATTTTTTTGCACAGGTGACTAAGTGATGGAAGGAATTTAGTTTGTCTCTGACATCTACAGTTTCCTGCTGCAGCTTGTTGCGTTATCACTTCATTGCTCCTGTCTGGATTTAGAAATGCCCCTCCTGTAAATCGCTCTGAGTTTAAAAAAATGATTCATTGCTCGTCGAACTTTAGCTGCGCGCGTCTCGTCGAGCTGTTGCTACATGAACTGTGACAGAGGCGTTAGAAGGAGTTAAAGACCTCCAGCTCGTTTAGCAGATTCGCCTTCCCATGGCGAGGTCAGCTCGCCTCCCGCTCCTGCTGCTGCTTCGGTCGACGACTTCCTGCGAGTCCCTGAACTCGCCTGAACATGTTGCATCGAGCTGCAGAGAGACAGGCAGTGAGGCGGGTGGTGTTCAGACCCTCAGGCGCTGAAATCCATCCTCGTCTCCACCCGGTCGCTTGATGCACCTTCGGGATCAGATTTTTAGCTCAGGTATAAACGCACTAAAGTTCCCTTAGAAACGCTGGAAGGAATCTGGGTTGCAAACAGAAGCTTGTGCAGAGTGAACTTTTATACAGATAATGACCATATTTATCTGTTTTTAAGCCTTTCCTGAGCATAGTCAAAACCATGAATTGATTATTGGAGTCTGGCTGATAGCTCCACAGGTGTAGCAGTGACCCAGCATGCTGAGGACGTGAGCCTGATGTGATTATCAGGCTTAGCAGGGTCCAGAGCATTAGAAGTTACTGTTCATATGTCATGTTTCAACGGTAAAAGCATGGAAATCAACAAAACAGACATGAACTGTCCAAAAGAAGAGGCAATTTGACAAAAACAGACACAAAATTGAAAATGAAAATAAACACAAAGAGACTAGAAACTGACGCAAAACATCCAAAAGTATGTGTAAAATGAGCTAAAACAAAGGGTGGTGACCTACCATGCGTCCTATTCAATCTGTGTGTCAAAAATCAGTCAGACGTATGTTTAGATTCCGTGTCCTACTTTCTGAGAATATTATTGTCGCTGATAATCCTGAATTCAGCTGCATGATTTTCAAGTAAAATTGAACAAATATCCGCTGGTTTTGTTCTGTGATGAAGCCATAACCCCAGATGATGCAATGGAATTCTTGTTGTCTGCTTAATGTAAAGCGTGGAAACGGTGACAGGTTCCTCTTTGTGGATTTCTGTTGTGTGTTAATCAGGAGCAAAATTAACACTTTTTTCCTTTTATAAAACAGGGACAACACTTATTAACAACCATAAAATTATGTAAATGTGTCCGATTAATAGTCATCTGATACAGAAGCATAAGTGAAGTGATAAAAACATGACACGCTTGACACACCGAACAGACACACAACAGCACTACAGTTTCACACTGACACGCTTTCTGAAAACGGGCAGTTTACAGCCAGTGAATTTTTATTGATGCGCGTCTATATTTAAAGCTGTTTCAACATGGTCAAAATAGAAGAAGCAAAGCTGTTAATCTTAAAAACTAGTCTGTCATCTGCATATTTCCACACATTATCCTAATTTAGATACAAAATCACAATGATGGTGAGTATTTTTTTTTCCTGAAACCTTCAGGGACCTCTTGTATTCTGTCTCCATTGGCTCTGGACTGTTTTTCTGTCTGGGTTAGACACTTTGTGTTCGGGAATAGCGTAGATGTGGCCGTCTGGATTCAAAGAAACCGCAAAAAACCCTGAGACAAAGACGGTGTTTAAGAATTGACCTGATTCAGGGTAGATTTGCTCGAATCTTAAACATCGTAACTACACGCTGATCCTAAACTTGTCTGAATCCCCAACCTGTTCTTTGAATGTGTGACCGGACAGAGTCATTCTCACAATGATGGTTTTTAACCAAAAATTACCCACACAAGTGTACACAGACAATAAAGACTTGCCCCCTCGCACTGGGAGGTAATAATTACCCAGCTTGCATCTGGCTGGTGAAAACATAGAGGTCATGTGACTGCATGGCTGGTGGAGATGCCTTGGTAACTGTTGCCCTGGGAGCTTTATAAAGATCTTGGTTACTGTTCTGTCCAGTTATAGATCAATTTGTTGTAAACCAGTGGTTGTTCCAGCCTTGCTTTTTTTCCAACTGTCCCTGCCATACCCACTGGCTGATTACCTGGATCAGGTGTGTTTAGTCATGGAGGACAAGCAGGACCGGGAATGAGTGCTAATGTTGCAGACAAACAAAACGTGTAACAATAGAGCTTTGTGCTGCGTTTTGCTTGTACATAAAATGACCCCAAAACCTGTAAGAAGACCTCGCAAAGCGTCTTGTTGACCTCAAACTTCACAATATCAGGTACAGATTTGCTTAATCGGTCTCTCCTGACTTTAGTTTGGGGGGGTGTTTGGGCCCAAAATGTCACATTTTTTGCAGCTTTCCTAAAGACATTTGATTGAAACTCCTCTGGTTTCCATCAGCACTTGCAGTAGATTTGAGTTCAACAGCTTCTGCCGCTGTCATGTGGCTGTTGTCCCCCCACATGTGAGCCAGCGTTACATGGGGCAGAACGTCAAGGAACTGCCTTTAACACTCTTTAGCAGCAACCGTTTACCCTAAAGGTTCTCATCAGCAGCTCCGATGTGCCACGCATGAAGTGTTCATGGACAGGACAGAGAGTGGGTCAAATCTGCAAGTGTTTCAACGACTACAATCGATTTAATTTTGGTTAATTGTTGCTCTTGCCGGAGCTCGATATTGGAGGGGCTAGAAATGCTACCTCACGCCACTATTGTGTGGAGTTTGCATGTTCTCCCTTGCTTGGTTCGGGTTCCTCCGGGTCCCCCACAGTTTCCACAGTCCAATGTTAAGTGAACTGGTGACTCTAAAGTGTGTCGTTACTGTCGTTGGCGGAGGTACATAAACTCAAATCTCAAGTAAAGTGTTCATCAGGAAAGTTGCTGTAGAAATCCCGAGATCCATTCGTGTACAGGTTCAAAGAGAGAACCACTTCAGAAACATGATTTTTGACTAGTCAATGTGAAACAACATGAACATTCATTTCTTCTTAAAAGAAACTGTTCGAGGCAACGCTCCAGAGAAATGGTTTTTAATAGAAACAGTTGGTGTAGAACGAAAGCAGCAGCAGGTAAAGGTGGAGCTGACTTTTATTCGTTTATTTATCAGCATTTATTTGTTTGTCAGGTTTTAAAAAAGCCTGCAACATAAATGGAGTAAAACGTACGTCTGAACTGAAGAAAAGTACATTTACTTCAGCACAGAACTTGTGTAAATGTACTTAGTTATTTACCTTCACTGGTCCTCAAAACTCCTGTGTGTGAGTGTGTGTGTGTGTGTGTGTGCTGCACGTTGTTGCAAACGATGGCATGTGCACACACACACACACACACACACACACACACACACACACGTTGGGCACATAGCAACTGTAACCACGAAGGATTCCACAGTTGTGACATCACCCCCAGCTGTATGGTCACATGACCCCTCTGTGTTTACATTACTGTGCTGCTCTGTGATTGGCTGCTGTGACGTTAGTAACCTGGCAACCCCTCTCTCTCTCTCTCGCTCACTCTCTCTCTCTCTCTCTGTGTGTGTGTGTGTTGGTGTCTCTCACCCAGCAGACACACAGTCAGGATGCGTGAATACAAACTGGTTGTTTTAGGATCAGGAGGAGTTGGCAAGTCGGCTCTGGTAAGTTCACCGTCGTCTATCAGCTGTTTGTGTCATTCTGTGTGTTTTTCCTACATCCACTAAATCCCACAAACGCACCCGAACCAACGATAAATGTGTCCCAATATCAAATACTGTGTGTATCTGAGCCATCAGTGAGCTGCACAGGCCACTAAACTAAATGGAGATTCATCAGCCGATGAAAGTAGACCTGAGCAATTGTTATGCAGTGTCTTCTCCTGTTGGTAAAAAACCGAGCCCCCTCTGTACACCCCAACATATAACCAGGATAAACTGAAACTGTGGACTGTGAGCGTTATTTAGGGGTTTGATTAAAAACAACTAAATGCACCATCAGAAGAATTAGAGCCACTTTTATTTGTTCAGCCCAGTTCTAGCGGCTCAGAAGTATTTGGTCAGTTGGCTGCTTAGCTGCTCAGTGACCATGTGAGCCTCATTAGTTTAGTTACAGGTAAACACAGATAGAAGGTTAAAAGAGTTAGTCTCAAGCCCAGAATTCATTGCTTGAATTAGAGAACATGATGAAAAACAAGCGAGGTGAATGATGGGAGAACTGGTTGTGGGGAAGAAGGCCGGCCTGATGTGGGACACCCAGCAGAGGCTCAGACTGTTTGTGTCAGAGTTAACAGAGGACCCATGGTCTCCTGGGCCTTCAGCAGTTTCTCCTTTGCTCCTAAGAATAAACCAACAAATGAATTTGGCCACAGCCTAAGCTTTTTGCTCTCTCCCTGATGTATTTGTTTTTGATGTTCAGCCAGTGATGGCAGTGAGGAAGCATCTTCAGGTTCATATTCCCTTGCTTTACTTGAAATCAACTCTAGAACTTTTTACCTGCTTATTTTTCAATGAACTAACGAGGCAATAATACACCTTGTCACACACTGAGCAGCTGAGCAGGCACTTGTCCAAATACTTGTGAGCTCCTAAACCTGACAGCCGTGTATAAAAACTTACATTAAAGCTGACACTCAACATTAATTCCAATCTAATCTAGTGGCGGTTTTGCTTTTGAAGCTTTGCTAAATTTCCACCAGAATTCCTCTGGAAAATCGACTCAATCTGTGGGACTTTTGTCTGTTTTTGAGCCGCCTTCTTCAGTCCTCCCCTCCGACACGGACACACCAGCACTGGGTGTTAACCTCACTACAATGAAGTGCTTTACTCCAGATGATATAATGGAGATGTGTCAGTGTGTCACATTAATTCCAATCTAATGACTTCCAATGGAGCACAGAACAGAGCTCCATTAACACCACTGCCCTACTTCTCTTTGTCTCACTGCCTCTCGCTGTCTCTGCCTCTGTCTCTCTCCAGACTGTCCAGTTTGTTCAGGGAATCTTTGTGGAAAAATACGACCCAACGATAGAGGACTCGTACAGGAAGGTAAGACACAGTCATCCCGTGTGTCTCAGCTGCATGGGCTCAACCCGGGAATGATGTGAGACAGTTTCCCGTAGAATTATGGGGGAATTGTCTGAAAGCTGTTGGTAACTGCTAACTGTGCTAACACATATGAAGCAATAGATGGAGGTAAGGATGGTGCACAAGAAGCACAGAGAGGGACCAGAAAAGTGACACACAGGAAGCAGGAGAAGCAGCGATTGTTTAGGAAGGAGTCTATGGGAGACCAAGTGCGCCGTGAGCAGAACAAAAATGTTGGTGGCACGTTAAAGTGTTGACTCATTAAATACTGATTTGTAAAACACAGAATCAAAAATGAGCAGCATCAACTTTATCTAGAGGTCAGTAAAAACCTCACCAGTCCACTGCAGTTACACTGAGGAGAGAGCTGGGCAGACTCTGCTGGGACACACTTAGTCTAAGGACTGGGCAGTTCATACTTAGACACTGTTTGCACCAGCCGTCACAGATTTCTCGGACAGTCTGCAGGCAGCACACACACCTGAGGTAGGACAGAAAAATGTAAAAATAAAACGACTTTGGAAAACAAATAGAACTTCAGGTTATGTTTACTCTACGCAACCCCCGTTGTTGCTGATGTCAGTCACAAATATTAAATCTTTAAAATATTCTTAAGAAACATGAGTCTGGCTGTTAGGAGCAAGATTGTAAGATTTTAGAGCAGCAGAGTTTGTAAAACAGCTCTAAACCACAGACATTTTCCACCTCCACCTACCTGCAGAGGCTAACACATTATTGGGTGTGGCGTCACTTACACAAGGCCAGTATCTTACACTATCAGATGATAAATGTCCAATTTTATGAGAGCTAATCAAACAATATCACGATAAACTGCAAATTCACAAACTTTCTGCTGTTTGCAACAAAGATAAAAAGATAAGAGCAACTGAAATAGTGTTTGACTATGAACCACGTGTGCAGCAAAACTGTCCCAATAAATGCTGAAGGGGTTAAATAATGAGACTGCAGTATCATGAAAATTAGCATTTTCACAGGAGCATTAGTTGTTTTGAGCTTTTAAATTGGTTCTCGCTTGATTTGTTCATTGCAAACAGCTGAAGATTTGTACATTTGGCTAAAAACATATTACGTGAAAATGATACATTTAAAAATCATAAGTAACAATATTGACATTTAAAGTTTACATTTCAAAAGAATTCACACACGCATCTTCCATAGTTGTGAGGTTTTATCATTTTCACTTTAAAGTTCAAACTCTTTTGTTTGTGACTCACACTTTCCTGCATCGCGTACACCACTCATGCGACGGATGCGAATAACGTGGGGTTTAACGTGTTTGATAACACAACAAATCTTTAGCCGACGCTGTTAACACCAGCTCTCCCCCGTCAGCTGAACTATATCAGATGTAACTAAACCACTGTGGCATCATTTATAAAGAGTTTAGATTCAGTTTTAATTCAATTTAATAAATCAGCTTGTGAAGCTTTAGAGCTCAGTTAAAAGCCTTTAATAAGAACACTGTTTGGGTTGCCAGGTTGGTGTAATCCCCCTCCTGCACAAGTCTTTTCTCTATGTTTTCTTACTCATTGTGAATGTCATTAACTCTAATACCCATGTTGAATATATTCTCAAAGAAGCATTTTTTAAGTAGCCTGGTGATAATAGTCCATAGATACACTGCTAATAGTGAATTTGGGGCATTTACGGTGAACATTTACCAAAATGTGACAGATACAGGGTAAAACTTCAAACTGAGCACTGGAACTGTGCTGCTCGAACAGCATGTCTGATGCTGTTGTTTTATTTGTTTACCAAAAAGAACTGTACTTTTCTAATTTTCTCGATTTTCACACTAAGGTGATTAAAAACAGCAGAAACAGAAACAGGAGGTAATTGAGACTCTAAATCTAACCGCAGAGCGCCTGAAACAACTGAGTGTACGTGATTAGATTAAATAATCTTGCACCCATTCGAGAAATAAATCCAAAAACCGGGACTTGGGTCATGTTTTGGGGAATGAGTCTTTAGCTTTGTGATGGTTTAGTAGTTGTAAATCTGTGTTGAAATGAACAAATATACGCGTATGCGGCAGACGAAAAAACACAAAGGATCGGAGTGAAAAAGGCCCATCTGCTTATTTAGAAGGAAAATAGAAAAACACTAGAGAAGAAGAGAAACAAATTCCTCTTTTTGATGAGTTTATTTCTGAAAACCGCGGCAGTGACGTGTTGTCTCTGTTTCTTTTTTTCTTTTCAGCAAGTGGAGGTCGATGGGCAGCAGTGTATGTTGGAGATCCTGGACACCGCAGGAACAGTAAGATCCGTCCACCTGTTGCTTAGTCCCAAGATCCGTCTCCTGCTTCACACCCTGCTCCTTTCTTCTGACCCCAGGTCTCTGACTATCACACTGGTTCTGAGTTGTATGCACGGCCACCGCCTGCAGCCACAGGGACGTTAAGACACCACATTCTCTCGTTTGAGTTTCTGCTTCAGCCTCTTTGTCAGTGAGATTCCATTTTCTTTTTCACCGCATCCAGTCGGTGCCTGCTGGGCTCCGGAGTTATTCTCTGATCATGAGACCCCGCACTCTTTGTGCTTTAAGACTTCATCGATTTCAAGTCTAAGCATTAAATCTGACTTCTATTCTTAGTGGTCATGCAGTTGGGTCTTTGACTTACAATACGACTCATTAGTATGGATTGACACACTGCAACAGCTCGACTCCTCCTATTCGCACACACACAAAAGCTCATCCCAGTCTCTGTATTAAACCAAGGTACCCAGCTGCTGGTGTAAAGTTCTGTTAGTGGTGTATTCTAACCCACTTCTCTCTGCACCATGTGAGTCATTTGTATATTTTAAGGCCACTCTAAATAAATGTCCCTCACATCTTTTGTGGCGCTGGTCCTCCAATCTCAATATCTGCAGTCTGCTGTCAGTGTACGGTCAGAGATGGAAACGAAAGCTTTCCTGTTGTCTGGGAGGTGGAACTGAGAGGAAATAAATACGATGACTGAAGGTTAACCTTTCTTCCCACATTCCAACTCGAGATCTCAGATTGATCTTGAGTTGACATATGCTGTATCTCGAAAGCCACAAGTTTTGGCCCCCTCGCTTTACTCGTTCAAGTCTCCAAATTAGGAATGGGCTTCTTTACGCACAAGAGAGTGAGATAGGGTGGAAGCATCGAAAACAACACACACACGGTCACACACTGATGACACAGGGCTCGATTACCCACCGGGAGCAACTTAGTGTTCAGTATCTTGTCCACGGACACTTCACTGTGTAGTCAGCAGGAACCTGGGAGTCGGACCACTGACCCTGTGGTTTGTTGGCAGCTACAGCCATAAGGACAGAGTATTTTTATCGATGGCTTGTTTGTACTTCACTGTCTAGTTTTATTAGAGTCCAACTGTATGTGTGAGGGCCTGAGAAGAACCCCAAAGGAATTTTTGATTACAGAGCTGTCCACTTAACTTTTGTCCCTAGGTGTCTGTAGGTGTAGGTCTGACCGCCCGCCTGTCTGTCTTTCTGTCTGTCCGTCCTTCCTCAAGAGAGATGGGTTAAATATGCAGGAATAAACTTCACTGTATCATATATGTGCAAATGTACATGTGACTGAAGTGACGGATAAAGGTTGTTGTTGTTCTTCTTCTTCTATAGGAGCAGTTCACAGCGATGAGAGACCTGTACATGAAGAACGGTCAGGGCTTCGCTCTGGTTTACTCCATCACGGCACAGTCAACCTTCAATGACCTTCAGGACCTCAGGGAGCAGATCCTCAGAGTGAAGGACACCGAGGACGTATGTGTCACACGTATCACACAATTTGCTTCATTATTTTGTCAAAACATGAAGTTGTCCGCTGCACACTGATTCCATAACCCATAAAACCATTTTACAAAGTCAGTTACTGAACATGCGGTGATGGTTGTGTTTATGGTTTTGTTAATATTACACTCAATAATCACAATTCATCATGAGTGCATCTGAAATAACAGATACCCTGGAGAGGATTCAGGTTAATAAATCTAATGGAAGTTAGTAGTGAGCCTCCACTGTGACGTTTTTAGCAGCATTTTCCACCTGGACGTTTGTTTTAAAAGTTTCGTACTGACTTTAGCACAGCATCACTGTTAGTGGGATCGTTCCTAACGCAGAACAAGTTCTTAAGGGCCAGGAACCAGGGTCTCGTCGGGGGAACCAGGGTCTCCACAAACATCCTTGTTGATTTGTAGTACTTTATACTTTTCTAGTGGTGCTCTGGCTGTTACTGACTGGTCAACGACCCTGAAATACTAGTAATTACTGCACAGTCCTACTGGGCCCGAGGAGTGAGACCCTTTGGAAAGAGCTTCTAAAGTTACTGTTCATTTTATGTATAAAAAAAAAACTTAAAGTTAAAAGAGACAAGACAACATATTTTAATCTTTTCATGCAAAACAAATCAAGACAATTATGAACATGTTAAACATATCTAGAAGATGATCAATACGGACATTCAGTGACAATAAATGTACACAAAATGACAGTATGCAATTTATTTAAATCTCTGGGGGTTGGTGTTACAGGTTCCCATGATTCTGGTTGGAAACAAGTGCGACCTCGAGGTGGAGCGCGTGGTGGCTAAAGAGTCGGGCATCGGCCTCGCTCGTCAGTGGAACAGCTGCGCCTTCCTGGAAACCTCTGCCAAGAGCAAGATCAACGTGAACGAGGTGACTATGTCAGCTGCGGACTTACCCTACGTCCAGGTTGTGTCCAGGTTAACTGGACATGGGTAGGATCTGGTTCCAATGCTAAGTCTCAACAAGTCTAAGACCAGTGTGGCTCACTGGAGAGTTGGCTTATTAGTACTACTACTCTTTCGGCTTTTCCCATCAGGGGTCGCCACAGCGAATCATCCTTTTCCACTTTACTCTATCCTGAGCATCTTCCTCTCTGACACCAGCTAACCTCATGTCCTCTGTTAGGACATCCATATATCTCCTCCTCGGTCGTCCTCTCGCCCTCTTGCCTGGCAGCTCCATCTCCAACATCCTTCTACCAATTTAATCACTATCCCTCCTCTGCACATGTCCAAACCATCTCAATCTGGCCTCTCTGACTTTGTTGCTAACACAGGCAACGTGCGCTGTCCCTCTGATGAGCTCGTTCCTAATTCTGTCCAACCTTGTCACTCCTAAGGAGAACCTCAACATCTTCATCTCTGCTGCTTCCATCTCTGCCTCTTGTCTCTTTCTCACTGCTACTGTCTCTAACCCATAGAGCAGAGCTGGTCTCACCACTGTCCTGTACACCTTTCCTTTGAGTCTTGCTGACACTCTTCTGTCACACAACACTCCTGACACTTTCCTCCACCCATTCCAACCTGCCTGCACTCGCCTCTTCACCTCTTTTCCACACTCTCCATCACACTGAACTGATGACCCCAAGTACTTAAACTCCTGCACCTTCTTCACCTCAGCCCCCTGTAACCTCACACTTCTACCTGGATCCCTCTCGTTTACACACATGTATTCTGTCTTACTACGACTTACTTTCATACCTCTTCTTTCCAGAGCAAACCTCCACCTCTCCAGCTTTTCCTCCACCTGCTCTCTACTCTCACTGCAAATCACAATGTCATCTGCAAACATCATTGTCCAGGGAGATTTCTGTCTGACCTCATCTGTCAACCTGTCCATCAGCATAGCAAACAAGAAGGGACTCAAAGCCGATCCTTGGTGTAGTCCCACCTCCACCTTGAACTCCTCTGTCTGACCTACGGCACATCTCACCACCGTCATGCTTCTCTCATACATGTCCTGAACTACTCTGACGTACTTCTCTGCCACTCCCGACATCCTCATACAGTAGCACAGCTCCTCCCTCGGCACCCTGTCATACGCCTTCTCTAAATCCACAAAGACACAATGCAGCTCCTTCTGACCATCTCTGTACTTTTCCATCAACAACCTCAAAGCGAAAATGGCATCAGTGGTGCTCTTACGGGGCATGAAACCATACTGCTGCTCACAAATCTCCACCTCCTTCCTAAGCCTGGCCTCCACTACTCTTTCCCACAGCTTCATTGTGTGGCTCATCAGCTTTATCCCTCTGTAGTTGCTACAGTTCTGCGTGTCACCCTTGTTCTTAAAGATCGGCACCAGAACGCTTCTCCTCCATTCCTCAGGCATCTTCTCACTCTCTAAAATCCTGTTAAACAGACCTGTCAGAAACTTCACTGCTGTCTCTCCTAGACACTTCCACACCTCCACAGGTACGTCATCAGGGCCAACAGCCTTTCCGCTCTTCATCCTTTTCAGAGCCTTCCTCACCTCATCATTTCTAATCTCTCCTATTTCCTGCTCCACAACATCCACATCTTCCTCCCTTCTTTCCCTGTCATTTTCCTCATTCATCAGCTGTTCAAAATACTCCTTCCATCTTCTCTGCACACTCTCCTGGCTTGTTAGCACCTTTCCATCTCTGTCTTTAATCACCCTTATCTGTTGCACATCTTTCCCATCCCTATCTCTCTGTCTGGCTATCCTGTACAAGTCCTTCTGTCCTTCCTTCGTGTCTAACCTGTCATACAACTCATCGTAAGCTTTCTGTTTGGCCTTTGCCACCTCCCTCTTCACTCTGCGCTGCACTTCCTTGTACTCCTGTCTACTTTCCTCAGTCCTTTCTACATCCCACTTCCTTTTAGCTAACCTCTTCCTCTGGATGCAGTCCTGTACTTCCTCATTCCACCACCAAGTGTCTTTATCATCTTTCCTCTTACCAGATGACACACCAAGCACCTTCCTACCTGTTTCCCTGATTACCTCTGCTGTAGTTTCCCAATCATCTGGAAGCTCTTCCTGACCACCCAAAGCCTGTCTCAACTTCTGCCTGAATTCCTCACAAGTTTCTTCATTCTTTAGCTTCCACCAGTTGGTCTTCTTTTCTGACTTTCCTCTCTTCTTCTTCCTGTCCACCAGAGTCATCTTACACACCACCATGCGGTGCTGTCTGGCTACACTCTCTCCTACCACCACTTTACAGTCACTAACCTCTCTCAAATGACCTCGTCTACATAGGATGTAGTCCACCTGTGTACTCCTACCTCCACTCTTGTATGTCACTCTATGTTCCTCTCTCTTCTGGAAGTAAGTGTTAACTACAGCCATTTCCATCCTCTTAGCAAAGTCCACTACCATCTGTCCTTCTGGATTCCTGTCCTTTACACCAAACCTGCCCATTACCTCCTCATCACCTCTGTTCCCCTCACCAACATGCCCATTGAAGTCTGCTCCAACAACTACTCTCTCTCCTCTAGGGATACTCTCTACAACCTCATCAAACTCACTCCAGAATGTCTCCTTCTCTTCTAACTCACAGCCAACTTGTGGAGCATACCCACTGACTACGTTCACCATCACACCTTCGATTTCTAGCTTTAGGCTCATCACCCTGTCTGAGACTCTTTTCACCTCTAGGACATTGTTCACAAACTCCCCCTTCAGGATCACTCCTACTCCGTTTCTCTTCCTATCCACACCATGGTAGAACAGTTTGTATCCTCCTCCAATACTACGTGCTTTGCTGCCTTTCCACCTCGTCTCCTGCACACACAGTACATCTACCATCCTTCTCTCCATCATGTCTGCCACGCACCCTTCTGCCTCCTCTCCTTCTTCGACCAACAGTAGTCCAATTTCCACCGGCACCCTGTAGGTTAACAGCACCGGTGGCGGTCGTTGTTAACCCGGGCCTCGACCGATCCGGTATGAAAGTGGTATGGATGACTCGCATGATTGTACTTGGCAAAATTTTACGCCGGATGCCCTTCCTGACGCAACCCTCTCTATTTATCCGGGCTTGGGACCGGCACAGAAGTTACTGGCTTGCAACCCCTGTGGCTAGATTAGAGTTGGCTTATTAGTATTATCATTATAATTCTCATAATTATGTAAAAATATTTGTTTTCATGTGTGCAGATCTTCTATGACCTTGTGCGACAGATCAACAGGAAGAGTCCAGTTCCAGGGAAAACTCGCAAAAAGTCCACTTGTCAACTTCTCTAATGACAGGTGGGTTTTCACGTACTGATGTTCTCTCTCACACACACTCTAGAGCCGCCACTAATCATGTTTTTCATAATGGATTAATCTACCATATATTGTGTTGATTAATCAGTTACTATGTGTGGTCTTGTCTTGTCTGTTTGCAGATTTCCATTAAAGGAATTCTTAAAACAAATGGCTCCTTTTATCTAGTTTTAATTGGTGGCAGAACGTGGGAAGTGTTAAGTGCTGCAAGTGAATCATAACAAAATGGCTTCTGCATATTATTTTATGCTTGAGAACAATAAGGATATTAGAAATAAATTTTTACATATTACAAAATACCAGCTGGACAGAGCTGTGGTTCTCTACAGCAAAAACCATAGTGACCACTACCCACGTTACTGTTCCTAGGTATTTTTTTGTTTTTCATTTTTCTGCGTTGTCTGTTCACACTCCTTCATCTGTGTCTCCTGCGTTGTTCAGATTTAACAATCTTCTTTTCCTCTGTAGACGATGAGCTCCCAGACCTCACTTTCTGCTTTTGCTAATATGTTAATAATTCCGATTGTTTCAGTGACATACTCACCTGGCACCATCTTGCACGGCTACATAATTAGAGCCTTGAATGGATCATTGTTGCCCTATATTGTATGCACTGTTATTTACACACACGCTTCTGTGTCTCTTCCAGTTTTTCTGCTTACCTGACCGACAACCAACCAACCAACCAACCAATCACAGGACATCTTCCAGCTGGCCGCGCCCCTTTAACACGACCTTGTCATCATCAGCATCAGCCACCTCTGTTACCATGTCTCCCATCCCATCACAACGTTGTCCGATAGATTGTTGCCTTGGAAACATTAAAACCAAACATCAAAAGACTGCAGCGGGACGGCTGATGATGATGACGACGATTCTGCTGTTGCAGGAATGGGGGCTGCCCAAATTTTAACTACGGTTCCCTTCATACTCTCTGTTAGGCCATTTGGCGCTGGGGGTGACTTCTTGCTATTTAGTTTGAAATGTTTCTTTGCTCTGCCTCCTTTTTCCTTTTGTTTTCCTTCTCTTTTACTTATTTTCCAGCAGTACCGAGCCAGCTTCAGCGTTGGCCATGTCGGTGCCAGGGCGGTAACATGGCCGACTGCGTGGCTCAGGTCCAACCTGTGGATCCATACAGTGATTATTAATTATTATTGCCGTGGTTATTATTATGATTCTGTGTGAAAAGTATAAAAGTCATTTAATGTTTTTGTTTTGGAATTGGGGGTTGGGGTTAAGGGGAGGTCGCAGCAGGTGGTGGGGTCAGCTCCCCGTGGTTGTTAGCTTTGAGCTAACTTAAGTTAGCTGACCACTCTAACAATGACTGCAATATTCAGACGAAATGCAACTTTTTTTGGTGTTAGCTTTGTTAGCATATTCCTAAAAAAGCGAATGGGAATTTACAGCTAGGCCACCTTTTTAGCCTAGTAGCTAGTAAAATGCATTAAAAGCATTACAGTTTGTGGGGTGTTAGCATTATTATCTTCTCTTTTTCTGCCTATGAGCTAACAACTATAGGCATGAGTTAGCAGTGTTAAAAGGGAATGCTAACGTTAGGAAATCTCAAGTGTTATTTGCATATTTTGAGCTTTGGACTAACGTTGTTACCTGGTTCGGCCTGCAGAATACAGAAATATGTCAGGGAATGCTAGACGCCCTGACCCATGTATAACTTTGACTTTAGGCTAGCTCTGTGACCACAAACACCATGGAATGCATTAGCTTGTCTCGTAAGTGACTGCTAATAATGCTAACACACTGCTTGTAGCATGTTATAGTTGTTAGTATGTTCATGAAAAAAACCTGCTGTGCATCGATTGCTGCGGACTAGCTTATCAGATACCTGTTGGTTAGTGTTGGCTCCTAGTCTGAGTTGTATTAGCAGCGTTGTAAGGGGAATGCTAACAGTCCTAGGCTGTTTGTCTTGAGTTCGGGTTGTTCATATTCATATTCCTAAAGAAACAAGTGGTTTGCTTTGACCTAGTTTGTTAGCAGCCATCTTCAAGCTTCCCGTTATGTTTTTTTGGTACAAGAAGCTCCGATGCTAACAGTTTACTTAGCAAAAGTATTAGTCTCGATATGAACAATAAGTCCATGTGAGAAGTAATTAGAGTAATTAGTGCCGTTGGCAGCTCGTCACCCGCTGGCTTACACTGACTTTCTAGTAAGAGATGATAACATTGCTACGCTGCCAACAAGAAAACAACCGGCCAGCTGCGCGATTCTTGCTAGCGGCTCGGTGGGCTGACTCCAAACCTGCTGCCCAGGGCGGACACGTTGCCTTTAGACAGCAGACTCTCACTGGTCCAGTACTTTAGCTCCGTGTGTTTGAGTGTGTGTTTTTGTGTGTTTGTCTGTGTACGTGAGCTGCGTCACAACAATGAACCAGGCCGGTTTCTGTGAGGACCATTTGGGCTCGGGTGGGGGGGTTGTGTTATACTTACTGAGCGGGGCAGCCAGCCTGTATTATTAATCACATTATTAACTGATTATTCATATTATTAACACAACACATCTGAGGGGAACATACGGAGGTTTGGGGTGAAGCAGCAGCCACAGAAAAGCCTTTCCGTGAACTATGAATTGTGTTTGAAATGTGAGAGTGGTCGGCGTACACGTCCAGTACGTTGGACCAGTGACCTCTGTGAGTACTGCTGAGCACAGTGTGGTACTGCGGTCGGTGTTCTGGTTCTCCTCCAGTACGTTCAGTCATGTAGCATGTCGATGTTTGTGTCAGTACTCCGTCTAGCCTCCAGGAGGTGCTGCGACAGTTTGCATGCCGAGCAGAAGCTTTCAAGAGAAACGTGTGTTTGCAGCCGTGGTGTTGGGAACACGGTTCCTAATGTTCACTTCAAAAAAAGGAAATACATTTTTTAAAGCCACCAATAATCAACATTCAAACGTTTCGTGAGATTGCAGGTGAAAATGCTTTAGCGCAACTGCGTCCATAATTTGCACAGTTAGTTTTTTCTACTTTTACAAGTTATGAGCCTTATCATTTCTCAGTCTTTAGGTTGAAACTGTCAGAAAGTTGATAATTGTACTATGTGCCGTTACTGAGGTCAAAGTGGAGTCGTACTAATGTTTTGGCCCCCGTACCTAAAATGAATGAGGGGGCCAAAACATTAGAACATTTCTTCTTATAATACAATCCAGTATCACTTCACTAACCACTTTGACCCTAAAATAAGCACATACAGTTATCACCTTTCTGACAGTTTCAACTTTAAAACTAATAAATTATAACATTGTCAAAGTAGAATTTATGGCAGAGCTGCTGTTTGGATTGTATTAAATTGAACAGGTGTGGCCAGTGAGTATATATGATTATCAGATTTTTACACATGGATGACAAAGTCCAAATGAAGTATTTCTGTGAGCAACGCCCACTTTGCTCACTGGCTGATCAAAACATGTATATCTCGCCCGAGAACAGCCAGTCCAATCGACACCTGGCCACGGCTGCAATCAGATCTTTCTGGCATCCAGAGTCAAAGAGGCTGCAGTCGCATTCGTCATTTCATAGAACTTAAGACCTGGGCTACTTTGGTCTTGGACATTTAGTAGATCCGGAGGTCTCACCATGCTTCATTAGATCCAGGGTGTCCCACTAGCTGCCTGACCATAGACAATTTTGTTGTTGTTGTTTTGTTTGGTTTCTGAAAGGCATAAGCTCTTGGACACTTTTTTCCTCAGACATGTGTGACGGTACACTTGGCTGTTCTCATGCAAAGTGACAGATGTGGTGGTGCCAGGACTGAAAAGCGAGCGGCATGTAGACATTTAAACTTGGCCTCAACTTAAAGCAGTTTCTGCCAAAAGTGGCTGCGCTTGTACGAAAGCGATAAAAATTGACAAATGCAGCTACCCACTTCTTTTGAAGCATCCTGAAACCTTAACAACCACGATAAGTCGTGGTTATATTTTTTCATTCCTGATGGAGCTACACTTTACTGTTAGTCCCCGTAGCCTTCTCTATAAGCATTTGATGAATTGTTTATGAGGCACTTTATTGAAGTTGTAAGCTTATCTAAGCGTTTATTAATGCATTTGTAAACTGTAACTCTTCTTGTGGGCTTCCATCAGTGGAAGTCGGTGGATAGACATAAATGACAAACATTAATATCAAATAAATAATGGATAAATACTGCATTTTAATAATCGCTTGTGAACTGTACTTCTATCTGCTTACAGCTAAATTAAAATGTGGTGTAAACCATTTATCAAATACTGCTTACTAATGCTAACTCGGAGGACTCAGTGGCTGGCAGGTTTTGTGCTAAGCTAGGCTAAATGTATGTTGAGGACCTATCTCTGTTCTGGTCTGAGTGTGACGTACTCAGCAGAGTCTCTGTATTATGTCGACATTTCATTGAAGTAATGATTGCAGCTGCAGCCACGTGACTCAATTACAGCAAGAAGAAATTATTTTACATTACTGAAATAAGTCTGCTTCTTTCTTTCTGTGTGTGGCATGATGACCAGTGAAATGTAAAAGAAACCAGTTCAGCCAGTGAAGTACCAGGTTGAAATCCTATTTCCACTCTGCTGATCCATTGTGGTTCAGCTGCTGAGTTTAAAACTGCTATCGACAGGTTCTGAAGTGGTTTCTTTCAGTACAGAAACCCACAGCAGCAGCAACGGGAGGCGGGGGGGAGGTTGGGGGTGAAGCCAAATGTAAAGTTAAAACTAAAAAGCCTTAAATGAATAAAAGTGGTGCAATTTTGTAACAGCAAACTGTGTGTGGAGTCGTTCTCAATTCAACAGAAGTTCGTTCAAAATCCTGCACAAGTGAAAGTACCAGTGCAACAATTCCTGCACGAAAAGTCATTCCAAATGTTTGACTGCATAACTTTTACTTGCAACAGATCAAATTTACACTGGCATCAATTTTTCAGCTCAAGTAAATGTCAAATGAAAATGAGTTTAGTAACTCTAAAATGAAATAAAATCCAGATATTTTAATAACACTATTTTCAACACACATAATGTATTGCCTTTTATGTTATCTACTTCTATGTGTGTGCTGTAGAGTAGGATTATTGATAAAGTTTATTGAAAAAAAAACAAAACAGGGACGCCGAGTTACCAGGGCAACTGCGGCAGCTTGTTCCTGTAACTGACGCTGAGGAGAAGTGAGCGGCTGGTTGGCTTGGTGCTGGTGGAGTTAGTTAGCTAGTTATAAGCTATTAACCAGCTAGTTAAGAAGCTCCGCACTTCTTGCGATGCCCCACGGTGTTCGGTCACAGTAAGACGCCATGACCCTCCGCTTCAAGGTAAGACGCCGCAGCTGCTAGCATTAGCAACAGGTTAGCCCCAAACAAAGCTGGAGGTAACCGGCTGGCTAGCCCGTCAGTTAGCTAGTGAGGAGATAATCCAGCTAAGTTCAGGTTCGACACCGGCCCGACGTATTACTTTTACTGTTATGTCCCACTGGTCAAAGTGCTGCTCTGCGCTCCAATGTTTGCTGGTGATTATTCAGTAAAATCTGTATTATCATTTACCCAGTTCATCGTGTGAGAAACGTCTAAGAGATTATTTGTGAAATTCAGCAACAGAAGAAGGAAAGGATGCATGTTGATTTTTATGGCGCAGTTATTATGACAGGTAAATTATAAATAAAAATATGAAGGTATAAAGTTCATGACAAAATTAATATTCATATCCATCTGTATCTGAGGTTCTAATGTGACAAATTCTGAATGTCACTGTTACTGTTGAGCCTCAGGCGATGGTGTGACAAAGGTTTTTACTGTGAAAAGCAGCCGGACACTCTGGCAGACACGTGAAGTGAACTTGTTGTACGTTTGCACGTTTGTGAAAGTGTCAGAGTGAATACCAGAAGAGCTATGGGACGTCCCGGTCGAGAAGCCTCTCTCCTCAGCACTGTGCTCCCCTGGCCGGCCTGCGCTCTGACCACATGGGTAAGAACTTCAAACAGAGGTGGACTGTGCAATACAGAGCATTGATTTTAATTTTTAATGCAAGAAATTACTATAATTTTTTTTGAAAATTAATGCTCTTCTCAGTAAACATTAAAATAACCTCCTTAAAGTGTTAAACTGTTTATTCACTAATATTTTGGTTTAGAATTAAAGAGAGGGCGCCGAAAGAGGCTCAGTGCCAGTGGTCTCACTCGGTTCTGCACTTCTGTCCCCACCATGGGTGATCCACAACACTCTGTCAATGAACCGACTGCTCGTGCTCACAGGAAAATGTCCTCTGCTGGTAGGTAGACCATTTCAGCAGCAAGCTCCGGATGTATGATAGTGTTTGGTTAGATATCATAAGAATCTTCCAGAAAGACATTAGAATACGAACTCACCAGAAGTTCAAATTCAGACTTAATTTGTGCAGAATAACATTTATTAATACCATTAAAGGTGTTAAAAAACTGAAATGTTTAAAGGTCCATTTGAACCAGAGGAATGATGAGAGCAGGAAGAACTGAACCACACTGAACTAATTTTGAACATGTTGCTGCTAATGTTAAGATCCTTGCTATGTTAAAGCATTCTTTAAATCAGTTCCTCTCTCTCTATCGTTTCTTTTCAGTATCCAGGAGCTGCTCGGTTCACAGGAAGGATCTTTCCCTAGACCCCAAACCCTCAACACTGCTAGAGTCAGGGTCTCAGACAGGACCTCAAACTCCTGCTGGGCCACGGCCTGCTGCAGCCCCAGAACCTCCAGTGGTACCACAAGCTGCTGCAGACCCGGCATCTTCAGCTGGACTACAGCAGGTTACAGACCCAGCAGCTACCAGAAAATCATGTAAATATTTTGCTATTATAATGTAGGGTATTTTGCTATAAAGGTAAAATTCAAGTAAACTTCATGGTTTAAATACAGCCCATTAAGCAAAGTGACTTCAACTGGTTGTCTTTGTCTACACAGATAGTCATCTATGTTGAGATGTATGATGCATGTTCATAGAAAAACTCCTAAAGAACACTGTACCTGTAATATCAGAAGTTCCTGGTTGGTGCTACAGTTGTTTTCTGTCTCCTTAGTGAAGCCCTGCTCATCCCAGCCTGACAGCCATCCACAGCCCAGCCGCCCCCTTACAGCAGCACCTAATGGACCGCAGTCCTCAGCCAATCAGGTGAGCAGCTTAAAACCTGTAGGGACTTTATTTTTTAAAACAGTCATTAATTATTATAATACATAATATGAGGATTATGAAGATCTCCTCCCCTTGTGTTACAGATTGATCATGCTCTAAGGTGGAGATCAGGGTCAAGAGGTCAAAGGTCTGGAGACCACAAATCAGAGTACCACAGACAGTTCAGCCGTAAGAAGCGTATAACTTCCGCTTCACCCATACTGACTGCAGAGCAGGTAAGATACTACAACATCTACTGAAGACACTTACATAAATACTATGACATAGTAGCACAATAAAGCCATTCAAACTGCCTCTCATGACAGGATCACATTTACTCCACCGCTTTTACCAGTTTTAATAGATGATCTTAAACCGAAGCCGACCAGTAACAGAAAACGATAACAGTGGGTCCCACACCAGCCATTACAAACTGACCGAGCTCAGTGACTGTACTTTGTCACCGAGTGTGGCCACTAGATGGTGGCAGATTCCTGGTTTTGGTTTTGTTTGGGGCCCCAAAAGTAACGCAGGAAAAGAAAGACATGTAACAAGTACAATTCAGTGTAGTCCAGTCTCAATGTAAAGCGCACTACGAAAATCACAACATAGACGACAGCAACACAGTAATAAATAGAATGGTGAAGGATTGAACACAACAGGAATGTGCGTGTGTGGGGGGGGCTGTGGGTACATTCACATGATAAAAATGCAAGTTTTCAAAAAGCACATAGATGAGATTTCGCGTGCATCAGACCTGTGTGCAAGATGGCTGTGTCCTTGACGAAGATGGCTACGGCCTGGGGAAAGAAGCTGTGGAGGCGTCGGGTGGTCTTTAGGAGGAGAGTATTAAGGAGAGGAGCTGGGAGAGGTGAGAGAGGCCAGACATGATGATATTTGCAGCAGTGTGGAGATGTGCCTAGTAGGCGTAGGTGTGTGGGCTGCCCAGGTGCTACAGTACATGGGGGGGGCAGGTTGATGGCACCATCTACCGCATGGCTTCTTTTTTAGCTTCAGAGAGCATCGAAACCGAAGGTAACAATTCCTGTGGTCAGGGACTGGTTAAAGACAAGGGAACCCAACATTTTGCACCAACATAATTTTCATAATTCATTAAGAAAATTATTAATTACTGAAAAACCAGGATTTCAGAAACCAGGTTTCCCATTGACATGACGGTAAAGAAATGGCTCCTGACTGAGGATGCCTTTGGTGTTCTTGGAGCTTCTGTGCACGTTGGTTTTGTAGTTGTGTTTGGTCACTTTCACAGATGCTCCGGTCTGCGTTCCAACAGCCCTTCACGTCCTCTATAAGCTCAGCAGATCACGAACTTTTCTTACAGTGGCCTTGACAGACCTGACAGACAACATTTATTTCCACATGTTCCTCATATATGATTTTGTTTATTTAATTATTAATATAAACTGTGAATAGGTGATTGAGTTGTGAACCTGGGACACACACACAGGTGCTGTACTCCAGCAGCAGGGCTGTCCCTCCTTTCAAGAAAAACCTTCTCCCTTTGGAAACTGAGTATCAGCGGAGCTTTCAGGGTCTGGTCCCACCCACCGGACCCCGCCTTCTGAAGCACGTCGAACATCAGCGAGTTCCACTGTTCCACAAATATATGGTAAACTCTATTTCCACACACGCTGTCTAAAAATTACAGCTGCCCCTTCACCATATCCTGGATAATGTAGGTTTGATGACCTACGTTTGTTTTCCTGTCGTGCCAGCTAAGGACATTTTCAATTTGTACTTGACCCAAATACAAAGCCACATTTCCGCTGAACAAGCCTGTCATTCGGTAATTTTCAACTCCGCAGACGGCCCCTATGTTAGCTCTTCAACAATTAGTCAATTAGTCTGCTGTTAGAAAATGAATTGCAACTTATTGCGATCATTGTCCCTTTTGAAGAAGAAACAGTTTCTTACACTTCTTAAATGTAAAGTTCCAGGTCATATATGATATTAAATAAAATATTTGAATTTTTTTTTAGGACAGTTGGTTTGACTTGCTCTTTGTGAAAAAGTGTGTTATTTTCCTGTTTTAAAGACACTTGTGCTCTGTTGCAGCAGTTTTGTCAATTGTGGTAATTGACAAATTGAAGTGTTTCTTGAGTCACCACCTTTATTTTTATTATTTTTTACGATGGCAACTTAGTGTCTTTTCGTCTGTTTGACAATTCTCCTAAAATAAGGATACACTTACTTTTAATTTGATGAACTTTGAAAAAAGTAATTATACCATGTGTAAAGATTTGTGCATCCTGCTCAATTGGTATTTTGTAATCTGCCCTTTGGCACATATCGGAGTCTGTAAATGCTTTTTATCTCTCACTTTGCACCATGTCCTTTCTTATCTCTTATATATAACACTCAGACAGTAGCTCTGTTTGGCACCACAGCAGATTTGAAATCAAGCAGTCAGACGTGAAATCCAAGTTAACATGAATTTCACTTAATAAAGGCGTATTTGACTGCAGTCATATGTGACAGGCTGTTTGCATATACGCAAACAGAAATGTGCAAGGTAAAGGAGGTAATTAGTGGACTAGCTTCCAGCTGTTGTAGGCAAGTGCTTTTTCCAGGCGACATCTCTCTATTTCAGGAGCCAAGATGGTGGATTCATAATGTGAGGCGCTGTAGAACTCACAGCTGATACAGCAGAACCAGAGATGTAATGACATTGGTTGGTGCCTACATTTCCCAAAATGCAACTTGACTGCCTACACGTCAGGTAGAACATGTGATACGTTTAGCAGCTAACTTAGCCTGAATCCTCCAGCCTGCAGCAGAGATGAGGACTGTCACTGCAGCCCACCTTCACACAGCTCCATCAGGACACACTCAGGCATTGATGTTTTTTTCTTTTTACACATTCAGACACACCCTCCTTCACCTGGAGCTCTCCTTTCACCATAAAAACCAAATGTTCTGACTGATTCTATCCTCAGAACAACCGGAGGAAGAGGCTGGATTCGGAGAAACAGCCTCGTCCTGCACAGAACGTCCTGCAGAGAGACGGTGCTGGGTCACCCCGTCCGCCTGCTCAGGTTCTGAGGAGACACAGGTGTGCTATGTGTATGAATGTGTGTTTTATGTAACGCACATCCATTATGTTTATAACACTGTCTGTCTGTCTGACAGGATGTTGACAGAGTATGAGTCCAGCTTTCGTTCTCCCCTCTACAGGATCCCAGAAGAAGGTGGAGCGAGTGATGGTGACACCCCTCAGGTCAGGATTCGTGTAAGGGTTCAAGTGGGGTCAAGGGATGATGGGCAGGGCCACTACATGTTTTTGATTACTGACCTCACAGAGAGCTCAAGTCAAACCAGAATTTTTAGGCAAAGTGTGTTTTATCTTCGACTTTTAAAGGACACGTTAAAACTGCTCTATTGCCGCAGTTTGTCTGTTGCATTTAGGACTTCTTCAATAGACAAGACTGTCTCACAATTCAGCTTGTTTATAAATTTAGATTATTGTAGTGAAATTCAGTCTGATATTGTTGTTTATTCAATACCTGCCTGTTGAATAAACAATGTTTAAATATTGCAGGATAATAGATTAAATAACAGTTAATCTCATAACAATTATATAACCGCTAATGAAAATAATAAACTCAAACAAAACAAGAAAGCCGTCCCGCACCGACCAGTTACCCCCCCCCTTGTATCGCAGTCAATTCCACTTCTTGTTTACTCTGACAGACACAAGAAACTCCACTGCTTTTTCTTTGACATTTTCTTTTCTTTTAAGAAAACAAGTTGCCCAATCAAGACAGTTGACAAGAGGATAATGAAGTAGAAAGAAATATAGACAAACTATTTGAAATTTGAAATTCTTCCAAAATAAGATATTATAGAAACCAGAAGAGTTCTTCTTCTCCCGGTTAAGACTCACGCTGACACCTTCGTCCGTCCTTTTGTTTAGGGAATGTGAAGCTGTTTTCTCTGTGAAAGACACCTCTGTGAACTAACTCTCTTCGTACCTTGTCAGTTAGAGGAGGTGGCCAGTCAGCAGCGTCTGCTGGCGCATCCTTTATTCCTGACGCTGCATCGCCGCGTTCTGAGGTGGAGGCGACAGGAGCAGTACTTGATGTTGCTTTGCAGATATCTGTAGATGGCCCAAGGTTTGCAGGGGTGGAATTCAAATACCTCAACGGTGCATCTGAGAAGAGAGGAGGATGTGACACCATTGGGTGTAAAACGAAATGAAATGAAATAATAAAAATGAAAAACGTATGAGATGCCTGATGCTCACTATACTGAACGTGGGTAATATACAGTGTAAATTAGTTAAGGTTGAATTAAATTGTCAGTGAATTGCTGATTGTCAGAATGCAAAGAAGCAGTAAAGTGCAGTGTATTACCACCTATGTGAACGTTAAGTTATGGATTATTACTAGTAATGACGTGCACTTAATCACTGGTGCAGAGTTTAACACAACAAGCAACTAGATTATAGACGGGGCTGGAAAAGAAACAGCAATTTGATTGACACTTAAAAGCAGAACAAACGGTGTAGACAAATGTAGAACACCTGCTGAATAGATCCAGACTTTCCCAGAGGAATGTGAGGTGGTGGTTGAGGTTAAAATGTGCTAGTTAAGGGTCAGGAAAAGAGGTCACTATCATTCTGATAACTTTATCTCTAGTGCACCTCGCTTTTTGTCGCGTTCTCCCTCTCGTCTTTTCTTCCTTCCCTGGGAACCAGAGAGTTTCCGTCGTTTTCACATTGTTACTGATGCAACTTTCGGGGGTCACACGACTGTAGAAAACTCTTTTTCTTCCCCAGTTTGTGTCCCCCCCCGGATGAACGTCTCCCTTAGCATTTGCCTATGCTGCCTATGCCATGGGCTGGCTTGGGGAGAAAGACCCATCATCAGCTACTTTTCATCTAGTCCTGTAGAAGATTTTCTTGTTTTACAAAGTGATCATCATTTAAAATAATGATTTTTAAAAAAACTTTTGGCAAGGTGCAAATAAATGTCCAACAACATATTTAGATTTTTCACAAAGACCAATGAAGTTGATGATGATGTTAAAAAGAATATGCTGAGCTTCTTCAAGCATGTCCCATTGTCCGAGGACAGTAAAATAGGGTCAGCAATACAGCATCTTCCTTAAGAAATATTAAATTGTAATTCATTTAGTGTGTTTATCTATCCTGGAAAATATGTTTTTGTGGGTAGGCTGCTCCGATTTAAACCAAATCTAAGGCAGGTCTGTTACTTTTGAAGGTCCGTCGAGACAAAAAACAGTGTCCGACATTCAAGAAAAGCAATGAATCGTTAGAGGTTTGACATTGCAAAAAACAAGAAAAGGCCCAGTAGACAGCAGCAGGAACCCAAAAAAGTCTGTCTTCATCTGTTTTCAATTAGAAACAAAGTAATTAGACAATATTTATAATGTCAATTTTTCTGCCCAGTTTGGGACAGTTGAGGTTTCTGACAGTTTGTGGCATGTCATTTTAAGCCCAGCGTCACACGGGCTGCTGGAATAGGAGTTATCCTCTCCCGTTTCAGGGGTCCTCTGGAAAAACACTGAAGCCCAAGTTGCTTCTGCTGCTGCTGCTGACTTTTCATGGTGTACGTGAACACTACAAAACATCAACCATTAACTTAGTCCACCTGCAGATTCACACTCCAAACTCGGTTGATCTTATCGCTCTGGTGTTGAGACAAACTCCTGTGCTTGTGGGGGGGGTTACACAGTGCCTGCCTGCTAGCTAAACTCTTTGTTTGTTTGTGTTACCGATGGAAACCTAAAGTGCTGAGTGTTAGCAGTGAAACCACAGAGCTTCATTTCGGGGAAACGACACACTGTTTGTCAGTCGCACACACACACACACACACACACACACACACACACACACAGGTCTGTTCCCATGAGCCTCGTGGAAAGTGTTGTTGAGGAGGGGGGACAACACAACCACGTGTGCAACATGAAACAATTCTGGGATTTTCTGCGTGAAATGTCCAGATTTTAGTTGACATCAGTTCACCTCAAAACATCAAACGGTTTTAAAGGTGCACCGTACCTTCCCTGAAGCCGTGCAGCCAAAGCTGTTTCTGCAGTGGGAGTGAGTCTGTGTGCCCCTCAGATACCACAGCTGTGGTTTTTAGTGTGGGCTCTGTTGCTGAGTTCCAATAATAACTTCATCAAGCAGCCCATCGCTCTTTATGTTTTCCACTCTGACCAAACATGAAACGTCCACGCTCTTCCTTTCGAACCATCTAACCACACACACACTAATCCCAGCCGATACACAAATCACTAAGGCTTCTAAGAAGCTTGAGTTAGCCCACTGCTTAAGAAGCTGACTGTCGACCTGTGGAAAATCACAGACCTGTCTCTGCCCTTCCATTTGCGGCCAAGACCCTTGAATGAGCAGTCGTCAAATCTCAGGTTTACTTTCTCTGGACGACCTCCTTGAAGTCTAGTCTCCCTCAGCAGTGGTCTGTCTACAGAAACTGCACTCCTGATGCTTGTAGAATCTTGATGGCAGTAAAGGCCGTGGCTCAATCCTCGCTCTTAATCCTGCTTTTGCAGCCTTGGACACTGGGAATCGCCAGGTCCTTCTAATCTACATTCTCAGGCTTTGGCCGCTCTGGTGCAGCTCTGGCTTGGCTAAGCTCTCTGTGGGGTGATTGTGCAGTTGATAGCGTGGTCATCCACTAATTACAGTTGTTGGTTCAATTCCCGGCTCCTCTGGTCACATGTCAAAGTGTCCTTGAGCAAGACACTGAACCCCACTTAGTTGCTCCCGGTGAGCGTCGGCCAGCTGCACAGCATCGGTGTATGAATGTGTGTGTTTGTGTGAGTGGGTAGATAAGAAGCAGTGTAAAGCGCTTTGAGTACCAACAGGTAGAAAAGTGCTAAATAAGCGCAGAGCATGTACAAACCTTTAAAGATTCTTGGCAGGAGCAAGGCTCTAGCTCTTGCTGCCTCTCCACCAGTGTGCTGCAAGGCTCAATTCCAATATCGAATGAAATGGAACATCTCAAACATTTCTTTTCATAACACTGAGAAGAAATGTTTGAGATTTCTTGTTCTTAGAGAGTTTCCTTGCGTTGTACCTCACTTTTAGAGGGCTTTGGATAAAAGTATCTGCCAGCTTCCAGCTTTGAATCAGTAGTTGTTCTCCTTGTCTTAACATGGAAATGCATCGCCCCACATCCCTGTTCCAGCTAAAGCAGCCAGACACTGACAGCTGACAAACAGACACATGCACAGAATGAGAAATGGTTCTCACCATGTACAGTTTCTTAAAATCAGGTTTGTGCTGTCCTGACTTAGGAGGGGCCAAAGGATTCAGCAGAACGAAACTTTCAAATCCAAACGGATAAAAACAGCAAAAGCTGACCAGGGTGCTATTACTTTTTATTATAAGTTATGGTGCATATCTACAAAAAAGTTCCATCTTGTAGCTTTATGGTATGATCACCGGGGTATGTTTCTGCAGAATCACCTCGATGCCTTGCATTAACAAGGGGCAGGCCAGCTATGTCGCAGTTGGTAAACCAGTTACAGGATGAGTGTCTTAAACACTAGTTCTTCCTGGCCATGTGTCCATGGGCAAGACCCAAGTTTCTGAGTTGAGCCCTAAATTGGCCTGGATGTGTAAGTCACTGTGGATAACACGGCCATTTGATTATGCCTGCATTGTGATCGGATGGAGCGGCAGGGTCCAGCATTAGGGGAGGGATTCATTCGCTTCTTCACACGACCACTTTTTTCTGGTTCGGTTAAAACAGCAGAAAGAAGTTGGATGTGTGACTTTAAAAATGTGGCCGCACTGCGCTGACATTTACACCTGAGACCCCCTCCCAGCAGGTTCCACATGCACAAAAATCCACATCCAAGGGCATTTTTCTTTCTTTCCCAAGATGCAGATCTCCTCTTAACGCAAAGTGCACAGGTGATATGGAAGAGAGTTTGACGGCCCGTTATCTTTTTTTTTTTGGCCAGAGCTGTAGATTTTACGTGTTTCCATTTGTTTCTGAATGGCCACTGGCAAAATGTTGTTTGCAGGTAACACACCACACACGTGGCCTTGTTTGCTGCAGCTTTATCAGATTGCACAACCAGCTGACGACATGCTGCGTTTTCGTGACCTCTTTAAACGAAGCAAAGAGTGCTGCTAATGAAATAACTGCATTTGCTGGGCATGCATCCGCACCCAATCCTGCAGCGTTGTTGATCATAACTATGAGCCCCTCTAAATGAACACACAGATTAGTGAACACGATTAAACCATTAACTTTCCATCCTGTGGTGAGTGTACTCTTTGAAGAGTTTTATCATGCGGAGGGAAGTCACCAGCTGACGTTGAGAGCATGACTGTTCATGGGAAACAAAACCATGAAAGCCTGAGGTTAACGGGGTCGGGGCTATCCGGGGTTTGGGCTGGGGTCAGTGTCAGGTTACCGTCAGGTTTACCAGAATCCACGCCACATCCACGGGATTCAGCGGCCTTTTTCTCATCTCTCCTGAGACCTGAAGTTGAAAGATATCTATCTATCAATTTTTATCACCCATCGGTGTTAATGAGACACCAAGCCCTGGGCAATGACATGTAAACGGCACCTCCATAGCTTTTATTTTACGTACTTGTGTTTAAGTTTTTTTGTGTGTGATTCTTTGCACCAGTTTGTGCATCTGGATCCGTTTGTGGTTTGGCTCGTTTTTCTACACTAACTGTGTTGTTTAAGTTCTTCTTGTCTGTTGGTCTGTGTGGTTAGTTTCTTCCTATTTGTCCTCATTTTCCTTTTTCACAGTGATAATTGTATCTTTCTTTTTTATTGTTTGATTGGCTTTGACTAAAATGATCACTCACTTCATTAAAACGCTGTGGTCCAGGGTTGCCCAGGCCCCATGGATTCCGGGGGCCGTCATGTCAGCCATCCACATCCTTTGCTTCTTAAAAAACGTTGTATGTTTGAAGAGGTTTAAAATTCGAGTGAATTTTGACAGGTTTCACATTTCCCTTTATAACCACCTGGTCAAAGATCATCGCACAGAGACCATAGTTTGATTAGAATAATTGAAGTAAAGTAATTCGGTACTTTATCCAAAAGTTTATCCAAATTTGAACAGTGCCAACAAGAAGATCCTTACCTGATCTATGTGAAAAGAACGCATCCTAACGTTTGCTTCCGACCAGGTGAAGGAGCTGAGGGAGAAGGCCTTGTCATATCGCCGTCATGCCTGGGGAACTAACTTCTCCAGAGATCACCTAGGCCAGCTGCATTCTGAGCACAACGCTCTGTGGGAGCTGACGGACACGTCTGACTCTGCTGACCACCATGCGCCGTGTCCGACCATTGACTTCTGTCAGGATTCGGACAGTCGCGGCACTTCCTGTGTGGAAGCTCTGGACCTGGCCAGGTGGGTGACATGACCGGTAAAAAGAATTTCACTAAAACCTTCCTGCACCAATGTCTGAGCTTCTTGTCTTTGATTTTGATTTGCAGCTGCTCCAGTAACTCCAGCGAGAAATCTTCTTTTGTGGGCTCAGGAGAACTACAACATGCAAAGAAAAACCCACAGAACACGACACAAATGAAAGCACAACCCCCCCCAGAAAGACCAGAAAGGCATAAGGTGTGGGGAGAAGAAGTGGAGGAGGACACCGAAGACGAAGAAAATACAGATCCAGAGTATGTCTTTCTTTTCAGATTCTCCTAAATGTTGTCCACACTACAGGTTCCCCAGACAGGCAGTTCACCTGGGTGGGTCGGCCGCTTAAGTGTTTTTGGCTCTGAGAGAGCGAACAGCCACAATGAATTAAGTAGGATGATTTGCTCTCGATGAGCCAGTCGTATAGATGACTTATTTTCTGCTTACAATGTCCAATAGCAGCTCAGATCATCTGTTCGTATCGTGTTAAGTGCAGAGTCGGCTGTCTGCAGACTGGCGGACAGCACTGAGTGGGCCAAAGATGGTACATATGTGGTGAGACGTTGTCACTCAGACAACCAGACTGCAGTCAGTGTCTGTATTCCCAAAAACCTGAAACTGAAACTGAGTGAGACCTCTGCTCGACTAAAACCACTTGTTACTGTTCGTATCATGACAGTAAACTGGAAAATTAAACTGTAGATCGAAAGCAAGACCTTCAGTAGCTGTTGGACAGCAGGTTTTTAATATGGAAATACAACCAAAAAACATACAATAAATATCTGTACTATGTACGCCGTGTCTTTGGCACAAACAGTTAGTCGGCCTCCAGGGCAAGTGTAATCTAATTCTGTGGGGAAATCTGCTACGTAACTTTAAGGGTTATAGTAAGTGGATTTTAATGCAGAATGTTTTTTTTCATTCATTCACATAAACAAAATAAAGTTGTAATGTAACGTTTTCAGTATTTGGATTCTGACAAATGCAGTGTGTCAGTAGTAACAACTGTTTATTCACAGCAATATCAGATCGGACTGATTACACTATTATGCTTTAAAAATAACACTTGTGTAACATGAACTTCCTAAAGCCAATCGAGCGGCTTCGTTTGGCAGCGTCAGTTCAAACCGCAGGAGTGGCCACACCTGAGCTGAGATCAGGCATTATTGTAAAGCTGACGGAAATTAAAACCAATAATCAGCATTAAACGCGCGGGGCTGCCTGCCTAAGAAAACCCTATCCTGTGGCCCAGATATACAGCAGGTGCAGCAGGAGAAGTGTCTCCACACGCCGACAAACGTCTGCTGCTTCAGCAACCGTTATTCAAACAGGGTAAAACTGCAAAGTCTCCAAAGCTCAAAATCTGTGTGTGCGATAGGAGCCTTGTTGTTTACTTTCTATTCTAATCTCATCTTTGGAAAGGCGCCTTTCTAGCAGTAAAAGGAGGTGAAAAAAGATTGTCAGCGAAAAAGTGTGTTAAGGTTAAAGTTTCTCCTCCCCCTGATGTGATCATATTTCTGGTGCAAGCACAGAAACATGGGGAAAGAAACTGTATCTTTTTGCCAAATTCAGATCAAAGGATTCTGCAGCCGCTCTGGTTCTCAGGAACTGATACTGTGTGTGTGTGTGTGTGTGTGTGTGTGTGTGTGTGTGTGTGTGTGTAGGGAGCAGGGAAGGTTACCGACTCCCAGGCTGAAGGTGATGCCAGTACAGAGAACCCATCATGACCTCACCACGCCTGCCACTGGTACGCGCACACACACACGCACATGCACGCAAGCGTGCGCACACACTCTTAGACCTTTGACCACTGTCTGTCCTCCAGGAGGCGCCATATTGGTGGGAAGAATGAGGAGCAGTGGTGAAACTTCTCCCTGCAAACAACAGGTAACATCCCAGTGCTTTGAACACTTTGGCCACTGCAGCTTCTCTCTGTGAGTAGTTGAGTCTGGTCTCGGGGTCTTTCTATACGTCTGTGTCCTGTATCAACTGACAGTGGAACATCACCTGTTGGAGCTGGAACATTTTATGTCAGTGATTGTCGTCAACTTCACCTCCTGACACATTAATTAGAGACTGTGATCACACCACACCGACACAGGGACTGTTGTCTCTAATACAACCACCGTTCCTGATTTCCGACACTGACGTGAAGGACGTCCTTATATTCTTCTTTTTACCTTGTTTGACAGTGGTGGTATGTCAGTGGAGTCCATAGCGCTGCCGCCTCACAGCTAGAAGTCGCTACTTCCAATTCCACACGCTGGCTGCAGCCTTTCTGTGTGGACGTGTCTGGCTTTCCCCTCGTTTCCTCCCACAGTCCAAATTGCCTGTTGTATGTCTGTCTGTGTTGGCCCTGAGACAGGCTGGAGACGTGTCCAGGGTGGACCCTGCCTCCGTGAACACGATAGTGAATGGATGAATCTTTCATGCAAAAGAAGCAGAGTGGGAGCCTCATACTGTCATTTTAGGGGCTCTGAATTTTATTTATTTTTTTAGTATTTTGTGTCTGAAAGGTTTGTGATACATGTTTTGTAGATTGTGCAATCAAACAGAAATGTCATAACAAAAGGGAAATGTGTTTGTATCAGGGTCATTCGGTCATCCTGAAAAATGTTTTGGATATTTCCATATTTGCCTTTTGTTGGGGAAGAAGAGAAGGTCACATAAATAGGAACTTTGTTGAAAGAGTGGGGAAGCCAAAGGCTGAATATATTAACGCAGTACATTTTGGAACAAACCTGAAAGTTCCTGGTTCAACTTCGTTTTACTAATGTGTGATTGCTTCGTGTTCAGGGGGGTGGCTCACCTGTCTCCTTGGCAGTGGGTGTGGACTCCAGGGCTGGTTCGTCGATCAAACACCGAGAGGCGTGGTCAGATGATAACAACCTGAAGCCACGTGGCCCCTCCCCTGACCAAAAGCCAGACCCTAAACCAATCAGGACAAAGGCTTCATACCCAGTAGTCCCACCTTCTGCAATGTCACCCCCCCTGCACTGTATCCAAGGCACACTGAGACACCCCGACTTCCAGCACAACGGTGAGTGTCATGGTAGGACTGAGAATGAAATGCATCGTTATTATCACTTATTGGACAGTCAGAGAGAACTTTGCAATCAAGACAAACTGGAAGGAACACACCCACATCACACAGAGGGAAAACTCTGTCGCACAAATTAGGCCTCATGATTGTTTCACCTAAATCTGTGCGTGTTTGAGAGGGTCGGTCAGGTTCCCATTTGACCAGAAACACGGTGGATACACCAGAGAGAACACAGTCACAGAGAAATGTTGTGTGTTGCAGAAATATAAAAATTCACAAAATATTTATGATCTAGCTGGATTCCCCAGTCAGTGGACTATACAGTACAACCACATCGTCTGTCCTCAGACCCTTTGAAAAACGCCTTTAACGGGGGCGAGGGAATCCAGACTGTAGCTTGCTGGAAATCCTCAGCACCGTTTACACTGAAGTTGGATACAAGCTCTGACGCCAACACAAAAGATCCGTTCTGACCAAAGTGGAGCAGACGTAACTGTGAACAGTAAACCTGCTCCAAGTGACGGATGGACTAAATGCACCTAATGCCCCAGCGACAAACATCACCGGCGCCCTGGTGTTTTCAAACCTTTCCCCATCAACCGGCAGGTACTAACTAGTGAAAAAGTGAAAAGTCTTCACAGTCTCTGCTGCAGCTTCGTATCTTGTTTGCTCCCCTCCCTGAACTTGACTCGGAATCGGCTTTGAATGTGAACTCTGGCCACAGCTTCTGTCTGATGCTTGGCACCATTTAAGCTGAACTGGCTGCACAGAAACACTTGAAACTGCTGCAGCCGTTAATATCTGCAGGGACTGTCCCTCTCGGCTCTTCACTTCCTTCTCGTTTTCTTTTCGCCCAGTTTTCTCATCAGCTCAGATTTCATATTTAACCTGGAATGCGTTATCTGTTGTGTGATTTGGATAATTCTGTCTCGTTGTCTGGGTGCGTTCTGGGATTGTACATGCGGCTTTGTGCATTTAAACCCAATTGTTGTTAATTGTTTTTTTAACTGATGGCCAATGATCCCACAGAGTTTGGCACAAAGGGCTGAGCCTCGTCTCGGCTCTTTCCAACCCAAGCATTGTTTGTGTCTTACATCACACGTTGACTTAAAATAAGTTTTGTGCTGGTGTCAGATGCACAAAGGTTCAAGCAAATTAAATCAGATTTAAGTGATTCTGTGCTGGAGCCTCAGTCTGGCTGGTACATTGCAGACACACTGCTAGTCCCCCACACGATTCCATGTGTGCACATATACACGGACCTGATGAAACACCTGTGTCTCCTCAGGTGAGTTGGGCCTAAGGTTCAGGCAGCCGCAGTGTTCAGGAGGAGGCTGCGGCTCTGATGAAGGTAAATCGACACTTACAAACTTCTGCACACACTTAAAATCTTGTTCATTTTACGACATTAAAATTCTAATTGAATCTTTCCTCCCGTTGCCTAGACGACAGGCTCTCGGTGATGTCGTGGCGATCAGCCGCTTCCTGCTCCATGGCGTCTGCCGTCCTGGAGCGTGCTCAAAAGAGAAGAGAGAACTTCTGGGGGAAGTGATGACCTCTGACCTCCTCAGAGGGTTACTGTTGTCGCCATGGAAACCACCCCGCGTGTAGAGTTTAGTCAGTCGAACTTTGCTGTAATTAGTCCAAATAATGTGATTCTCCAGACTCGAGGGTGCTGTATTTTTTTATAGATTGTGTTTCAATCCATCATTGATGTTTTTACAGGTGTAACAGTGATTAAGTGACGTGAACAAGTTTTTAGTTATAGATGAAAACAAGAAATGAATGTGCAGTTACGAACAAACTAGAAAAATGTTTGCGGAAAATGCTGTCGGATATTTCTATATTTTTATATTTCAGCGTGCTTCTCTTAGCATTTAAGGCTCCTTAGCTTGTTCAGCGGCCTCGTGTCTTGTGTTGCTTGTCTCACACGTTGGGTGTAACATCTGGCCAAGGCACAAACACTTTGTGGCTTAGTCTTAGGCGGGTATATAGTTATTTTAAACTTTTCTGTGTGTCTGAGGCTTTAGAAACTCTGCAGATTGTTAAAATAGAATAATGTCCATGTAATAATATGGATGAAGCATGTGTCACTGTATAAAGTTGGACTAATTTGTACTTTGACCTAAGTGGTAATTGTCGGTGTGGAGCATTTTTATCACACGTACTTGCACTCTTACTTGTGTGTTGAACTACTTCCACTGGAAATGAATGTAAAAACCTGGTATGTAAAAACCTGGATGCACAGACGACCTGGCAATTACTCAAACTGTACGAGGACTGAGTGAAAACAAAACACGCTGCGTCACCCAGGAATGAACTGTGGATGAACCAGCTGACTGTGAATTCCCCTCGTGTTCATCCACAGGCCTGAACAAACAATGTAAAGCCGAGGGAGTGTGTAGGTGTGTTTTCATCGTCTTGTGTGAAAGTCCAGCTCTACAATTTCATCACGGGAAAGATGACGGCACAAAAACTAAAACTAGTCAACAATAATTGTGTCTAATTATTTTTAAATGAGATTCCTCGTCTTTTATTTTCAATTGATGTGACATTAAACCGTTTTTAATCCACAGGTTTTATTGCGTGATGCCTCTGAGGGGACCTTATTGTACCAAAATAGAAAAATGACTCCCAGAAAAAAAAACACACACCGGGAAAAGCTCCCTGCCTCTAAACTTACAGTTACACGGAAATGTAACTGTATGAGGGAGCGTGGAAATAAAGTGATCGGGTGTCAGGTTTTACCTGATTTACCAAGCACAATGTCTTTATTAAACGCTAAATTCATGTGCAGGTTATGAGATACCGGAGCCCCCGCCCCCCCGACCCTGGGATCCTGGAGCCTGAAGAGTATCAGTATTCAGTATCTACGATCATTTTAAATGATAAATTGTGGGGGTTATAACATTGTGATCATGTGATGCGTCTCTACGGTAGATTTCATTCTGCATCATCTTGATTGTTAAAAAAAACATTAACGGGCATTTCTTTGTCCATTTTTATTAGGGTTTGGTCTCTGCAAGCATTTTTGATTATTTCTCAGGAGTTTTTGGTCATTTTGTGTCTATAATTCGTGTAATTTTTCAATTGCATGTTTGGTCGTGTCACCCTTTGCTAATTTATCCACATCTGCATTTATGTATGAATCCAACTTTAAATACACTTCAGTCTTCATCCAAGTTACAATCATTTTTAAACAACACACAAATCTTTGTGTCGTTCTTTCTTTCTTAAACACATTATTCGGCGATCCAGTTCTCAAACTGCAGAAAGTCAGTGAGGTGAAGAATACAGGACAGCCGTGACTCCTTTTTCTGATGAATTGGTGTTTAATTCACTTCACTGCATCATCAGAGGCTCAGTCTCACGCACCGATTTCCCATCAGTGCGTTTGAGGTTTTTTGTGTCATTTTGCAGATGCTGCATTTTTCTTCTTTGTGAGTGAAAGCAACAGGTTTACGTTGTGAACATGAACAAGGGGAATAAAATATTGAAAACAATCCCCATGTAAAAAATGCAGTTGAAATTGACAGTTTGACACAATTAACATATATTTTAAAAATTATATTCATGTGAATTTTTGGTTAAAATGGTGATTTATGTATGAATATGTCTGGTAAATACTCAAGTCTTTTATACTCAATTCAGACCGGCTCAGTCATCACTTGCTCCCTTTAATCTACAGTCAGTCCATTGTAACAAAAACATATATATTTTAATTTCTTCAAATTAATTGAAAATTAAATAAAAAATCAACAGCATTATTCAGTGCTATGTAGAAGCTTGTTTGTTTTGAAATTTTTATTAACTTTTCAAACATTTCAGAAAATTTCTAAAACTTTCATTATGGGTTAATGAGTTTCCACTGGTGATCTCAAATTATATTTATAGCACATAAATGTGGAGAAAGTGAAGTCTCTTTTTTTCTCTAAATCAAAACCAAATATTTTCCTGTTTATTAAAAGGACAAATGCAAATGCATATTAATCATATACTCAGTTTTAATTTGAAATATTTTTACACAGATAAAAAATTTTTTGGTTCAAGTAGAAGTTTAGAGTGAATTTGTTTCATATAGAAAGGACAAATTCACTTAATGTGTATTTTTTATTTTTGTAAATCTGTGTTTGTTGAAGAAAAAGTGGAAGAAAATAGAAAATCTCAAACTGAAGCAGGTCCCATATCTTAGTTTCTTATCCACTTCCTCAATTATTTTTAAAACGCAGCTAAAAATGCTTTTGTGCTCGGTACAATGCGGCAAAATCTTCATGAATCATCTAAATTTTTGGATTTATCTCAGTCTTTCCAGCAGCTCTGCTCACTTCTCGGTCACTTCTTTTAATCTGTTTCCACCTCATTGTGAACTGGGTGTTCCACTTTTGATCTTCCTCATTGCGTGTGATGTGTTGCAACATGTTGTGAGTAATGACTTTTCTTGCAACGTGAGGATGTTGCTACACCTGATTTGATGAATTTATGGAATTAATCAGACACTTTTGGGCAAGATCAGAAAAGGCAAGAAACGTGCATTTGAAAATGGGATTTGGGTCGGAAAGTTCATACAAAGTTAATACAGAGACATTTTGCTATCAAAAGTGTGTAAAAGTATAAGGTGTCGGGTGGTAACAGCTGATTTTAGCTGTGCAGCCTTTAGCCTCATTACCAGGCTCTGAGGGATTCACACACCCAACAGCACAACAAATGGGAATTTTAATAGAAAAATGACCCGGTCACTCGATCCCTCTCAATCCGGAAGCTGCTGACAGGAAAATGCTGATGCTAAAGGCGAAATGGACAGTGGAGGTTACTGTGTTACTGTGTTGGCATCGGTTGGTGATTAGAGTGGGCGTTTACAGGACGGGAGCTGCTGGATTATCGCCTGTGTGGATCCAGACTGATGTAGGTTTTGTCAAATAAGACAGAAGGAGCGAACAAATCTGGCAGCCTTTGCTGCTCCGGGTCCCCCAGGGATCTATCCTCGGAGCCTTTGTTTTCTGTGTTGACATGCTGCCCTGGGGGGATTTTATCTGCAGACATGGTGCAGATTTTCTCGGTTATGCAAATGATACACACCTGAATTTTCTGATAAGGGCTGTTGTTACATAACTGCCCCTGCTGTGATTAGTTCTGCCTCATATTGACTATTTCTAACAATTAAACTTTAGAGTTTTTTTTCTATGACTGCAGTCCAGACATTATTCATTTAGAGCTGGTGTAACAGATCATTTTAGCACTATCAGACCTTCCTTTAGCAGAAACGGCATTTGGACCCGGTGGTTGAAGCTAATTAAGTCCAGATCTGCTGTGGCAAAACAGTTTGGTACTTGTATCAGTATCAGTACTTGTACTTGGTGCTATCAGGACGTCCCTACAGAACTTAAAGCTGCAATAACAAAATTAGTGGCCACCTGGGGGCAGCAGAAACATATGGCGAACACCCATCATCAGTTCTTTAGCAAGCATACGGAACCTGAAAACGGTTTCTTAATTCCACAGTTGTAGAGCAAAGAGATGCACGTTTTCAATTTGTGCAAATAAAAGTTGAAAAAAGCAGAGGATCCTGCAAAATGCACATAATCTTGGCTGTGGCCTAAACTCTTTGTTAATCAAATGAAAAGGGCTGCGGTGAACAAATGCTGCTGACGACACAGTGACGCTCCTCACGTTAACAAATGAAACGAACGCACATCACATTTCCACAGTTTCCCGCCATTCGACTCGACCTCTGTCTCCTTGTTTTACGATGCTTTAATGGCTCTGACTGGTTAGTGGATGAAAACACACGTTAGTTTCCTTTGCCGTTTCTGGGAAACTCCACGTCTGCGTAACATTTAGACAATAGCGCTATGATGAAAACATCCACCATCATAATTAAACAATTATTCTCAGTGTAATTGCTTCTGCTGTGACTGATCATTAAAACATGCCGTATTGCATGTTTCACTTCCTCTCCACTCTGCCGTACTGAAGTGTGTATCACTTAAAGTGAGAAATATGTACGACACCGTTTGAGTTGAGTGTTGCATAATCCCACAAAATAAACCTCTTGCATCAACAGCAGCGCGAGCTGGACGGACACGTTTGTGGAGGAGGCTTATTTAACAATGTTGGCTGGTTAAAGTCCTCTGGGGAATACACACACACACACACACACACACACACAATGAGGAAATGATGTCATCAGAGAAGAAGAAATAAAATCCTCTTTTTGCAAATTCAAACACCAATAGAGGTAGTCACCACACCTTGTTAATTTCCTCTGTGTAAATGACAGTAAACACAGATTGCACCAGCTCAGCACTGACCTGTGTGTGTGTGTGTGTGTGTGTGTGTGTGTGTGTGTGTGTGTGTGTGTGTGTGTGTGTGTGTGATGGGGTTTTTTTGGATGGTTACCTGTCCTATATTTCTGAAGAGGGGGCGGAGGATTGATGTGTATAAAGAGACAGCACAGAGAGTCGTCTTCACAGCAGCATCTACTGACAGGTGAGGACACACAGAGACAGAGACACAAGGGACAAACTCATAGTTTCATCTCTGTCTAAAGAAGCTTCAGCTTTTCTTTTTTGACATTTTGGATATGTTTTTCATTCCAGGTGAAAACACTCTGAAAGAGAATTTATCTCCAAAACAAGATGAAGTTCATCGCCTCCTCGTCCCTCCGTTCAACTGCCGCCATGCTCGTCCTCCTGCCGCTGCTCCTGATTGGCTGGGCCGAGCAGACAGCGGCGATTTCGATCAATCGGCCCCTCAGCCAGCCGCTACGAAACTCTGACACGTACCAGGCCATCCGAGAAGTGTCACAAAATGTGAGTTTTTAGACTGAAATTATTTTATACATCCTACATTTTTATACTTTGTTCTTATTAGTTGAGGTCACTGAAATCATGTCTTATTATTTTTCCGTAGATGCAAAGTAAATTTTAGCGCTCTGGGGACTTGCATGCTAAAAAGGACCATTATTATATTTTCGATATAAGTTCCAGTATATTTACACCTAGTAGTTGAATTTTAATTTTTATATGCATTTATGGTCTAGCTCACAAAGTTCGAGTGCGGCTCTGTGTTTTTGTCTGCTTCACATATTCGTTGAGGCTGTGCACTTACAAGCCTCATAATGTCTGATTATCACGTGACGCTAATGTTTCTTTTCAGGCACAGAGTTTGCAGACAGATGATGACACCAGCAGCAGACTGATGCCCAGAGTCAACACGGACCAGGTGAGAAGAAGTTTTTCTTTGTAAAATGATCCCAAAAGTGAACAGAAAAGCTCGCTTTTAGTTCTGACCTCTGAGCTCTCCACCTTCCACCAGGATCACCTGAAGATCTGCTGCCTCCATGCCAACATCCTTGACTACTACCTGCACAACATCCTGCCCCACCACAACAACGAGCATCCCAAAGTCCACCGCCTGAAGAACGACCTCACCCGAGTCAGTGAGGACCTCAGGGCTCACGGCTGTGTGAGTATTTTGTATCCCGGTGGTCGGGTGGTTTATAAAATGCATCACATTTTATGTCCCCATCATAAATTTTTTTCAAAATGTGTTTCTGATGTATTATTACATCAACATTTTGCTCTGAAGTTTAGTAAAATCTGACTAGAACCTACAACATTTGAACTGCTTCTGGCAATGATCTAACTCGGTTTAGTTCTGCAGCACTTTTGTGCATCTCATGTTGTGTTTAGCCCATCAAGTGTGAGGATTTTACGAGGCATCTAAACATCTTTGTTGTGTTTTTTAAATAAAAAGAATCTAATTTCCCACTTTCCAAAGGAAATCAGGCTTTTTGGAGACTAAACAATCAGTGAACTCTGTTGTCTGCGCTGTGTACATGTGCGGTGGCGGTGTGGTTGATGTTAAAATTGATAACAGCTTTCAGTGGTTTCAGTTCGAGAAAGTGAACACATCATTCACACACACACACACACACAAAGATGGAACAGATAACAGCTGTTAACCTACCTCACCTGTTTGTCTCTGCAGAACGTAACTCACTACCGTGACCATCAGCACGCCGTGGAGTTTCGCAGGAAGCTCAACAAGGTGAGAATCAAATCAAATGAAACTTCTGCTGCAAAATGACTCGACTTTAAATCTGGTTAAACTAAATATCATTATTTCTTTATGGAGTTTGTTGTAGAAGCAGGAGCTAAACGCCGCTAAACTTTGCTTTGTTCTGCATTTACTCACAATATGATTTTAGGTTTTAAAATCTATTTTTCTCCAGATTATGGGAGCATTTTTTTCATTCTTATCATCAATCTCAGAAATGTGTCTTTAAATTTCGGAATTAAATGAATTAAATTTGCAATTAATTAGCAGCTAAAGTAGTGTTCCAAACATTTTCTGGGTTCACTTCTCAAATCTGAGGGTTTACAGCTTTTCTTTAATCTGTATACTGAAAATTTGGTTTTTAATGTTGAATAGACAAAAAACAAAAAAAAAAAGACCAGAAGATATCCCCAACTTTTTACAGCCGTTGTAACAGCTTCTTTTTTTGTGACTACTTTCTGATATTTCATTGGCAAAAAAAATCAACTAATTAAGAAAATAATCAGCAGGATAATCAATAATATGCAGTAAAGGACTTTTTGGGGGGAAAGTAAATGAGTCAATTCTTAAATCCACACACATTGACTCTTATTGAACGGTTAGAGAATCTCATCCCATCTTATGCTAACTTGCACTTCCTGTTTGTTCCAGATGGGGGGCGAGCAAGGCATCAACAAAGCTGTGGGAGAGATCGACATCCTCTTCACTTACCTGCAGGATTTCTGCATCCAACCCAAAAACTCCACTGATCAGGCCGCCGACGCCACACAGTGACGCCGCCGCTCTTCCCACTGAGAGACACATTTCTATTTATCATATTTATCACCTTTTGTACGTCAACTTTTATACTTTTATTTATTGACCTATTTAATTTGAGAAGTTGTTTGACTTTTTTTTTTATATTTATAATGACTGTACTGATTAGTTATTGATCTATTTATTGATCACAATGTTGAAATACCGAGCTGAAAGGACTCTGGTGTTGACATGTTGCCATATTATGGCTCATAATGATAGAAAGTGTTTCAGTATTTGAATATTTAATGTTATAGGATTTACTTGAAATTAAATAAAAGTTTGGCTTTAAAATTTAAGTTGTTTTAGTATTATTTTCCATAATCAAACGGGGCAAAGAAAATAAAGTCTAAAACTAGAGGTTCAACATTTCAGCTACTGTCAGTACGTCCATGTGTAAGTTCACCGGCAGGTACCTGAGGACGTTACTTCGAAGTTCAAAGCCGTTTTCAGACCTGGACTAACCAGTTCAAACGCTTCTCTGCTGCTGAGGTGAACTCAAAGTGCGTGAGGTTACACACATCCACCTACATGCCGGGTTTTCACCTGCATGTATACATCCATTCAGACGTCAGACATCTTCATATTCCAGTGCAGAACGCAGACGCTTCACACTGTTGGACCCTAAATGCTTCACACTACTTTGTGTCAGCAGCAGGATATCAACGCTGAGTTAAATTCCCCTGGACACAAACACATCAGATTACAAAACTCGGCATTGTGCTGCATCATTTCTTTAATACTGTATTGCCTTTATAATCTTTCTTGCTCGTAGTATTTTAAAGAGGCACTCGTCCTGTGCCATGAGATTGTCTGCAGACCTGCAAGGACAACACACAATAGAAGAGGAAAACTTCACATAGGTCTCATCCAGTTGTGTGTTATAATGTTTACTCGAACCCGAACCCACTATCAGCGAGTCGCTGTTCCCTGTTAGACATCCCCAGGAACAGAATCCACGGCCAAAACATTGACCATTTGTACTCGAAGCACAATGACTTTTTTAAAAATCTAAATCCTGTTGTCAGCCAAAACTTCATGGTTTATGAAAGAGAAAGGGGTGCAGCATCTTTTTGGATTTGATTTGTTTCAACCCCGACGGTGACTGAGCGTTCGTCTCTTCTGCTTCGTCATGAAACTGAGGATGTTAGTGGTGGTGACGATGGTAAATACAGCGTGATCGCAGTGGTCGAACTGCTTTTACTTTTAGTCTGTGAACGTTTCTCAGTATAAAAACACATTGAATTTGGATGATTTGTAATAGAGAAAACATGCTCTTGTTGTGCTAAAGTTTTATTGAAAGAATATCATTTTTTTGGTTAAAGATGTGTGAGACACATGAAGCCAGTGTTTACACGTCTTTGCTCCCAAAGAAACCAGACTTGAATGTCTCCTCTTCAAACTTGTCATCAAATATATCAAATATTATTATGAATTTGTTGATCAAATGAGATTTAATGTACCACACACAGACACACACTGTATGGACATGAAACTGGTGCAGGAATCTGCAGAAACCACAGGTAGATGAGACCTACTTACCTACTTTCAACAATGTAGGTTTGGGTTTAGCTCAGTGTGTGTGTGTGTGTTTGTGTGTGTGTGCACGCTCTGGGAGGGCGGGGAGGGTCCCCTCACCTTTGTGTGCCCATCAACGCCCTAAGGACCCGTCATGTTCTTGCAGCTTCAGTCACGAACACCCTGCTGCCAAACCCGACAGATACTGAGATCAGTCATCACCAAAACAAAGCCTCTGATTGGACGATGCTTCTCCACAGACGACCAGCGTGAACAGGGGAATCATCAGGTTGTGTGTGTGTGTGGGCATTTGCTACGACTCTCAGTTTCACATCTTAGTGACTTGTGTTTTTAAGATGTTGCACTCTGTGACCTAGTGATGGATCTGATTGAGGTTTAGAAGCTCAAAAATGTTTCTCTATTTAAAAAAAGGGGCTCGGGGGGGAAATTGTGAAATATAAAATCTCTTCCCTGAAACAGAGAAGCAGCAACACAAATGCTGTTTCAGGGTTTAGACAGCCTGTGTGTGTGTGTGTGTGTGTGTGCTGGGGGGGCATCCAGCAGGAAAGCATGATGATGTTGTTTAGCTTGATGACCTGCTGGTGGCGTGTTTGTTCCTGCAATGTGTCGAACCAGACTGACGTGGCTCGGGCGCACACACGATCTGTATTGGCTGGTTTTAGCCTGTATCGGATCTTTTTTGCGTTTGACTGTTTGTCTCTGTGCTTCCATCAGGGTCCGTCTACTCACGTGGACGTGATCATGTCACAAACACGTTTGCATCAAAACGTGTCAATGTGAAAGTACTCGTGCAGCTCATTTTCACTATAGTGACAATTATATTTCCTTGTTTATTGTCATAATTTACTGACGCAGCAGCCACAGGTGGAACTCGTTCAGTGACCTCAGTTTTCACCTGCAGCAATTCTTTCACATTTTTCCAAGTTTTCATCACCGTGCAGGGACTGAAAGTACAGCAGGAAACCCTCGCAGTAACACAGTGTGCATGTCGTTCACATACCTGCAAACGTACGGACACTGCCGTCATCCTTAGCCTCGCTCTGTGTTCAGTGCCGACACAAACCACTCAAAGAACTAATGCGTGCGTTGACAGGAAACATAATCTGTGCCTGTTTTTACCATCATCCGTTGGTGTGTAGGGCAGACGCGCATGACATTAAACATTTGCAAAGCTTTGACAGTTATCTCTGTGTATTACTTCATTTTGTTTGTTTTCTGAAAACCTGCACCTGCACCCTAACCTGCTGCTTTTACCTGCCAGCGGGGGCGGGGCCATCAGAGCTCCACCTTTGTGATGTAATCCCAGGGGATTTCCCACACGGGTCACACTGGAAGGTTCAGACACAACAGCAAACTTCCCAAAGTGTGTGAATGTATGTGAGATAAGGATCTATATTTAGCCGTGCTCTTTGCGCTGAAAGAAGAGAAGCTCAAACAGCTCAGATCACATGCCGATCAGAGACGTCATCCAGGGTCCTCACACAACTTTGAGCTAGAGTCCTGGAGTTATTTATAGATCCAGAACAAAGACCCGAGCAGTTTTACCACCTGACTTCATTGTTTGCACGAGCACAGCTTGTCAACACATAAACTGAGGCTGCATTCAAACGCTCAGTCACCAAAAGTACAAATGAAAACAATTAGAGTGTCTGTAACAAATAAATAAATAATAATCAATAATTATGATGTAATATGTTTATTAGTATACTTTTATTGTATTGTTTACATTGGTATTTTCTTTTAAATTTAGGGATAATCATGCTCGAATTTAATCATGTTAAATCTAATTTAAACAAATTTTAAGGGTGTAAACAGGAAGTGTTATCTGCCCCATAGTCAGTTAGTTAGTGGAAACAACCTGAGCATGTATGAGTTTCTTTATTATGTGGATTGTCTTCTCACATCCAATATTTGTGCACAGACTAGTTTTTGTTTTATTAAGCAGATTTCATTCATGCTAATTAGCAGCTAGTAGTGCGTGGACACTTAGCTTTGTGCTGAGGTGGACGACTTCGTGGTAGCAACGTGGCACTAGCTGACAAGTACATTTTATGATTTTCTTGATATACCTAATTAGCTTCAAATTAAAAGCCGCTTAAAACATGCTAGGCCGGTTTAAAAGTACCATGCTGGTGTCAGACGGCGTGGGACTCGGTGATGGGCCTCCATCGGCACGTTAACGAGTGAAGCGTCACATTCTCCCGTGGAGTCGCTGACGTTGGAGCTGGCGTGAGGTAATGAACAGCTGAATTTAATGCTGCATTGAGAACATGGAACGTAAGCTGTAGAAAGTTTGAACTTCAATGTTATTTTCCCGGAGGAGGAACTTTGTTTCCAGGCAGGGAAGGACACTTACATCTACATGGGACACAACACATTTAGATAAAACACAGAACACACTCACTGTCAAGTGCAAACACTTCCACGCACAAAGTCCATAAAAGAAATATGGCAATAACAAACCCACTTAAACAACTTTGTCATACATGGTTTGTTTTACAGCCACGATGAAGCATCAGCCTGATTTATTTTGCACGTAGTGGTTGTTAACATATTAAAATGTTGACACATGAAAATCAGAATTTATTTTTTTTGCCAAAGTTCGTACAAATCATCACGAATCTCACGGTTAGAACACACGTGTTTTACAGTTCCAGTTATTTAGTGGAAATGTTGCTCGCAGAAGCTCACGTCTGAAAAAGGCTACGCACAGTTTAGCACACAACAAAAAAATGTGGTGCTTGTGTAAAAAGTCCAGGTTCAGTAAAGGCCACATCAAAGACGTGATGGCGTGCAGTCCGTTCGGTTCACATCTACGTGACAACGCGTCAGGATCACAGAGACTCTTTGAAATGTGGAAATTTTCCTACTTTTACTTTCATTTGTTTGCCGCTCCTGTTCAGCCACATTTCATCTAGCGCCTCGTGTTTGTCATGCTCACGGCCTGAGACAGTCAGTGCGCTCACATGCCTCTGTAGCGTTTGGGGAACTCGGAGCCCCCCAAACAATGAGAACATGGATCCCCCTGTTGAGACGACAGCGTTACGTTTCGTGGATTTCCGGCCTTTGACGCACCTGTGCGTTTGTCTGGGCCTGGGAAATGGGCTTGGTGACCCGGACTTCTTCACCGCACTGTTGCAGTATTTGGGTTGAGCAGCGGCTTCTGAAAACTGCTGCACAGAGAATAAACCTGCACAGTCACCGTTTCCCAGCCAAGTCAACAACCTACTTTAATGTGAGAGCACAAAAAAGCTGCTTATCATCAGATCCTGTCAGCAAACAGTCAAATCTGATCGGCCATCAAAGATCCAAGAACTCTTTGATGGTTTTATGGCTTCAGGAAATTATTATTATCTTTATTAACCTGTGAGCTACTGAACTCAAAAAATACTCCCGTACAAGTGAGCGTGTGGTGGTATGAAAGAAATGTTAAAGTGTCACAAAGAAAAGTCCCCTTGATTGTTAGTCTGTGATTACTGATGCATGAAAGAGCATTTTGCAGCAAAGTTTTAGAATTTTTTTATGTGTATTCATCTTTTGCTTCAGTACTTTTTAAAAACAGTTTGAAAGGAGAACTCCATAAAGTCTCACATTTAAAACAAGCTGCAAGAATAAAGTGTGACAGAAATATTAATTACCGATTAATCCTCTGTCATCATTTGAGTTGTGCAGTTTAATTTTTTAAATGTTTTAAATTTAAGTTATGTTTTATACGTTTCTGCATGTTAATGTGTAACTCAACGAAAGCACTATGAAAAGAAAATACTAGGTTTTAAAAATGAACTGGACCAAAACTACATTAAAGTACTTGCAGTGCAAATGTACATACCACTAAATCCCCATCGCAGCTGTTCAGGGTGGTTAATTCAACACGTCATAAAAAGAATAAACTTAAATTTGTCAAATTTGTGATAAATTCACGATCAGTTAATCATGATTATAAAAACACTTCTGTCGGTGCTGGACAACTAAGCTGTCATTATTTTTTATGAATAAATGATTATTTCAGTAATCCTAGTTGGTTAATTTTTGTAATAAAATGAGATGTATATATATAAATATTGACATGTCCATCTTATGACCTTTCAAATATCCAAAATACAAATTCACTCTAATCTCCTGTAACACTTGCAACACTCAAAGGCTGCAATTAATCATGATTTCCATCACCAGTTAATGAGTCAATTATTTGTTTATAATTAACAGGTAAAAAATAAAATATAAATGATAAAATGACTTTTATTTTTTTAAACAATGGTCGCTTACTGCAAAATAATCGGTCGAACGATAATAGCCAAAGGAAAACAGGAAATGCTCTAATTATTCAGCTTCGTTTCACTGTTCTGTGACTCTCAGAAAGTGATGATTAGACATTAACGCCCACGTCAGAGAAAGCTGACACTGGGTTCGATCTTTTACCTTGTTTTCTCTGTTTGTGTCGCGTTTCATGGGAATAACCAGTTGCTGTAGACTGATGAATGTTTTCAGTCAAGCTGCAGTGGACGTGCTCGTTTGTCCAGATTCGTCCAATCAGTCCATCCGTGAGTCTAAGTGGACGTTTGTCCCAGAGGTAGTAAAATTCCTTCCAGGGGATCCACGGCATAGATTAGAGCGAGAGGGAGTCCGAGTGGATTCCTTCAGTTCAAGTGGATTTTTGTGCAAAATTTAAATGAAATTCTAAATGAACAGTTCCTGAGATGCTGCGTTCGTGAGAATGGGACGACAACCAGGTAGTCACACTTGTTGACTCTAGAGCTCTGGTATTTCTGCTCTGGAACACTATCGATGAAAATCTGAACGGTCGTGAAGTGGATACTGAGCTGTGAGCTTCGAACATCAGGGCCTGTTCAGAGTAAGAAAACCAAATCACACTGAGATTTGTATCATCACCAACCATAACACGTGGTCCTTAGTGGGGCTTCATACTGATGAATCAGGCAAAACATTATGACCACCTGTGCAATACAATGCCACCCAAATTATTTATTTTAAATACTGTGGCTAAAACATTAGAAAAAAAGGTAAAAAAAAGGTCAAACAAGGTCGAATTCATGGTTTAGCTGCTGTATTGGATTGTATTCATAATGTAAAGCCTGATCCGTGTATATGTTCCGCAGACGGTACAGAGTTACCTTGAGGTCCGATCATTAGCCCTGGGGGTACATTAGTTAGACTGAACCTTGAGGGACAGAAATGGACTCCTACTGTACCCCTATGTCTTAAAAGACAACCACCATTCGGGGTCTGTCTAATGTCCCGTCCAACTGGTTGGACACTTGTCACTTGCCCTTTGAGTGATGTCTAGATAAGTTCAGGGCTGCAGTGCGTGTCTGAAACCAGCCTTTAACTTGTGCTGGCCTCAGCTGAACATCACTCAGGCTGCGTTTCCCCTCACAAATTGTTGATATTTAGTGTCATAGAGGAGCCGGGGTTGCCTTTCCCATGCTCTTCAGGGTCAACCACCCACAGAAAAGATCACTCATGTCAGACATGCACCCTCAGTAAATACACTTAGTAGGTGTATTTACTGAGCTGCAGTGTCTGTGTGGCGGCTTGACCTGGTTCTGACTACCAGGAACTGCTGCTGAAACACACACACCTAAAGGCTCCTTCATGTCAGCTCAGAAGCAGCTCAACACGTCCTTCTTCATTGGTGCCAACGTGCTGACATCTTCGCTCTGTGTTTAATCTGGGTCGGACGACGACTTGACGCTTTCTGAAACCCGCTGAGGGGGAGAACAAACCTGCAGAGTCACTGTTTCCTTCAATGTCGCAACCTAGTTTTATCTGCCCGCAAAATCTAAACACCAAAACCCGAACGGACACGGTGATGGTGGGGGGGAAGTGACATCAATGAAGCCACCGTAGGAAGTGGGACAGTGAAGAAGAAGAGATGAGGTTAAGATTAGGAGAAGGAGAAGGAAAGGAGATGTTGTAAGGGTGATAGATAAGGAAAGGAGTTTGGGAGGTAGACGAGAGGAGAGGGAGGAGGAAAGGAGCAATCCCGTGAGGAAAAAGAGAGAAAAGGTTAAAATATAGAGGAGAGGACGGGCAGAGGATAGAGGATAAGGAGGAAGGAGTTGAACAGCAGCAAAAAGGAAACCAATTAGGGAATGAGGAAGGAAAGATGGAGTGACCAGGTAAAGACCAGCATGATGAATAGAACGAGGCAAAGAGGAGAGAATAAAGACATGGAAGAAACAGATGAAAGGAATAAAGGGGGGACGAGGAGGAGGTGAAGAAGATGAGGATGAAGGAAACAAGTTCAAGTGGAAGGGAGAAGAATGAGAAAGAAAGCAGAAAGCAAGAAGTTAGAGAGAACGAAGGTGTCATGATTCACAATTTTCGTAAAATTTGAAAGAACAAATGCAGTGCGCTGACACTCAAAGTGCTGCTGGCACAGACTGTCAGGTCTCTGAGCGGGAAAGTCTTTGTCCTGGAACGTCCCTCCTGAAACTTGGGATCTGATATTTACTCTTGATGACGAAGTGAAGCCCCAAAAAAGGAGCTTTAAGCAGCTGCTACTCGTTATCTGTTCTTATCTGAGCCATAGGTGTGAATTCAGTTTGTGCATCTTCTTTGCCGACCTGAAAATGGACCAATCACAAAGCCGGGGTCCTGCTGCCAAAAGGACCATCTCCTTTGACGCCCTTGCTGCGCTGTTTCGCATCTTTTAGCTCCAACTTAGTTTCAGTCACTATTGTGTGTTGCCCAGCAACAAACACTGTATAAATGCTGACGTGGCCACGTGTGCAGGCCGGGCTCTGGGTTTCACCTAGAACCAGGACTCAAGCTTTAGCAGCACAGAAGAATTAGCAGAAAATGTCTCTGAGGGCCACACAGCCAGTGTGACAGGACTTTTTGGTTGTCTTTCTCGAACCCACCCTGGACAGGTCTCCAGACACACAGACACACTCACATTAACACTACGGACACGCTAGAGTCACCAATTACCCTCGACATCATGTTTCTGGACTGTGGGAGGAAACGGGAGTACCCAGAGGAAATGCACTCACGCACAGCGAGAACAGGCAAACTTCCAGCCTGCTCTCATTCCCAAAGCCTCAAAAAGTACTTTTTTTTCTGCTGTTTTTTGTGCCTCTTTCAGAAAAGTACAGTAGAGGAAAAGTCTCAAAGGGAGGTGGACGGACAAGAGACAGGACACCAGGGTTTGACCTTAGAGCGACATGTTGTGCACTTCAACGGGGCACATGTGGTCACTAGAGAGAGGAAGTCGGTGTGTGACTGTGTCGCTGTTTGTAGCATGTAATGTTCATGTGTGTACGTAAAGCTCAAAAATCGATGCTCCTGGAGCGTCCAGTGGTGACACCCAATCGTACCTGTGGTGTCAGTGTGGGACCGGAGGGGACATGAAAAAGCCTGTGACGCTGTGGAACGAAAATGTGTAGAAACTCCACACAGACAGACAGCAGGTAGCTGTGAGGTGGCAGTGCTAACCGCTTCACCACCGTGCCGCCCCGGGAAAGATCATAGTTTGTATTAAAATACTAAAGTAACACTGAAGATCCCTGTGCGTTCTTGCCCGTTCTTCCATCCCGACCTTTGTTACTTTAAGCGACCGTCACTCGTGCCTCTGTCACGTTCTGTTGCCTAATGGCCACACGTGTTAACCAGAGTCCACTGTGAGCATCGTAACACTGGAGTCTCGTCAAACTGAGGAATTGAACCCATGTAACCGTGTCCAGCTTTATGCACCGTGGGTCTGAGATTTGTCTTTCTGAGCAAAATGTTTTCTTGCTTTTATAATTGAAAAGAAGCTCAAACCCGTGACTCCAGTTACCTTTTGTTATCAGTGTCGTCACTGTTGCTTTTGTCATTGTCCTAAGGTTTCATTTCCATTTCCCCACTTTAGACAGTGTGAATATTTGGATGATGTACGAAAAAGAGACGAGGAAGAGGAAGGCAGGCAGGAAGAGATGCAGCCGACATCAGCAGGTGACTCCTAGACGTTTGTAGCAGTGAGTCAGTGATATTAGGAAATTTCTGAAACAGGAGAGGAGGAAAAGAACAACTGGGGGAGTGGTGAGAGAGATGGGGGGAGAGACAGGGAGGAGGAGATAGAGAGGAGGTGGAGGTGGAGGAGGAGGTATAAATGGAGCTCGGAGGTGGGAGCCTGCTGCACTTGACGATGTTTCTCCTCCTCGTCAGGACGTCTGCTCTCGCTCTGCTCATCAGCCTCGGCCCTGGACTTGTGACCATGGCGACGGCCGAGGGGGGCCTCACCTGCCAGCAGGAGATTCCCTCCGAACTAATCCGAAACCTGTGGAGCCGGACCAAACAGCTGATCAATAAACTGCCGGTAAGATGAAAGATGTCTGATTATCACTTTGTGCTGTTGTTTAATTAAAGATCAATAATCTCTCTGACTATCAACTGAAAATCCGACATATCATGTATGTTTTTTCAGTATGTCAGGTATGTGTATTAATCAGGATTTATTAATTCAATTAATTAATCAATTAATATACCAGTATTCACTCATTAAAGCCTCGTTCTGCTATTCACCGCAAGTTTGCATATAATTAGACAACAAAGGAAACTTTTAACAATCTTCTAATCCATATACCTATCAATTAATAATGTTAATTGATTGTTTTTCAAATCAGTGTCACAGTTTATTCCAGTAATAATTATTGATCATACTGTTAATCACTGCAGCAGTTTCAGCTCCAATTGGTTTGTTTGCTCTCAGCTGTTATTGATTAGTCTGCCATTAATCGCTTTGCTTGGTTCATCTGATAATCGTTATTGGTTTACTTTTAATTGATGATCAGATACTGTTTTTATTGATTGAGCTGCCAGTTAGTGTCTTCACACAGCTTTTTGTTGCAGCCTGACATCCTACCAATACATATTGAATAACAGATATTGATTAGTCTGTTACTTGTTCTGCCTTTTGTTATGTGTGAATCCTACTGCTTCATCATCAGCCAGATTATCAATTATCAAGTTAGTCAAGTTACTAACAAATAATGATGAAATAACTTGGATTCAGTTGTTAATCACGTGTAAATTTTCTATCATTAAAAGTGTCAATAATATCACTTATTGCTTAGGCTATCTATTAGTATTTTTAAATAATAGTTCAATTATGAACTCCTGGATAAAAATCGTCAAATGTAGGAGTCAGTACACAGATTTATTATAAACTGTAAACTAATGATGGCACATTATTGTGGTAATTACTGATTATATTGTAGTATTGATCAAACATTCATTCATTCATTTAAGTCATAAGGGGAATAAATTGTCATTAGGATCCCCACTGATCGATTCATCAATTTTCAATTAAAGGGAAAAACTTTGTCAAGTGACTAGTCAATCACCACTAATGACCATGCTTTAGGGAGGCTTTTCTATAGGTTAATGATTAGTGGTGGTTATATATGAATAACTTCTCAGTTAAACACAGAACTTCTGGACTTCTGAGTTCAGAGCTGTACACCGAAAACTAATTGATCGGCAATAATCAACGATTGACAAAATCACGGCTTTCAAAATAAAAGCTTCTTTCATGTACTGTATTTTATCTGATCTGATCTGATCTTTACAGATTTAGAAATGACACAGTTTCACATCAGCTTTTAAAAATTCATATTGGTGAGTAATATGGTGAGGCAGTATTTTTTATGTTTTTCCGTAGATGATCAGTATCAGACAGGAAGTGAAAGTGTGAAAAGCTGCAGTTTTTAAACCTGATCAAAGCTTCAGATCAGATCAAAGCCACATGTGAAGCATTTTTTCACACAGCTGGAGAACACAGAGCACTTAAGAATTAATGCATTTTGTTACTTCACGTCACATTATTGATGGTAATCAATCAATCATTCAATCAGCCGTTGACTTCCACCACTTTTGCTAGTATGTTAGTTAATACATGCTAATTTTTGATACTCTACACATATATTGCCGATTATAAGTGTGCATAAAATTTAAGTAAAAGCACTTTTACTCGTGACACAGTGTTACTGGCCACTGTGAGCAGCTCCAGACCCTTTTTTAAACTACCTTAGTTGGTTTAGCAAATAAGATAACATCCATAAAAAGTGAATAAAACTTATTTTTTACATTTTAAAACATGACCCTTTGGATTTAACAGGTAGTACCACATTTGTTCACCCAGATTTTGTTGGACAGAAAATCATACTTCAGCTTTAAAGTCGCTGTAGCACTTTGTAAGTTGATGACATTGTGGACGGCTGGTGACATTGAGGGGACACCTATTATTGTCCTCCTGTTCATTTTATCATATTAATGAGGTTGATGTGTTTGTCTGCAGAAAGAAGAAATGTTCTCAAGGCGGATGAGACTTCTGCCCAAGTTTTGCACCAAATGTCCTGAGGTCAGTTTAATGCCTGCTCCCTGCACACAACCATGTCCGCCCTAACGCTGAGACACAACACAAACCTGTCTACTCAACATCTCTTCTTTCTGGAATTTCTTCCCACAAACACTAACATGTAACAGCAGTGACTCAAAGCTCTTTACAGACGGGTTAACTGACAGACAAGTTCACTAGCTCGTGCAGTGAGGGAAGTATTCAAGCTGTGGGCTTCCTCATCATGCGTTCAGTGTTTTACCCCCTGGAGTCGTTGATGCGTGCAGAAAAAAGCCCATGGAGTCTCCTGAGATGTTGTGTTGTAGATTCCATCACCGTGTGTGGCTTCAGTTAGTGTGTGGCCTTTCCCACAGAGCCTCTGTCCGTGCTGTAGGTCTGTTCATGGAGCGAAAGTGTGTCTCTTCTGTGTGAGCAGCTGTGATGTTGTAATATTCACTGTAAACAGTAGATGGATAAAAGTTAGCTCCAAAGCCGGGGACACCTGAAGACAGGGAAAGACAGAGGGAGACAGAGAGGGAGAAAGAAGACACAGAGTTAATGTCATGCCTCAAGTCTGGACCTGAACTTGCCCTCAGACCTTTGTAAGCTCACAGCGCCGTCTTGTCCTCAGCGCGCGGTCGGCTGGCTGGAGATGAGGGAGCTGATTGACGTCTATCAGAGGAGCGTGTTCAGCAGAGAGGTCGTCCAGAAGCTGCTGCCCAACCACTACAACGACCTGCTGTACCGGCTGCAACACACCCTGCAGCACTGTGTGAGTACACAACCTGCACACACACACACACACACACACACACACACACACACACACACACACACACACACAAGTTGTAAACTCTCGCTCATCTGTATGTTGTTTATTTTTTAGGTTTCTTCCACTGAACAATCAGTTTGGATCCAGACAATAAAGAGACTGGAGAAGAAGATCAAAAAGGTCAATTAAACTACTACTCTTATTCATACAACTATATCTACATTGTTATTGTCCTGGTGACTCTGCTACTGCTGCACGTGTCGTCAGAAGTAATAATTTTATTACTGTTGGAATTACTGCAGCTGATGCTCCCACACCCTTTTGTTACTGAAATTCTGCCCTAAGTTATATTTAATAATATGTCACCGGCACATCAAATGTATGACTTCGGGTGCTGTTGCTATGACTACTACCTTTACGTTAACGTCTGCTACTTCGAACGATGCTTCATGGGGTACTAACATTCATGCTGCTCCCAGAAAGGGACAGGATGTGGAACACTGTTACTGCTTTTATTAGCAATGATGCTTTAATACAACTACTTTACCTTGTACTGCTACTGTGCCACCTGTCACTACTATGATTCGTAGCCTTCATTTGCTAACACTGCCTTGCCTGTCAATTGCCTGTCAATTAAATATCAAATGTAGTACAACTTTAATATTCTCATTGCTTCGAACATGTCAGCGTGTTACTTGTTATCCCGTTCTGGGCCACAGTCAGTGATGAAATGATAAATGTGCTTCCTTTGTTTTCACTTATTAACACAGCAATATTTTACTAATGATACTCGCTGGGTAAATCTTTCTGCAGAGGAAAAGGGATGAAGGAGCACTGAAGGCTGTGGGAGAGTTCACCTTCATCCTCAGATGGATCGATGACCTGGCACATCACCACAGCCTGTAGATCATCATTATCATCAGTATTGTCATCAGCGCTTCCACCAGTATCATCGTCATCATTAGAACCTATTGTTTCCAGCTTTTATTCAAAAAGTCAGTGCTTATTCATTCCAGAGAAGTTGCGGCGCCGTTTTGGGATCTTGTTTGTATCTGCTTGTTTCTTTGCATAGTAGAGTTTGAATTTGATTTGCGGATGGACACGTTCTCAGAGTTGTTCCTGAGAATCGCGTCTGTTTTTAATGCACTGAATATTATCATCATTCAGGCTGGTTTTCAGCCTTTACCTGATGAAAGTGCCCAATTATTTCCTCTTTTATTCTGTTTAAAAATGGTCAAAATATGTATGACAGAGTTATAAATCCTGCCCCATACTTACTTCTGAAACACTCCGCTTCCATCAGTTCAGGGAACGTTCGACTACGTGTTTTTTTGTTGTTTTTTTTTACAGCTACACAACTTTTCATGTTTTTTGTTTCCCTGTCTCAACTTTTTTCAGATGGGTTGTTGGCATAAAATTCAAATGAACCAAATACTAAAAAAAACATAATTTATTAGTTTCAACATTTCAAATGTCTTTTTACTTTTGGCAATCAAATAGGAAAAAATGTGACTCAGATGTTTGGCAAGTCATTGCTTTCCCTTTATTTACTTTTCTACACAACTGGTCTGAATATGGCCTTTGTAATTATTATCTACTGGATCCACTGACTGAGCTCTCCTAGTCAGAATATGATATATTACCCTACATATATATCCAAAGTGCCGAAGTCCCTTTTAATCTCTTACAGTGAATGTTACTGGGCAAAATATGGTACAAATTTAAAACAATAAGCCTTAAACTTCATCAGTATCATCTTTCTCATCTCCTGCTGGGAGCTTCTGAAATGAGTAAGTGTTTTATTTTTGTAGAAATGTAGCGTTATTTACAAAGTAAGTTATTTTTAGAAAATATTTATTTTCTTTGAGTGAAGGTCTCACAATATTAAAAAAGTACTTGAAACTTTAATATATTGAATTCAAAGCAAAATGAAGAAGATATTTTTATATAAATTATTGTAACTATATTTATGTGAATTTGTCTTGGTGAAATAAACAGTTTTTACCGTTGACTGTTGACTGCAGTTAGTTTCTACTGTGAGTTCTGACTCCATCTGCTGGAAAAAATCGCATAGTACAAATCTAAATACTTGTACAGTTGGTGGCAGGTTTGTATCAACTTATTTTCATCACATTCAGCTTATCATAAATAAATAAAGTTAAATTTTAATTAATCTTAAAGGAAATGCAAACTTTTACACCAATGTAATGTTTATTGTTTTACTCTGACTTTCTTTTTATACACTTGTTGAACATTTTTGTTATTTCTGATTATGAAAGAGCATCGACCTACGTCCTATTTCAGTGTAGGGGGGGATGCAAATGTGATGCCAACACCAACATAATAACAATGCACATTCTGTTGGTACAAATGTTATTTCGTCATCACAAGTAACAAAATTGGGCAAAGAGCTCATTAAAAAGTAAATAATAAAAAAAGGGTGCAAAACTTCGAGATAAATATTGACATATTGAATGCATTTCTAACAAGAGTGGCATTTGTACAACAAATATTATGTTGCTTAGTAACTAGATATTAGTTTGAATGTTGTTTTGCATCCATTTCTTGACGATAGGGGGAAAAGCAAAGAGGCTAAAATGGCAGAAAGGAAATGAAAGACAAAGTAAAGGACATTAAAAAGAAAAGATTATGTGTTTGAAAAAGAAGAGTTGATTTGACAACATCAAAATCTAAAATGAAAGAAGGAAAAGACAACACATATTATTGTGTTCGTTGTTTCATTTTTTAGACCACAATTCAGTTAGTGAGTTAATGGAAGAATTAGAAGTTAAGTGAAAAGCTGAGTCACAAACCCTTCCTTTACCTGCGTGTGGAAATTCATGCAAAACCACTGAAACCCAGTGTCAGCGCGCTGCTCCTACACGCTGACACAACACACAACTCCTCGTCATTCGTCATTCGTCCACACTGAGTCAGCCCCACATCTGCTTATTCTCATTATTCCTGTGTCTGCAGACCAGGACACCGTCCTTCTTCCCTCATGGTCAGGTGCACGAGGGGGGTCAAGTGAAATCTATCTGGTCAGAACAAACAGAAGAGCTACTGTGGCTAAAGGCTGAATGCTGCCCATAATGGACAGGTGTCAGAACCCAGTGGATCACAGCTTTAGCATCAGAAGTGGAAAGTAGAGCAATGAAATGGCCGGGTGCATCAGTTTCTTCCACCTCCCATGTGGACAACAGTTTGAACAGGAATATGTAATTTCCCTGACAACGATTTATTCTGAAATCTGCACAGTAAATCTGATCTGTCACAAAGTTGTGTAAAACCAATTTCTGGGACCAAAGCAGAAATGTTATTGTAGCTTTTGTACAAGATATTACAAGTGCAAATGGGTATTTTAATAATTTTTGCTCAACACTGTGACAAAAATGATTTCGAAGAAGCTGTATGTCCATAAAAACTAGATATTTCCTACTAAACTGTGCCATCAGTGGCCCTGGAGCCCAACTGGTTCTTGTCAAATGATTTCAGCAAGACGTGACACAAAAAGACAACAAAAAGACACAAAGTGACCAACAAGAGATGTGTGAGTAAAAAGAGACACAAAATAAGCAAAAGGTTATACATATGACACATGAGTGATAAGAAAGACAAAATAAAACCAGACACAATGAAGATGAACCTAAGAAAGACAAAAATCTTTTCTATCTGTTGCTCTTGCTCCTGTTGGGAAGGCTCCATTGTTTCATCATCTTTTTATGCCAACACCATGCGTCATCTTGAGCTCTACTCACAGTTTGGATTTCTTAGCTCCATAACTGTAGTTGCTAAACTCGCCCAGAGGGAACAAAGATAAGTCAAAGTAGTCAAACTGTTTAGTCTACGACTGTACAGACACATTTGTGACCTAGCATCTTGACAATCACATGAATTTAGACGAGTGAAACTAGAATAAATCCAGTTGTTCTTCCATGTATTGCACCGGCGGAGGTCATGGATCAGTAGGAACTGATAGTATTCTCCAACAGTGTGCTGTGCATTTGTAGGTGGCAAGTACAAACCATTGCCACATAGGAGAGGATGTGGTGTGTATGTGTGTGTCTTTGTGTGTGTGGTGTTTTATATTGACAGTTGGGCCACAGGAAAGTCAGGCTTAGACTTCTAGGAAACACAGAAGCTCACCGGTTAATTCCTATTAATTAACATTTACCTAGAAAGCCAGTGTGTCACGCTGACAGACACAGAAGCACTTTAGTATTTCTTTATAAAATCATTTAAGCTTATTTGAAATCTTTGGTTTATGCAGGAATTGCCATTTTTTAAAATCTCAACCATCCTCTTGTGCTTAAAGGCCTTTATGGCTCCCACAAACTCTCTGTGGAACACACTGCTATTTTTAACCAGACATCTCTGTCAAACACAGATAAATAGACAAACATTTCTGCTTCAATGCACAGTCTTATTTAACAACCACATGTCTCTTTAGAAGTATCTGTGGAATGTTTGTCTAATTCTTTTGGAAAAAAGTCCAAAAGAATTAGGAAAACAAAAAAAACTAAATTAAAATCAGGTGCAAAAATGAACCCTAGTTTCTATTTTTTCTCATCTTATTACCAAATATTATATATTACGCAGATGATACACTATCCTCTGTTTCTGTTTTATTGAGAAAGGAGGGGAAAAAAGTACAAGGGCTGATTTATTTTAAAGTATGTTTTGTGGTGTGTTGTATAACTGAGGAAAATTTGATGCCAGAAAAAGAATCTGAGTGAAGCTCTTCCATTATGTTCTTGGTGGGGTTTATAGTGTTGCCAAGAGAAGAGTGGTAAGCTCACTTGTTATTTCACTACATCACCGCTGTGCATTGTGTGTGTGTGCATATATATATATATATATATATATATATAAATGTCCCAATATTAACATATTGAGGTTGATTTGAATAAAAAGTCATGAGAGGTTTATCGGGGAATCCCTAGGAATAATTTTTCTCCTTACAGTAATGTCAATTACACCCGCAGTGATGATTCAAGTTTCATTGTACGCCTTGCGGTGGCGTTTCCATCTGCAGTTATTATGAAGCCGCCTGAAACTTTGGCGCTTCTTCCTGTTGCAGAGACATTTCTGCCTTAAGCATTGAAGCATTTACCTCCAGTGATGATATTTCCACCTGTGCTGCGGCATCTCTGCCCACAGCGATGATCACATTTCTTCCCAACTTCGGTATCGCTGTACCAAAAGGCTAAATGTACGTGGATACGCCAACATTTTCAGCCCATGTGACAGTTGAACGTGTCCTTTAACTTTAATTCAACGTAACAATAATCAGATTTCTGTATTCAAGTTACAGTGTTGGTTCTAAGGATAGCGAAGCATAAACATTTTCAGTTTTAGCTGTGACCTTTTTCATTATACACATCCATTATAACTCCTTTTAGTGGCATGGCAAGTGGACTCAAATGTCAGTGGGCTAAATGTTTAAAACATGACTTGCTTTGACCTTTACAACCTGCTGTAATTTAAAATGGTGTGAACCCATTGGCGACTAGTTTGTTTTCTCAAAACCCTGAAAAATCACAGATGATAACTTCATCTGATACATCAATCTAAGGGATGCCAGTTTCAGTTTGGTTTCCTCGCGGATGTTAAAAGGTTTATCACTGCACATCCACCAGGGACAATAATTCACGCCTCACAAGGCACCTTAAAGAGAAAAAGGGAAGAACTTAAAGAGAAAAAGGGAAGAAAATGACATCAACAGTCTGAAAAAAACAAGGAAAGTCTGGCTTCCCTTAGCTTCCAGGAGAAAATGCCATGTGCCTTTGTGATCGCCCACTGCACAAAGGAGGAGTCTAACTTACAGCAACAGTCAAGTATAATACTGGATACTTTCCATATTTAAACATTAGCCTTACTTCTGCAATATCCACTGTCAACCTTTTAATCAAACTGCTTCTAATTGGTGGGCTTACTGTGCTACAAACACAATAACATTATTTTCTCTTATTAATATTCACATCTCCACTTATACCTACATTCTATCAAAAAAAGCATTTATACGCAAAAAGTCATCAGCATCATTTAGAATGATTCATTTGCAGAATAATTTCATTCTATAATTTCATTATAATAACTACTTTATTCATGTTTTTCATGACAACTGTTGTGTTCATCCATACATCGAGTCAGCTTGTGGTGGCAGCAGGTTTCATGAAGCTTCCAGACATTCTTCTCCCTAACAACAATTTCCCGCTCCTCTCCAGGATTGTGAAGTGTTTCCAGGCCAGATGAGACATATAATCTCTTTAATGTGTTTTGTTGACTGCTGTGCCTTGTGGCCTAACTCCATCTTAACCACAGAGTTGAAGGCGCTGACCTGATTCACCAGCTGCTGAAGGTCATGGTCTAATGAAGCCAACAGAACCACATCATCTGCAAAAAGCTAAAAAGGAATTCTGAGAGACCCAGATCAGACACTCTACTCCCCCCGACTGTGCCTTGAAATCCTGTCCATAAAAATCACCATCAGGTTTGATGATGACAGGTTCAACAATTGGTCAAATGCTCCTTTCCAGCACCCTGGCATAAGCCTTTCCAGGGAGGCTGAGTACTATGATACCGTAATAATTGGAACACACCCTCTGGGGCCCTTTTTCAAAAATGCAGACCACCAACTCAGTTTGCAAGTCCACAGGCGCAGTATTGTAGTCCGCCAAGTGATACTGAACAGGCTTTCTAACCACGACACTGTGTGATGCTGAACCCATCACCTTGTCACTTGTCGCTGTGATGGCATGTTCAGGAATTTGGAAAGCACAAATCGTTGACTGGACAGGCCCATAGGCCAGAAATATCAGAGGATCTTGAAGTGAAGAGCTCAGGTAAAAGACAAAAAAGCTCCCAATGGCTTTTTCAGCTGAGACCTAAAATGCTTTTTGTCATTCCATCTCCCCATCTGAGGCACAATTAAACCAAACTCCCTGCTTTTTGTTGTTTTTGTTGATAAAACTACATCACTATTGGTCAGTAACTCATCCAGTCTTGGGACAACTGATTCGAAGGATCCCTTTACCTGTTAAGAACCCCGCTTTTACATTGAATAAGTCATTGTGTTGCAGATCTACTTCTGGCTTCGGCTTGGACAGCACAATTGAAATGAGCCACTGTGCTGCATTGCATTAGATTGTACAAGTGTACCTAATAAAGTGACCATTCTATACCTAGTTGTATTCTGTAATTGTTTTTACAGTAATCAAGTGCAAGTTATACAAGACTTTATTAGCAACTTCTTTGCTTCCCTCATGCTTCCCTGAGACGCCACAGACTTTCACACAGAGTCAGTAATTCATCTGGAGGCTCACGCTTAACCTAAGCTTGAATGGTGGATAATTAAAGCACATTGCACAACTCTTCACGTCCCTTTGTTGACCAAATGTTTTCGGCCACCAGGCCTTTCAATTTATTTGCACCCCTTGACCCACAGTAGTCTGCTCCTAACTGTGTGTGAGATTTGCTCCAGCTTTGATTGTAGCTTGAAGTAAAGTAACTGGATAGTTACTGCAGCACTGACTCTGTTAGGGTTGAGTTTAAATAGCTTAATACATGGACGCACTGTAAAGTGTTTCCGCCGTTATAACAATTATTATCAGCATGCTTTGCTCATTTACTATTGACTTGTTAAATGAAATGTAATTTTTGCTTGAAAATGGGCTTGTATTGATGATAATATTTAGTAATTGTTCAAACTGAAAGAAGGGGACTTTAATATGGTTTTATGTGAAAACTTCTTAAACCATTAAACATGCTGCAGACGAGCAAACATTTGCATGCACACAGGCTTGCACACAAAATGCCTGCACACACACACACGAAGTCTGTAAAGTTTCATAAAGCTTACCTGGGGTTTCTTGCACTCTTTGAAGCATTCATTCACACAAACATCAGTGGATGTTACTGGCATCACTGGTTAACCTTAAGTTAGCTCAGTGTGCACTGCCACACACACACACACACACACACACACACACACATATTTCTACGTACATTTCGTTGAAATGGGCTTCGTCTACTCTGACCAGGGAGTCCCCTCACTCACTACACATGAACGTGTTCAGTGGATGGAAGTGAACGGAAACCTGACCAGGGAGTCTCCTGTGGGTGCATATTTAGCATCAGCAGTGAGTTTTAGAGGAAAATTGTTGTTGAGGCTGCTCTTTCTGGTGCTGCTGCTGAAAGCCCACAGACCACAGAGATGCACAAGCACACACACTCATAGACACACAGTGTAACAGACAAGGATATAGACAGCTGTATAAATAGACCCACAGGTCAACTGATTGCACTAGTCACTAGACACGATATCACCACAGCCATAACATTGGCAGCTCATCATTGCAGACTTTTCACTGTGCGATCTAGAAACGATGTTGAGAATGTCTTCGAGCTGCAGTTTGGTGTGTCTACTGGTTTCCCTGGGACTCGTCTTGGTCTTTGGAGCTTGCGTCCCTGAGAACCTGGCACAAACCCACGAGTCCATCACAGATGTGCTGGTGAGTATCTTCGGTGTCCCACTGGGCTCCATCTTAGACCCTCTGTTGTTTTTTTTAAGTTTATAGTAAACAAATGTTTTAATGTAAACTTATGAAAAAGAGCTCGTGTTCATATTAAGGGGAGCTACTAAGTGCAAACTAAGGGATCTTTAAGGTATTCTGAGATGCTTTAATGTGACGTTTAGTTTATCTGCAGTAGGGTTTCAGCCATCATTTTCCAGCTATGATAGTGTTTGCTTTCATTTACCTGCTTTTTTATTACAGACAATAACTTAAATGTAAATGTAACAGTGTGTTAATCTTAACTGTGTTAAATTAGCTCTCTGGACAAAGGTTTTGCATTGATGTGAAGTTAAACCAATAAGTTTGTGGTTTATTCTAATTTCCACCATACACCATATGAAAGGTAAAGGTCGAGTGTGTGTTATTATGCATGTTCTGTTTTCCCAGTGGATTTTGTCAATTTTGATCTGAAATTGGTCCGTTTTTGCCTTCTGCTGTGGCAAATGAATGGTTGCTATATTGTTCTACTAACATTCCAGTAGACACTAATGGTGCGTTTGAAGTTGTCAGCAGTTGGTTTCCTTTTTCTTTTAAGTACTAATGACATTTCTTTCTGCTCATCTCAACTGATAACCAAACATTGGATCTAAGATTACAAAGGGAAACGTTTGGGTGGTGGAATTTAAACTTTACATGAGTTACCTTATGATATTTGACCAACTTGTAATTACTTTATGATTGTGAGGAAACACTACTTCAGTTATTACATCCACCAAAAAGCAATTACATTATGACCACTTACAGGTGACCTGAACAACATTGGTTATCTTCTTATTACAGCACCGGGAAGTGTGTGGTAGATATCAGGCAGCGAGTTAAAATTTTGTCCTTGAATTTGATGAGCTGGAAGCATAAACGACTGGATCCACTTGGACAATTTGTCCAAATTGTTAAGGATACATGTCTGTGTCAGAGAAACTCCAAAACGCTAGTCCATGCGGGATGTTCTCGATCTGCAGTGGTCAGAACCGACCAAAAGCGGTTCAAGGAAGGAAAACCAGTGAACCGACAACAGGGTGATGATGACTTACCTTTGTAGTGTGAAGCAGTAAAAGAGCTACCGCAGCTCAACTTGCTGGAAAGAGAAAAGTGTCAGCCATGGGCTCTCTGACCTTTCTAAAAATATATTCATTGCTTTTTTATTAGTTTTAAAATTTTGTAAAAATTATTTAACAAAACTTAGCTGAATCCAAAATTATTTACTCTTTCCACCTGCATGTGCTTTTTGCTATAAGCCCATTTAGAAAAAAAGGCAAAAATGTGAAGATAAAATTATGTCCAACAGAGTTTGTGTGTTCGAGTTTTGTGCTTGTGAGCATCTGAAATTGAAGTACTTGTATTTACATCTTTTTTTAATGTGTTTTAGAAGCTGAAAGAGCCAGAGGTCGGCAAGCGGCCTCTCTTTGGTTCTGTCATCAAGAGCATCAACACGTCCTGCCAGGTAAAGAACACACTGTGACTACGCTCACTCTACACAACTGTTACAACTGTACTGTGTTGTCCTGCAAAAACCACCTGTCTCCAGAAACACTGAAGAATGCACTTATTCTCAATGATAGTGAAAGGTTCATGGTCCTGAGATACTTGGGCCTAAGATGTCCAGGGTAAATGAAAGAGGACTAAAGCCTGAGCCTTGAGGAACATGGCTGATGATTATTATGAAAATCTTTATTTATATGCATTTTCATTCAGTCTTCATTTGAGACATAATAATCACAATACAGTAAACAAGAATAAATTATTTTTCATTAGTAAACATGATTTATTCTTGTTCACTGTGCACAAATGCAGTCATATTTGCTGAGTGTAAAAACTTAACTTTATACATGTCATTAGATTTTTTTACCCACTGACCTTATGCTCGACGAAACGTGGTCATATGTCAAAGTATCCCGGTCCCCTAACTCCCCAACTCTAGCCGCTGACGTTTTGTTCCAACCAGCGCAGATCTGAGCGCCAGGCATAAACTGGGGAAGACTACGTGCTGCACATCCTGTCTCTAACTTTAGACCTTAGCAAGCTTTAATGCACAAAATAATAATCAGGCAAACGGTGTAGAAAATACTTTGGGAACCTTTGCAACTAATCAGCTGTGTATTTTTCCTTTCTTACCCGGAATCAAGCACCAGGAAAAATCGAAACATTTAATCACATTGATGCAAAAAGAACATAAAATGCAATTTTAGAATACTATAAAACAACTATGATTTTTTTCCAAAAAGACATATTTATTCAGACATTTGAAAGGAGACACTTATTCTCAGCTCAGCACCAGAATAAATCAGGTTTTTCTCATGTATCTGATTCATTTACAGCAATCTCATCCACAGATCCAGGCTAAAGGCCAAAGGTTGCTGGGGCACTTTCTGCCAAAGTTTGGTCTAAACCCCTGTGCACTGACAAAGATCTTTCTTCATCTCCTTCACAGAGAAAAGAACAAGTCCAGCTGATGAATCGCACTCTGGACATTTACGCACACATCTTCTCCAGCATCCTGCAGCACAACCAACACCAGACCCACGACAACAATGGGAGCCCTGCTCTGCTGGAGCACCTGAGCGAGAATTCGAGGTCTCAGGTGCAAATGGACCTGATGAAGCTCCAGCAGAAGATGGAGAATCTGAAGAGACGCCTCAACCGACTGCACCACCAGCAGCCCAACTACGAGGACGTGCTGAGCCAGCTGAACAAAATAAAGGTAAGGCACACCTGTGAGTCCTGAGGATTTCCATAATTCATTTGGGTTTTACACTCAGTGAACACACACTGGCAAGCTGAGACAAAGTCTCATTAAACCTGTAAATGTGTATTAATCTACTGCATTAAATAGTTCCCAACAAACACTCTATTACTTGTTTGCAGCTGTTTTAAGAAAACTACGACACATTTTCAAATATTTAGTTAATTACTCCTTGGGAGCTGGGCGTCACAGACGAAGCGAGGGTCAGAAAGTGCCTGAACACAGACTATGAAACAACATCCGAAAATTTGATGGGAAAAGTATTTAGAAGAGCTGAAATCCTGCAATAACAAACATTGTGTAGAACTAGTAGAATTATTATTATTGTATAATGTCATTATTTTCACATTATGTATGTGGTATTATTAAAGTGTGTCGTTATTAATGTATTAGTATGTGCGTCACTTTGATGTAAAAGCTGAGGTAATTGTATTTACTTTTGATGCTGCTGAGTAGTTGTCTGAGTAGTGGAACACAGTTTATATAAGATCAGCTGATTCAGCAGATCTTATATAAAATGTATTTACTCCCAAACAAATTCTTTTTTTTTTCAGTTGAATCGTTTATTTGTCTTTGGTATTTAATGTTAAAGACTGAAAGCCTCCTCTGCTGGCTTCTGACCGCTTCCTGTCTTCCCTGCAGGTGGACGACGCCCTGGATCAGAGGAAGGCTCTGGCTGAGTTCAACGAGGTCTATCAGGCGGCCTGTGTGATCACCTCCCACCACTGTGGGTCCTCTCATTAGTCCTGCCCTAATGAGTTTCCGGGACAGCTAATCATGTCTTATTAGCAACTTTCAGTTTTTTTGATTTTTATAAGTTTGTTTTCATTAGGAACATTTCTTCTCGTTGTACAATTTTATTTATAACAAAGTTAAGCATTGGAAGGTTTTCATAGTCTATGTTCACTGATTACAGTTATTTATTTTATTTAAGGGCTCACTTACAGTCTATTCTCAAACCAGTTCTCCGCTTACTTCAGTTATATTTATTGTTTGATACTTACTTACATTTTATTTATGATTAATTTATCTTAATTTATTTTTTGTTGTCTTTTGAAAACTTTGAATAAAAGCAACAACTGGCACCAACAAAAATGTGAATTTTTTCCCCCTTACACTTCTTTTGGTCTTAAGGAGAAAATTACAGGAACAGGCTCCAAATTTGAGCTGCTTACTGCACAGTTTCTCACAGCTCACGTCAAATCATCGGCGTGTTTCGCACTGGCTGATTTTGTGGCTTTGATTCTTATCTGAAATGTGAAAAAACGTCACTGAACTTACTGACAGAGTCTAACCGCACACACAAAAATAAGAGCTAACTTGCAAATTAACTGGTAAACAGACATACAGTAAGATGGGAGGATTCTCCACATGTTCATCTATAGCACAGTGTACGTAGTGGCCATATGTATTGGGACATTGACACTGTGTGCGTACTCAGTGGATCTAATGTGAAACAACATTAGCTGTAGATTGTCTGCTTCTGTTTAGGTGCTTGGTCTGAAACTTTGGTTGAAGTATTTTGGCACAGTCAGTGACTGCCTGAAGGCTGGAACCCACAGATGTCTCCAGAAGTTGGACTTCTTGCCTGGTGATGCTCTGACAGGGTTTTGCTCGTATCATCTCTGGTTCCTGCTTGTTTTAATAATAATAATCAATATTTTATCGATTCCTGTGGGGAAACTGTGGTTCAGTAGTTGCTCATAGATATTGGTGCTGCTACAAGGCTTCCATTGCCTTGTTCAGGACACTTCAACAGGTGGAAGCAGGAACTGGACATGAAACCACCAACCCTGAGATTCACAGACTACTACCAACTGATCCAGAGCACCTGTGTGTCTGTTCTGCTGTGACAGACATCAACACTTGACTTACTAGGCAGAATTTGTGACTAAATCAGCGGCATCGTCTCTGTTAATGAAAAGTGTAACGGCCATGTTTTTTTTTTTTTTTTGCACATCTGATCATTTTTACAATTGCGTCCCACCCAAGATCTGTTCCCAAAGAGGATTTTTAAGGAGCTCCATTAAATGAAACATCTCCTCTCTGTCAGAGCACCAGTTTGGACGACCCTTCTACATTTAATAGAGCTATAACGATCTCTGGCAAACTGCTGGAACATCATGAGAATTTTTGGCCAGTCAGCAGTAATTCTTTATTCTGAAACAGTTAACAAATACCGGCCCTAAAACTGAAGAATTCATGTAATTCTGCTAGTTTGTCACTTGAGCCTCTGTAATTGAAGGTTTGTAAAAAAAATAAATAATCATCAGTCAACACAGCAACTAGATTTAACAGTAAACCTGTGTATCCTAGAATATGTGGCCCAAATTTTGCAGACACCTCAATACTCCACCTATGTGTGGATCTGCAGCCTCCACTCCTCTGGTTTCTGTCTTTCCATCAGAGCATGTGACTCAACCAGCTCCAGTGGAACCGATGTGGTACTGGAGACATGAGGTTTGTAAGAGAGCACCGCAACATTCCACAGGGCGTCTGGGAAAAATGTTTTGTGCTTTGTGGACTGAATTTGAATTGTTTGGGAGGACAACGCAGCGCTACACGTGGCGTAAAGGAGAAACCACAGCTGTAAAGGAGCTGATTTGGGCTTCACATACTTGATCACAGACAGTGTCTGACTAAGCTGTTTGGCGAAAAGAAAATTAACTAAAAGAAAATTTAAAAAAAGAAAATTAATTAAAACCTGCGCAGTTTCGACAGGAAAAAAGAGAGCGAAACGGAGGAAGAAAAAAAGGCTTCCTGTGTGGAATTACTATTATTCCTGTGACATCACTCTGACATCACCGTGATCCCCAGCTCTTGCACCAATCACACGCAGGGATTTCCCCTCCACCTCATGACATAATAAAACCCTGCAGGGAGGGAAATCAGTGGCTACAACTCTGGTTATGCGTCATCACTGACCCAAAACCATCCACACCTACAGGTTCTGACCCAACATTTCAAAGCCACAAGGCCACAATCACAAACTTTTCACTATTAAAAAAGAAACTGTGAGTATGTGGGCAGCTACTCACTTGCCCTTTAGATTCTGTTTAGCAGAAATTTAGTTGGAAATAAAATGGTCCCACGTTTGAGCTATAATTTAGGTTTACATTAATAGACAAATATGTGCAAAGCTTTAAAATGTTGGAGAATCCTCTCAACCCATAAGGGACATTCAATATAATTAAAGTATAACTGAGCCCAATATTTCCTGCTACATGTAATTTCCTTAAAAACTCTTTTGTATAACACACTGAAACAAAGACAAACGCAGAGCACAAAAAGGCACAAATCAACATTTTCAATAATACCTTTACTGTACGAGAAACAGAATACTGGCTACATTATGAGTTATCTTGTTATTTTTATTTGTAAAATATGTGTTTTATTATAGTACCAGTTTATTACCCAAAGATTACATTATGATAAAGTTTTAATCTGGAGATCCAAAACAAACAAACAAAAAAAGAACAAACTGTGAACAGAAATCACAAACTCCCACACTACCATATCTGACACAATCCAAATTAAAGTGTTTATACAATCTCTTGTCTTCACTTGCACTGAGGTGAAGAGAGTAAAATGATATTTTAAACAAAGGTTTTGAGTCAGGTGTGATGTTCAGAGGGGTTTCCCCTCTACATAAACCAGAGGATGGGGCTTTTGCCACTCAGTGGTGAGAGAATGTGACATCAGTTGAAGGAAAAGGTCCAGGTTTCTCCAAAGTTAAGAAAAACTGAATCATCCAACTGAATGCGGACAGTTTGAGGCTGGGAAATATCAGTTTGTCACTGCTCGGCCCTGTCCTGGGCTGCAAGAAAAGGCTTTGGAGTAGTTCATTTTTAAAAACTAATATGAGATAAGGTATTGTAAAATAAGGAAATGATTTAAGAGAAGAAAAGCTTAGATACTGTACCAACAGGTCAGAGAGTAAGATAAGACTTTGTTGGTCCTTAAATGAATTTTTTTTTACCTGACACACGTTATGAAGAAGAAAGAAGAAGAGCCTTTTTGAGTAATCAAATATTATAATATAATCTTAGTTTAGTAAAATAAAAGACAGCAGAGTTTCCTAAATAACACCTGCTACCATGTGGCTAAATGAAACCACAGAGGTTGGTACGAGAATTAAAATGTCATCAGGCCTGGAACTCGTCTATTCACTAACCACCTTTACGCCCTTGTTTGGTTTATACTGTAACTCACAGTCGCTTTAAACTTTATCAGGTCACTGAAGAAGCGATAGAAGACTAAATCAAACACAAATGGGATATTTTGTTGTGCTGTAAAAATCCAGTAGTTTGTTAAGAATATTTTTTACTGGCAGATTTTCTTGCTGAATAAAATGTGCAAGTATTCTAAACTGAGCTTCTTTTCTGAAATAATCCAAATCTCAAAAGAAAAGTCTAATTGGCTTCTAAAAAACAAATGACCTTTTTGTTTTTTATTTTTAATTATACACACACACACACACACACACACACATATATGTACGAATACGTTGTACGTTGACGTACGATTTTACGTAATTAAGTTGTTTTGTTTATGATGCTTTTGTTGGCTGAATGGCTCCGACGGTTTACAGTGATTGGCTCATAGCTGTGACGTTAAGGACGGACATGAAGCTGGTTTATGGGTTTTTGGCGGGATTAGAGTTCTTCTGGGTTCCTGTCGGTTCGAGGACTCCAGGTAAGCTGCTTCACATTCAGTTCGTGACCAGTTATTAGCCCGACTCGTCTCTGTCCGGTTCAAAGGTGAAGCTAATTGGTGGTTCGACCCTGAGTGGGTGTGGCCTCAGTCAGTGACGTCACGGCTCGGGCTATTTGCTGGAGTGGAAGCTGGACAAACATTTGATCAGGGTCAGCGCTGGTCCTCAAACACAGACACGTGACCTCACCACGTCAACGTTGTCTGTGTGTGTGTGTGTGTGTGTGTGTGTGTGTGTGTGTGTGTGTAGGCAGTTTCAGGAGCAATAATCTTTCAAAAATCATAACCAAACTCAAGTCGCCTCATATGTCCCGTCTCCAATGAAACAAGCACACACAATTTTGACTTTATGAAGAAGCAGCAGGAGCTACTGATGGAGAATTTGTTGCTCGAAAGATGGTTTAAAATGGTGACACGGAGGTTTGACGTTTCCGGCTGAAGCAGGGCCTTAAAGAACAGAGCACAAACAATCTTTTCAAACTGTTTTGACGATAACTTCTGATGCAAATGTACAATAATAATTTCTCATCTTAACTAAAGATTCTGTGTCCTTCTGTGTACTGGTGGGCAACCACAGGGATGTCCTGATACCAGTAGCAGTGGGAGCAGTTTAGTACTCGCCGATACCGAGTACTGATCTGTTTTACTTAGAGAAATATGAAGGTAAAATATCTGTGTAACTGTGTAATTGTTTTTGGAGCTGGAAGACATTTGTGGCGTTGCCTGTGTCGCCGGGACCTTAGCCCGACTCGTTCAGCACATGTTCCACCTTTGTTTCAGCCAGCCCTCATTAATCTGATGAACTGGAACCATGCAGCCACGACTGGCCCCATGACAACCAGTGGATGCAATGTTTTAGATTATTTAATTGTACTAATATTCTTGTTTATTTTGGTTGTTGTTGTTGTTGTTGTTGTTGTTGTTGTAGTTGTTGTTGTTGTTGTTGTTGTTTTACTGGATCAAAAACCAACATTTTCAATGACTGAAGTTGAACTTTTAAGAGTTAAGCATACATTAGAGAGGAAAGACCCTGTTGCTCTGCAGAAATTCGTAGTAAATGTTCAGCAGAAATACAACAAAAGCTCATAAAAGTTCAGGCAGCTGTTTGAAAAGAAATTGCTGTGGATTCCTTACAACAGAAGCATACTTCACATGTGAAACCTCTTCCTGTGTTTGTGCCTGCGTGTGAAGAGGGGATACCCGCGCACTATACAAACACCTGAACAACAACACCAAAATCTACCTGTCTGTCTTCCTGTTTCCTGTATTTCTCTCTCCTCCATGCTGAGCTAAACAGTCGGGGTGATTTTAATCCTTGAGCAAGTGGTGCTGTGGAAGTCAGAGGACATTGTGTTTCCAGCTATATTCCTCCTTTCTGTAATGGTGTAAAGAACATACTGAACACAGAAGCAGCAGACATCAGGACGTTATCATGCTCGTGGACATAGTTGTTTAAGACTGGTTGACATTACATAACTCACTTACTTTGTGTGTGGACCATGTTTTAGCTAGTAACAGCTAGTTGACAACTTGTTTTCTTTGCTGTAACATTTCTCTCGCCCCGATAATCCCTACAGTTGTCAATTGTGCAGTTATTTCAGTTTCACAGCAAATTTTCACTCTGGAAATTTTCACTCACTAACCAGACAAACCAAAAGGTCATCTGACTTCTCTTGACGCATTTGATTCCCTTGGTGCAAAAGGAAACCAAATACAGGTTTACAAACTGGTCCAATAATTTAGACAATCAGCACAAACTTTGAGATGATGCTCATCCTTAAACAAGCGTCTTACTACAGAACCTTTGCTGAATGCAGTCCTGTTTCTGCTTTTTTCTGGATTTGTTGAAGCAGACTATCTTTGAGTAAACAAAATCTAACGTACAGGTTTCTCATGAATATCTTTAATATCTTTTGAATATCTAAATCTACCACAAACTGTACTGGAGGCAAACTCCGGCCCCTCAGAAATCGTCTGTAAATTTATGATGCAAGTCTTACAAAGTCCAGTCTGAGAAAGGCTTTAGTTCGATATGTTCCGTTTGAGTTGTTCAGAATTGAGACGCTTTCTCATGCTACACGCCAGAACTGTGTCAAACCGTATGACAAATGTACGATGTGGTTGTAGACTTTTGAACGAACGCTGCTTTCATATTCCAATGCATTTTGATAAGATGTGTAAACATGAAACAAGGCATGTTTAATGTATGCAGAGAAGCTGTTACTGTGCTGCAGGTCCCAAGGTGATTTTAAGCTGTCAGATGGTTATTTTCTAAGGCTGTAGAGCTCTGATGTGTTACTCTGTAATGGGCCTAAAGGTTCCAGGTAAGTTTTTGTGACTTGCTGTGGGAAGAAATCCACTGATCTCAGTCATTATATACTTTGTTTTTTGCAGGACTTTGGTTCAAAACGTATTCTGTTTAAACTTTAAAAAGATGAACAGGTTAAATATGAATGCAGTGTGTGTGTGAACTGGTCATTCCTATTAAGCTCCTCAGCATCACTTCAGCTTCCTGCCATTTACAATAAGGCATCTTCTCTGAAGCACAGACCCTCACTAGGTTTCATTTTTCTTCTGTTTCCTTGCAACCTGCAGCAGGTTTTTTCCCACCTCCTGCCTGATGCACTGGCATGTTCGGTTCTGCTGCCCAGGAATTCCTGTGTGTTTCCAGACAATGACTTACTCTGTGTGAGTAAATACTCTGCTTATGTCGCACTTTTATCCAAAGGGCTTTTACATTGCTGTATTGCTGTACATTCACAGATTCAAACACTCACACAATGAGAAAAGTGGCCACCTGACCACTGGGTCTCACTTTCCTGCCCGAGGACACTTTGACACGTAGCGTGAGGGACGTGTGTGTCTGTGGTGTGTCTAGTGTGAGGACTGGTTTGAACTTTCTACAATTGCAGTGCGGACATTTTGATGATTCTCATTCTTCCGCGCCTCTTTAAATGTCTGTTTGAGGGCAAAGACTTGGTTAATGTTTCAGTCAGGGGAAGGAGCTTGGGCATTATGTCATCGACTGTCCTCAGAAGGCCGTGTGTGTGTGTGTGTGTGTGTGTGTGTGCGTGCACCTGACAAGAAAAGCCTTATACTTAGCAGTTTCCTTTAAACTAAACGAGGGACCGCTCACTCTGCATTACTTACTAGAAACACCCCACACCCAGTGAGGGATTCTACTTCATTACATAATTTCCTGCCACCACCTTTTTTATTTTTTCATCCCCCGCTTATAATATTATCTAAATATAGCATCATATCGTGTGGTTATGCACATTCGTTGCAATTTTTTTAGTCTAACGTATTCCCACAATCCTCCAGCAGCATCACTCATTTTCATTCATGGCTACAATACCAATCCGGGTGCACATGTCTCTGGGTTCATTATGATTTCATATCAACAACATTTGCTCATTTACTAATGACTTATTTTAGCTGGCTTTCTTTGGTCATCTTTTAGCATCCATCCATGATTCCAGTACTTGTTCATCCTGTGCCTTGAGGCCCCTGCCCAGCTTGTTTTCAACTCTCCCTGTCCACTGCCGATTACCTGCATCAGGTGTGTTCTTCCGATCAGAAGCCGGAAGACCCCATCTTCGATAAGGATGGGCGGGGGAGGCAAAGTGCGTTGGTGTCACACCTGCTCCAGGTAATCAGCATCGGGCAGACCTGAGAGGGTCATAATTTAGATGCTCATGCTCACATGTACACTTGTGGTCAATCATCAGTTAAGCCACCTAAAGCCTATGGAACTTAAAGGAAACCCCCTGCAAACCCTGCTGAGACCCGCCATGTTGCCCCAACTGTTACATGGTAAAATTAGCACAGTTCAGTTATAACTTTTTAACTTTTCCCAACAGTTGCTAAACACTTTTACCCAAACTCTGACGTAAAACACACGATGATAATGTGTGAAGGGATCCGTGTTTAGGAGCAGCTGACTGGGCATTGTGGATTTTCTTAGCTACAGTAATTTGTTGTTTTTTTTAAATGTAGATGCATCATTTCTAAAATCAATTACCAAGACGTTGCAGCTGATGTATGATTGACAGCTAACTCGAAAGCCTTTAGGTGTGCTTGTTTTTCTGCTTCAAACACCTCCGTAAAGACCACAATAAACTCTGCAGTTATGTCAGCTTCTTAGATGGCTAACCATACTAACCAGCACACACCAACCCGACCTGTCCGCTATCGCTTTGCCAAACTATCGCTGCCTTTAGTGCAGAGCTAAGTCAGATGTTCACTCAGATATAGGCCTGTTTATGAGCCCTGATGCATAAATCGAGACCAGAGTCAAACCCAGTGACCGACAAAGGCAGAGCTGTGCACATCAGTAGATGCAGCAGCTGCAGCAGCATCAATATCGGCTCCTCAGTTGCAGTCTCTGTAAAGTGCCTCACCTTTAAAATTACTTTAAAAGTTAGATTTAAAAAGATGCCAAAATCCTTTCTGTTACGTGGAAGAAGCACTAAGCAAATCCTGCATTTAAACTACATTTTGCTAGAGTGAATGAACAAAACCCCCGTATGAAAGTGTCATAACCTGATTATAACATGCACTAAAATGAAAATCAATGTCCCCACGGCCTCTGAAGGTTTGTGTCTACAGGCTTCGCTTGGCACTTTCCAGTCATTCCGACCAGTGTGAACATAAAATGCTGAGCAGTGCAACTGTAAAAAGTTAACATGACAGTTTCCACAGGGCAGTGGCTTTACCATCAGCCAACGTCAGACATTTTGCACTGTCACACTGTCAGTTGTTGATAAAAGCAGTGATTCATCCTGTGGTTCAGGTTGTTATATTTCTAGCAAACGTCATTTTAGCAGATTACCCTTCAGTCTTACAAGCACACTTTTGTTGCTGGAATTAGTCAGTTTTGCTCCTGTTTGATAAAAAGGCTACAACTGACACTAGTGAAAGTCTTCACTTAAAGTGGAGTTTAAATCTTCCAAAGACCTGTCGTTTTAAAGTGCTTTAATATCTGTAGTGTGTCTTATTGCACATGCAAACCACAAGCAGAAAGTTGCATGTGTAGTTTTATTTATTCTCGAAGAAAAAATAGGCAAACCCGAATATTCCTGACTTCATCATCCTGTGTTTGCCGCTCATCCTGTCTCACAGAAACTCCAGTTACCAACTGTCTGAGCAATTAGTCTAAAAACTCATGTTTACGTCTTCGGAAGAAACCGATGAGCTGGTGACTTTTCAGTGGTTCCTAAAAGCTTTATCGCGGTCCTCTACAGATAACAACTACCATCGGAAATCTTGAGATTTCCCAGGGAAACAGTAGGTGCACTAGCTCACTCGGCATTTGTAATCGTTTCCATTACAGTTCTATTGGATCAAACGCTTTCCGACGCAGGCTGCAGCCTAAGCGTTTCAGGTAGTGCGCTTTCCAGTGGTTCCTACTTGAACCGCATTACACTCTGTTGGGTTGCATTCCAGTCCAGGCCTTTTGTCACAAACTATTGCAATTCCAGTATGACCAGTAAAGCCCCCAATTCCAATAAAACCTATAGGTGATATGAGTTTCAGCCGTGAGCTGATAATTAGTGTTTGACATGCATGTGTGGGAGACCCCTCACCCACTTCTATGAAGTTTGGTGATTTAAAGGAAACTGCACAACCACATTTTCACACCTCTCTCTCTCCCCTGTGTGCGTCTATGCCTCTCTGCGCCTTTGCCTCGCTCACTCTGTTATAAATAAAAGCTTTCATGACAAGTCAAACAGTTTGAGCCAAGTCGAGGGCAAGAGACACACGACTGTGAGACACTCCCAACACTTCACCAGATCGCCGCTCACACCGCTCTGCTTTAATTGGCCCGTCGTATTCGGCAACACTCCGACACGGTTTAGACACCGGCGCTCACATTGGGGACCTGAGAAGCTCGGGAATTGGACCGGAGACTCAAGTGGACAGGGGTTTGACTTTAACAAGTGGTAACATGAAGGTAGCAACAGCAGTAAGGGCAGTGGTTTGCCTGTCCGTCTGGCTGTCCGTGTGTCAGGTCAGTGGCTTCCACCTCCCTCCCAAGATGAACAGAACCATCCAGAACCTGCTGCAGCACTATGTGAGTATTGCATGTACTACTTGTGTTCGTACTGCTGACACTTGTGTAGTCACTCTTTGGAGCACTAGCTTTCTGTTTCCTCCTCCACTTTCTTTCTCACCCTGACGCTCTCACCACTAACACATGCGCAGAAACAACCTGTTTTGTAAATGTAGAACTTACTCAAAGGTGCAAAGGTCTATTTGCTGTTTAGTATCTTTAAATGAAATATTGCTTGTGTATTGCAAACTCCAAATCCTAATCATTAGTGGGTAAAGTTTATGTACAGTTATAAGGTAATGCAGGACAGCAGGGTCACTGCCCTTCATGCTGCATTCAAGGACAGTCTGACAGTCTGTTTGACTTCATGCAGATGTTTTCAGCACGGGGAAACAAGAACCACATATACACGTCTTTCAGGGTTTACGTTTTACTTTTTATTCCAAGTTATTAAAATGTTTTTTCAAAGCGACAGAACCAGTCAATCATTTGATTTGCAACCAGTGACTCAGATGTTGTGCTTTAAGACAAGGAGGCAGCATTTGGTTCTATGAAGCTATAAATGTAATGAAAGACATTGACTGTGTCCCCAAATGCATCAGCAGACACAGTTAAAGCATCACACTTTTAAATGCATAAATCCACATTGTCTTTACATGTTTATTTTGTCTTGCTTACTTTTGCTGTAAGAGCTTGAGCAAATATGCCCTAAATTACAGATGTCAGGCTGTCCTCGAATGCACCAGCACCAACTGCAGACCAGGGCTAGCAAGCTAGAGATGTATTCATATCATGCTTTAAATGTTTGTACTTGACCATCAGTAAAAACATTTGACCTGTAGCTCTGGCATCCTGCATGTCTACTTGTGTTTTGTGCAGTCGTGAAAAGTTTACAGTCTTTGTTTATTGGCTAATATCTCGATAAACCACTTAGATGCTTTAGTGCAGAAACACCATTCACTTGAAATGTTGTGAGCTGAACGTTTTTCTTGTGTCTTTGCAGAAAATTCCACCTCAAGAGAGATTTAATGGGAAGCCAGTCTTCTCCAAAGAACCACTCACCGGCAGACTGGAGGTAATTCTGAATTTATCGTGTTGCCAATCAAGTTTGCACAGAGCGAGGCCTGTCAGACACACCGTAATCTCAGGATCCAAAGTCCAACCCGAACCCGAAAGAATAGTGTTTTAGGAAACATGCTTGGAGGTAAACCGTTCTGTCAGCAGTGTCTGTGTAAAGTTCAAGTTGGAGTTGCTGGAAGTTGGAAGAATTTTATTGTGGTTTAAACAGGAAACCCTTCTCCAGCTCGCAAATGACTGTGCACTGAGCTGCACCATCGCTGCCCAATGACATGTAAAAAGCCAAATCTGAGGTTTCACATAGCACCAGACTTTACTGGCTGCTTCTTGTCTGTCTCAGTGCTCCTGTCTGACACAGATTGGAAGACGCAGTTGGACGGCCCAGGGTTTATTAAACAACCGAACGTCTCACTGCTGGTAGATGGGATTTTTGACAGGGCCAGGCTGGCTGCTGTTGACAGAGCTAGGCTTTTCCTCTCCTCTCTCTAGACACAACGTTTGGATTGATCTTTTCCTTCAGCTAACAAAAACTCAGCAAATAAGCTCATTCCCTAACATTGGGCGGGAGTTGTAGTTGGGCCACAGCCTGGGAGGCACAGTAGTAAGAAGACCTTCAGTTCTCCAGTGTGTGACACACGAAGGTGCATTAGATCAGGCTTTGCAGAGAATTTCACGAGGTGAATCCAGAGTGCCGAAGAAAGTGTTGTAGTGTGTGCGCTTTGCTTTTCTGCTGTCTTAACACCTAATGCCTGAGTCAGCAGCTGCCTGGTATTTTCCTCGGGTTTCTATCTATCACTGATTAGTTTCTTTATTGCACCGGAGCTTGCAGTGAGGTTTTTGTGGCTTTTGTTCCTGCTGGCTCTGCATTGCGCAGCTATTTTCAGATTCTAAAATGAAACTTTTCAGGCACTTCACCTTTTCTTTCTAAAATAACCTGCAACATGACAAAAAGTTCAACCTGAAAATCTTTTGTTGCAGGGTTGATAATAGAAAACCCTCATTAGGCTTAGAGAAAGTCTTTTGTCCAGATGAAGCTGCTTTATGTGCATATGGACATTTTTACCAGACTTGCATTGGCTGTGGCTCGTCGTCAGCACCAGTTTAAGAAATGCTGGCGGTGCTTTGGCCTAAATTTGGTGCGTGTTATTCGGTTTGTGATTGACCTTCACTTTTGCTCTGTTTGATTTTTAGCCCAAGAAACATTCGTTTTACCGTGGTACATTTTAAAATGAGTTTATCAGAAGTGAAAAGTGTGTTTCTACAGAGATTGGCATTTAACACACACTTGATGGCCATCCGCTGCGCACACGCCCCCCTCTGGGTTTTCCCACTTCTTTCCCCCCCACCCCAGCAACATAGGTGTTTGTGATCTGTTCCTCTTTAAAGACCTCCTGTGAGTCATGTGAAGTAAAAACCTTCCCACTCACTAAAAAGAAAAATTACATCCTTCCAAAACTCCCAAATCCACTTGATCTTATTAAACACATATAAATACTTGGCCATGAATTGAAGTTATGATCAAAACAGTAACAAAGATTTCTGACATTGACCTCTGACCTCTGAGTTCCTGGTTCCAGCATATTTGAAGTCTGTCGCAAAGCTGGACTGTGTGTTCATGCTTCTCAGTAAATGTGAAGCTTACTCTTTTAAGACCTGCCATATATCTAATTTAACTCCTGCGTGGGTAACCACAGAGTTTTTTTCCATTGTGTGAAAGGTTTTCAGCACCTTCAGACACTTCATCTTCCTTTTAAATGCCTCTTCAGAACATGGGCTTTTTTATGGTGTAGCACATGGTCTGCAAATGTCTGCTTGTTTGTATTGTCATCAGGTCCTGTCGCCTGTTCAGGCCTTCTGGTTAGACAATTATTTAATACTTTCAGATTGTAGAGACGTGTAACCTTCTGCATGTTTCCTGTGAAAACCTGTCAGCACAGACAGATTCAACAGTTCTGGAGCTAAAACTATGAATTTCCTTCCACACAAATGTATTCAAATGATTTCCCCTTTCCCTTTCCCAGACAAAGAGGGTGTTTATGGGTGGTGTTTTGGAGACGTACGAGAAGCTCTTTAGCAAGATGTTGAGGCAGCTGCCCACCCCGAGTCCCCAGACAGCCGGGAACGAAGATCATCCCGCCTCTGACGTCAGTGCAGCACAGGGTGCGGCCGGGTCAGACACAGAAGTCAAGGAGGGACTGGGTGACCTCCTGGAAATGATTCGGAACCTAAGGAAACACAGTTACCAGGATGAGGAGAAAGTTCTGCAGGGCCTGCATTCCCTTAAAACCATTCAGGTAAGGAGTGTCACGCTGAACATTGCCACAGTGTTTTAGGAAAGGCTAATTGAAACATGGTACTGACGGTGCCTAAAGGAGCGTTTATGGAAGACTTGGGATGCTCTGGAAACTGGGCTTATTATAGGGTTTTGAGTGTTTTTTTTTTTTACAGTAGCGCCTCAAGCGTTGTTCAGGGCTATTCTTCACGTCCTGCTTCTAAGGTTGCTGTAGGACTTTTAGACGGTTTAACATATGCCTTCTGAATGCTTATCTAAGGCCTTAGAGATTGTTTATTAAAGGCTCAAATTGCAGATGTAGAGCTGTGCAGACTTTACAGTAGCCTGGTGGGATTAAAGGAAGTCTATGCAAACCTCACATAAATAATTTGGAAAGGCAATGAGGGTTTAAGGATTATGAAAGTCTTAAGATTGTTTGGGAAATTTTAATGGATATATAGGACTCTTTATGAGGACATACCGGTTTTTATTGTAGTGGTAAATCCCAGTCTTCATGTGTCTCTGCAGTGACCTGCTGATTACCTGGATCAGGTGTGTTCAGTCAATTAGAACCTACCATCTTAGACACAGGTAGAGTGGGGGAAGACGAAGTGAATTGGTATCTTCCCACTCCCGATTGACTGAACACAGGTCCAAGCAGTCAGCCGTCAGTCTGTTGTATCTATTATTAGTGAATGTGTTTTTTTTTTACATCATTTGAACATTCTCTCCCTTCTTCTGTGCCCTTTGCAGCTGGATAACACAGTTGTGCAAAGCAAAGCATTGTGGGAGCTGCCGTGGCTGTACGAGGAGGCGAGCACATTGTCTCACATGCAGATGCAGAGGAAGCGGAGAAGGCGGCAAGCTAGGAGGTCCAAAAGTCATCAGAGAGCCTAAAATGTGAGAAAGACGGCAACAAAATTCCAAGGCAGAGACAGTAACAGTACAGAATTGGTGCAGGATATATAATAACAATCTTAAGAAACCCCAAACTAAAGGGAGTGTCAGGGTGTGAGTCCTGCAGAGTTTAGACAGCTACCATCTAATCCTAATTGTGTTCAACATATCACCTGGAAATACTTGATTTTACCTATTTAAACAAACTGCAGATGATTTAATGCTCATGTCACAAACTATGAATCCGATATAATGTTAAATGGCTCAGGTTTAAGATTAAGCTATTATTAAGTGTAGTTATCTTCATAGCAAATTATAAGTACAGTTGTCTTTTATTTTGTGTACTATGACATTTTTGATATTTCACACGAGAAATGTTAATAATAACAATATGTTTATATGAAGTAAATGTTTTAGGTCAAAGGTAAAGTCAAAAAAATGTGAATTTATGACGATAAATGTTAAATGTGTTACACGTGCAATACTAGATATAGAATATCTGTAATACATTTTACATGTAAATGACAAGAATCCACGTTCACCTTTTGCAAATTTATTACATATGAAATGGGTTTTATTGCATATTAATTTGTTTTTTTTCATGTCTTTACATTTTACATGTGAAATATCACAAAATATCACATCCAACATTCAGTCTGGCTTTAGCACCATCGTAATTGGTTGTTTTTGTAGTGCAGAGCTCCCAGGGATATCGAATGTTGTAATTCCCTGTTTTTTACTGACTTTTTCCCTGTGTTACCTAGAGAGAAATGATGTTTACAGTACAAAGGACACCAGAGTTTAATACTGATGTTCCTAAATCTACTAGAAGTCCTCTAAACATTCACGCCCAGCACATAAGTACTTTGCTGCAATACAGTTACTCTGCATTTCTTAAAGGACTATTAAGTATTTAACTGACATGTTTTTCGATATTTATTTTTTTATTTAAGCTGTTTATTTAATACTGAATTCAATTGTTGAATCCTTGGATTATTTATTGTGTATTTATTCATTGGCAAAACTCAACAGAATAAAGTTAATTGAGTTGAACAAATGAGTTCTGGGTTTATTTAGTCGTTCTGGAGTCTCATGTGTCTCATGATCCTCATCAGTAGATGGACGTTACTGGGTTTGTACGTGAAATTGAAATCTGCTGATTCAGGATTACGGTCAAGAATACGCTTTGCCGCTGACGACTGACGACTCGGCTAAGTACGTGCGTATGTCATCTGCATAGTGTGAGGGATGGTTTGATAAGTTTGTTGTTTATGCAATGTTTTTTGGGGTGAAATATAATCATCCAAGCCTTGAGCCATGGGGCACTTGTACGTGAGCCGAGAAACCTCTGGACACCTAAACGGCGTCGTCTTTGTCTGCACCACAGAGCAACTTTCACCCCTGGAAATTCCCGGTGGGGTTTGTGATCCTGTCGAACATCCGTCATTCGAGTTTTTCTCCTTGCCTTCCATGAACCTGTAGTCTTTGTGTACATTTTAATCATGCAATTGCACAATGACAAATGTTCTATGTGTTCCAAAACAAGATGGCGATTTCTATAGACAGGCATAAGCAAGAAGAGCTCCTTTGTTCAATTTGGCAGAAAGTGTCTAAAAAAGAAAAGAAGCGTGCATGAAATAAGCAGCCGGTGGATTTATTTATTTGCATGCACAGTAGCTGCGCTCACTGTGCTTTGGATCCTACATGGGCTCAAGCAACTACAGCTCATCTGAGACATGATGAGACACAGCTACGCCATTAGAGGTCACAAACCACAGAGACTAGAAACGCTGGTTTATTCTTCACCCGTGTGTTCTATTTCACTGACCTATCGCTTGTTTGTTATGCTGATTGTATTCTGACAAGTAACTGAAGCTGTCAGAAATAATATAATATGGCAAGAAAAAATATATAAACGCAATAAATCAGGCATAACATTATGAGCACCTGTGCAATTTGATACAATCCAGTACAGCAGTTCTGCCATGCATTTTACTTTTGCTTAATTTTAATTGAGTTTTCAGGCTAAAACTTTCAGACGGGTGACAATTCTACTTAGTTTATTACTGAGTTTATAATGGGATGGTGGAGTTGTGCTGGCGTGCATCATAAAAAGACGTGGTTTTAATGTTTTAGCCCCCTCATTCATCTTCAACAGGGTGTCAAAAACCTCATGGCTGATCGGTGTCTGTATGTGTTATGTATATAAAATGAACAGTTTAAAACGTCCCACACTGATTCGTGTTAACAAAAGCAGTGGACAGTCTGTTGGTTTGTATACGGGATTTCTGAAGACAAGACACTGCTACAAACAAATGCTGCTTTTCGGTCTTCCTGTGCAGACTGACTGGTGGGCCGTTGTATTTCTGCACCTCAGACCCCCACCTTGCCTCTAACCTACAGTCGTGAAGTCATTTCCTGTGACATCACTTCTGGTAAATAGGAGTTGGCCGTCTTTTACTGTAACTGCAACCCTTACCCACAATGCACCGTGAATGCTCAGTGTGTTTGTGTGTGAGGCTGTGACTTCTAAGAATTCGAGTCTGTGCTTCCCCACAGCAGCTGGAGATGTGGTGTTTGTGTTTGTGTGTGAAGAAACTGTCTTAAAGTGAGTTCACAATTGCAATGCACTAAATATATATACATCAGTCAGCTGATTGACATTAGTGTGAACAATGTTCATATCACAATCAGACCAGATATGTTGGAATTTTCTTGGTGATGTGGTGCAAAACACGTGTAAATGTTTGAAGATAAAAGTACCCTGAAGAGTTATAAATAAAGTCAATGACAGAAAAACCTTTAGATTTTAGATATGTACATGTAACGTGTTTGGATAGAGATGCACTATATTGCGAAATATCGCATTAAACGTGCTAATGTGGGATGCTGTTGATGAGGCCGACAGCAGTTGGGATGAAAAGTTTTTGTAGCAATGACGCCTCAGCTCTGATGCAGCGCAGCTCCTTGGCAAAATTGATTTCTTTTCAGCTCGAAATCCAGCTGCCCACCCTAACCCCAAAGAGGTGGGACAAATGAATAGGGTTAAAAAAAAAGAACGAAACCGCAGGAAGAGCAAGTAGGAGCTGAATTCTACCAGCAGTTAACATAGCAAGATCTCAATGTATCATTTTCTATACAAATGTAAAACCTTCCTTGCACATAAGATGAAAATAAATACCAGACTGGAGGTGGTGAATGAGGTTGCACGTAGCCTGAGATGAGGACACAGATCCGTACATCAGTAGATTAATCCACTCTCCCTCCCTGAATACAAATGGGTGTGTTCAATGAATTGTTCATTTATTCCCGAAGACACTTAAAGTAACTGCTCAGAGAGAATACATTTCGGAGTCACCTGAATATTTGAAAGCCGTTATGCTTTTGTGCAATTTCTAGACATCTCATTGATTGAAAACATATGAATTATTACATTTACGTTAAAGAAACCCAATCACCAAGCTTCACATACAATTCATGTTTGCTTGAATACATGCAAAACAACCTAAACAACACGTACGATATCATCAGTTTTTTAAGAACAGTTCTGGCTTCTGCACGTTACCACCTGCTGACTTTTTTCCTCGTCACACACCTTAAAGTGGTTTGATTGCAGACGTTGACCTACTTTGACCCAGGCTTCTTCTCAGACAAGGAGATAATCCAATGATAAAAGGGAAGACGACTTCAGGTTACATGTGATACTTCTGCCACATCATATTTGCCTTAGGCTCTGCAGTTTCTGCTTGTAGCAAAGCAATGTGATGTTTATCTCCCCTATGATGTGGCAGAGTTATAAATGAGCAGCGACAGTTATATTAAGCACCAAGAATAGATAAAGACCCTCTTTCGGGTGTCGTGCTTACGGTAGAGTTTCGCATTTGTTTACGTAATTTATAAATAAAGGACATTTAAGCATAACTAGATCTTCATAGAACAAGTATGCAATAATTACTTTAAAGGAAAAAGGCTAAAGCATCGAGACTTGGAGAGTCTGAATGTGCCTAGAATGTCCTGTAAACTTGTCTAAATCGAAGGAGCCTGTTCTTTGAAAAGTTTCTCCTGCAGCCTTACAGAAGGGCTTTCCACAGAAAAGCAGCTCGCTGTTCGAATAAAGGTGCACTCAGAAGCGCAGTGTCTGGATGGAGACTGTGTCTCTGCTGTAGAAGGGGGGGGGGTTATTGAGGGGGTGGACTGCTGCAGGACAGCAGTGGAAACCATGACGACACAGAGAGAGACACTGGGAGTCAACTTTCACCCCCCACGTCTGTTTCTGTGGTTGCTCTGAGAGAGAGACTGTGTGTGTGTGTGTGTGTGTTTCATTGTGAGTCAGCAGGCTGAAGATGCGACTGCAAAAGAAAGGAAATTAGTTTTTGCATGTCTATAAATGACATATGATGCTCTGGCAGAATTTACTCACAGCTTCACACTGTTGCTACTGTGAACGGGCTGCAAAAGTATCGTGGACGCGTTGGTATGAACTGCATTTAGCTTTAGATCACTTTCTTTTGTTTTCTGCTGCCTGGAGACTACTGTACAAATGAGTCCTAAAACCCTGACGTTTAAAGAGAGTGAGCAGGATTTTTCAGACTCGAAGTTGCGATGCGTCCAAACACTGAGGAAAACGTGAAAAAATAATAAATCCGAACATCTTCACTTGAGCAAGTGATGTCTCATTGTTCATCAGCAGGAAGTGACACACACACAGATATGAAACCACTGAAAGAAGATATGAAGATAAGAGGGTGATGAAGCATGAAACAACAATACCTGAGAAATTGCACAGAAGTTACAAAGAAAGACAAGTTAAATTTACACTTGGACTGGTCTGTGTGTCTGTCTGTGTGTCTGTCTGTCTGTCTGAGACCTTTGTCCTTTTCTGTGCAGGAAGGTGGTTGTGACCAAAAGTAATTCTTGTCACTGTACAGAACCAAAAAGACAAACTTGTAGTAAAACATTGCTAGTTTACCCTGCGAGCACACGGCTGAGCCTCCAGATCCAAAGATTGAGCAAGGACACTGTCAGCAGGTGACGAAATATAAATTCTGGCCGAGTCGCTGCATACGCCCCAGTGACAGAGACAGAGACTAAAGGACACTAGCGACACAGCTTTAATAAAAAATTGGATTTGGTTCCAGAGTGTGTCTTCATGACACAACATGAATTCATTTTCAGCAAAGCAGAAGTAAAGCTGATAACCACGGTCTGGATTTACTGATTAATCACTGTGTGTTTTAACTGTGACTTGTAAAAACTGATCTCTAGCACTGGTTGTGTCTCTGTAAATGTCAGGAATCAACTGCTCAGTCATAGTGTGTTTAAAATCTCAACACAACACACCCTCACAGCGTCACCAGAGACCAGCCAACAACAGCTGTGTCTCTCTAAGGGCCGTGAGGCACCAAGCAGCTGCGTGTCCAGTATGTGTCTCCTGACAAGTTCTACTGATCTTAATGCCGTGGTCTCTTCCCGTGCTGCGCTGAACAGCAAATCAGAGCGGTCTCTCTCACGGACCCTGACACATGCATGTACGTTCTTCTGTAGCGTGGAAAGACATGAGAAGGAAGATATAAACAAACTATAAACACAGCTCACCGCAAAAACAAGGCCCCTTTATGAGACATTCACACACGCAGTTTCAAAATCTGTGACAGCTGTCCTCAGTTGAGGGCTGCTTTTCCAGCTGTGTAGCCTCTGTAGATATGACAGAGTCGGAGGAAGCTCTGCTACACGTCAGGGGAAAGGCTCAACTTCATGAAGATGTCCTCTGACGCAGTCCATCTACATCCGCCAGTCTGGATCGTCCTAACTCGGGCCGATACTGAAGAAGAGAAGCTTTATTTCCTGGTGTGAAAAATCCTGAAGCTGCAGCCTCAGTTTCTCTGTAATTTAGGATGTTTTAACACATCATGTAATTATCACCTGTTTTCCTGCCTCAAATTCTCCCTAATCTGGTCTGAAAGGTGCTACATAAATAAAGTTTGGTTTCATTTGTAAAAACACTTTGGTGGTGGTCACAGCAATAAGGTAAATAAGCCCAGCAGCCTAAGAATGACAGATTCCGGCCCCGGGGCCTCCACAGTGATGAAGAAGCCTCATCTGGGCAAAACGAGTCTCATCTGCTTCAACTTATTCTGCAGCATGATGTTACTGTGCAAGGTGCATCGTTAGCCAATCGCATACATGCACACGCGCTGCTGGTGAATTCATTTGCGATGCGAACGCAGTATTGCTGTTTGCCTCAAGATAAAACGGCTGCAGCAGTGATGTCTTTGTTGGATTCGCACAAATGTCGCAAAAACAAACGCTTGGAATGTAAACTGCTCACGGCGAGGCCCGTACGTTCACCAGACGCGCGCAGAGTAACAGTTTGAATGCATTCTGCACAACATTCAAAGGTCATTCACTTACACAGAAACTGGGTGGAAGTAACGACACCTACATGCTATATTTGTGTGGTGAGATGCTGCAGGGCTTCATCAGAAAACAATATTTAGCATCTCTGGGGGGAGAACTGTGTGTTGTTGTGCGTGCACGAAAAGACGATTCAGCCATTCAGTTGTTTTTAATGTAAGTGTTTTATAGTTTCAATCAAAATGCTGACTGAGAAGAAAGTTTACACACACACTGAACTCATTAACATATCAGACAGAAATGCACTGTGGCATTTCCATGAAATAATGTGTTGCTTTCTGTTGCAGAGGAAGTGGGTTCACTGCAACCACACACACACACACACACACACACACAGTTGTTTCACATCACACCTATAGTAAGCAAATGTAAAAAGCAAAAATAAGAGAGCATGACATTCATGACAAAAATAAAATAAGATGCCCCAAGTAAAAGCTTTAACAGTGAATGCGAAGTTACGTCACGCTGTGTTAACTGGGGGGGCACGTGGGCGCCATCTTGTTGAGCTGAAACGATTAATTATCACACTGTGCTGATTGGATGACACGTGCTTGCTAAGGTAGAGCAGGACTCAGGAATTCAAAGCGCAGCCTCCACCTGTCCTCCAACAGCTAACGCAGCCTTACACCAACTCCACATATTTTGGACAAGACCTTTCACCGTGCAGCTCACTGATATCTACAGTTCAAGCCAGTGAGCTGAAATTTAATATTATTAATATTAAAAGCTCCATCACACATAATATTTATTTTTTTTTGATTAAGTGATTTATCCTTTCAGATTAATAAAACTGTGCAATTACAAATAATCTCTTTTTAATGTTTTCATTCACATTTAGTTCACTTTTGTCGCCTAAATACACTTTAAAGGTTCAGTTAAAGACCGTGATGGTCATTAAATGCTGCTGCTTTTATTTTGGAAAGCCTGCACAGGAAGAAGCCCATGCAGAACAACCTCACTTTGTCTCTAAAATAAGCTGCTGTTGGTTAATCAGCTACTTTACCTGCCTCTGCTTTAATTAAAAAAGCGGAAGCAGGTAAGTAAAAGTATCAGTGTAGGAATACAGTTACAAAATAAACATATGCATTTAAGTTTTATCAGTCAAATCAATTTAAAGTACCCAAAGTATAATGATGTGTATTTTTTTATTACTGTGTTCTAAGGTTCATACTGCAGTTCTTTGCACTGGCCACTAGATGCTGCTCCAACCAAACTCTGGTGTATTTCAGTGAATAGGAAAACTTCCACTTCCACTAAAAAAATCCATAGTATAGTGTGTTTGAATTGAATGCAGGTCAGATAATGTTCTGATGAATTAAAATTAATTTTAAAAATATTCTGGAGCTCACAGAATAATAATAATACCAATAACGCTTCACATGGAACATTTCTTTGGTTTACTTGATGCACAATAGTACATAAAATACTCAAAGTTATTGGAAACGTAATGTGAAATTACAATTTAAAACAAATTGCAGTTGTAAACTGCAAAATACACATTAATGCACCAGTATCATTAAATCTATACGTGTAACTGTCAAACACTATTAGGAAGCATTGTTTTGCGTAATAAGTGCTGATGCTAACAGTTTTCTTCAGGATGGTGAACATCGCAGCTCGTCTTCCAGCACGACGTGTTGACAAACCAACAGTCAATCTCAGCAAATGCTGGTTTTAAAAAAATGTCTAAAAGATTTAAATGGTGGAATAAGAAGATTTTAAAAATGAATGTGGACCCTGAAGGTGTCATGTGTTAGACAGGAGCTCAAAGGCGCGTTAAAACCAACCAGATGCTCTGAGGAGCAGAAACGTGATGTTCTGTATGTGGAAGCGTTCTTAATCTGCAGGGAGAAAAACACTTTGGCAAACGTGGATTTTGATGATAATACTGAGTTTACTTTACTTTATTGCAGCAGCTGCTGTTCTGTGGGTTCATGAAGAAAAACAATCCAAAGTCTCTGCTGACATCTAATGGACGACATCTCCATCTACAACCAGAACACGGGTAGAATGCACGAAAACGTACGTTTTCACTTGAATTCACAGGGCTTTAGTTTGAGGATAATACGAACACTATTACTGCTCTGCAGAGAGACACTATTACACCTAGAGAGAACGTCACAATTTTTGAATCATTTGAATTCATTCCATTGTAAAAAGTACAAAAACAACTGAAAAAAGCAATTGCATTTTTTTATGATTATTTCAAAAAACTTGGGAGAAACACAACATAAGTCTGTGGTGCACAAAAAGGTCTGTAATTGTAGACAAACTTTACACCAGGGTTTAAAAAGAGAGTCCGAGAGTCTTTTGCCTGACCTACGTCTACCTGTGCTGTCATCCATCCAAGACTTTTCTTATTTCAGCAACACGATATCAAACCACATTCAAAGAGTCCAGGCGATTTGTTGCAGTTCAGACGTGTTAGTGGGAAACAAAGCAGCTGGTTCTGACCCAGTTTAACACTGTGTTGTCTAAAGAAGAGCTGATACGACACATTTACCGCAGCTTTTAGAGGCAGTTTATAGAGCGAAAACACAGGATCAGTGGCTCAGGGTCAGACTCTTTGCTTCTTGTGGGTCTGAGTGAACCGTCTTCAGACAAAACCAGAGCTGTAAACTGTCAACGCTGACTGCAGTAGCAGGTTTCCATTGGAAGAAGGCAGCAGAGAATGAATCAGAAATCAAACAGCTGCACTTTTAAACTGTAACTTTTGCCTGTCACATTTCTGCCGCAGATACTTCTGTCTATGAAATGACTATTCATCAGCACGACAACTTGGAGTTATTGTAAGATCTGTGGTTCTTCGGTGGCTCATTCTCCACCGATCTCCCATGATTACACTAATACTTACTTTAGCTCGGGGAACAGTGTTCACGTTAGGCAGCAAATGAATGGCAGGTTAGTGTGTGTGTGTGTGTGAGAGAGAGAGTTGCAAGATGAAGAGAGAAGCTGGAAATAAACTGACCTCTGGCCCAACAAATCTGACACCATCTGAACACACTCACACAGTTTTCCATTTGTCCTGAACTCAGAGACCCTCGGAGAAGCTCAGTGAGCGCCTGCACCGGTCTGTGTTCAGTTATACAGTGAGAGCGAGAGGGAGGCAGGTAGAGAGACAGTTTCCATGACTGCTTTTATATTTAGGGGTTCAAACTGTCGGCAGAAGGTGAAATGTTTGACTGAGTCAAAGTAGGTGGAGGTGGAAATGAAGGGGTGAGGAGTGAGTTTACTTCATGCTGTAAATGTTGTAGAGTGAGTCTCAATTCTGGGATCTGAAGCCTCCAACATTTGTTTTTATGGCTACTAAGTGAAAAAAACTGCTGATTTTTCCCTGTAACAGATATCAGGTTTGTGAAGTGTTTCTCTCCTTCAGTCCGCACATGAAGTAAAGTGAACAAGTTCATAGGATTTATGAGGCTCGTGTGAAACAAATCAGGACTGAACTTGTACATTCAGGCTATGAACAGCATCAAGTTTGAGTTTAAATACTTAGTTTTAATCAGGAAATGAAATAATTATTTTTGTAATTCATTACTGATACAGTATGTTTAGACCGCTCCTAGTTCGTGAGGAAGAACTCTACATTCGTACTTGTGGAGCACAGCAATGAAAAGACAAAGATCGCGACTGGCTGAGAGTCGACTACATGCAGAATAAAGAAGGAACGGTGTTATTCTTTGGGAAAGTTAACAAGTTACCACGGTACCAGCCTCAGAAGGACCATGGAACCCACCTGATTTCACCTCCTCCTCCTCTCTCTCCTTTCCCTTCACTGTGTGGGTGTGCAGGTCTGGCTTACCTGCTCAGGTGACACCCCAGTGCACGCTGGGGGTCCAGAGACTCTTTGCCCTGAGTCAGGCCTTTCAGGCATTCCCATGCTTTCAATGAATGAGATGCATTTTTGGAGCTTTCATACGTTTTTTTAAACATTCATTGGAGCTCGTCTTTTGATCCAATACCTCCCAAAGATTCATTCGGTATTAGTATTTGAATACTGTGATCTAGTAATTTCCTTTGGCAGAAATACTGTGCTGCACTTTACACAGTACTCACAGAGGGACAGTGGTTACAGTAAGCTCATATTACTTTGGACCCATAATTCGTTGCAGCAAGTCGCAGCATCAAGTTACCTGTGTGTGTGTGTGTGTGTGTGTGTGCAGCCGCCATGGCCTCCTGCTTAACTTTTAAATAGACACACACGGACACATTCAGGTCCATGTGTCTGAGGTGAATCTCATTTGTTTGACATCAGAGCCACAGCTGCAGCACAACGCGTCCCTAAACCGAACAGTCCGGATTAACCTACATCAGACGTCACAGCTGAGTGTCGATCGGCTCTGAGATGTTGACTGACTCAGCAGTGACTCAGGAGATGGCGTTAATCTCATTCATTAAAATGTGATGAAGGGTTGGCCGACATGTCCAGGCCCATAAAATACACAAAGTTAGAATAAATTGCTTTAAAGCTCCACACTCTGTTTCTGTAAGTGTGGGTGTAACTACATTTACATTTTGTCATTTGACAAGTGAGGTACCAGGCAGCAAAAACCTAAGATGAGGAGAAAATATTGCACCAAAGTGCTATCAAAGAAGTGTTTCTATTTCTTGAGATGTAAGTACAAGAAAGAGCAGAAAAGAAGTTGTTGTTTTTTAACTTGTTTGAGGTGAGGTTTTTGATCATCCAAGTAATTTACTGTAGTTTGTGTGTGATGTAATTTTATGTCTCTGGTGGTTTTTGCATCAGTCTGGAGCCACTTTCAGTCTCTGGAGTCATTTTGAGTGGATGCTTGAGTCTCATGCAGTAGATCCATGTCAGTGTGTTGTAGTTAAGTCTCTTTGTGGTCATCCAGTATCTCTAAGATGTTGTGGGTCTTTTTGTGGGTCTGGTTAACCCACCTGTTGACTCACCTGTGTCTCCATTGCTCCAATTGGCGATCCTGGCTGAGTGGGCGGAGCTCTGTAAACTTTGTAAATTTTGGAGATGAATCTGCTAATGAGAGCTGAGAATCTGTCTCGTCTCCTCCTATGAGTGGAGTCTTAAAACAAAACCTGGGGCTTTTAGATGAGCTTCATCAGAACCAGCACTTGCCTGAGCCTGAAGCTTCATGTTATCCTCCGTAATTAGCAGCCATGTCCTTCCTGCTAATCTCCTCACTTCCTAATAAGGGACACAGCTGCTCCAATCACATGGCTGCCTCTTGTTACCATGACGAACAAATTATCTCGTCAATGACGGGAAAGGAAGAAAGAACGTGTGAAAGAGAATGTGCATGTACGCAGAGCAGATGCGAATGGGTGACAAACCAACAGACTGAGATCTCTATGTAAAGAAAACAGTGGGAGCTGACAGCGGTTCGAGCTCTGCGTGTGTGTTTACACCTCTTTAACACTTTAGCAAACGTTAGGGCTTTAAACAGAACCTCAGGTCAACTCCAAAATGTGGAATAGTTGTCAAGCTGGAAAAAAAACCATTTACTTCATGCTGGCAAAACAGAAGTAAATCTAAAAGCTAAAATGTGTTTATCGGGAAGTGATGAATAAGGAGAGGTTTCCTGTAGCTTTTCATTTAGTGGCTTTCCATTTTTGGGAGTTGATGTGAAAATGTGTTCATCTGATTTGTTTCTTGTCTTCTTCCAGCCTTCAAACGTGCCGGTATTTTCCACAACCCCTCCATGTTTTGGGCCTCTTTAGCGTCTCGGCTCCCTGGACGTCCCTGGTTGTGTTTTGTGTATTTGCTCTTCTGTTGGTGCGTTGGAGACTGATTGGACTTTCTCTCATGAATCTGAAAAAAGCCGCCACAATAGGACATATTACACCTTGAACATCTGTCCTTTATGTCAGCCTTTCAATCCCCGATTGGGTAAAAGACTGTACATTTTGTTCAGCTCCTTTTTCCAGCTGAAACTCTTTTTCCATAGATGTTATTTTCAGTCACATTTACATCCGGTGTTGGATGCAGCACCTCCTGTTGTCAGTGCCCATCTAAACTGTGCTATTTACAATGTTTGTGCTGACAGGATGCTTTGCTGTGATGTCACGTCCTCCTCCTTGATAACACTGCATCCATTAACGCCTGTGCGTTGTCATGGTAACTCGAGCATCATCTGGGCGTTAGTGTAATTTTAACCTTTATCCCTGGCTCCAAATGAAATGTATATATTTATGATATTCCTAAAACCTTAAAATTGTTAAATATCAACTAAAAACACTTGTATGTTTTCGACAACTGTACCTGACAACTGTACTCGATAGAATTGGTTAACATCAACATCTTGTCTCCTACAAGATGTTGTAGGCATCTCCTACTTAATGAAAAATCAGATTGGGCAAAATCTAAGAAGTTAATTCACAACCAGTTTTCAACTGGCCTATTTAAAAAGAAAAGAAATCATTGAAACAAAACCATAGCAAACCAACACAACTGATTTTGACTGGCTGAGGCCATCACAGTGTAGCTGTTTTTTTCCCTGATCTACTTCTCTTTCGGCTTTTCCCATCAGGGGTCGCCACAGCGAATCATCCTTTTCCACTTTACTCTATCCTGGGCATCTTCCTCACCGATACCAGCTAACCTCATGTCCTCTGTTAGAACGTCCATATATCTCCTCCTTGGTCGTCCTCTCGTCCTCTTGCCTGGCAGCTCCATCTCCAACATCCTTCTACCAATATATTCACTATCCCTCCTCTGCACATGTCCAAACCATCTCAATCTGGCCTCTCTGACTTTGTTGCTAACACAGACAATGTGCGCTGTCCCTCTGATGAACTTGTTCCTTATTCTGTCCAACCTCGTCAGTCCTAAGGAGAACCTCAACATCTTCATCTCTGCTGCTTCCATCTCTGCCTCTTGTCTCTTTCTCACTGCTACTGTCTCTAACCCATCGAGCAGAGCTGGTGTCACCACTGTCCTGTTCACCTTTCCTTTGAGTCTTGCTGACACTCTTCTGTCACACAACACTCCTGACATTTTCCTCCACCCATTCCAACCTGCTTGCACTCGCCTCTTCACCTCTTTTCCACACTCCCCATCACACTGAACTGTTGACCCCAAGTACTTAAACTCCTGCACCTTCTTCACCTCAGCCCCCTGTAACCTCACGCTTCTACCTTGCTCCTTCTCGTTTACACACATGTATTCTGTCCTACTACGACTGACTTTCATGCCTCTTCTTTGCAGAGCAAACCTCCACCTCTCCAGCTTTTCCTCCACCTGCTCTCTACTCTCACTGCAAATCACAATGTCACTGCAAACATCATTGTCCAGGGAGATTTCTGTCTGACCTCATCTGTCAACCTGTCCATCAGCATAGCAAACAAGAAGGGACTCAAAGCCGATCCTTGGTGTAGTCCCACCTCCACCTTGAACTCCTCAGTCTGACCTACGGCACATCTCACCACCGTCATGCTCCTCTCATACATGTCCTGAACTACTCTGACGTACTTCTCTGCCACTCCCGACATTCTCATACAGTAGCACAGCTCCTCCCTCGGCACCCTGTCATACGCCTTCTCTAAATCCACAAAGACACAATGCAGCTCCCTCTGACCATCTCTGTACTTTTCCATCAACAATCTCAAAGCGAAAATGGCATCAGTGGTGTTCTTATGGGGCATGAAACCATACTGCTGCTCACAAATCTCCACCTCCTTCCTAAGCCTGGCTTCCACTACTCTTTCCCACAGCTTCATTGTGTAGAAAAGGCCTCTTATTGTGAATAGATTTCAATTAGACATGTTATGGAGAGTGTTTTTTTCAGCTCTGGTATCATCATTAGTAATTTTCAATTCAATTCAATTCAATTTAACTTTATTTATATAGCGCCAATTTACAACAAGGTCATCTCAGGGCACTTTACATAATAAAGTCAAGACTATACAAACATGTAGAGAAAACCCAACAAATCCCCCTTGAGCAAGCCATAGGCAACAGTGGAGAGGAAAAACTCCCTTTAACGGAAGAAACCTCCAGCAGAACCAGGCTCAGGGTGGACGGCCATCTGCCTTGACCGGTTGGGCAGAGTGGAAAGTGGAGAGAGAAAAGAACAGAGCAACAAAAGCAACAACAAAACATTGGGCAGGTTAATAGGACCAGTAGCTGCACACTGGAGGACATACAGCGCCAAATCCGGGGACACCTGTGGACAGGGAGAGAGAGAGGGGGAAAGAGAGGGAGAAAGACGACTACGGGACAAAGAAGACACAGAGTTAATGTCATACAGTGGTGACATTATAGATGTGGGGTGAGAGGAGAGAATGAGGAGAAGAGGAAGTGGCACAGTGCGTAGTCCCCCAGCAATCTAAGCCTGTAGCAGCATGACTATAACCAACTATAAGCTCTATCAAAAAGGAAGGTTTTGAGCCTAGTCTTAAAAATAGGGATAGGTGTCTGCTTCCCGAATCTGGACTGGGAGCTGGTTCCACAGGAGAGGAGCTTGATAGCTAAAGGCTCTGCCTCCCATTCTATTTTTGGAAATTCTGGGAACCACAAGTAGGCCTGCATTTTGGGACCGAAGTGGTCTAGTAGGATGATATGGTACTAAGAGATCTTTTAAATATGATGGGGCTTGGCCGTTTAAAGCTTTATAGGTGAGAAGAAGGGTTTTAAATTCTATTCTGCATTTAATTGGAAGCCAATGGAGAGAAGCTAATGAAGGTGAAATATGATCTCTCTTACCAATCCCAGTCAGTAATCTTGCTGCAGCATTTTGGATTAATTGGAGGCTTTTTAGAGAGTTACTAGGGCAGCCTGAAAGTAGAGAATTACAATAGTCCAATCTAGAAGTAACAAATGCATGAACCAATTTTTCAGCATCGCTTTGGGACAGGATGGTCCTAATTTTGGCAATGTTCCGTAGGTGGAAGAAGGCTGTTCTAGAGATTTGCTTTATGTGTGAGGTAAATGACAAATCCTGGTCAAAAATGACTCTAAGATTCCTTGCAGTACTACTGGGGGCAAGAGTTATGTCGTCTAAAGTAGCGATATGGTTAGAAAACATGTCTCTTAGACTATTAGGCCCAAATACAATAACTTCAGTTTTATCTGAGTTTAGAAGAAGAAAATTATACGTCATCCAGTCCCTTATATCTTTAAGACATGCTTGTAGTTTGATTAATTTATTTGTTTCATCAGGTTTCATAGATAGATATAACTGCGTGTCATCAGCGTAGCAGTGAGTGTTTTCTAATAATGTTGCCTAGGGGAGACGTATATAGAGTAAAGAGTATTGGTCCTAATACAGAGCCTTGTGGAATTCCATAACTAACTTTTGTGTATGTCGAAGATTCATCATTAACATGAGTAAATTGGAATCTATCTGATAGATACGATTTAAACCAATTTAGTGCAGTTCCTTTAATTCCAATAACATGTTCTAGTCTCTGTAATAATATTCTGTGATCAATGGTGTCAAATGCAGCACTAAGATCTAGCAGAACTAGTATAGAGACAAGTCCGTTATCTGAAGCCAGAAGAAGATCGTTGGTGACTTTAATCAGTGCAGTTTCTGTGCTATGATGAACTCTAAATCCTGACTGAAATTCTTCAAACAAGTCGTTTCTGCACAGGTGGTCACATAATTGCTTTACAATTACTTTTTCAAGTATTTTAGAAATAAAGGGGAGATTGGATATTGGTCTGTAATTGGCTAAGACACCTGGATCCAGACTAGGTTTTTTAAGTAGAGGTTTGATTACAGCTACCTTATAGGCCGTTGGTACATGTCCTGTTTGTAAAGATTGATTAATGATGTCTAATACAAACGTGTCTAATAACGGTAGAACATCTTTGAGCAGTCTAACTGGAATAGGGTCTAGCAGACATGTTGTTGGTTTAGATGCCATAATAGTTGAAGTTAACTCAGCAAGGTTTATGGGCACAAAGCAGTCTAAAAGGGACTGAGGACTTGCTGATGATTCTAATTCTGTTGTATTTGTGGGGAGGGTCTGGTGAATTTTATTTCTAATAGCTATGATTTTGTTTGTGAAGAAGGTCATGAAGTCATTGCTACATAGCGTTGAGGGAATACTAGTCTCAACTGAACTATGGCTCTTAGTCAGCCTGGCTACAGTGCTGAAAAGAAACCGGGGGTTGTTTTTGTTTTCCTCTATTAGTGATGAATAATAAGCTGTTCTGGCTTTACGAAGTTTACGAAGTGCTAATTTGTATAAGTATAAACTCTTTTTCCAGGCTAGGCGTGATTCTTGTGAATGAGTGGAACGCCACTTCCTTTCTAGTCTTCGTGACGCCTGCTTTAAATTGCGAGTTTGCGAGCAATACCATGGAGATCACCTGTTCAGAATTACTGCCTTCTTTTTTAGAGGGGCAACACTATCAAGTATGGAACGTAAAGATGCTGCATAATTATCAGTAAGGTAATCAACTTGTGCAGGAGTACAGCTAATGAGGCTACTCTCAGTTATATCAGTACATGTTGAAGGAAATGATGAAGGGATCATTTCCTTAAATTTGTTCACAGTGTTTTCAGATAAACACCTACTGAAGCAAAACTTAAAATCAACTGATTTGACTGCAGGATTCAAAAACACACAGATTTCTATGTATTAGGACTTCTTTTTATACATTTCTCTGGAAAGTATCTGATATGCGTTATAAAAAGTTGCAATGATACTTAAAGTGTAACATTTTAGTTTGTAATGCAAAAAGCTACAAAGCCAATGTGTCATATTTGTGTTAGCTTGTAGCTGAAAAGGTTCATAAATATCTGCAAATTATTTTCAACAGCTACTTCGTTGCACTAATGGCACAGGCTGCATTTGTTATATTCTTATTAGGATTAACTAATTAGGTAACTATAGTTCCAGTCATACAGCCATTGGCCTTTTTTTTTGTTTTTGGAGTCCTCGTGTTTGAGATGTTTTTTGTGTTTATACCCTGTTCATTTCATAAGGCCGTTTTCAAATAGATTATACAAACCTAAACCATAAAAAAATCATTGAGCCAGTGTGACCTACTAAGCTAATGTGATATAGCTACATTAGCTGTTAAACACAGAAGTACTGAAATAATACACAAAGATGAACAATAAAACTTTTATTAATAATATTTTTCACCACAATAAAATTTAACAAAGGCTCACTAGAAAAGTGTCGACTTCTGTGTTCTGTACAGTAGATACAGTACGTTGTAAAACTAGCTGCAGTGTGGCACAGCAGCACATTCAACCCCGAAAATGTATTATTCAGACATATTTCCACATTATTTACAAAACAAATCCACAATAAAACCTAGCTGGCAAATGTCACAGAAATACAGCGCAGATTCACGCTAATGGTGACTAACCTCCAGCTGCAGAATTCTTCTGATAGAAGCTAAATGGCTTACGAGCTAGTAGGCTAACTGACTAGCAGGGTAATGAGCTAGCAGGTTAGCTAGGCTACAGCTGCTTTCATCCTTTTTTTAATCTGAATGCTACCAGCGGCCATTTAAACTGATTTCCTGTTCCTGTGTGACTAGAGCCGGTGAATATTATCCTTTAAAAAAAACAAAAAAAACAAAGACCGTCAAAGGCAGCAGCTGCTTCTCTAATTGCCCCCACGTTACCTTCCTTTCGGCTTTCTGTCGTTCTGCCGATCGGTCTGCTTGATCAGCTAGCTTCAAAAAGGAATGCACTTTGGTAGTTTCAACCAAATGCCCTGGGTGTCTGTCAACAAATGACAACAGCAATAATCAAAACTGCGCAATCTGAGGTACCAATGTGAAAAAAGAATGCTTTAAAACCACTTTAATGCTAATGCTAACACCTTGTTAAAGTGAGAACCTCAACACAATTGTAGCTAGCAAGTAAAAACTTGCTATTTGCTACTAGCAGTCAGTTAGTAGTAGGCTAGTGTTAGCGTCACTGTAGGTAAAACAAACGTCAGTGCAGCAGCTAGCGGCTGGACGCTAGCAGGTAATCGGCTAGTGTTAGCTTAGCCCTGTTGCCAGCAAGAATCGCCCATTTGTCAAAATGGCGACGAGTGACAACATTTGGCTGATATGTGTCTGTACATTGTGCAGCCATGTTATACAACCCACCTCACATCAACACACGCACACAATAGGAGTAGATGTCAGTGCTAATCACTTTAAAGCTACAATTTGTGGTTGGTGCATTACCCAATTTAGCTAGCTCTGTAAATGGAAATGGACAGTACGGCAGCACATTTCTGAAGAAGAGAAAAAATTATATATATTTCCTTCATCAGCATTGCTGCATTGGAGAGAACTAATCAAGGAGCCAATGTACTACACATACAAGATGACACAAAGCTAAACATTGTTATTTTAGCCTTTAGTTTTGCATATAGAGTGAACTTGATTGGAGTTGACACAATTTTTATTTTAACGTTCAAAAAACAAGACTTAATATTGTTTGCTGCATATTAACATTATTTTAAACAATTGTATCTGCTTCCAAATTCTTGAAATTTGTCTTTGTTCATAATCAAACTTGTATTTTTAATCACCAAAGCCCCTTTTAGACATGATCTCGATTTTCCTTTTGGATGGGCTGTACGTGTGAACCATAACGTCGAAGTGAAATGCTGCCAAAATTATCTGGATCCTATCCTTTGAGCCCCCTAGTGAGAATTAGATTCCTTCCTTTTTGTACATAACTAAACTGGGGCTTTGGACTAAAGGTTGCACTTTTGGCTGTGGCATAAACATTTTTGCTATATTGTGAAAAAAAAAGAACAGAATTATTGTCATTAGTTGCAGCATTGCAATCGAGTATTCTATTCAGTCCTTATTTAAAATACACAGTTATTAGTGACTGGATTTAATGCTTTTGATCTATGGCAGCTAAAGGGGCAATTATGCCTGACAGACTCTATCCAGGGCAACAAAGATGTTCTTATTTTCTCTGTTCAGCACCCCTTTCTCCGGGTAGCAAAGACGTCAGAGGTGACAGGTGACTTTGGGCTTTGCTCAAACACAGAGCCAATCAGCATGCAGACATTGCAGTTGCACCACAACTAGTGATTGTTGCTATGACATCAACGTTTGTATGTGTGTGTGTGTTCGGTGAGACATGGCGGTGAGATACTGAAGGCACAAAGTTAACAACTCAGCGTTCCATCATACTACAAAAAAACAAAACATAAAAAAATTTAAAAACACAATCAACCAATCAATCATATCTTTACAAAAACAAAACAAAAAAACATCAAAGAGGACCACCCCCCCACTACTTCTTCTGCCTTCTCACTTCAGTTGGGAGGGGGGCAGAGCTTCCCCTGAGATGGGCAGAGCAGGTAGTGTCTGTGTGTTTTTACATGATCAGTTAATTCTTTGTTTGTCCAATTTTCATGTGCTACATTACAACACATTTGCCAGAATAACTGTCCACACAACCAATCAAATCTGGGATCTTCCTCCTCCTCTTTACTCTCACCTTACGTAACTACTTTTCAGAGTGCGTTCAGATGCGATTGTGTGATTTTATATATGTGTGTGTGTGTGTGTTCCTGTAGATGCTACTTAGAAATTAAATTTGGACCTCACTAACACACAGAGTGAGAACATTTTGGCCTGTCCTCAAAACTTTAAAGGCATTTTTGAGGGTCACGGCTGGGTAAGGGGCTAGGGACTGTAATATGTCAATGAGTGTCATCACAAGTATAGAGGTACATACGTGTGTGTTTGTGTGAGGGAACAAGCTTAAAGTAAAAATTATTTTGTAACGTTGACATTGCACATGCACACTTCTACACCTGACACACACTTTCAAGTATACAATATGAACTGCACATTTTAGTAAATATGTAGATTAATAAATATTAAAGTGTACTAAATAAATAAAAAGCATCTTCTAACAGCCCTCCCCAATCGGAAAATACTGACCTTTGATCAATAAATTACCAGCCAGTTTGACTGAATTAATGCTCCACTAAACATTATTTAACTTTTCAATCCACTACTGTATTTTTCAAATAGAATATTTTGCAATAGCAGTAACATATCTGACAGCATTAGGCCCAATTAGGTAGCAAAGTAATTCCTTCATACAACGTTAGGATCACAGATGGTACCAAAAGTGAGCTATAAAGTATTAGCTATTAGATTATGATTTTTTTCAAATAATATAGATAGACATTAAATAATTGTTTTTCCTTACATGGATGAAATACATCTGTGACAAATAAAGAGATTCAAAAATATTTCATGTTTTATGCCTAACAAATCTGAAAGACACTGGTGGATTTCTTTAGTGGAGCTCAATCTAGTCTTAAATGTTCTTGTTATTCTGTCACTAATAAACACATGCTCCAGGAACTTTACACTGCAGACATACTTGAGTGACTGCTGGGCCCTTTCTAAATATTTCTAATTACTTGTACATATTTTGGTGATGTTTGATGTGTTTTGTCTATATATATTTTTTATTTTTATCATGTCAAGAAACTGAATTATTCGACTTTTATTTTGCACTTAAAATATCAGTCACATACTAACATCATATGACTTTCAGAGTCAGCTGAAGTTACTTTGCACATAAAGATAATTTGGCTTTTATTCTAAATTTAGGGCAAATTCATGAGATGCAATTTTTAACCTTACTTGGGAGTCATGCCTTCACAAAGCACCGGATCAGTGCAGGAATTCAAAAGTGGGTTCACTGTTGCATTGCTTACGCTAAGACCCCGAGCCCTGACGGGTTCCAGACGAACATGATCATTTCAAGCTGGAATTTCCCACTGCTACCGTTTCCAAACAACTAGCAGGAAAGACACTTTCTTCCAACTTTACGTCTTGTATGCAAATATTACTCTATGCTGCAAAATTTTTGTCCCCTGAAGTCTGGAATTTTTTAAAACAATCTTTCTCAGATAATTCTGTTTTTGTTTCCAGCATTCAATTTTTTTTATAAAAAACAATATACTTAAAATGTTTTTTCCCCAAAATATTTTTCTTAAAATGCTGCTGATAATCAGAATCTGACAGTGACAGACTACAGAAAAATGTCCTTTCCTCATCTTTGGTAAGGACATGACAGCATTTTGTTGTCGTGTTGGCCAAATATAGTTTTGTTTACTTCATGTCTCTCCCTCACGTAAATCTAACGACATGTCAGACAAACAGGACCATTAACTACGAACTTTTTAAAAAAAGCCCTTTGAGTTGAAAACGATTTAAAACTTGACCATAAATCCACTCATCTACTTTCACCATCACCTCTTCACAGCTTCTTTCAGCAGCCATTTTGTGTCCTAATAATCAGATTAAAAGGAAAGCAAATGGTGCTAGTTAACGCACACTTCTTTTTTTAACTTTCTCTCCTTTAACACTTTACTTTCTCTGCTAATGTTCAGTAATTTAAAACATCTTAAAACTATAAATCTAAAAAGTAAAAACATTTTGTCATTCTGACTGTACTTTGTAAGGCTGGGCAGTGGAGAGCTAACAGGCTATGGCTAAAAAGGCTAAGGGTAGCTACCAGACTGCCAGAAAAAGGCAAACAGTAGCTAGCTATAGCTAGCTGACTGAATGAAAGCTTGCTAGGCTAACTTCTAGCCTAACATCTAGCCAGTGAAACAGTGGCATTAGGTACCAATGTGACAGCTAAAAATATTAGCTGTCCAACAACTAGCTTATACCAGTTAATGGTTGGCTTGCTGACAGGCACAATGCTATCATGGTAGCACACTGGAAAATCATCAAGCTTAGAAAGATAGTAACTGCTTCATGATTTCAGCTAGGGTCATTAGAATTGTGTAGGTGTTTACGTCAAAAATAATTACCAATGTTCCCCAAACTGAAGCATAACTGAGTTTTTTTCATAGTGATATGAAATAAAGATTAACAAGCTAATCATTGCATTTGCAGAAATTGCCTTAGTGTTATAAGGATATATCTGACGGATTTTTAAGTTTACCACATATACACCTATCAGGTGAAGTCACTGCAGATATAAACTTGTAAGACTTGGAGGACAAAACATATTTTTGGTCTGTAAATTGATCGAATATCAGCTCAGCTAAACAGATTTTCTGATAAAACATAAAAAAAGCCTTGTTCCCTCCATTAGCACCGTGTTTCTGTTGTGTTGTTGATTTGGAGCTAAGGAATAGTGTGATGTTAGGATTGTCCAAGCAGCTTCCACAATCATTTAAATATATGTGTTCACTTCACATCTCGCTGCTCGTGCTGTAAAACCACTAACATCACTTCAGAAAGGACTGAGAATTTGAGGAGTCTGAACGCACTTCAATTTATCAATCCAGTTTCTTTCTGCTGCTGTCTCAGCCTGGCCGTTCTACACATATAACACCCACAACACTGGATTTCAATGTCAGTCTGTCCTGAGCGCACCCAAACAATGCTGTGAAAACTATCGTGAAAGAAAACCAAATGCTCTTTAAACTGGACAGACCAGTTTTATTCAGTTCCAGCTGGCTGCTCACGGCTGCTTGTGAAAGCAGCATTTATCTCCCACCACAGCGAGCAGGGTGCATTCACTCTCAGCTGACCAGTTTGGGCAGAACAGTCCTAGGCTGGATGTTCCCATTGGCATCAGTGATTGCCGCCAAGTTAGTCCTGGTTTTTGAGGAGGAGGATGTGGTTGAGGAGGGGGCGAGTTTGGAGATGGAGGTGATGGCGCTGTCATTGATAGTGCACCGTTTGGATGAGGAAGTTTTCTCTACTGTGGCGGTTCCTGTCGGAGGTTTAGGAAGCCTCCGTCTCAGCCATGGATGGCGTAATGCCAGGCTGGGCGTCATCCTGAGTGCTGGGTCCCACTCTAGACATTGTTTGAGAAAGTCCAGGAACAGTGGGTCATCACAACCTTTTAGGGCAGCACTCCAGTCCTTACTGCCTGGTGGGCCACGTACCTTTCCCCGTCGAGACCGGCCACCGTTCAGCACGGTGGTGCCATCAGGCAGCGTGGTGATGGTGCAGTACCGAGGGTAGCCTTTGGATGACACAAAGTTCTTGGCTCTCTTAGAAGCATCAAGGAGCTTCTGGCTGGGCATGCCCAGCAGTTCGATGATGCAGGCCAGCTGGTCAGCTTCGTCTTCACCCGGCAGTAGGGGGTAACCGGTCAGCAGCTCAGCCAAAATGCAACCCAAAGACCACATGTCGATAGGCATCCCATACCTGGAGCCTGAAGAAGATTGTCCATTTAAAATATTAACATTGAAAATGATTTTCTCCTAAGTACTTTTGATTCAGGCAGACACATCCTCTACATTGTGGGTAGCTTAAATTGTTCTGCTAAATTTTAATCTTGCCAAGATTATCTGTTGATGTCAGCATTTAGTCACCTTGGTTTTTCTCTCAGATGTTGTGCTGTATTACTTTAAATCTTTGGTCAAACTTTTGTTTTTTGTGACTTCTGGATGACCAACCTAAAGATGTCACACCTGTACCTGGATTTTTTGAAAAACAGCAATGCAAAATATGAGCGTAATTCTGTGGATTTTAAACATGAACCATTCTTAAGAAATTTTTGGGATACTACATTTAGTAATGGTGTCTGGTAATAGGGAACTGGTGTCCTGTGGGTGAAATGGTGCATCATTAAACGTCAACTCCTTTGCTGTGACAAGTGGCCACATGACAGTACTACACCATCCTCTTAATGGTTACTGATTTATGACTAAAATGAAATGAAACCAGTGGCTAATATAAAGTGAGAGAAGCTAATTAGCTTATAGTTACTGTCAATCAGTTGCTTTTGGTTTCCATCAGTGTTTTTTGCGCTTACCCAGAATGACCTCTGGTGCTCGATAGAACCTGGACTGGATGTAGGTGTAAACTCTCTGATGTTCATAACAGCTAGAACCAAAATCTATGACCTGTAGGCAAACAGTGAGACAGAAAAAGTAGGTTAACAAGCCCTTGCTACTTGAAACAGAAGACCGACACCACAAATTTTGCTGCCTTACCTTAATGCCACTGCGTCCTTGCTGCTTAAGTAAAATGTTCTCGGGTTTGAGGTCACAATGAATTATGCGGTTCTTGTGTAGCAAGTCCAAACACTGCAGGATGGAATGGGCAAACTTCCTGACCAGCGGGAGGCTGAAGCCCTGGAACTTGTTCTTCTTGATGAGCTCGTACAGATTCATGCTGAGCAGCTCGAAGGTCATGCAGATGTGGTTCCGGAAGGTGAAGTTCTCCAGCATGTGAATGACATTCATGCTTGAGTCCTTGTCCTGCTTCCTCAGGTGCTCCAGGATGCGAATCTCCTCTGCTGCCTGCCGGTGAAAGCGCTTCTCGTTTCGGACCATCTTCAGAGCCACATGGGTCTGTGTCTTGTGGTCGAAGGCCTTCACCACCTGCAGGAGCAGGACAAACTCAATGTGCCAATTGTCTCACTATCCATTTGACTGCAAAGCAATTCCTATTATTAGCAAAGAACACAACAGTGGAGTAATTAACTGTTGATTATGACAGGATTCCAAATAGAAAACCTTTGTTTGGCCATGTGAGCAGTCAAAAATAAGCTTAGTCTGTGAACTGTAACCAAAAACAGGTTTTGGTACTACGATTAATTAGATTGGTGCAACTTAAATTAAGTAGTTGCTATGTATTATTAGCTTAAGTTGTGGCCATTCCTTTTTGAGTTTTCTTTAGTCAAATTCTTGTCTACAGACCCTTGTTCGTATTTCAATTTACACTGCCCATCATGGTTATTGGAAGTTAGATCTGACAGGAGACAAAAGCTGTCTTCAGACACGCACTGCAATCCGTGCATGTAAGAACACAACTTTCTGAGTCAATTAGACATTATACAGAGTTTTCCCTGCTAGCTCCCTGTTACAAGGCCTGTCTAACGTCTGATAGAATCGTCTCTAATCAGGCGACTAGTGCTGCTTTGATGTGCTGTAAAGAAAACACCCCATTTTCACAGCATATTTTTTGTGTCAAGTCGTCTCTTTTCTCTCTCCACGCAGGCTTCACCTTTCATCTACATCAAGCAGTTTTTCCAGACATTGTCCAGAGTTTATATGTGGAATCAGCTTAACAAAATGCTCAGAGGCCATGAGTGGAGGAAGAGGAGTCGTTGGGGGTCCAGAGCAAATATTTGTCTCCAAAGGAGGTCATGAAATGGCCCTGATGTGTTAGTATCATTAGTAATATTAATCCCAACAATCACTAGTAGTTCTAGTACAGTGGTACTGTAGCATGACGTAGTAGCAAATGCATTTCCAGTCATACCTGTCCAAAACTACCCTTGCCAATGACCTTCAGGACTTCATAGCGGTAGGCGATGTGGTCATGTGGGACATGAATGTAGGATCCCTGATCGTCGTCATAGCCGCCGTTGTTTGCTCCACCCATAACTCCTGATCTCTTCTTAGCATTTGGACCAACAAAAAAAACTGAAAAGAAAGAGAGCCAGCAATGTACATAGTCAATTTTCATCTTCCTTATTGCTGATATTGATAATGCCCAAAAACCCAAATAGTCATTTAAATTCTAGGTCAATATCAATTGACCTGAAAAACCACTTATTTGATATCATGATTATTAACCGATCAGTAAGCCCACTCACTTTCAGTGAAGCTGAAAATTTCATGGTGTTCAAATGATGACATTTTAGACATGAACTGCTTCATGGCCTGCTCGGGGGACATGTGGGTGACCTTTGGCTTGCTGTCTGTCGACTTGTTGGAGGTGGCACTGCCCTGACGGTGGGTGGGTTCTGAGGCCGAGCTCTGCCGATCCGGCAATGGCAGGCCCGGTCGGGAGGAGCTGAGCGGAGCCAGGCCGTTGGGCTGGGAGGTCAGCACCGGACGTTTGTTGGTGTTCTCCTCGTACAGCTGGGTGACGCTGACCTGCGACTGTGTTGACAGCTGGACAGCATCCATCATGGTGGCTTTAGAGCCTCCCTGAGAGTGAAACACAAAGCGACACAGATCAGCCTCATGATAGTCTGGGTTGTATCTGTTGAGAACTGGTAAAAATGTTGAGTTCATAACGGATGGGGAGAAAGAATACACATTTGTACTGCATGAAAGATTAATTCTGGTCTTTTAAAAATAAATGGAAGCATTGCCCACTGGTTTGCCACCAACACTGTCAGTGCAGTTGCAGCATCAGTAAATTAATTTACTCCAAAACTTATAGGGCCATATGGCAGTAATTTGCACACAAATCTGGCTCCCTCTCAAGTAATAATTCAGTCAAATCTCACCAAACATTTTTATATTGACTGCGGCTCACATTTCTGATTGCTATTGCTGCTCAATGATCAGAAAAAAAAAATCCTCAGCTTTTTAAGCAGTTTTTCAGTATCAAACTGATGCACTATGGGTCAATTTCAAACAATAGCTACTAGAAACTATTTAGGCTCACTTTTAATGTTGCAAAGTGTTGTAGAAATGTAGAAAATAAATGCCCGTATATGATTAATTTGTTCCATTATTTGAAGGACCCATACAGTCTATATACAGTCATAAGCAACAGATTTTTAGACGGTGCTCTCGCTCTCTCTGTCTCTCGCTTAGTGAGTCACTCCTTGTTGCTGTAGTGACCAGCGCACCTGGGTTCTTTCAGATAACAGCAGTGCATTTGGTTTCAGTCCACTGTCACAGTTCAAAGACCTCTTTTTCAGCACAACACTACGTTAATAATAATAATGTGTGCCTGTGTGTGTTCCTGTGGTTCAGCCGGTGAGGGGATTGTGAGACATGAAATTTGAACAACACAGTCAGGCTCTGTGTGTTGTCAATAGCTACAGTGAGATATGAGAGCAAAGTGTTTGACTCTGTTGACACCTCCCTCACCTGGCAACACCTTGACACACCCAACAAAACATTTGACCACATGCAAGAAGCAGTCGTACAAAAAGCTTTGTTCTTCGTCGTAGTACAAGTGGTTTGTGTTTGAAAACAGTTTTGTAAGCTGGTACTGCTAGGATTCCGCCTGTTTTGCAAGTTTATAAATCCACTTGCAGGCCTATAAATGTGATTTCACAAATTTTACCAGTTTAAATGTTCCAGTTTTGCAAGCAGAGGTTTGCAAAAGAAAAAGTTCTTAATTTAAAAGGAGGCATTCATCATCTGACCAATCACTGCATTTTAAATGGTTCAGACAATGGCGTTAGTCTTTTAATCACACGACAGATAGCAGCTACTCGCATTAGCTCAGATGAGCATCCCTGTGTCAGATAAATGTATTCAGTGCCATAACATTAAGCAACAGGAGTGCAGAATTAAAAAAATGTTTCAATTTGTTTACAGGGTGATAGGACATTACATTTTTATTTGAAGCTAAATGTTGTAGTTTAAACTTAATTTGCTGAATAAGTCCTACTATAAAAACAAATCTTTTCAGTGGGTCGTAGAAACTGACAAAAGGCACCAGTCAAACAAACTGATTTAAAAAGTGGCATGCAGGAGCAATTTAAGTTTAGTTTTTCTTATATTTTGAATTTTGTCTTAGGCACAACAAAAATTCATGAGTGATCCAGATTTATTATGCGAGTCATACACTGACTGACTTTCAATTATTACGTTCACCGTTTCATCATAACATCAAGGCTGCAAATCTAGATTTTTACTTTCATTGTGGATGTGTCCAAAGAAACTAGCATGTTTGTATGTATCAGGCTGCAGACAAAAATGAGCAGGTCACATATCCAGTAAGTGAGTTGATTGATAATAAGCTGACACTTTTCTGATTCAGCTGGTGATCGGTTAGTCACATCTTTGCTGTAAATAATATAATCAGCATGTGACAATGATGGGAAAATCAAATTCTTATCAGTTTTTACAACCATTTACCACCAGTTTGAAACCTGATCGGAAAATGCTACAATACAACACTCGCCGCTGTTAATATTAGTACAACAGACCACAGCAAGTATTACTGCTGCTGCTAATCCTACTGATATTCCTAAGCCAGTTAATACTTGCCTCACTCATATGGCTTTTGTTAAGTGATAATAAAAAGAATTTTAATCAGTTTCCCTAGAAGCTAGTATTATACTGCCTCTGCCACAGGAAATTATGCTAACGCCGACAGTTGAAATAATAGGATAAAAATGCAATGATACGTTTTTGGAGGTTAATAAAGTGAAGTGCCTTTTTATACTATTAGCCCTGTGTGTGTGTCCTTCACACCAGCCTATAAACCAATCAGCTGTTTAAAGCATCCTGCAGCAGAAGGCTATTATTAGCCACTGACTGTTCTGCAGATCTGCTGTCCAGGCTACAAAGCCAACTGCAGACTGCCAGACAAACTCAAGCCACCTAAAGCAAGATTTCATTAATGCGTTTAGGGGTAAGGTGCATTCAGCACGAATGGAAACCACAATTCAATTGTACCTGTACTACCTCAAGTTTGTACCCAAGATTTGTGCCCCGCTTTTAATTTTCCAAAACACATTTATGCACTTGTCATTCTAAAATAGTGGATTATTGCCTTATTTATAAAGTTGGTCATGAGACAAAATCGGATGACTTGCCAAACTGATTGGGTCCAAAAAAAGATGAAGACAAGTCCAGAAAAGGTTGAATGAATTAAATTTAATGGTCAAAACTGACAGCAACCACAGTGTTTATGTGTTGTTTACATGGTCCCCAAACACTATTTAATAAAGTCCTAACGTTAATAAGACATGCCTAAATTTTTAAGCTCGTTATGTTTTTAAATAGATACATTTCGGTAAAATATGGGTATTTTAGTAACAAAAGAATGTCTTTGTACCGTGAGGGAGTTGTGGTTGTTTCGAAGAGGCGGCAGGGTGACGGGTGATGTTGTCTGAGAGCCGCTGTGACCAGGAGAGTAGACTGGCTCGCCCACTTTGCCTTGAAAGACACAGTGAGAGAAAGAGAGAGAGAGGGTTTTTCCATTTGTGTTTGTTTTCTTCTGATTTAGGCCATTTCATGTGTGAGTGTCCAGTTACACCCAGGACATGCTTAGCCTAGCTTAGCACAATAAGAAACTGGAACCATGAAATATTTTTCAGCCCTGTTCTCATGGTTTCAGCTCACACTAACGAGTGATATCACACGTCTTGACATAGTAACAACCTTTCAGAGTAAACCCTCCATGCTCCCTCACTTTTGACATATCACATGACAAGACCACTACGAAGAGAGCTTCTTATATAACCCATGTCAGCCAAATGCTTCAGTGTCCTCCAACAAGGAGCTGTGGTTTCTTTTTCAGCTGAAAGTGCAGCTTTGCCATCTGAAAATGGAGTTGTGTTAAATTCTGATGCTGAGTTAATATTGTTAGGTCTAATGTTCTTTTACCTTTTTCAACTCCAAGCTATGATTGAGCTGCTTTTATTTAAAGGCTATGTGCCACACTTCAACCCACTTCAAGTTTCATATTAGCAGAAGCTATTAGCCAATCATGAGTGGATAAATGCCTTTTTTCATTAGCGACGGACTAAGACGTTCTTCCTGGATAAAAAGGCGATTCTAAATAAGTAGAACGCCACTAAGAACAAGGTCTAGGGTGGGACTAAAACAGTGAGTGGATTTATTTACATTTTGAGAAAATCCAATTGATTCTAATAATGAAGTAAAAGGGCAGAGGCAGTTTCTGTCAACATCTACATGAATGTTAAAGTCATCCCCCTGATGATTTTTTTTAAATCTGCTAGAAAATCTGAGAATTCAATCAAAACTTCTGAATAGGGGACTGGAGAAGTGGATTTTGAGTTTTCCAGATTGGGTGAAAGGATTAGACTGTTAAATGAGTTACAACTATGTTTAGCTCTAGGGTTTATTGGTAAGCTTGACTGATAGATTGCCTCTACTCCTCCAGCTCGGCCTGAGCTTCTAGGAACAAAAAAATTATTATGACTGCAAACAAGTTCCAGTTAGACAAAATAAATCGAACTGATGATCGCTTATCAAGTCATTTACTAACAAGATTTAGACATGCGGCGGTTCATGTCGTCACTGGTCAGATTTGGCAAGTTATCTTAGCAAAGTTACACACAGATACGACATTAGCTTTAGTGACGTCATTAACTCCTGCATGACTAATAATCTTACTGTATCTACGTTTATCCTTAGACAGAAGTTTCAAACAAGATTGTGTCGCCCACTCTGGCCCCAGGAGAACATTGGACTATGGTTGCTAGAGTCTCCAACTTTACTTTGCTTACTGTAGAGTTGCCAGTTACCAGAGTTTGTTCCTCAGCGGGTGCGTCACTGAGCAGGGAAAATCCATTAGAAACGTGAATTGCCTGGTGATGAACCTCAGGTGTCTGGTTAGAAGTAGGTTTTTTGCGAATCGTCACCACAGCTAATGGGGGTTATGCTACCGGGGCCTGACTAGCTGAATTAGTCTCCATGGTGCAGAGCCTTGCCCCCAAAGCTGCAAAAACCATAAACTTATTACAAACCCCATTATCAATAACTGAGGCCAAGGAAAAATTAAACTTGTGAGGCAGAAGGAGACAGAAAGGCCAGTGCTAACGGCTAAGCTAGCTAAGCTAAGATAAGTGAAATTGGGAATACCTAATGTGTTTTAGAAGAGCAGGTGCTTGTGGAATATACATGCGTGAGTCTGCAGTCCTGAGGCAGAGAAAACACTGATTTAAGTAAACGTAAGAGCTCTGACTAAATAGTGAACGACACAACACAGCCGGTGAGACACACTGTTTTAGCTTAGTTTACTGAGAAGCCCGTGTATCAAAGGCCAAAGAGACGAGCTGGGTGCCATCACTCCAGTTTGTTGACTAGCAAAGCGACACACACTCAGGCATCTCCATGGAAACTTTGACAGCTGATAGCTGCAGCTGCTGCTGAAGTGACAGCAGAAGAAGACCTAATCCAATCTTTGGGTTTAGGCCTTTTACACATTGTTCACAATAATTGAATTATCTCATTATATCCCCCAGACCTAACACAGCCAAAAAGGTAGGATGAAAGAAAGTAAAAAGCTCTTTAGTGCAACGATGGTATTCAGTAAGACCAGCCTGAGCCTCAAAATCTTGTTAAACTCCTTTCCTAATCATATTTTTAGAACTATACTATAAAATAATGACACCATAATGCTACCAATGAGCTCTATTACATAACAATCAAAGGAAGTCTCTATGACTCAGGATTACTCTTTAACTTACTGGTGGGGAAAAAGACACAGACAGGCAGTGGAGATCGATAAATGCAACAAACAGCCAATTGTGAACAGAGTACTCCAGGAAAATATAGTGACATTACTTCTGACCTTTAATGGACAAAAAATCAATTATGAAAATACAACGTAGTGGCCATGAGGGATACAGTTATCACCAGCTGCTCCCTGGAAGTTTCTATCACTCTTTGCTCCACAGAAAAAATAAAGTGGAGCAATAAGAAATTTGTTCTCATCACAGTTCAGCAAATATTGCTAGCCAGGTGTTAAAAGGGTTACTCGCAGGTGCCATTAAAGCAGAAAAACTGTCATCTTTATGGTCATACACAGTTAAATGCTGCACCGCAGCTCCAGCTGGGATGACGCGGGGCATGATGCAGGGGGAGCAGATAGACAAACCTGTAGATCTTTAGCCGAAAATAATGACTAAAACCAAATGTAAGTGTAAACAGCAGCAAAAGAGGTATTTAGTTAGCCTTTTCCCATTGCTGTCAGGGATTTCCTACACGGCTGATCCTCTGCACATCACGGTGTACACAGAATCTTTATTGTTTTCCACCTTTTTCACTGTTAGGCTAACCGTTTAACACCTGAAGTGACACGAGCCAAAGCCAAGAGGCTCCTCGGACAGGACGAGAAATCTTTTTAAAATGTGTTGATCAGTAATGAAAATAAAGAAGTCCCCAGGATTTGTTGCCAAACGCCTTAACTGCCTTGAACTGGTCTGCCCCAGGCTAAAATGATCCAGTCCAGTCTGGGTCTAGAAGGTTGATTCGGGATGGAGGATGAAGGTTTAAATATAGCCTGATAATCCTCAATGCACTGCTTGCCTCTCTCTCTCGTCTAGTCTGTTTTTCAGCTTGTCCTCTTTTAATAACTACATAACAACATAAAGAGGTCAGGGGTCACATTGGATCAATATCTATATGCACAGAGGAGTTGCAAAAGGAGGTCGTACTCTCTCAGTTAACATCATTCTAACGTTTTGCAGATTTAAAGACCCAGCGATATAAAACAACATTTTAAAAAAGGTTAGTAATTGTTGCAGATTCATTTTCCAGCAGCTGAAAGCCTCACATTTAAGAAGCTGGAACCATACAGTGTTTTCTTGACAAGCTCTAGTCTCCTTCAGCAGCTTTTCCACCTTTGAACGTTACTTGACTTCAACTGCCACAGCAATTCCAGTGGCTCCCAAACATTTGAGAACCAGTTGGAATTTTCTCCATTTGTGCACAACTTTGACCTAAAACCTTTTAACACATCCTAAAAACGAGCTAAGGGGAACCCAACTAAAGAGACTGTAACCTGGAAACAGATCTGTGGCTCGGAGAAATTCTCTCTTTCACACTACACACACAATTTATACCCTGAATGGAGCAATTGGTCCGCAGAATAATCATTGGGTGCAGCTTTAATCAGGACGAGAGGCTGCAGTTGGCTTTTGTGAAAAGAATGAGCAGATATCAAAGCAGTGGACTGAATGAATATGGACAGACACGCTGCAGATCCTTACAGGCCACCATCTAGCAGGTTAAGGCAGACAGATGGTCTCTGCTGCTGCTCTATGCCTCTAATCTGAACGATCACTGTAATCCTGCTAATGAGGACAACTCAACTCAACACACACACACACACACACACACACACACACACACACAACCAGTAGTAAAACGCTAGCACTTGAAATACAGCCACTAACATGCACCGTCACCTTTTTGTTGCACAACAAACTGAATTCAAACCTGCAGACCTAGCAGAAACACACTTCTCAAGCATCACTTCTTTGAAATCCTGCTATCGACTTAAGCAAGTAAAATCATTTTTCCATATATTCTGATAAATATCAATTCACATGCTCTGAGCAAACAGTCTGTTGTTTGTGACAATCCCCTTTTTTGCCACAAAATATGTGCTGGAATCGTCACAAATTTGACGTTTGATTAATGATAATTTGTTTCATTGAAGGAAGTATTGAAATTATTATGGTTCCAGCTTTTCTGATTGTGCTTTTCTCTCCTATCGAAGTTAAACGGTTTAATATTTTAGACAAAAATTTAAGATTTTCCTGTTTTCAATTATTTTTATTAGTCTTGAAGTTTGAACAAGATTAGCTGATGCAAAAAATTCATATTCGCTTATTTGAACTGATAGTATTGCAGAAATAAATGCTTTATATATACATATATGTATTTGTGTGTATGTATATATGTATTCATATATACATAGATAGTCTTTTCACATTTGTTGAACAATTTTCTAACCACAAACAAATGTTTCCTCTGATTGGCAAAACTTGAAGGAATCTACATTTGAATATGTAGTGTTTTGCTAAGAAAAATCATCTAATTTGAGATTATTATACCTTTATTTTTATTAAAGGCTAATAACATCCGACTCATATATTCCGTTTTCTGCATTGGCCCTGGACTTTCCTGCTGTGCTGCTTCCTTACAGCCTGCAGACCCCAAAGTACACACTGCTACTGATAACACTCTGGCAGCCCCTTACCGTATTCGTTGCCGTGAGGCTGACAGATGCATGTGAACAGAGAGAAACAGCAGGGTGCTGAATGTGAACTCGACACCAAGCTGGAAATGCAGGAGCTACAGCTAGCATGCTCGGCATGCTGCTCTACAGGACGAGTAGGAAAATCTGCAGCAACGTGCCTGCATACATGCAGTGGTGGGACACAGTGGCAGGGTCACAAACAAACAGGGGTCTGTTCTGTAAAGATTAAAAGATAATAGAGATCCACAGGCAAAAATACTCTTTTCAACTGTCCAGCACTTACTGATTCCTAGTTTTTCACTGATATGACAGTGTAGCTTCTTCGCTCCAAGAAAGTATTTGTCCTGAACTTTGAGGTGGTTTCAGTTGACAATGTGTAATGCTGAAGGGGAATGTGGTATGTAGAGCTGCAGCAAATAATACAATTATTACATTAAATTAGAGGATCAAACAAAACTGCTGAAAACAACAAACTAAACAATTAAACTGACAAATCTTGAAAATAACTGGCACACAGAATGTTCCAGGGTTTTAACAGCATTTTCTTATCGGTAATTATTTTAGTAGTTTCTGAAGCAAAGACTGTGAAAACAAGACAAACATTTGTAGATTTGTAGAACAGCCGTTGCAGGTACGAGAAATTCTATAACTGGACTGAGATTATTAGTAACAAACACAGTAGCCGACTCTCTGTTGTCTGCATGAAAAACACATTCTCCTCAGTAAAACCCGAACTAAAACACTCCCAAATGAAAAATTGACTGAATTGTTGTTGTACTGTGTTGTCAACAATGGTGCATGAAGTGTGTACTTGGTGACAGTTTATAGCAAATAAGTAGGACACAAAATGAGATAGAGCTGAAAACGCAGCCTGGAGCAGCACAAACTGTCACCACACAGCCTACAGGAGAGAACTGTGAAGTCTAACCACTAATGAACTGCTTATAAAACCACCAACATGGTGAACACACACAGCAAGTGGAGGGATGGAAAAACAAAGACCGCAGACAGATGCGGTCCACTGTTTGACCACTGCTGCCTCAAAAGTAGCACCAACACACAAAGTTAGAAAAATCTGCCTCTGAAACTAACTATGATGCTGACATCATGTTTAGCTCTAATGAGGCACAAACACTACAAGAAGCAATGATCTAAAGTCATCAAAAAGCTATTTCAAACCCTGGAATGTTAGTCTGTTCTAGTCATGATACCAGAAAGAATGTCAGTAGAGTTGTATGTTCACAGTAGCTTTTCCAGCTACTACAGCATTATTGTGCTAAAAGTTGAAAGTACTGGAATAAACGTAACACCAAAATTTTGCTTGTTGCGACATCCCTGGTCTCTACACTAAATGCTCGTAAAATACATATCACGTGCACAACGTGAAGATGGTCAGGGTAACATGTAACGCATAACTCTGCAAAGCATCCCCCATTTACCAATATGACCCACATTTCAATCACAAATGGTTTATATGTAAATACATCTGTGTTTAGATATTGACGCTGCTGTGCAAAATATAACAATCCGGCTACATTGCTTGACTTTGTGGTTTCCTGACAATGGTAACAATTATAGTACATTGTGGCATCTACATGTGCATGTAGATGCCACACTGGGGCTTAAGAGAACCATCTGTCTTCCTGGCATATTGCTACAGAGCTCTTCCCTGTTTTGGTCATAAAAAATATAATAGTATTAATGAAAATGTTGTACAGCATGGAGCCCCCTTATGTTGCTGTATAACGTAAATCTGTTTAATGTCACACTGTGACCTGTAAGTTAAGCCTGAATGGAAACGCTAACATTAGCTTTAACGAATGCAGAATTACACTGTTTTTGTTTGGTATGTATATACCATGTATACTGTAGGGTCCTCTGGGACCTACAGTATACACGGATACAGACAGTCCTAGTCCTTTAGTCCAAATGACCGCTGGCTTCTCTGCAGCTCATTTCAACTACAATTTAGACAGAACTGGAGTGATAACACATGCGAAGGTGGTGGCTTCCTCATGGCAGCATTAGCAAAATAATCAATAAAATAATTATCTGATGAATTTAATTGCAGGCAGACCGCTTGGCTCCGTGGACTTCCATGTATTAAGAGGCACAAGGTGCCTGCAACAAAATGGCAGCCAAGTTAAAGCATCACTGTAATGGATAGAAGCCACTCAGGCAGCATCTATGTGTATCTATACATGGATATTACATAAGTATGCAAACGTGTGCTGGTGGTGACATTTATTACTATCCTGTGTTTACATTGATGTCCAGACGACACGAATGTTAACCTTAAATTCAACAAAAAACTCAGAAATGGATACTTAGATATATCTGTATTTAAGCCAGAAGCTCTGGCAGTGGGCAAGGAATGTGGCTACTAAGTGATAACCAAAAACTCTGGTATTGGTAAAAATAAAAACTGAATATGTTGGGTGAACATATTGAGTATTACCAATACTGGGCTTTGCAGGTCACCACTACTACTACCGTTGAACTAGTAAATGGCACCCTTGTTGAAACTTGATCACAAGTACTCCATAAAGTAAGGACTACTTTACAACTGAAGAGTAATTTAGGGACAAGATAAGGTGAACATCCTGTGTAAACACCAGTGTTTCCTGCAGGATTTTTAGAGACTACGGTGGGTTTACCTCAAAGTCCCCCATTAGAAATTTTTGTTCCTTTTAAAAGTTAAATGCATCAATTACTTGCACTTTAGGAGCTAAACTGGCAGTGATGTGAGATCAGACACTACTGTAACAGTCCACCATAAATATTCATTAGAGTGATGCATCTCGCCTAATATATGATCTTTGTTTTCACAGCCTGCAAAGACACACACACCAAGCATTTAAGTTTGGCCTGTTGTCTGTCTGTCCGTCCACTGTATTAATGTTGTTAGAGAGAGCAGATCTGACCTGCCATTTGACATTTTAAGCCGAAACAAAGGTTAGCGCTAAAAGGGGAAGCTGCTAATGTTAAACGTGTCAGAACCACAGTCAGACCTCACTTGCAAGCTGTAGTTCAGATCTATGTTAATAGTGCTCTTTGGAGACAGATGGAGATTGCAACCAGGCTGACTGACTGATTGGGAGAGCTGCTTGGAAAAGGGGTTTCGGTTAAAAGTATAGTGGTACAAATTAAACTATGGCAGGCTGATTATTGGCCAACACTGAGAACATCATAAACATGTTAAAGCTGAATATTTCAAGCTGAAATTTAATAAATCTACAGTTCTGCTAAAACCAACACTGATAATGTTCAGTCTTTGTTGCAGACAGGTGTTGATCAGAGAGGGGTTTCTTTTAATTAGCCTCATTAATGGACAATAATGGGACAGAAACAGAGACTACAGCCTCCCCAACACGAAACAGTGGAAACAGAACGAAAAGGCTGTTCCAACCAAAACTTCATAAAAGGAGGATTTACTACAGGACACTTGGATTACACTGACACACTTGTAGTTATGAATGGTTAATAAAGGTGGATGCATTTTAAAGTCAGTGGTCAAACTATTTAAAACGACATCAGCTCTGCCAGCACAGCGCAGGGTCGGCTGATAACCACGAAAACACTGCGTAAACTCCCCTGTCCCGGTGCCAGAACCCCTGTCAGAACTAGTCTCCTAATGGGTCAAATAGACGTTAGCAGCTCCTAAAGCTACAGAGGCCACTTTCACGACACGATCCTGGATTCGCAGGAACCGGATCGAAACAGTCATTTCTTATTTGTGTCTGTGAAGCTGGAGGCCAGAAAATACCCAGCAACCGAAAACACACACACCCCATCAGATACCTTATCTGGTTAGCCTCACACACACACACGTCCAGCTACAGGACGCCGATTAAAAACAAGCTTCCAGGCACCGAGCACCGCTGTAAGTCGCGGCGTCCGACACTTGACGAGGAAACGCGGAGCGAAACCAAGACGCACACGGAGAACAGCGGTTCCTGCTCCGGCTGCTGTCACTCCTCATCTGTCGGTTAGCTAACGTTAGCTAAAAATAAGCCCCACACACAGGGAGGGAAAACGGCACAAATCCGTGTCCATCCGCACGGTTCTCCATCTCTTCCACTAGTTTCCGCTTCCAAGCCACAGCTTCGCCCCGTCCGCCGGTTCTGTGAGGTGACACTGGGTTGAATGGAGCCAGAAAAGGAGTGTTTGGCACGGCCGGGGAGCCGGCGTAGCCTCTGCGCTCCGCTCCGTGCTCTGCACTATTCACGCAATTCGTCCACGGGCGATAAGCTGCGACGTGGCCGCGACGTGGCCGCAACGCGCGGCCCAGGACCACGGGCCCTCTAGGCAGGAAACACTCACCCGTCGGAAGGACCGAGGCTCCGGGCTTCTTGGTTAACATGGCGGCCGCTCCTCTCCTCTAGACGCGGACGGAGCGGACCCCTCCTGTTCCTTGGTCTGCGGCTCCTCCTCTTCCTGCGGCTCCTCCTCTTCCTCCGCCGCCTCCTTTCGTGTGTGTTTGTGTGTGACACAGGTCGCTCTTTTAATGTGTAACTAACCTGTGGAAATGACTGATGACTTATGAATTCTTCCCCAAAAACAGCGTTTCTTTCTTCTTCAATGAGCTGATTTCATCTTTGTGTTTACGTTTCGTCGTTTGTTGGACGAATCCACTTACAAGGCAGCGAAAATCAAAGTCAGGCAGGAACCATCAAAGCAAAGTGACACTTCAGTGGCTCCGACTCTCTGTTGTCTGCATGAAAAACACATGCTCCTTCTTTTTCCTCCTTCTCATTCTTTAAAACAGGTTTTTACATCCCCAGAATGACGTAAAGATAATTTGAAACTAAAAAATTGATCAAATAATTCCAGTGTCATCGACAACAACGTAACCCGTAATACTTTGACATAGCTTTACCTTTATATATTATTACAGTGTCTTTGGAAGGTTTTAAGACCACTTTAATGTTTAAACCACTTACATCTTATTAACGAATAATAATACACGAGAGGGCAATAATTTGCATTTTTCCAAATGTGCAAATTCATATGGATTCATCAAGATGAATCCTCAAAATGACGCAACCTGGTCCAGGGTCAACTGAATAGAACACAGGCCTGTTTGAAATTATTGTCATTATTTTTTCTCATTATAAAGAAATAAATAACTCATGAAAAACTCACAAACCTTTTTTGTTGTTGTTGCCATGAGTATTTAGTTTATATTAGTGGAGACATATCATGACCAGAACAAACAAAATATTTAAGTTTCAACCCCCTAGTTACAGTTTGGAGTTAAAGTCATTCTGCAAACTAATACTAATATCAAAAATCATAATGCACTTGTTTGTTGGGACAGTGTGCAGAGAGTACAGTAGAACATCACTGTCCCTGAGGGGAGTCACTCGGGGAATAACAGTGCAGGTAATGAGTAATAAATACAAAATAACTGCATCAACTGTCTTTGTTGTTTAGCTTTACGTTTTCATGACTTCTAAAAAGAAGGAATAATTCATGATTTTTGTATTTGAATTGATATGAGTAATTAAAAATGCTAAACAAAACTAATGTAATTACTAATACAAATACACTTTTATACTGTTAATGGAAATTATATTTATAAGTAGAAAATCACAACACTTACACACTTCCTGACACTCAGGAATTTTTGAATTAAGGAATACAGTAAGTGAACGGTAAAGACAAGGTTTGTTTTAGCATATTGTCGATTAAATACATGAAGAACAATAAAACGTCCGTCCAGATGATGTTATTAAAGATGATCAACCCAAAAATCCACATGACACACACTGATGTTTTCAATCAAGATTCTCTGTCTTGCTTATGGCTGGCTGGTCCATCTGTCTCTACCTCTGAATTTTTGGACATTTTTTAATGTTCCAGGGTCATGTACAAGATATTGTGAAACATTGAATTATTCCTCTTTGTTTAACCAGTTTAACAACCTGTAAACCATAAACAATGAAAAACTTGAATCAAAGATATATTATTTTCAACAGTTGGTAATATTAGTATAATGGATTAATTAAGGACATTTAATTTTCCTCTATCACTGAAAATTGTATTTCATGACTATCTGACCTCATTGTGTTATCCTTTTCAGTTTGACTCTGTAAGTCCACTCTATGATTTATAATTTCCGACACACATTAATTGGGAATGAGCATCATGGTGATAAAGGTGACAACTAATAAGAATATTTACAGATTTAAAAAGCCAGTGATTTCCAGTAAACAGAATGTAAAGTTATGTGTTGACAAGTAAATTGTTTTGGTGGAAAACCTTTACTGGCCTGGCAGAAAACCTAAATTTAAACCATGAGCAAGGACATAAAGACCACAATCACTAGAAATGTTATGAATTGAGCTCGTCCAGAATAACAGAGACGCACTGACAGCCTCATTTAGACGACGGTCGACTGACATCTATGGGTTTGGCTGCGCTATCGACCAGCCAATCCGACCGGAAGTCAATGCTGTAGTCACATATGAGCAAAACGCCGAGCTGGAGAATTTGGAAGCAGCAAAGAATACGCAGCCCACAACAAACAGAGCAAGTTTGCTTCTTTATGTGGGGGACAGTAGTAGGACAGTGGTGATGCGGGATAAAGACACAAGATGGCACCAATGCAACGCCGGGAAGGAAAGTATTTTCCATGTGTTTTTTGTTATTATTATACGTTATAAAACAATGATTGTATGGCTTATCATAAACAACGCAGACTTAAATGCCGATTCAAATTAATACAAGTATTAGCAAACACATAAAATCTAATACTAGCAACATGAAATTAAATTAATTTTAAAGTCGACCCATAGAGCAAATTTGGCTGTAAAGGTTGTTTCAGATTGTCAGTTCTTCACAGCTTCTATGAAGAGACTTTCCCTGCAACACCAGGACGCCAGCTCCCGTTAAACCATGGAGGAAGAAAACGAAGAAGAAGAAGAGCGGAAGTCGTGTTCTTGTGGCGACTGGCGGTAGAAACAAACAGCTCCTGATGGCAGCCGGACGTGGCGAATTCTTTCAGAGTCTGTTAGTGGCTTTGGAAAGGAAGCCCGCAATTTGTCCGCAGACAGGGCGAAAGCCGCGCCGTGGTCGAGGAAAACCGTGCGGCGGCCGGGAGCCTCCGAAGCCGAACGGGGGACAAGCGCGCAGCCGGACAAAGAAGAGGAGCCCAACGGCGGTTAGCATGCCCGAGCGCAGGTGTGCGAACTTCTGCTGTGCTAAAGAATCAGCGAGCGTCTGTGAACCATTTCACCTCAGGTTGGTGTTTTTTTGTATGTCAGTTACCAAGGACCGGTGACACAGACGAAGGAAGCAGTTCGCAGGAAAACGAAAGCTTCGTGTTGTGGGAAAAGCTTTATCGAAACGTAAGTGGACGTCGGTAGTTTTCACTGTTCGGCTGCCTTCACATGTCTGTGTCTAGTGCACAGTTGGAAAAGTTAGCATCCACTTATTTTGGAATAAGAGATTTTTCTTCATCGACATATTATCTGCGCATGTAGACAAATGTTTCATCAGAAATTAAAAATGTGCTTTTTTGTAATAGTTATTAATTCACGATAGTTAAAACAAACATTCCTTAACAGTCTTCTGAAGTTGTAAGAACATTTGTACCAGCTGAATGTGCATTACCATGTTAGGATTCGGACGTTTGCATCACTACACTAAAATGGCATGTACAGATGACTGCCTCTAAATTTTAATGTAGGAAATGAGAGGAAAATGTAATACTCGTGTTCCCCAAACCTATAACCAAAGGAACAAGTTGAAAATCTGTAAAGATGACTTGCAACTTTTCATTTTCTAAAAGATTTAAGCAGATATGATGCCAAATGCCAAATTTACCCAGCTAAGACAAGCAATGAAATTTTAACATGTTTTGATTTAATTTTACTCGAACAATAAATTCATTATTTGGACTATTCTGCCGACTTCCATCCACCAGATTCGATGAGCCGCTTAAATGGTTTGTGGTTCCTTAGTTTTTGTGAGTGAACTGTTGACTGTTGATTGCCAGACAAAACAAAAACATTTCAATATGTTTGCTTGGGATTTGAAAAATCTTGTCGCAATATTAACACTCTATAATCGTATTTAATAAATACAACTTATAATGAACAATTGTTAGCTTCCGCCCTAAAATTAAACATTAAACATTAAACATCCTTTATTCGTCACTGAGCACATATACATTTGCACATGTGTCTTGCTCAGGGACACACCTGGTGGGGAGGCTGGGGATTGCAGGTAGGCTGGGATCCCACACCGGGATTCGATCCCGCAATGTCTGTTTTGCCATTGAGCTACCAGGCCGTAAAATGAATAAACCTAAGATGCTTTGTTGTATGCATGTCCATATGAGTCCTTTATTATTTACAGTATTTAGTTAGTTATGATATGCTTTATTTAAAATTTCAAAATTAGAGAGGTAACAGAAAACGGTATGGAATATGTGGAATATGTATAGTACCTCTCTCCACTGTCCACGTGACAGAATTATTCCAGACAGATTTATTGCTAATTTGATCCTGCCAAATGCTGAAAAATGCCTTGATGTTGTTGAGGTCAAAGTGGGATACTTTTTTCTTCAGCCTTCCTTCTGAGATTCAAATGAAGATTTTCTCATACCTGGATTCCTCCTCGCTGCTGTCCATCAGCCATGTCAGCAAACACTTTTACCAGCTTGCCAATAATGGGTGAGTTATTTCAAATTTGAAACAGGTCCTCATTCATTTGGAAAGTATTACAATACAAGTCATAAAGAGTTACTAAAACTACGGATTGCTTAAATTATAAATGTAAATTTTTGCAGACCGAAAGTTCTGGCAATGCAAAACATTTATCTTACCTTTTTCTGCCATAACTTATAAAGGCAGATAATTTTTAATTCACGTTTGTGTCAGTAGTGCCTGGTCCTTGTTCAAAGTGAAAGCCATCCAGATAGCATCTTGTTTTATTGCTTTTTTATTTGTAAATTTATCCTGACTTTAACCATCAACTAGACCAAATTTACTGTGACACAGAAAAACCATTGCAAGATTGTTTTTTGTGAAACAGGTTGCAGTAGCTGGAGAATTTCTAATCTTACACAGCAGCAGTGGATTTAGGATGAAGCAGCTAGCTGGTTTGAATTTTTATAAGGTAAACAGGTTTTATGAAGCAAACAAAAGGGCAGCAAGGTTTTATTGAGATACAATTGGCATATGCTGAAAAGTAAAAAAGCCTAGAGTGCGCACAAAAGGGGATACTTGCCTGTAGCCAGCATCTAGCTGTGTCAACTTTCTTCACTGTAGTGTAATGTGGCAAAAGATTTACATGTCAGAGTTTGGGAGTCAAATTTGGAAGCCAAAGTTGGATGATGGTGCAGTGGAGGAGGATCCGATAGAGGTGGAGGATAAGTCAGTGGGCCACTGGAAGAAGATGTACTTTAAAGCTGTGGCTGGACAAGAAGTGATCAAGTGGAGGAGAGAGCTGCGACCCATCAGCCTCTACACTGGGCTACCCATAAAGACAGAGTGGGTCCTCAGGTACAACTGCAGTTTGAATACAAACAACGTCTTAGCTGTTTCTGTAATAATCCAAACGCTTTTGTCCATCTAAAAGACACCTGAGTCTATCCAAAGACATTTTTTTAAATTTTATTTTATTGAGGTGTGAAAAATGTACAGGTAGTGTTTTTTGCCCCTTTTCCAAACTTGTTTGATGTTTGTTTCAGGAACCTGAATGTAAGCTGGGATCTGAAAATGTGTGATTGTTGGGGTCGGGAGACTACGCTGCAGCAGAGCCGAGCTTATTTCTTTGAATCCTCTGTAATTGTATGTTGGGATGGAAGCATCTTCCCCAACTACCATGACATCACCAACATTCAGCTGCACGGAGTCAGGAAGGAGATCCTGAAGAACTGCAAAATCAAGAAGTAAGATGACTGCCCCACCCGCTTTTCAATACATTTTCTCCTGTGCGCTGCACATTATTACCATATTACCTTCCTTTTCTTGTCCATCAGGCCTGGCTGGCGCTCCCTGATTTTGAAGCTGGATGTGAAGGCTCAGCCTGGTCGGCTAATCGGCAAAGACAGACTGATCAAACTGATGCTTCTGCCGCCTGGTGTTGTCATTGCCATTTGGAGGGTAAATGTTCATAAACCACATGGAACATTTCTTCGGTCTAGAAAAGCTCAAATTTTTTTTTTTAGAATTTGAGATACAGCTTTTTTGTTACTGTGACGCTTGGCAAACGCTACATGATTCCTTATCAGTAAATGACAACTGCTTTGGGTGTACATCGGCTGTCGTTTAAAATGGATAATCTCAGACCAATGCAACAGAAAGTTGGGGCTGTTGCTGTGTCCACCTGTAAACAGCACCCAGAGCTGTACCCCATTCTTTTGTACGTGGATTCATAGGTTGGCCAGATAATATTTTATGGTTTAACATGATCCCAGAGCTGTTGGTCTTGTCAACAACAATGAGAGTGGACAGTTAACCAGATGATAAGATCAGATAAAGAAGATGCTTTAAAGAACCTTATCTAGGGACAAAGTTGCTCAGTCCAAGCTTTAAGATTTACTCGGTGATGAGCTTGTTTTGCCCTTATTGCAAAACGTGTGGGTGAACTAAGAGCAATGTGCACTGTTCTTTACAACTCCTCATACTGGGACATGGTCAGAACGTCTCTGAAAAAGACCATCACTACTACATTTATGTAACAATGTGCATTTCTGAAGGGAAATTGGAAATGCATGTTTTTGTTGTTACTGGATACGTACTGTTTTATGTACGTTTTATTCTGTCCAAACATACAACACAAATGAAAATGAATGTTTGTGCATGTAGGGTCGGAATCGCGTGGCGTTCATTGTCGTCAGTCTGCACTTCCACAAGCTGGTGGAGAAGAGTCTGCTGGGATCTTCAAGCTGGTAAGTTCCATTCTCATGAACTCTGCCGCTTTAACTGTAAGAACAGCCATCAAACACACATCCAAGTGCAAACTCACTCATAGTTCCATAATGCTCAGGCTTTAAGTTTGATGATGATGGTTGAATGAAGAAATTAAGAAATGGTTTGGTGATGATGACCCACCCTCTAGGGTGCTGATAAGCTAGAATAGGGCTGTATAGGTGCAGGCAATTCATTTAGTCTTTATATCACTTCAAATTTTAATTGCATTTATTAGATCAGATGTTACTTGTATGTTTGTGAACTGCAAATATGCCACAGATGGTTCAGATGACAGAAGAATATAAATTATAATTATTAAAGTTAGATTATTTATAAGTGCCTTAAGGAATCCACAAAGTTGTAATTGCAACAATTAATGCAAAGTGAAAAAATCTCTATAAACTCTCAAATCGACCTAGACTCTGTACAACAAGAGACAGTACTGGGAAATTAATTTTTCATTTAAATAATTTATGATTACATCAGTGTTATAATTAGGCCACGTTTTTCTGTTCAGTTACATTTTAAAGTGTTGATTAAATCGTATGTCTTTTGCCTTCTCCTCTCTAATGATGGACTTCCCCTGTTTTCCTCCTGCTTGTCCCTTACTGTAGTCCATACTCTGAGCCCGTGGACCGGCCACCTGTGGATGACTCTGACCCAGAGTACGGTCTGCATGGTTACACTCTGCATTTTGTCTTGCACACCACTGGCACTGCAATCATGTCCAGAGGCTATCGTAATCTCTCATGTCACCCAGGTAATCTGAATACTAAGTGCAGTTCAATAATGATTCGATGAGTCATTCTTATATAATACCTTTTAGATGATTTAACGAATATTTTGCATCTCCCAGTCATTTTCCAAATAGAGAACACATACCAGTGTGGTAAATGTATTACAATATCAAGACATTAAGTTCATATTTGTATTTTATTTTACAACAATGTTACGTTTCAAATTCGCGTCACAATAGAAATAAGTAGGCACACAAATGATTGTGATGTAATCTCAGAATTTATACTACTGTACATTTTTGAAAATGAGCTCTTAATTCCAACATAAATCAGTCAAAAGTCTGACTTTTAAATAAAGATGACAGAATGTTGGGGGGTTTTACTGCTAAATATTCACTTTTTAGTCATAGAAATAAGACTTAATTATGTCGAACTTGATTTAAATAAAGTGACCATCTTGATAATCCTGGTTGTGATGTACAAATGTAAAGTTAGTTGTATTTTGTCTGTGTTCAGCTCAGATCCAGCGGGGACTGGTGGAACTGAGAGTCATCGAGAAGAGCAACTTGTCTCAACACAGATCGCTGTCTGGAAATATCAAGCTGCCATGGAAGAGCGAGGCACTGGAGGGCTCAGTTGAGGTACATCTTTAAAACAAAAACCGAACAAACATTCATACTGGCAGTAATGGTGTGATCTTGCCCACAGGATTTCCAAAAAGCAGAGCAGTTTTGGGGGATTTGACAAAGCACAGCCCGTAACGCGAGACATAAAGCCGTTCAGAACCGTTGGTTTAGCTTAAAGCTCCCCTCATACATTCAGAGACACAGAGCTGATGTAAAACAGCAGATCATATTTTGTCCTGAAGTAAATGGTTCAAATGTTCAATGACTGTGTTTCCATTTACAGTCTTGTAATAAGAGGCTTTGCCAGACGCGTATGTTTCCCCTTCAAGTCCTAAGGTGCCCTCTGAAAGCGCCGTCTGAACCCTAAGACGTTGTTTGAAAACAGCCTCCTGAATCCTGAGGGTTTTCTTAAAACTTGACAGACTTGTCGTTCTTATCTCTAACATAACTTTGGATTTAATGAAAGTTTTAGCCTTTGCCTTTAATTCTTTTCTATCAATAAACAAATAAAATAACTAATTTAACACATTTGTAGCATTGTAAGAAGGACTGAAATAGTGTTGCATGAAAATAAATGGCAATGCAATCCTCCATTATCGTTATTATTATTATGTCATCATTGTGAATGTGACCATTGTCATGGCTTTGTGGTAAGGTGTCTGAAAAAGCTGTACTCGGTGACGTTGCATCTTAAGGCGGGTCAGAGTCTTTAACTCTCTTACAGTGTAGGCGGTAATAAAACACAAAACTAAGAAAACTTTAAATTGGTTCGACCTCAGTCAGCTGAAAACCACCTTAAACTGATCAGCTCTGGTGGGAGGCAGTATCATATCCCAGTTTTGTTTTAAGCTCTGAAGGTCTTTCTCATGCTGTGTAGAATTGCTGCATCATGTCGCTGACTCTGCTGGATAACGTCCGGAAACCCTTCTGGTGCGTCAGCTCACCCATTACCATCGCAATGTCGAGGCAGCCACTGTCCTTTGATTACGACGGTGAACAGTTTGTAATGAACTACTACAACCCTGACGGTCAGGTGAAGATGAAGCTGGTGTGGTTGAAGGAGCAGAGGCAGTTCTTCCTCATCAGCCTCACCGTCTACATTTCTGTTCTCAGAGTCAACAAGCATTTCAGCACAGACTACTAAGATTGAACTGGACCCCATTGAGTTCTGGTTCTTAATTTCTACAGCTCTGATGCTGTGAGTTTGACTTTTTCTGATGTTTATGTTATTTGCTGAAAATTCCTTTGCTTTGTTATACAAAACGTGTGTCATTCTGTAAGAATGGTGGGGGACCGGAGAAGATGCTGTTTAAAGCCCTTATGTTTAATGGGCAGCTTCTTTAGTGGAAAGCTAAAATCACAAATAAAATTTGAGAAGAAAAGCTTCTACAACTGTGTTATGTTCAGCGTGCAAGCAGTGGATCACTGCTTATTTCAGTTGTTAGTGACGTGGAATGAGAATAAAGCAAAATGTAGTAAATAAACTAAAAGTTGAACATAATAAAATTGTTTAGTCACAAGATTATGTTGTGGTTATTCAGAAAGGATCTTGATCTTTAACTTTATATGCCATTGTGGCTGTCTGCCAAAAATGTACCATTTTCATTTGGAGGGACACATTCTGACGTATGGTTACGGTGTAAAGTTCATAGTTGTAGAATTTGCTCTGATTTGTCAGTAGCTGATGCTTTGGTTGGCATTTTAATAGATGACCCTGAGTTGGTTGCTAATTTTGTTAAAATCAGATATTGAAGACATGTTTGATTCTTGGTTTGTTGCTGTGATAGAAGAAGAATGACTACACTGCTGAAACATTCTGTCTAGTTTGGGAGTTTGGAGTTAGTTAAAACCTGATTCACACTCGAATCAAGTTGTCATGTTTAGAGTCAATACTGGTGCTAAATAATTAAAGTCAAAGAATTGCTTTCCAGATGCAGCATCCGTGATGAGAGGCAGGGGAAAATACCTTTATCTCTGGAGACCCACTCAGAAAATACTGTGAAATCAGTATATAGTATGAAAATAATTGAGGATATATGGTACCATCATGGTGTTTTGCAGCCCATTGTTAGTGATATGTGAACAAGTAGACATTAAATATGTTGACAGGTCCAGGTTGGATTGAAACATTATGTTAAAATAAATCTCTAGCTTGAGGAGTTGTGCAAAATATGAACAATGACATCTTTATTAATCACCATCATATTTGATGATGCCTTTATTTTGGGTGGTTGCTGAAGTACGGCAGAATCTAATGACCAGATAATTGCTTAAATCTAATCATTGAAATTGACGGAAGAGATTATAAGAGGAGCGCTGTTTTCTCCACGATGCAGTCCTGGACTAAAGAATGGGTAGAGTTTCTCGGTGAAGGAGATGCCAGAAAAGCAATAGAGAAGTTGTGCAGAATCTACATCATAAAAAGATGCTGAACGCTCCATATAATCCACAAACACGCCCACCTTCTTTAGTTGACATTTGACACTGAGATGTGCACCCGGAGCTTTGTACTGATTAGAATTCCTTAAACAGATTGTCCAGTAGCCGTTCTCGGGCTTTGCATTGATGGATCCCTTCCTGTTGATAGACTCTTTAACAAGACCTAAATCCCAGGAAGTTTTCCCTTCCACCTGAACCTCGTAGTAAAATCTTCCAGCTGAGATACTCTGTTTTCCTAAGACGTTGATGGCAGAACTAAATCTTTCTGGGTTGTCAGGGAGATTTTGTCTTTCATCACCACAGTGAACTTGCTTCCTATCATCAGACAGGATGAGCCAGGGATTTGCTGTGTCAGGATCTAGAGTCACATCCACTGCAAACTGCTGGACCCTGTTCAGCTTGGCCTTAGCGAGCAGCTTCTCAGTCTCTTTGCTGAGTTCTTCCTTCAGCCCATTCACAGCACTCCCCACACTCCGCTCATATGATGGTGGCTGGATGCTGACTCCTGTCCAGTTCTTGGTAGGTGGAGGAGGTTCTCGGCATGCGTAGCTTTGAAAGAAGTCAAGGTGGTCCTCGATGTTCAAAAGCTGTTCCACCTCAGCGCATGTCTTTGTCAACTCAGAGATTTCCTTTTCCAGCTCTTGAATAAACCCTTCAGCTTGTTTTTGGGTTGTTTTCTGCTTTTCTTCAATTGCTTCAGTGAGATTAGTCAGAATGTTCTGGACAGACTGCAACAGCCCAGTGAAGACCTGTCTGCTGTGTTTGGTCTGTCTGCTTGCAGAAGTCCTGCTGAGCTCTGTTGAGTGTTTTATTTCCCTGATCTTCTTCTGTCTCTCCTGGATCATCAGCTTTATTTCAGCCTTTGCTTCCCCGAGCTCAGCCTTCTTTTTTCCATATTCACATTTGAGAAGAACATTCTCTTTATCGTTGGTCTGTAGGTCTAGAATGAGGCAGAGCACACACATTGTTAAAGCACATCCCTGTTTATTATGTGTCAGATGGATGTGAAACGTAGTTTTTTTTATTGTAATATTTTATCCATCTTCATTTTACCTTTTAGCTTTGAGCTGATGCTTAACAACTGCTGCACCAGATCATTCCTGCTGATCTTCTCCAAAATCTTCACGGTTCTCTCCAGAGCTCTGGGTCGGCCATACATTTGTACTATTAGATCCACTGTATCTTGCCTGTCTGCGTTCTCCAGCTGGGCCTCTGGGATGGGTGAGAAGCCTTCTAGGGTATCATCTTGCTTGAGGAACCACTGAAAATGCTTAAACTGTTCCTGTCTCAAGTTTTGCAGAGTTTTCCAAAGCTCTTCTTTAAGTTTTGTCATGTTAGTACCCTGGTAAAATAAAATACATTTTATTTGCACTTTTTTTGGTTGGATGATCAAAATATTCTGCAAGAATAGAAGAAGGCTGTACATTTTTTTCCATATGACTATAAATGAAGCCCTACAATAAGTTGTATCAGCCAAAATTTGTTAAGTTCTGCTAATGTTATTGTGATTGTTCTGGGTCTGAAAGTGCCACCTACACAACAGGAACAAGGCTGAGCAACCAAACCTAGGCCCCAGATTTTCTGAATTATCTTCAGTGTTTATCACAGTTTTTATACAAGTATGATTCACAATGAATTATGGCACCGTTTGTTCTGAAGACCTGTGTGAACCTTTAGTCTTACCTGTTAAACTTGCCCAGGGGAGGTCACTGAGTTTGGCATAAATTCTTAAATTTTCATCTTCCCAACCTAAAAAAACACGTCAGTATAACATAAGACCAAGAGAAATTACTGGTGTTTCCATTCTATGTGTAACTGACACATTTTGGCATAAACTCTGGTCAATAACTCAGCTCAGTACAGACATGGTTTAGGAGGAACAGGATAAGCAGGAAAACTTCAAGCAAAGTGGGATTATTACACCACCAACTGTCACTGGGTTCACAGAGAGTGGCTGGCGAGTTTTTCAGGTATTGAGTTCTTTCGGGTAGCAGGATTCAGTTACCAATGTGTACATTACCATAATCCACTCCTTTTGTTCAAACCGTCACACAAAGAATCTACTGTTTGTTAGGGTGGAAAATTTGTACCTTTTTAGGTTTCATACATTTAGCAGCCATCAAACATGGCACCTCTCAGCTCATTCATTAACTGTAAGTTGCAGTTTTGTGCAGATAAAACTCTGGCAGAAGGCCTTCAAGCAATAGACTGGGGCTGGATGAGAATCAGCTGCACAGACTGAGCGAAGTTGGATTTAAATGGCAGTAAGTTTTTGCTGATTGCAGTGAGTTAAGAGGCTGGAAAAAGCGTGAAAACTTACCCCGGGTCTTGTGTGTAATCCTGTGTCTGTCAGTGAAGACGTGGTGAGAGGGAACATTTCCGGGTCATGGAAAAGGAAGTGTTTACTCACGGAGTTGTAGTTATCAACAAATTACACTAGATGGTGATAAAAACTCAAATTTGACTGAGTTTAATGTTCATGGCCAAACAGATGTGCTGAAGCTGTAGCTTCACCATGAAAAACAGTAAAAAGTAAAGAAATCGGATTTAAACGATATATTGAAATACAGGAAAAAAAGTACCGGGCCAAAATGAATTCAAGTATATTAGTTCAGTGTTGTTCCTACTGAAGAAACTCCATCCTGTCATGTTGTGATAATTTTTTCCTATTTTGTCGTTTTATTCAGTGAAACTCCTAAGAGTCCTTGAGAAGTGTTTTAGCGTGTTAATATTGATATAGTCTAATGCTCTGCGTTTCTGCACGTGTACTTCATGTCTGCCGTCCTGTGAGGTCAGAATGAGCGAGCTGCAGTTGTTGTTAAAAAAGCTCCAATGTGATGAAGGGACAGTATCTGGAGCAATTCAATTAAATTCATCATATTGGAAAAACTAATTAATACATGAACTGTTTATCAGTGACTTAAGATCAGCTGATTAATACAGTCATTGTCTCAGCTGAAGCAAGTTGTGGTCAAAACTTCAGTGATATTAATAAACCGTGGTGTCTTTGTGGAATGTGGTCGTGGCCTGCACATAAATTCTAGTGCATGTTTACTGTGTGTTTCTTCTGGATTGGTTAAAAACCCTTAATTTAGCACTAAAAGTGTTCACACACGTGAAGAAATTGCTGATGATAATTTAGGCCTGATATCAAGCTGTTTTTATTGGTGGGTTGTTGTCTTAAACTGCATTGTAACATTTCACAATTTAACATTTATTTTTTTTAAACTAAAAAGCCACCAACAACTACTGAGCTGTGCGTTTGTGTGATACTAAAAGCAGCTCAGTCTACAGAAAGTAAAATAAATGTTTAACTTGTGCTGCTCTGCCTTCTGTTATCTACAGGTGCATTAGCTGTAAGTCTGCTCCACCTTTATCATAAATAATAGCATGTGATAAAGTAATGAGACAGCAGCAAAAGGAAAATAATTACACAAAATGCGATAAAGCCTTTTGTACAGAGCGTGTCACATGATTTCATGATTTTTTGGACTGTTTGGATACAAATACCCCAGGCGTATTCTACTGCACCAGTGCCTTTTGTTAACAGGAGAAACCGGTTTCACTAAATGTTCTCTCACTAAAATAAAGCCAAACATACACTTAATAGCCCTTATTTGTACCATATTTGTGTCATAATTGCTGCCAGCCAAGTGCCTAGTTTCTCCATGCTGGTTGGTTCAAGTGGATGTTTTCTTTCATGACACGTCCAGCAGCTTTCCAACGTCAGCCTGTTAACTCTGGCGTTGTGTCATGCACGAATGTATCAGAAGGTGTTTGAAGGAAAACTGTTTGCCCGGTCCATAAACTAAAAAAAACTTTTCTTACTTTTCCAGGATCTGCAAAAGCTTTAAAGGTTGAAAATTCATAAAGAGTAAAACCCTCCTTGTTTGTCTCTGTCAGAGAAAGTCCTCCTGGGCCACAGCTCTCGGAATACATTCATGATGCGTTGCTGTAAAACGGTGGATGATGATGATGATGATGATGATGCCACCATATAAAAACAGGTTACAATTCATTCTGAGAGGAACACGACTGTGTAAATGCCCATTTAGTGGAGATCTGCCAACAAGCTTTTAACTTTGCGCTGAAAAGCACAATGAACAAGGAATCTTTTAGAATGTGCAGTTTTTTTAGTTTTATAGGAAATGGATCATTGGATCGTGAAGGATTCCCTCCAGGAGTCTTTGAGCTGTTGGTTGGAGTCTGTGGAGAAAGGCGCTGCCTGCAGCTCATCCTTAATGTCCAGGAAGTGTACACAGATGGACCACAACATTAGTACCGGATGTCTTACTAATGGATGGAGGACCAGGGTCAGCAGGTCCACGGCACCATGTGATAGGCGAGCATGTGTAGCTGCCCTGCTGTTGTACCAGTACTTTTAATATTAATAATCATAATCAGCCTCTGTGCAGTTTCAGATTTTTCATAACTTTGGGGACTTACATCACTTTAACCGCTGACATGCTTTACGTTTGTCCCCTTAGGACTTTGTGCCTGTAAAAGTGTTTAATGAAAGGAACCCGCGCGTGTGTGACAACACACCTGCTGCTCACGGTGACAATCAGCGGCCGGAACAAGGAGGAGCAAGACACAGGACGAAAGACAAAGGAGGAGGGGACGCACCGGCGAACAGGTGGAGCAGGCTGCTCCGCTTTACGAGCCCGAGGGACGGACTCTGTCTCATTCTGGACGAGAAGCAGCTGAGGGACACAACCGGGAGAAAATGGCTGTGAATCGGTGCATCAAGTACTTGCTCTTCTTCTTCAACCTGCTGTTCTGGGTGAGTGTGTTCGGGTGTGTCGGACTGGACACGTTTCTCTCTCTCACCGGTTTCCCTGAGTTGGACCGTGGACGGTGAGTCTCCGTGGTGTCGGTGATGTCGGACCTCAGTCTGCCGCTCCCTGGTTTCAGGGCGTGGCCCCCGCTCGTCCCGTGCACAGGTTTGTCATTTGCGGGGAGAATTGAGGAAGACCCACCAAACCCACGTGGGTTAATCCGAAGCAGCTCGGTTTCGGTCAGTGTGAGCCCTGCTCCACCTGGAACCAGAACCTCGGGCCGCCGTCCGTCCAAACTTGCGCTCATCAGCAGGATGTGGCGCTTTATGAGCAGCTGCTCTTTGATTTGGAGCCGGGACTCAAGGTCAAACAGTTTTTACGTGCCGAGGCGTCAGAAGGCTCCGACTTGCTTGGTTCGTTTGCTTGATGACCCTAACAGTGAGTCCAGTAGTGAACATGATGGGCCAAAGCAGTTTTAAAAAGTGGAACAACTTCGAAAAGCCTCATGATCTGACTTTTACCTGCGTAAAACCGGATCCCTAATGTGGAACAGAGAGAGCACAGGTAGATCAAACGGCAAGGTGCTAAAAAAGGCACAAAAGCCCCTGTAACTTCATAGAAACTCAATACATTTGTCCATGTGCTTCAGAGACAAACATGGAACAGTATGAGTCACAGTTTATTCCTTATAATACGCTCAGGTCAAGACTCAGTTCTTGTAAATCCGCCCACGACACTGAAAATACTGTCTCACATCAACTGTCTTTTTTTTCAAAATCAGTGACAGTTTCATCGATGGCAGAAAATGGGAATTATCACTAAAACCAATTCTTTTCCACAACACTTTTTTTGGTTTAATGACAGGACAGAACGTTTGATGAGACAAAGTGTGAAAATACTGTCACATCAACTAGTGTGTCTGTGTTTCTGTAGATCTGACTTAGTGAGGACCAAATTTCCTTTCTTAACAACAAAGTGAGGACATTTTGGCTGGTCCTCACTAATTTAACCCTAAAAAGGGATTTATGAGACTGGGTTTTAGGGTCAGGGTTGGGCATTCACTGAGTGATGGTTAGGGTAAGGGACTAGGGATTGCATTACGTCAATGAGTGTCCTCACAAGGATAGAGGTACAAACATGTCTGTTCATTTTGCTTATTATAACTGAGACCACTGAAGACTTCAGACAGTATCTGTGTTTGTATGACGCAGCCTGATAACAGCATTTTCCAAACCACCTTTGACGCAAACTGGTTTGTCTGAAGCAAACCTAACACTTCCCAGGTCTTTGTCTGTATCAGACGCACAAATCACACTGGCCCGTCGTCTCATCGGAGCCTGAATAATAAAAAGCAAGGCTGTGTAATTTTGCACAAAGAAATGACATAATTTCCATGTAAATCTGAGGAGTGTTTCCAGCTACAACACTTCTTGGACGCATATGAGAGTGAGGTTTTATCATTGCAGGAATAAACGCAGCAGCTCAGCAGAGAACCCATTCGTAGCTTCCTGCCTCGGCCTAAAGACATGATTAGAACAACTAAGGAGCATCCTGGGAAACGTTGGGAAATGCAATTAGTGTTGAACAGTAGCTGTGTTTCATCAGCATTTGCTGATGGCTGAAATTCCACTCAAATGCTCTTTGTTTTAATTGAAGGAGCAGAGAACAGTCAGGGAACAGTTTCCTGATTAACAAACTCAGCTTTGTCAGTGTCTTACTCTCACATTGTTCAGGTACTACTAACAAAGACGAAGCTGAGCTTCAAACTCCGTCCTTTAAAACCTTCGCCCGTCTTTCTGATGTCCCCTCTGTAGCTTCGTATCGTTACGAACAAACCTCCTGGGGTGTAAACGTCAGTCCTGTTGCCTCCTGAAGTTATTTCTGTATGTTTCCAGACACAATGCCTTATCGATTCTAACCTGATTCTCGTCTCTCGGTGGATATGATGTGCTTAGGTTCTGGTGGGAAAGTTGTTGTTCACTGAAACGGTGGCTTTCAGATGCTGATTGATGCTGCTGATGACCCAAAACCGAAAGGAGATGACATGTGAATTGTGGTTTAAAATGTCTCTTTATTTGCTTAAGAAGTCATTATAAAAGTCCTGAGTGTGGAGCAGGGATTCGTGACAGTCCATTGTCATTCTTGGCATTCATGTCTTTGTTTGTCTTGGCGTGTTTGTCTCCTGTGTCACTCTGCTGTGGTTTCTGTGGATCTTCGTGTGCATGTGTTGTCGAACACATCCGGGGTTAATGGCCTGTTAGAGACAGAGACAGAGCCGGTTTACGTCCTCCTCCCTCTGTACATTAAAGCCTGTTAAATGAATGAAAGAAACATGTTTTAACATGCAGCAAACCGCCGGTGGACTGTATAGAGGTTCATAGCGCCACAGAGCTGGTCTCCTCTGCTTATGTTGTGGTTTTTGGAATTTAAATTTGTTCCTCAACCTAAAACCCACCGTCTGCCGCCAGGTTTCCTGCTGTCGCAGTTACAGGGGTCGCAGGGTCATTTACTAAAACAAGCGTCTGACCAATGAATGTGGAAAACTTCCAGAAGATCTGACGTTTGTACAGAGAAGTGAACTCAGTCTGTGACTCACTACCTTTAGTTTCTTTTCTGACTTAAAAATAGTTCAGAATTTCTAGGAGGGTTTTGTGTCGTCATATTGTTTGTCATTGTAGTGATGTGAAATGATTCATTAAATCGATCGCGTCCATCTTGCTGCAGCTGCGTCCCTGTACTTGGCTCAGGTGATTCCTAAAGTAACTTTGTGGATTATGTGTGAATGGGTCTCAACATACACCACTTTTCCACAGTTGGTCACATTTGACATTTGATTCTAGTATGAATTATACTTTTGTGGTGGACATAACTCAAATTGTGGCATGTCCTGTGGAAAACCCTTGAACTTTGTTGACCCAGAGTCTGTCGTGCACATGTAGGTAAAAACGATTTGGATGTTTTCTTCCTGCCGAATCAGGCCAGAGGAGGGTAAAATGGGAGCGGACGTGTTAATCATCAGCCGGGTTGAAATGCTCTGTTGGTATATAAATAAAAACTGAACCCTCTAACTACACACACCTGAGTTGGCAGTAGTTGTGTCACTGCTGTGTTTGTGTCTTTGTGTGCGGCGGCACTAGGTTAACAGTGTTTTGTGCGGTGAACTTGAACAATGAAACTCAACGACGGTTTCTACGGTTACAGTGACTCACCACTGCTGTGGTGTCGGAGCCTTTGAGTTGGTGCTGAGGAACAAACTGCCCCTTCTTAGGTTTAATGGAGACACTAATTAATTGACACTGCAATTGTTGTTGTTTTTAATGTAGATTAGTTGAACGGGTAATTTTGTAGTTTGACATTAAATCCAACTGGGATAGAGGTGCAGGAAACTGAAACTACCTTCGACAGGTGTGTTGCTGTCGATGCAACCCAACAAATTTAGTGATGACAGGAAGTGGTAATGAATGAATGACCTGGTAACGGTGTAAATAAGCACTTTGTACAACAGTGAGTGAATTATCGGTTTTCAGACTGAAATGTATTTGGAGCCGGTTTCATATTCAGAAAGTAACGATGATTAAATGAACTTTAAATGATGAAATAAATAGTATGTATTGTATGTAATAACTGCAATCCTAATCCGGTATAATTGGATTTAAGTGCACAATCAGTGCATTGATTGTAGTACCGCCTAATTTACATTCTAGTAAACCGTAATCCCTTCAAATCCCCTCAAACCGTATTTTGATTAGATCTTGACGTGCAGTTAATCGGAAGCAGTTCATAATCAGCTGTAGTCAGGATTTTCTGCAGTTCGCCTTAGATGGAACAAGTTCGGAGCAAATACAGACATGACTGATGACACACAAGATCAGTCGTTTTCTAAATGATTTAGTCATGTATTTTAAGAGCCGCTCACAGATTATCAACTCAAATTAGTTTATGAATGAAGTGAAGCGAAGCAAGTACACGACTGCAGCGTGAATCGTCTCATGTTGTGTAAAAAAACAAACATGATATTCAAATTTTAAAACATCTGGTCAATCGGAGACACCTGGAAATTTTCCCAAATGTAAACCTGGATTCTTTGCTCATCTTTTTACTTATGTTCCTGATCAGTTGTAACTTGTAAAGTTTAATCCTGGGTAGATTCAATCTGGAGCAGATGTAATCTGATGATGATCTTACTAGTCACCGCTGTATCCAGATCAAACCTGATTCTTATTCCTCGTTCCACTTCACAGTAATTTAATGTGATCACCGATACTGATGAACTCTAATCCAGATTCAGTGCATCCAGCCAGCAGCTGAGGGTGTGTTTCAGTTATGTTGCTCTGCAGGTTTCGGTGTGTGTTTGTGTTGCTGAACCCTGCAGGCTTGAATCTCAAATGGAAATTTGTGATAACAGGGATCCAGAAATGGTTTCTGCACTTTTACAGCCTGTTGTTTACTTAACAGGACAACCCACGAGCGAACAGCCGCTCGAGGAATGAGAGCGACAAAACACGACGGAGAGCGAGAGTGGGGCAGTTTGTGTTGTGGTTAAACTCTGTGTAAGATAAGGGCAGGTGTGAACGGCCTGATGGCGATTTTTCTCCTTAGGCGACGTTACCACCAACAGGTTTTCAGTTTGTCGTTCAACCTTTTTCAAAGCGAGTTCCCGTTTGAAATTCACTCGTATTAGGAACTTATTTGAGCGTTTTGAGTCTGTTCCTGTGCAACACTAAATATAAATTACAACTTTAGGCCTTGTTACGTACGGTTTTGTCACACCTGACTGACTAGACACGAAATTCGCCATCAGTTTTTAGAGACCGGTTCTTTTAGACAACAAGACATGCTGAACATTTTTGTCTTTGCGTCTTCAATGGGACATTTTTAATCTTTGCTCCTTTTACCTCTTTAGTGTTGCTTTCATCCTTCAGTGGTGTTTTGTCTGTTCTGGGCTTTTTGACATTTTTTTTTTTTTTTTAAAGCCTTGCTTTGCGGGCTTTTGTCTTTTCTGTAGGTATATTTGCAATAAGTCGATATCAGCAGCATTTTGCAGGTTAAAGCCCTGCAGTTCTGCTCCTTTCCCCATTTGTGTTGGTGGAGATTACGGTGCAACCTCCCCCCGGACATGGACACCGTTTAAAGTTCAGTCAACAGACTGAAAAATTAACTTGCCAGATTTTATCAGTGACTGGTAAAAAAACATCACCAGACCAGGACTGCACTGGTTTCACTGGTCAGGTGTGTGTAGGTGTGACACAAACGATTAAGCGACTCCTCCACATGCTGCTTTGTCTTCCGCCTTCCTGAGTAAGAACTGTGTAAACAGGGTGTGGTGCTGTGTGTGCGTAATGTCTCCGTGAAACCTTTCATTCACAACTGTAGTACAAAGTCATTGTTAGGTTTTTGATTTAACCGGTTTTCTAAAAAAATGTGATTCATGTTCTTTTCTTGCAACATTGTAGACAATTGACTGAGGATTGAATGAATTGTTGCAATTGCAAAACCCTAAATTCCTGGAGGGACTGAAGTCGACAAACCAAATTACTGGAAAAGAAGCAGGAGCATTTGTAACTACATATACTGTACACTTCATAAATATTAATGTATTTAATTCTGTCTCCTTTTATTTATTAATCCATTAAACATTTGTTCTATAACATTTTAGCAAATCTTTTGGCTTGTATTTTAGTTTGTTTCTTGCGCAAACGTACACATTTCTTTGGATCTCGTTCGTCCTAAAAAAGAAAAGGCACAATTCTCAGAATAATAAAGCTGGAAATGGTAATTAATGTTTTTCCATGAAAAACATTTTACTTTTAAAATACTGTTTATAGCTAATTGGTTAATAAGATCATTGTTTCAGCTGTAAAATTCAACATGATCTATGAGAAACATTTGGTTCGGCAGGTTGTGAAAAATCCTCAAGCCTCAGATAAATGACTTATGAACCATTTAACAAATATTTACTGCAGCTTAGAAACCCTTTATTAATTCTGCCACATGACTTTCAGATACACAATGGTATTAATACATCGTGGAGTAGAGTAAGTGAACCAAAATAAAGTCAAATATTAAAGACCCAAGCGTTGATTTTATCCAGGAAATATTGTGTAAAGGCTCAGACCAATATTTTACTTGCGTTAATATAGGAATGTTGTTATACAAATGCATTTTTATAAACTACTTTTCATGAGGTTAAAGGACTTTCCACAAAGAATAGCAACATTAAACAAAAAGTCATAAAAAATAGAGGGAGCTTTTATTTAGACATAAAACCCAAGCCCAGGATGGATCATTTTCATCCCAAAAAGTCTCCATGGAAATGCTGTCCACCCACTGGTCTCTGTTTTCCCATCTGAAGCATGTCCACGCCTCTGAGGATGAAATATTGATGCAGATAATTACTTGCTGTAGTGGGTTTGCGGCTCTTGATTGTACCGCTGTTGAATAATAGATGTGACATGTGAAGCCGGAGCAGGTCCCCGTGTGCGGTTCTGCAGAAATTCAAAATGTTCTTGTGAAGTCATTGATGGAGAGAAACTCTTTGGGGACTGTGTAACTTTGTGCGGTCCGAGCTGCTGCAGACTTGGTCCACCAGATGTCGCCACACACACAAACATGAATCTCTTCCTGTCTCCACAGCTGAGTGGCTGCCTCATCCTGGCTTTGGGCATTTACATCAAAGTCAGCCAGAGTGGAAACCAGGTGAGACCCCCACATGAAATGTTCAAGTATAGCCTCTCCTCTGCTGCCGTGTCTAGTTGCACAACATTTACAGTAGTGAACTCCTCGTCTTCACTCCCTCCTGTGTCCAGCTCACCAGTGGGTATTCTGGCGGTGTCGACCTGATCATCGCCATCGGCGTGATCATCATGGTGCTCGGCTTCCTGGGCTGCTGCGGAGCCATCAGAGAGAACCGCTGTTTGCTGCTGCTGGTGGGAATCTTCACATTAACCTCTTTACATTTTATCAGAATGATCTTCACTTTTTGTTAGTTGGAACAACTAATTGGTCCCTGAGTTCAGGCTGTGGCAGCTCCTCGCATTAGTCAGAGGTAGCACAGGTTAATGGTCACCTCGTTAATTAAGCCTCTTACTTTATCAGTGCCACCAAAACGAGTGTAGTTTGTACTGAGAGCCGCAAAGTGCGAAATGTTGTGACAGGTTGTAGTTTTTCTGCCGGTTGGAGTTTCCGGCATTACCTAACTGGGATCCCTTACTGGATGTTGACCAGATCCAGGTTCTGGTCCACGTCCAGTAAAGGATTCCACTGCAGCTGTCTTGGCCCCCCCTGTGATTGTGTGGGGAGGCAGGTTTTTGCTCAACAGCTCGTGTGAAGTGGCGTCGAGTTTTCTGGTTGTTTAATTTGGTGCATTGTCCATTGAAAGCTGCCTCCTGACAGATCCCGACCATTTAGGAAAAAAGAATTTACTTGGTTCTAGTGCTAAAGTAGAACAGGATGTAATTATGTGTTTAGTGTTTTCGTTTGTACCATTGCTGCTGGTCTTTGCTTCCTTCCCAATGACGGCACGTTATTTAGTTTTGAAAACTAATTCTGAAGCAGTTAATGAGTTAATTTACTGTCCCTGTAAATTAACAAAATAACTTTTGACCAGTTACTAATTTCCTACTACATGGTTGTTTAAATAAAGTACGTCTGGATTTATTGTGGGTCTTTTCTGAAACTGTTTATTGGTTGTAGCCTGATTTCCACAAATCAGCCCGTTAATAGGTGATTTATTACAGAATAGATATTAGAGATGATTTGTTAAATGCTTCCTACTGTGTTGCCTCAGTTTTTCATCAGCCTCCTCATCATCTTCATCCTCCTGTTGGCTGCGGGCATCCTGGGAGCTGTGGGTTCGAGCAAGGTAAAAGTGGAAGCGTCTCCATCTTCACATCTCGTGCAATTTCATGCGTTTACCACGTGGCTCAAACACTTTCTGTGGGGGTTGTCTGTGTTTAGGTGGACGACTGGGTGAAGCAGAACATGGAAAAGCTGCTCCCGCTGTCAGATCAACCAGCTGAGGTGAAGGCAAACCTGGAATCATTGCAGCAGGAGGTGAGAGCACAATCACTAGTGATGGCGAGATCATGTCAGACTGACATCTAGTGGCTAAACTTTGTGTAGCAAACAGAAGAAATTCCACAGCACAAAGAGGTGCAGAGGCTGGTGACGTTACAGTTAAACTCTACTTCGGTTTGTGTAACTGACGGGGGGATTTGTTGATTTATTTTGATTTTCTTTTGAAAAATATTGGGGCTTCTGCAGTTTCTTTTTTGGAATTCATGAAACTGAAGGTGCACAAAAAAAACGACAGTAAAATGTATAAATCCTTAAATTCATTTATTTTCAGTAATTTTCAGAACCAGCACATCCCAGATTCTAGCAATGCATGGCTTTATTAACCTTGTTGGGAGAAACAAGTTTAAAATGTTCCCAAACAGAATCACTAATGTCACTGAGCCGTTCTCAAGCCAGGTGTATTGCTCTGCCTTTGGCACTTTGCACTTAGGGAATCATCACTTCATTGTACATTTTTGTGGAAACAAATTTATTTAGTTTTAAATTCCAATGGTCTTTTAACACGTTGCGTATTCGCGTTGGTGTGTGTTGTTTGAAAAGCTAACAGCCATGTCCTGTCCTGTCGCATCTCCAGCTGAAGTGCTGCGGTATTCTGAAAGGAGCGGCCGACTGGGACACTGTCCCCAACTCCTGTCGCTGCAACAGCACCGTTTCCAACTGCGGATCCAACGGTTACTACACCACGGTGAGTGTCCAAGAAACCGCAGCACCTTTTCATGTGTGCGACGGAACAGAAACGATTAAGACGTGTTTGTGTTGTCATCCTGCAGACCTGCACCACCCAACTCATCACGTTGATGAAGCAGAACATGAAGATTGTGCTGGGAATCGCCTTTGCCGTTGCTGTCCTGCTGGTCAGCACACACACACACACACACACACACAGACACACAACCATATTTAAAGGGAGTATGAGCAGATCATAACAGAACATCAGTGCTACTTTAATATCATGTTTTCATGATGGACAGAAATCCACAACACAGGTGACTGTCAGCTCACCTGTATTCCCCTGCACAGGTGACACACGTTAGTCGTAGGGAAAAGCGTGAGGCAGATTAAATATTTCACACTGCACAATATTCTGCTATGACAAAGTCCAGATAATCTCACTCTGTCACACGCCTCCGCCTACAACTGCAGTCAGGACAGTTTCCAGCCAGTGTTGCCCCAGCTGAGCCATGTCAGCGGCTGTGGGTGGGGCTGTGGGTGGGGCTGTGGGTGGGGCTGTGGGTGGGGCTGTGGGTGGGGCTGTGGGTGACCATCCCTGCTGGACAGAGTTCCTGTGGCAAACTTGAGTCATTTGAGGGACACGTTAGTTACACTTTAATTGGTCCTAAGCTAAAATACACTCACTGGCCACTTTATTAGGTACACCTGTACAGTCTAATACAGCAGCTCTGCCATGAATTCTGATTTTACAAAGTTCTAATTTGTCAGTTTTTAATTTTGAACTGGAGGAGGTGCTTTAATGTTTTGATCATGTTCAAAATGAATGGTGTGGCCAAAACATCATATACATGGAACCCTCTCCTCTTGTAATGCCGTCCAGTATTAGTCCACTAACCACTTTGACCTCAGTCATAAACACATAAATCAAATTGTCACCTTTGTTAGAGTTCAAACTTAAAACTGACAACTGTAAAATCAGAATTCATGGCAGAGCTGCTGTATTGGATTGTATTAGAATGTACAGGTGTACCTAATAAAGTGGCCAGTGAGGGTAAAAACAATAGTTTGGATCAGAAACACATTTAGGAGCCGGACAACTGCGATCAACAGTTACTAACTGTTTTTTTTTTTTTTTTTTTTAATGCAGATTTTCGGCATGGTCTTCTCCATGGTTCTCTACTGTCAGATCAGCAGAAAGGAGGGCGCCACCCGCCCCGCCAACGCTTGATCCCCACCCGCCTCCCTTCCTCCCTCCCTCCCTCCATAAGCAGTTTAATGTGAAGGGACGAAAGGAGAAATAACCAAACCTGGTAATAATCCGACCATGGCTCAGATAAAACCCGTCACCGTGTTCCTTTGATTCTACAGAAAACCTGTGAGAGCAAATTATAAAACCAATCACTCATCTGTTAATGTTCAGACCAGGCCTCAGCGAACAAAATGAACAAGAAAAGTTTATATTGTCTCATTACAATAAATCCACATTTTCAGAAAGATGACTTTATTTTCACAATTCAACACTAAAACCCTAATTGATATTGGTATTTGTGTCATGCCCATTTTTGAAAATATAAAAAAATTCTCAGGAAGTTGATGGTATGACCTTCTACTGTTATATGAAATAATAAACCTCATTTACTTCCAGACTACACTCACGGGCCACTTTTTTAGGTACACCTGTACAGTGTAATACTATCAATACAGCAGCTCCGCCATGAATTCTAGTTTGACAGAAACTGCCAAATCAGAACTCAGGGCAGAGCTGCTGCATTGATAGTATTACCCTACAGGTGTAACTAATAAAGTGGCCCGTGAGCGTAGTCTGATATTAAACATGACTTTTTTTTTTAATGGTTATAGAAGTTTGTAGGTTATGCAACAAAACTTGGTTTATTGTTTGCAGTCTATCTTAAAGCTGCTGTGTGTGTATTTGTGTATCACCTACAGACATGGACAAAATTGAACCCGTCCACGACTTAAAGGTGGATGGACGTGGGGACAAAACCTGAAGGATCAAACCACCGGCAACACTTGCACGTCGTTCTATGACCAACGTGTTTTCGGCCTGTAGCTTTCATCAGAAAGTCCGGGTAAAACGACCTTTAAAGGGAACTGGGTGACGACTGAAAACAGCCAATCACGTACAAACATGTATACACACGGCATGATGTGATTGGCTGTTTTCAGTCGTCACCCAGTTCCTTTTAAGGTCGTTTTACCCGGACTTACTGATGAAAGCTACAGGCCGAAACACGTTGGTCATAGAACGACGTGCAAGTGTTGCCGGCGGTTTGATCTTATTAGATGATGTAATAAATGGGTACGTCTGGGTAACGGGGCCATTACAACCAACCAGCAGGAGCCACAGGAGTTAACCTGGAAACACTCATGGTAGTTTGTGCGTAGTAATCATGAAGGAGAGCGTTAAAATCTCACTCCCTGCTTCTACTTAATTTGAATGTGACACCTGTAGTGGTACAAATGGGCGACATGACAGCTCTGTGGAAGTGAAGGCGTCTGAAGTCGCGGCTGCTGTAAAGGGGGCGGGATTTGAGGTGTACCGTAACCACGGCTGAAGACGGCGTCACTTCTAGGGAGCGTTCACGTTGTCAGTCTTCACCACTACAAATATCACCTTGAGATCAAACAGGAAGAGGAAGCTGTGACGTTTGCATCTCTGATTCATGGTTGTTACACCCAGTACAATGAGTGTTTCCACGTAATTACTGTAGCTCTTGTTTATTTCTCACCTGATTTTTGAGCTTCCTTTAATTAAACAGATTCATTGTTTATACCAAGCTATTACAGAATATGTTCCTGTTATTACCAAACTGTAAAGTGCTACAACGTTTTACTTTTGCGTCAAAAGAATATTGTAAATACTTTTTCTTCGGTTAAAATAGGCTGAATGACTAAAATGGAACATGTGATATTAATAACCTTTAATCCAATCATTTATGATCTATTATAATCAAACTGTCCCGGAGATTTGTAATTTATTGTATTATGTACGGTATTCTGTTAAATGCAAATAAAAAGTAAGATTGATTCAGTTGGAAGGGTACCAACAATTTTGTCCACATCTCTAGGTTTAGTTTGGGAAATGTAGTGTCATACTGAAAAAACCAGGTTAATATATTAAATAAGTACAGTTAAACTGTAACACAGAATAATTTAAAGTTTCTACTTCATAATTTTGGTGAAAAACTATTTATCAAAAATGGGCTTTAAATAAAATGCATAACTGATCTACCTTGAATGGATACTTTCTGTGGACCCGCAGACTCAGAAGGGCATTCATCTGCATGCTGAGCTAAAATATAAGAAAACAAGTTGTCAGTTTGCTATGTCGACATTTGAAGCCTAATTTGTTCCTGTGTGCAGCCTGATTGTGAAATTTTACTTTTTTTTTTTTTTTTTTTTAAACTGTTGCAGCTGTTAACATACAATAAATGATGGGAAACTCAGTCTGATTCTGTGTCACGGGTGAACTTGGAAAAATTGCTGAACTACTCCTCCATATATCAGCCAAACTTTTCAGGATCTAGTCACTCTGGTTTTTAAAGTGACACGTAACAGTCAAGACTTAAAAAAAGCTTGTATTGGTAGATGTCTCAACCTACCTTTTTTAAAATATATTAAAGGCTGTGTGGTTTATTTTCTACATTTTTATTAAAAAGAAATGCCCATGATGGAGGCACATAACAGCTGTCAAGTCATTGGGAGCAGTTCAACCTGCCAGATTGTACAGGTGTACCTAATAATGTGGCCAGGAACTGAACATTAGTTTTTCAGTTTGAAGAATTGGCGCGTGCTTAATTTTACCATGAACTACCAACACAGTTCAATAAGTAAAAGCGCTAAATGAGCCAAACAGGCTGGAGGTTCACGCAACAGACCAATGAAATGAAGCGATTTTTAAGTTCAAACAAGTAACAGACGTGTTCAATAAACTCCAAAATCAAAACCAAAGCTAAGACAACAAGCAGTTTTTACACGAACATTTCAGTGTGTAAGCAGATCAAGTGTTGAAGCGGGGCAGGAAATACAAGTTCAAAATGTAACGTTATTATATATATATATTATTATGAAGGTCTTAGCTCAAAGTAATTTGTTACCAAAAGTACAAATAGTGGTAAAGCAGAAGAGTCATTTTAAACCAGGGAACCGGATGTTACTGGATCACAGCTTTAAATGGCATTAATGTGTTCTATTATTCTATTCACTGTTTTGATGATCCTAAGTTTGATTCCTGCTGATGTGATTCTGTAAAGTAACTATAGTCATGTAGTGGAGAAAAAGCAGCACAGGAGTGTGTTGACATGTTGTGAGTTTGCAGGATGAGGCAGCACAGCGTGTAAACGCTTGTGTAGAAATGCATTTAATCGTCTCTCAGACCGTCGATGTTCGACCCTCACAGAACCTCCGTTACATCAGGTACCTAATGGATGTTTCCACGGCACACAACAGGCGGGGATGGATGGAAATGTTCTGCAGTGCGTGCGTGTCATTGTTTATCACCGTGAACGGTGTGTGGCTTCGGCAGAGAGAGAGAGCGTCACTCTCTCAAACACACACCCTGATAGTCCGTCTGTCCCCTTCAGTTATTTTTAGCCTAAAGTCAACACAGCGCTGGGCTCAATACCTCTCCTGAATTCCATTCTATGACGCAGGCGTCACATGTCCACTGCTGCCAGTTGAAATGATGGGAACGCAACAACAAATCTAACAAATATTAGCAGAAGAGATCAGGTCATCACTGGTAAAACGTCTTAAGTCTCTTTCTAGATGTGTCTTTGCTAATCTACCACCTGAAGCTTATCAACACCGACGCCCGTGTCTCACATCACATACACACGCCTCTACCACTGGGATCCCAGCAGCTGTGTTAGATGATCAGTGGAGCGACGTTCTGCTGCCTTTAGTTTAGCGTCAAAGCCAACGGGCCAGGAGGGAGAAAAGGCAGCGAGCTGAAGCAGCGCAGGAGGCGCCGACCTCAGGTAGAAACAGACCTCAGAGCGGTTTCCAGAAAAACACACACAAATTAAAACGTCTTGCGAGAACGAGGTTAACTGTCAACAGAGCAGTGTGGTTACAGAAGGGAGGATGGGGTGAGCTTCATCACTGGGAAACGCTGTAGGAAAATCCGGGACAGGGTGTAACAACCATGATCTTCGGGGCCTCAGGGGGCCCCTGCCGTAAAAACACAGCAAACGAGTGAACAGGCTCAGGAAGAACGTCTAAGAATCACCGAATGAAGGGAAAACTCCAACTGCCAGCGATTGATCTGACGCATTCTCAGTGCAAATTACACTTCCACGCCTGTGAGGGCGCCATTAACGCAGTCCCGGTGATACAGGGGCCTGCCAGCAAGCGGAAATCATGAAGTAAGACAAACCGCGTCACAAGAAGAGGGTGGACAAACGTCCCTGTCCCCACTCACCGGAGACTTGTTGCCGGCACCCAACTGAATACGAGAAAAACAGATTCAGAAACTTTCATCGACAATCAAACACGGGTTTTAAATGATTTCCATCTGCACAATAACCTCTGTAGTCAGGGGCAACGGCGTGTTTGTCAGACTTGTAGAACTGGCTGACGTGTGAGGACAAGGTGAGACACGCAGAAGCTGCCCCACAAAGACACGGATGCTGCGAAACCCATCTGGTTTTGCAGGAACCGGGAGGGGACCAGCCTGGGACAAAGGCGTCTGCAGACCCAGGGGCATGTAAATGGGTTCGGCTCATCCCCATCTACGTCCCCGTTCTCTCTTAGCTCGCTTCCTGTTTTTCTGGCTTCTCCTCGTATCTCCAACTCCATCACTCTCAGCGTAATCACATAAGTTCACTGGAGTAACCTCACCCATTGTTTCCTTCTCTCCTCATGGCTTGGTTCTTGTCCTTTCCTTTCCTGGTTCCTCTGCTTGATTCCTCCTCCCTCACTCTTGTTGCCTATTTCCTACTCACTTTCCTTGTTTCCTTTCTTTCCCCTTCCCTCATTTCCTCTCCTCCCTCCCTGCTTTTATCCTCTGCCGTCATTCTTCCTGCTCTCCTGCCTCCCTTCTTTATCGCTTTCCTCATTTCCTTTTCTCCTCATCTCCTTTCTTCTTTCCTCCCCAGTTTCTTCTTATTTTCTCCGTATTCCCTCCCTTCATTGTAACCTTTTCCTCTTGTTTCCTCTCCTTTCCAGTTTCTTCCCTCCTGCTCTTTCTCCCCTACAGCTGATCTTCCTAACTTGGTCATGTTCTTCGTTCAGCAGCCAAACACTTGAGCTTTAAACAACATCCATCAATCTCTCTCTCTCTCTCTCTCTCTCTCTCTCACACACACACACACACACACACACACACACACACACAGTGAGCTCCGCTCTTTACTCTGATTCTATTTGAGCTCGACTCTCTCAGACAGTGGTCATGGCTCGCTGCAGGAGTTACTTACGGGGACTCGCCCTCTGTGTCACTGTGCTGCTACTGGTGAGCTAACTGCTAACTGCTTGTTTGTGCTCGGTTATGATGGATGTGATAACAGTTGGGTAATGAGAATTTCGCACATGATACAAAAAATAAGAGTCCTAAAAATGCTTTTTATTACATTTTTAAACCCTATTTTTTACTTTCCTTGTAGCTTGAATAAACTTTGGCTGGATTTTTGATTAACAAGTGTTACGCAGCAAGAAATAATTTAAGTTAAATCAATTTAATTATTAAAAACATTAATTACTACAGTTTCTCAATTACCATTTTTAAACCCGTTAACAACATACATTAACTTCTTCCTAAGAGGATGTCATGGAGGTCGACAAACTGATAAGTTTTCCCACTTTTCAATACGGTAGTTGATTAAACGTATTTTTTCTTAGCACTACTACATCTTCTCATTTGACAAACAAGTAGTTGGAAACAATTTGTAATGGTTCTGACAATTAACACAATACAAATATTACTGGTATCTTTACTTTTCCTGATTGGTTTTGTTGGTATTTGTATTTCTATTTACTCTGGGTTGGACTGTACTTAATTCTTAAAAGCCTGAGTTTAATTGTTGTCTGTCTCTTCATCAATATCTCCATTTTTTTTTTACAATACATTGGTGGCATTACGGCACCTGTTTCCATTTCTATGCTGATGACAAGCTGCTTCATGTAATCCCTTGTTTTTGAGATGCACTTTCAATTTTGGTGCAGAATGTACTGAAATCGTACTACACAAACTATAAACTTGTTACTCTTCACGTGGCTTTTAGTTAAAAAATATTCACTGCTGCATCATTACTTTTTATTTATGAACAACCCACTTGGTTTATTCAAGTGCTCGTTACTTTGCGCTGTGATGTTGCACATTGATGATCATGTTTCCGGGCGACTTATGAACATATTACTTCCCTTATCACAGATCCAGTAAATTAAGAAACAATGTGGTTTCATATAAATGTTTACTGCTCACTGCATTTTTAACACTGTCCCCTTGTTATTAGTGTTTTTTTCTTATTGACATGTATTTTTTTAAATATTTTGTTTCGGTTTCACGTTCATTAATCCCAGCCATTTTTTCTCATCAGTTTGTCATTTGCCCTTAAAGCACTTGCCAATGCACTTAGGTGTTACAGACCATAAAAGCTCAACTAACTGGGATCTGTACTGACACAGGTGAAGTGAGTAAAATACGAGGAAGTGAAACATGTTTGTTGTACTGTACAAACTGCTTTAGCTATTCCACTGAGTAATGACGAGTTTATTTTTCTAGTGCCAGTGTTACATAATGTGTTTCGTTTGTGGCTCTTTTCCTCTTCTCATTTTCTCATCTCCTGTCTCCTCCCACCGTTTCCTCTCCTCACTTTCTCTCTTCACTCCAAAACAAAACAAAACTGACTTTAGCCCAATTACAAAAACAAGTTCAACCTCAGTCTCTTTTTTTATCTGTTTAAAGTGGGATATAAATAAATCTACACCGACAGCTACAGTGTCTGTTACACCTTTTATCCTTCACCAATTTAAATCTCTTGGAAATGATGTCACACTTTCCATTAGTCCTTTAACAGTCAGATTCTTGTAGCAGAATTTGTCTGGGGGCTCTCTCTTTGTGTGCGTTTATTTAATTTCATATTTTATTTTGTACTTATCAGTACAGGAAATTAAACTATAAAAGACTATTATTTTAGAATATGTAATAAAATTATTTTCAATTCATAGTCATTATTTCTCACTAACCTGCATGTTCTCATCATGTATTGTTTTTCACACTTCTTCATAGACAAACTAAAATTAGAATTATTCCCTCAAAGTTACATCCCAACCAGCCACGTTTAAGATTTCATGCTCGACTGTTCATACTTATTCTAATCTAATAGAGGAAAATATTGTAGCGATTAGAGAAACAATCACCAGACAAATATAACAATTTAATTAAATTCCTTTTAGAATGCTTTCTTAGTCCTCAGTCCCTTTTAGACTGCTTGGTGCCCATATATCTTGCTGAGTTAACTTCAACTATTACGTCATCAAAACCAACAACATGTCTGCTAGACCCTATTCCAGTTAGACTGCTCAAAGATGCTCTACCCTTATTAGACACATTCATATTAGATATCATTAATCTATCCTTAGAAACTGGATATTTACCAAAGGCCTATAAGGTAGCTGTAATCAAACCCCTTAAAAAACCTTGTCTGGATCCAGGTGTTTTAGCCAATTACAGACCAATATCCCCTTTATTTCTAAAATACTAATTAGAATGAATTCATTATATAAATAATTAATAAGAAATAATTTATTAATTCTAAATAAAATGAAATTTAAAAAGTAGTTGCAAAGCAATTATGTGACCACCTGCACAGAAACGACTTGTTTGAAGTCTTTCAGTCAGGATTTAGAGTTCATCATAGCACCGAAACCGCACTGATTAAAGTCACCAACGATCTTCTTCTGGCTTCAGATAACGGACTTGTCTCTATACTAGTTCTGCTAGATCTTAGTGCTGCATTTGACACCATTGATCACAGAATATTATTACAGAGACTAGAACATGTTATTGGAATTAAAGGAACTGCACTAAATTGGTTTAAATCGTATCTATCAGATAGATTCCAATTTGTTCATGTTAATGATGAATCTTCCACATACACAAAAGTTAGTTATGGAGTTCCACAAGGCTCTGTATTAGGACCAATACTCTTTACTCTATATATGTCTCCCCTTGGCAACATTATTGCTGTAAATTTTCATTGCTACGCTGATGACACTCAGTTATATCTATCTATGAAACCTGATGAAAAAAATAAATTAATCAAACTACAAACATGTCTAAAAGACACAGGGGACTGGATGTATAATTTCTTTCTTCTAAACTCCTAAAGTCTCAGTAACATGTTTTCCAACCATATCGTTACTTTAGATGACATGACTCTGACCCCCAGTACTACTGCAAGGAATCTCTGAGTCATTTTTGACCAGGATTTGTCATTTACCTCACACATAAAACAAATCTCTAGAACAGCCTTCTTCCACCCATGGAACATTGCCAAAATTAGGAGCATCCTGTCCCAAAGCGATGCTGAAAAACTGGTTCATGCATTTGTTACTTCTAGATTGGACTACTATAATTCTCTACTTTCAGGCTGCCCCAGTAACTCTCTAAAAAGCCTCCAATTAATCCAAAATGCTGCAGCAAGATTACTGACTGGGATTGGTAAGAGAGATCATATTTCACCTTCATTAGCTTCTCTACATTGGCTTCCCATTAAATGTAGAATAGAATTTAAAACCCTTCTTCTTACCTATAAAGCTCCATCCTACCTAAAAGATCTCCTAGTACCAGATCATCCTAATAAACCACTTCGGTCTCAGAATGCAGGTCTACTTGTAGTTCCCAAAATGGGAGGCAGCTCCTCTCCTGTGGAACCAGCTCCCAGTCCAGATTCGGGAAGCAGACACCCTGTCTACTTTTAAGAAGAGGCTCAAAAGCTTATAGTTGGTTCTAGTCCTGCTGCTATAGGCTCAGACTACTGGGAGACCAACCCCTGATGCACTGAGACACTTTCCTCCACTCAGCCCACATTTATACTGTATGTCACCACTGTAGGACATTAACTCTGTGTCTTCTCTGTCCCGTAGTTGTGCTTCTCCCTCTTCGTCTCCCTTTCTTTGTCCCTGTCCTCAGGTGTCCCCAGCTTTGGTGCTGTGTGTCTTCTAGTGCGCAGCTACTGGTCCTACCAACCTGCCCAACCGGTCAAGGCAGATGTCTGCCCACCCTGAGCCTGGTTCTGCTGGAGGTTTTTTCCGTTAAAGGGAGTTTTTCCTCTCCACTGGTGCCTATAGCTGCTCAAGGGGGATTTGTTGGGTTTTCTCTAAATGTCTCTGTAGTCTGACACTTGTTATGTAAAATGTCATGACATGACTTTGTTGTAAATTGGCGCTATATAAATAAAGCTGAATTGAACTGAATTAAATTAATCAAAGTTACACCTAATATAATGTTTGTGACAGACATAAAGAAAATTCTATCCAGGTATTTCTTCACTAATTGGGACAATGTCTTTTGATCTTGGTCACCATCAGCTTATTAAGATTTTTGAAGGGGGGTTTTCTGCCAAAGTTGAAGAAATTCCCTCAAGGCTTTTTTGTGATATCCCACTTGAGGTGCAGACAATAAATCAATGAAAACATGTTCCTCTCTGGCCTTTTAAATCATGTAATTATAAGTAAGTAAGTAAGTTTCCAGTATCAGTTATGCAACCATTCCTTCTGTTGCCGGTATTATTTGTGATGTTGTGGCCTATATGAGCTAATTACAGGAAAGAGAAAACATGCTAAAACTGCAGGGAACACTGACAGAATTAAAGAGGGGCTTTTTCTGTGCAGCAGTGTTTGTGAGAGTTTAACAGCCATCAGAGTTTCCAGCTGCTGAGAGTCTGCTGACTGTCTCTCTAGGGAAGAACAGTTTCAGAGGAATGTTGCTGCTGCTAAGGACTTCCCCCTTGTGAAACTCAATCACCTCTCTACTGACGCTTCCCTTCATCATGTCTCCTCAGGTGTCTGGGGTTGTGATGATCGGTGTTGGATTTTCTTCCATTGATGGCAACATACCAGTAGCTGAGGTGACTGTGTCCATTTAAAGTTCTCTTATTGTCCCCCGCTGTTAATTAGCTTTTGTCTGAGCATGTTTCTACGACTCTTCGATATGATACGACAAATATATTACCTGACAGGGATCTAGTATTGATAAAATAATGTTCATCAACAAGAAAGTACATATAAAATATCAAACAAATGTTTGTTTTCTCTTCACAAATTAAACTGAAAATAAAAAAAGCTGCATAAACAAAAAATCTGCACTACCTGTTAGTTTGTATTTATTTTTATCCAATCTGGAAAACGCTGTTTCTAAAGAGGTTATCTAAATAAAGCAATTTTAAAGTAACGTGTTGGGAGACAGTGTGGACTTTTAATGAAAATTAGTAATATTTACACTAAGTTTATAAAGGTCATTTTAACACATCAGTTGATTCTGATCCCAGACCTAATGATATGATATGTTGATCCAATCGTGAGGAAACAAACAGTAAAGTTCTGTTATCTGACCTTAGCACTTCTTGGAATAAACAGCTTAATAAATAGAAATAATGCAATTTTTAATGTAAGATGGATTTTTTTTTTAAATACAAGGACTGTTGTATAATCAAGGGCAAATTCATTAAGCTGTAACCTGCATGCTAGACAGAATCTGCGCCCTAATTTTGAAATTGGGTAAAACGTCAGTTGCAGATTTAGTGATTTTAGGGCCCCCGATGCCCTGCTCTCACCAGCTCTCTAGCTGAGGATGTTGTTGAGACTGAGGAGGCTGCTGCAGGGGTTTGTGCTGCTCATTTATGATTTTTGTAATGTGAGTAGTGTGAAATGCCTGAGATACTTCAATTTCACCTTTTTCTTCCCCTTGAAATTCCCCTTTTCACTGACATACATACATATACTGAATAGATTAGTACCTTTATATTTTCAGAGGAGATGCTGCACCGGTTGTATAAAGATTCACAATATAAAATCAAAGTCTAGGTCCTGCTGATAATTGCTAATGTGTAGAAAAATTATCAAAAGAATTGAAAAAAAATACTGTTATTATTGTTTAATTATTATCCACTTTGCCTAACGTGCATTTTAAACAGAAGATGGTGCCTGAATTCAAAGCCGACAAACCACTGCTTAGCTCCTGTTAACGACACGGATGGACAACACACTGTGGAGTGTAAAACAAACCACTTTAAACGTCTACACACTTCTGGCCATTTCCCATCTAAAACGTTTCATGTCAAGTGTCGTGTAACAGCTACGTTTACGCAACATTTCGCAATAAAAGCTCATGGTATTGTGTTTGTTCCTTCACCGTAAATGACTCAACTTCACTGTGAACTGCAATGGGGTGACTGAGGCTCTCACACAGTAGGGCTGGAACATTTGGTATAACTCTGTTTGATCCGAGGGTTGAGAGACGTAAACTTGCAAAATTGCATCAAAACAAATAGTACGTGGAACAGTTGGAGTTATGGGCATGATAGTATATGAACTGTTTTCACACTTCATTGTGTCAGCCACAGTTCTCTGTCAACTGGACAAGTTGAAATCTAAAATGGATGCAATCGGGATTAATGTTGTAATCATCAACACTTAATTTTATTAAAATATTAATGTTTTAGCTTCTTCTCTCAAGTCAACCTAGTCTACAAAGTTATGTAGATAAAAATACTATGCATTTAAGATCGAAAGGAAGGGAGAAAAAAAAGAAAAAAGAAAATTAAAGTCCAGATGAATTTACCTGTGTCTCCGTCTCTCTGTCCAAGTTATTTGACCAGTTGTCCAGCAGCGATGGTTTACTGGTCCTACAGGTGTTTGGTCCCATCACAGTGGTTTTGTCTGTTCTTGGCATTTGTGCAGCATCATCAGATCTCAAGCCTCTGCTGCTGGTGGTGAGTAGAACACACACACACCTGATGTGGTGAAACCTTATTGAAATAGTTTTTGTTGACTTTTTTTAAAACCCTACTGCTTTGCAAATTTGTGCGTTTGTGTGTTAAATGCTTCAGAATTTGTGTTAAATGCTTCAACACATTCTGTAAATGATCACTGCCCTTTTTTGGAATTACTAATTGGCCAAATAGTGGTAACTAATGTGACAATATTTGGAGTTTAGAAGTCTGATGAAAGATGCAAAACTACCCCAACCACTAAGAGTAGTCATTTTTGCTGAGACAGACCCCCCCAAAAAGGACCCACAACGGACACAGGTAACGAACACAGACAGGATTAACAACGGTTGTAAAAAATATCCTGAAAGAAGCAAGGCCCAAATATAGACACAAAATGACTCAAAAGTGAAAAAAATAAATACTGAATAAGCCTACTACCGTAGTATTTTTATTAGTTCCGTTTCTCGTTCTGCCTGTGGGTTTGCAGTAGTAGGGACGAGGGACCCCCAACCTGTCTGCACCTTGGGGCCTTTTTTTCATAATCTGCATGCAATTAACGTAAAACCCAGGTTGTTTGTACCAGTCACTAGAAACGACTAACGGATATGTTTTATCGCTTGGTGACACAACAGGACTTCGGAGCTAAACTGCCATTGCTGTCATAGCAACCAGTGAGTTGATGCATTGTCATGTGAGATGTGATGTTAATTACAAAATTATAAGGCAAAAGTTAGCTGACCTGACGTTTTTGTGCAAACTTTAAATCCCGTGTTTTTACGTATTTAGAGCAAAGAATGAGTGTGAAACTTTCCAGCAATTTGGGCTCCTTTGTCAGCTACTATATCCACAATTTAGTTGTGTGACACTACAAGTCACACAAGTAAATCACTGGGTGATGTGATAGGGGCCAGCAAGGCCAACAAGCTGTAGGAGACTTGTTTGGAGTCCCTGGTTATTAGTAACAGGATTCAGGTACAAAAAACTGCTAGAATTATTTATGAGATCAGATGAATTTTTCAGTAAATTGGTGCATTTGAATCATTTGTGGAAAAAGAGTGGAAACTGATTCCCTCAGTATGGAGTCCGCCCACAAGTAAAAGTGCTTGGGTGTGTATTGATGAAGAGGATGGACGGACACGCACACACAGACAGAAAACTAACCTGTGATCATCTTTTCCAGTTTTCTGTGTTGATATTCGTGGAGTTTGTGGCCCTGATGGTTGTTGCCTCGCCGCTGGTTCAGGTTCAAGCGCAGGTAAGTCCACCTGTGGTGAGTCTCTTACTCATATCCCTCTAAAAGGCTCCTTTGATCTGCCATCACTGCTTCTAGATGCTGCAACCACAACATGAACGCCATTAGTAAGTAGTTCTTTTTATACTTAGTAGTAGGTATATTTGGAGATACTGTGACTTCAACAGCATCTATACTAATTATTTCTGTAATATGTCTGTTTTATTTGTAAAATTAAGTTTGTCAACCCTTCCATCAAAGATGGATGAAAATGAGAAATGAAAACTTTAGGACATGTTTAAGGACCAGGGTGATACGTCCTTATCAGCGTATGAAAGCAGTAAAGTGGTTTAGTATTATTACATTAATGTAGTACTTGTGCTGAACCAATTTTTACTTTGACTCTGAAAAACATCTTTGATTTGAAAAGATTTACTGTATTAAGTTGTTTTCCAATGAGCAGAGTTAGGAACACTTTTTTTAAATGTAGTTTGTCGTTGTGACTCCGTCATAAGTTCTGCTCTGCAGATGGACAGTGAAGTGGATGAGGTGTTCCTGAACGTGACCCCCCTCCACAGAGCTGAGCCTTACATCCAGAGGGAACTAAACAAACTCCAGGCCTCAGTAAGAGACACTGACATTTCTACTACAACAATTTCATAAACAAGTGGGAATCTCCTTATATTATGAACAACGCACAAAGCCACAAACACTATGTTATCACTCCACATGAGGTTTAGTTCTGGGCTAATGACATGATACGATCGGGTAAGTCAATCTCCACTTTCAGCAGGTTAAAACGGACTTTCTGAAACTACTGACTGAACTAAACACAAGCTTAGAACTTTGAGCAGTCAGCAGTAGACGGAAGAGCCTTGAACGTCTCCCTGTATTCCAGGACTCTTGCTGTGGTTTGAGGAGATATGAAGACTGGGAGAATCAACATCCTGTCTCCTGTCTCTGTCTTAATGCCTCTGACCTGCAGCTGATGTAAGACTCTTACGCTTCTTCAACCCCGTCTCCAAAACTTACTTGGGGTATCTTATGTTCAGTGTATTTGTAATACATTCTTTGAATAAATAAAAACGCTATATAAGAGACTATTTTTCTCTTACAGCTTTTGAAGAGGTTACATTTTTCCTGGACAGATAAATCCTAACCTAAATGCTGTTAGTGGCCTTGTTCCTAAAAACTTTCTCAGGTGGATTTCTTCCTCTCTTCTCTGTGTCACAGCTCTCAGTCTAGTAACTCCAACTCAGAAGGGCCCTGTGTGTTAGTGGACAATGTTCTCACCAACACAAGGTCCAAGGGTACAGAGGATGTATGGGTTCACACCAAGGTAACGTCCCAGTTCCATTGTGTTATTTTTGCTCGTTGTTGGGACTAGTCCTTTCATTTGTCATCGTTAATTTAATCAGACTGCACTTGCTTGAAAGATCTGTATTCCAGCTTTCAACAAATGCTGATGCTGCTCTTGAATTGACACAAACCTCTGATGCTGGTGTGTGATCTCTGTGTGCTGCAGCCCTGTGGACCCATCCTGAAGAGCTACCTGAGCTTCCCTATCAAACTCAGGATAGGAATCATTTCAGCCTTTGCCACTATTACGGTGAACCATAACACACTTTCTTGCTTTACATTTTCTCTTTCCTTTGATATTTTGATGGATTCAATATTACAATCACACATTCCTTTGCTCTTGCTCAAGACTGATGTGAATTTTTAGAACAATGATCAAACACTGATAAGATGCAAGCTGCTTGGTACAAAAATGTTTCAACGGCAGAGTTTACAAAAGTGTAGTTCACATTTCTAGAGTTTCTTCAACACTTAGATAACCTGAGCTCAGAAAATAGAAATATTATAAAAGGCTAAGGTGCTTTTAGATGAGACTTGCTTTTAGATGAGACTTAAGGCTTCTAGAAAATTGTTGGAGACTGTAAAGCATTACATAACATCACATAAGCCTGTTTTATATATATATAACCCCAGACACTATGAGGAGAAATCAGCTTCACACGTTGTCCGGAGTTGGGTTTCACACATGTAACACACAGCGGGAGAGTGTCGGAGCTAGAAGCGTCCTCATGAGAGAAAATCTGCTTGATTTGAGCAAGTACAGGAGAACTGAAAACTAAGCTCTAATCCTTAACCCTACTGTTCCCTCTGGCCTTTACACTCATTCAGTATGAACTCTGTTAGATCTTCTGGTCTTCCAAGATTTCACTTGAAATCCATTCAAGTGGTCTTTGATATATGTTCTGAGCTGCTGGAATTCTTTACAACTTATGTACGAAGTGTTCCATCACTTGTTTTAATTCATTTTAATCTGTTGGATTATTTTAAATGAGCAGATTGATTTATTTGGTTGCCTACAAGTATGTGTATGTTCTGCAGGTAAATGTAGACTTTCCATGAGGTTCTTGAAAAGTACCGCGTTAAAAGTTTCAGGAGTTCTCACTTAGATAATTATTGAACACGTTTTCAGAAGTCGTTTGGATTAGTGAATGGAGTTCAGTGATTCTGATTTGGTGTGTTTGTTGCAGATGGCGGCCATTGCTCTGTGTCTGGTGTTGGGTCTGGAGGCATACTGGAGGACCCCTCCAGTAGAAACTACAGTCGACGACTTCAACAGAGTGACATACGAACCCAAACCCAGCCTCAGCTGACCTCTGACCCCTCATTGTCATTCATTTACAATACCATGCGGTGATGATCACGAAAACTTCATCGCCCAGATTTTGAGGAATCTGAAAATACAGTATCTGCAAATGAGAAGATATTTCTATTTGACCAAACAGATATTTACATCTGTAATTACCATTTTTTAGAAGATGGTACCAATGTGTAACACACCCCCTGACTTTTAGACATAGCTTCAGAGACAACAACAGTTAACAGGTTTGATGACTGGTTTTGAAACTTTTGATGCAGTTTGTGATTTAAAACTGCACCAAAAAACCACCAGAATGGCCCCATTCAGAGGAGCTTAGAAAGTTTTATATCTGCTTTTGAACTGATGTATTAAACTTCACACAGTTGTGGTATTTATGTCATTTGTGTGTGTGCACATTAGCGCCAAAACACAGATGGGACAAATTCAGTGTGATGAGTGTAAATGAGAACAGAAAAGCTGCGGTTTTTGAACTAATGTTTGCTCTCGTCTTTGACACATGCTTTTTAAATAAATTGTACTCCCCTTCGCTGAAAGGCTTGCATTTGTAAGGTGGGTGATCTTGTAGCTTCCTTTGGCAGCCACAAGGTGGCTGTAATGTGATGAATAAAATCTTATTTGTAATTAACAAATTGCATAGTTCAATCAGAATCTGTATGCATTTGTATGTTTAGAATTGTTAAGGGGCCAGCAGTGTCTCACTAGGTGGAGGGGCAGACCATTGACCACAGATTCACAGGTTCACAACCTCCAAGGTTTCCAAGAGCCTAGGCTGGTCTCAAGTCCAGCAAATCGGGGAGGACTGTGTGAGGTGTGGCATTCAGGGTAAAACCTGTGTCAAGTCAATATAGTAACTAGGTGTTCTGCTGCGTCAGCCCCAGTGAATTAAATCAAAAGGTAAATCTTTACTATAATAAAAACACTGAGGCAGTGGCGCTATTGCTGACTGAATCTACATAAATAAAGTTTAAAAAGAAAAACCTAAATGCTACAGTGTAACTGCACCTCATCAGCTGTAACTCTGCAGGAGCTGCAAGACTACAGGTCTTAGTGAGTGTAGTACAGACACCTAGAAGACAAAAGAAGGATGCTTAGGGCACCTAAATGGGCAGCAGCAAAACCTGGATCGATACCGACACAAAGCGTCCCAGTGGGAAATTAAGCTTTAACCTAATTTTTGCTTAAAAAGGAAACTAGGGTCTTTTCACCACAATCTCATGAGTCAGTGTGTGTGTGTGTTGGAACATCAAAGTACGAAAGCTTCCTGCAGCCTCCTACACCGTGACCGAAAAGACAAGAAATCTGATGTTTGTCAATCAAACCGTACATTGCTGTCATGCTTGATGAGACAGTGGTGATTAGTGTTGCCAACTTAGCGACTGTCACTATATTTATCAAGCTTTTTCTGCTGTTATCGGAGACGCCGACGTAAAAACATGCTTTGTTCTCACAGTGGGTGCTGCCATAGGCCCCTCCCACACCCCAAACCAGTGACAGGTGGCCCTGTCCTGGCGCAGCTCACATTTTTGTGGTGTTCTAAAGCAAAATGTGAGCTGTGGACACCAACATTGTTTGGGTTGAAATAAGCTATGGGAAAATAAATGTTACAAACATGACTAGTTCTCAGCCATTTTCATTTTGTAAAGTAGCTCTTTCATTTTCAAAATTATCTGGGACAATCCTTTTCTGACAAGCCACCTATGTGGGAATTTTCCCCGCAACTGACGTTTGTTTTTTGATTTCACTCATACATTTCGGTATTACTGTAGCTGCAGAAAATGTAAGTGGAACAATTTGGCAACTTGCAGATTACTGATATTCGGACATGGATACCCTTTCATCAAAGAAAGAAAAATCTGTAATATTTTAAAATATACTAAAAATTAACTTATACAAATCATACACTGCTTTTGAATTGTGGTTGAACAAGAGGCTGCTTCCTTCAAAAAGAGCAGGATCCGAATCGAGCATCAAAGTTCCTGCGGGGAGTGGCACAGACCAAAGACACAGTTTATTTCTAGTTTTCTTTTACTGCTTAAATACATAGTCTGCACTTCCTTCAGTTTCTTTGACGGCCATGAAAGAGCTTCAAATGTGTTTCACTTACAGGTGGTCTTAAATATTTTAGGTTGCACACTATAACAAAGCATTTCTTGTCTTTTGGAGATGTTACACTATAATGTGATGTAAATTATAAATGTGAATGCAACACAACATTCTCTCAGTCATTGTGATCTACATTGAATGTCTGCACTGGTTTACCGGTGCTACACTGTAAAAGGTAACAAATTGTATTGCCTGTACTATTAAAGTTTAGATAAAATATGTAAATAAAAACCACCTGAAGTGCCAAACCAGCAAAAGTCATTTGGTTTCAATTTTGCATGAAATTCACCGTCTATCTAAATGAAACCTAGCTTCAGGGTTGGGGAAGACGTATATGTTCGGGCAGATAAGTTTTTTTTTCACTTTGGCAAGCTGCCCCAACTGTGGCTTTAGTCAAGCAGCAGATTGCAGAACGACGGCACTTGTTGTTGCAAAGCCACCCACTGCATCAGGTTCCAGCTTTAGCTGGCAGGACCAGCTGATGTCACACTTTTTAGACATCAGCCACAAATTGTGTAAAAAATAAAACCTGCAACAAAAGATCAAGAATTGAGAACATAATTTCATTAAGGTGTTCCTGAAATATATACTTTTCTCAAGAATAGGACTGATGTGAAATCGCAGTGAGCTTGTCTTGTGACCAAATATGTCCAAAACAAAAAAACGTCAAACACTGTACTGACATAGTCATGGGTCCTGCACGGAAAAAACTAAATGAGATCAGTAACAAGACCCCGTTTTTGCAAATGCACAAACAACAGATAACAAAAAACTGTCCAAACTCCCACGTAACTCAGGCACGTGCAGCGCTACATGCATGTTGGCTGTGGTCATTTCTGTGTGCTCCAACACTACATGTCGGCACAGATGGAGGAGACGTGAACTGACCGGACTTCTGGGTTGGTGCATCATTGCCCTAAAACCAACAACGAAGACCCACATGCGTGATGTTGCTCAAAGTTAACATACCAGTCAATTGTAATTATACTACTGTCATGTGCCAAGACTTAGTATATTATACTTCAATACCTTCCAGAGATTTTGTAAATTGAGCTGAGTTATGATCCAGTTTCAACAATGAGTTGAAAATGACCAGACCCCAACTGGGAACAAAAGGAACAAATACAGATTACCTAACCTGTCAGTTGACATGCAGGTGCAGATATTCTTTCATATGGTCTGTACTGATGATGTGATTCGAGAGTTCACATTCATCTTCTACACACAATACAAGGACCAAAGTCTAGAAAATCAACAGCCTATACCATTATGTTTTTGGTAACAATAAATGGCAAATCTGTATCTTACTGACCTGACTGCACCTTTGAGAAGTTTCAGTGATAATGGGCCCATGGTAAAAAACGACTTTTTTACTTCTTAAAATTAAAAACATAAATCTCACCATCTTTTGTAACCAATGACAAAGTAACCATTAGGACAGCGCTTAAAGCTTGCAGCACTATCAGGGAGGAGCTCTGTGATACCATGTTGAGTTACCACTGGATGGTTCCCGATAAACAAATAAAACCAACGTTCATTTTCTTTGGACATACCTCTGAGACCTTCCACTGAGTCATAAACCTCTGATTTGCATGTTTCCATGTAGGGTTTATCTGAAGAGCTGCTAAGGAGGTTAAGACTAGTGCTAATGGTGCTTGACAAAATGCAAAAACTTGTCCTGCAGATGTTTGCCGACAAAATTAGCAAATCACAACCACCCATCAGCACCACCCATGATGAAATTATGTAAGGTGAAAGTAACTTGTCCATAATGATGTGACACACATTCCACATGAAATCATAAAATAATCAAAATGATCACAGTGACATGGGATCAAAGTTCAAAGCATCTTTAAGATATGCAGTGACTTAAGCTGTCTGGGGAAGAAGCCATTGTTTCTGTTCTGCCCTTTACCAATTCATTACTTTGGATTTTGCGTTTATTTGGACAACGTTTCAGAGCCTATGCTAGAGTGCTAGTAAAAACAGCTCACAAAACTCGGTATTTGTGACAATGGGCGCTGCTTTTTTCAGCTGGTTTGTCACTCATTTTCCACTGAGCTACTGTGAGCTCACATGCAACAGTATTGTTTTTCTCCTGTGGCCTGCACATTTTCCGATTTCTAGGAAAGGGGGAAGGATGGAGCCATTACAGTAAATGCACACATACAGAAGGGGTGTGGCTTCTTCATTCAGCCCTGGTATAAACACTTAATAGATCTAGAGCAGTTAGAGAGGACAGAAACCCAATGCATACAGCACAAATTTAAAGGTTGGTGATTCGTTCTACTGTCTACCAAAATGACCAATCACTATATCTAATTATTTAGTGTAGAAACACCTCAACTTCGTTGTAATTACATCAGAATGCAGTATCTGCATAATCTGACAGAAATACGTTCGCTTGGAAATAAGGAAATAAATTATCCCTATGTAGGATTTGGTAATTGGTTAACCGTTGCATCAAATTTGCTTTCAAACACCAACTGAGAAATGTAGTTAACATTCAGGACTGAAAAAAAGTTAAAGCTGCTCTATGCTTAAAAAGAGAAAAAACAAAAGGAAAGAGCCAGCTCAGTTCAGCTTAACTCAACTGCATAAAAAAAAAAATATATATATATATATATATTTTTTTATTTATATATATATATTTATATCTTAAAATTATTTATAACATGGACATGAACACAAGTGAACTCCTCACAGGGTTTAAGACATTGTGTAATTTATTTTAATATATTAAAAAGATATTTCATTTTTATAATATGAAAATAATTTTCTCCTTTTTTTTTGTATTGAACTAAGCTGAACTTTTTGCCCTTTGTCCTTCCATTTTCTGCTTTAAACCTCACTTTTTAAACGTACATCACACACAGCTTGGTTTCATACACGAAATCAATATTCACATTCATATTCCTTTTATGAAGATGAAGTTTATTCAAATCACCTATATTGCCTGGACTGCAACAAACCAAAGGCTAGACCATCTAGACATAAAGCTTGTTATGAACTTAGCAAAACAACAAAACCAAGGCGTGAAATTATTTAGTCGACAAATTTAATTAAGACTGAGGCTAAATTAAAGATTTGCATCAGACATTCAAATGCCACAAGTTTAAGAATTCATATTTTAATTCTCTCATTCTCTCTTTAAAGCCTGTGTAGTCAAACCTTACTGCCTTAAAAGTGAAACTTAACTGTGACGTGTGTGTTCACAGAGCTATCGTGGAGCAGATCTCTAATGTGTGTTTTTGTAATTCGGCGCGAATGCTCAGTGCTGGAGCTGGTGTGTTTCGTTTCTTCTCCTTTGGTTGTGTGTGTTTGGCTGCAGATTAGATCTATGTTCCACAGCTCTGGGTTCCACCCCTCTCATTCACTCTATATGTGTTTTATCACATCAAACACAGCAGCACATCACTGCACACACTGTAGTACAAGCACAGTGCTTCATTTATTCATCTCCCGAGAGCAAACAACTAAAGAGTGAGGATGGGAAAAATTAATGAGTGCCTCATATGTGTCTTTATCGTCTTCAATGTGCTGTTTGCAGTAAGTACAAGCCTTTTTTCTATTCCTGAGTTTTCTTTTTAGACATTTGTTATGCATTTTGTTTGGTCCTCTGTACATTATCTAATTACTTTAGCATTTCCAACAATTTCAAGTTTAAACAAACAACAAAGACATAATTTACCACAAAGAGGTATGAAAAAGACATTTGTTAAAAAGGACACAAAAGACGTGCATTTATTCAGAAAACTTCAGCTGAGTTTAACAGCAATAACCCATTAACTGCTCATGTAGCAGCATATGCCAATATTAAGTATTATTAATTATCATGTTGAAGAATGAAAAGTTCTAAAATGTGCAGGACAACAAAGCAGACTGACTGATGCTTCATTGGGCAAATCCAGTAGGCCGTGGCTTCCAGTAAAAGACCCCCGCACCAAAAAAGGACAGAAAAAACAAAAAAGACGGAGGGAAAGCAGAAGACAAATGTCTGCAGCAGGGAACCGGATCATATTTCAGATCGCCCACCAACCCCCTTTCCCCCTTTTTTTGATGTTTCTCTTCTTTGGATGGAACAAGTTTTCACCCTTTGCCCATTAACAGGAAAACTGAAATTTGAAGAGGCTCTTTTCAGTTTAAGAACATTTTATTTACCTTATGCATCCGCTTGATCAATATTGCAGTATGATATTTCAGGGAAATATATATAATCACATAGAAACTTCCAAAAGCCCATTAATGCATCACCTTATACTAATTTCATCAATGAAACCTGATTCATTGTATATTTAGAAATACTAGGGTTGTCACTAGAATTGAAATAAAACTGAGTTAATCTGATCACTGCTTTGCAATATGTGATGTTACATTAGATCATCTTACAAGGACTACAAGGTAAGTTCATTTAGTAATTTACCTCCAATGTTTTGTCAATTTTATGTCCTGTGCTTCTGTTCCCACCCTTTTATTTAGACTTTTCCTTTTAAGAGAAGTAGTTCTTTGGTGTCGCACTTCAGCCTCCGTACACAGAGCTGTTATTTTGCCAAAACACAATCTAATTGATGAAATGTGTCCTTAGCTCATCGGATGTCTGCTGATATTCATGGTGGTGAAAAGCACAGCCAACAGCTACCAGGTAAACTTCAGTGTTTTTCATCAAAATGCAGAAGTGCTAAATGAGAAACCGCACTGTTAATCTGGCTGGGCATAAAATCCACTTTTTATGTCTTGTGGTCACTAGAAGAATTCCTGCAGTGTTTGTTGACTCTGTCAGGGCAGTTTTAACCCAGTTTCCCAACAACAAGTTGTGACTTGAGCAGCAGATTTACTGCCCGGGCTCAGGCAACTGTAAAAAAGTCGGGCAAACAGTATTGTTTGTGGCTTCCCCAGGAAGCGTATCAATTTAAAAAAAAACTTGTGATCATGCAGAGGTTCTATTTCATGCTTAGATTTAAAGATTTATGGACTAAATGACAGCATGTTAGAAGTATATCAGTTATGTTAAGTTATTATCCTCAGAATGTGGGTCTTCTGTAATTGTGAGAATAAAACAATAGGAGCTGGTTTGTGTTAAAGTTCAAGCCTGATTTTGTTTGTTAGACAGGGCAAATTTAATCCTGCACAGGTTGCACATCTGAAAATGCATATCGGACATTTAGGAATGCTAAAACAATGGGGTGAACGAATGAGTGTTTATGAAGAGGTGAGCAGCTGCCCAGATGTAGCGGAGGCGTGGTTTCATTAATGCCAAACAGATGCAGCCCAAAGGTTGCCATTCCAATCAACTTTCCAGGTCTCAGAAAAACAGCAAGGGTTTGACAATGAGATTAGATCAGAAATCCTCAGGGCTAAACAAGATCTGTCTTTATGGAACACAGTGTTCTAGTCCAGTGTTTTTAACCAATCCAATTTACTTTCCATTTCTGTCCAACGGTTTTAAAAACACATTCAGGTTTTAGATTTCCTGCATTTTGAGGTCAATTTTCAAACATAAAGGACTTGGTAATAGCCTTATAATCAATGTGCATATGGACAGTGTTGACTAAGATGTCAGACTTTTTTCTTTTTAGACAGATGGATATAATTTATTTATTACATTTATAATTTTTTTATAATACACAAGTGGTTTTGAATTGTTATTTAGTCAGAACTGTGGCTCTGACTTGTGGATGGAGAGCTCCTTTACCATTTGTCATTTAGCTCTTCCTAAAGCTACTTACAAGCAGGTAGTACTCCAGGGGCAACTTGGGGTTTAGTGTCTTGTAAAACTTTGACATGTGGCCAGGAGTCTGAGAATCTGGAGTCGAACCACTGACTCCGCTGTTCTCCCGGGACTGTAACGGCACGTAACGGCGTAGCATTTCGTGTACTGCAGCGCCCCCTTCTAGTCAGGCAGCAGTCAGCTGTAGAGCTACTGAAGCACGGTTGAGGACAGATCGGATTCGCACCCACATGTTCGGTAACTGTCTAACACAGAACAAATCCAACTCTTTGTGAGGACAGCATACTGCCAAGATAATGGGAGCATCACTGTTATTAACCAGCTGTTCACAATGTTGGAAAAAAGATGCAAAGAGGATGCAGGATTTAAAGGCTCTGGGAGGTCAAAGTATCATCAGTAAAGTCAAACATTTTTGCTTTTTTGAGAGTTTTGGTAAAAACCTAAAGATGCACAATGTCAGTCATATTATTTGCCCACCTGTTTGTATGTCTGCATTAATTCCATGTCTGTGTTGCACAGATGTCTGCTGTTGGGGGTGTAAGCGTGGGCTGGAGATGGGTGTTTGCTATTGGCGTCCTAGGGGTGTCCTGTCTGGGAATCTACGCAGGCGCCTCCGAAAACTCCGTCACCATTAAAACTGTACGTACAACGTCAAACAATGGGCATAAGTTTAACAAATCATCTGACTCTGTTGTGTTGGGCAGTCAAGCTACTTAAACAGCAACACAAAGAATAAGACATGATGTCTAACCATTCACACTGTTTTCTGTACAGTTTGCAGGCTTTATGGGCATTGGAATGATCATCATGCTGATCTTTGGCATCATTGTCCTTGTCTCGAGAAATAAGGTCATCCATCTTTCATCCATTCATCTCCATAACTAACAAACAATCTGTTCGAAAATGTTCGGCTCTTTATCTTGACCCTGTTGTTGTCTGCATGTAGACAGTTCTTCCTCCCTTTGCTAACCTTCTTTTCTCACCTTGATGGTCCCTCTCTCGATGCTAGTTGTCTACTTTGATTCTAATAGTCTTCTCAAACCGTCTTCATGCAAGCATTACGCTCCCTTGTTGAACTAACTTTTTTCTAATATTGCTCTTCTCTTCTCTGTTTTCTATTTTCTGACTCAGTGTTTACAATATCTCGGTTGTTGATCCTAACATTATTCTCTCTTTCATTGCAGCTCAGAGATGTATTTCAGGACTCCACCAGTGAAGCAACAAAGAACTTTATGAAAGAGAAGGAAACAAGACAACTACTTGATGGGCTACAGGAAACCGTATGTTCACAGTTTAAGCTTTTAAGTGTAGTCTAGCTTTACACATAGTTCTTTGAAGTGTTGCTAGGCTGAATGTTTCGTAGGGGATACAGAGACTGTCTGTTTAGCATGTATAAAAAGTTTATGAAATACAGGAACATTTAAAACAAGCCATGCTAGAAAATGAAACTCTTTCCCAAATTATCGCACTACTTAAAATTATTAAACCTTATCCTGCTCTCTATAATTATATATAAGTCGTCAAATTCTTTCAAGAGGTTATAGTGTATTTATTGCTTTGAAGTGACAATATGTTCAGCTCTGTTTTCTGCTCCTTATTACTGATGAATGTTCATTTGTTGACATACATTCTGTTGTTGCTGCTGCTGTTGCAGCTACAATGCTGTGGCCTTGCGAGCGTCGAGGACTGGAATAACAACATCCCTAACTCCTGTGAATGCAGGCCAAACGATGGAGGACTTGCATACTTTGCCACAAGTGGATGTAAATCCAAACCTCGGGTTGGTTTTCGTTTTTATATGCTTTTTGAATAAAACTGAAATGAGATTTATTAATAAATTAAGTGAGCCCAATAATACACAACTACAAGTAAATGCCTCTTGTTCCATCACTAAATGGATAAAAAATTGTGATGTTCTATAATCAGCTGTCTTGTTTTTATTTATAAGCAGCCTGTGAGTTTTAGGGTTTTGTGATGAAATGCTGGTCTTCTTTAGTCCAAATGCTAACATGTTTTTGAATAAGACGCTGAATCCTAAATTTCCTAATCCTAAAATAAAGTGTGGGTCTATATCTCACTTGGGTAAAGATTTTTAGACAGTTTGAGTGTCATAGTTCTTTTAAAATCATCTCCATCTTATAATATTCCTAGCAGTATCTTCGTTTTCTAGTATTTTACAGAGGATGAGCAGCATCTGTTTTTCCTTGCCAAGTGTAGTAACCATTTGTTGCTTTTGTTTTCTTACAGGGAGCCAGTGGTCCAGACCAAATATATGCCCAGGTATTCAATCAGAAAACCAACCAATTAAAACAATAACCAATTTACCAGGGGGAAACGTCTCACGATAATTATCCTCTCTCCTTTTCCTCTTCTGCAGAACTGCGGTGAATTCATCTATCAATCGATTAACCTGGTTCCAAACCTCATAATGGGCATCTGTTTTGCATTTGCTGTCACTGCAGTAAGTTCTGCTGCTATTCTCCTTTGTTGTTACTTATCATGATCAGTGAAGCCTTGAGGGTCGTTGACGTCACGTGTGGTTTGTTGTCTTAGCCAACCATCATGTGTCATTAGGATCAGTCATTAAGCAGAGACAACTGTTAATGCATGTCAGGCTGCACAGTATGGTAAACATAGAATGGGATACGGGTTAACTGTGTCTGCGTTAATTTGCCAGTTATTCATAATGATGAACTTTATCTATAAAATGCTGTAATTTTAATACATTCAGGAATTATATAGTCCAGTGATACAACTGCAGCCTCAGGTGAACTTGGAAGAGTTTTTCTTTAACAGAACGAGGACTGTTAACAGGTGGTCTTCACTTCATGCCAAGTAATCCTGGAAAAGCAAGTCTTGACTTATCTCCAAGTGTTGAGTTTTGCATTTTTAAGGTTGAAAAAGTCATGATAAGCTAAAACTGGTGTGCACACACCCACGACACATATTGAAGCTTAATAAATAAGCACATTTTAAACAATGTCTATGGCTCTTAATAGACAACTTTTCAGCTACTATATCTCAAATGCAAATACCATGAATTTGTTGACCTTGTGTTTGCAAACTACATAACATAGTAAAAAAAAAACAATAACATGCTATTATAATCAATTCATCACAGAAGCAAACAATGTAAGTGTCCTCAGGCAAGAAAGTTAACTGCTCAACTGTCATGATCTGCTGTGGTAACCCATAAGCCAAATGGGGGGGGGCAGACAATGAGCTTTAAAAAAATCAATGTTAATATCTTAATTATTTTTTCATTCCATCATCTGCCAATATTCATTTTAATAAGTAGTTTTACATTATTTAAAAAACTGTGATTAAATTGTCTGCTTGATTTCGTTCATTCGCTCAGCACTTCATTACAAAAGTTATCTCTGTATTAGATGAAGTAGGGACGACACACTCACTTTGCGATAATACTTCAGGAGAAACAGTTTGTCCTTTTAACTCTAAAGAGATCAAAAGCTCTACAACCCATTTCACTCTGAACTTACAATATGATGACCTCAAAAATGTACCTGTCTTTTACACAGATGGCAGCTTTTGTAATGTCTCCTAATTATTTTACTGTGTGACAGATTTGTTTCAATACCACCTTTCTGTCTGTCTACCTGACCTTCTGTCTGTCTCCTTGTATCTTTAGTTGCTGGGCCTGCTGCTCTCTCTCCTGATGATCCATCAGATCAAAAATGCTGACATGAGAGGAGCATCCATTGCCATGAAGGGCTACTGAAAGGCCACCACTTGCCCCTAACCTATAACTTCTGCGCTGTCACAGGAGCAGGATTTAGTGGTCGATTAACAACCATTGCTTCCTTACTTTGTTATGGCATTTCTATCTTTTAAAAGGGCAACAGGGAAAGCAGAAGAAAGTCCTGCCTTTCATCAGTTTTGTCTCCAGCTTCTTTTTGCAGAAAGTATTCTTAAATAGCAAACATTTATTTTGTGTGAATTGTATATCTTTTGTTGTTTCATGATATGCAGTATTGTAATAATCTTGTGTAACGGAGACCTTTTATAGAGAGGTTTCTCGGCAAAAGTGTCCCCATATATGACTGAACCTCTGTTAAGTCACGGAGGGAGGGACTTTAAAAATAGACAAGTTTAGACAAATTTTTTATATTCTACACAATTAGCGATGATGTATTCCAATCATATCTGCACTCATAAAAACTTACAAGAAACACACTGATTTTTGTGTAAACATTGAAAGCATAGATTTTTTTTTCCATGTTCAGTGTTGTGGACACATTTTTTAAAATAAAGAAAATAATTATATATTCTACCAGGAAGGCACTTTGCTATACGATTAAATGGCAAATCACGAGCTGGCATTTTCAAAATCAAAGAAAGTATTTGTTTGTGGGACTGACAAAGATTAAAGCTAATTCTGACTAGATAAAGCAGTACTACTACAAAGTTACTACAAGACCCAGGTTAACATAGAGAGCTAGTGAGGGGAGGTTTTATTGTAAAGTATACAATTATTCAATTTCCTAATAAACTCACCCATAATTTCTTACCGTTTTTGTTTTGTAATATTTTTAAAGATTTTAGATAGCACATGAGCCGCCCATTAAATTACACTAAGCTGTTTTAGGTCCTAATGTAAAGAGACTGAAGAGGATGTGGCCTCTGATGGGGTCCATAGTGGAGAGTACGAGAAAGGGCCTGAACGTCAGCGTGCACGTGTCAGCCACGTGTTCAAAGCGAACAGTGAACATGACCTTCAGGCAACAAGCAGTTGAAACCGGCTGCTTTTAATAGTGGGAAAACTAATGGGAAAACTGGGGATAGGTTTGTGAGTGGCCATGGAAGGAGAAAACCCAGAGACATGTGGTGGCAGGCTGGAGAATGGTAGTGTACCACTGTGTACTGTACGCTGCAGATAGCAGCCGTTACTCTGTCGTTGGATTTGAAGGCTATTTTTGAGAACCTCCAGTAGGAACTTTAACCAATGACTTCAACAGAGTGAAATGCAAACCAGACCCAGGCTCAGCTGACATCTGGCTCTAAGCTAACGCACTGACTGTGTTTACTAAAACATAATCAAGTGAGTTATTCAGAAGAATCATCTTTCTCGGGCAACTGGGGAACAGTGTTTACATGCACTTAAGAAACCTGGCTATACATGCAGCACAAGACTAACCTGGCTTCTCTTCCCCCTCTGACTTATTTTAGAAGCCTGGCATATTAAAAATCCACAGGACTAAGTCATTTAGACTTCTGAGACACTTGAGGTCAGACCTTGAGTGGCATGAACATCTCCACTTTCCCAGAATAATTCATTGGGCTGCGTGCAGCTCACTGTCTGCAGCCTTTTATTATGCACATGAGCAGCTGCAGAAAGCCAATTAGAAACCTGGTTACATGTGTACATGTCTGAGTAATCAGACAGAAATCTACCTTGGGAAACCAAGTTTCCTTAATCCCCTGTCCTGATACATTACAACTAAGAAATCAGCTTTGTGTGTGATAGTGTGTAATATTTGGCTATAGTCTTTGACAGATGCTAAATTTACGTTGGCTCCTGTTTATTTAAAAGCTCGTGGAGCATGTTACATGGGTGGTCATTAGTTGTACTTTCATTCTGTAGCCACATGCTGGCAGTAATGTGATAAAAACTTAGTTCAGTCTTTTGACTATTTTTATCAGAGGGTTGTTTTTTTGCACTTTGACAGGTTTACTTTGGCCTTATGTTTTTTACTCAGATGTTTCATTTATTTAATTTAAATAAATGATTTTGTGAGGTGTAGAGGGAAGAGTCAGGTTCTTGAAGTTGATCTCTGCTTGATTTGGTGATAAATTGAACTCAACAAGACTTGGACAGTTCAGATTTCTGCAGATACCTTATTCTTGAGGCACATGTGCAACAAATATATATCAGACTTGTAATTCATGTTTTCAACAGCATCAAGTTCAACAGTGTTTAAATATGTTTTCAGTAAGTGAAGTAGTGCTACTTTGGATTTGAAGCAAATTTTACAGCATGCATTTAGCACTTGAAATGAAGTGGCATTTCTACTTGTGGTGGAGTACTTTTAAGCAAGTACATGGACCTTTACATGGACGCAAAATTGGTGTTTGTGTGCCTCATCTATCACACACACACACACAAAACATAGCAAAGTGAGTCATATGGAAAAGGTAAAAATAAATTGGCCCAGAACAGGAAACAGAATTACCTCTGACGTTTAGCAGACTTGTCTACATGTCCTATTACAAAGGGAGAAACTCACAGACTGGTGAGTCAAGTCTGCTTTGTGCATGAGGGCACCGTGGTGTTTAAACAGAAAAAGGCTGCTCACACTTTGCATTATTTACACTAAACAAGCGTGTTTGAACAATAGCTACAAATCATAAAAGTTCTTTGACCAACCAGGGATGTCAACTTTCACACCATGACCCCCCACAGTAAAATCTACATCTTAGCTAAACATGTAAATTAAATCTATATCCTCATTAAATCTGTAATCTTCTGCCTGTAGCTGTATTTTTGACTCTGATTTTCCAATCTATATTAATTAATCTTTAGACTCCTATTCAACTATTCATCGTTGCTAAGTAGTGGTAAAAAAAGTGTAATTTCTAGGAGACATTGGCCATACTGTAGAAAAATGACATGGTAAAGTTGGTGTGTATAAGGCAAATGGGATAAAAGTAGAATGGCAGGCTGGTGGTGGTTAATGATTGCATCTCAACGGGGTTTAAATTGTGAGCAGAATTTTTTTACCAAACTCCATCTAAGCTATTAGCAGTACTCACTGGTGAAGTGGTTCCTAGCCAAAATCTACACCATGAGAAGAGAACAAAAGAACAGTGTAAGAAACTCTGAGTTTACTGAAATGCAGATGGCACACAGCACAAATCTACCTAGAACAACCTGACTAAAAAAACTGGATGACAACACAGAGACACCCGAGGGAGGACACCTCCTGTAACTCCTCTGAAAGAATTACAAGCTGGTGTGGCTGAAATAAAGAAGGTCAAATCTACTTATGGCTAAAGTTTGTCAAAAAGCGTGTGGGAGACTGGGATAAATGAAAGGTTCTGTTTTCCAGTGACTGCATCATAGCGCCGGCAAAACCAACACAAAGTAGAGGTATAGTGGAAATAAGGCCTTAATTGAATACATTTTAGAAGTGAAAATAGAGTCTTGGTGATCACTGTCAGTCTTTGTGACAGTATGCCACACAGACGCCTTCCCAGTGGCCCGAAGAAATTATTTTTCTGTTGCTAAAGCAAATTAGACACTAAATGTGTTTCTTTACACTCCAGAAATACATATTGTGTTTTAGGGTTATTGATTTTGGCAGTAGAGTTTTGCCCTGGTTTGGTTTGTGGTTTCTCCTGTTTGTTCAAGTCCCCTTCTACAATAAGAAATAATGAGGTCAACACTTTTTCTGAGAAAGTGTTTTTTTTTTGTTTCTGCTTCGCAACCATGAGAAATTTCCATCAAACAGGTAATTTTTTTAACTTTAATTTAAAATATCCACCTCAGGTACAGCTCCTTACGTTTACAAATTAAATAAAAAGGTGTGAAAGATTTTGGGATGTTACAAACCTGTAAACAAAGAATATTACGTGCAATAATTTTCTGCAGTGTTTACTTCAATGTGATATAAATGTCAGAATTTGTGAATCAATAACTAAGCTTTTTCTAATGGTTTTTCATCATTCTTTCACTAGTACCACAGTAAACATGTAATAATTTGCAGTTTCTGTGGTATTGAAACAACAAAGCCTTAAAGGTGAACACAATAGACATTGTGTTGTAAGATCTCTCTCATCCATATATACTGAGCAGAAAGGATCGTTTATTTCATACTTTTTGAGGTTTTAAAGAAACATGTAAACCACATTACAAGCTCAGCAGATTTTTTTTTTTGATGGCTTGAAATTTTTGGGAAACAAAATGACTTTGGTTTACATTTTGCATGAAATGAAAGTAAAAACTCAGCAAGAAACTAAAGTTCAGTCAGGAGGAACAGACGTCTATACTGGCCAACGGCTAAGATAGCGACTGTTCTCTTCTCAGTGGTTGGTTGTGGGCAACCTGCCAGACCTATGACTGGGTTGTTTTAAAAGTTTATGTTTTCTAGAACAGCTCAGACTTGAATCTGTCAATTTCAAACATACCCTAAATATCAGTTTAATTGAATAATTTCCTGGTTGCAGATCTTTTCTATGCCGGAGTATCTTTGACTCCTCCATAGTACACTGTAACAGTGCTATGCAAAGATGCAGGAGTTTAGGCCTAAGTGGCTTGCCTGCACCTACAAGACAAAGTTAAGTCTATGCTGCAGAACCTACAAGACAAGACAAATCTGTCCAATAAGCAACTATATTACCAGAAATGGAAACTTGCATTAGATATTTGACGAACTGGGTAACAGTTATGTGAAATGAAGAGAACATAAGGCAGAGACACAAATCTAGAGGAAAATTATTTCAATATTGAGGCAGGTAAATACGTGACTAAATAGGTCAGAGAATAAATATTTGACAATTGTACATTTACAAACAGGAGCAGGAGCAATATACCAAAATGTGTATATATGTTTTAGTAATTATAACCAGGGGTCTAGTGCCATTTGTTAATTTTGATTCTTAAATATCATGGTGTCCCTCAGTTTAGCAGTCTGGAGAATGATCTGAGTGTTGATCGTTCACTTATGCGTGCTGTCTGGTGGACTGGCTTTTCAGCAATTCAGGTTTTATTATTGACATGTCTCACAGTGTAAACAGGCTACTGCTGTAGTAATATGAGGTTACAAAAGGAAAGGGTATGGTTGAGGCTAAAAGCATTGAACTGATGTGGTCATTAAACAACTTCACCAAACCGTTGGGATAATATGCAGAAGTGGCTGAGCTGGTGTTTGTTTGCTCAGGGACAGCGGCGGCACTAGGAGGCCTACATTTATGTTCATGATACACTCATTTACTGTAACTGGTTCCATGTGGTTCATCGTTGCCAAGCTTGTGCCAACACAAAGCACATTGTTCACATTGTGAAAGTAGTCTTTCACTCATCAGCCACTAAGACCCCCTCCAAGCTTCCTGTTATTTCGTTTGTGACAGTATGCGCACAGGTGAATGGGAAAAAGGAAGCATCAACATTTATCTATAATATGAGCTTTTCAGGCAAAATTTAGACTTGCCAATTTTTGGCTGGTGATTGAGAACATGTTATAATACTATGATCCCCAAACACACAATCCACATGGTTATGCTATACAAAGTTATTTGTTATGGTATCTGTGTATACAAAGAACAGGGACCCTCACTCCGCAGAGGAGAAGCAGCAGGCTACATCTTATGATTTCCTTTCAGTAGTCAGTGTGAACACGTTCCCACACTCAACGTCGATTCTGCAGTTACTGTTCTTTGTGGTTTTAGGTGCAGAGGCTACAGCGTGTAACCAAACCACTCCAGAAAAGATTATGTACAAACTAAAAGGGAGCATACATACAACTCTTTGTTATTGCTTTCACTTTGGGTTAAACAAATTCTCAGTTAAATAATACATTTTTTGATTGTTTGTACATAGAACATTTTAATATCTGTATTATACTAATATGCATGTGTATGGATTGTTATTTCTATGTGTAAGAATAAAGACTTTCTCACTTTTTTGTTGGAGCTAAATTTATCAGCCTGCACCCCTGGAGTGCTGCCTGGTATGGCAGACCCTGGACTCTACTGATCTCGTCCTTAGGGCCTGTTCCTGTGCTGCCATGATTAGGGACGCTTTACGGTCTTCCAGGCAGTTCTTCCAGCTGCCAGTGGCACACATGGTGCGGGGGTTTGACCTCCCATGATGGCTTCTGCTCTTCTTTCTTTGTTCTTCTGGGTTTCTGTTGCCTGAGGTGCTCACTGAACACATCACCACTTTGGTTTGGCTATTTCCACTGGAAACTGCTTCATGGAGTGGAGTCAGCTTCTTTAGCCAGTAGGCGTGAAGCATGTCACACCTTGAGACCCGCTCTTGATCGTAGCCTGATGGTCTCGGTGACTGACTCTATTCGTATGTTCTACTAGTTCCATCTTAGTCATGATAAGGACTGCACCTGACGACTTCTTTTGTCGATAAATTAATTGATTATTCAATTTAATTTGATTCAAATTAACACAATGTGGGTCATTCAACAATTTCTGAGTACACAGTTCAATTTACTTTAGCAAAATATCAATTTGACTTTATTTTAATTGTATCACATTATCAGCAGATTTCTAGATCCCTTCATGGTCACAACTATGTCTTAGACTTGACACTGAGAAATAACCAGAGAGAAATGACCCACTTTCAAATGTAACATGTTTCTGTACCAACATCTGCAGAGCTGGAAGGTGAGAAACAAGAGCGTGACAAATGGTTACAGCAGCTAGAATAGAATTTGATATTAGCATAGATTATTTGGATGCACCTACATGTTATGAAACTGTTTTTTTCTATTATTTGTCCACCACATGAAGTACATCAGTGAGGTCTGGCTACATAACTGAATCGACTCCTCTGAGTGTGAACAAACATCATCACCTTCACTGGATCTGACCGACTTAGTTCAAGTCCAATAAAGTTACAACTGAGGGGGAATTTATTCATCCATATCTACAACAGCCTAGTGCCCACATAGAATCAGAGATTCGTCCTTATCAAATGGGAAGTGGGTCACTCTCCATCACTGATCCCTGTCCTCCTCTGTCTGCTGCTGATGGGGACTCTCTGCTGCCTGCTTTGGCACTGGGACTGTCTCAGCTTACTGTTGGGGCTTAGTACCCCTTCTCAGATTGTGAGCATGGTAATGATACCCTTGCAATTATTTTTGTATAATCATTTCTGGGCACAAAATGAACCTACACTGCCAACCATTGTGGCTTCTTTGTTTTTATGTGTTGTTTTTTTTTTTCTTTGGTTTAAGCATTTCAGAGCACTATAAATATTAGGAATCTCATTGTTTGCCGCTATAATTTGGAGTTATTATAAGATCTCAATAATAAACCAAAGTAACTAAATTCATTTTAATGCAGTGTCCCATGCACTTTTAGACATGTGTTTAGCCAACCAGAGCACATTCATCATAGATCGCAGACCAACACAGACAAAGACTAAATGCAAAATAATAGATTAATGCAAACACACACAGACACAAACAAACTTAACACTACACACATTCATTATTTAGGTGAAACTTTAACATGAAACATCATGTTATCAAGCTGCACACTAACTTTATATAAACAAATTACCATGAGTGATTAGCACAGTGTGGAGATACAAGCTGAATTCTGCACTGCATTGGAAACTCTACCTAACTACAGAAGTACCGTAATATTGCATTATAAGAATTGATGCATCCATGTGTAAGAAACCCTGTTCTAGCTGTTACTGATTTGAACCACTTTACATTTTGCCAGATGGTCAGTCTAATATGATTGACTGGAATTTATCAGTTGCATTTTCAAAATACTTATTTCAAGGGGTTGTTTTTTGTTCCACTTTGTGTATAAGTTAGGGTAATCCACTTCTATTTAATAAAGGCTAAATGAGCCAGAAATACAGCCACCATGGAAGCACATAGTGAAGGACACATAGTACAGGACACACTGCAATTGTTCTTTGCCCTCCCTGTCCATTTCTGCAGGAGTCTGCTGCTTTGGGGCTGTGTGTTAACAGTGTGCAGCCTCTGGTCCCACCAACCTGCCTAGGTTTTGTTGTTCTCTACACTTTCCATTCACCCTAACTGATGAAGTTCCATGGCCGCCCACCCTGACCTGATTTTGTTGAGGGTTTTCTTCATTTAAAGTTTTTCCTCTCCGTCATCACCTAGTTTTCGCTGGAAATACCACTCCAGCCTCCAGCACCAGGCTGTTGACATTTCTTTTACTTTACGTGGTAGTTTGAGCAGGTAGACATGCTCTAAATTTATGGTGGTTTCCTCAGAGCAAGTGCAAAAACCACATTGAAACTTCAAAAACACCAGCCTGTGAATCAAATCAAACAGTTTATCTAGTTGGCCTTTGAAACTCATGTTGAATGACTACTTTATGTAATTTGGAGAGGTTTTCTAAGAGCACCATTATGGAATGGAAATTATTTTCTTTTAAAAGGTATAACCAAGAGAAGAGACTGTTACAGAAATGTAAAAAAATGATAACCAGGTCAATCACATAGTGTAGGCTGTTACAACAACCAACCAATTACATTGTATAGTGTTGTCAAAGTTTCGATTTTAATTTATATATCATGTATAACCTGATACTAGACACTGGGTAGATGAAATTAGGGCTTTATTGACATTATGCATTTAAGCAACTGTTATGTTATCATTTTTTTCTGTCAGTACCAAAGCAAGTTACATGTACACAATCTAACTTGCTTTGGTACAGACAGGACATGGTGTAAGCTTGCATCCCACAATTTGTACCAATGATCCATAAATCATAAGCTTCATGTCCATCCATAAGGAGAGACACACTCATGGAAGATTATCGCACATACCGCAAAGGGCATGGAGGATTACAATACTGTGTATTGTCCTAATAAACGTGGTGTGTGAACTTTACACCATTTATTTTAAGTTCTCCAACAAATCTGACCAAAGATTATTGACTGGAGTTTAAAAGCCTGCAAAAGCAAGAGAGACAAACCAGGAAAAAGAAAAAAGGGGGACAGGCCACAAAACGTCAATCCCATAATAATCCCCACTGAAAATCACTGGTTGTATTCACATTTAAATACAACCAGTCTAATACTAAACTAAATGAATGAAAAAAAGAAATTCACTAGGTTCAATTTGAGTTTAGGAGTAACGTCTGAATCACAGTGTCCTTTTAAAAAGTAAACTGACTAAAAAATGGCAGCAAGCTGTGGCCAAGTCTATAAAAATGAAAGTGTCACTAAAAGCACTTTTAAGGCCATTTGATAGAAAGGACATTGTGAATGTCAGTGATGTGGAAAAGTTTTTTGTTCTAAAACAAGAAGTTACAAGCACATAGCATTCAAGCATGAAGTGCAAGTTCGCAGAAGTAGAATTACACTTAGCATTTGTTCTGTGATTGTATAATATATAAGCCCTACATTTATTATTTGTGATGCTATTGAGCATGCAGTCCGTGAAATGAAGGAGTGCCAGGATGATAAAAGATTGTAGCTCAAACAGTTGAAGTAGACCAATTCTTTATAACGTGATTTTCACTTGTAAATTATGTGTTAAATACATACAGTCGATATAGAAATTACATGTTTTTGATGTGAAAAAATAGATCAAGATAAATAATTTCAGAACTTTTTCCACTTTTAATGTGAACTAACCTGTACAAATCAACTGAAAAAACAGACTGAAATCTTTTTTGTGGGGGGAGGGGTAACAAATACAATGTTTAAATAATCTTATGAACTGAAGTTCAGAATTAGGCAATCACATTCAAACTCATGTTAACCAGCAATCATTTAAAGGGGAGAGCTTCAACAGTCCGCAGAGAGCTTCCAAAGCATCACAGGGATCTCATTGTTGAAAGGTATCCATTCCAAGGCATTAGACATACCATGGAACACAGTGAAGACAGTCATCAAGTGGAGAAAATATGGCTCAACAGTGACATTACCAAGAACTGGACATCCCTCCAACTGGTCAGGGAGGCTGCCAAGAGGCCTACAGCAACATTAAAGGAGCTGCAGGTGTAATGGAAAATTTCTATTAAGGTTTTTGTATCCTGTTTGATGATTGTTAATCATATTAAGGACATATGTTTTGTATGCATATACATATACATATATACACACACATATATACTGTATATATGCTTAAGGGTGCAGCAAAAGGCTATAGACAAAAGTAAGTGCAAGCAGGATGATGAACCATGCTAACCCAGTGTTAAACTCCTCCTTTTGTTCCTACCATATTAGGAAGTGTTTTATATAATCGTTATGAGATTGGATAAATACAACCCCCTTGCATGTATAAATGATATTTTGGCTGCACCTAGGGCAGAGCCTCAGGCAGATATCTTTGGGTTTCCACTGACTGCTCTCCCTGGGTGAACCATAATAAAAAATGATAAAACGGGACTAGAACATCTCTCACTGATTTGTGAACACAAAGTAACTTTTATTTTCCACGACACAGGAACTTCTGGCTGTGTAGTACATGTGACAGGGTGGCAGAAAAAACTTTGAAGCCCGGCTAGATTTTGCAAAAAAATTAGTGCTTGTACGCCGGGAGTAGTCACGTTTTTTACTTTTTACAACGCACGGCTTCCTGTCATCAAACTAAAAGTTCAGAAAACCATGAAACTTAAAGAAGGATGACAGTGGGTCACAAAAAACCTCAGAAAGCCAACGCCAACAGTGGCTCAGCTAGCAATGAAATGATTATGGCCGCCATTGCTTCACAAGGTGCTGAGCTACTGAAAAATATTCAGCACTCAGAGGATATATCAATGTCAGTGGAAGGTTGATTTGACTCTGTCGAGGCACGCTTGACCACACTGCAAAAAGAGCACAGAGAAGCACAGCATCGTATGGACACTTTAGATGGAGCTATGTCAACAATGCATCACGAAATAGAAACCACATGCAAAGAGCTGAAGAAACTACACGCTGTCCACAACTCTACAGTCAAAATCTTCAGGACCCAAGAGGACGCTGAACAGTTTGTGAGCTTTCTTGGAAAACAGACATAAGTTGATTCAAAGAAGCACAAGAACAGTGGGTGGTACTCATTCACGGGTTTAAGCCTATAAGCCTAATGAATATTGACCAAAAGATAATTGCAAAGGTACTAGCTAATCGGCTGAGTCAACATATTTGAATGCTTGTGCGTCCCAATCGGTCAGGCTTCATCCCTGGCAGGTACTCTTTTTGTAATGTTCGCTTGCTAATGTATGGCGTGTATTCAGTCATTACGCAGACTTTCTACTACTGCTACTACTCTTTCGGCTTTTCCAATCAGGGGTCGCCACAGCGAATCATCCGTTTCCACCTCACTCTATCCTGGGCATCTTCCACTCTGACACCAGCTAACCTCATGTCCTCTGTTAGAACGTCCATATATCTCCTCCTTGGTCGTCCTCTCGTCCTCTTGCCTGGCAGCTCCATCTCCAACATCCTTCTACCAATATATTCACTATCCCTCCTCTGCACATGTCCAAACCATCTCAATCTGGCCTCTCTGACTTTGTTGCTAACACAGACAACGTGCGCTGTCCCTCTGATGAACTTGTTCCTTATTCTGTCCAACCTCGTCACTCCTAAGGAGAACCTCCACATCTTTGTCTCTGCTGCTTCCATCTCTGCCTCTTGTCTCTTTCTCACTGCTACTGTCTCTAACCCAAAGAGCAGAGCTGGTCTCACCACTGTCTTGTACACCTTTCCTTTGAGTCTTGCTGACACTCTTCTGTCACACAACACTCCTGACACTTTCCTCCACCCATTCCAACCCGCTTGCACTCGCCTCGTCACCTCTTTTCCACACTCCCCATCACACTGAACTGTTGACCCCAAGTACTTAAACTCCTGCACCTTCTTCACCTCAGCCCCCTGTAACCTCAAACTTCTACCTTGCTCCTTCTCATTTCCACACATGTATTCTGTCTTACTACGACTGACTTTCATGCCTCTTCTTTCCAGAGCAAACCTCCACCTCTCCAGCTGTTCCTCCACCTGCTCTCTACCCTCACTGCAAATCACAATGTCATCTGCAAAAATCATTGTCCAGGGAGATTTCTGTCTGACCTCATCTGTCAACCTGTCCATCAGCATAGCAAACAAGAAGGGACTCAAAGCCGATCCTTGGTGTAGTCCCACCTCCACCTTGAATTCCTCTGTCTGACCTACGGCATATCTCACCACCGTCATGCTTCTCTCATACATGTCCTGAACTACTCTGACGTACTTCTCTGCCACTCCCGACATCCTCATACAGTACCACAGCTCCTCCCTCGGCACCCTGTCATACGCCTTCTCTAAATCCACAAAGACACAATGCAGCTCCTTCTGACCATCTCTGTACTTTTCCATCAACAACCTCAAAGCGAAAATGGCATCAGTGGTGCTCTTACGGGGCATGAAACCATACTGCTGCTCACAAATCTCCACCTCCTTCCTAAGCCTGGCTTCCACTACTCTTTCCCACAGCTTCATTGTGTGGCTCATCAGCTTTATCCCTCTGTAGTTGCTACAGTTCTGCGTGTAGCCCTTAAAGATCGGCACCAGAACGCTTCTCCTCCATTCCTCAGGCATCTTCTCACTCTCTAAAATCCTGTTAAACAGACTTGTCAGAAACTTCACTGCTGTCTCTCCTAGACACTTCCACACCTCCACAGGTACGTCATCAGGACCAACAGCCTTTCCGCTCTTCATCCTTTTCAGAGCCTTCCTCACCTCATCCTTTCTAATCTCTGCTATTTCCTGCTCCACAACATCCACATCTTCCTCCCTTCTTTCCCTGTCATTTTCCTCATTCATCAGCTCCTCAAAATACTCCTTCCATCTTCTCTGCACACTCTCCTGGCTTGTTAGCACCTTTCCATCTCTGTCTTTAATCACCCTGATCTGTTGCACATCTTTCCCATCTCTATCTCTCTGTCTGGCTATCCTGTACAAGTCCTTCTGTCCTTCCTTCGTGTCTAACCTGTCATACAGCTCATCGTACGCTTTCTGTTTAGCCTTTGCCACCTCCCTCTTCACTCTGCGCTGCACTTCCTTGTACTCCTGTCTACTTTCCTCAGTCCTCTCTACATCCCACTTCCTTTTAGCCAACATCTTCCTCTGGATGCAGTCCTGTACTTCCTCATTCCACCACCAAGTGCCTTTATCTTCTTTCCAGATGACACACCAAGCACCTTCCTACCCGTTTCCCTGATTAAATCTGCTGTAGTTTCCCAGTCATCTGAAAGCTCCTCCTGACCGCCCAAAACCTGCCTCAACTTCTGCCTGAATTCCTCACAAGTTTCTTCACTCTTTAGCTTCCACCACTTGGTCTTCTTTTCTGTCTTTCTGTCTTTCTCTCTTCTTCTTCCTGACCACCAGAGTCATCTTACACACCATCATGCGGTGCTGTCTGGCTACACTCTCACCTACCAACACTTTATAGTCACCAACTTCTCTTAAATGACCTCGTCTACATAGAATGTAGTCCACCTGTGTACTCCTACCTCCACTCTTGTATGTCACTCTATGTTCCTCTCTCTTCTGGAAGTAAGTGTTAACTACAGCCATTTCCATCCTCTTAGCAAAGTCCACCACCATCTGTCCTTCTGGATTCCTGTCCTTAACACCAAACCTGCCCATCACCTCTGTTCCCCTCACCAACTGCTCCAACAACTACTCTCTCTCCTCTGGGGCTATTCTCTATGACCTCATCAAACTCACTCCAGAATCTCTCCTTCTCTTCTAACTCACAGCCAACTTGTGGAGCATACCCACTGACTACGTTCACCATCACCACTTCGATTTCTAGCTTTAGGCTCATCACCCTGTCTGAGACTCTTTTCACCTCTAGAACATTGTTCACAAACTCCCCCTTCAAGATAACTCCTACTCCGTTTCTCTTCCAATCCACACCATGGTAGAACAGTTTGTATCCTCCTCCAATACTACGTGCATTGCTGCCCTTCCACCTTATCTCCTGCACACACAGTACATCTACCTTCCTTCTCTCCATCATGTCTGCCAGCTCTCTACCTTTCCCTGTCATTGTTCCAACGTTAAGAGTCCCTACTCTCAGATCTAAGCTCCTGCCTTTCCGTTTCTCTCTGACCGTGAACCCTTCTGCCTCCTCTCCTTCTTCGACCAACAGTTGTTAACATTGTTCACAAACTCCCCCTTCAAGATAACTCCTACTCCGTTTCTCTTCCTATCCACACCATGGTAGAACAGTTTGTATCCTCCTCCAATACTACGTGCTTTGCTGCCCTTCCACCTTATCTCCTGAACACACAGTACATCTACCTTCCTTCTCTCCATCATGTCTGCCAGCTCTCTACCTTTCCCTGTCATTGTTCCAACGTTAAGAGTCCCTACTCTCAGATCTAAGCTCCTGCCTTTCCGTTTCTCTCTGACCGTGAACCCTTCGGCCTCCTCTCCTTCTTCGACCAACAGTTGTTAACATTGTTAACCCGGGCCTCGACCGATCCAGTATGAAAGTGGTATAGATGACTCGCATGGTTGTACTTGGCAAGTACAACCAAGACGCAACCCTCTCCATTTATCCGGGCTTGGGACCGGCACAGAAGTTACTGGCTTGCAACCCCTGTGGGTAGATTACAGTCTTTATTTTAAGAAATACTCAGGATCCTCAAGCAGATCAAAGGGGTGTTGAACCTTAAGCGTGTGTCAGTTTAATCACCAATCTGCCATGACCACAACTTTAAACCTTTTTTGCTTTGGGCTGAGAAGAGACTACAGACAATCAACAATCTATTCATGAACAAAACATTTGCTACTTTTGCCAAACTACAAGTTAAATTTAGGTGACCACTCAGTCACTTCTTTCATTACTTACAAGTTAGAAACTTAGAAGCTGCCCCTTGTTCAGTATGAGACTCTTCCTTCTCAACACGCATTTTACGACCATGAGTTTCAAGCCCCCCACCTAACACCTAATATCATGGTGTGTGGACCTGTTTGTACAGCCAATTTCATCTGAACGCTTGGTGTAGAGAAATTAGACAAGAGATTACAATGGAGCTTTGTGATGGGGGTCTAGAGAGGATCAAAGAATGTTCCATTGATGCTACAATTCAACTTGTGCAGTTTAACGTGATGCATCGCATTCATCTGTCCAAAACCAAATTAATAGGATGTTTAGGATGGTGTTTCAGTGAGTTGTGGCAGAAGACGGCCTGAACGTGAGTCCAAAAATGAAACTCCAGTATGGCAAAAGAAGTTCCTGGGGGACTGCAGGCAGTCATGCAGACAGACGATCTGGCAGCGAGCTGTGGTGAAGTCGAGGTACAAATAGACAGGGGGAACAAGTGAAACCAATTGAGGGCAATCAAGGGTGGTGAAGTTGCCCGAGGCGTAGTAGAACTGGACAGGAAGTGGAGGAGAGCGGGTAACAAAATAAGAGTCCAAGAGAGGAAGTGGAGCTGAGCGACTGAGTCATGACAACAACCACACAGAAAGGCCCTGTCTTGTCCAGAGTTCGAACCCATGACCTTCTTGCTTTGAGGTAAGAGTGTTTACCACTTTTCAACAGCGCTGCCTTTTTTTGTTCTAACCAAACCTCTGGTGGGTCTAATGATAAGCTACTACAGAAGCTCACACGATACAAGCTAATCTGAGATAGAGAAAAATGAAGAACCTTCTGAAGACAATGGAAAGAAGCAGACAGTTCAGAGCATCAGTAAGAATTGGCAGGAGTCTGTTTCCTCCACTTGCAAAGTAGTAAAAGTAAGTGAATGGAGTCTAGCTGTCCAGTCTCAGCTCTGCTCCCTGCTGCGTTGTCAGAGCAGCTTTGACAGGCTACAGATGTTACATTTATTCATCATCTTAATTAGTCTGTAAAAGCAAATTCCTTAAACATTTATTTATAGAGTAGGACATTTTGCATGAACATATTTAAAATATTTAAAAAAATAAAAAATCACCCCAACAGGGCAGCATCATCTCTCTCGCTACACTCCCCCATCTTTCTTTAGTTGCATGTTTTATGACTTGTTCCTTTTTGTCTGTTTTCTTCCTATCCTTGTTCTCCCTTTTTCCCCTTAATGCTTTTCCTCTGTTCAACTTCCTATTTCTTTTCTTTTTTGTTTTTACTTTCTTCATTCCTAATTTCCAGTTGAAGAGAACGAAGCAGCCAATTTTCTGTTTTAAATAATTCTGATGATTCTGATCTACAGTTACCCTTAGGCTGCTTCCACTGTCATTGACACTGTTTCAATGTGCCAGTGAATCAGCACTTTAGATTTTTTCACTCTTTTTCATTTTGGCTGCTTCAAACACAGACTAACATACCCAACTACATTCATACACATGCCACTTAAGGGTCTTTGGATTTTTTAACTCACAGGAAAGAGTTAAAATGTGACAGGTTTTCAAAATAAAAGAACAAGTTAAATGTTTTTAGGATGCTCTGGTAGGTGCCAGATTCTCAAAATAAATAATTGCTAATAGCCAAAGAGATGCCAAAAAGGTAATGTAATGTCTGAGGTTATGGTTCATGTCATTTGTTGACAAAAAGAGTTCTTAAAGCCTTAACTTTTAAAACTATTGGTTAACTTCCTGTCCACATCAGTTTCAACAGTTTCAATAAAAATGCAATTTTTATTACACAACCTTGGCATGGAAGCACTCAAAAATAGGTTTAATCAGATATTCAGCCTTTGTATTAGATATTCAGATATATTAGATATTATTTTTTAAATCAAACAGCTGTTGCTTCTGTTATGAATGTATCTGTTATCTAATTTAACAAAACAGTTCCATTATTGCTTTTGTAATATATCACCATATAACACTTTAAACTGAAACTCACATTGGACTGATTGCATCAGGCGTCCTGTGAGGTGGTACAGTAGATACATTGCTGTGGTTGGCTACAGATTAGATCTGTGTGTGTCACAGCTCTGGGTTCAACCTCAATCGTTCGTTCTGCTTGTAGTATCCCAACAAACAGCGTGAACATCATTACGCACACTGTAGTGCATGCCAAAAGCTTCACTTCCTTCTCTCCTAAAACTAAAAATTGAAGATGGGAAAAATCAATGGATGCCTCAAACGTCTTTTTATCACGTTCAATGCAATCTTTGTGGTAAGTACAAAACCTTTTTTTGTATTTATTTCCATTATTTCCAACATTGAATTTTTTTAAAAATCTTATTTATCTCATTATTTCAGTACTTTAGTATTCTGTCATTGAGACAGCAGATAAAGACACACATACACACACATGCAAACAAGTAGTTACATATCTTTTATTGTTGTTGATTATAGTGTCATCTGTTGTTTAACGTATCAGTTGCACCTTTTCCCTGAAACAAAGAAGCTCAAATGACTGAAAATTCTAATACTTTTTCAGTCTTCCCACAAATCAACTACTGAGTTTTCATTCCTTAAAATTGTTTTCAGCTTCAACTGTACAAAAAAAAAGATATCTGCTATTTAGAGGTTGTTTTCAGTTTGATGAACCTATAATAAACTTTTTTGTAAAAATATTTAACTGTGTCTATGTTAAGATATTCATTGTGAAGTGGTCAAGACAGTAGATAGTTGGCAATGATCACGTTTGACAGGTGTTCAATCTTTGTATCTGTCTCCATCTAGTGTCAGAAAGCACTAAAGACAGAAGCTTCACCAAAAAAACAGACTGAAGAAATCCATGTGCTCTAATCTAATGCCTTCACAAATGATGATTAATGATCTCAGTCACACACAGACACACACACACACACCAGTAACAATATGTCCACCTGTACAATTCTACACTTCAACACAAAATATTACAACCACCTCCTCTTCAAACTCCAGTACATCTCTACCACCCACTTTGACAGTTTCAACTTCACAACAGACAAATTATAACCTTGTGAAAGTAGAGTTCATCGCAGAACCACTGTATTGGATTGTAATAAAAATATATATACACACACACACCCAGCCACCGGTGCAAAACAGGAAAAATCGCATGCAGCTTTTTTTTTTAAAGCACAAACTAATTGATGTGATGTGTTCTCAGGGCTTCGGTTTTCTGATGATCATAGGTGTGATGAAGGCGACCACCTACAGCAACCAGGTAACCAACTACAACAGTATTACCTAGAATTCACAGGTATTGGCTACAGTAAAAGATGCAATTGACATCAGCTTCTCCTTAATGTTTCTTAATGTTTCTTTATTTTAAAAATAACGAAACCTCTTTCTATTGACACTGATAGACATATGTTTAAAAGTTTAGGTCATAGCTATCAACTGCATTTCTGTCATATTTTCAACATTTAACTGTTCTACAGGGCTGGGAAATCAGAAAGTATCAGGAGGTGTAAAGTCATGCATTTCTGGGTTTTCAAAGGTCATGATAAAAATAGTAAAAACGTAGAGTGACGCCTTTAGTATTTTTCATAAATTGTGTAGCTGCTTGTAGCTCTGCAGTAATTCATTGTTTGTGTTGTGTTGCACAGTTGTCTGCTGTTGGGGGCCCAAGCCTTGGTTGGAGTTGGCTCTTTGCCATCGGCTTCCTCAGCATCTCTTGTCTGGGACTTTACGCAGGCTCCTCTGAGAAACCCCTTGCCCTCAAAATAGTACGTAAAGTAGCCCAAGTCAAACAGGGAGCCTAACTAAAAATGAAATTGTATCTTTGCGTTTCCTCAACATTCATTTCTCAAAGGGGATGACAATTTTTATTGTGAAATTATTTTCCTATAACTTTTTTATACAATTCCTTAACTATTTGTGCTACTTCTGATGGAAGAAAAAATAAATAAATTCAAACTGCAGTGCCGAATCAGGGCCTTTAGAGATGAGATTTAACTTTATAGTCATTACATAAGTAGAAGGCAACAGTCTCACTACATGTAAAGTTAGGTTTCACTGATATGAACATGAAATATAGAGCTACACTCTAAATATACATCAACCGAGTGGAAATTTGAGAAAGGAGGGTGATGTTAACATTGACAACATTGCTCCATAGGATCAGAAAGGACAGGAAAAGTGTTAGATCCACCGAGCCACCTATCGTCATAGCAATGCCTTCAGTTAAGAATGTCAGACAAGGCTTTAGCACACCACCAACAGTGACGGAAAATCACAGTGGAATACGTCCTTCTGAAGTGCAGTGCAGTTGCAACCTGTGAGAGACGCAAGCCCCTTAAAAGGCATGCACTGAAATTCTGTGCATTATACTGAGCTTTTAGGAGGCGGCAAATTTGCAAACGAAAATGTCCATTCGAGTCTCCTAGTACAAGGACCATATTACGCATGTGAGCCCGTGTCTGTAGCACACTGCTCTGTGCAGAATTGCCCGGAGGATTAGAAGCGATTGAGTGGACGTGTTAATGATGTTTGTGTCACTCAACTGCCATTGTTTTCCAGTGATTGAACCTTTTTTATTAATCGTAAAATTGTAAAACATTCGGCCGCTCTTACATCTGCTTTACTAGCTGATGTTTTATTTTATTATTTTAATAAGTCAATCAGATCAACAGTTAAACTTGAATTATAATTTTAAGCATTTAGAGCAAAAGGCTGTTGGAAACTAAGATAGGCTAAAATCTGTGGGGCTGTAAATGCCGAGCCAGTCTTCTGCAGATGTGTATGTATTATTTTGACCATATATACTAAGCATCTTTGGCACAAACATGTTCACTTGAATCAAGTTCAGTCTGATGTAACTTTCAGGTTGTAACTGCTGGTAGTGAACATCAATGATGCTTAGTCTGTTTCATCAGGCAGTTTTAGTTACTGAGAAGAATTGCAAGAGCAGGTGGCAGTCTGTGCAGAACCAGGTCAAACAAGCAGGAGACAAATGCACACAACACTATGCTTCAAACACAAGATTGAAGAACATAAACGAATCATTAAAAAGATGTGGAACATAAATAACAAGTGAGGAGAAAAAGAACGAAAGAATAAATTACCGCAGGGATAATTTATATAGAAAAGATTAAGTGTGCGAGCAGTACCCCCCAGTACACTGCATTTATATATATACTGGGCACTTCTGAAACAAATATTTGATAAACTAAAATTTGACGTATCACAAAGCACACCAGGTTGACACCATGTAATCCTGCAATCCAAATTTAAACACCAAAGAAAACCCTGAGATTTTCAAAGAGACCATTGTATTAGACAATAAAACCACTAAAGTGCTACACACACAACATCTTTGTTCTTCTTGTTTTCCGTACAGTTTGCAGGCTGCATGGGGATTGGAATGGTCATCATGCTGATCTTTGGCATCCTTGTTTTCAATGAAAGAAATAAGGTGATCTACATGCCTAATTAACTACTTACCTACTTGATCTTGTGGTTGACGCCACCTACACTTGCACCTATAGTGCTACTGTTAATCTGATTCTATTTATTTGTTTTCATAGTTTGGCTGTCTTTCCCAACACCCACATGTTATGCTTATGATGACACTAAATCACATTGTGTTGTTTTAGCATAGATAGACATAGAAGCATGTTATAAGATATATGCTATGACTGAGATATACAGTATACTCTCAGTCATAGCATATATCTTATACAATATTGTGGCATAGATAATATATGTCTACCATGTTATTCCAACATTTCAATCTCACTATGTATATGCTACTATTTGATTCTGTCTCACAACAAACATTGTCCCTTATTTTATCTTGTTAATACCTGACTATCATTATCCTAATTGTGCTTCCCTTTTTGTTGATTTTGATAAATCCATTGTAACTATCAGTCTTTTGATTCTCAAATTTCCTGTTTCTATCTGTATGCTAACATTCTTCCTTCTTTCCTTGCAGATCAGGCCTGCCTTTCTGGAAACCTCCTCTGAACTAACAAAGCACATCATGGCAGAAAAGGAAATGACAGACCTGCTTAAAAATATACAGCAACAGGTAATGTTCTCTCTGTGCTATTGATGAAAAAAATATGAAAATAAAACCCTCAGCTAGGCAGCTATGTTAGCATAATTTAAAGGGTTAATCTGCGTAGTCAGTACCTTTTTTTTTTATTTCTTGCATTGTCTTTCTAATTTTGAGATCCCACCTTTAACATCTATTACCATTTGTTGAGACTCACCCCCTCCTGTGATTGTAGATGCAGTGCTGTGGACTGGTGAGCGCTGAGGACTGGGGTGATCGCATCCCAGACTCCTGTCAGTGCCAAGAATACAAGTGTAAATCCAAACCTCAGGTCAGTTCTGTAAAATAAAACTGAAACATTAGGTTTAGAAATAACTTCAGTGAACATGCTCTTACTTGTGTAAAAGTAAATGCCAACTTTTCAGAAGAAAATGTACCGAAAATCAGGACACTCAAGTAGCTGAATGGCTACGTCACATGGCACACAACCACAACATCTCAGGTTTGAGTCTGGCTGGAAGTATGGGGTGCATGTCATAGTCCCATGTCTTCTGTCCACCTTCAACCATACTCACAAGTCCAGTCTTCTAGGTTATAATATTCTGTCAATTGCTGCATGCCATCTGGACTGCTTAGAACACTGCACTATTATGTCCAAAGAGCTGAAAGCTGAAAAAACACTTCACTGGGGACCTCTATCACCCTATTGCTTGTCTGGCATATCTAGTCTTCCATCAGTCTGGGAGTAGAGAGGAACGGCATTCACCTTGTCAAACATTTAATGCACCAAAATAAAATATCGATACTTCTAGAGGTTCCAAATCGGAAGGCTGTGATGGATCTCTAGTTAGTACCCATGCGGAAAAGACTAAAGTCTTAACTGTTTGCATGCACCACCTAAATGCAACGCCAGTTAAGTCGCAGGCTCAAGTTGCCATTTCATTTGAGATTACAAAATCCTTTTTAGATATTTCAGATGTGGATGTGTTTGGTTTCTTTTTAAATTCTTTTCATCTTCTAATATTTCCAAGTACTGTATTTATTTTCTGATATACTCCAAAAGCAATGGACTATATGCCCTTCCTGTTAATGATGACCATATCATGCTCTTGTTTTCCTGCAGGGAACTACTGGGCCAGACCAAATTCATCAACAGGTATTCAGTCAGTCTAAATTAAGACACCTCCCAATCGTATGTGATGTTTCCAGATATTGACCGTTCCTCCACCTCCCTTCTTGCAGACTTGCGGTGAATTCATGTACTCGGCGATGAGCCCAATCTTTGAGATCGCAATAGGCTTCTGTTTTCTATTTGCTGTCATTGCAGTAAGTTCAGGTGTCATTCTTCCTTGTCATTGCTTATCGTGTTTTAAGACTTCTTTTTCTTGTAGTCATCTGACTTATTTCATCTGAAAGGCTTCTTCAGTTCGGGCTAGTTGGGAGTCAAGTTATATAACCTTTGGAGCTGATAACACCTTGAAGGTTGTTCAGGTCCTATGTGGATAATGTCCACCTTATGTTCATATCTGTCGGTAGGGTCAAGTGACATTAGCAGTTTGTGTCTGTACCGTTCCAACTGTTCAGCGTGGATGGATTCAGCAACAAGTGTGCCATGTTATATACCCATAACAGCAAAAATCATTCATCTCAATGTACCTTCATTTTCTACAACTTGGGTTTTCTCATCTTGCATAGCCAGTGCTGTGTTACAGCTTGGTAAACTATAGCAACACAAAAAAATCTTCTAAACCTCAATGAAGCCTCACAGTTTGCCTTTTTTTTTTTTAGGAGAAGACATTTTCTCCTGTTAGCTCTGCTTTAGAAGCTGCTGAAACCTGATCAATCTCAGCTTTATGCAGACCGTAAACAAAAAAAAAAACAGCAGCTCTCAGCACTTGAATTCAGAACAGCAGTTGTTTGCAAAGTGGGTTTCAGATGGTAGCTTTTGAAGGGTTTCTCACTTCTGTTACGAATTCTACATGTCAAATTTGTATAATATCGCCTGTTATTTTTAAATTGACTTTCTGCCTACCTGTCTGTCTAGTTCCTGGGCCTGCTCATCTCCCTCCTGATGATCCATCAGGTCAACTGTGGTGGCAGCAGAGGTATCGAGATGAACAGCTACTGAAAGGAACATATCACTAGCCTGTAACAGGAGGACACAGTGGTCAATACATTACCTTTGCTTCTTTATATTTCTATTTCAACATTTCTTCCTTTTAAATAAGCAACAGAGAAAACAGGAAAGAGGGAAAATGTGGCATGCCATAGTAATTTTTTTCAGCATTATCTTTATAAAATATTCACTTGACAGCATGTTTGTGTGGAATCCACCCGTTTTTTTTGTTGTTGTTATTTTGACATGCAAGACTGTAGCGGCCGTATGTAACAGAGAGATTTAAAAGCTTTTAAGCTGAACCTTCCTTGTCAGTTATTTAAAAAAATGTGTTTACCAGTAATTTCACAATTGATTTAGAAATTATATAAATTAGACTAGCAAGCTACAGGTAATGCTGAAAATGGAAAATCCCAGCAACACCTGCAGCACTGAACAAACCTTAGAGCACACTTAATAAAACACCACATATGCCATTATAAGACTACATAATTGTTTCATTAAGGATAAACCAATTGACGAGACAGACAAAACGATTTTCAGACACTGAACACACTACCATAAAATGAGGACCAGGATGTAGATGGAAGGAGTGAACAGTGAATGGAACTCCCTTCCTCCGTTTCATATCATCTCATAATAAATTCTGCAGAAATAATACCCACAAAATGTCATCATTTTCGTACAGTTTGCTGGGTTTAATTTGTCCCCTTACATTGGGCTGTTTTAGAGCCTAAAAGGAGACAACGAGAGGCTGAGGAGAGTCTGGGGATTTAAAAGGGACAGCATTGTTTAGCGAAGGAAGCTTCTAGAGGGGCAGATTCAAGAGTAAGCGAACTCTTTGGTGCCACAGGGAAACTGAACTTAAGCCCCGAACCATCACAACTTTTCATGGCTGGGGGTTACACTAATTCCGGGGACTGTGGTTTAGATTTTGGAAACAGCAAATTCAGCAAGTTTACCAGGGTCAAAAAGCAGTTATCATGTGTGTGTTGGCCCTTAGACAGACTGAAGACAGCTGGGAAAGGCTCGGGCCCCCTGTGATCCTGAACAGTATAAGTGCTTTACAGATGATGGATGGAATCAAAGTTTTACTGTAATTTGTGTTGAGCAGCTACAACCTAAGGTAGGTGAGACAGGTAATAGCAGAGAGACAATGACAATGATGTGTCCAGGTGGGGACAATCAGGCAAATGAGCCCCTGCTTCTTTGTGTTATTAGAGTTAGCTGAGAATCTGATGGTCGCAGCCTGTTGTCAAAGGTGCTGTTCAGACACTCGGGTTTTGTCCAGACTGGCCACCATCCTCCTCGGTCTAGTCTCCCCCACTGGGTCCACGGAGCTCCACAGAACAAAGCCAGCCTTTGTAATCGTGACTGCAGTGTCACCGGCCCAGCATTTCAGAAATGTATCTGGCCCCTGTTTATCTACCCCTCTCCCTTCACGACACCAGATGTCCTCATTACGTTCCCTGTCTTGGCCTCACCACATGAACACCCTGGTTTTGGACTTTGTCTGTTTCTGTACGTCTCCTGGCTTTGTCTAATGTTAGTCCCTGTGTGGCCTTGGATGTCTTTCTGTCTGCTACTCGCACTGAAACGGTTTATGACCTTAAGTCTCCTTCAAAGGGCCATAAACGATCTGACACAGTTAATGAAAGTCAGAAAGAAGAGATAAATCTGTCATGTCAGATATGCTGTAATTGTTTTCTTTTCTTTTTTCTGAGCTATGAAAATAACAAACATGTTATCAGCAGTCTGAAAAATGGTTCACTCAGATTATTGGTCAGAGAAATCACTTTCTTAATGCAATGTCTGTAATAAAATGTAAACTACAGTATAGAGCATGTTACTACAACTTGAGAATTGGAAGTGACACTTTTATCTCTATTAAAGCTTGTAAGGCAAATACTTGTACAATTTTTTGTACTTCTGCCCTACGTTTACCAGCTAGAACCTACAAACACATGCAGTGCATGTGCAGCCCTGTGTCTTTAACTTATCTGGTTGTGATATGTGGACATCCACTGATTCTGCGAAAGAGTAAAGCAGCAGCCATTAGATGGCAGTCCACACCAAGAAAGAGTCCAACAGCGACAGCTCCTACATGTTCTTTATGGTCCGGACGTAGACTTGAACCTGCACAGAACCTACAGCACTGGTGTGATTGAGCATCTTACATGATGTGGCATTAAACCGGAATATTCACAGACTGGGCTTGTTTTGCCCATTTTGCCCATAACTTGCCAGACACAAGTCACATTTAGTGTTTCATTAAAGCTGTTCACACTTTGTTGTGACTCAGCTCTGCAAGAATAAAGATGCGTTTTGACGGAGGGTCTCGATGCAGCGGCACAGGAACAATGATGTCGTTCTGATCGTCAACACTCAGGTGAACCACGGTTCAATCACTGCTGGTTTCTTAATGGCAGTTAATCAAACAAAGAGCAGCGAGATACGACTTCATCTGCTGACAGCCTGCTCTCTTAAAAACTGTCAGAAATACTGAAGAGAACAACACAAGCTGTGCAGGTGACGAAGATTAAATTCTCAGACCTTTACCTTGACAGATGAGTTTGTGTTTGACTATTTTCTATATTTTCTGCTACGCCAGCTTTGGTTGTGTGTGTAAACGTGTGTGTGTTGAAAACACATCAAATCACTGAATGCTGAAATGTAGCACTGTAACAGTTCAGTACGTTTAGCTTTAAACACTGCACACACACACACAGACACACACACACACACACACACACACACACACACACACACACACACACACACACACACACACACACAAAGGCATCTAATTCATCAGATTTCATTACTTGTGGTACTAATTGTAGGATTTGAAATAACAAAACACAACAGTGGGCAACTGTGGCACAGTAGGTAGCACAGTCATCCACCAATCCTACAGTTCTTGGTTCGCTCATATGTTGAAGTGTCCTTGAGCAAGACACTGAACCCCCACTTAGTTGCTCCCGGTGAGTGATGTCCCCCGTCAGTGTGTGTGTGTGTGTGTGTGAATGGGCAGATAAGAAGCAGTGTAACAACAGGTAGAAAGTGCTATAAAAGTGCAGAGCATTTGCCGTGGCGATCTTGTGCTGCACATTTTTGAGTTGACCTGATGGAATATTGTAAATAAAAAGATTTAAATAATTTCTTTCTGAAATCATTCCCGTGTGCAAGTCTTACTTTGCAAATGAGACACTTGTGAGGCACAGCATGTGCACAGTATTCCTTCTTCTGGGGAGAAATAATAGAAATTTTACATGAAACAAATTATTCTTTAACCTGTGCTGCATCAGATTACATAGTTTGTCCGTCTGTAAATATTAAAATGATAAAATAAAACACACTGTGAACATTGACTGTTTTTCCTTTGTCTTTGTTGCAATAAACAACTCTTTTGTCGAAGGATAAGAACCGATGATCACTGATTGTAGAATTTTGTGGAGGGCTTGCACATATGTTTAAAACAGTAAATTCCAACATGTGAACTGCTATGAAAAATGACATTACAGACAACAACAACAGGGGGCTGCGTGAACTGTAGCTTTGTTTCTCATTGTTTAGCACATTCCAGCAGGTTTCTTCTTTGCCTTATTAATATTATTGTCGTAATTATTATTATGGCCCTTTTTGTTCTGTTGCTGGTTTGCAAAGAACCTCTGTTATTGCGTCTCAGGCTGTAACTAATTTTCATAGAGTAGACATTACCGAGTGAGCAGGCAGGGCTTCAGACACACCCAGTCCATCCATCACACTGGCCCACACAGACCCGGCTCTAGACTTTCTGAATTGTCGTTCTCATTCTGAATGACATTAATAACCTGCGTGTGTGTGTGTTGACCTGTATTTTTTAATGACTTCTCTCACATGTTGTGAATTTATAACATCATCGACACTCCTAATATACTCTTAATGACCTTTGTAATGCACTGTGTGTGAGGCTTTGTGTGTGTGTGTGCACACCAGGTTTTAAATGGATGAGCTCCTTCGCACTTGTACCGTGTGCTGGTGGCTACTGAGCCGCTACACTGGCTGACACACATCAGTGCTAACGACATGGGGTGAGAGACTGAGAGGAAATTCAAAGGTTTTTATTTTCTGGGCTTTTTGGGTTTGTTCTTCTAGAATCTCATTAGTGTTTTTAATATTTCCATTACAGATTTCATCCACTGTCTTTCTGTGTGCAGACAGATGAGAGTGACTAATTGTGCTGAAAGAAGTAAAAGAGTCTGACATTTATTCACATTCTGGCTGAGAGGCAAATGAGAAGCTTGATCCCATTGTCACGTCTACATGGTAAAAATTAAAGTACAGCCAGCAGCTTGTTAACTTAGCTTCGTACAAAGACTGGAAATGGGGGACACAGCCAGGTCACACAATCCACCAACATCTTTAATTCTCACTAATCAACCTACTTGGTAATATAAACAGCACAAAAACTGCTCAAGCCAAAGAAAATTCCCTCAAAAAATAACTTGCATGGCAGTTCCAAGTGCTAAGCTATGCTAATAGATTCTTCATTGCATGATTAGATTTCAGAATAAGACGTAGCAGACATTGAGGTCTTTTTAATTCTTCAACAACAGAAAAGTTTTTCCTAAAAAAATCCATTAAACCTAATTAAAAATCCATAATAACTTCACATTTATTGCTGCTCCACTCTATTGTCCCTTGTCTGCAATTCTATTAGCATTTTGCAATTTTTGCAGACAAATTTCAAGATTCAAAGTGAAATATTTGATTGTTCCCCGCAATGGAATGGTTGTTTATCGCTGTATTGTTTATGGCTCTGTAGTGGCTGAGAGTGGAGCTGCAGGTTTATTGTCACAGATACATGTGGTAACTTGGAGACATCTCATGACCATAGTAATCATGACAGATCCAAAAGGATTATGAATGATGGAATTTCAATCCATGGTTGGATAACAAAGCACAAGCTGTGAGAGGTGACACTCTGTTTCCCTTGGTAAACAACCTGTCATCCAAACCAAACCGGGATCTCGTCCCTAACCTCACACCAAATTGTCTACGGCCTGAATCTAACATTACAATTTTTTGCCTAAATGTAGCTTTTCACATTTGGTCTGTGGTTTTAGCATTTGGTCACCATGACAACGCAGGTCTGATGCAGGTAGCCATGATAACAACCTATTGAACCCACTGGCTGGTAAAGATCCACTAAACGGTCCGTGTAGGAAGTTGTGGACCTTCTTGTTTAGGCGGCCTACAAAATGCGACACACAGACCACTGCCTTTATTTTGTGGTTGTCGAAAGCGAGACATTTAAAGAAAGCAGCTTGCAGCATCTTCTTTCTGTTACTAGGCAACCACCAAGTTACTGTCTTTAGCTAAGTAAAGACTAATGTTAGCTTAGCATCATTTGTGTAAACATTTGTCATTTCAGTGAGCATCTGGATCAAAAAATGAACGTCCTTGCGGGTTCATGGGATACAAAGGGGGCGTCGTCATGAGCCGTCAATCACCAGTCTGCTGTCAATCACCAGGCCTCTCAATCTGATTGGATAATGAAGAAAAGGCTAATAACGTATTCCACTCAGAGTTGGAAATCACTACAAAAAACCCTGGACTGGTAAACCTGTCAGGTGTGGGCCTGATGCAGATGTTGCTTAATTGTTCAATCGTTTTTTAAATTTGCTGGGAGAAGGGAATTTGAGGGTGTCGACACCCTTTAAAATCCTCAGTTAATGAACTGAGAAAACTCTTAGCAGCTCATTAATTCAACTAAACATTTCAGGACAACTCATGGTAATAGAAGTGGAAGTGATGAGTTGACTCCACAAAAATCGTGCAGGATAATTTACTGTGTATTAATGTTTGGTGTCGATGTAATAAACGTTTCGCACAAATCCAGCTTATGTGTTGACTGTATGTCTTGTTCTACCTATTTGTGTCACAAAGCTTTTTCCAGCATTACACTGACATGAAACCACAGGGAGTCTACTGTAATGAAGAGGTCTGGAAAAGTGTTCAGCACCCCCCTAGTTGTCTCTATGTGGGGTTATTCCAGGCACGTCCAACTGGTGGGAAGCTCCAGGGCAGACCCAGAACACACTGATAGGATTATATATCCCATCAGGTCTCAGAGCGCCTCGGGATCCCCGAGGAGGAGCTTGAGGAAGCAGTGAGGGAGAAAAGGGCATGTGGGCTAGTTTGCTGTGATGTCTCTGACCTGGATAAGTGGCAGAAAATGGATGGATGATTGGATAATTCTGCTGAGAGGAACAGATGGATTATGGATTGAACTGCCATTGTGATGGTAATGTTAGTTAAAACCTCCCCAGCCCCTATGGTCAGTGCTGATTGATTATATTTGCATCATTAGCGTCCGCTGAGTCATGACAGGCCTTTAATCTTTGGTGTTGAGAGCAGAAATGCGTCTTTGACTCCTAAGGTGTTGTGTTTGAATAAGACCTTTAACGTTGCACTAAATCTCTTGTTTTTGACCTGTGGACGTCCACAACCACCATTGCATCGCCCACGCTGAGTTGGCTTCAGTGGCTCGCCTGTGTCTTGCCTCCAGTTTTTGCCATCATTTTAACTCTTGCTTAAAACATGGCTGTTTGTCTACGGCAGCTACCTGCTGACATTTTCTAAGCTGCAGGATCAAACGCACAAGTCCAGCTGTCAGCCTGGAGGTCGGGTGGTGACCTTACTTCCACCTACAGCTTTGTCATTCACTGTAATGGGTCACCGGTCATATGCTGGATCCTTTGCATCTGCCGGAGGTTTGTTGGTGTTCATGCCGCTTCGTCTGTGGATTCAGTCTGCAAGGCGGTGGTGGACTTTCCCACTGAGCTGCTCTGTGGGTTCTCTCCTTGCGCTGCTTCATTGTAGCTTTTCAGCTCTGGGGCAGCTTTGGTGCATGCATTCAGTTGTACACGAATGCACAAGTCAAAAGTCAATCACAGAAGAATGAGTTAATCCTTAAAAGGTCCACAATCCCACATCAAAACAAGTCAAACGCCTGCTTCCACATCTGACAGCTGATAATAATAAACCAGCTTGTGAATGACACCTGACACCAACTTTCTTGTTTCCAAGGAACCACACACTAACCACACACCAGACGGTCGAGCTTGGCTCTGTGGAGTTACAGTGGTGAGGCCACAATCCATCCCAACAATCCCTTGCAATTGTGTTTCCGTCCGTAAATGTAGTCCTTGAGTCTTAAACGTTGTTGTATCCCTCCTCATACAAAAACATCAACGTGTTTGCAGTTTTGCTGCACAGCAGTGTAATTTCTAGGAGGTAGTGTTGTTCACTTTAACCGTACATCCTAAAAATCTACAGACAAAAAGATTGAAAGGATGTCACGCTTGAGGAAAAGAATAAATGAAAGAGGGAGCGAGAGGTGAAAAGGATGGAAAGTGTGTTAGAGAGTGTGTGGATGTGTGTGTGTGTGTGTGTGCGTAATGAGGCCTGACTTTGTTGATACCCCAAGGCAAGGTTTGCTTTCTGGTGCCAAAACACACACACACAAGGTAATTTTTTTTTAATGGCAGCAGTGAAACACAATTACAGAGATGAATGAGGACTGTCAATCAACCAATGACGGGGTTTGTTTACTGTCTGGGGAAAGTCTACGAAAAGACAAAGAATGTCAAATGATAAGAACAGTTTAAAGTTTTTGAAATTTGTTCAGAGACATGAAGCATCATCATGGATCCGTAAGACAGAAAAGCTGCTGATGGATACGGAACAGGTGAAATCACATGTGGAGAGGCCCGGTCAGGAGTTTAACCATCATTTAAAAGCAGCACTCGATTGTTTATGTCGCTGTTGGTAACCATAGCGACTGCGTGGATGCTTCACACTCGGTTCTCAGTTCACTTTACACTGGTTTGTACAGATGTTCCTGCTAAGGGGAGCTAATGTAAGATCAGTTTTTTAACGATTACTGTACTATTACACTTACATCACTAAATCTGTTTTCAGACAGTGTCAATTTGATCAAGAGGAAGGTGAGCACAATATTATTTCCTGGTCATAAACAATAATTCACAGAGTTAGGTTGGAATACATTCAAATGTTCTTGTCCCTGAGCAAAAGGACCCTTTTAACTTCACCGAATGGTTAAATAATTTGCAGGAGGGCCACATTCGGCCCTGCGAGCTGCTGTTTACTGACCCCTCTGACAGTGGAACAAATTGGATATCATGAACTGCATTAGACAGCGGAGAAGAGCTGTTTATATGAGGTGGAGACGGTAGAAATACACACAAAAAGACATTTTTTTATACACATACATGCTGTTTACTCCACAAGTATTTTTTAGCCTTCAAACTTCCACTAATAAAACCCACAGGACGCGGTCGATGTGTGTACACGTCTCGGCGTGCGTACCTGTTGTGTTTATGTCTGTCTGTGTGTAGCCGGGGCATCTCACACACAAAAAGACTACGATGAATGTCCCCCAGAGGAGTCATAAAAGCTTCATCTGAGCTGCTTCACTCTGAGCTGTTGTTCACATGAGCTGCAGTGAGAGACAAGTGTGTGTCTGTGTGCGTGTGTGTGTGCTTGTTGTACCATCTATGTTTAGTCTCCAGTTTTCATGACCAGGTGTCCTAGTTACCATGGCAACCCTCAGAGACAAGAGGTCAGGTATAATTGAATCCCACTTCATTTCTCTCATTTGATTTTTTTTTTCTCCATTTGAGTTTTTGAAGTTTTCTGTTTAACCCTTTCAGGTGCAGCTTCTACAACTTTTACTCCACTGTAAACCTGTTTTCTCAGGACTACATGCTTTCTGTGTTTTCTTTCTGAGAAGGCAAATGTAAAAACGCTTCCATTTTATTAATGACTCAATGAAAACTTTGTCTTCTTTGTTGACTACTCTAAAGACTTTGATGCTGTAGGTCAAAAAGAGCAGAAAAATCCCTGAGCATCACACGAAGCTGTGAGTTGACTTGTAAAGTAGCTGCCTGACAGACGACAATGTCTGAAGCTGGGGCAGGGAAGTCAACCTTTCCTACAATTGCAAATGGGGTTTATTGGTTTATAATTCAACAAATAACGGACAAGATGCTGTTCAAACTGCCGATGAAACGGTCATTTATTTTGCTGACCTATGAAGACGTGCTGTAAGGATGAAGACGAGTCTAAAACACCCTATGAAAATCTGTGGATTTGTAAAACTCTATGACGATGTAAAAGAGAGACAGATGGACGACATGAACTGTCTTAATACAAAATAGGAAGGTCCCAACACCATGTTTTAGGAACTAAATTAACTCACAGAGAAAAGGCAGAAGTAAAAACAGCTGAGTCTACTATGAAAATGCAGAGAAGATGAGAGAAGCTGTTGTTTGGCTATAATGCTACTGAAGAAACCTATTTTATATAAAATGGACATGGACGAGCTTCTGACTTCCTCTTTTGAGGAGAGACATGGACTGCATGCTTCTATGTGTTAATATTGTACAGATAAAGACATAACGGTTAAAGGCACAGATGGAAACTAGACTTAAATGTTTCTTTTTCTTGAATAAAACTAATTTACATTTTCGGGAACTAAAACTAAGTCACATTCGCAAAAATCAAAATAAGACTCTCAAGTTGCTTGACAATTATTATTAGACAGGAAGAGTGGACTGTGCTTTGTCTTATCCAATAAATATGTTTGCCTTATTTACAGCAGAACATCTCTTTAAAAAGTTAAATTTAAGGGCCATTTTTTCACAAATTTTCAACTTCCTTTCTGTGGCTTTAGGGTGTAAATGTACATTAATGTTTGAATACTTTCCTATACTTAAATATTTCTCTGCTTCTAGCTGAAAAGCTCCTCCAGATGACATCACATAACAACTCCTAAAGTTTTTCATCATTAGGAGTTCAGATGATGTCATCTCTAGGAGCTCTGGAAAAGCACACTGACCATGTTTGCAAACTCCATAGTACGAGCAACAACGTCACATAACCTGAACTGAGGGTTCCTCCAAGTGATGTCATCTGGAGTAATGTTTTAGCTTGAAGTAAAAAGATATTTTTATATAAGGAAGTCAGAGGGAAGTTTAATGGTCTTATATACATGTACTCTTCGAACCAGAACCAAAAGAAGCAGCTTAAATATGAGTGCAAATCCTTTAAACCGGGCTTTTTTTACTGGGAAATTGTCATTTATGAGGCAATTCTTCGAGTATTACAATCATAATCACATGAGCACTTGATGAGGAAAAAGTGCAGTACTTATACTCTTTGCTTGCAGAGCACAACCCAAGGTCAGGACCGAGTTAGGAAGAAGACCATGAGCAGCATGGAGCTGCTTCTGCTTGGAACAGTGTGCAAATAAAAACTAAAACCACAGCTATTAGTTAGTATGAGCAGAAATACATTTTTGCTGCTTGATTTCTAGTGATCATCACTTAGTTTCCAATGCTCGAGCCTTCCGGGCTTTTATGATCATTTTTCCAGGTGAGTAGTTTCAATAATATTTTTGGGTGTGTGAAATCATTGTTTCCTGTGATGATTTGACTTCTGTTTGCAATGTTTGGTTTGTGTGGATATTATGATTGTGAGCGCCACTGTGTCCTGATGAAACAAAACATTTAAAACACCTATATTTAGTGATTATAAATATCATTAGCAAACCATTTTTCTGAAAACAATGGAACCAGGCTCTGCCTCATTTGGAGGCACATTACTCCGCTGACTTCCAGCGGGAAGCAGCAGCAACAGCAGGTGTGCAACTAATGGCTGCAGGTGGGCGTGAGCACAGCCGCCGTCTTGCTGTTAGGAGCGGTATCTCGGGACATTTTTAATTAATATGTGTAATTCTGCCAGTGGCTCCTAAAATCGTGGCAGCAGCATTGTTCTCATGTCTGCACATGTATTTTCTGCTGCTTGGCCAGTTGCAGGTAAAATTAGAAACAGATGTCTTTCTCCGCCGCTACGCCCAACAACTTCTCCTCACACGTCCAATTATGGACAATACAGAATGTAGAATGCATAAGTACACAATACATAGCTGTAATAAAATGGTATGACATCAGAAAGGGTTTGTATTGACAGTTTGAGTTGCTGCACAGATTTAAATAATGTTTTATTATTGCGACACACTTTTCTGTATATTAAAGTAGAAACTCGGCAGGGGACAAGTGTCCTTCATGCCAGCAGTGGAGGAAGTACTACTGCAGCGTCTCTGCCAGCTCATCATCTATGTAAAATACAGACGTGGCTTCTGTACAAATTCCATGTATCTGCACTTTACTTGAGAATTATTTTCTTATACAACTTATTACTTTTACTCGCCATATACTTTCCCTCCCACAAATATCTGTGCCTCCTTTCAGTAAAGAACGTGTGTATTGTTGAGATTTTATTGTTTGCCCAAAACCTAACCAGTTTCCTCTGAGTTAAATGGGAAAAAGCTGTTCAGCTACTGGCCCAATACAAATTAACTACATGTCTCACGTGATGCTTTATATGTGATATTAAATGTCATATGTTTACCACCGGGATGCCAGCAGCTGACTTCAGAGAACATTGGGATGGTGTTAAACTGGCAAAGCAGCCACAAATAAAGGCAACTTCACGAAAATGAACCTGGGTCTAAGTGTAAAACCGCCAACAGTGACAAGCTGGTGGAGACAGTCCAGCCCTGTGAAACTAAAGGAGAAGAATCGTAATTTAGTTCTGCAAAATAAAATGAAGTTAGTCTGGAGCCCCAACTTCTCTGGATCTTTTCTAGTACCTTTCTGGTAGATCTGTCATTTACTAATTAGTGCCAAAAATGTGTTACACCTTCTTTTTACAACCCGAATTCAGAGAGAAGAACACAATTACACAAATCTCTCACTTTAACAAACAAACCCGTTCACTGACGTTTTTAATTCCATGCTGGGAAGGCACTTTAAGTTGGATTAAAGCAGCAGCACCAGCGGAACAATTATTTATGGATTGATTTTGATAATCACAGCACAGAAATGCCTCATTGTGTAGTTTAACAAAAAAAAACTTGTTAAACACACACAAACAGCTTCAACGATAACACAATAACATTAAGAGTGTGTGTGTGTGTGTGTGTGTGTGTGTGTGTTATTAATTAGCCTATGTGTGAAAGTTAAAGCCCGTTTTTCAGAGTCTCCTTATACAAATCGGATTAATCATTGTGAGAGAGCAAATCTAACGAAATCTCTCATTGATCTCTGAGGATAAAATCCACCCAATCAGGAATTCATCAGATCTTATCAATACTGATTCATTAAGAGTGTCTCCATAATGAAACCCTCATCGGTTTATTTAAAGCTTCCAATTTATTTTCTAGCTGTTACGTCGGGCTGCATTCAATGTGAAAACACTCGGCAGCGGTTTTACAAAGTTCACTCGTCGTTGGGGATCAGTTGAAGGACTTTGAACTTTGCTAACTTGGAAATCACTGTGGATTCTGGCTCCAAAGTATGAAAAACACTGAAAAGCATAAAGAACAAACTGATGATTTACTGTAGATATTTATTTCTCGTAGCTTATAACTTTGGTTTTATACATAATTCCCTGCTGCAGTAAACCAGACGTTAAGAGAATTTTGAATTCTTTCATCCTTGGGAACAGGAAATGAAAACGACGATATTGCATCTGTCAAACTTTGTGCGTTTTCACTGAATATTGTCCGACAAATAATCAGGACCCGGATGACTGAGACAAATCCTAACAATATTTGGATGGGAACTAGGGATGTTCTGATACCACGTATTCCCAGACTGCAGTACAAGTACTTATGTTGATACCAAGTACTGAAACAAGCGCTAAACTGTTGTGCTTCTATTTTGACTTGCTGGACGGCAAAATCCTCATCAATCTGCATCAGTTTATACTCGGAGTTGATGAGAGACGCTAGCAGACACTGCTGAGGACATACATGAAGTCTGACACAAAGACCGGACCCTTACAGATACTGGTGTCTGTATCGAGACGTCCCTGCTGGAACAGCTAGGCCATGAAGAATGGACCAAACATTCACCTGAAAGGACACTCAAATATTATGCTGAGAAAAAAGATTTGTCTCAAGGCAATTTCTAGATTTTGTTTGCATCAAAACCCAGCTGCCAACCCAGCACTTCAGTGAATCAAAAATGTATTACATCTAGTCCTTGGGTCGGGTCAAAGATTTAGATTTAGTCCCAAACCATTTAGAACCCAAAGCAGGTTTGCATGAATCCTTAAAACTTGGGTGAAATTCTTTGTTGAGCCTGGACACCGGATTGCAACGCCTATTCATTTCTGCTGACAAAAATCATCAGCCTTCTTGATTACAGCCTTGGAAATGATCCTCACATATCTGCACTTTTTTTTACCAATAGAGCATGTGCACTAGCAATGAAATACAGAAAAAACATAACTCAGACGTGAAGAAAGACCCAGATTCGGAGGATGACTAATTCATGGGTAACTCAACAATGTCAGGCTCAGTACAGGTTTAACTGGATCAGCCAATTACAGTAAATGTTCCCTGATCCATGATATATTGTTAGAATCTTTAACTACTGAATATGCAAACCTCCAAAATTCTGTTAAAATCCATTTCATTACCAATAAGTAAAGAATAAATGCTGAATGAAGAGGGACAGCAGCAGTGCAGATTGACTCGCTTCAGTTTTCTCAGTGTAATTCTGCCCGTCACAGTACTAAGAGCAGTACTACAGCAGAATTAGTACTGATGGTTTTCACTGACTCAGACATTTACAGCTGTGCATAGCGAGACGGATGAAAGTGGATGAAAATGTTTTAATGTGTCGTTCATCTTTACATTTTATTCTCCAGCCTCATTTAATGTCACTTGAGCGAGGCATTAAAATATGATCTCCTCTTCCTCCTGGTCCCAGCTCTGCTCTGCTTTCTCCATCACTTCCCCTCATGACCGTCCTCCCTCCCTCCATCTGTCTCTCTCCAGCTAAATGCCAGCTGAAATGAATATGTTAATTCAGGAGGCTGCTGGCTCGTAGCTCCGTGATCAATGAGGCTCCCGGCTGTTGGTTCAGTTTCAGCACACAACGTATAGGAGGCTGGATCATTAAAATACCGGGGGACCAGGCTCGAGAGGCTGCATGAAAAACCAGATCGCTCATCAAGTACTGCTAAAGGTATTATTATCACATATGCATCTGAACTGAACTAACATCTGTTTGTTTTCCACTCAGCCATCTGAAATTAGGATCAGTCAGCTTCCTGTCGGAGTCCAGGACTCAAAATAGTGTCAATAAGTAGAAAATATGAGGACCAAGAAGGAGAAATGGAAGAAAGAAAGAAGGCAGGGATCAATATTTGCTGTTTCAGTTTTCATTTTTACTTTAGACAAGTCAAATGTGGTGAAAACATCACTTTTTATTCCATTCTGAGTTAAGCAGCTACAGAAAGAGCTGAAATCCCAATGAAGCATCTCGTTGTTAGGGGAAATGCACATTTTTATAGAGAAATGCTTTAGATTCTTTGGCATAATTCAATGTTTAAAAAAAAAATTCAATATTTCACAAAAATTCGTCGTTTAATTTGCTAAACGTTGCAGTTTGAGGTTTCTCATTTCACACTTATGGAGAATGTGCATGTTGTGTATGTAGAGATTCTTGGCTGTAAACCATGGACAGAATGAAAGACGAGGTGCAGATAAAAAAAGAGTAAAATACGTAGAGGGGTAAGAAAAGTGGGCGATGAAAGGGGAAAGTTGGCGATGGTGATTTAAATGAGAAGGCAGTTAATGAAATGACTTGGCAAAAGGAAGGGTGAGGTAGAGAAGCTTTTAATGGAGGTGGAACAGAGCCGAGGAAAAGTAAAGAGAGAAGAATGAGGCAGGCAGACGAGCTGGAGCAACACGGCATCATTAACACGAGTCAGCACAAGGAACGAAAGTTAGTGCGAGACAGAGGAAGAGACAAACTTAGAGCCAAACACTTTTTTCTGGCTGCCAAAGGTCACGGGATCAACAGCTCGTCTACGGCTCTGATATCACACTTTAAATTAGACTGTGTGTGTGTGTGTGTGTGTGTGTGTGTGTGATTGGAGGACAGTGATTTATGGAGGTGAAGTTTAACATCATTACACTGAGGGATGAGTATTCACAAAACTCTCCTCCTTCTTGTCTTTCTCTGGTCATCCCCGCCCATCCCCCCAGTTCTTCTTCATTGTCCCTCTGTCTCTGTATCTCTCTGTCTCCGTCCCCCCTTCACCACACAGGTGCAGAGCTGTTTAACAGCAGCTGGAGGCTTGAGCCTCCTCTCTGCTGGAATAAACTAAAACCAGTCAATAGGACGGTAATGGAAACGCAATTTATGACTTTAATTTGACCAAACAGGGTCAAGCTCACGTGTGCGTGTGTGTGTGTGGATGCTGATATAAAGGTCGGTCAATAATCATAAATTTAGAAGCACACACATGCGCACGTGTTGGTCTTTCTACTGTTGTGAGGCCGCTGGAAACTTTTACCTGCTGTAAAATATCATGTCATATCATTTTTAACAAGCGCTCCGCCGGGTGTTTGAGAATGAAGAAGCTGGTTGCTGAGTGGAGCTTTGTGTCTGTGTAACGTGTGGTAATTGTTGGAACAACAGCAGAGGTCACAGAGCTCAGACAAACACACTAATCCATCAACGGTGAGATGAGGGGTTTGGGGACTGACCACAGAAAGTCACAAGGTTGGAAGCTAAATCCGCTGAAGTAGTGACACAAAGCTGACAGTGGGCTTTCGACCAGTACTGAGACAAACAGAACATCATAGAACGGACAGGTTTGGGCTGGAGAGGACTGAATCTGATACCAACACGCACCTGGGAAAAGCTCCTCTACAGAGCCATCATTCTCAGTGCCCCAGTTCTGCTAGTTTCCCAACTAACGCCGTCAACCGGTCATTACCCGGATCAGATGATTAGAAGCTGAATGATACCAAACTTCTTTTCCACTCTCATCTAAAATGGCATATTCCCGCTTCTGACTGACTGAACACACCAGAGTTTCCTTCACTTTATACACTCTTCGAAGATGCAGTTATTAGACAACATACTTGTTTGTATAAATAGTATTTTTTGACCTTTATATAAAAGGGTACATTGGAAATGTGTTTCATTGAAATGGTGCAGACCCTGAACAAAAGACCCTGAGACTGAATCACGTGACACCTGGAGCGCATTGGGAAAGACCCTAATAAAGCACCGCCATCAGCTCACAGTAAATGCCGACTAATATCTGCATTCACAGCAGCTGCAGTGTTGAATTTCAGTGTGTTCGTCTCTCGAAAAGGCAAAGTGTGTCCAGCTGTGGCTCACCAGGACGTGTCTTTTTAAATCTTATCTTCATAACGCTCAGACTGAGGCTCCCTCCCTGCTCCCTGCACACCATACCAGCTCCACCTCACACAAAATGAAATAAAGTGAGGAGAGAGAGAGGAAATAAAGGTGGTCTTGATGGGTGACAGTGTGATATTATGTTGATTTTCTGGAGCTTTGATGGAGACATTTGACCAACAAAAAGTCAGTGTTGGTTCCTATAGTTGCTCTGCCGTTTGACAGAAAATAATGATAAGTTTTCATCTGTTCCCTGTGACTGTAGGGGCTCTAGGGAGGAAAATATAGGTCAGTTGCTGGAACCACCATTGAGAAATCTTCATTTTGTAGACAGTCACGCTGTCAGAGGATGAACCCTGACTCTGATGATTCCCTGTCCTGTCCTTTAGTACCAACATGATGTTACCAAGTTGCAGACAGTTGTCTCTCACACCTCAGCTGGTAAAATGTACAACACCTTCACAGACTGCTAACAAGAGACTGGATGACCTTTTTCCAGAAATTAGTTTTTATGGTTTTTAACATTTTTGAGGTTTATTGTTTCGACCTCAGTCAAACTGTCTTTGTCTTAAGGTACATCTTCCGCTGAGATTAACAACTTTCCACTAATTTCTGCTACTTCTTGCCAAAGTCAGCAATCCGCCACCTTTTCCAGAAATATCTGCCTGCAGACAGAGATGGTGGACTACTGACCTCAGCAGAAACTAAGGGGATGTTAGCTAAATAGTTTTTATTTCAGCAGACGATGGTTGATTATGCAATAAGGTTGAGGGTTTAAGGTTAGGGAAAACCATCAGCCAAGGCGCTAAATCTCTGACTGAGGCCCAACGACTTGTAAGCAACTTGTGGTGTTTGTCTGCAGCCTTGTGTCTCTCGAGTTAAATTAACCATGACTCAATATTACCTAAAATAAAAGGAGAACACTTCAAAGGGGGGTGAATACGCTCTTAGGCACTGCAGCTCAAAGTGCTGCTAACTCGGCTGTAAAATCTGAAAACATAAACACGGTGGTCTCAGTTTTTCTGCCTTGTACTTCTAAGTACAGTGAGACATTACAGCTCCTGGACCGATTTTTAGAAAGTTTTCTGATCACATTCATTGTCCCTGTCAAGAAATATGGTTGGACCCAACAACGGAGGCAGGAGTCTGAAAAGACAGAGCGGCACACAAGGATTTATTCATGAAAAAAATCAAGCTGAATCAGAACTAGGAAAAAGAAGACAAAAACCAACTAAATAAACCACAATCACAACTGAGAATCTAGTGAGCAGGTCTACGAGTGATGAGATCCGGTGAGAAATTATACCAGATGATGGGCAGGTAAATCCATGTAATGAGGCATAATAGTGAGAGGTTTGCACTATTACGTCACCAGATGTGCAATGACTTAAAGCAAAATCAGAGGATGAAAACTACGGCCAGTAACAGGGGTAATACAGCAGTGGCTACGAGAAAACCAGTATCTACTCAAATATACAACACAAAGTAACCACGCAACTCATAAGGGACAAGCTTACAGCTGTCCTTGGTGGAGCAAGGAAAGAGGGCAGGGATGGGCTGAGAGTCCGAGGATACAGGAACAGGAAACCAGTCCGGGAAACAGACGAGCGCAGTATTCGAATATAACACGAGCTGAACTAGTGAGGAGCGAGAGGTGAGCGAGGGTTAAATAATGGGGCGACTGGTTAACGGAAATGATTTTAGGAGAAGGTAGGCGGGGCTGGATGAAGGGGGTAAGAATGTGCGTGAGACATGACCCGAATGGGTGAGAGCACCTGTATGTACAGGAACGGGAGGTAATGGAGAGAGCGAGTGTGTGTAGGTGTGTGTGTGAGTGTAAGTGGATCAGGAGACAGAAGTGGTCAAGGGGCAAAAAAAGAAAAGTCCAGAGCGGAGATGGTGACCGTTTCAAAGACCACATGGCATCCGCTCAGCACAATTCGACACGTTTAGTTTCAGTGATGTCACGTACGCGTGCGCTTTCTTTGACCCTTTGGCGCTAACAAGGCCACACGCTGTCAGGATGAGCAGATCTGCTGAAACCAGGAAAAATGTGAACGCAAGCTCGACACTTTTTCTGTTTAATTTCGCCCCTTCACAGATCCTGCTGTTTGGTCATTTTAACATGCACGTATCCTTCTGCAGTTCCAAACATTGACATGATTCTGGTTAATATTACAGCTTTATTCCTTGTTAAGGAGCTCATGCTAATAAACACTGCTGTTCTTATTTCGGCCTATTCTGTCTTTTTATTCTTCTTTATCTGAGAAACACACACAGACACGGGGATAGAAATGAAAGCGATAACTCTGTTATTCTATCTCTAATTCTCTTTCCGACTCAATAAATCTCTTTTAAGAGGAGTTATAAAACTACCCAGCTGCATCTCTTGTTAACTGTGCCTGTGTGTTTGTCGCGCTATCTTTGTGAGGACCGTTATTAGACAGACAATGTGAGGACATTTTTAATAGGTCATCATTTCTTTTCGGGAACAACTGATCTTACTTTGGGTTAAAGTTGGATTTGGGTTCAGTGAGCTGAAGTGATATATGAAGTGTTTATGTTTGAGTCGTCACGTAATGACTGCTCCTAAATCACAAAAAATGTGTGTGTGTGGGTTTGTGCTGAGTTGCTGAACTCAGCAGACACGGAAACGGATCAAATGAAAGAGTGAGAGAACGCAGGTTGACAAAACGAAGACATAGTGTGTGAAGAGGTGACGGGAAGAGATGGCTGAATAAGAAATATGGCAGAATTAAATTCCACAAAACACAAACACATCAGCAGAAATACGCCCACTGGATGAAGCATTGTATCAGCTAAACAAAGACACTGGCTCCACCCCGACTCCTAAAAGCTGCTTTCCGTACACAATTAGACTGCGACAGCAAATATGCTTCGTAAATGGAAATATTTCAAGGTTCTGTTGCAAAGAAACTTATTTTTGTCCTGCTGTGACACCCAGGTATCCATCTGTGACGGGTTTAGGAAAGATTTACTAGCACGTGAGTGAACTGTTAATTTTTCTTCATTAACGTAACCTTCAGGTAGCCCTGAAGAACTCTGATCATACTGTAGGAACAAAAGCTCCATGTTGTACCCGTGGGAAAAAAAAACACGTCTGCGAACAGTGTCAGTGCACAACAACTCGTTTACACTCACTGCAAAACCATTTTTGGCATTGCGCCTTTGTACGACACACTCCTCTGCTGCGTTGCGGACTGTACCTAAACCAAGCCACATAGACGTGAAAATGATTAGTGAGGCTGCTAGTTTGTGTAACAGGTACCTACTGGCCCATAACTATGGAGGTGATAACAGGTGGGGGCCAATAAATGGGCTTCCCACTACAATCATCCTGCTGCAACTTCCTCCGCCTCCCCCCCTCCTCCTGCTTAGGATTTTCTTGGTGTAACTAACATTTAATACTCGTGTTGATTAGGGAAGGTTTGTTTTTCCAGCAGAATCCTGGTTGCCACTACCACAGTGGGTGATTTTCTGCCCTGCTGTCTTTCCCTTCATTCAAATGAGCAGATAAACATGGTTCGGGACTATTTGAGACATTTCCATCAGCTGTATTCCAGTAAAGTGGCTTGTCGTCACATCTGAGCGGGATGATGGAGAGTGACACGGTAGGTTCAACAATCCGACTGAGCTGTTTGCACTGGTTGAACCACTACCTTTAAAGGGCAAAGTCAAATCTGATTTGACGTAAATTTATTTTGGAGTCTATTAAACCCAGAGCAGCACACACAGCATGTACAGTTTTCTGTGAAGATACACAACTTAATTCAAACTTAATGCTGATGGACCTGCAGAGGAGCTTAGTTAGGTTCAGCTCGTTGCTTTGTGTCCTGAACACAACTGCACTGTTTGAGTTACAGACCCAGAAAGCAGCTAACAAGTTAACGTAGTCAACCTTTAGCACGTTTCTTCCTTTGTTGACATCAAGGAACAATACGAAACGCAACTGAAAAACAATATAGGTGCCACACAGACGAGATGTGACCGATTTTTCTACGCACTTTAGTGTAACAAACCAGCATTTGTTACACGTTACACGTCCAAAAAATACATCATAATGACATTTCGGAAAATGTCTTTCATAGATACTCATCCAGTGGGATAAAGGATTTTATGGACAACCGAAACACATAAAAAGCAAGAATTCAAGGCAAAGATCGAAGGTAACAAATGGAGGGCTACTGCACACACAGCAGCAAGGCAGCAAAACAATAGACCCATCATATAAAAGTCTGTGTATTACAAGTTTATAGTTGTAGAACATATTAGCAAGGAAATGTGCCATGTGCAAAACCCCCAAATAATGTCCTGCCCTACAGGACACAGCGAGCACCCGCTCCACAACCCCTCTGCGTGTCTCTCATTAGCAGCACAAACGCAGCGTTAAAGCTGTTGCCACAGAACCTGGGGTCACTAGAGGGCGCTGCTCCTTGGACAGTCCACCGAAGGCTTGGCTGCACGTCACCCTGATCTCAGGTGCTTTGTAACAGTTCAATCACATACACATGAAACATCACTGGGTGATTGAACGAGAGCAGCAGCTGCACAGGAACCTTGAATAAAACACGAGTCCAACATTATGTCCAGCTTGGACTGAGGACAAGCACAGGCCACTGGGAGCTTCTGAACAAGAAGTGTGTCTGCGTGTGTGTGTACATGTCTTTCTATGGTTGTGTGGACACATTTTAGTTTGATGTGTGTGCGCGCGTGTTGCCCCATGGGGCTGGTTGCCATGGGGACAACGATAAGGGCTCTAAATGGGACTCAATAATTCATGAGCTCTTGATGTGATGCACAAAACATTATACACAAATGCACACACTTCTACAATACACACGAGCAAAGAAGATCCTCTTCAGTGCAAACAACACCACACATGCAGACAGACCCACTGGTGTGTTGTGAAGACACGCACTGAACTTGTTTAGCGGAATTCATAAGTCTGAGAAAAACTGCAAAGTGACTGTAGAAACGTTTCATCAGATGCTTTCGACAAATAAGTGAAGTTGGAGCAACTTTCAATTCTCAATTAGATATTTTGCGACGAGATGAAATTTCCTTCAGTGAAGGAGCCTCACATCTTTTTGACATTCCCTGTGATGGTCTGACTATTATCCTGCATCTTCTTTCAGTGTTAATACTAAAGGTTTTCTTTTGATTGAATCACCTGAGGATGGAGATAATCTGATCCACAGAGACCAGCGTACGCGGGTCCTGGCTGAAGACTGGCTGCTCAATTAAACGATCTACATCTTCTCGGCCGTGTGAGGCCCCAGCTGGAGGTCACCCTGGACAGGGTGAGACAGGGTCTCCAGTCTAACACAGGACACCTCTCAAGTTCCTGATGACCTGCATGTTTTTGGTTTGGGGGAGGAAACCGAAGTGAAAGGCGAGCAGGTCCAATATTGGATCCGTCATCACGGAACGTTGACAAAAGATGCTACAGTTCTAGAGGTGCCAGATTTTATTTGGGAATTTTAACTGTTTTCACATGCGTTTGATCAACTTTTTCTCTATTTCGTCCAAATGTATTCATGTCAGTTTTATTTCCTCCTCTGGAATCAAAACGCTCCTGACTAGCTCTAACTGCACAGAATTTACTTAAAGTTGAGCTTCAGTTGTTTTCTGTTGCATCACCAGGTTTCCATTAACAATGTCTGTCTCTTTGTCTCTTGTCCTCTTCTGTCCTCATAGCCATAACTCCATCCAGGCAAAACCCTTGAATTGAACAGGACATTTGTTAGATACGCTTTTTCTGACCTGAGTTTTACTTTTAATGCTGACTTTGTAGTTGTGCTACTTTTATTCATCGTTGTTTACAAGTCTACATTAGCCTGTTGACTGTGGACAAATGGGCTCCCACGGGGGAAGGGGCCCTCAGTGTTTGTTTTGAATAATTACGAGTATCTGTGGTCATTTTGCAGCTCTTTGATGGTTTCAGGTCAGTTTTTAAATAGGTTTTCATCATTTTGTGGTTTCTTGTGCAACTCAGTATAATTTTCGTCTTTTATCAGAGTTCTTTTAAACAGGAAATATGAACAGTATCAGAGGCTCTGGACGCTGGGCCCTCCGATCTCTTCAGTAATCCAAAGGAAACGAGACGTGAAACGACTGGGGAGAAATGCTTCTCACTACACTTACTCTTGTGAACTTTGATGTGTGGCCAGCAATGAGGTTTTTGCTGGGGTTAAACCTGTTTCCCTCTCATCTGATCCAATCCGGCCATCAGATGATCAACAGAAAAGCCTCCAGAGTCGGTCAATCGCTCCATTGGGTTCTTATTAATCACCCAGAGCAGGAGACACGGGCCAATCGGGAGGCTTGGTGAGGTCTAAGGCACCAATTGACATAACTGATTGGGCGATAGATCATTTACTGAAGAGCTGAACTTATTCCTCTTTTGTGCTTGTCCTCTCCTTTATTTCGTGAAGTTATCCATTTACTCATCCTCACCCCTTTCTTTTCCATCCTTCTCCTCCTCATCTCACACCTACTCCCCCTCTTCCTCTTCCTCCCCTAACTCTCACAAAAAAGGTGTTTCTTCTCTCCTAGTCAACTCTTGTCACCCCCATCACCTTCTCTCCCCGTCTTTGATTTTCTCTGCTCTCTTCTCTCGGATTCTTCTCCTAGACGCGATAATAAAAACCTGTTATTCTCCTCCATCTGCTCCGTCTCCTCCATCTTTTCACATAATCCTCCCTCAGCAGTGATAAAACTTGTATTTCTCCTCCGTCTCCTCTTCTTTACACAGTAATAAAACCTCCTCCGTTTAATCCCTGCTCCTCGATTCCTGTCTCACTTTCTGTGCAAAATAAACTTTTCTTTCTCACCTTCTAGACCTTTTCTTCTCCTCCTCCAGTAGCAGCGATAAAACCGGCATCACTCCTCCTCGTCCCCCCTCCCCCTCGTCTCCTGACAGTGATGAAGAGTGTTTTTCCTCCTCAGACAGATATTTGTCTCAGCAGAGCAGCAAACTCCTTCAAATCCTTTTAATTACTTTTTTACGGCTGTTTGTTATTTAGATCAGGGGAAACGGGATGAGACACAAACTTATTCGCAGGTGGTCCATCAGCGTTGCTCATGTCTTATTACTTATCATTACTTCTGACTATGTGTGCGACCTGTAGCACAGATGCTCAGCCACTCGCACTGTCTGCCTCTTATTGAAAAGTGACACTGTCTAGTCACAGTTCACTCAGTGGCACAAATCTCACCTTTGCCTGGCTTCCCAGTGTCTGGGTGCAGGGCACCTTGGGCTCACAGCGATGACCTAATGCCAGTTGCAGTAGGTGTTTCCCCTCCATTGGCTACAGGAGCCGGCATCAACCAGACTTCATGCTGGACAAAGGTGATGAGAAGTTCCACATTCTCTCAGGAATAGAGGTACAGAGGTAGCCCATGTCTGTCCCCCAAAGCACACACCATATGCACCTCTGGAAAGCCAAAAAGGTCCATATACGTATTTCCGGGAGACTGTGACTGACGTTTGAGTTGATGATTTTGTGGATATGAAAAGTCAATAATGCAGTTAGCAGTTTCCTTTCTGGTGAATAATAAGTACATCTGATGCCACAAGGAAGCAAATAAGCGCCCGGTGTAAAGGCTACGTGTGTGCAGCCCCAGAGACAAGACTTTGGACATTAAAGGTGCAATAATGTCACTTATTATCTGGGAGAGGAATAAAAATTCAAAAGTGGGTGCAGGGTTTGTCCCCACAATCCTAAATTAAGAACCCTTTCATTTTCCAAATTATGTAAGATTAGAAGATATTTGGATATATAAGAGGTCACTGCAGCACGGTGGTGGAGCAGTTAGGCCACTGGCTCACAGCTAGAAGGTCCCCGGTTGCATGTACTCCTCATGCTTGCGTGGTTTTTCCGCCCACAGTCCAAACACATGCATGTTAGGTTAATGGGTGGCTCTAAATTGCCTGTAGGTGTGAATGTGTGTGTGAATGGTCGTCTGTCTGTGTGTGTCTCTCTGTGCTGGCCCTGGGCCAGACTGGAGAGGCCAGACTATGAGTTTAAGGACAAAGGATGGACGTTAGAGGTCAAACACTGAGTAAATATCACAAGGTTAGACCCTAAAGTCCTCTGGACAACCATAACGGACTGGATTTCTAGAGAGAAGCTGGCACTTTTTGAATAGAACTGGGTTCTAATGGCAGTCAGTGATGATGCAGCTTCCAGTAGTTTCCTCCAGCTATGGTAGTTTGTGCCTGGATATCGTTAGCATGTGCAGCCTGGGAGCAGTGTGTCAGGTAATTGACTCATCAGTGTCCCAGCTTTCTTTCAATCAAAGAACTAATCAGTGGCACATACTCGATTCACTGTACTGAGGCTGAGGCGTTACTGAACTACTGAAAGGGGAATCAGTTTAAGAACCAGAGTTGGAAAAAAGCTGCCTGCAACTGCACTGAAATCTAGGACTTGGGATAAAACAGCACATCTGGTTTTTGTGTGGTCGAGGTCAAACTGAGCCTCCACTGAAATAAATGGATGTCAATGCAGACACCTCACACACACCATAAACCTGTGTGTGTGTGTGTCTGTGTGTGTGTTTGTGTGTGTGCTGGGGGCTGTTGTGTTGGGTCAAACAGGGAGGCTCTGTAGCATTAATGAAGCACCCCCCTGGCTGCTCCAGGCTCAGATGGTGCGTTAGGTTTGTCCTTCTGCTGACGGCTCCAGGGCAGCAGGAGCCGGGTGGAGCTGTGATGAGAGGAGGAGGAGGAGGAGGAGGAGGGAGCACTGGGCATCTGGGCCCTTCGGTCTCTCACTTCTGTTACTCTCGGTTTCAAATTCACATATTCAGTAAAAAAGAAAAAAGGAGCTACAGAGCATCACAGGACAAAAGATGCCACCGGCTGCGAGATGAGCAACAGTGTTTCTGAACATCCAAACAAAAATATACGATCAAAGAAGATTTTAGTCACATTTGCAGCATACAGAATTCATGATTATAGATATTCACATACAAAGAAGTGGACAAGACATAAATATATTGCTTACGTATGACTGCCCATAAACAGAGGAGGGAAGTAACACTCCAGCAGAAATCTCAGGTTCATTGTATAACTTGTCTGTATAATGACAAATAATAAATCATGTGTTTATTTTATCATTATACATACAATGAAACTGCGTCAGGTACCTCTACTGTACTTGATTATTTACATTTTCAACAAGTTTGTTACTTTTTAAAATGTATTTGAGTCGAATTATAGATTTTTTCCCATCACGGCTTTGCCATCGCTTACATATGAACCTCGACAGTCCAACGTTAGCTCAGCCTTGCTCAGAAACTAGAGGAGGCTCGTTACACGTTTGCTTATCAACTTATTTGGAGAGTTTGTTCTCGCACGTTTGACAGCGACAGGCAGATGTTCTGTTTTGGTCAGAGAAGGTGAAAGAAGCTGGTTCAACATTTTCTTTAAGTCATTTATATTAAGCTCCTGAGGTTAATGTTAATGTTTCCTTGTTTGACTACCGGGCGAGAAAAATATTTTAACTACTTGCCTGGCGGTAGTCAGAAAAGCGATTCATAATGTTTTAAGTAAAACTATTCCTCTGTAAAAGTTATAAACATAATAACATCTTTTATCTGGTTAAGGCTTTTAAATATTCTGTGGAAAAAGGAGGAATCATTTCCAAGGGGGATGGTGGTGGTGGTGCTGGACTTTGCTGCACATTGCAGAAAAGTTAACGCTTGTTAATTTCAGTATATAGATTGTTTAATAATCCTGCTGCTGTAGTAACACGGCATGACATTCACTCAGCTGATAGAAATCCTCTTTTTACTTTCATACTTTAGTTTAATTTCAGAGCCTGGCCTTTTTTACCTAGACTTAAGTAAACAACCCACTAAATTCCTTATGATTTGTGGGGTTGATTGAAACAGAGCTTCTGGTCATAAGGTGTGTGCTCCTTCCACACACAGGGTTTAAGTATGAAGTCTTTAGTCTTTGACAGTTTCAGTCTTCAGGTGGGTCCCCTCGAATATTTGGAATGAAACTGTCTGCCAGTGTCTCTCATTAGGATTTGACTCATACTAGAAGCAAACCACTGAGGACCTGTATCTGTACTCGGTAAAGGCAAGTACAAAGACAAAACAAATGCGGGACGTGCTGTGCGTCTGTGATGCTGTTAGACTGAGGCGACACTTTGCAGCCGGGTGTGAGAATCATCCTGTTCATGCACATGCAAACATATGTCTGTCACGTTTGTAAGAATGAGCTGCAAATTAAAACCTTCACTTCAGACTATGTTCCATCGATGACAGGCTCGTCGTCAACAATAAAACACGTGACTGACATTTGATCACACTCGTGCTCGTGCTGCACCGTGACCGTGCTGCGTCAACACTGTGTCGCTCGACCCGTGTAATTGATTCTAAACCTGTTAATGTGGGTCGAAGGATGGACGACCATTGTGTTGACCTGTGCACATTTTTAACGGTGCACATCTGAACTAGATTTGTGCACAGGATGATCTGCTGCAAATTACATGAGAGAAACCATAATTTAATTCTGCTGATATAGAGAAAGTTAAATCCTCTAAACCACTGAGGAGATGAATCCCCCTAAACCACCATTTAAATTAAATGTTTAACCCCGATCAATTATTCAAACTCGGAGTTTGCTGCACACTAGGACCAGTTGTTTTTGATCCGTTACCATCTTTGCTTGTTAGGATTATTTCATATGAAAATTGAATTGGATTGGAATAATTTACAATTGTTGTGGAGAGAAATATTATAAAGATTTGTGTGCAATTTGACAGTTATGATGAAACCATGTTTGGAGGTAGGTTTGAGGGTGTAATTATTACATTGTTTTGTGGGATGGGGCATGTCATGGTCGTGTAGGTCAATAAATGTTCCCCCTACAGCTTTTTTTATTGGAGACCTTTAATTTTAAACTTTGTGCTATTAGGATTTAATTTCATTAGAAAGCAGAAGTTAATCTAATTACCTTCCACTCAGCAATACAAGTTTTTCACTAGGAAGATGCTGCTGATCCCGGAAAACATCAGTAGATGATTGGTTCCTGCACCACAGCCTTTACAGTTTTAGTACAACTGTGGTTCTGTGCTCCATGTCATACTCGCTCTCACATTACATGGCATCATGTCGTATCATTTTGTAATGTATTGTGCCATATCATGTCACAATACATTGACTTTATACACGGGCTAGCTCAAAGTTCTCTTCGCACAACTTTACGTTCACCTTTACCTCTGTGATATCACATTATTTCCATGAGGTACTTGTTCCTTTGGCAAGGTGAGCTACTGTAAACGTCTTGCATTCGGCGCTTTAACAACTGACCTACACCCTGAGTGCCGAAGACTGGTGTGTTTGCATCCAATTAAACTAACCAGCCAAGGAGACCATTGCATAATCAGGAAACACGCACACTGTTGGTTATGTGAATGCTGGATTACCTAATCTCCTAACCTGATTTCAAAACTTGGTTTCCTCTTTATATGACAGTTAACAATTCAGCTTTCACGAGAAACTGTAACCTGTCAAGTTCAGGGCATCTAAACATTGACGAAGCCGTGGCAAGGTGAAGGAGAGCAGGCAGCTGAGTGAACGAACCCTGGGCAGCTCACGTTCACAGTCTTGGAGAAGTGATTGGGTTCGGTGAGAACATGCAACACTGGGGAGTGAAATAACTCATGAGTTTGTGTCTGCACAAGCGGAACTCTTTTTCATGTTGTCCAGACACTGTTCGGACCCATCCACCCATCTGTGTTTACCAGAAATGTTTTCATCCTTTAATTTGTTTTCTAAAATTCATACATTTATGTTTTTCCACTTTTATCCTCTGTACCTTAGGCCATTATAACTCAATGGTTTTGCATGGTTTGCTTGTTTTTACTCCTGTTTTATTCCCATGTCTTTGCTGATTTGCACATTAATTTGAACTTTATAAAGCACTTTGAGTTTGGCCCCTTTGGCCTAAAAGGTGCTACATAAATAAATTTGCCTAATTTTGAGTTTTTGCAGGCAGAACCCAAGAAAGGTAACTTAAAGCACATCGGTCACGTCAGTGTCTGTGTAAACCTGGTGTAAGCTGCACCTGCTGTGAGCGCGTGAGATCCGCCTCTGTTCATTCATGTGTGTGGACAAACACGTCGTCCTTCAGTCTGTTGAAGACTTTCCTGAAGCTGCTTTGAATCGCCACCATCTTGAAAACCAGTCAAGGACAAGATGGTGCTATAATTTAATGTTAAATTGTGTTCTCCTTCCTCCAGACGAATTTAAAGAAACCTGAGGCTGTCACTTTCAAGGTTCACTTGCTCATATATTGTAGCACCTAATAAGTTCCAGCTTTCCCCACCCCAAACAAAAAAACAATATCAGCGTGCTTAGCAGGAAATCTGCGGGATTTGTTGAGTTGCTGTCGGGCACAACAACAAAATCACAGTGTGTGTATTTAAGCAGAAGGAAAGGAAACGTGTCTTTAGGATTTACAATTGTAGAAATTTACATGACAGAGCGATGGGGGATGAGTTTAGAAGGGAGAAGAAAAAGAGAGAGTCGGTGTCTCAACAGAGCACAACTGACACCAATCTGTCAGACATCCCACACACGAAACACACACACAATAACGAAGATAAAATGAAGACGAGGAGGAGGAGGAGAAGGAAGAAAAGAACAGTGAGGAGGAAGATGAGACAAATGGAGACAGTTTGTCATTCACATGACAAATTATGTGTTTGCAGCCAGTGATTTTACAGCAGTGTCTCTCTCTCTCTTTCCTGTGGGCCTTGGAGTCTTCAGGTTTTCAATCTGTCTTGTTTGTCTCAGTGCTACCAGTGACAGCCCTCCACCATGCCTGCACGCACATCTGTGTGTGGGCGCTGGAGGTGTAGGTGAGCCTGGGTGACAGCTCTCAGATCTAATGAACTCGCTGTAGACATGAATATTGTTTCAATTTATCGAAAGAAACTGAGCGAGAGAAAGCAGCAAAGAAATCTGAGCAGTGCGATTACAGATGAACGCCGCCGATGTCGTCATGTGGTTAAAAGTGGCGATGACAAATTTAGATGCAAATCCGACGCAATACAAAGTAAATATGCCCATATGTTCTGTGGCAGACACTGTGAATTCTGAAATATTACAAATGAAAAACAGGGAAATAAATAATGAAATGATCCACTCTGCCAGTTCTCAGCTTCTCTTCATGAAAGTCAACATTTCCTGCAGATGTTTTACAATGAAGGCCGCCAGGGAAGAGAGTGAATTCTGCCCTCCTGAACTGCTGGAAGGCTTTTAACATGAAACAGGAAGCCTCTAATTATAGTCCTCCTCAAATAAAAGCTCAGCTCTCTGTTCTGTTAAGGTGCATAATGTTTGAGGTCTGAGTTTTAAAGTGATGGCGGGTTGATTTGACACTTGATCGTTTTAAGAGGTGCTCAGCATAATGTCAGGTTCATGTGTGGAGTCCAGGGCTCTGCTAAAATTGTTTTGGACGGTTCACAATTCCAAAACTCCATATTTTTGTTATAATCATGGAGGAATTAACAATGGGCCTACTGGGCACAGGCCTGGAGGCCCAAGAGGTTAGTGTGATATGATACTCACATAATAATCAAAAATGAACTAGAAAAGACCAAAAAGAAACCAAAAAGAGACCAAACACACACACACAAACAACCACGACCAAAATAAGACAAACAAAAAGAGGGCCAAAATAATAGACAATAGACAACAAGCTAAGGCACAAAAAAGAGCACAAAAATGCACAAAATGACCAGAGATATAAAATGACCAACTAACACAAAAACAAACCAAAAATTTGCAGAAATTTTTGGTTTGTTCAGAAATGACACAAGTTAAGCTCAGAAATGACACAAGAAATATTGAAAAATACAAAATACCAACCGAAAAGAGAATGAGGAAACAAAATTCCGTCAGGCTCCGTCCGTGTTTGTAGTCCAGCGAAACATGACCTCTTCACAACTGCCCAACACTGTCGTCCGTGTTGTTGGTCTGTGAAGGCGTGTAGCTACCAAAGACTGCGGCTCGAGCAGCACCGGTGAGCTGCCGTGACTTTACACTGAGGTTCTGTTGTGTCTGAATTAAACTTTTCAGAGGGGAAACACGAACAGAGACCCCAGGACTAAAGTGCAATCTAACAGCAGCGCGGCTGTAACGAGCGGCGTTCGACTGCAGCGTCGAAGCGATGATGAAGTGCCGGCGTTGCACTTGAACACACGCTGTAATCAGACGTAATGCAGAGGAGAGCGACGAGAAACACTAGAAATCAGGCGAATGAAGCTTCGACACGGAGACTTCCTGCTGATCTACAGCAGCTTCACTGATGTGACTCGCCAGCAGGAGGTGAGAACACATTTACTCTGATTGTTTACTTCACACAAAACCACAACCAGAAGCACAAAAATAAATGCACAGACCCAGGAAGACGAAACAGCACCGAACAACTGCACCGGAGCAATGAAGATCAGCCATACTCCTCACTTTCAACGTAACCTCAATTTGCTTCAAATGTACACAAAAACTTTTTTCACATTTCTTCAAAGCGCCTCTCTCTGCTCATGCAGTGGATGATGATTCCCTACATGTCCTGTCATATTTCTTCTGTGTTGTGACTGAAATGTTCCCTTGAACACTCAAAGCAGGCGTCGCTCTGCAGCTGCAGCTGAGAAAAATTGATTCCTACACCACAGCGTGAACCTCACGTTCACAGGGAGGTTTCAGCTGCAGCAGGTTTGGGATATTTGTGTTTTAAATGTGTTGCTGTTCCATGTGTTCTAAACTCATGTGCGACAATTTGGCTTGAAGGTGGACCTTGGAAATGCATCTCCAGCGTCCTCTAAGCCTGACAGACAACACTGAGGGCACAAAAAATATCGGGCTTGGAGTTGCAGGGCAATAAGAGGCCTGAACCGTCACAGCCAGTGATGACAAGGGTACAAATGCAGACAGACGAGTCCTTTCACGGATTCAAAGTGTCCATCAGACCTTCCTGTGGTGGAGGGATGATGCAACAGGCAGAAACACCATGAAACACATACTGACACACGCTTTCACATGTGTGTAAATACACTCTGAGGAGAATCAGATGTGTTTTTCAGAAGGAGGTGCTGCCAAAAACATGCACGCTGTAACCAGCTAAGATACAGAGATACAGCAGAGTTTTAAGTGACACAGAGAGAAGAGGAAAAAGGAAAAAACCCAAGCTCTGTTCGCTTTCTCCGCAGTTTGTCTCTCGCCCCTCTCAGTGTGTCACCGTGTCCCAGCACCGGTGACGGACGTCTGTGTACATGTAAGTAACTTCTCAGAAAGGTGGGATTTCTAGTACGGTTGACATTTTCGGGAACTCTGGCTTAATTCAAAATGTTTTTCAGTACGTGGCTTTAAAAGAAGCAGCTGAACAGGAACTTGTTTCCCCTGCTGTTTTACTGTTGGTAGAATTGTTGGCTGCTGTTTCCTCTAAACTGTAGGCTCTCAGAACTTTTCTTCATCTGACTGGGAAAATTAAACATCATATACATTGCGATACACACATTCACGTGGATGGTAGCTGCCCACCCACTCATGCTCCCTTGTAGCATCACACATTGTGGCTTTTGCTCATTTTACTGATGAAGTCTGGATGGTCTTCTTCGACTTTTGAGCAGAGAACCTGAACACCAGAATGAATATTCAAGGTCGTTCTCTTCACCTGATGTTACACCCTGACCTGGGGGAAACCAGGACGCAACACAAATAAAATCTTCGCAACACTAAGAATCCACCAGCGAGAACAAATTTAAGCCCTTAAGATTTATTACTCTCATCTATTTGGATTGGAAAGAAAAATGAGTTTGCGAGTCCAGCGAAATAACAAACTAACCAGAATATCCTGCGCAACAACACAAACAAAATATTCAAACTTATTTAAGTCCTAACGACAAAAGGAGAGATTATTTTAAATATACACGGCTAACCCCACCTGAAAGCGAAGAAGAGGAGAGTCCCCGTTCGAACTGGAAGCAGCAGTATTTCAACATGCTGATGAACGGCTGCAACCAATCAGCTCCTGAGTTGACATGGTCAAGTATCTCTGCCAGCGAATCAATCAACACGTTCGACTATGACTCATTTCCTAACAACGCCAAACACACAGTCCACAGGAAAACGGTGTTTAATAAAAGACATCACAAATGTGATTAAGGTCGCCTGTTTTAAGTGATAACGGTTTTCTGTCACTCTCCTGAGCACATGTGGTGATGTTCATCATGGCACCCGGATGATTTCTCATGCCGTGTTGCCCAAGGGTTCAATGGTCATACACGTTGAACAGGAGAATCGGCTAATCTATTCACAGTAAATGGTGAAAGAGTTAAAGGTATTGCATTGAGAAATGTTCCTTTTGTGACTGAGAGTTCGTAAGTTTGGAATCATGCAATACAGAAGCGTTACTTTTATTTTTCAGTTCATAAAATTTTTTAAGCGATTTAAAAATGCTAAATAACCTTTCCTTTCTACTGTTGGTGGGTAAATGAAGGTTTAAGAGAATTAACAAATTTTGGCAAATATTCATTGCATTAAAAAAAAAATTCTGGAAATAGATTTTGCATTAAAAGAAGATAGATGCCAAACTGATTTAAAGTCAAGAGTATCTGATCAAACATTTGGTTAAATAGCACAGCAGATGACGTAGTCCAATAAAGCGATCATAAATCAGTGTAACCAATCAGATGACGATTGCTCCGGTGAGCAGGACAGTCTAATCAGCCAATGGGAGACAAAGAAAACCATGAGTGAATGAGCGGAACACAAAAGTGGATTGGACTTCGTTAGCTTCAGCTCCTTCAGCAGCTGCTGCATCCTGCTGATCAAAAAGCTGATGGAGGCCTGAGGTCTGGAGTAAAGAAGCTACTCAGCGTGTTACACTCGAAACCACATGGATCCAGCGGGTACATGCATGTGGCGATGGTTTCTGCACAGAGTCTCTCAATTCAGAATAAATCTATTCATCCAGCAGAACCTATGCTCAGCATGACTAACAATAAACATGGTAAATGCAGCAAGACAGCAACGACTGACAAAGCGAGGTAAGAAAAAGAGCAAACAGAAGATCATCAGACTCGACTGGACGGCCGTGCTTGTTGGTGGGAATTAAAAGAGACCGAAGGATTCGAGACAGAGGACCCGTAAATAAGAACTTCTTAGCTGCTTGCTGTGTTTAGTGTCGTGTTTGCTTGATGTGTGGTTGCGTTGTGGAACGGGTATTGTGCCACTGAAGTTTTGCTTTTTGTCAAGGTAAAACAAGTTTCATAAGGTTGTTTTAGCAGTTGTATTTCTGTTTGTGGAAACCTTCACTAGTGCACGGTCAAATTGCATCAAACACCAAGTCCTACTTAGTGTTGATTTAAGGTTTGCTCTCTACAATACATGTGCCATTAGGGGTACAACAGCTTGGGGCTGGGGCTGTACCCTCTAGAAGACCCAGTTGTACCCTTCACAATGGGAACTTACTTGTAGCTTTGTGGTCACGGCATAATCAGCTCATTATTCAGCAGTTTCCCACTTGGACATTCACGTCCCTTTTACTACTTGAGAACATATCTGTACCTTTCTCACTCACACACATTTTCCTCGAGGTCCAACAAGTAGTCCTAGGGAGTAGACTAGTGGACATTGTAGAGAGGTGGACGCGAATTGATCTGAACTGAAACGGACTGGGTCAGCCGCAGGTCTGGCATGGTCACCTCAGTTGTGACCTCATACATATTAAGCTCAACTCCAAACTATGCAAGTGGGGAAATATTCTCCCATTTTAATGTTTTCTAAAAACAATCTGCTCATAAATGACCAAAAATTTGTTGTTGGGGAATAAAGGAAGGGTGCCCTCTGAGCCCCACCTGATTCATCATTTATAACGCTGAATGAGTTGGTGCCAACTCTGCCGTCATCTGCATCACTTCAGTCCACTGCAGGGGACAGAGAAATAAAGTGCCTGTTATATGCAGACAACCTTGTGGAAGGACAGAGGCAGAAAATCTGTCCATTCCGGAGAATGACTACAGGGGCCCAGTGTTATCAATAAATACAGCGGAGAGTCAGAAAAGATCCAGGTGTCAGAAAAGTAGCTTTCATTTCGTCAGCGAAGGAAACACGCCGACTAAAACCTCATCTAGCTCAAGCGGAGAAACACAAAGCTTTAATGCTAACAAAAAGTGGATGCACGTATGTAGACAGGAATGTAGACAACTTATTGTGTTACAATGAAACGTGGAGCCTGTCCGGTCAGGCTAAATATTGTATAAATCACTTTCAGAGACATGGAAAGATTGGAGCACGTGCTCTGAAAAACAAGGCTGGAAGGAAATCTGTTGCTTTGATTGTTAATGGAGATTCAACCCTTGAAATGAAGGGTTTTTAACTGCGAGACGTTTGGTACTTTTTTGTGTAGATTCTTCTGTCTGAGGGAAAGTGTGTTAGAGGAGGCGACTCAGACACTTTGAGGCTTTTCCTTTCTTCACAAACGGTACTCTAGCAGAGCCCCAGAAGCCTAAGGCTCCTGCACAGTATCTCAGCTGTTCACAGAGATCCTATTTGTTCTTCCTGGAGTCTGCTAGGGCTTTCTCCACTTTCTCACGTTCTGTCTTCCTGATCTTGCTATCGCTTGGGATTGCTACATCTGTCACTACGGGCTTGTTCTTTTGTTTGTCCACCACTAAATCCGGATCCCAGGTGTGGCCATCTTCAACATCTGCTGTGTTAATTGTATTGTATCAGATTGTGCAGGTGAATTGGCCAACCAGTGTAAATTGTATGTATATATATATTATAATTTGTTGTTTCACTTCCAATTTCAATTTGTACCTCATTTTATATATTCTATATCCTAAACATATTTTCCTTCCCCTTGTCCTGTTGTGTGTAGCACTCGCTCATGTAAATAAAGTACATTTCATTTTTAATTTGAGTGAGAGAGAATCTGACAGACAGTCGGGAGATGTTTTGCTGTGTTTTCCCTGCAGGCTGTTCTTACATTTAACCATGTTCAACCCACAACGTCCACATGACATAAATTATTCATTTCATCCACAAACTGCCAGTGAGTGTGAGTGAGGTTTTGTGTGCACATGGCTTTCCGTGTGTGTGTGTGTGTGTGTGTGTGTGTGTACTCTTATTGAGATAATAACTCATTTATATCGCTGGCTGTTAGTGCAGCTTTCATTTCTGTTCAAGCCGTTCTTCTTTTATGCAGTGACTTCAAAATGACAGTGAAACCAAAGTATCTTTTAAAATAGTGAAAATAAATGTGTGTGTCAGTATTGAAATTTAGCTGTAGCTTTATTTAACAGCTGCAGAAAGTGGGTTGAAGTTGATGTCTGATACCAGCAGTGAATGGATTGTTCAGAGCTGCTAAATGTTACAGAGACGTGTTAGTATTAGATAATGTACTGGGATGTGAGGATGACGAAGCAATTAGGATTTGAAATACAGCTGCAAATATCTGTGACAACTGAAGCATCTTTTTAATGTTTCAAGCATCTCTAATTGAACCTCAGAGACACATTCAAAGCTAAAGAGAGAAGCATGTGAATGCAAGTAATCAGTGCTTTTACTTTCTGCAGCAGTAACTGAGTTCAGCAGTGGAGCGCTGCTGCCTCCCACTTACAGCTGCAGTTTTACGAAGTTGCAACCTTCATGGTAAATGTAAAATATTGTGTTTATTTTACTGTATTTACTGCACATAGTTATCTGAGTTTCACCTGCAAAATGTCACTGCAGGAAACACAAAATGACCACAAATAAACCCAGATGTGAACACAACTACAGACTATGTTAAAGAGATCCAACAACTCCAAGATGATGCATACAAGAAAATCCTCATCAATCCACTGCAGTTAAGTGAATCCCGCGAGAACAGAAATTCTTCAGCATTTTCTCAAAACAAGTATGGTGACAACAAAACGAAAAAGGTGAAAAGACGAACAAAGCACAGATTTAGGGTGAGATCCTGGATGGATAAGCTTGGACAACATAGACTGTAGATTCTACACAGAACATGAAGGTGAAATAACTGTTAACTCCATAGAACCATCTTCGTTAAGAAACCTGAGTATGACTTTTAGACTTTCAGGGGCTAACGTGGTATTGGAGACAGTATCTGAGGAGTTTTATGAATATGAGGACATGTACACAAAGGCAGGATTGTCCATCCCTAAAAATAACCACAGAAACGGAGCCGATGGAGAGCGCAAACATGACGATGTTGCTGTATGGCTGTAGCGTACACACAAAGATAATTGTTTGAAACATGTTAACTGGAAGCGACAATGACCAAACTATGGACGAATGCAGCTTTAACTGATCACCTTTCCAAAGGTTCAATTGGTGATCAGTTATAAGGATTCAGAGGACGTTTCTCACCCTTTGAGCCTTCACGATTCTTCTCTCCTTTGTAATGTTTTTAATGAGGACGCCTGGAGAAAGATTTTTTTCTTTCTCCCACACAGGCTGGAGATGCCGATGGAGGAATTCATGTGATGTCTGATGATTTCAGGTGGGTTGTTTGCAGACTGACAGAGTCCAGTCGACTGTGCGAGTTACTTTTAACTGTTTGATCCATTTTAAGATTCATTTTTTGTGGGGAGTTTTTATTTGGCGACTAAACATCCACACACTCAGGTGTGAGGAGACGAATGAAGAGTTTGTAGAAAACCAGCGACAGGCAAAGGAAGAGGAAACATTTTGTTGATAAAGAGACCCCGAGGTTTTTGGTGAACATATTAAAGCAGCTCTGATTCATATTCTTGTTCTTGCAGAGCTCAAGTCATCTTTGTCTGCTGCCACAACAGGAGGTGTGTTTTCAGCCGAGCACTGAATCTACACTCCAAATAAAACCTGTCTGTCTGCGGCATCACTCCTAGAACATCTTCACAACAATAGAATAAACCGAAAGTTTTTTTTTGTTCAGTCCGCAACTTGTTCACCTACCTCGTTATTGAAGCAGTAGATTTAGAACCAGATGAATCACCTCCAGGATCAGCTCATGTGTTGTGTTTCTTCAGGTCCAGGTTCAGAGGCCGGGCTTTGGCTCTACAGAACAACATGTCGTGTTATATTTGAGTCACCACGAATCTGTTCCTAACAAACGATGGAGCAGCTGGGAGAGGCTGCTCCATCCAGTGGTTATAGATAACGGATGGATGGACGGATGGATATTAATACACATATTACCTACATAAGGAGACGCATTTGTCTTTGTATCATAGCTTCAATACATTAGTCAAGACTATAATTCAGAGGTGGCCGAACGTTTGCAGACTCAGGGTAAACATAGCTGGAACTATTTTTTTAAGCACCTTCACCATTTTGATGTTGATATTTTAGGCAACATTTCAGTGAAATTTCACCATAAAGTGCCATTGCGGTTATCATACACAATGATTTGTAATTACTCTTCCGCCATTAACGTCACGTCACATCTGCTCAATACTTTGGTTTATGACTTAACACCTGCAAAACCAAAGGCATCCCATCAGCCACAGCTGTGCTTGGTAACTCCGGACTCTCTCCTGCAAAACATTCACCGTGCTGAACTTGATTGTTCAGAGAAAAAGTGGTAGCTCTGTCCCAGCAGCACAAATTAATTCCTCACTTCTTAGCCTACAGAAAATTGAAGAAGAAAGGTTTGTGTGCACTTATGGGGTATTGTGGCCCTTTTAGCCTTGGTAATGCTTTTTAGATTGCACCATTTAATTTCTTACAAAACCCTTTAATGCATTTGCTAATCGAGGACGTCTAATTAGCAGCTGAAAACATGCTACACACCCTCACTGGGTTCAGTGGTGAGCTGAAGACAGCGTTGTGTATTTGGCAGTTTTTCAGTGTGTGTGTGTGTTATGCTGGCTGCTCCTCTCTGTCGTCCTGCTGCGTTGACCTTGACCTTGTCTCCGTTCCAGTCTACTGTCTGACATGTCGGTGATTTCAGGATCTGAAGCTCAGCCGAGAAAAATGACTGGGAGAAGGAAACAAAAATCTGACTTTTCTTCTTTTTCTTTTTGCTGCAGTTGTCACGTTCGCCCGGTTTCCACGGAAACCCGGAGTTCTTGTCCTCCGCGTGTGCCCTGATGCTGTTTTTGCTGTCTGCTGCTGGACACGCATGAGATAAACTGCTGCAGTTTTACCTGTTTTTCATGTTTATTCAACACGTGAATAAACAGTAATGTAAAAAATGTGGTTTTAGCGGAACCATAACTGCTGGATGTTAAGGTTCTTGCCTCAGTCCTGTTCGTCCGGCTTGCTCTGCTCTCAGACCTGCTGTTGTTCACTTGTCCACTCCAGCACACGTCATTCAAAGTCAGAAGCAGTTTGTTGCTTTAAAAAAAAAGTTGGTGGTGGCGCCCAGGAGACATTCTTGAGAGATGCCCAAGCAACCTCGAGTGGCTCCTTTCAGCACGAACTACTCCCAGCTCCCTTTGGATGTCTGAGCTCCAAGGCTGAGCCCGGCCACCCATGTATCCGTGATCTTGTTATTTCCCAGAGCCCATGACCATAGGTGGGAGTTGGAACATATGGGGCTGTAGAGTTAGTTCCTACCCCAAAGTAATTCCTGCCAGTTTCCATCAGGCACTGACTCATTTGTCTGATTTTGTCCCCAGCTTTATGCCATCTGCTTGGCTCCACTTCCTAATTCCCTCAGTCAGTTGTCAAGAGACGTTATCAAAAAGTACTTTAGGAATGACTGTGGTTTGGTTTGCGTGGAGACTTAAACAGCATGTGCAGATGCGTGTCCCATTTGTGACCTGTCCCTCTGCCCTAGATTCCTGTCTGTTGACTACAAGTTGAAAACAATACTTTCACTAATTAACTTTGTGGGTTTTGACATCAACCTTGATGCAGACTCTGCCTAGTCATAATTAGAAGTCGCCTTATCATAATACATACCCAGGATACATACCTTATGTATGTGTAACTCTGGGTGTGATTTATCTTAAAATTTTAAAATTGTAATTTATAAAGGTTAAAAATGCAACAACACAAATTGTTGATTCAATCCACACTTTTTGTGTGAAATCTTTGGTGCATTATGTTCTGCCCATGTTGCATTTTCCAAAGACCTGCTGTCTGTCAAACACCGTCGGTCCTTAGACTCTCAAATAAGGAGAAACTAAACCCGTAAAAAAGTTTAACGGGGGGAAAAATTAAGAGCGAAAGAGGAGGAAAGCCAGATGTGGTGAGTACACAGCATAACTGAACTTTCATTTCTGTACTGTAGCTTATTTTGTGTAATTTCATTTCTTGCTGTTTGGATGTTTTGTTCACTTCAGTGCCAAATTAAGGCTATAAAAGCATTAAATAACTCACATCTGCACCAGAATTAGCACGTCATAGCTGTTTGTGTGGATTTCATGGTCTTTAGATAAGCTTTTAATCAGTCCCACCAGGGAGGGCACCGACAATCCGATGAGCTCCTGATGCTGTCAGTCCGCTCAGTTCAGATCCAATTTAAAGGTGTGTTTACATTCACTTTGACATTTTGCCATTTGGGAGAGGCTTTTATACAAAGCAAAAGTGGAGCGAGGTACAAAACAAACAAGTAGCTACGTCTGCTCCGAGACAGATTCACCTGAACCCCCGAAAATTTGAGCCATTGGAAGAGCAGATTACGGAGTATCATTAGTTTTTCCAGCTGTGACACCGCATTAAAGTGCACTTCAGGATGCTTCAAATGTTGCCGTTTCATTAAGTCAAAATGTTGGAGAAGCAGTAAAGAGCACGGGTGTCACGCTTCAGCAAAATAACATCTCTGACAGCAAAATCCCAAGTCAAAATAATTCTCCAAAGCACTGTAAAGGATCTGAATATTTCCGGTCGCTTTAAGGGAGACGTGTGTGCTTTTGTGCCACGGCTGCATTTCTTTAAAAATATAAGCACTCGGAGGGTTGACCACAGCTGTCACATTGCTGCGACAGTAATCGTGTGTGAATGTGTGCACCAGGGAACGTTCGTGTGCTCCAGTGGCTTTTTGAAGGTATAACGCAGTCCTGTATTTCCACCGACACTGAAACCTTTTTAAACTGTCAGCCCCAATATCTGGTCTTTACAGCAGCGGCTAAAAGGTGTGTGCATGTGTGTGTGTTTACTGATTGTATTCCCTGTGACAGTACAACAGCACTGTAAATGGAGTTTAAATTTTGAATGACCTTCGTGACCTCAGACTCATTTTTTTCCCCATTTGACTTACACCCAGACACACAGTGCATGTCTCAGCGCCGTGACAGCTGTGGTCATGACCTCAGATGCACAGAGCTGTTTCCTCAAAACTGAAAAACTGCTGCATAGACACAGAAAGAAAAAGGAAAAGTAACTTCTTTAAAGTACCAGTCTCAGACCAAATATAAACAGAGCATGCCTGGACAACCACGTTCAACACGGGTTGCAATGAAAAGCCATTTCTTCAGTAACAGACAGTTGTCAGTGTCAGTTCTGCACTGTTTGAACGGTATCATGTGCTCTTCATCAGGACATGGTCTTATTCAGATGCTGTGGAAATGTAGATATTCAGATTCTCAGTCAGGGACCTTTCGTGTGCGTTTATGTAACACTGAACAGAATGAAGAGGTAGATTTTTTAGTCAGCCCATTCACAAAGTATACTAGCAAAAACACTCCTTATTTTAAGTTACCAAATTGTTACTCTGACATACAGGATCTTCCTTTAATTAATTAAAGTGTCATTGTCACCCCCATCTACTGGTGGTAGTAAGTAAATAGGAATGGCTATTGGTTTAAAGACACAGATTCGGAAGGACGATTGACGGGTCGCTGTGAAACCAGAGGACTCAGGTGGGAGACTCCAGTTTGCTCCCCTCTTTGAACTGAAAGTAGGTATTTGTACTTCAGTACTTCCTGTTTTCCTCTAATCCTCTCCCTGAAGTATTTGCGTCTAAGCCTTGGAATCCTGCCGGTCCGCCTTCGTTTTATAACTGCAACAGAAATGGTTTGGTCCACCACAGTGCATGGTAGGAACCTACTGAACCTACTACTTCTCTTTCGGCTTTTCCCATCAGGGGTCGCCACAGCGAATCATCCGTTTCCACCTCACTCTATCCTGAGCATCTTCCTCTCTGACACCAGCTAACCTCATGTCCTTTGTTAGAACGTCCATATATCTCCTCCTTGGTCGTCCTCTCGTCCTCTTGCCTGGCAGCTCCATCTCCAACATCCTTCTACCAATATATTCACTGTCCCTCCTCTGCACATGTCCAAACCATCTCAATCTGGCCTCTCTGACTTTGTTGCTAACACAGACAACGTGCACTGTCCCTCTGATGAACTCGTTCCTTATTCTGTCCAACCTCGTCACTCCTAAGGAGAACCTCAACATCTTCATCTCTGCTGCTTCCACCTCTGTCTCTTTCTCACTGCTACTGTCTCTAACCCATCGAGCAGAGCTGGTCTCACCACTGTCCTGTACACCTTTTTCTTTGAGTCTTGCTGACACTCTTCTGTCACACAACACTCCTGACACTTTCCTCCACCCATTCCAACCCGCTTGCACTCGCCTCTTCACCTCTTTTCCACACTCCCCATCACACTGAACTGTTGACCCCAAGTACTTAAACTCCTGCACCTTCTTCACCTCAGCCCCCTGTAACCTCACGCTTCTACCTGGATCCCTCTCGTTTACACACATGTATTCTGTCTTACTACGACTGACTTTCATGCCTCTTCTTTCCAGAGCAAACCTCCACCTCTCCAGCTGTTCCTCCACCTGCTCTCTACTCTCGCTGCAAATCACAATGTCATCTGCAAACATCATTGTCCAGGGAGATTTCTGTCTGACCTCATCTATCAACCTGTCCATCAGCATAGCAAACAAGAAGGGACTCAAAGCCGATCCTTGGTGTAGTCCCACCTCCACCTTGAACTCCTCTGTCTGACCTACGGCATATCTCACCACCGTCATGCTTCTCTCATACATGTCCTGGACTACTCTGACGTACTTCTCTGCCACTCCCGACATCCTCATACAGTACCACAGCTCCTCCCTCGGCACCCTGTCATACGCCTTCTCTAAATCCAAAAAGACACAATGCAGCTCCTTCTGACCATCTCTGTACTTTTCCATCAACAACCTCAAAGCGAAAATGGCATCAGTGGTGCTCTTACGGGGCATGAAACCATACTGCTGCTCACAGATCTCCACCTCCTTCCTAAGCCTGGCTTCCACTACTCTTTCCCACAGCTTCATTGTGTGGCTCATCAGCTTTATCCCTCTGTAGTTGCTGCAGTTCTGCGTGTCACCCTTGTTCTTAAAGATCGGCGCCAGAACGCTTCTCCTCCATTCCTCAGGCATCTTCTCACTCTCTAAAATCCTGCTAAACAGACCTGTCAGAAACTTCACTTCTGTCTCTCCTAGACACTTCCACACCTCCACAGGTACGTCATCAGGACCAACAGCCTTTCCGCTCTTCATCCTTTTCAGAGCCTTCCTCACCTCATCCTTTCTAATCTCTGCTATTTCCTGCTCCACAACATCCACATCTTCCTCCCTTCTTTCCCTGTCATTTTCCTCACTCATCAGCTCCTCAAAATACTCCTTCCATCTTCTCTGCACACTCTCCTGGCTTTTTAGCACCTTTCCATCTCTGTCTTTAATCACCCTGATCTGTTGCACATCTTTCCCATCCCTATCTCTCTGTCTGGCTATCCTGTACAAGTCCTTCTGTCCTTCCTTCGTGTCTAACCTGTCATACAGCTCATCGTAAGCTTTCTGTTTGGCCTTTGCCACCTCCCTCTTCACTCTGCGCTGCACTTCCTTGTACTCCTGTCTACTTTCCTCAGTCCTTTCTACATCCCACTTCCTTTTAGCTAACCTCTTCCTCTGGATGCAGTCCTGTACTTCCTCATTCCACCACCAAGTGTCTTTATCTTCTTTCCTCTTTCCAGATGACACACCAAGCACCTTCCTACCTGTTTCCCTGATTACCTCTGGTGTAGTTTCCCAGTCATCTGGAAGCTCTTCCTGACCACCCAGAGCCTGTCTCAACGTCTGCCTGAATTCCTCACAAGTTTCTTCATTCTTTAGCTTCCACCACTTGGTCTTCCTTTTTGACTTTCCTCTCTTCTTCTTCCTGACCACCAGAGTCATCTTACACACCACCATGCGATGCTGTCTGGCTACACTCTCTCCTACCACCACTTTACAGTCACTAATCTCTTTCAAATGACCTCGTCTACATAGAATGTAGTCCACCTGTGTACTCCTACCTCCACTCTTGTATGTCACTCTGCCTCCTCTCCTTCTTCGACCAACAGCAGTCCAATTTCCACCGGCACCCTGTAGGTTAACAGCACCGGTGGCGGTCGTTGTTAACCCGGGCCTCGACCGATCCAGTAAGTGGTATAGATGACTCGCATGGTTGTACTTGGCAAGTTTTACGCCGGATGCCCTTCCTGACACAACCCTCTCTATTTATCCGGGCTTGGGACACTTCTTTGTCCAATCAACCATTCAACCACATCCTGCTGCCATTAAAGCTGGGTTAGTTAACATCAGCATCGCTGTGAATATCCCCTAACAAACAAGCAGTTACTTGCTAATGCAAAGACACTTTGCCCAAAGGTATGAAAACAAACAGATAATTAGACATGGTTATCATAAATGTGAAGAACACTCTTTCTGACATCTACATGAAACATGTGTCAGCCATGAAATATAAAAGACTTTTTTTCTATTAGCCAGGACTCAGACTGCCTATTAGTAGGTCAGAGTACACAGAGTTCCTTTAACATTGCTTTTCACCCAGCTACACAATACATGAAGAGAACAAGCAACAAGTAAATGTGTGCAAACCTGTATTCTTCTGTATCTGCTTCTCATATCTGACAAAACTGAAATACTCTTTATTTGCTGCAGCATGTGCTTTCTTTGGGCCTCACTCCACAGGAGCTTTGAATAAACCTTTCTGCCAAATGACAAAACCTAAATGTAGTTAAATTTAATCAGTATATTGGAGTCATGGAGTATCTGTTTTTCCCCTGATGATCTTTGATCCTCATGGGATCATCTACTTCGAGAAATCTCAAACAATGTTCAAAGCATCTGGAAAGAAAAATGTCTACAGCATGTTCCGAGCTGCAACCCTTAACACAAACACACACACACATACACACACATTGACAGTATATAGAACTTCGACCGTTCTAATGTTTTAATGAGAGTCTAATTAGCCGGGTGCTGCCTGCTTTGATTTGAGTGTGGGTTTCTGAAAATATCACCAATGTGCAACAGCAAATACATTCTGAAAAAGCTAGAGGTCATGGAAGCGGTGTGGCTGTAGGGAGGCCAGTGTCAAACTAACACCCAGTGTGGTTCAAAAGTTTTTTGACACTACAGTAATAAGATGCCTCTTCACAGGAAGTGACAGAGTGGTAGAGGGAAGTTTAACTGTAGTTTAAAATGGCTTCAGCAGAAGCAAAGCCGACGTCATCAAGCAGGAGACCAAACAGTAAAAATCAAAGTGACGATGGTCATTTGGATATACTCTGGTTTTTAAATGAGAGGATTCGCAACAGGAACAGGAGTTGTCCTGGATCAGGTGTATTCAGTCATTCACCTGTGGGTAGTGGAAGGGTTCCACTGAGGGGTCTTTGAGGTCCAGGACTGTGGAACCACTGTTGGGGTGAGAGAGAGGGGTGACACCAGTCAGCTGGAACCTCGATGGCATGTTTGCACTTTGTTGTTGCTTCGTGTTTCCAGCTAAGTTTGTGCGTAGGAAAGAGCGAGGAGGGAGTGTGGAGTAGAGAGAGAGTAAAATGGAACAGGAGACAGAGTTAACAACATCATGGTTGAATGACTAAATTTGTCTAAGCAGTGTATCCAACTGTGTGTTTGTGTGTGTGCATACACACGTTTGCCTATTCATATGATATTCTGTACGATGCTGGGTATTCTCATCATTTATTTGTGAAGCGATACACAAATAAGGCGCTGAATTCTACATGATGATTGTCCTATTATCATTTAGCCCTGACTCCCACTTTGGTCTCTTGCCACCAGCAGGTCAAATCTGTCACCTTCTGTGAAAAGTCTGTAATGGTGCAGACGGTGATAGTGCTTACCAGACAACACATTCTGGTCACTTTAGGGATGCCCTGACTTTTCCTCTGCTGCCGCCCTGAGACTCAGATTTGTGCTTTTACATTAAATGTTCCATCATGTGAGGGTAGAAGTCATGCCGCCTCGACTTCGTAGACCTTAGTAGGAAGCGTTTTATCCAAGTAGCCCCTTCAGCCCTTCAGACAGTTGGTGAAGAGATGCTTTATCTTCCCCGGGGTTGTTGTGTGGCTCCCATCTGACCTGAAAGCTCGTTAAATGGACACTAGTACTTTAACCGCTTACAACCTACACAGCATTTTTTTTATCATTTTAAACTAAACCCAACCAATTTTATTTCAACTGCCTTGCTTCCCATTGTGTGGACAAACCTAAAACAGTAATTGCAAGATCGGCTAAACCTATTTGCTGAAACAGACTAGTTAGTATCATTGTAGTTTTCAGAGACAGAGGAGTTTAAATCTGTTCTGACTCACTGAGGATTGGCGTTGAAAGAGGCAGGCTGCAGGATACTGATTGTGCAGAGAAACTGTCACGTTCACAGTTGAAGCTACTGTACATTTCATTTCTTTTATTTTTTTTAATTCTTCCTCCTGTCGCCCTATTCTTCTTCTTTGTGTTTTATTCTGCCGTTTCCTTTGCCTCCCTCTGAAGTTCTTGTAGAGATAAACTTGTGACAGCAGAAGAGAGGCAGTCAGAACTGTCAATGCTGTGTGTGTGTGTGTGTGTGCAGGCAGCACAGCTCTGCTTCAAAGCCCATTCTGAGTCAATGGGTGTGTCATGACGGATTTTTGTCAGCCCCCTGCGGTGATACGAGACTCTCACAGTGTGCACGTCAGCATTCAGAGTCTTTTCTGTGTGTGCGTGTGGTAGCTGACTCAGTTCCTCAGGGTAGATCCCCGAAGCTCAGCTGTCAAACTCTGTTTCTCTCTGCCTTTTGTCTCAGTCTATTTCTCTTCGTACTGTATCTTTGTTTTCCTCTCTGCTTCTTTTTCTTTACAATTTCCTGTCCACATCTGACACCTGGACCCCAATTCAAGACTTCACGCCATCCAGAAGTTTTTTTTGTGCTATTCTGTCTTCAGGTTGCCACATGCTAAAAGTTTCCAATGCCGCAGTGCGAACTTTAACTAGATCCAGAAACATGTTTATTATGGACATTTAATGTCCTTATATTGGCTCCTTACTCGTGTATGGTCTGACTTCTCAAGACCTAAAATGCTACCTGGGCATCCTGCTCCCTGTATCCTTACGCCTTATATTCCATTTCCTGCTCTCTGCTGTCAGAATGCAGGCCGCCTCCTCCCCCTGTGCCCAAAGTTAAAAAGAACTTTTCCTCTTGTGGCCCACTGCTTTAGATTTGGCTCCCTGCTCACATCAGACAGTCGACTCTGTAGATTTAAGGCTATAAACTAGTGCATTATTTTAAGGCTAGTAGCCATTATTTCATGAAGAATACCTCTGTTTCCACCTGTTTGTGGGCAGAACCTGGAAGCTGCTTAGTGTCCTCCAGGATCAAGTTCTTCATAGAAGGGAAACCCCCAGGGACTGTCCCCAGACTGAGTAAAAGTCCAAATAATTAAATTGGAGTACTTGCGTTGCAGAAATTCAGAAATTCTCACATATTCTTCTGCCAAAACAACTATGGCAGCAACTGGTATTTAATAAAGGTAGCAACTTTTGCTGTATGTAACAAAAAGAAAAGGAAAAAGGTAACAAAGCAGAGATTTAGGGTGAGATCCTGGACAACGCAAACTGTAAAGTCTACACAGGAAAATATTAGGCGAGTGTTTTTCTGTAGCCAAACAGAATTTTTTTTTTAAGTATTAGAGCTTTTCACCGGATTTACTTGCGTCATCAAAAAATCTAAATCACTGACATTTGTCCATCTCCAAATACCTTGAGCGGAGGTAAATGTGACGCACAAAGACAGGACCGGACATCCCCTGGCCTCCACAGGTCAGTGCAGCCGTAAAAACTTATCAAAGTATTTGGTTTTATATTAAAGCTGACACAAGGTTATTCAACTTTCAGAGCATAATTTAACAGGCAAAAAAAATTCAAACATAAACTGACTGTGATATTTTTATACACTTGTACCAATAATGCACCAATTTACTTCAAGGCAGTTTGTGAAAAGACTTTTTAAGAGGAAACACTTAAAGAGGAAAACTCGAATCCTGCGGTTGATAAAATGAACAGGAGCTTGGCAAAATAAATAACACTGAACAAGACAAAATGAGCAAAAGTGAAGAGACGTACAGGTAGTAAGATAATCCTCCTGTTGCTTTCTCTCTGCTTCCCAGTTCAACAGTTCAAACGATGAACACGCAGTTAAAGCTGCAGGAGCTCCACAGCAGCCAGCTCTGCTCGGCAGCAGCTGCTTTCACCGTTTAACATCCTTCGACCAGAGAACTAACCTGGGAAATAGGAGAAGTTAAGCCGACAGGAGGAAAGGAAGGATATATAAGAGCTTTCTTATATTATCTCAGTTTCCAGTTTTATTATTTCATGGGCTTTTTGGACTTCCATCAATACGTGCTGCCTTGGTTGCACAGCAATTGCATTCAGGATCAGTTAAACCCTTTTTTTCCCAAAGCAGAGTTCAGAAATCTCTATTTAAAGCTCAGTAACATCTGGTGTAAACGTCACAGAACCAGTGGTAGAGGCTGTAAATGGTGAAGACACTTCACGATTAAATAAAATCACACAGTGATTTCATTACTTATCATTTTATCATCCTATTTGACAGCTTACATTTTCTGGTTAACACACAGCTTCACAAATGTACCGAAGTTTCAAAAGACAATTAGTACGCAGTGTACCTGAGCCTCAGTACTTTGTTTTTGGCTGACTGCACACAGTAATGATGGTTACCAGGTGCCAAAATTGCACTGAGAAAAAACCTTGATTTATGTCTAAATTGTCATAAATTATGAACAAGACTAAGAGTCTAGAGCCCTGTGAGCAGCTCTGAGGGAATTCTTTTGCACAGCCATTGGAGTCCTAAGATACAAGAAATAGTTTTAAGAAAATACAAATGAATGCACATTTTTCTTCCACCACCATTTATATTAATAAATAGTTGAAGCATAAAGCATATTAGCAAACAGCCAATGGAACAGATTTTTCGCTTTGGTGCCATTTATGATGCAATATGACGATAAAATAACTCCAATCAAACCCCAAACTGAATGTGAGAGTAGCCACCCTAGTTGTGTCACGTCATGATGGGGCCCCTACCGCCGGTACAGAAGTTTGCTGCAGTTAATGACGTAGCTGAAGACGTGTCACCCACAGACCAACAGACAGGTTAGTCTCCCTGCAGCCACGTGGGCGGCACGGTTAAGATATTAGCTCCCTCTGTGGGTGAGTCAGGGTTATTTTCTGAGTGCAACTGCGACAAAAGCAGAAAGTTCCTGGCAGAACTGTGGTGGAGAACCAGTGTGACTTTGCGTGTCTGATGGCACGTGTAACCCAGATAATTTAACATTAAATCTCATTAGGTGAGGATCAGACACACACTGCAAACACAGCATGATGAGGGTGTGCCTGTTTCCACGGAAACGTACAATATAGGGCACGTGGAGGAAAAATCTATCCCAAATATTTTGTTGAAAGTTGACATTTCAGCAACTTGGAGCAGCTGCAAGGCCAGAAGTGGATGTTTCCTGTCTTCTTCCAGTTTTCCACTTTGCTTCACTTCCTCCGTCAGGATCTTCTTCTTCCTCTCTGCCATTTGTCTCCAACCTGTTCTTCCCTTCGTTTTTGTCTGCTTTAAAAACAATTAGTACGTAATTATCTTTGTGTCTGCTGTACAGAAATTAGCAGCCAGCTCACAATAAATTACCCAGCAGCTGAGACTGCATCATACGTGCGTGTTTGTGTTGTCCTGGTTTGATGCCAGGATGCTCCAGGATCGCCTGCCTCAGTCATAATTAAAGACACATTCTCTGCCAAGATAAAGTCGTTATCTCTGGTCAGACTCCAGTAAAAACATTTAAACAGGACCGTGAAGGTTGTTAGGACAGCTGAGTGAAGCATTCACGTTTGTGGAGCACCTGGACCCTGCTGACGCAACCTTTGTGAGACTACTCGGCCTTTGCGGTTGAGCTCACGCACTTCAGCTTGGCAGCACATTGTGAAGCGTTTTCACCAGAATAACTTGATTGTTGTGGAGAAAAGTGAAACTTAACACAGGCAGAACAGATGAAACTGGCTCAACGTTGACTCAGCCATTTCAAACCATACACGGTCATGGGTGAATGCGTTGATATTTTTCCATCAAAGTCCTCTGCTGATCCCCAGAATTCAGCACATCTGAATTGGAACTCCTTCCGGATGGCAATTTTGTGGAATTTACATTTTTTGTACTATTGTAAATGATTTGCTCTTATATATTTTTCTACCTTATTGGTATCTAAAGCATTAATACTACACATTTTCACTGTCAGAACTTATAGACACACACACATATATTATACTTAGATATAAGATATATCGTATTTATCTTGTTGTTATTTAAAATGATTAACTTTAAATTAAAATTATTGAAACTCTTAGGGTTTCTGTTTTTAGACCATCAGTAGACTTCCCAGCATGCATTGAGACTCCCTTCAGTGCCTCTGACTGACAGATGTTTAGTTCATATATAGTAAGCTGGTTTCTCAATAATAAGAATAGAGGAAAATGTGACCTCAGTGCCAACGTTCAGACACTTCAGCCTCAGGTGAAATGTGTTAATGGGAAAAAAGAAGTGACTCATTGCACTGAGAAATGTGAAAATCAATTATTTTGACTGACTCGGATCTTTAACTCTCGTACAGTAAATTGAAAGAATCGTGAATCATGAATGAGTCATTTCGTTCATCTTACACCATGTGATGCTGTAGCCCTCTTTTGACCATTGTAAAAAGGGCAGCGATTCTCAAACACTATATACTGAAGACAACATGGTTTGCTTCAGCTGACAAATTTCAATACACAAAATGCCACAAGCAATTCAAACTATGTGAAAACCTAGCAAAGCAAACACACACCACAATAAAGTGACTTGTGTCCTACATCCTCCCTGCCATTGTTGTTTAACAGCGCGACACTGACTTGGTAGCTGTCACGTGACAAATGAAAAAGAGACCGATCAGTAAAGATCCGTATAAACGACTCATGAGAGAACTGTAGTGCTTGCTGCTCGGAGCGGCCTGGCTGTCACGTGACAAAAGAACGAGAACCTGAGGACAAATGCAAAGTTCAGTGAGTCGTGAACGAATCATTTCTGTTTCCTGTCCTCCTGACTGAGCTTATGCAGCTGCTGCCATGTGGTGGGTGAAGGTAGTGCAGGAAAATGAACGAATCGTTCACTGAGAGGACGCATTACTCCCAAGACATATAAAAGATTAGTTCACATTGAACGAATTGTTCACGAACAACACATCACTATTAATAACAACCACTAGTGTTAAATGTTTTTTCACTGCATCCAAATTAAGTTTACGTCAATACAACTTTACCTGTCTTGTTTCACAGTGTGTAGAAACTTCAATGGACTTTTTTCTGTTCAATAAGTCAAATAATTTGGGTTAACAACATAGCATTTGTTATTGTGAGAAAAACATCTCAAGCTGCGCAGATTGTCTAGGCAAAGAAAATGATTTCAAACACATTTTTAAAACATGTCAACATGGATCTACTCTTTTCTAAGTCTTCACAGACTGGGTCAAACAGTTGGAAACTTGGGTCAAGGATCAGTTACAAGGTCGTCCTTCACGGACCATCGCAATGGACGTGGGATTAAGCAGCTTGTTCCAGGAAGACCTTGAAACAGAAGCTTGACATGAGTGGAACACACATACTTGTGGAACGATCAGTATTCTTACAAGATTAAATATCTGGATATTTGGGCCCTATTGTGACCTGGGTCCAAGGGCATTTTTCCCTCTCTGAAAGGCAGCTGCTGTCTCTGAAAGCTGCAGGAGCCGAACGCCGATTCCTTGCCAATGAAACTAAATGCTGACCTTCACACTGCAGGGGGGACTCTGTCATTGACGAGAGGCCAGAGGTACGGCAGTGAGGATTTTAATATTGTGATTATTTACATTCCAGAGTTTTATATGCCACACTATTGCTGATGTGGAAATTGACAGCTGCTAAAGAAACGTTCTCCAAATGCTTTCTACATGGTTGAGTTAATACATTTCAATTGCATGCATCTTTATAATTCAATGAATCTTCATCAAACGTACACATCAGTACATCTTTGTCTAATTTACAGTCAGTGCTTGAAGTTATGTTCAATAATGTCCAAAATTTTTCTTTATATTTCAGACAGACACTTCTGTTTTGTTGCTTTACGAGCACTCGTTTCCTCCCCCTGTTCTTATGAGTATTACACTGGACAGATAATAAATAACTTTTGTTCATACACTCCCACGTACAGTGTTAATGTGATGACATCCATCACTGTTTTATATACCAATAAACCTGAAGCATAACGGCTGTTTCTGTCCTGTACATTAAACTGCAGCACAACTGGAGAAATAAAAATACTCAGGCACATTAAAAATTAATTTTTAAAAATGACACACTCACTTTTAGTGCTAAAAGAATAACAGTAATATGTTTCATAATAGTATTTGTGGTACTAAACTGTTTTGCAGCAATATCTCAAACTGTAGTGGGAAGGTGATTATGCGTCTACAGAGGAGACATTTGCCCTAAGAAGTCATGTTTGTTGTTGATAGAAACTTACTTAACAGAGATTATTATCTGACTTTCAGGATCAGGAGCACACCTCTAACACTCCTGTCTTGAGCCTTGGAGCCTCCAAGTTCCTCAAACCCCCCCCCCTCCCCCCCGTTTCTCTCTTATTTTCTTCATTCCATTGTCTCTGCAGCCATCACTCCATCCAGACATGCTTTCTCAGGCCATTCGAAATGCACTGCTGCCATGGAGCAGATGTTACCTACACGCTTTATCTCCAATAAACTCTTCCTTCATATCAGATTTGAGTGTGAAGTCCCTGCTTGTGAATTCAAAGATCAGTGAACAACAAGACAGACGTGCCAATAAGAGAAAGCCACACAAAACCACATCTCTACTGGTTCTCCTGTACCCCACATGTGACTCTTGCAACAGGTTTCTCATGCAGGATCACACACTGAACAGACTGTTCAAACAGCTCCGAGCTGACATGAGCAGCTGTGATCAGAGCCCCGCTCCAAGAACACTGACCTCCTGGTGTCGATAGGACAGAAACACGAGGGAGGGCGAGATTTGCCTGGACTGTCAAATACACCGAGTCTACTTCTTAACAAAGCTCCTCCCCTGCTGCTGTCTTTAATCATGCTTCTGTGAGCGTGATCCACTTGGCTCATACGATCTAATGGAATGTGTTGAGAACAGCCACTGATTAGCTGACCTTGCTGGCATCATCAATATTTCTTGTGCTTCTTCTCTCTGAGGTACCTGGGCAGAATCAACAGGCAAGTTTAATGTATGGCTCTTGCGTCAATAATTAGTCTGCAGAGGTGGACCGGGGTCAGCAGGTCTACGCAGGAGCTCTGACACCTTTCAATCATGACCATTAAGTTTTTCAATGTTGCCCCCCCAACCCTATGATGGAGACATGAGACAGTGTTGTTAAGAATGTGAATGAATACAGTGTGCGGGTACTGAATGAACAGCAACAGTGTGCAAAATGATGAAAATGATTAGTCTGAGAGTAGGGATGTCCCACGACTGATACCAGTGTATCTTTGTGTACTTGTACTCCTGAAACTTACCCAGTACTGCAGCCCATACCACATTAACCTCTGCAGGTAGGCAGAGGTGGGAAAAGGTCTGTGGTTTAGACATTTTAAGGTAACAGAAAGTAAAGCTGAATACAATCTCCGCTGTGCTAAAGTCTAAAGATCTAGTTACTAGCAGTCATACTCATGTTTCTTATGAATATTTTAAAAACGTTTGTTTGCAACATCGGCAACAATAGGGGTTTTATATAGCGACTACAATGTTACCTGAAGTTCTTTGTTTTATTTACAGTCCATGTTGTCCTTGCTTCTACATCCAGGATCTCACCCCAACTCTTTTTGTTATTTCTGCCAAAACAAATATGGTCGTGACTGGTGTTTGATAAACTGAAAAATACGAATATGCTTACTTGATTTGATCAGATGCAGAATTGCAATATTTTATGTGCCTGGTTTAATTTGTACGTACATGGGTGTTATTTTTATCTGAAGAACATTCTCTGAAATAAGTATTAATTAAAAAACATATGCAAGAAAAGTTGGTTTAGGTTGTGTTGAAACAGTATTTGTAGGCTGAAATGTCAAAAAATATAAAATTCAATAGGCATTAGCAGTACCTTTTTCTGCTTTTCTATCACTTATTGGGGTGGAGAAGGTATTATACTTCATGATAATAAACAAAAATCATTCTGCAAAAGTCTTCTATTTATTTGGTGAACACCACAGAAGCTTTTAGTTGTCCCCATTAAAACAAAAGCAATATAAGAGCAGCCACACGCCCCCACCAGCACAGCTGGGGCCTGTTTTCAGTCTGGGTTTCTGCAGTAGTTTTCATCTTCAATGCAGCACATGGACAGTTCAAAATTAAAAAGTTCTAAATTAAATTCTTTTGGTAAACAAAAATGTCACCAGTGTATCAGAAACTAGGTTAATATAAACATGTAATAGCGCAGATCACATCAAGCACTGTACTTTTGATTATGGAGCAGTCGACTACTACTGGTTACATATTGCTAAATATATAACGTTATAGATATATTTCATTTAGACCTTTTCCTTCCTTCAACAGAAGCCACAGAGATCTCAGGTGTGGTTCTTCTATCTACTGGAGGCATTCTCCCAGTTTTCGGGGTCCCATTAACAGTTACCACTGGTGCCTTCGCCTTCGCCTTCCACATCCTTTCTAACTCTTCTTTCATCCCTTGGTGTTTCTCAAACTTCTTGTGCTCCTTCCTCCTGATGTTGCTATAGCTTGGAATTGCCACAGCTATCACTATGACCTCCTCCTTCTTCTTCTGTTTGTGCATCACTACCGTGTGTGGTTAGTTTGACATTACCAGCTTGTCAGTCTGTACTTGGATGTCGCACAGGTTTAGCTCGGTCCTCCTCAACCACGTTTGGTGCTGTGTCCCATTTGGACTTTAGCTCTTCCAGCCTGTCTTGGCACAGATTTTTCTCTACACTATGCCAGCCACGTCATTATGGAGCTCCATGTACATTCTGGCTGCTAGCATCCATGTGCTGGACTGTCTCTGGGGCATCTCTGCACAGCCTGCACCTGGAGTCCTGCCTGGTATGGTAGACCCCGGCCTCTATTGATCTTGTACTTGCTGCCTGCACCTGTGCATCTGTGCTGTCTTTCCATACGGCTATTGGTAGGATTTTACAATGCATATACATATAGTATCTATCTATCTATCTATCTATCTATCTATCTATCTATCTATCTATCTATCTATCTATCTATCTATCTATCTATATATATATATATATACACATTCTTTATTTATGTTTTTTTTATATGTAAAACATATCTTTATGTTATACAACTAAGCCGCCAAATACTAATAAGTAAAAAAAGAAAATCATAGAATTAACATAAGATGAGTGAATTACCTGAGCTTTATTAATCAAAACAATGTCACCAGTGCTGTCATTCACAAGAAGCAGAGAACACACACACACACACACAGATTTCTTTTCGGTGTTGGTGGTTTGATATTGATCAGCTTTCTCCTCTCTGTTTGATGAAGGATTTATAGCGGAGCAAAGCAGACAGGCAGGATTGAGTTATTTCAGATGAAGCTTTATTTAACAAGGTTAGTCCCACAGGAGTGGAAGTCACAAGGAGAGAAGAGAGCGGTGGAAAGAGGTCGGCCGACTAAAGGTCGGAGGTCGTCATGCAGCTCTGAACGTCTTGACTTGAAAGCAGCAGAACAGAGACAGGGAGGCTGCGGACGGTCCGACTTTGTTCAGCTAAAATGAGTTCAGTGTATTTATATTCTGTGGCTGGCACAGTTTGGGTTTGTGCTCGTGTAGAACAGAACGTTCACGTCATCACTGATGCACGTCTAACAACCTTCACACTTTTTGAATAAAAGGAGCCAACACGCGTAGTTGTTCCATTTAACATTGACACTTTTTTCTGTCTTAAGGTGTAAATACTGTGATTTTGGCCTTTGGTTCAACAAAGTCGAGTCCCGAGTCCAAATGTGTGAAACTTTGTGTCTCAAAACACGTCATCATGGGCAGCTCAATTTGAAAGTTAAAAGTCAATGAAATAATTACTAACATTTCCTACTTTTTGAAAATATTATTTCAATATCCATGTTATAAAAAAAATACATCATTGTAGCATCCAGAGACAGAGTTTAGAATTCAGCCTCCATGTTGAAAAGTAGGGGGAGGTAGACGGACCGGGCAATAAACTTTCTTTATAAAAGAATCCACCACTAATCCTCCCCAGGACTCGATAACACCAAGAGAACTGACTAAAGCAAACAAACCACATCTGGCTTAAAGCCCCGAATTGACACTCAGGCAATTAGAATAAATTTTGCTGCGACTTTTTCATCTACCAGACCCAAGACTGTCTCCTAACTCACTTGCAAATGACCATCAAGATGGTATCAAGATGGTACCAGCTCTCTGGAAAGGAATTTGCAAAACAACCATAAACTTGAGGTGCGAAACCACTTGAGACAGAAAGACTCTGTCTGAGTTCAAACCCCAAAACAGGGACAAATCAGCTATCAAGCTTCATAAAAGCCACACCAATGTGTTTAGAAGCAAATTTGGAACAGTTTGACATGATACCGTCCTTTCTACGACAAGAAATGAAGAAATTATAAAATAAAAGTTTTAATTCAGAATGACGAGAGAGAGGAGCACGGCACGACATTGCCACGCTTGGGTGGAAATTATAAGTGCATCCTGAAGGTACTCTTGTATAGAAAGAAATTAAACAGCATTAATTTGTTGTCTGAAAGTTAAAACACGATGTCATATTCTTCTGTCAATTCTGTATATTACACATACATATTACATATTCATGCACGCCTTGTATACACCAGCTTAGTTATGTAAACGTGATTATGTCATGTTATATTAATTCAACGCTACGATGTCCAGAATTCCTAATTGTTGTTGCGTGTTCTTAATGTGTATTAATAGGTATTAGACAAAGCTAATTTTCCATGTAATAATCATTGGATTCCATCTATTCATCTAATCAGAACTCTCACATGTATGTTGAAATAAGACACTAACTATTACACGCATCATGTTGCTTTAAGCATGTTAACCTCCATAGGAGTTTGCACTGTAGAACAATTGTAATATGTTGCTTTGTTTTATAGTATGAGATTTTGGGCTTGATGAAAAGTGAAATCTATACTTGACTTTGTGTGATTAAACCGAACAAAGGATTTAATGTGATCCAGAGGTGGGACTTGCTCTGCCCTCCGCGGTAAATTTGAATTTAGCAGCAACACCTCATAGTCTTGGCAACGCCCCAACAATATAAATAAAATTAAAATCCCTTTGTTAGGGTTCCCGCAGAGTCCGCGCAGAATTCCACTTCGAGCTTTTAAACAACTTCAGAATTCCACCCTGAAGAAGAAATGTGCCTCAGTTAAGAAAACTTAGCTGAAGTTGTTTAAATTACTTTTTGTCGTTAATTCTCTCGCCCATACCATTTCAAACTATTTTTAAAGCGCGCACGTCTTCCCTGCCTATTTTTGTCTTTGTCATTTTTGACGATCAGAACTCCAAGCCAAACTTTGATTTTTGTTTAGAATTAGAAAATCATTCAAAGTTAGTCCAGACTGAGCCCGAGATTTTTATTCAAGAGCCATATTTTTATCAATCATTTTTGTTGAATTATTTCAATTCAACATCTTCGGACCGGACAACCAGCACCTCTGTAAGTCGGCTCAGCCATCAGCAGAACCAGACTTGAGTTTGCCATCTGACCAGGTGAACGCTCCTGTGGGCCGGGGAAATCTTTGCAGCCACAGCGGATCCTCGTTCTGTAGGCTCGCCTGTTAACAGAACCAAGATGGTCCGTCCTGCTCTACAAAAGAACCGATTGACTCCGAACTTGGCAGAACAACCTGCAGCAGCTTCCAGGCAAAGTACAAATATGTCTCTCTGTTTTATGGAAAGTCTGGTGTCTGTAAAGCCGATAAACCAATGGAGCCTTTATGAAGTTTATTGCTAGAGTTTTTAAAATATAATTTCTGTTACTTAGAGGTAAATAGTGACTAGACTCCTTTCTCAAGCCCAAATTCATCACACACACTTGTATATACCTGCTTAATTTACCTGTTTACTTAGAATTGGTTATTTCCTGTTTTGTGGTCTATTTATTTATTCCATATATACATATGCATACTCACATTTGCCTATATTTTCTGTAGTTTTAGATTAATAAATAATTGAAAAGAACTGGTTCTGTGTTCGTCTTTCTTCAGAGAAACAGACAAAGTCACTGAAACGGTAAAGAACTCATGACAGAGACTGATCTTGGGTCAAAGTCTATTGTTTACTTAATTCTATTGTTACTGTAGACCATCGGCGGTTCAGGTAATATTTTTATCATAGCTCAATAGACCTAGTGCCCTATTTCGAGGAAATTAATGCTTTTGCATTAATATCAAATTACCCAAGTCGCATTAGATTGCTACATCATACAGGAAGTAGTGTTCTTTTACACTTCTATTGTATCAAAATTAAATGGAGCTCAGAGTGTGACACTGTACATTTAAAGAGGCAATTTTACCAGAGAAAAAACATCTTGCTTAAAACTGTTTGCTGGTCTATTTGCAGGTTTTTCCATTTTTACAGACGTAGCAGACAGTCCCTTCACTGACATCTGCAGACATTGGATGCATTTAGTATGGTCGTGAATTTTTGCACGAAATTCCAACTGTAATCTGACAGCTGGCTTAAAGAACCGGTTTATTATTGCATTATGATGAAACCCTTAACACCCCACAGCTCTCCTGGCTTTGTTTTCCTGTATCTCTGTGATCTCTGTGGATTCTGTCTCTGTCTTGGCCCTGTGGTATTTTGACTCCTGCCTGTACTTTGGTGTGTTCGGTTTACCAACTGCCTATAAACAGTAAACGGATTAAACTTTATCCTGGCCTGCTACGTGTGATTTATTTGAGTCCAGTCCAGTCCTGACAATAAGCTTCGGTCTGAACTCTTAAATATACATTCTTCTCAGAGCTCCAGCATTTGCTGATATTTTTGTTTGTGTTGCAGAGGGAGCGAAGCCAGAATAAATAATATGTGCTTGTGTGTGCGTGAGTGTGGGTGTTTGTCTCCAGGGAAGACGCGTCACCTTTAGCACTTGTGGAAGCTGACAAGTCATTAGCAGGACACACACTCAGACTCACACACATGTATGCATACAAATACACACACAGTGCACATATAAACACACTTTTACCGCCAGCGGGGTCACATGGGGTCACATAAAGTGACACCATAATAAGTCTAAGTCAGTCTGATCAATGACTGCGCACACACACACACACACACACGCTGAATACCAACAAATAGATGCACACAGTGAATTGTAATTAGCCATCAGGCTAAACGAGGCACTGATCCCATTTACTGCTCACAATACAAAGAGTTTCTCTTCCTCTCTCTCTTCTCCTCTTCCTCTCTCGCTCCCTCTCTCCCATGTTAACAAGTTCTATTTTTTGGTCCGACGACTCATTTATCAAGGCGAGAGAGCGCAAACATGAATTAATCAACTTCTGTTTTGTTTCTGCACAATTAGCAATCGAATCAATTTCTGCTTTCAAATGATGGAGGGAGGGAAGACATCTGAGGATGGAAGGAAAGAAATGAGCTGAGTTGTAGGAAGCAAGTGAAAATACGTTTGCAAGATTAAATGATCCAACTACAACAAGATGGAAAATGCAAAGAAGGTAGACGAGGAGAGTTATACAGTATGGAGGAAAACAAGAAACAGACAAAAAGACAAAAGAAAACCCGCAAAGAAGGAAGGAAAGGTGGTAGGAAACAAGTAAAGGGTTGAATAAATAGGGAGCAGAGGAATCATGGAAGATGAAAGGAGAAGGAAAATGCAGGGGAGGAAAGTAGGAAATGTGAGGGATGACTTGAGATGGATCAAAGCACAAATGATTCAGGAAGGAGTAAAGAAGAAGGTGGTGGCAAAAAAGGGGTCCAAGACGAAAGGCGGATAGATGGAGGGAGAAATCAAGAGGAAAGCAGGAGGAAAGAGGGAAAAGAAAGAAACAGGGAAAGTAAGAAAAGTTTAAGAGGCGCGACAGGAACGAAAAAACGCAGAAAGGACAGATGAAGATGGAGTAAAGGTAGCTGAAAGAAGCTAAATAGTTATATAAATTGGGAAAGGATAGAAAGAAGGAAAGGTAGGGAGAAAGTAAAAAGAACAAAAAGCAGGAACATATCAGAAAGAAGCACAAGTAAAGGAGGTGAAAGTAGAGAAGGTAGGAAGAACAGGAAACATCAGAGGAACCAGGAGAGAATTGAAAGGAGGATTGATGAGTGCAGTTGTGATTGTGATTAGCATTTAGCCGACTGCTGCTTCATCATCACTATTTACAGTTACACACTCACACACACTTCAGTCTCTTGTTAATGTCCTGAGTGATTTCAGGTTTTATGACGGTTCTGTTTCTAAAATAATAAATACAGTCAGAACACCGGGGGTGAAAAATACCTGCTCTTACAAATCATGAACACAGCAGGCAGACCAAAAAACAGCCTGTAACTACTTAAAAAACAACTGCAGCTGAAGCCAAATTGCCTCTTTACGCCTCGTTTGCTCCTCCATCTTCTTCTGTCATCACTTTCTACTCGTTTTAATGAGAAAGTAAAGACAAATAAATTATTTCTTTTGTAATTACTTTGACTATTGCTGTTCTTTCAATCTCTCCTTCGTTCTCCTTCGTTGCTTGACCTTGTTTTCTTTACCATTATCTTTAAGTTTTAAATGAAATATATAATATTGCACATGCACAGTCAAAACACACACAGATTCTGTTTGTGACGGGTGCCATTAACGCCCTGCCCAAGTTCACCACTTTCACACAATGTTGTGTATTTGAACGCTCCCGACAGCCCGCCCGCCATCTCATTTTTATGACCAAAAGCGTGATCTCTTTATGCCAAAACAAGCTCTCATAATGCTGCACGATATTGGTCTGTGGAGACCACTAAGGTGTGCAGCTGGTACTGGACTGGAGCTGGTGCTGATAACTAGCACTTTTGTAGCGCTTTCTTTAACTTTTATACATCCTGAGTTCATAGACATTTTGGCCTATGGGTCATTTATGAAGACCCCCTCTTTTAAATGTCAGAGTGAAGTTAAAGGCTAGTTTTTATTTTTGGCTCACTAATATTAAACACAAACACAACTATGTCCCAAAATATATTCAAATGTAATAATTAAATTGGGCAAATAAAACAAACAAAAGTAGTCTTCATAAAAATAAATAATTTATTATTAGATATTAAAGTTTATTAGTATTAAGTATGAGATTATCCTTCTTTAAATGCACAAATTGCAATAAATCCTGTTGACCTTAACATTAATTAAACTTTAATTTAACAACACCACCTCAACTCACCATAAACGTGCACACAAGCCAGCAACCCAAATAAAAGTGAACTAAACAAAGTAACTCCTGGATGATGCACGGTAACATGGCGGCCACAGATGTGGAGGCTCTTAAGCACAAATACAAACTGGAGTAACTTACCCAACATGGAAACAAAGTCCGTGTCGCAGCGCGGCCTCTCCACGCTGCAGAAGAACGGAGCCATAAACAGGAAACTAGCTGCCGTGAGCAGCAGGAACCGGCCCCTCCAACGTGTCCACGTCTGTCACTGTCCCTCCTTGCCAGAGGAGCTGCCGGGCTTTGTCCTCGTAACCAGCCAAGTGGACGTCTCCAGGGTGTCAAACCTTTCCAGTCCTTGTTCAAATCAGCAACGTTTTCTTCTTAAAAGCAGTCAAAAAAATATGATTTTAAATAATCATGTAAATAATCAGAGTTCAAAAGTGAAGTTCAGTCAATACACAGAGACAGAGGTCCGACCTGGTCTGGAAGCCTGTGGACACTGTTGGCCTTTTTATATGTTGACAGGGTCAGACCATAACTCCCCGCAGGGAACTGGACTTTTATAACTTTTATAATAATTATTAGACACTAGATTGGACACTACTATTTCCAAGTTATTCAGCTATTTCTATTATGTTCCATGTCCAATCATTAATAGTTGACAATTAATAATTGTTTAATAATTCATATCTTGATAGGGGTCTCCTTGCCGGATTTGAATTCGTCCGTCCCGGTGGGCTGCTGTCCCTCCACCCTGGTCCTTCTCTCTGGCTGACTGTCCACTCGGGGACTCGTCCTCTGACATGGGCAGCGGGGCATCTTCAGGCAGCAGTCGTCAGGAGGTTCATTTACTGAATAATACAGCGTATGCCCATAAAGTACATGCAGTTTGTGATTTTTTTCACCACACTACGGGGTGTCTTCTGACGCTAGCTACTCAGTTAGCATGTCGTGCTAACCCGAATCATCGGCTTCTTCACCGACGTATCCTCAGTTATCACACGTAAATGCAGCTTCGTGCTGTCCTGCCATCAAAGATGTTGTAGTTGGAGCAGCTACACGAGTCCAAATCACGGCCGGCACATTACATACGCTACTTTTCCAAACTTTGTTGTGTCATTGTTGCCACTAACGGCTTTTACGTGCGTCTAACGATACCGCGGTGTCTCTCCTTTGCTCCCGCCCCACAGCCAATCACATTCCTCGAACACTGATGTGACTTATCAAATGTTTTTTAATTATTTAAGATCACACTATTCCAACACATAAAAATAAATAACAAGAAATAAGAAATGATCATTATGTTTTGAACTTGTGTCTGCGATTCATCCTAAACCGTAGAAGGTCATGTCAGGAGGAGCCACCAGGGAGTTAGTGCTGACAGGAAACAGAGCAGTCAATTCCTCATTTATCTGAAGTAAGTCTTTTTTTTTATGTTGAAAAAGAAAAAGAGAATCAGTGTGTCATTATATTCTAATAACTAATTAGACCAAAGTGCAGCCTTCTGATTATTATTTCACTTATTAGCTCACCAGAACCCGACAGCAGGATTTTATTTTAACGCCGTTCCTTTTTTTTGACATTCCAATTATCACATTCCAAAAACATTGCTCCAAGAAGTTTTCGTACTATTCTCAAATCCATTTATTTAATTAAAGCAGCCTTCTAGCACATTTGTAATCTGTCTTCCTGTTTTAGTGCTTCCCTCCTTCCTAAAACTCTGATAATTGTGCCGAATATTCAGCTCTGTTGATTCTGGCTCCACAGCTGCTGTCTTAAGGCATCAGCATGTTGTTTATCATCTTTCATATTGTTCTGGGTAATGACGGCTATAGTCCCCACAGGGCTCTAGCCTCTCTTATCACATTTACCTGTTTTTTCAGCAGCTTTCCTCCCTCAGCTGAATGCCCCATGTACCTGTATTAAAGCTGATTTCTAATCTGCAGCTTTAACTCTCCTCACTTCTCCACTCAGTTGTGATCACATCACACTGCTGTGCATCTGCTGCAGACGTTCTTATGTGTTTTTATTGTTTTTATTGTGTTTTCATCATAAACTCTTTCTGCAAACCAAATCTCTCTCATGGGACAATAAAGTTTGAATCAAATCAAAGGTTTTTATTCAGCAAAAGCTGCTGCAGAAATGCGCCAACAAACAATAACTTCTAATGGATTTATATGGGAGCCGGGCAGCCTGTGTGTGCGTGTGTGTGTTGTACTGTAGCAGTGAGTGTCTGTGAACCCCTGCTGAATATAAACGACTCAAAATCCAATACCGAGCTGTCTCTCTCTTTCTGAAACACACACACACACACACACTGCAGTAGTGACCAGCGCTTCAGAAAACGTTCATTTGCTGCATTAGCTGTTGGCTCTTCCTCATGCTCCTGGAACATACCTGTTTCACACATAAACCTTCCGCTCATCCCCGGTGGCCACCTGATCGCCCAGCAAACAAAAGTAACGTTTTGGGCAGTGGGTTTGGGTATTATCACATCATCAAGTGGCTGTTATTAGCTTTAAATACATCAGTAGGCCAGAGGGTGCATGTTAAACAAATGATGCACTAAGAAATGCACAAGACTGTGAAGAATAGGAGCAGAGCAGAATTCCAACCACTGTTTGTAACCTCTCACAGGGGGCTGTAGTATATCCCAGCTGCTATGGGGGAGAGGTGGGGTCCACCCTGGACAGGTCTCCAGTCTATCTCAGGGCCAACACAGAGAGACACACGAGCAGAACTAATGGACATGTCTCACACCTACAGGCAATTTAGAGTCATTAGTTAGCCTAACATGCATGTCTTTAAACTGTGGGAAGAAAAAACAACAAGCAGCCCAGGATTTAAACCGTGGAGCATCAAGTTGTGAGGCAGTAGTGCTAACCACTCCACCACTGTTCTACTGTGACAAATAGGTGACAAAGGTTAGGTATCATGAATTCATGAATGTCATGAATTAGTGATTTAATTTTAGTTGTGTAGGCATTTCTAGGCGACAGGAGTGGAATAATGTATGTGGACTGTTTCCCACCCAGGCCTGTAACCTGCAGACACCCAGTATTTACTAAAACTCTTTTTTCTACTGGAACGATTTCTTTTAAAACGACCAGTGGTCTTCCCTTCCCGTCTTTTTTCCTCCAATATATTTAAATACTGCAGTGGAAACAAAGCGCCAACAGACTAATGAGGCCATAGTTTAAATATAGTCTAAGATTCTATGGGAAGCATTGATTTTTCTGGGAGCAGTCGAGATTTTGAAGTGTTACCGTGTGTTTAAAGCTTATTCTTCTCCTTATAAACTCGATTTTCCCGACCAGCGTTGACTGAGGAGCTACAGCTAACACATTACTAACAATACATTTATCTATACATCAGGTCTTTTTCACATCAGACACTTTTACTTAGGAAAGAAGGAAATTATAGGTGAAAATAAACACAGTGATCAAACCATGGCAGTGGGTGAGAAAGCACATTACCAGATGCCTGGAACTGATTCATCTAACTAAAAAGAGCGCAGCCATAATTAGGGCTGTTAATTCCCTGTGCTTGTCATGCTTTGGCAAGTCAATATGTCTGCCGTTTCAAAAAGGCTCCATTGTAAAGAGATTATTTCTAATAGAAGAAGGTGTCGCTTCAATGGTGCTACAGCCACATTCACCTCCTGTACAATGTAGAGAAACAATCCCTTAGTTTCGACTTGCAGGCTCTCATGCAGTTTGATATGTCAAGAGGTGAACAGGGCCGCTTGTTCAAGGAAATGTTGTAGGGAACCTTCTTCAAATGTACAAAACATTTTGCGGATTTTCACTCTTTGTGTGCATCTTATTGTGTGGTTTTAAACATTAGACTGCCTGACATTTAAAGAGCAAAAAGCCAAGTGTGTTTGCTTGATATATTTAATTTCCAGTATTCATTATTTTACAGTCAGGGTTTTGAATGGCATACTTTATTATGCTTTTCTCCTCTGTATTCATCTCCTGTCTTGTTTTAGTGTTAGTTCATCAAACATCATTGAGATGCCATTTCAAATAGGACTCCATGAACAGATTTACATCCCAGGAGAACAACGTGCTTACATAAAGGTCAGTATATAACAAATCTTAGAATAAATCATATGATAAAGCCTTTTTTACTGCAACCTGATTATCTCTCTCTCCATTTATATATATATACATATATATATATGTATATATATATATGTATATATATCCATCTATGTGTCTGTGTTCATTTTGCTCCTAAATGACCTGCAGAGATGGATTTTATACCCTCCATCCATCATCTTTGCAGAGAGATGTAACCTGAAGAAACAGCCCATGCTTTTGACGCTGCACTCACAAAGAGAGTGCATGTGTGTGCGTGAATGTGCACACGCTCGTACATAATGGAGGTTAAGCAAAAAGGCTGTGTGACATTGGCTGCCTGAAGGAAAGAGAGAAGTGCACATAAGTGTGTGTTTTATCTGAATAGCTACATTTTCACCTCTTTGCTCGGAACGACCCTGAACATTAATGCATTCCTCTTTCTGTCTTTTTGCTTCACATAGCCAGGGTTGCTCTATTATTTGTGAAATTACACCTCTGTGTACCCACACACATATTAGTCTCTTGCTGCCTTTCACTCTTTCAATCAGCAGGACTGAGCAGCCTGATGGCTGCTGTGTTTCTGCTGTAACACTGAACCACGTTGCTCTTGATAATGAGATGATACTAAAATGGGGAAGTTGTTGAAACATAACTATGTACTGTCGACATACCACATCACTGTAGTTCATCAGAAAAAAGATATACTGTATTAAAGATGAACACTCATATCTGAGAATAGTCAACCCTGTCAAAATCAAATGTTCAACTTTTTTGTTTAAATCAAGGTTCTCAAACATTTCAACTGTTTTGCCAGTAGGTCAATGGAAGATTTACTTTAGCAGTAATGTGCAGAAAAAACAATATTTTTTTCAACCTGTAGGGTAGTTTTCACTGAGAGGCTAGCTCCCTATGCAGGAACAACCTGATCACAGCAACTCCTGTACATACATTCACAGTCCCATGGACCTCATGGGTTGGTTTTTGTCCTGATGTGCAGTGTGAAGTCCGGGACTCTAAATACACTTATCTTAAAGCAACAGGACAAGACTGTAGCTGGAGTATGAGGTGACGAAATATTCAAGTTGTGATGCTGAGAAAAGACAATAAAACTGTGTTTTACACAATAAAGAATGAAGAATTATAAAATGTCTAAACTCTGGCTCTGAAAAGTGACTCTGGAACAGTTTCAGGTAGGAGTTTGTGGTGAGGTTGAGGGTCCACATCTGTACTGAAAGTCACCATTAACACATAATCAGCCTGTTGGTTGTCATGGAAACGGCGGAGGGGTCACAATAAAGCAGCTGTGTGTTACACTGAGGCATAGAGAGGTGTAAACACACAGACAGCCACTCAGACATTCCTGCCAGCTCCAGATGCATTGTGGGTACCAGGGGGGCAATTTAGTTCAAGTGCCTGTCTGAGCGTGACACCGACACACACACACACATTCTCTCATATACACTCACACACACTCCACATGATTCACCGTGCAGAGTTACAATCCAATTTGCAGAGGGAGAGTTTCATGATGACCTGGCAACCCGGCAATTTCTTTATTTATTATCTGGCAACCCAACATCACATTTATTTTCATTTGAGCCGAGGAATGCCTGCACCACAACTGTGTGTTGCTGTATCCTTTGACATACACTTGCTTGTAAGGACAAACACTTGAGCCGTTCCCACAGCGACGAGAAGCTAATTATTGCCAATGAGTCCGTTTACCCATCATGCTTCACGTTGGATTCCTGTGAAACAAACTGGAGTCTCATTACAACAACCGGTGCGTTGTCATTAGATTCAATGGCTGCATTACCACAGCAGTGTGTGTGTTTGTTTGTGTTTGTGCATGCCAGATGGTGATGAATCAACCATGCAGTCATTAGGAGGAAATTAGAATAGTGAACAAACAGTTTGTCTACTTTAGTTTACTCCGATCAGTTTCAAACCCAAATACAGGGACATTAATAGTATATACACAGTGTATAAACACTTGTTGCTTTGTAGTTTCTCAATGGAAAGAAGTAGCAGAGGAAATATAAACAAATGACAAGGAACTGAGCATTAAATGGACTACATGGCTGAAGTTGCAATTAAAAATCCTGCGAAGGAGTTTTTAACTTTAGTGTGGCAATACCTTCTTTTTTGGTTTCCCAAAATATTATGGTAGTAGTTGTTCCTGTAGGAAAGTTACTGGCTCATAGTTACTAGATTCAGACAAGAATACCAGAATCCGTTTCTCAGATCCAATGTACCAATGCTTAAAAAAGTAAAAATACAACTGGAAAATTAGCTCACAATGACTCAAACAATCAAATATTAAACTTTTTTAATCAGACTGCTCCTGAAACCATCAATCGTTGCATACTTTTTCATGGAGTCTAGGAGTATTTTACTACAAATTTCTCTGTAAACAAGTGCTTTTATTTTGACAGTTCAAAGTTGGAGGGGGAGCATCCTGTGGGGGCGGGTCAGCTGCATGCCAGGCTCTGGTTGGATAATTGATTATGACTGTAAATACCTCCAATGACCTTATGCTGTTGGACAGGAAAGGAGGTTGTTTTGGAAGTACGTCCCGCCTCCTGTCCCCCTGTCCGCTGGGCAGTGACGCAGCCTGCAGTATAACGAGAGTTCACAGAGGTAACGGTGTCTTTGAGCTACAATTGGTGGAGCTAAGCTAGAAGGTTTTACTGCAGATGCTATGAGATTTGTTAGACACCATTTTCAAATTCAAGTTACCCAAGTTTAAATTAAGAGTCTAGGCATTAAGCAGATCACAGACAACTGCTTCGAAGATAGCTAAGTGCCATACTTTTTATATGTCTACCGTATTTTTCGGACCATAAGCCGCTACTTTTTTCCGACGTTTTGAACCATGCGGCTTTTACAGAGATGCGGCTTTTCTATGAATTTTTCTGCAGCCCTCAGATGGGCGCTGTAGATGGAAGTCAGTGCAAACAAAAAAGCGCCAGTTTTTATTCTTAGCGCATGCAACCCAAGACGCACACCAGCAAACATCAGCACTTTTACTGCCGTGTTACAGGCACCATTCAGGTTCAGGTGTATGAATAAACACTTATGGTACAAAATCTTTTGTTGAGCGCAGCAACTCCTGCGTAATTCGTGAAGAATAAGACACGTCTTCTCCTTTGGCTATGGAACAAGCCGTTTATTTATAACAAGGACGTTTTTGTCGGCTCTGTACATTCGACATGTGTTATACCAGCCACACATACACGTAAACGCACTCTTTACCGTAATGCCGGTAAAACAGCGCACAGAACATCCTCATGCCTACTGTGAACAATGAGTAGGAGCGCATACAACAGATATTATTTCTCAGCCTGGATATTGGCGGCTTATAGTCCGATGCGGTTTATATGTGACAAAATATATATTTCTTTTAAATTTTAGCGGGGGCGGCTTAAATTTAGGTGCGCTCTATAGTCCAGAATTTACGGTAATTATTTCTTATATGTATACCTCTACAAGCATCACATGAGAAAATGATCAAATGTTGTTCAGTTAGCATGAAGGCTAGTGAGCAGAGGAAATGAGCTGGCTAGGATAGCCCAACATAAAGCTAGCACAAAGCACAAGCAGTTTTTCTGCCTCCATCAGTTGTAGTGTAGCAGCTCCTCACCCAGCTATGCTAACTACAAACTGAATGGGATAGTATGGTTTAAGTTAAGATAAGGCTTTATTAATCAAACAGTGGGGAAATACAAAGAACACAGAATCTGCATAGAACAATGTACATTTTTAGTTCAACTTAAACGGCATTTAAAAATTAAGGATAATCTGAATATAAACATATTAACATTGGAAAATGTAACAGATGAGTATTGCACATCTGGTTTATTGCACCACAAGTAAAAATATACTAAGTAAAATTGCACATTGTGTCTCATATTGGAAACATTGTACCTTTGCTTCACTATATTCATCTGGCAGCCTTATTTAACATGGTAGTTACTCTACTTATGGAGATGTCACAGTATAAAATATAACCAAATAATAAGTTATGACAATGTTATGAAACAGCTGTCACCACCTAAACTGGTTAAAATGGGCTCCAACTTTACCCCTTTCTATTGATCCACATCAAGCCTCTAGGTGATCTTTGGCCTTTATTTTTTGTTTCACAAATTATTTTCAACATTCACCTTTAAATGTTTCTTTGCAGTTACCATTTAAGTGCTAGTGCTTAAAAAAATGTGCTAGGATTACAAAGACATGGGTTGGATGGTATTATATTAACATACTAAAACTGACTTTTTCCTGACCAGCCCTGAAGAGGTTGAACAGGTACTGTACAATATGTACAATATGCTCTGTCAGACAGCTTCTGGGTAAAAGCTCAGCCTTATTCTGTCTGCGTGTAAATGTTCTGCTATCAGATCACAGCACTGATGTCGAGACAGCCAACGGGTCCAGTCAGGAGAGGGTGTCAACCAGCCAACGCTTTTTATGGTGCTTTTCATGCATGAGATCCCCTACATTCAGTGAAGAAAAGGAAAGTAAAACCATCTGATCTCACTTTATTTGCCTTTTGAAGCTGAACTATAATTCATATGTGGCTAGAAATGATCACGTGAGCCAGATATGAGTCCACCAGTCATGCATTTGTCTAATTAAATTAGGAAAAATACACTCTTTCTAGTTTAAAGACCTGGCACTTTGTAGAATCCCAGTTTGAAACAGGTTTTGCTGAGAAGCGACAGAGAGCTCGACTCCGGCCTCTAAACACAAACGAGCTCATTCATCTTTTACTTGGCCTCATCTGCATAAATTTAAATATGGGGAGAAAACAGTGAAGTGTTAGTCTGATAGTGTGGCATTGAGCTGCTGGATTGGATCCTGTTACATGTAATATAGAAGAGAAATGCTCAATTACCCGTGTGTGTGTGTGTGTGTGTGTGTGTGTGTGTGTGTGTGTGTGTGTGAATGCGAATGCCATGCTAATAATTCCATGGAGGGTAGAGGCAATCAAAAACATCTCACTTTTAATCAGCGTCACACAGAGCGACAAAGACACACACAACAACTGCTGTAAGCCAGTCTGACAATTTCAGTATGGCAAGACAATATGACACACACCTGACAAATTAGAAAAATGAACAAATGTAGAAGGCTACATGTGCATGAGTAGCACAAAATGAAAAACACACATTTACACATTTTGTGCATGTTTAGGGCACATTGACACACTCATCTACACACTGTTGTGGAGATAAATGACAAAATAAAAGAGGATTCAGACAAATAAACCATACAGAGAGGAGAGAAGCAATCTATAATAAGCTTTCTCTCAAACACACACACACACACATTGTCGAAACACACTTTTTACAGCATTCTGGTTGTCTCTTATGTGATCTGGGTCTGCAGAGAGGAGGCAGGAAAAACAAGAAAAATGCAAAGAGAGAAGAAAAGCACCAGACATAAAAGAAACAACAAAACAGCAGATAAAAAGGCCTGACAAGAAAAGCAAAGACAAAACAAAGGTCCTGACTTTAAGCAGCTGTTTCTTTCCTCAGAATCAATACCTGCCATTCAGCCAGTGTCTTCAGAAGCCAGCCTCTGTTGTCCTGTCCTGCTGAAATGCTGAGTGACATCAACCAGATGTCATCGATCTGAGCGACGGGCTCTGAAGACGACCTGCCACCAGCCACGGCTGCTTAAACAGTGACAAGGTAGATTTTATTCAGATATATGTCTGTACTGTTGGATGCAGTAGTGACATCCTGAGGCCTTCGCTCAGAGAGGGATCAGCAGCACAGAATCTGTCACATCCACCTCACACTCTAGGGAAGTCTAGGAAGACTTTTACCAACAATGTCATACTGTCATACTGCTTCATACGTCTACCAGCACTCAGTAACATACAGTAAGACTTGAAATGGACCTCAAAGGTATAAATTATTCATAATTTACTGTATGTTGGTGGCATATTCTGCCATTCCTGCAGTAGATGCAGTATAGATGACATGATATGACTTATTTATGAACTGAAGACATAGTTCCAACATGGTTCCAAGATGTTAGAACCTTACTATTTGGAATCTAGCTGATTTTGCAGCACAGCTATTGTTATTAAATTATATCTACACCATCAAATTCTACTGGATCCCAGCATATTTAAAAAATGTATCAGACAAGCGTAGTGCTGGACCAAAATGAGCAAATCAGTTTTTCCTATTGTTATTTGTTCGAGTTTAATATAACTTGTTCAATATAAATTGAGTTTTACACTGGTACTGGACTCCAGATGCCAGATTTGCTCACGTACCTCGGACAGTGGAATCAGCTTGTCTGTTCATTTAAACTACTTATATCCTGGCTGCCTGTGGACTTTGGCGAGTTAACTGCTACAGTTTAACTTAGAGATTACCAATGTGCTTATTGGTGCAGTGATGTCTCAAGCAAAGTTCACCAGAAATTGACATGATAGCTTTGTAGTCAATTTAGTGCATTTATTATCATTTTATTAGGTCTAAAATGCTTACAGAATTAATTGAGTGTCTGCCAGTTAAAGTTGCAGGTAATATGCTGCATTATACAGCTGAGCAACTACAGGCATGAAATGGGATAATTGCAGGTTATTATAATTTATAGTCCTTTTCATATCTGTCTGACAAAAGAAATTGTGACCAAATGTTTGACATTTGCACTTTTCAGCAGCACATCGTTTTATTGGTCTGTTTTTGTCCTCAGGCCTAATGGACTGAACTGCGTGCAGAGCACTGCTGCTCATGTGCACAGTGCAGCAGTCCTGACTCAGAGCTTTCTGCCTAGGACAATTATTAAAACTCACAAGTTTGATTAATTTGCATCTACAACCTTTTACATACTGGGTAAAAATAGAACTCATTAGAGAAGTGAGGGAACGATGACGGTAGGAGGCATGGTTAGTGTGGCTGTTTTAAGGAAAACTGGAAACAAGTTACAACATGGCACCTGATTTGCTCCTTGTTGTTGCTCTGTGGCACGTTGTCTGAAAGCAGTCCTCATTCCTCCAGGTTCCACACATAAAAATGATCAGGACATTCTGCACAGGTATACAGATACAATTCAGCTGAGCCTTTGGGCTCAGAGAACAAAAAAGGAGATTAAAATAAAATAATGCTACAGTTCGTTTAGACTTTGCAAATGTTATTGAAACTTGTGGCTCGCCTCCCCTGTGGCCTTTGTGTGTCTGTTCTCCCCGTGCTTGCCTGGGTTTCCTTCGGGTACGCCAGTTTACTCCAAAGACATGTACGTTAGGTCTGTCTGCGTGTGTCTCTTTGTGTTGGCCCTGAGGCAGACTGGAGACCTGTCCAGACTAGAGCCCGCCTCTCGTCCTATGACAGCTGGGATAGACATAACATATAACATTAATAAATACAGGCATTTATGTTAATACGTTAACAATTTTCCAAAATGAACATGGTACATAAAGACTGCAGTGTGTAGAAAAAAGCCAGACATGATCCCGGTGGACACAGCCTTTCTATAAAGTGGCAGTGGATTGTCCAGCAGCTGCAATGGAGCATAAACATGAAGACACCTGCTGAGGTGGGTTATAGTCCAAATTGTTTGCTGCCAGGCTACAAAACAGAGCCACCCCAAGCTACTCTATGTCCCAGACTCTGTTTACATCAAACACTCCATCAGAGAGTCAGTGGAGCTCAGAAGCCCAGTTTGTTCTCCGTGTAGTGACCACAGAATGCGGCATATATCTAGATCTGCATCTCTGTCTCTTTTATGTATTGTGACTGTGAATCATGGCTGGATTTGTGCTTTCAAGGAATTTGAAATATTGATGTTTGGATCTCTGTGTGTTCAGCTTTAAGTCTGCTCTCCCTCTGACACGCTCACTACTCTTTTTATTTCTCTCCCGCTGCTGCTTCTGCTGTTGCTTCTGCTGCTGCTAGATTGGTGTCAAGTGCAGAGACCACACATACACACTCACAGTCACACACGCTGTCTTTCTTCCTAACAAGTGATACACATTCATTACATTTTCTGCCCACAGTGTGTATTCTCTGCACTTGACACCAATCTACCCTGAGGCAGAAGAGTGTGTCGCCCACTTAGATCTCTCTCTCTCTCTCTCTCTCTCTCGCTCACTCTTCCTCTTTCCCCGCTGTCTTCCACCTTGATCCACTTGGCTGAAATAGGACTCTAATTGGCTGTGCAATGTCAGAGAGATTGTGTGTGTGTGTGCGAGCGTGTGTGTTGATTTTGTCCAATAAATGGTCTGATATTCTAAAATCCTGCTAGTTCCCTTATAGGCTGCGATGTTTGGTGAATCCCACATTATGAAAGTCTTGAATACTTAAGGCTAAACCATAACGAGTCTGATAGAGAAAGGTTCACCGAATTAAGTCACAGGGAAATCAGAAGCCAGTTAAAGCCTTTTTAATGGACATTCAGGTGATGCGAAAGCAAAAGGGGACCCAGATGAACAGTTTTTACAGAGAAAACAGTTGAATGTGTGCTGTGCAAAGTTTCTGGTCTTCAGTTTAAAAATGCAGTCTTTGCCGGTTGTTCTCAAAGATTATCTTAAATATATTTATTAACTGACAACCAGTGATGTCCCAGCTAGCTTACCTGAAGTTATTTTTCGTCCATATTTCGATGAGGCCTCTATTATTGTCCTCGCCTCTCCGGTGCTAACTGCACTGTTTCCAAGTAAAAGCTGCTGTATTTGTCTTGGCACAAAAACACATGGGATTCTGGTGTTCTCATGGGTTTTGTGGGTTTACCTACCAACTAGTTCTTCGCAGTGTTGCCCACATTTTACTCAGTTGTCACACTTTCAAAGACTACAAATCTGTGACAGTTGATGGAAACTTTATATGTGAACTGTTCACTCTTTTGAACCTTTACGGTCTAACTTTCGTAAAAATTATGCTACATTAAAAGTAACAATGATGTAAACTGATCTTAAAAAGCACACAACAAAATGACACTGGCTAGGCTGCAGTATTCCTGTGTGGAGTTTATGTCTTCTCCCCGTGCTTGTGTGGGTTTCCTCGGGTTTCCGCCCACAGTCCCAACACATACATGTTAGGTTAGGTGGCGACTCTAAATTGCTTGTAGTTGTGGACGTTAGTGTAAATGGTTGTCTGTCTGTGTTAGACTTGACAGACTGGAGAAGTGTCCAGGGTGGACCCCACCTCTCACCTAGTGACAATGGGATAGACTACAGCCCCCTGTGACCCTGAACAGAGAAAGAAACAATTTTTGCATGATTATCAAGACAATAAGACAAAGTATATTTATAAAGGAGTGAGCATTAGGATGGAATGAGGTACTAGCATACTGGAAATCCTGAGCAGCCAGGTTAAAAAATAATACTGGCAGGAGTACAAGTTTAATATACCTTTGCCTCTCTGGAACTGTCAACATTGTCAGCTATGGTGCAGCTTACGATAGTACAGTAACTTTCTGTTTACATGGCTGAATTATTTTGACTGGACAGAATTATACTGCAGGTGTTCTGTAGTAACAGATTTACACTCCAGTAAAATGTACAGAAGCTAAGACATTTCAGCACAGACCCTGAACCTCAACCCTGCCCAAAAAGCATTAGGATGAAAACGGCAGACAGGTCTTGTCAATTCTCATCATTCTGTACAAAGGGAGTATCTTGCTTGCAAAGGTTGTGTGAATGAGCAACCTCACAGTGTCTCCAGTAGTCTAGATGAATTGATTTGTTAGTGCTGTAATTGTGCTCTTACAGGAAAAGCAGAGATCCTAGAGACCACTGTACAGTATCAATGTTTCCTCCGTGGACATCTTATGCTCACTTGCTAAAGGCTAAATTACATGACCTGGTATGTTGAAATAAAAACAAAAAAGCTTTAGGGTGGATTCAGGTGATGATGGGAGCCCGGTTGTGCCGCCAAAGTGATGAACTTCATAACCACAGTATTTTTAAATTATTAAATGCTTTTGATTTGCAATTTAGTAGTGTTGAAGCTACTCCCACTGTGACATCACTGTGAAATGACCCTAACATTCTGAAACATCCTGTTCAAGTCTTAGTTGTGCATCAGCAGGTCCTTCCTCTAACTCCTTAGCTTACCAGAGGTAAGCATTATATAGCTGCAGCCTAAGTGAATATGAGGATGTCCATTAGGATTGGCTGAGCGTAAAAAAAGCCACACCCCCTGCCAATCCTAACAGGCTGACAGGAGACAGAAGGTAATCAACCTTTTTCACAAAAATTGGAAGTACGAAGCAAACGCTGTTTCCGCTTAACGCTGTACAAGGCACTGACACGATGATAATGCAGGAGTTTTTTAACTTCTCTGATGATGAATGAACGTAATTACGGCCGATTTAATGACCTTGTGTACAGATTACGACCACTTTAATCACGTATCTCTCTCTCTCTCTCTTCCACATAGATCTTATCTCAGACATGGATATATAGCGTTACATTACGTATATTTTATTAGATATATTATATTGTAAGGGGGTTAGGTTAACATTTTACATCATGTCTGTTAATCCTTACCTGCGGTGGGTGGGAAACCTAATCGTGGTCCTGTTGAGAAGCGCCAGTGCCAGCTTTCATATTTACAACAGATGAAGAAGAGACTGTTTCTTCCGCAGCTAAGCATTTCCTTGGGTTTACTTTACGTTTACTAGACATTCTGCCCTTTCTTTGACATGACAAAGTTATCACGTGACAAATGCTTGGGACCACTCCGTTTATGAGACGCCTGGTGTCTGCATCATGGTGATCCTCTACAGGGAAGTGCTGACTACGAACGTACGTGGGACCTCTTTGCACAATAAAACTTGGTCGTTTGTCTCGCCTCACCCTAGTAATCAAGTGAAAGGACAAGTGTTTCTGTTTTTGCACCGAACACGAACATTCAGGTTTGCTACGAAAGCTCCAGTTCTGCCATTGTAAAGACTTACAACGGAACGTAAGCCACTGGTTTTCAGCTGTTTGAGGTTTAGGAATGCGGAAGATGTCAAGGTGGATAAAAAAAATGCAATTTTAGGTGATTATAATTTCACAATTATCTTTTAAATATTTACACAGTATTTATAACAAATACTTTTAAGGCTTTATGCACTAGCAAGTCAGCACTAATAAAATTAACCTTTACCAGCTGCAATGTGGGAATGATGTACACTTGCATCAGTAAGTACATCAACTGTGTACCACCAATTTTTTCTGGCAGTTTTTACCACAGTGTACCTATAAAAACACTGTATATTGCTGCTTTTACTTAAGTAGAAGATTTGAACAAGTCACTGTAGAGCTTTCAAGCTAATTTTCTTCCCCATTTCCATTAAGCCATACATTTTCCAGCTTTTAACTGCTCCCTTTTGTCACGATTCGGTGATTGTGGTTTAGTGGAGCTGAGTTTTAGAACCTGGTGGAGATCCTGAAATAACAAGGAAAAAGGCAGCAAATAAATGCTTATGGTTTTGCATTTATTTGACATGGTCAACAATTGTGTATTGGTAAAATGTTTGGGTGCCTCCATACTTGCGCCCACTCAGCTGCGATTTGCCAGGCCAACATCTTGCACAGACCAACAAAGCAACTCATGTCCATCCTTTCAGCTCTAGCCAAACAAAAGCATTAAGCACTGAAGCATCTGACACCAAGACAGTAAAAACTAGCAGCTAGCTTGACTGAACATGACACAAACCTGACAAAACACACACACACACGCTTTTACTATCATCATGTATGTCCAGTATGATAGTTTAAAAGCAGAGCCATGCAAGCACACACTTCACCACACACACACACACGTAAACACTAACACAATCCGAGACAGATGTGGGAATATGCCAGTTATCGTAAAAATTAATGGCTCATGGTATAGCCAATCAAACGCTCGGCAAGTTCTGTCAATAGCCAATCAAACAGCTGGCTGGAGTGAATGTTGATGTGCTGGACGTCTGTCAGTGTCACCTTGGCAACAGCCAGGTAACACCTGACTTTCCACACACAGCCACACACTGTTCATTATCACACAAAGACATTAGGTGTCACTGGTTTGTTACCAAAGGGACGTGAGTTGTCAGGTGAGGGAGAAAAATAAATCTATTCTAATGTGATCGCAGCTTAACAGCGGGCTCAGTGACTTATTTTTCATGTAAAAGTGGATGGTGGACAGACAGTGGATTTGTTTTTGCACAGATGACCTCTATAAATATTGGACTATACAGAGCCAGTGTCCTTCTGGATCCGAGTCGGAGTTGGTAAAATGCATGAATTCACTGCCAGACAAATACCATATAGAATCTTTGATTCACATTTTCTGCTGCTTTTTGGCCTCTCTTAGAGTTTTTCCAATGTAGGAAAAAATTTGAAACCAAGTTCTGGAAGCTAAATTTCGGCATCCCACGAAGAGGAACTAAAGTTTTAGCAGGGTGTGCATGCTCAGCATTACAAGTGCCACAAACAGCCCTGACCACTGTGCCCCACACGTTCCGGTTATGGAAGAGATATCTGTATACTACAGACATCTGCAAAGAAGAAAAGACTTAGAAACAAACATGGCCGACCGCTAAAACTTTGTAAATTCAAACTGCAAATTTTTAAATGAAGGCAATAGCATCAGAATTTTATTCTGAAAACATTTTTGTGACCTATTTGTACATGGGTCTGCAAAAAAAGCCGGCATATTGCATCATGCACATTATTTTTGAGTACAGAAGCGCAGTATCAGTCCATATAAAGGGCATGATTATTTTTTCCCCTATAGCAGCATATGTGCAGGCACTTTTCCTCATTGGGCACTGTTTGCCCTCAGACTACTGATGGCGTTGAGTTCCTGTATAGATTTTGTGACCTATAGCTTTGAACCACCTTTAACCTTTTGTCTCTAAATGCGATCAAATACCTGCCCCCAGATTCTTAAGTTTGGTGAAAGAACAAACAAAAAATGACAGTTTTTGTCCTACAAAAGCCTCGGGTTGTGGGACAGTATTGCTAAGTGCAAATGCAACCATCAGTGGTTTGTAGTGAACAGATTTTCACTGTCTGTTAAAGCAGAGCTAATATTATCACTTTCATGATTTTGATACTGTGACAAAGGATTAAAATTATTATGAAATCATTTATTTGGCTAATGAAAGCTTTTTTTAAACACCATTTCCAAAATAAAATAAAATCCTACAGTGCTGTGGTTACGATTTGGTTAGTTTCAGGCACTAAGAACAACTTGGTGAGTGTTACCGAAGGATCATGTTGCAGGAAAATACTATTAAAGGTTAGGGCAGTGGTGGTTATGTTGTAGTGGTTATGTTAAAAGGAAACCAGCATTAACTGCTAATGTGAAATCGGGAGGCAAACACCTGTTAGTAAATCTGACCCTTTCTTGGACTGCAGCATTGTGCCACTGAGAATGAGCTTAATTTTTAAACAACAACTGACTAAATCTATTTGGTCTCTCAGTGGCTAATGAGCTTTCTGAAAAGCAGAGATTCAATCCCACAATGCAATGCTCCCCATTTTAGCAGTGAGAAAATTATCATCACGCAGCTCAAACAGCTGTTGGTGATGACCCAACGTGACAAAGGATAATTTCTGAAATGTCAACGAACTATTACGTGTACAATATATAGGGAGCAGAGGATGATTGAGTAGCAGGTGATTTTGGACACAACTTTTTTTTTTTTATTAAAGTGAACCTATAGCAGCTATGTTGGTTTCAGTTCAAATACAACTTTTCTTTAACCTGCTGTACTTTAAGTAAAAGCGTGTGTGGCACGTCTATAGATGGTCCAAAATCGCGTTAAACAGCAGGCAATGAGGAAACTGGTTAGCTGTTTAGTGCTAAGACTAAACATGAATTTGGTCAAATGAGTTTTCCTGCTGATCTGAGATAGAACGAAAGAAAATACAAAAGCTGGTCATCTGGCGTCGATAAAATACAGCTGCATTTCCATCTGCACACAGCACAGGAATGCTGTTGGAATGCTCCCGCGTTTCCCAGTCAGGCATTTAACATTTCAAAACATAAAAAAGACACATTTTAAAAGAGAATAGAGGACATAAATATAAACAACCTTATGAATAGAATATTTATATGTGGTATTGTAAATGTTAAGCTGGATATTTTTGCACAGAGTAGTGACATTCTGGGCATTAAGGGTGAGGGAAACCGTGTGACATATAGAACATGTAGCTGGGTTGGCCATGTGGAGCTGGTCCCCGGGTCAGAGAACAACCTGCAGGCCGCCGTACACCGGGTAAAGTTCACTTCCCCTCACTGGTGGTTCCTGGGATCGTGCCCGTCTCTCACTCACTCATAGGCAGCTCAGGGGATCCAGACACTGGAGCAGTTCCCCTCCACTCAAGACCGGCAGCGTATCTGCAACAGAAGAAAGAGCCGGTGCATGTCGTGATGGGCATGAAAGCCGCAGGATAATGAGTGAAATGCTGGATGAGAGCCAGCGGATTGAAAGAGAGACTGCCATAAAAAAGCCCGTCTCAGCAGACGCGTTAATGTGAAAAGAATCAGCTGGAGAAGTCCGGGCAGCCCCCCACCCACCCCCCACGCGTGTGAGAAACTCGGGGACTCGCTTGTCTTTCATCATTCATTTTCTTCTTGCAACAGGAACGAACAGAGTAGAACAGATTCAGTGGCGTGCGGCGGGTGTAGCTCTCTCTCCCCCCCTCTCTCTCTCTCTCCCTCTCTTTCTCTCTCTCGGTAAGCGCGTGCCTCTCTCTCTCTCTCTCTCCCTCTCTCTCTCTCTCGGTGAGCGCGTGCCTCTCGGTCGGTCGCAAAGCAGCTCGTGCTCAAACACAAACGCGCAGCGCGAGCGGACTCACTGCACGAGACTCCTCCTCGCACCGCCACCACCATCATCTTCCTCCTGGGTGGAGGATGGAGGGGTGGTAACGGGAGAGAAGCATCATCATCATCATCATCACCATCATCACCATCGCCACCACCGGGAGCAGACACTGACTGTAGCGGCAGCAGCGGCAGCTCTACCTGGGCGAAAAAGTTAAGGACGATCCGGTTTAATAACCGGGGGGGTCCGTGGTGCTGGAAACAGGCACCGACCCGGGATAAGTCGCTGGACACGGCTGAAGTCTCCTCAGGACTTCATGGAGACGGATCCGCTGGTTTCGCGGGGCTTCACTGTGTATGTTCCGGCTGATTGACGGCTCTTTCAAGGCTCGTTCTCTGAACAGTCCCGGTACCGACACTGATCTCTGACGTCGCAGAGGGATCCCGAGTTTGTTCCGACATTCACCACTTCGGTCCGTTTCATACACGAGACTATTAGCGGAGCTTTTAATTAGGGGTTTGTGGGTTTAAGCTGACGGCTGAGTTTCCGGAGCTACACCGGATCCCCGGACAGTCCCGGGCGGACTTGATGGTTTGCTGACCGGCGGGACGCGGCCCCCTTCTCCGACGGGCTGCAAAAGAAAAAGGACAAACCGCAGGTAAAAAGCAGGCGCACAGTGGCGAGTTCGGCGAGGAAAATCGCCGGATAAAACGGGGAAAAACCCGTTTTTCTCCTGCACGAAGGAAGTCAGTGTGCTGACAAACGGGAAAAACGGAAGAGGTCCGTACGGTCCGCATGTGAGATCGGAACTGAGACTCACGGATCCCCAACAGAGGGGAGCGGCGGATGGGGAGACGAGAGATGAGAAGTTAGAGGAGGCGTTGATGTGGATCTGTGCCGCCACTCTCACCGAAAACCCCGATCCTCAACACCAGCCCGATGTCATTAACTGAACTGCTTGATTGATGGGAATTTACCGGATCAGAAGGCGCCTCCTTTTTCTCCTTTACAGTTTCCGCTCTGTTCGATACATTCCGGGGTCCCCATCATTTCCGATGATTTCTTCATCCATCAGCATCATGAGTTGTGAAGCACGGATCGTTTAGACCCCGTGGATGAAGGATCTCCTCCACGGTGAAATAAAGCCTCATGCTGAGCGTAAATTATCCACTTAACCCCCTCTATAGACCCGGACTGAGGAGAGTGAGTTTTCTGCTTTTTCAGCGTTAACTTTTCGGTGAAATGTCACCTGGAAACACGTGAAAGCTCTTTTCAAACAAACCCAAATTAAAATCCAAACTTCTTTAGTTTTAAGATTGAAAACAGTAACTTATCTGAAACAATCCTACAAATGATCAGTTATACCAAAATGTGTGTAATTTAACAACATGTAATAGAGTCTGACAGTAAAATAGCTGAAATATAATCAAGCTCCAATAGTCTAATATTATCTGCAAACTTCCTTTGGTTTCCCAAGTCTTCACCTCAGCTAAAACTGAAACATAATCATAATATTCCTGCAGAGAGGATTGTAGTACATCCGTGGCTCTTAATGTTGTCCTTAATGTTCTGTAAGGTATTTTCATTACCCACTGTATCATCATAATAATCCAAAAACAGTCAGAGAGGGGTTTATTTATGCTTTATTGCAGGTCTGGAAGAGCTTTAACTCAGAAGAAATTAACTTAATAACTGCTTGGGGACACAAACGTGCTGCTTTAAATCTCCTGTGTTGGCTTAAACTTTAGTCTAAGATCTCTGTCCTGGATGGATACAGACTCAGTGACCGTTTCTAAGTCTCAAATTAAGGATCTCCATCAACCAAAAATGATTTTTAATGATAATCTCGTCTCCATTTTGATTTGAGCTTGTTTCCCAGCATCAAGGCTTTATTGAAGTTTATCACCTCTGTCTGCTGCTTCTCGGTAAAAGTATATGGATGATACGCTCATTGTATAGCCACATCCTCAACAGCATACCCCCTCCTCCTCCCCCTCCGCCTCTTCTACACTTGAAGTTGAGCCATGCTGCATTGATTTTTTTGTTTCTTTTTCTTTCCCTCCTCACCACAAAACCAAAATGCACACGACCATCACATCTTTTCTGGTTTGTCAGTTTTGTTGCCTGAGATGTAAGACGTGCAGCAGCGTTGATTTTCCACATCGAGTCAGAGCTGAAGGACGAACATAACGGTCCTGCACAGTGAGGTCGGAGGTCAGGCTTTCAGAAATATAACTGCTGGAGTTTCAGCAGCACAGACTGGATGTCTGACTGAGAACTGGAATCTGTAAGACAGTCCAAACAAATCATTTTCAAGGGAAATTGCCTGAAAATCAGCTGGAATCTGACCTGAGCATCGATGAATGTTTTTCTGAATCAGAACCAGTTTCTGACTCTGAGCCTTGAGGACATTTGTTTGCTGTTGGATTGACACTTTCAGCTAAATGGGACTAAACGACAGCAGCCCTGGCACCATGCGGAATGGCCGTGGCCTCTCAGACCAGTGGGCTGATTCGGTGGTGGTCCGGCCTCGAACCACGGAGCGCCACATCACAGTGCACAAGCGTCTGGTGCTGGGCTTCGCCTTGTCTATCCTCACCCTCATCATTGTCACGGCTGTAGCTGTGGTGCTCAGCATCCGCTTCGAGGAGTGTGGTGGACGGGATCGTGATGGAACCACAGGGGAGTTGGGATCACGGGGCACCGGTGGGTCAGCGAGGTTGAATGGGAGCAGAGGGGAGAGGACGGGGGACAGGGGGGATGAGGAGGCGGCCCAGCCGTGGAGAAACTCACGGCTGCCGGGCTCAGTGAGACCACGGCACTACGACCTGCGGCTTGCTGTCTACATGGACAACTTCACTTTCTCTGGAGAAATCAGCATTGAGCTAGAGTGCATCAACGCCACCCGGTTCATCGTGCTGCACTCTGACCGTCTTGAGGTATGGTGGCCTGTCTGCGAAATGTCTGGCACGAGTTTTTAAACTTAAAAATAATTCAGGAACATCTGTCAGCCCTGGCCTTAACTGCTTGTTTTTGTGGCAGCTTTTCTAAATGTGTGGATGTGTTAGGCACATTTGCAATGAAATAACATGAGCAAGTGAAAATTGTTGCAAAAAATTTGTCATTATTTTTGCTTAGTTCATAAAGATTCTAATGCATCTTGTCCCAGTTGGAATAAACCTCACTGTTGTGACACAGTTTCTCACTACTGCCATCACTTTGCGATTCACATATTGCTGCCTACCTATTTATTGAACTCTGATTATTTCAGCACTTGGGAATGTCCTGCATTTTAATAGCATCTCTCTGAAGAACCCAAATTATGCACAATATTCCACAAATCAGATGTTTGCTTTTTTTTTTTAATGATATAAGTGAACCGTCATTTGTCTTTGTGCACTGTTGCATATTAGAAAGCTCTCATCAGCAGCTCTGGTACTCTACACGTGAGGCGTTCAGGGCCAGTACAAAGTGTGACTAAAATATTATTTTCACATTGATTAGAGAAAATTGCAATGTTATGTAGAACTCAGGGGGATTGTGGCATTTGTTAATTGTTGCATTTGGCTGTAGATTCCTGGTATGACTGGCTGGTGTCAAACAGTATCATAAATGTATTATAACCTGACAAAACACACAATCAAATCAGTTTGTGCAAAAACATGTGATGCTGAGTGTTTTGGTGATAGGAAAGCTGTTTTTTTGGTGATAGTTCTTGATAGATCTTTTGATATATTTTAGTTACATTAAAGAAAACCGCATTGCTGGTTGTCAACTGACATACTGAAAAAATTGCAAAGCAAATTCTGATTTGGTGATGAGACCTTAAACATCTAAAGTTCTATGTTAAACTTGCCTGAAAAGGTTTGATCCAACAAACGGTAAACGCAGTAAGTGTCTGTACCATAGCTAACTAGAAAGAGATTGTCAGTAGAGTCAAGCGTGAAACTCCATGTACCCTGAGAACCTTGGCCTCTGTCCATAACCTAGAATGGCAGTATGTAGACATTGTGCTTCTAACATTCCTGATGATTCTTTCCAAACAAACCTCATTTGCATTCAAAGGTCTTCTTTATGTTAGAAAGTGAGAGAGTTGTTTTCCAACAAAGAAAGTTTATTTCGAGATTTGGCCTCGGAGGTTTCCTTAACGAGGCTAATTAACAGGCAAAGTTGCTGTTTCAGCCCAATTTTTGAGATGGGTGCATGATAAGGGAAAGCCTCAGAGAAACGCCTGAGAAGTGTGATTTTTTTTTTTTTTTCAGGCTGGTCATCTTGGCTAATGTGAGACAGGGATAAATCTGTCTAATTTGGGCACAGGCCAATTAAAGCCCTGCAGCCCCTTTTGTGTTTGAACACACACAGTGAATTAAGAGGTGTTGTTGGGTGCCAGGCAGGTCTCCTAAGGTATCCTCAGTGTTAATGCATGATGAAAAGGAAAATTGTGAAGATGTGAAAAGGCTGAAAAACAAAAATATGGATTAAAATAGAAGCAGCTGGTAAAAATGGAGGGCAAATACTTCTGCAATGAGCGCTTTGTTCACAGAGTCAGAGCAGTGTCACTAGTACAAACTGATGCAGCACTCAACAAATCCTTAGAATCACCTCACCTTAGAAATATGTTTTTCCATGCAGGTGGCCATAGATTTCAGTTCATATCAATCCAAATGAAGAAGTGTGAAGAGACCTCAAAGTCTGTCCAGAGATTTAATCTAAAACATATTAAAAAGTTGTTGAGGAACAGGACTTGGATGTATAAATGGCTGACAGTGATCAGTTCAGCTAAGAAATCAAACCAGCCAAGCAACAAACAGGACAAATTAAAAAGCGTTTCTATTAAGAGGAACATTTGAAGGCATCACAAAGCATGGCACAATGTTTGCTGACTCACCAGAAAACCCAGAAAAACATCCTTTTAATCCCCAGTGTTTCCTCTCTGTGTCAGCAGGCTCTTTGCTCGTATCGATCCGTTCATTAATCAAACACACACTCACACAGATACAAAACACACACATTCACAGTTTTTCAGATGGAGATTGCTGATGTGTGATAACATAGAGACCCAAAGGTTTCTCAGTGTTCCCATTGCTGCTCCCATCGTGCGCTGAGAATATCAAGTTATTTTTTTCAACCCGTTTCTCTTTTTACAAATGTCATCATTTAATTTTGTCTAGCAGAATTTCATATTAGTATACACGTTGTGGTACACAGGAAGGCATTTGGGACAAATTTAGGTTACCTTTGCCAGTAGTGTGGGAGACAGCCAGGAGCAACAGCACAAGAGAGGTAAATGTACCAACACGTTAGACAGGAGGAAGCACCTGGCCAGATCACAAATTGATACAATGAAATTAGTTTATGCCTCCTCGTGAAAAAGCTTCAAACTCATTGACTGGACGATAACTTCACAGTAAATTTATGTAAAATTCAGTTTCATGAAGCAGTTGGTTAAAGCCGGACTACATACCAGTAAATGAATAGTGCGAAGTCACTAGTTCTACTGAGACATCCCTCAGGTTAGCACTGCTGAGATGAAGGTTTGCAACTGGTTAAAAACACAAAAGTTTTTTGGTGCATTTCCTTTTCTGCAGCCCAGCCCGTCCAGTGAACTGATTTTGGTCCAAACTTTTACTGATATAAATACTTGTGGCACTGAGCCCAAAGAGAAGAAGTGGATTGAATGAGAGCTGCTTTTCCCCAAACACCCCGTTCCCCTCAGGATATGTGTAGTACTGGCTTAGAGTGTGTACAGATAAACTGAAAAATGTTTATTCCCCCTGCACTCTAAAAGCAATCCCCTGCCCTTTTTGCCCTGGCACTACTCTGAACATACACTCCTAGTACCCGCACACGGGGGTTTTCCACTTATTTTGGCCAATTAGACATCTTCTCAGGTCCACCTTTTCTGATTGACATATCTCTCACTTTCCATTAGCGTTGCTGCACCTTTTAGGGAGAAGCTGCTATTAACTTGATGATTTTCTTTACTGCAGTACGTTAGGTGACATTTCATTTAATTACCAGCAAATCTCCACCCATCTCCAAGCTGAGCTCAGCTCTAATCAGCAAGGCTAAATGAAAACACCTGTGAGGCTTTCCGGTCTCTTTAATGAGTTGCGGCTTTTCATTCAGTGCTAATTCACCTCAGTCACTGTCTTTATTCTTTTATCATCTGCTGATTAGTTTGACTGTGCGGCTTCACAATAAATATGGATGGATCATAAACCAACAGCCCGAGTTCTGCTGAATTTGCCTAGTTTCTTTCTTGCATGCTGATAAATTGTTTCAAGCCTTCTGCAACAGGTGTTAATGGTCTTTAAATGTGAACTGTTGTGTCTTTGAAAATCTTAGCTCGCTGCCAGCTTAGGTGAGTCAGGTCTTTGAATTAAAATGGCAATGAGCACAACAGACTGAGGAGTGACTGAATTTTCTAGCAGGGGAACAGAGTCACAGCTCACGAGAAGTAGTTGCAGCAGTTTGCAAGGTTGTGTTGGACATGTCAGCAAGTGAGCAGCACAGTCCAGTTGTCTCTCTGTAGTAGCTACTGGATCTAAATGCAAACGAGCATCTTACTGGAGATACTTCCTGTTTCTGTTTCTATTCACCCGTAGTAACCAGTATGTGTATAGTTTTAAGTATGTAGGTGTGTGGCATTGAGGTGGTTCAGGCACCTGAAGAGGGAGCCTCCTAGATGCTCTCTTTATAAATTCAGACGCTCCGGGGTTGACCCAAAATACACAAGAAAAGAGTTAATAAATCTCTTGTGGCCTGGGAAACACCTCAGTATCTCCTGAGGAGGATCTAGAAAACGTGGCTAGAGAGAAGGGTGCCTGAACTCACTTATGTCAGAGAGACTGCTGCATAGGGCTACAGAAATGCATTTTCAGCAGCGTACTTATGACTGCCTGTGTTGTTACAGTCACCCTGTCCTGGAGAAAAAATGACTGAGCAGAATGGGGGACATCTAGGTACAGTTATGAAAAAATAGCAGCAGAGAAATGAATACAGATATGTCAAAGTTTGTAAATCAATTTACAACAACAGAAATTTCTTATTATGTTATTGTGCCTCACTTGTCTCTGATACAAACTGACATGTTTGTATTCCTCCAGGTGGAGCGGGTGTCCGTTACAGCTGAGGGCGGTGCCAGTGGACGTTCTGCCAGGCCTGGGGGTGGTACCATGCGCATCCACCGCCACTTTCCTTTCCCAGCCAATCAGATGTACGTTGTAGTGCTGCACCGCGAGATGAAGCCGATGAGAGTGTACCGATTGAACGTGAGCTTCGACGCCGCCATTGAGGACGAGCTGCTGGGCTTCTTTAGAAGCTCGTACACTCTACAGAGAGAGAGACGGTACACACATGAAAACACACACACTCACTAAAACGCATTCATTTTTCCTGCAGCAGCAGGTGGTTCCACTAGAAAAGGTCAGAGCTTCACATCCACGACATTGATTAACTCACACTCACACTGTGTGTGTGTGTGTGTATGTGTGTGTGTGTGTGTTTTCCACAAACACGACTCACTCCTTAGGAATTTCCCATAACCCTCTGCTGCAGAGTTGTTTCCACATCAGATTTCTCTCCCACAGTGCTGATGGGAAACAGACTGTGTACTGATACATTTATTATTTCATGCATGAGTTTGTGTCTATGTGGCCTCCATCTGTGTGTGTGTATTTGTGTGTTACCACAGGCATAAGAACATTTTTTCATTGTTTGTTCCAGTTATTGCAGACATTGCAACACAAAGTCGTAGTTAATGGAACAACTCAAATCAGCGGAGCTCACTTGTGATTGGATAGAAGAGTAAATCCGTGACCAGAGGTCTTTCCCAGAATGAAGCTTTTCAATCTGAGGTCTTTAATCATTAAACTTGCATTTTTATTCTGTATTGTACCAGAAAAGATTTTGGATGGCACGTTTAAATCAAACACACGGTTTCCTCTAGCTCCTTCACAATAAAAGCCGACACCTCGTTTCAGCAGTTGGACACTCTAAATATGAAGCAGCAGTAATAAATGTTAGCATTAGCATTAGCAGTGACGTAACATGCTACATTGTGACCTTCAAACTCTATTCCGGTTTTCCAAGGCCAAGTGTAGACACTGGTCATATAGATCTGGTTTTATTTGCTCTAGATGAGTCTTTTTTTGTCTTCAGGATTTTCAGTTAGTTAGTAATAGTTGTTGGAGTTTTCTTTATGCAGGCTAAATGTAAGTTAACTCTTAGATTTATAGTTGCCGTTTCTATTTCATTTCAACTCTCATTAATGGTTGCGTAACTGTCCCTTAACAGGCATAGTGGAATCTGCAAAAATCTGCATCGTCTTTACACTATTCACAGATCAGGGTATGGTACTGTGTGTAGTAATAGTTAATGTGACTCAGTAGGAAAAAAAGGATTTATGTAAGCCCTATAATTAACTGCTGTCATTGTGTTATTTTAGAGCCACAGATTAGCAAACACAATAGTTTTTGACATGTAAAGAGGACACTTACAATGAAGCACTTTGAGTTTTGAGACAGAATAGCGCATGATTTCATCTGAATGTCCTGTAAATTATGTAATCTCTTGTAAATGTCCTGAAAGATAATTTCAGGATTAGAAAATTGCTGGCCTTAAATGAGATCAAAATGGGGCATTTTATAAAAAGTCTAAGGGATATTACTAAATTGACAAACCCAAATACTAAAATATGACCCTGCTCTACCTAGAAGAGTTATCTTAAGCAAACTGTGAAGAATTTTGTGGTATTCCTTTCCTATTATTCGATAATCTGGATGACGCTGAAAGTCTTAAATAATCCTTTGTAACTTCAGTTCTGCAGAGACTTTTTTTTTAAAGCATGCAAACCTAAACCATGAAAATTAAAGATCAACGTTCTATAGGTAAGGAAGACTCTGTTTAGTGTTATAATTGTTGAAATAGTCACATGATTTATCCTTTTCAAGTGAAATTTGATTAAATGCTTCTTCTGAAATAAGCGTATTTTTGGTTTGTCGAATAATTTGCAACATCATTTAAGAATAAGACAGCCTGCATCTTTTTTATAACAACCATAGTCCTCCTGTTTATTTCTATACTTTTCTTTCTTAGTTTTTTCTTATGCATTGTCTTTTCTCCTTTGCGTTTGAACTGTAAGCAGGGTTTAGCTGTTAATGAGCCTGCATGCTCAGTCAACCTTCCCTGTTTAAATAAAGCAATAATAAAAATGTAATATTCAGAGAACTGGATCTAGTTCTAGGGAGCAATAGACGCAGTAGTTTCTTTTCACGATAATGGATCAAACATCTTCCACGGCAGGAGTTACTTCATAAAATGCTTTCATAATTCGGTAACATGTTTTGTATTATTATTAACAATGTTATTAATGAATACTCTGTAAAAAGGGTCCATATTAAACGCCGTAAAATGACGTCTTCAAGCTCCTTAATAGAGCAACAAAATCAGTCCACAATGCAGCCAATCCTCACGTGGACAATCTGAGAGTAACTAGGTTTTTCCTGGGGAAATTGTTTCAGTTTCCATATTAGAGGTTTTGACAAAGCCTAATCCAACTTAAACTTCCTGTGAGGTGCATTATTGTATCCACAACATTTGGTCCATCCCGTTAGCAGCGAGTAATCCTCGTCCAAACTGATTTCATCAAACTGTAAAGGGTCAGACAGTGATGCCTCTGACGGATCAATGAGCAGAGCGGGACAGGCGCTGCTGTTTGTCCAGTTCAGAATGTCAACTGCACACACAGGAAGCTGATAGTGAGGAGCACACACAGTCAACCATGAGACATTCCACGAAGGACACTGAAAACTGATTGAGTTTTGATTAGTGCTTTTGTTCATAACATTAGGCTCTATAACTCACAGTATTTATCATTTAAAATTTTTTTTTTTGCTTTGGCTTTCAAGTGTGCTATAAAAGTTTTAGGTGATTACAGTTCATACTGACTTTATTTAAGGAGGATGCTAATGCTAAAAATACCCACAAACAGGTGGATATAATTAGAAAATTAAAAGGTTCACAGTTTATGACACATGGAATGAGACAGTGATGGCTTTTAAAATGTCCTAATTGACTCGCTGTTTCCTTTACTAATATTAACGCTGCTCTTTTGTTTCAATAATTTCTTCACTGGCTTCCCCAGATACACATCATTCATGATTAAGTAGAGCACTGACATCAATTTACACGTTGCTTATGCAATGAATGCAGCAGCTTTAATCCGCTGTTGCCAAAATGAGCAGAAATATACAAGAACTGATGTGTACAATATGAAAAGTAGATAAGACTCTAGAAAGGTGAGCAATTCTGTGTTTCTGCCTCTGACTCAACAGAACACTTAAACATTTAAAGCACACGTTGAGCTGAATTTTCCCAACAATCAGATTTGGTCCCTGTATGTTTTCACCACCAGTGGTCCCATATTCATGGCTAGCTGCTGTTTGGATCAATACTGGATCGATACAGCAGCTGATGGACCAGCAGAGCTCGATCACAACAACCTGTTAGTTAAAGTTTAATGCTCCAGCTGCCAGAGACCTGGTCACTGTCGACTTTGTGCTTTAAACACATTTCTTAACAGCGTTTGAAGGAGGAACCTTAGTGAGGGAAAAGGATTTTTTAAAAATGTAAATAGCATAACTAGTGTTAACTAGTGTAACCTGCGCGTGAGCCAGAATTTGACTGTTGCTGTAAGCATTGAGGTGGTCTGAAATGATTAGATTTAAATGCAGAAATAAATGAATATGAAGGTCAGTTTCCCCGGCTGAACTGTAAGAGACTGCAGGAACTGTGTGTGTGACTGACGCCACGTAGAGGTGCTTTTAGGTTCATGAATATGCTAACCTACTCCAGCAAAGCAGAAACACATAGTTAAAATCCCAGTAGATTATTTTAAAATATTGTAATTGTTTATAGCGAAAAACATCAAATTAAAAGAGCGGTGCGTTCAGGGACATCGACTGTTACACACTGTTGAAATGGGTGTTTTTCAAAGCTCACTGTTGGCTTAACGATTGGCTTGTTGCACCACTGCGGCTAATTGGTAAGACACAAGCTCCGCTGTGGGATTTGAGTCGCTGCAACCTCCAGGCTGGAGTTAAACACCCACAAATGTTGGAAATGTGCTCACACACAACCTAATAATGCTTAGTGTTGAGCTTTATGCAGACAATGCAAAGATGACGTTGGAACCAGTTCGGCTCCAGCCTCTGCAGTAGTTCAGACTCCCATGACCTGTTCACAAGGATAAAAGCAGCCCCGTCAATACTCGGCTAATGTATAGGAAACTGGTCCAGGCAGAGTTCAGTCACATTTGTCAAGTTGTTTTTACCTCGTGTCCATAAAGACTGTAAAGTGCCCAGCCAAGCTCAACACACCCAGTAATGTTGAATATTTTCGCACCTTTTTCACAACTCTCGGACATCATTGAGCCTCTTTTCAAAGATCCCGACCACAGAAATGACAAAGCTCCACAATGCAGGACTACACGGGCCTGGTTCAGAAACTGATTTTGCTTTGCACACACATCAATGGTTAATGTCTGAGTTGTGGTTTCTTAAGATTGTTTTAGATAATTACCAGGGGAGTAAATTGCAGGTTTTGTCATGATATGATCTTGTATCGATTCTCCAAGCCAGCGATCCAGTGTTTGCAGACGCACTTGAGCTTGTCACAAAGAATTTTTGATTTAATTCAAGGGCCTGCAATCAATAAGGCATATTTTGTGCCTATTTTACATGATGAATTAAATTTTTGCAACTAAAATATATGCTGCTCTTTCAGTATAACAACCTATTTGGGTAGAAATAAGAATCTGCCTTGAATTTTGACACAATAGGGAACCTGAGCTGGGTTTAGACCGTCATGATACAGGTTAGTTTTACCCTCATGATGTGTTGTTGCAATAGTAATTCCGGCACTCTTACAAAACCACGTAAAATTCATCTTTCCTACATCACAGGAGTTTTGTGTAAAGCTCCACGTTTGTTGTGTGTTTCTAAAAGATGTAGTGTTATCAGTAACAATGGTCACTGGGTTTGTTGCACTCCTCAGGTTTCTCTTAAAGGTGTGTGTCGCTCAAAACTCAAGTGTGTAGACGATTTCACTTCCCAGTTGGTTGTCAAAAAGGTCAGTTACAAAGACTCCCGTTGTGCACGATGTTCACTCGTCTGCTCCCCAACAATAGAATCCACATGGCGTTTTTCCGTTTCTGTCGGCATTTTTCTGTATATCACATGGTGTTTGTCCCACTTCTCATTTCCAACTAACTAGGGTTCACTAACTCTGTTACTAAGCTGCTGTGTCACCTGAGCTTGTTGCCCACTTTTAAGAGAATGCGTGCCACACGAGCACCAAACTAAGGTCCATCTTCAAAATAATTTATACTATATGTCGACTTTTATGTTTTGCTTTATCAGTTTAATTTTTTACATTAGAAGATATTATTATTCACAACAACGTTACCTTAAGGTGGTGACCCAAGATATTACAGGCTTATAGAACAAAGACAGAGTTAGAGAGTTATAGTACAAAATCTAACAAATTAACCCTTGAGCAAGCAACAGTGGAGAGAAAATCTTCTTTTTCAGTGGAAGAAACCTCTGACATAACCAGAACCACGTATTTGATGATATTATGTGATGTTCCAGCATTAGAGAAGAATTGGGTCACAACCAGTCTATACCTGTTTGTAGTTCTTTTTACACTGATGTTGTCAGTTTAAAAAAGCTACAGAAACCTCAGATGTCTCATTATTCCCACTGCTGCAGTCAAAACACTGTGATGTGAGTGCAGCTTAACGGAGTTACTGCACCAGTCATCAGACTGGGACGAAGGTAAAGTCATTAACATGGCAGGAGTTAACGAATGCGGCTTTCCGAACCAGCACAATCCGCTACGTGTGACCTAAATGTGTCACATTGTGTTTTTATAAAAAGGACTTCATAAGGCACTTAACTGCCTCAGAGAAGGTCTTGATCCAGCTGAATCCACATGTAGTCATGTTCAAATGTTCCAGCTGTGAGCTTTAGAAAGTAGCTTTGTGTGCTTGGTTCTTTTGAAGCCGAACATTCCAGAAGCTCTGACGCCTATAAGAAACTAAAAAAAAAAAAACAGATACTGCGGCGCTGTTATTTTATTCTTCTTCAGATCCTGTGAGGAACTTTTTCATTAAACTGAAGCTGTTTTTGCAGAGCTGCTTTTCTGTAACGAGGAGGGGAATTACAGTTAACGAGGAGAGTAAAGCGGCTAACGAGGCAGGGTTTGACGAGGAAAAGAGATGTTGGGAGAGTGTGAACGAAGGAGACACGTGCTTAACGAAGACTAGGTGAGAGTCTGCATTTTAATAGAGGCCTGAGAGAAGCTCATCCGCTATCTCCTCTTCATCACTGGCGTCTCCCTGACTCTACTCCTGATGGAGTAATCCAGCTCTGAGATGAGATGGATCAGATCAATACGGCGCTCGCCCCCTCTGCAGCGTGGGCGACAGAGGGTAACCTATCTAACATGGCAGTCAAGTGAAGCAAGTCAAACGCAGTCCTTCTCTGAGCCTTAAACACACAGACACACACAGAAGAGAGGCCGTGGTGTAATAGAGGTCGTTTCAGATCCCGGATGTTGGGATCTGAAACTCCGCCTCTCCTGTGGCTGTAGAAATGGCCGTGTCTATCAGCTTAGACTCAACATGCAGAGAAAGTTTTCGGAAGCACAGAGACAACATAAAGACGTTCTTAGCGGTTGGGTGGACGCCGACATGTCTGTGGCATTTTTGTGGCACTAAGTGTAAGACGTCAGTGCTTGTCACACATTACAAATGTCTTCTGCTCTGGATGCAGACTGAACATGCTCTAATGTAGGCGCAAGCTTTACTGATTTCATTTTTTCTCAACCTTTTGTTGGCTTCTAGCTGAATGTTGTGCAGTGAAAGACTAATCGTGGATGTTTTCTTATAAACTCACCAGTTTCTCCGTCTATAATTTGTCACTTACACCTGGAAAACAATTCAAGGTTGTGCATATGCATGTTGAAGCTTGTATTTATCTTTATTGGCTCCTCGATCCAGTTGTTTGTGGATAGTCAAACATCGAACGGGCTAAACTGTACCTGTATCTCCTTTGTCCTTGTCCTACTTTCCTCTTATCCACTTTATCCTTACCTCCTCTGTCCTTTCTCCTTAAATAAACGAGCAGTTCTGAAATGTGATGAGACCCCTCCCTCTCCTCCGTCAGTCGCACATTTTACGCCGAAGATGATGAATCAGCCTCTTTGCTGACTTCCTGGGTAAAAAAATCGCTCCAGCAAAACACACACACACACACACATTGTGGTCTTTCAATGTGAAAGCTGCAATTTGAGACATTGCTTAAAAAGATCATTGTGTCAGCTGTGTGTGTGTGTGTGTGTGTGAGAGAGAGAGAGAGAGATGGATATAGCACATCAGTCTTTCTATAGGTCTGAGGACACTCAACGGTCCTTTACTTTGCCTGATCTTTTCTGCCACCTCTTCCAACAAAAGGTGACAGATGGTTTTGGGAGTTCAGAGTGAAGGAATCCAGCCAGTGGTTGGTGGTGGTGGTTGTGCATTGCCCTCAAACAACGGAGGATAAAAGAGGCTTGCAACAGACACGCTTGGTTAGCCCAGCACTTGCACTTATCCTACGCTATGCTACCTGTGCCAGTGCTAAGAAACACTGCACAAAACCAAATGTGTGATCATCATTTTTACCGTGTTGTACGTTGAGTCCAGAACATGTAAATATGCAACACGAGCAAAAGCACATCAATACTCATCTGCCATTCTTGGTTTTCAAATTGGCTTGTTTCGCATCGATTTCGCTCGGTAGAACTTATTGTTTTGCGCGATCTCAGCTGAACGATTGGGTGCGTTTGTGTAGATGGCAGGCTGTGCATTTTGTCCCTGATTACTCCGTGTCTGTTCGCAGTCTGGCTAAAGTTTGGTGCAGTGTGTGTGTGTGACGCCCCGTTGTAGACAGCGCTGGTTCATGCTTCTCTATTTGACAAACAGTTGTGAGTCTGCATTGTACCACGTACCAGCAACAACGCAATATGCTATAAATAGTCTGCTGCAACCCTACTGGATTTAAGTTGTCCACAATATTCCTAGTTTGCCAATATGGACACACTGGGACCGCTTGTAGCAACCTAAACCCGTTACCTCTGGCACATGAAGTCCCTCAATATCGAACGAATTACCATCTTCAGCAAATCTTGGCCAGCACTAATACCAGGATAGTGGGTGCTGTGTAAAATAAGAGGTCAGCTCCACGGTTAAAGAAAGGCTGCAGACATAATGGATGCCCTGGCCCCTGACCTTAATCGTAACCATGACAACCGAACACTCAACCACAAGCTAAAGTTTGAACCCTCAAACGACTTAAACACCAAACCCCTCTGTAGCCTTGGACACCATGGAGCTGATACCTGGCTTAGAGTCCAGCGTGCGTGTGCACGCGCTCCCCTCCACTCACACACTCTGCATGTGAACAAGGTGTTTCTCTGTGTTGTGTCACTTGGATGCTGGTGTTCTTCTTCTGTGGTGTCTCCGGACAAGATGATGGCCAATGTTACAGCAGCCAATGATGTAATTTCCATTTCTCTTCTGGTGTTGAGGAGACGCCGAGAAGCTTCACTTCATGAATTCATGCATGAATGTGTGTGTGTGTGTGTGTGTGTGTGCTCACGTGTAGTGGTTGTCCAGGGTTACGCTGTCAATCAGGATTACTGTGACAACAAGTGTTACCTTGGCAGTGGTGACTGTTGGCAACCTGCAGGTTGTCACGTTGCGAGTGTGTGTGTGTGTGTGTGTTAATATTGTGGTTTTACTGAGCTTTTATGCGTGTGTGTGTGTGAGACTCATCCTCTCTAATAGATTCTCTCTTTATCTCGTCCCTCTCAGGCTCTCTCCATTATTCTCTCTCTCTCCCGGTCTTTCTCTGCCTCGCTCGCCCCCTGTTTATTATTCTCTCCCTCGGTCCTCCCCTCCTCCCCTCCTCCCCTACTCCATCTATCCTCATCTCTCCACACCTCGTTTCAGATTCTCTTTCCTTCACTCGGTCTTATCCTCATTGCGTCCTCCATCCACTTCTGTTCCTCTTTTTTCCTCTCCTCTTCTCCTCCCTCATCTTTCCCATCTCTACCTCTTCCTCCCTTTTGTCTCCCCACTCAAGCTTCCGCCTCTTTTTCTGCCACTTGTTTCTTTCTCTCCCCTTTAATTCATTCTCATTTTTTCGATTCCGCCTTTCCCCCTCCTGACCTCTTTTCCTTTCTCAGCACTTCTTTCTATTTATACCTCCACTCTCATCTTTCCCCCCTGCTTCTTCTTCTTCTTCTTCTTCTTCTTCTTCTTCTTCTTCCTCCACCTTTTCTTCATCTCTTCACATCTTAATGTCTCTCTCCCGTTTTCTCCATTTTATCTTCTCCTTTTATCTTTTCATGTGTCAAACTAATCTTCTTTTCTTGTTGCTCTTTTTTTCCTTCTGCCGGTTTATTTTCTTTATTTCCACTCTCCCTCTTTCTTTGCTTCTTCTTCTGTCCATCCTCTCATCCACGTCCTCCATCTTTACTGTCTTTTGTTCCTCTTTCTCCTCAATCTATTTCCTTTTCATGTCTGGACTTTTTACCAACTCTCCTTTTTTTTCCTTTCTCTGACCCCTTTCTTCTTCTTTTGTGTTTTTCCCTCCTCTTTCACTCTTTGTCTTTTCACTCTCTTCCTGTTAATATCTCCTCTCCTTCTCATCTCTCTCTCCACCCTTTTTCTCTTTCGTCAACAACTTTTTCAATTTCCTTTCACCTTTTCATCCTTTCTGTTTCGTTCTCTTGCGACTAACCATTTCCTACTTTTTCTTTTCCTCCTACCTCCCCCTTCTTCTCATCTCTCCAGCCTCTTTTCACCTCCTCTACCTTATTCTCTTACCTTGTCATCTTGCTTTTCGTTTACACCCTTTTCCATTTTCTTGTCATTTCCTTCTTCTTCTTCTTTATCCTTGTGCTCTTCCTCCTTCAATCTTTGCATCATCTCTCAGCACTTTCATCTCTCCTCTCTTCTCCTCCTGCTCCCTCCAGCTTTCCTTTCTTTTTTTCTCTTCGTCTACTCATCCCACCTTACTCCATTTTCCTCCTTGTGTTCTGTTTTTTTTTTTCTCTTTTACTTGGGCTCCTCACACAGGATAATCGTCTTTTATTACCTGCATTCCTCTCTTTATTTTTCACATTGGTTTTTCTGTTCTTTTAATTTTCTTTCTCCTCCCTTCGTCATCTGTCCACCGTTACCCTTCAGTCCTCTTCTCAAATCACTTTCACTTTATTTCCTCCCCTTATTTTATTCTTTCATCCTGTTCTTTGCATTTTTTTAACCTTCTCAGTTGTCGCTCCTTTTCTTTTCTTCTCCACAGTTCACCTTCTCTTTGGTAACATTGTGACTTTGGGCGTCCTTTTCCTCCGATCCTCTTTTCTTTCTTTTGTTTATACGTTCTTCTTTCCTCCTCCTCTTACTGCACCTGTTCTCCCCCTTCCCTCCCCTCCTCCTCCTCCTTCCTTTCATCCCTTCCTTCCCAAACACCAGCAGTAAAAAGTGTACGAATGTGATAACAAAGTTTTCTGAGGGATTATTTCCTGGAGTTTGAATTTCTTCCTGTGTCTGTCAGGTGACTGACAGACGAACACAACAAAGCTCTGATATGAAAACATTCGACAGCTTAAAGAAATCAGGAGGAAGCAGAAAGTTTCCTCGTGTTTATTGTGGATTATCTCTCTCTGAGGAAGCTGTTTTTTACACAGAAAAACTTGGAAGAAAATGCTGTAAAAAGTTCTTCCTGCAGAGAGCCGACCTGTCAGCTCCGACTTCAGAGGATTACTTCTCAACCCCCTGAACTCTGATTCCACCTTAAATTTCGCCTTTGATAGGTTTGCAAGGTTCAAAGACTGAAACCAAATCCAGCTTTATCCAACAGCACAACATGTTCTGTATGGATTTATTCCAAATCTGGAGTTTGGTGTGTGTGAGCCTGCAAGCAGCCGATTTCAGGCCAAACGTGAATAAAAATATGAAGTGAATAATGGGTCACTTCATGGCTAATTTAATGCAACAGCAATTCTGCTACACTATCCTCATTTAATGATATCGTTTAGGTTCGTGGCCATGTGCAGAGCAAATTGAGGTGAGGTGATCGTATGTAATGCCAAACAATGTGTTTCGACAAACAATGATTCGTCAGCTTTTAATAATTTTTATGCACCTTTTATATTAAGACTCTTCCTCTCACATCTCATTAGACCATTGTGGACTGTGTCACACATCAGTGAGCAGGACGCTTATACTAATAATGGAGTTAAACTAATTTGGATTAAAAATGATCTCGCATTTCATCCATTTTGTGTGGTCACAATACAGACGTTACTTGTATTCTTTTGCCAATAATGGAATCTTATAGGAAATGAACAATACTTTTGTTCTAAGAGTTTCTCAGAACATTCATTTAACATCACGTTTGCTTAGTTTTTTGTCACATATAAACATTTGTTCAGATAAAGTCAATGAAAAATTCCAATGAGTCAATGAGTATTTCCACGCCACAGAGACTGATTAATTCACGAGATGCACAATGGGACCACCACGCTCCTTCATAACGTTACAGTAAGAGAAAAAACACAAACTGTCTTAAAGTGCCGGTTACGTGGCAGTTAAGAACAAATCTGTTTTTGTGAGTGGTTCTTGCATGAGCTCCAGTTTCCGGACCTGATATTTTCTCTCTGAGGAAATTGCCCGTGTCAGATGTGCTTGTAGTTACTGGAAATAGGTTAGTTTAGGTGAGGGGTGGCGTGCACAAGCCAGGACATGATGCAGGAGTGAAGCTGCAGGAAAAAGGTGTTTTGTTTCCAGCACATTGGTTTCGCATTGTAAACTCTCCCGAGAGCGACCTGCTCGATTCACTCACGGGCTCAATCAGACATTAGAGAGCTGGCACTGTAGTCAGTTTAATGTCCCATCCAACTGATTCAGATATTTTCGAGCTTCGATACAGCTAAAGTAAGTTCAGGGTTACAGTGCATGTGTGGAAACAGCTTTAGACTCAAGTACAGAAAATGAAGATGCCAAGACAGTTAGTGCAAATCAAATTAAGGTCACATTAATCTTTGTGGTTTTTGCCTTCAGAATTGTCAAAAATCCTGTCAACTTACTACTCTGTGAATTTCAATTAGTAGCTTTAATCCTTAACTTGGAGGTTAAAGTGAAAGAGTTAAACTTTAATTTGTCAATGAAGTCAGAAGCTGGAGAGATGTTTGAACGTGGGGAGTTTAAACTACATGTGCAGTGCAGCGCAATATTGGTTTGACACAGGAATACTCATGTAACAAATTGAAAAATAAGTACCAAGAGGACATGCAGCCATGGGCTGCTTCCTCATCACAGAATGCGGGAATGTTGCTTTCTGAGAATTATAGAAATGACTTCCAACAGACGTGGAAACAGGGTTTCTGAAGCTTTTCAACCTTCCAACAAGCCTTTATGAATAAGCGTTGTGGTTCTTTTAGTTTTCTGCTCACAATCTGTTCGAGATTGTTCACAATGTAAAGAAATCTTACCATCGTGATTGGAATATGGAGTTTTGTCTGCACCTTTCTGAGCATTTGCTGTTTTGCAAATGGATGCGTTCTGGATTTTTCTTTTCCAAAGCTGTGCTTTTAATTCTGACAATGCATCAAAACAAAAGTGACAGAAAAACACAGATTTTAAATCTAAACTGATATAAACTAAAGGACTGAAACTTCTAACAGCCTTGTGCTGTTTCCCTGCACTTCCCTGCAGTTTAGTCTCTATCTGCCTCAAAAACACAGTCTGCTTTTATCCACTCAGGTGTCAGACATATTGACACACGTGGAATGAGCTAAGAGATTGAATATAAATGGGAGTAGAAGAAAGAGCAGGGTGATGGGAAAAGAGGAGGAAATAAAAAGAGTAAAAAGTTTAGAGCGAGGCTACAGGGGAAAGACAATGAGATTCGACAATAGGATGAAGATGAGGATGGCAGAAATTGCATAAAGGACAAAATAAGACCCGGACCCATGGCAATAGAAAAGGATCTGGCCTTGACCTAATTAGACTGAATTAATTTGGACACGGCTGAGTGTTGGAAATAAATGAAACCATGAAGACCCCTAATTTAACAGTAACCAGAACTTTAACAACATATTATCCTTTTTACAAATGAAATTCATAAGCAGTAAAACACAAGCGCGCTGGCTGCTCATTACAGCACACTCAGGGGGTTTGCTGCTGCTGTTAAACGCCTTTTTACTATTTACCATCGTCCGGAAGCAGAACCAGCACCCACAATCTAGTTTGTTTAATCTGCACAGAAAACTAATTTCAGGAAGCAACAGTTTGTGATTAAGTGTAGTAAACAGTTGCACTTATATGTGCTTATTCATTTCACTACTGTTGTACTTGTTCAAGCATGTATGTTACAAATAAAAGTTTTGAATCACGAATCTGGGTTATGTGTGACTCCATCAGCACAGCAGTGTGGTGTTCAAGGTCAAATAAATACGTTCTGAAATAATGTGGGGTAGCATTAAATAAAGGTTATTTATATGACATTTAGTGGTGGAAGCAGGAGTGTGGACAGGCAGAATCTGATTGGTGCTGAGCACTGGCTTATGAATGGAAATGAAACGTGTTTTGCTTCTCTTTGTTACACCAGATTATCTGGTGGGAGATGGATTTTCCCTCTTCTCATTACTGTTATCACTTTATGGCTATTTGAGCTGTTGTTTCAGAATACATGAAGTTGCATATTTGGCTTTTTACGCTAAGCAAACACTGGCTCTTTTTTGTTTCTTTGGAGACTTTATTAAATCAGCGAAAGTCTCTGCAGGAAGTCCAGCTGTGTGTTTTGTTGTGGTGCCTTTCTGCCATAACATCATGACATCAGCTCCAATTTATGTAAAAAAAAATCCCCTTTTTTCTTTCTCTTGTCATTTAATAATCACATTTTTCCTTGTCTCCTCTCAGGTACCTGGCTGTGACTCAGTTCAGTCCCATCCACGCCAGGAAGGCCTTCCCCTGCTTCGACGAGCCCGTCTACAAGGCCACATTCTCCCTCACCCTCCGCCATGACCCTCAGTACACCTCGCTGTCCAACATGCCCGTGGAGAGCAGCTCGCTGTCGGACGAGGACGGCTGGGTGACCAATCGCTTCGCCCGAACACCCCGCATGTCCACCTACTACCTGGCCTGGTCCGTGTGCAACTTCACCTACAGGGAAACGCAGACTGACAGCGGCGTGACGGTCAGTCCCAACACGCCCAATAAAACCCTAACAAGTAACCTCCCATAATACTACTAAACTCCGTCCTTTCCAACACAAGTCACACATGTATTTAACTTTCACTGCTGTTGTCATGTCAGACATAAAAAACCAAGGCTCAGTGTAATTAAGATAAAATCTCAGTCAGAGGGAGACAATTACCGAGGTATTTTTTCTAACTGGTATCTCATGATCTCAATTTAATTGTCTTCATTTCTTGAGATAAGTAATTTAGTTTTCAAATTACGGTGCTCTCTTTATTTTTAAAAATGCTCCTCCTGTGATTTTGGGTTAATGATCTCATTATGTACCAAATACCGAATGTTGTTGATTCTGTCTCAGCCTCCTTTTTTTCCCTTTTGTCATTCGTGGGCTGCTGTTTGTCTCTAGGCTGAGCTGGAAGACACTGTGACGAAACCTGTGCGGGTAGATAGAGAAATCCAGAAGCCCTGCATGTCGACATAATGACACATTTAAGCTCTGATCACTTCATATCATTAAATCCATCTCTCCAGGGTTAAAACACTTAATACACGCAGCAGTCATTATCTTCACACAATAATTGACATAATGAAGCTGTGATTAGGGAATAACAGCTTTAGAATAAGATAATCAGTGACAAGAATTGAGGGAAAATGCAGCAAACGTACACATTTCATTCGGCGTACCGTTCATCGTTTGGTCTTTTGTGAAACTGCGGTTTTATCAGATCTCAGAAAATAACCTGATGATGTTATCGGGCACCCACAGGGAAATGCTGACCAGATCCAGATTCAGCGACGCTTATGAGTGTGCGATTTTCCTTTGAGCTCAATGTTGTCTTTGGTAATGGCTTTAATTGGTTGGTGACAGTGGCGTAGTTGGTATTTAATGTCAAATACTTTGCTGACAGTATCTCACACCTCCTGATCTCTAGTTAGACTTCTCATTTCAGTAATGTCTCATTGACTTTGGCCTTAAAGAGCTGCAATTACGGCTCCTTTTGACACATTTGTATAAATACTGAGGGAACATTTTATCCACCAAAAGTTGTTTCGGTTTCTCAGAATTCATTTTCCAAACAGTTCACGTTCCATTCTGTCCTCCAGCAGCTGTTTCTGAGGCAATTTACATAAAATTTGAATTTTCCATGAACAAATTATATGTGTGGCTCCAACGTTCGCCCTCAGCCAATCAGAATGCAATCTAATGCATAATGCATAGTCTGTTACGCTGCAGCTTTACCTTGGTAAAGGTGGCTGCTAAATACATTTATAGCATGAGGCTTTAGCTACAGTATAAACTGATCCACGAAGCGAAATCTGATCCTGGTGGGGATAACCCCACAGGAGGTGTCGGAGCGATAGAATTAGTTTCTATTTTCTCAAGTCTAGCAGAGATGGGCGGCTGAGCTTTAGTACAGAGACATAGTGAATTTCATTTGAACTGGGAAGTCAGAATTTCCAGACTTATGGTCAGAAATTGTCCACTGGAAGGCCCCCTGTAGTCACATGTTCAACTCAAAACCGGACCAGCCTCGATCTCACAATTCAACATGGCTGCTTCGATCGTCTACAGAGTCAAAGCTGTAATATATAGTTTGTCAGAAATTCTGCCTTAGCTGCAGTACTATGGGTAGAGCAGCTTCTCCACTGTACTGTCCAGCTTCTCTAGACAGAATTTTTACCCTGAACAAAAATGTTTGTGCATCTAAAAAAGATCTGATTGTTACTGTTTAGTTAGACTCCAGATTGTCAAGAGTCCAGATTTGCCATTCACACACACTGTGGGAAACCATAATCATAATTGTTCTGTATTTTGTTTAATTTAAGACACTTGGTCCCTCTCCGTCACCACAGCTGTAGTTTGTTCTGTGTAGCTCCTGCTGTGCCTGTAAGCTCTGCTAGAAGCTGGATGGCGATGGCACGTTGTCAGTCCATGTTGGACTCTAATCATTTGAGAAGAGCAGCGAGGAAAAAGTCACAATCCAGCAAAAGCAGACGAGATTAGCTCCAAACAAAATATTAAACCACAAACATGTGTTCCCCAATTTTATGGAAGAATATTGCTAAATCCCCAGAATGCCTCCTTAAAGAGCTTAATAAAAGTGCTATCTGTTGTCGTTGGATAATGAGGCGATAAGGTCACGGAGGTCCTGATAACAGTTTGTGATGTTCCTAAAATGAACCTTCAAGTTTACACTGGAAGGTCGTGCTTGAATTGTCTGGGTAGAGCTAGAATGATGAGCGTTCAGAGATGTCCCTCATGTTGTTCGGACATTATGTCCCCGTGGTTTTAACATGCTATAATTATTAGCAGAATATTAATTAATTAATTAATTGTCAAACAAGCAGCATTAAACGTTTTCCAGATTATTTTTTAGCGGTTCCTGTTTGTGGTGTACTCATGGAAGTCCAGACAAATATCACCGGATTACGTTAATAGTAACGAAATCCTGAAAGTGTGGCAATTCTCAAGCCAAGTTCTGATGTTAAAAGAATTCCTTAGGTCTTCTGAAAGTGCTAGGCTTTTATTCTGACAGATTGTTATGTAATGGGCAGAAACTGGTAGGGCAAGACAGTAAGACAGTAAAATAAAATCCTGGACGTCCACTTAAAGAGACTCAATGTATGTTTAAAAAGCCTGGTAGACGCCAAACCACAGCAATAGGTTGTAATTCTCCAAACTCAAGTTATAACGGCATCAATTGTTTTATCCTTGGTCCTAATGATCTCTAGCTAAACAGAAATATGACACTTGAGAATTCATGTCCTGTTGCAGATAAAGTTAAAGCAGATTTAACTTTTTCTTCACATGATGCCGTGTTGTGCTGCGTCTTCCCTGCTCAAAGTTGTATCTCTGTGTTGTAGTCTTCGCTAACCACAGAGAGGAGGGAGCTACCTGAGGGAAACACGGGTGCGTCAGGCAGAACATGTCACTGGACTTTGCTGTCTTGAAAGAGAAGGGCTGAGTTATTAACACGCAGTGTTAACAGGCACTAAACCACGCAAGGTCAATTTCACGCGCTGTTGTTTAAACATGTTGCGGGTCGCAAGAATTAGACTGAGCCAAAACCATTTTTTTCCGGAACGCGTCGACGGACACGATATTCTACGCTAACTGTTGTGTCACAGGTGGAGCAGCGGAACCGACTTTTGAACTGGAGATTTCATATGGTGCAGTACATCCACCTTTATACATACTGCAGGTGTTTGAATAAGAATTCTTTCCTCTTACATCATTTAGGTGACTCATTGACAAAAAATGTTTCAATATAATTTTCATTTACAAAGGTCTTTCTTTTGCTTGAAGTCTCACAATTTCCTCTTAAATAACTCAAACTGTTTTTTCAGCTTTTTCTGTGTCAAAATGGCACTGCTTAAAAGGTATGTTCAAAAAGTTTGAAGGTAATCAGCCCTGGCTCTAAACACAACACTGTGCACCCCGAAGCAGACCAGTGGGATTGTGCCAAACGTCCAACCCGTCATGCAAGACTCTTCTGTGCTTTCGTTTTTAAACTCCAGTGTTTATCGTGTCTGTCTGTCTGCTACGATTCAGATCTGAAAGTCAAAACCGTCGGCTACTGGGTTCAGCTGATGCCCCATTATCCTTTAACAGCCATAACATTTAAAACAGAAATATGCACACGCACGCGTTCATGTTCTTATACAAGGACAAACACATGCACGACCTTGTTTCTCCTCCTCCACCTCCTTGTCTTCCTCCCCTCCTCCAAACATCTCTCTATCAGTTTAATTACAGCTCATCCATCTCGCCTGCCAGAAACTCAAGGACAGCACTCTAAAACTAAAACTCACAAGCCTGACTGATTCCACGCGAATATTACAACACACACACACACACACCCTCTCTCTCTGTCTTCTTGTTACTGAAAGATAATTTTGGTGAAATGCTGCTTTAATGACAAATCATATCTGGGTCATTTATAACCATCACCACCCTCTGTGTGTGTGTGTGTGTCAGAGAGCGTGTGGAATCAGACAGGCTTGTGAGTTTCTGGTCTCTGTAATGAACAAATTAATCTTTATTTTAACTAAAAACAAAAGCCTTCTTATTTTACATTCACCCCACAGCTCGATAAAGCGAAATAAATCACACACTGTAACGGTGGCTTTTTGTTAGGCGGTAACGACTCTGCACACACTCATTCACAAACAGGTTTTCGGAATTCTTTAAGTCGTGCCAAGTTTGCCACAGTGTGTATTAAGAGCCTGCATCACTTCATCAACCTTTTTTGCAAACAAAAAAACTGTGTGCTAAAATGTGATGTTGTTTACTTATATAATGAATTTCAATATTTTTGCTTATCGCGTTATTTGCTTCCTGTAGTGACCTAAGCGTACTTATTCTGCACTGTGGATTTTCACAAAAAAGTAGCTAGAGTTCTTCAATAAGTACAGTGCCGTAAAATTAGGATTTTACTATTTAATATTTAGTATTTGAAATGTGCTGGAGATCAGGTATGAATTGGTGTTGTGGTTTTATTCGCACAAAAGCCTTTGTGTGTGACAGTTTACAATACAATGCTCTGAAACAATCAGAAAATAATTTTTCGTTCTCACGTCTTCTTTTCTTTTCCTGCTTTGTTCTCCCTAATGTTGCTCCATCTCTTTATTCGACCACAGCTGCCCGTGCTCTCGCTGAGCTGGGGTGGACGGAACAACTGGTGTGTCCCGCCACAGCAGTCGTACACTGCCTTCGAGGAAACAGAGTCGACAGTGTCGTAAACGGGTGGTTTTCATTGTTCGCGTAAAGAGATCTGGATGTAGGACAGGCAGTGAATTTTGGCCTCTTCAAAAGAGCAGATGTGGAGCAGGACTCAGATCCCCCTGGTACTACACATAAACCTTGCAAAAGAAGCGGGTGGCTGGTAATGCACTGGCCATGCCAGCGCTACTGTAGACGCGGGCTGGCCTGTGAATACCTCATAAACAGTTTGGACTGGCACCGTGTGTTTGGCAGAATGCGGCAGCCTCTGTCAGCTTGTTCCAGCTTTTCCTTTATTGTAATCCATCAAAGTGGTCTGAACTAATGGAGACTGTAGGTTGTTTAAACGACATCTGTTTGTACCTGAGCTGTTTAGACAAATCCAAGGCTTTTTCACAGTTTGGCACATGTTTCAACAGAACCTGCAAATTATGCTGTTAAAACGTGGAAGAAACCATGTGACCCTGCCAAGCATGGAGGTTAACAGGGTTCAGGAGGTTTCCATTTCAGTCCGCTTTGACAGTAACACTGGCTGTATATGTAGAGTTAATTGTCTCAGTCTGACCTATTGGTTTACGGGCTGTGTGCACTTATTTTTGCCCTCCGTGAACTCACCTTGCAGTCAGTGACTAGATATTGTAAGAAGGAACGTTGCTGAGTGTTCGTGTTGATCTGTACCTATTTACAGTACAGTGCCCGTCACTGGCTCTTTGCTTAGAGCTCATTGCTCTTTACAGACCTGAGATTGACTAGGAACAGATGGGGATGTCCCAATGTCAGATGTAGGGCATCAGGCGTGATTGTAGTCGTACTTTTATAAACTCTGTGATGCTGCGTTGTTTATCACGTTACCTCCACACGTACGTTGAACGATGTCTGCGTTGTACAGCTGTTTTTATTGATAAGCTTTATGCAAGCTTTACTGTTCTAAACTCCTAAGATCTAGTTGCTAACAGTTTCATGTTTCATATTCATGTTTCTCAAGAATATTTTAAAATGTTTAATATCTGTGACTGTGATTGGCACAAGGAGGCTGATATATAAAGTAACCAGGACGTTATGTGAAGTTCACTTTGTCTGACAGTTCTTTTTACCTTCATATTCTACAGTCCAGACTTCTCCGACCACGGTCTCACCTTAATCTCTGCTTTGTCTTTTCCTTTTCTTTTAGTTTTTTTTCAGCAAAAGCTGCTCCATTTATTAAACACCGCCACATTTGTTTTGTCAAAAGAAAGCAGTGGAATGTCCATTCCTTTAGGATTTGGTTTATGGAAGTAGAGTGATTAGAATTTCACTTTTAATGCAACTCATACTAGTGGTAAAACAGTTTAGTACCTATGCGACAACTACTAAAAATGTAAATGTAAGTCTGTGAGGTGGTATCCAGACATCCTCACAGACTGAATAGCTGCTGTTGATATTTAATATCATGAATGTGTTCATATTTGTGATTTACATTTACATTTACATTTAGTCATTTGGCAGACGCTTTTATCCAAAGCGACTTACAGTAATTTTAATTTGCGTAAAGTAGTTGCAAAGAGACCTTCTCCATTTGATAGTGTGGTGTAACAGGAGTGAACCTACAGAGCAGGTCACAGCTGGTGCGTTGGGTTACCTTAGATTGTGTAGAAGTGTTAACCCTTTACTCACAGTGTGTGTGCTGCCTTTCAGCCTGTGATGGGCCCAGGATAAAGACCTCTCTGCGATGTGCGCGTGCACTCATTTCCCTCGAAGCAGACTACTTAAAGATGATGTTTCCAAGATAAGAGATTAGTGAGTTATTTGGTAATTTATCCACATCCAGCTCTCCAGCTCTCTAAGATATTACTCAGAGACATTTTCTGCCTCCAAATCCTTTTATTCTAGATGCTATAAAATTAACTTTCATTAGATTAGTGGCGCGCTTTCTCTGGCCGTGTTTTAGTTTCACTGCAGGAAATCTGTGATTAAGACACTGAATAACAGTGGTTATGATGAAGCAGCTCAGTTTGGATGAATGTTGAAGGTTAGGTTTGGTTGTAACCCTGATAGTTTGACAGCATTTCGTCTCGTCGCTGGCCAAACGTGGCTACAGCACTGTGCAGTGACAGAATTAAAATCAGGATATGATTCTATTTACAGACACAAACAGCTTGCGTGAAAAAGACCTAGGAAGACTACACATGCACATTTCCACATTTGCAAACAGTTGCAGGAGACGTGCTCCGTGTCTCTGTTACAGCTTCACTCTCATATTAAAATCCTTGTTTCAGCCTGAAGGCAGTGGAGACGCTGCTGTCTGTTTGCACAGCAGCTTCCTCTGACAGAAACATTAATCCTCCCATTCCTCCGTCCTCCTCCTCCTCCAAACCTCTAAAAGAAACAGCTTTATGCGACAGAGGAAATAAAACGTCCCTCCGTCCTCTTCGTAAATGCTGAAACTGTCTCATGTGACACAAACATTCATCCATCCATCTTCCTCAATACAGCAGAAAGAAAAGTCAGTAGAATTTAGTGTCTGTGTTAGTTCACCTGGGCAAATGTGTTGCACTAAAGGTGTTTTCATACCTGGAAAAAAAACAATTAAAGTTTATGTTTTTGTCAAATTGTTGTAATTTGATCCAGTTAGTTTTGGCTTCACATTCAAATTAGTTTTCACCTATTTGAGTTTTTTCTTTTGGCTTTCGATGCACTGCTGCTGTGCTTTCTTCACATATAGGTACATTTGCCCTCCCATCCGCTCATATATATTTTTCATTCATTCTCTCAGATAAAACACGTGTCTCAGCTTTCCTGTGCATTTTCTCTTGAGGCTTTATTTCGTCCTCTGTTTAAATTAAAATTCAGTCTCTCATCTCTGCCTTTTCCCCAGGTGATCTATGGCTTAATTATTTCTTTCCTCAGTTGTTTATAGGCTGACGATAGCCTGCTTAAAGTTCCTGTAATCGGTCTGAAGGTCCAAACCATCCAGAAAGTTCCTCTTTTTGTTGGAGCAAGTTCAGCTGCTGTGATTTGGTCCACGGCAAATTTCACAACTGCAACCTTGATTTGAACCAAACTGATGCAGTGGATGCCAATGTCAGAATTCTATTTCATATTCCAGTCTTTTGTGAGCATGTGGTGCAGTTGATATGTGTACCCAGGGTTACAGTAATAAATGGAGCCTTCCTGGTTTAGACTGAAACACAACTTAGTAGGATTTAGGGAAAGATGGTGGTTTCGCTTAAAATACCGACTTATCTGTTTGAAACGGACACGCTGTTTCCTGCAGGCTGCTGCCTAATTATGTCTCATAGCAATGACTTATGTCTTTTTTTTCTCCGCTGGTAGGTGCATTTTGCCCCTGCTCAAGTACAGTTATGGCTGGGATAAGCGCTGATAACTCCCATTTAATGGGGCGATAACCTTCAAAACAGCCGCTCCGATTCCATTCAACAAACAATAGGAACTTTCACTAAGACAGGACCGAGCAATGATTCTGAAAATGGTGCAGGGAGCTACTGCTGAGTTGGTGCTTAAAAATGATTTAGGCGGGCATTAGCACTTTAAACAGCTTTCATGATTATAAACAAAATGCAAATTCAATATGGAACAAAACACTCATTGTAAACATAACAGAAGGTTTTGGGATAAAAGACTTATTTCCATCTTTTAGATCATCTGAGCTGGGAAGAAAACCATCTGCAGTTAGTCAGGGACACTTCAGGCTTCATTGTCAACTCCTCTTTGCTTCCTGTTTTTTCCTCTTCCTTCATAAACAGCTCTTTGTCTTTGTGTTGCATTGTCTTTATAATGTGTCTCTGTCAGAATCTCTGTTCCTGTAATGAGACATTTTCCCTTCAGGGAGGATTAAAGTCTGACAGAATACAAACAAACAAGCCGTGTGCGATGACCCGCTGAGCAGCTCCTGGTTCAATTCAACCTCCATCTTTCAGCCATTTAGCTTGTTATTCCTTCATCTTGTGCCATTTTACTGACTGTGAGCATCATAAAGCAAAGACTGCTGGTGTTTATGTACCAGCTAATCACCGCTGTGAATGTGAATGTGAACAGGTTTACGACTGCAACACATCTGCCGAGATGAACAGAAAGCTCGAGACAGTGAGCATCAAACACACTGAGGGATTACTGAGGGTTGTTTTAAATAGTCTGGCATCTGATAAGCTGACATAAAATATTCCAAAGGTTAATATCAATGCTCTGTAGCAGGAATAATAATAACTTACATTGTGTAACAATGACAAAAATACTCCCGCCTAAAATATGTATTTCTGACCAGCTGTGATTTGTCTGTTTAATCTGTACTAAGGAAATTCATCCAAATCAGCTGAAAGAAATGTGATAATGCCTCATTCACCCACCTCACCCATCATCTTTGCCCACAAATCACTAATATTGCTTATACAAAATTAGATGTTCCGAGCAGATTCAGAGAGATTGGCATCAGCTCCTGGTGCTGCAGCTGCTCTCGTTCACAGGTTCTGCAGGGAAAGGTAAAAATTTGAGCTTGAAAAATAAATTTCTTCCCTGAAAAACAGCGCTACACGTCGCTGTGCTGGTTTCTGTCAATTAAATCTAGATTGTTAAGACATGACTTCAAGCATTTAGTGGCTTCAGTGTCAGATTTACAGGAAGCTGTATCCTCATCATCTAAACTAGTCTGCTCGGTCAGCAGAGCTTCTCTAGTTATTTATGTGATGAGCATTATAACTGTAACATGACTATTGAACCTGGGACCACTGAACTAATTGCATTAGCACATTACAGAAAAATGTCCTGTGAGTGCAGTAACCTCGTAACTCATTACCCCCCACACTCACAGTTTCAGGCCAACTCATCTTTTCCCCCTACATGTTTTTATTAATATTGTCACTGTTAAAAGTCCTTAAACACCTGTCACTCATGAACATTAAATGTGAGGCCCCGGTGTCAGAGATTCATTCAGTCAGTAAAGATCTACTCTGTTCTTCATTGCTCTCCAAGTGCAAAAGGGCTGAGTGTAGCTATAGTGCCAGAAAATCCAACAGAGGCACATGTCTTCAGTCTGACAATCCCGACATATTAATACACTTCCTCATTCTCTAATAATGATACTGTTCCCCTTTGCATAACATGAGCAAAGAGGAAATTTGGAGATTTTGTGGCACAAAAATGATATTAAATGTCACATTAACATTTAATAATTATAATAATTCACACTAATGTCCTAAAATGATAATTTACTATAGGTCAGATTTGTGTTTTAAATAATAAAGGTCACTTCAACATTTGATTTTGATGTAACACCCATTATTTTAACGAGAATATTACAGCATGGATTTAGAGAAGAGTAACTCTCAGTGTTAATCAAATAGTAGTGGATACCTATATGACTAGGAAATAAATGGAAAACCAGCTTAGAAAATAGGTCAATGAACTTTATTGATGCAGATTTTATTTATCTTACAGGACAAATGACTTTGTTGCCCATTTGTGTCTTACAGTGCAAGTAGCTTAAATCAGCATTAGAAAACACAATCAAGCTTTAACGGCTTTATCCACGTGTAGCTTTTCCCATTCACACATTTTCAAATATATTTTCTAGGCTACCTCTTTGTGGCTGCCTGCAACCTGGTAATCAAAACCTTCTGATGATAAACTTACCCCTTTGATTTATCCTCCTCACAGGTTAAAAACCAGGAGCAGTCTGATTGAAAAAACATTCTTCTGCTTCACAGAATTGATTTGTTCTCCACGCTTTGCTTTTTTTCACTCCTCAAATATTGGATAGTTTCACCTCCTCAGGCCACTAAAATTACTCTCATTAAACAATGTGAGATGGGAAAACCAAGGACAACATACAGGATGGTGGATGACGTACATCACATCACACCTCTTGTCCTATTTCCCCGTGTCTACAGGCGCAAACACGTGACTCTGTTCTTAGACGCATCCAAGTGACTGTATATCATCTATGTATGTTTGTGTAACAACTAAAAACACACTAGCTGGGTCGACTTCCATAGTTTATTGACATTTGAATCTCACAATATATAGTGCTGCCACCCCAAGGGCGAAGGTCCCTGGTTTGAATCCCTGTCTGAGGAGTTTGCACATTTTCCCACAGTCCAAAGACAAGCCTGTTTGGTTAACTGGTGCCCGTAGGTGTGAATATGACCCTGACCTATTTTGGTAAGTACAGAAACACCTTTGTGACTGTACAACAAGATTAAACAGCCGTTTTACACCAAACTTTTTAATTGCCTTTTGCTACTTTTAAAATAACATTTATCCAGTTGAGTTACTGACACAGATGCGCCCAAATATCGCTCTAATTTGCCGTCGCGTGTTCGAGTGACATGCCAGCCGTGTACGCTGCAGACATTTTTGTGAAATGGCCAGTGTAAGCGCAGACATAGGCACACACAGTTGAATTTTAAATCAAAGACAAATCCTAGACAGGCCTGATTAATTGGCTGAACACTGCTACAGAGACCAGTTCTTTATAGTTATCACAGAGTGATACTTCTTCTGTCTTATAGACAATCTTTGGCACAGGCAGCTGTGTTGTATTTAAGTCTTTTTCTCCACCTGAGCAAACACACTGACAACACATTTCATTTGTCCTGTCATCAATTTAAATCATGGATTTAAATTAACAGGCAGGTGAGCCGAACTGCTGTTTGACATTTTAGGCTGCAAATAAGTAGAACAGTATCCAAGTATTGTAAGTACTGCATTTGTGTGAAATGTCGCTGAATGTAATCAGATTCAGGATATGGTTTAGGTCAGGGCTGTGAGCTCCGGGGACACAGGGAGCTCTCTTTTATTCACCAGAACCTTCTTTCTGTTCGTTCTCTGGCTCCTCTAAAGCTAACAGTCATTTATTTTGTCTTGTTGACATTGACGGAGACTGTTATCCTTGCTCCAGCTCTCAGGCCGTCTCACTTTATCACAGCGGTGTCGTCAGCAAAAGTGATGATATGATTGGACAGATGTGTTGGGCTGCTGTCATGGGTCAGTGGTGTTTGTTATGGAGGGAGTAGTAAATGTCTGGGGCCTGTTTGATCTCAAAGTCAAGGACCCACATACGCCTCGAGGAGTGTGCCTTGTGTGCATGTTGGTATACTCTCTTGGCGCTCGTATCAGTTGCTAAACCATCCATCAAATTACCGTGGCAACCGAGCGTCCATCACCCCATCCATCATCCAAGGGCGACAGACAGAGCGACAGAACGCAGCAAGAGATGTCACGGACGAATGGAGAGATAACGAGGAGAAAGCAAGAGAGGGATGGCGTTAAGAGAAGAGAGAGAAAAATGAAGAGGAGTTTTTTTCATTAAGGGGAAAAAAGAGGAGAGCAGAAAATAATAAGGGAATCGTGTTTGCAATTATCTGCCCTTTTACTGTTTGTGTCCTGATTGCCCAAACTTTGAATAATGTTGAGCTTTGAGTAGAAAATATCAGTGCGGCTTTTGTTCTCGCTTTGTTTAAATCGATTGACTGACTGATTGGTTAATTTTATGGTTTTCTGCTGAGTAGAAAAGGATGCTTCAGGCAAATGCACATCTACCTGACTACACGCCTTAAAATCAAAGCAGACGCTTGAAGGCGGAGCTCAGCGTGAAGAAAACGAACTGCACATATTATGTTAACGTAGCACAGACATACCTGCAATGCTTTATGGCACCGTGTAAAAAGACGCTGGCTTGTTATTGTCATTACCTGTTCATTATGTAAGGAATTCTTATTATGGCTCCATACAGCAGAGCTTAAGAGGTTGAGCTTCCTTTCATTAGCAACATGTAACATTAACCGTTTGCAATCACAAGACGCTGTTAGCGCTGGTGGATAACAAACTGTGCTCCTTCCCTGCTCAGACAGCACAGACTTGCTTTCACTACTCAGTGAGTATGTCCTCATACTGACCGAGGCATTTATCTCCCCTAATTGCAAAGAATGAGGCCTTTATTTCACAGGCTATTAGAGGCTGGGCTTGTCGTTTCACTTGTCTTTGTTTGAAAAGTGCAATTTGTTTGATTGTCTTTTGGTTAAAAACCTTCTTGTTTTTTTTGATCTCCTCCAGTTTGTTGTGATAATTTGCCACTGCTGCTTAATCTGCTTCACATTAAAAGCTTCCCATGAATTCTGGGGAACTAATCCCTTCACCTCTTTGAAAGCATTTCGCTGTGAAATATGTGAAGAAAGTCTTATTTCATTAAGAACAGTTTAATTCAAAATGGCAAAGACCAATCCGCTGAATTTAAATGACGAATAGAAATTGTATCTCTGTTAAAAGAGAGAAACTGAAGAGCAGCAACGTGGTGAATATTACAAGAATCAGCTGGTGGAAGAAGCACAGTACAGATGGAGCAGTACGGTGGCCCTGAGAGCTCACAGCGCTGCACATGGACGAGACACATGGAAAACACGTTGCAAAAAGCCACGACACAACAGATTCGTCTAAAAAAAAATATTAATACAAACATCAGTTTTTGAAGGGCACAAATTTACCAGAGCGGACTGTACCTGTAGTAGTGGGTTTGGGAGATGAGCTGGTAAAATGTAAGTTTTCTCATTAATTAAGAAATCTATTTGCTATATTGCTGGAGACTATTTTTAACCTGGTGTTATTATTTAGTTACAGACATTTACAGCCCGGTCATTTTGGTGATTCATGGGCTTTTCCTCTAGTGCCACACAGTCAGGTATCTTTTTGCTTTGAGTGAAATATGTCTTGAACAGCCATGACACACATTCTCCTCAAGGTCCCATTATCAGGACATACGTTTATTTTGTACACTTTTTTCACAGTATTTAGTTTTTCACTAGTTTTAAACAAGTTGTGTCTTCCACATTCTTGCTCGACTTTGCGTTTAGTGCTAACAGGCTAAGATTAGCATGCTGGTATGGTAAACTGGAAAGGTGAAGAACTCTTATGTCAACATAACAGCAGTACTATGTTGACACAACTCCTATTTAACATGATCTATTTGCAGACAATGTCTAAAAAATCTTTTATTCCTCTTGCTTAAAAATAAATGTTTTTAAAAAGAAGAAAAACGACCCAAAAATAGGACCCCACAATAAACATTTTACATTATTCACGTATAAATCATTTGTTGTCTCTACAACGGTCAGCAAAAAACAACAAGGTGGACAATTGTAGTGTAAAGGAGGTTCTGAGACGTATTGACATAGTAGTTGGATTTTATTGGATCTTGGCTCCTGTTTGCTTTAGAAATCAGGGGTTGGAAACCTTCATCTGACAGTAGAAATGTCAGAGGGGAAATACAAAATGGACGGTCTCTCTAAGCTGTTGCTATTGATAAACTACAGCACATTTTGGATTTTGTCATTAGAATTTCCTCATTGCAGGGAGTATTGTGACTGAAATACGAAAATTCATCATTTCCTGATTTGATGCCCAAGTCAGTCAGGCTCAGAGACAGCAGGGTCACACATGGATCGGCAGAGAGCCAGGACACATCCCGATCAGGGGGCCGGTTTGTCACAGAGCCAAGAAACGCGACTGACAACCTCTCACACGCAATCCCACCTTGGGGCAATTTAAAGTTTCCACTTCAGCCGCCCTGCATGTTTTTATGATTATAGGAGGAAATCCACATCGAGATGCACAGAACATACAAACTCTCTGGGTCGGGTTTAAACGCAGGACCCTACTGTCGGGCAACAGTGCCAAATGCTGAGCCACCATGTGATGGTTTTGGTTCAGTTGAACCAGCAAATTTTAGTCGTTGGGGACACAGTGAATGTGTGTGTGCTGATACTTTGAAGTGAGAATGTCACCCCCCCAACCCCCGCAATTGAAAGACGTAATGTGTCCTGGTTTCTCCTCACCTGGGAGAACATGACTGGAGGCGTTTCAGGAATCCTCAGGAGATGATTCTCAATTCAGCAGCTCGCTGCCAGTCCTCTGGAAGAAGGGAAAAAAGCTACGATTTCAATAAAGCCTCCACTTTCAGAACAGATATTCACCCTGCTGGCTGCCGTGCTCTGAGATGAGTTCTGGTGGGGAGAGCAAAATGAGGGAATAACAGAAGAGCTCTAAAAAGTTTGGCTTTTTATTGAAAAATCTGTCCTGCTGGGGAACAGGAGAGGAGCAGCAGGATTGGGATGAAGTATCAGCGCAGCTTTAGCATTTGTGGCAGTGTTTGTTCAACTGTTTGTGTGTGTGTGCACTGGTAGGATCAGCTTTGTATAGCGTGTTACAAGGACTAGAATCAAATCCAGCTATGGTGACCCCATCTATGCTATGTATTGACTTTTGTTGCGGTCCTGATTTGAATAAGAATGTCAATCACATAGAGGGAAAGTCCAGAAAGAGTTTCTACTTCAGTCAGCTCTGGATCCTCCAAAAGGAAAGGCAAGACACAGTCAAAAAATCTGATTTTTTTATGTTTTTCTCACAATAAAAAGCTTCAACCTCAGTGTAAAATGTCTGATGTTACAGACAATTTAGTACAAAATGCAATTCCTCACTGGAACTCAAGAAACACAAAAGGAGTAGTTTTATCTAAAAATACTTTGTAGGTCGTCAACTTAACAAAATTACCAAATACACATTTGAAAAGGCAATTCTGTTGGCCGCCAGGATCTTAGAACTTATCCATCCATGGAAAAGACAAACGGGAAGAATTAAAGTGTGTTGTGTTGGGTGGTCTGGACCACTTGTTTGTTCCCTCTGCTTCACTTCTCCTTCCACACAGTGAAAAATCCAGACAAGACAAAATGCATCACTGGAAGCCACACGAGAATAAGATCCACTCGCCCCAGATCCAGTCTAGGTGGAATGGATCTGGGGTGGGAGTACGAAAGTAAATATAGGAAGTAGATCCCTAGATACTAAAGTTTGAAGATGACATCAAACATTGGGTGCAGTTGTTTCTTACCAAACAAACTTAAGCAGGGGATGGAGGGGAAACCTTTAACCACACGAAACAAGGCAGACGTCTGGGTTATGGCTGCTGAAGAACACCTTCTGTAAGTTTATTCATTACACCCTGATGTATGCACTCGTGTCACCTGTAAAATGTTTTATTTTCAGCCGACACGCGGTTCACTAAGTTGCTCTGTTGTTCTTTATCTGGGCAGTGGATACGGTGGAGTGAAGGAATTTATGGGATATTTTGACTGAACAGATTCCAATGTGCTTTTACAGCCCTGTTTATTGGGGAGAGCAGGGTGACATTACTGGCCCAGTTATGTTTGTCTGTGTGTGATACTGCAGCATTACATCAGGATGTGACTGTGTGTGTCCACTCGCTTCCGTCTTGATATGAAAAATGATAGTGTGTGTGTGTGTGTGTGTGTGCACGCACCAGTCTCAGTCGTCCTTCAGCTGACAATGAGGTGTTTTTTTTCTTTCTGTGACAGGAAGAACCACACAAGACACAGGGGGGTGATACGTGTGCATTGATCAGTGACATCCTCACCACCCATTGTCATGGTAACGCCTGTCTGTCAGCGGACAGTGTTTGGGTTTAATTAGCCTGATTAACTGCTGCATCCATCACATAAACGCAGAGGGGAGAGCAGGCAGCTTGTTGTAAAACACTTCAGAAGGTTCACTACTGGTTCACACAGAGACGACTTCATTAAAGGGAGAAATCACTTTTTTAATGATAACTATTTTGTTCCTGTTAGTTCAGAATGACTGAGGCCTTGGTTTGCCATGGTAGAGGTGAATGGCAAGGACTCCAGCAGAACAGATACTGCCACAGGACACACTTCTGCGGCACAGTCCTCGTGTCTGTTCAGTGCCGGAAGCTCCAGGCTACGATAGCTGCAAGTAGCATTAACGTGTATTTACATCACAGTGACAAAATGTGGATCATATGCTCCACGTTGTGCGTTGGTCGACACAGTGTTTGTCAGTCCAAAAGTCCTCAGGGTGCTGCACTAAGCAAATGTCAACCTAAAGCTGAAAGATTAATGTTGCTGCCTTACAGAGACTCAAACCGTGCTTTTAATTAATCTTGGTACCTGCATCTGCCTAATAATGTTATATTACAGTATATGTATATTACTGAAGCAATATTGATATATTATCATAGATTCAGCAAAAAAAAAAAAGCTGTCAGCTGCCACGAGTAACACCTTGTCCTGATGAAAAATCTGAAACCTTGTTAGGAGACTACCAGGAGTCCGGATGATGAGGAGCTCAGGTGGTCACAATGCCTGAAACGTGGCTGCAGATGGCTGTAAAAGGGGGCGGGTCTGCTCAAAGCGACACAGCTGATTGGTCTGTCTCCTGACAGAAGTGGGTATTAAGTCTCCGGCGACTGTCCTCCTCAGCGACTGGCTGTATAGTGAGATCAGAGCAAGGATTGAAAGATCCGAGGCAGAACTGGAGTTTGAGTATTAAAACAGAATCCTTTTTCTGATGTAGCCCTGCTCTTTAATGAAGAGCTATAAATGTTGTTACAAACTTTGTATGCTCATCACTCTCAAATTTTTTCTTATATCACTAAATTATAAATGAATTGTGTGATGCTTGCAGTGACGGCTCTCCAGCTGAATGAAAAGCACTCTGTGTGTTGCATGAGGCAGCAGGAGGAGCTCATTTTATTTAGCAAACTTGCCAAATTGCTTTTAGCTCAGAAACTTTTTTTAAGAGAATGGAGTCAGGTGGAGCAGCTGTCTGTCAGCCTGAAAGAATCGCTTCAGTTTAAAGAATCAGTTGGGAGTCACTGAAGCGAAACGCTTTTGACAGCTGCAGATTCAGGAACAGACAGGCAGATTGATACCACAGCAACAAATACTAAGTCAGTATCAAAGCCAGTTAGAAATATTGATTACAAAGTTTGTGTTTTTACTTTTACAACACAACCTGTTTGCAGAGGTTGCACCAAAAAAAAAAAACCCTCTTGTGTGTTTGTCTGCAGGTAAACAGTAAAAATCCCAGAGCAGCAATTTCCTGCTTCAGCCTGTTCAGAGGAGAAACAGTTCCTGTTAAATGATGCCAGGACTTTTTACTAATATAAATAAAGGTTCAAGTTATTAGTGGTGTTGCTGTTGATCTGCCGTTAATGACGGAAACATGTAAACATAAAGATTTGGTATGAATATTTGAAGATGAATGTTAAACGTATATCTAGCCTCTGACTTTTCATCAAGTCAAACTTTGAAATATTTAAATTTTACCGCCTTTAATAAAAGGTAAACTAGTGGATTTGCTGGCATGATGGTTTGTGCGCACCTTCCTTCAATCTGTTGCCACAGTGAGGATCAGATCATAGTCAAGGTTTCAGTTGAAATTTCTCAATTATTACCAGGAATATGTTTCAAATAACCATGTTTCTCTCAGAATGAATTTGTGCTTGCTTTGCAAATTTACTTTATCCAACTCATTCACTGTTTACAGATGAACAGTGAATGAGAATTTAGCCATATGACTGTGAGCATGTTAGCAATCATGGTAATTAGTGGTCCACCTAAATACTATAAAAGCATATTTACTGCTGTTTACTGTGCAAACTGGGCATAGTTGAAAGAGTGGTGTGAATATAACTTCCTAGCAGGGTGGTTGTTGCTAGACTGCAACATGTGCAATATTGTTTGTCATACTCAATACAGCTTTTATGGTCACTCATTACATAGCATCAAGTCGTCATCATCATCAGGCAACGATGCACGAGCCTCGAAGTGAATTCAGTCGTAGCCCTGGCTCTGTCTGCTCTGCACAGCCCTTCAACTGTTAGTCATGATCGAGTTACAGTAAATAAGACACAGCAAAACGTGTTAATCAAGTAGAAATTGGTGAATATTCTCTGACTGCTTAGGAGCCTCAAAGACATTGAGTGGAAAAGGTCCTTGCGCTGCTGAGAGTTTCTCTCCACTCACAAGTTATGTATATTAAAAATGTGAGTATTACAGCTTTAATGTGTTCTTTCAATTCCTAATTTACGTGTATGTCACATCCGGGGTTAAATTAGTGACCTAGGTTCATTTTAAAAAACAGCTCAACACTGCTGGACTTCACAAATTCTCACTGACCCTTATTGCATTGTGTTTTCTAATGGGAGCTATACAACACGTCCCATCACCGTTTGTTTCGAAATGGATGAACCTGGTGGAGTGATACACTGACACAAGATGAGGTCACTGCTGTGCTACTCACGTTTGGTGTTAGTCTATAAAAAGAGGCATAAAAATGTTTTGTTCGCTTAATTTCGTGTTCCTACATACAAATTTTAAATTGAACTGAAGCGAATTCCACTGTGGTGCTTAACACACACTCGGTCAATCAGCAGTTATCCTGTTGTTTCTGTGTGAGGTCACTGCACCCGAGTGCTGATAGGTCGGGAGCCGTCATGTGACCTGTTAATACTAATTATTGATTGGAAAGTTTGGCTAATCTTCACATCACAGTTCATTATTTCACTTATTTTTGTTTTACGCAAAAAACCCTATTTAAAAAAAATGTCCTAATCAACGTGGGTCAGGAACTTGTGACGTTTCAGCAAAACAAATGCAGATTTGCCACAACGGAAAGTGAAGCGAAGGAAAATATTAATGTTTCCCTTAAGTGAAGCTCTTCAGTAAAAGTCTTTGGTCTGTGCAATGATGAGAACACACTCAGCAGCGGCGTGGTGAATAATTGACTCTGACTGTGAGAAACACTGGAATCTAACTGAAGCAGAGCTTTAGCTTCCTTTTATTTTTTTATGTTTTTGTCTGTCTAAAAGTCAATTGTCTTTCTGTTTGCAGCTGTAAATCCATTTTTCTTTCTGTACTTTCGAAACAAAACTCAGGCTGACGTCGTTGTCTGGAGAGCCGAACACGATCGCGGCCTGATTCACTTATTCTCTCTGCAGACCTGACCTGCCAAACACTGGCCTGATTCCATTTCCCTTAGTCTCTGTGTACATTTGGACCCCAAAAGAAACTCAAATTTAATTTCTGCCTCTCCGCAGATCCGAACTAGAACTCAGCCTGATTGTGTTATTTCCTCTGTAGAGTTTACCATACTCGCCGCCTTGCTTTGTTTGTCTCTGTGTAAATTTGATTGTAAACTCTCCCAAATTTAATTTCCTTCTCTATATACATTTGGAAAAAAAGCTTAATTCCATTTTATTCTCTGTCGGGCTGAGCACACAGTAATTCCACTTCATCTCTCTGCATCTGCGTTTAAATCCATGTCTACTAAAATGCTCCTAATTACATTTTTCTCTCTGTATATCGTTGTCTTTAGATCCGCCTCTACGCCCGACCAGATGCCATATCGAGTGGAGCAGGGGACTACGCCCTGCATATCACCAAGAGGCTACTGGGATTTTACCAGGACTACTTTAAAGTCCAGTACTCCCTGCCCAAGTTGGGTAAGACTTCTGACGTCATCCTTACCTAGTTGAGCTGTTGCTGAATGGTTTTAGTTGCATCCTTCCGTGTGTTTTCAGATATACTCAAAGGCAGAAAGAATCACTCTGTTCCTCTGATGATTGATTTTCTGTCAGGTTTCATTAAATAAAAAAAAACGCACTTTTATATTTCTCTCCCCCGCTGATCCGAATTAGGGCAGAGAAAACAGCCTCCCCTTCCTGAGCTGCCCGCTTTAGGGAAGTCAGCCAACTCTTTGTCCCTTGTACAATTACATTTGGGTTCATCAATTTGTACTCATATCAGGAGGAGAAAACACTCTGTCCTCCTTGTCTTCCTGTGTGTCAGGGGACTGTGCAGTGGGATTAGGTCTGGGAAATGAACCTTTAGTCAGTCCTGCACAGCTGTTTGCGTTTTGACATTGAATCCTGGTGCTTTAGTGTCTTAGTTGAGGAGAAAATGTAGGTTTGTTTTTAAAAGACAAAAAGTATTTATACTGATAAGGACCCGAACTTGTGCTGAAAGTCAACGTCACCTCCTTTAATCTGTTTATTTCTGGGCCGACGAAGGAGCTGGTTATGTTATGCTTTGGTCCACATTGTGTTTCTGGTGACATTGGCTCAAAATGATCTGTACTCACAGATCTTCAGTTTAAACCGATAACACTAATGGAAGTTGAAGTGCAGTTACAGTTGGTTTGAGTTGATGAAAGAGGTGATGGTTCAAGTGCACAGATGAAAGAAGTGGCAGTTAAATGTTAAATCAGCTTTGTGAGGTTGGTTTGTTCAGTGGCTTGAAAGTTTCAAATCTCTTTGAGATGTTTTTCTGCAACAATAATAGTTAAACACCAAGCATTTACTGTGAGTGAAGTTTGAAAGCACGGACACAAGTTGCAGTGCCAGATTAAATGGATTAGCTAAAAATAGTTTGTGTGACACTTGTGATGAAGTTGGCTTTAAAACGAAGCGTCTTACTTTGTTTTGACTTGATGCGTCTGATACAGTGACACGTTTTTCGGTTGTGTGTTGCTTGTTTTTTTTATTTTCAGGGTTTATCTGTTTGTTTCTGGACATAAGAGGAAAATGATTACCGCATCAATTTAGAGACGATACAAGAAAATATAATAAATTACACTTTTAAGAAAAAAAAAGAAAAAAGATGTCAATCACTGAAAAATGTATATAGTATACAGCCGCTGTTATCAACGTGTATTTCGGCTCGTTTTGGCGACTTGGTGCTCTCTGTTAACGAACGACAAATCTTTCTGTTTTATCTGTGGGATCGTGAAAACGACACACACACACACACAGAGCTTCAGTTGTAGCATGGATCTAAGAGAAGTATTTTCCTGTAGAAATGCAGTGTTTTGTTGCGCGGCTTTAAGTTGCAGTAACACACATGTAGCACCAGTCGCACACGAGCCGACCTGTGGGCAGTGCGGACAGTGCGGACAGTGTATCTGTTGTGTGACAGCTTCGCCCTCAAGGTCACACACTCAGAACCACCAGCCCTCCTGCACTTACTGTCCTCTCCTCCTTTGGTGTGTTTTTAAAGTGATGCTGGGACTTTTACTGGGAGGGAGGATTCCTGCACAAGATGAGTTCTTGATAATATTTGCAGAAGATGTAGCCTGCCATCGTCCTCACTTTGGGGCGGCTGGTAGATTCCCAGTTCCCTTTAGGCTTTATGTAATTTCGATACAGTACAACAAAGGGCACAGTGAATGTTTTTAGAGATTTTCTGTTGTGCTGTAGCTTTCCCTTTGTGCTGTTAAAGTTGAAACCACTCAGCAGCAGTTTTACCTCCTAAAAACAAAGAAGGCACTCGGCTCCATGCAGCCGTTTTCGCTTGGTGTTTACGCTCATTTCTTTCTTGTCCCATTTAATGAATCGTGTCAGAGCACTTGAATTTCTTCTCTCTCTCCTTCGCCTTCTCCGTCGTCGTCTTCTTGTGTCGTTGTAATTGTTTGTGTTTTACACTTCTGTCCTGTCAGAATCAATTAGCCACGTCACCGCTGCATTTCCTTTTCCGTCTCCACGCCTAAATTAGCTAATGTGATCACTGTGGCTGCATATTGTATATGTCAGACACTGCCTTCCTGTCCACGTTCATTCATCACATTACAAATTCACTTTGAGTCAAATGTTTCTGTTTGTTTCCACCGGCTCAGATTAGCTTTGACATTTACTTTCCCTCCCTGACCTTTACACCGATATTAGCTGCATTAACAGATCGCTCCATGCGGAGTTAAAGGTGAGGTCACATCCTGTGGACCAGGTTACACAAACATGACAGGACAAAAAACTAACACGCCACCACGTCAGCTATCCAGGAGAGCTTAAAGTCTTATTGGAACTACATGATGGGGAAGATTACTTGAAGGTTCAAAAGAGCCTTGAAAGGATTCGAGGAGCCTGCTTAAGTTTGGAAATAGTTGAATTAATAGTCCAAGTCCAAGTAATAGTCCAGAAGGTGCAAGTGTGAAAATGTCACACAGTAGAGCTGAACAGTTTTTTTCTTCAACAACTTCATGCTGCAGCTCAAACAATAAGACACTTTTAAAGCATAGGAAATACTACACAACACTGTGTGTGTACAGCATGTATACACAGACAAATAGAAAATGCACCAGTGACTGCAAAACCAAAAAGAATAGTGTGTGTGTGGTAGACTGCATGTACACCTACTCTGCCATACTATATGGATTTGGAGAGTTGAGTATAGGAATATTAATATTGTTAGTTTGCAGGAAAGGACAGTGATACTGTTGTTGGCATAACATACACTTTTTTGTTTAGTTTATAACTGATCGACGATTAGGGAGCTGCCAGCAAAGGGAGAGCAGAAGATATATCGTCTCAAATACCCTACGCAGACTGTCCACAGGAACGTTTAACTTACAAACAAAAGAGGAAAAAAGTAGCCACACCGTGGATGTAAAGGTGAAGATCATGCCGACCATAGAGGCTACAGAGGAAAATGAAAGTAAAAAAACTTTCTGAAACAACAGCGACTTTAGGTAAAGCTGCAATTACTGTAGTTGTGCCCCAGTTGCGACGTCAGGGTTGCCGATACCATTCGTAAAAATTAAACACACTGAACAATTGTTTCATCCATCTGACTCGTTCGACTGAACCAGCCTGGACAAACTAGGTGCGACCAGTTGCCACGACCAAATCATAGTCATAATCGACTGTACAGGCATTTAATGTGCTCCCGCCTTACTGGTTTTTAAAGGTCCTAGCTAGTCCCCAGCTTTAGCCACCATATTCTGTCAGGCAGTTTAGGGCCTTGACTGTAAATACTATCAGATAAGAGCTTGAACTGAAGTGGTAGCTCGTATTTGTTCTGGGTAGAATTCTAGAAGTGCAGATCTGTGAAGGCAGTTGGGTTCAAGTGAAGAGGCTGTTGCTGTGATGTGTGATTACATATAGTAACAGCTTGTAAATGGTGCTTTTTAATGAAAAATGAACAGGCTGTATTGTATTCTGCTCGCAGTGAAATTACTATCAAACAAAACCTGACTCTTCGAAGCCGACATGCTGCTGTGCTTTCTTCACAAGGAGGGTGGAGGATGAGGAGTCCACTTGAGATCATCCATTTTTGAAGGTGTCCCGGGCTGCTTGATGAGGAGGAGAAACAAGCAAACAGACCCAAGTGATAGACTACAGGTCATTTATATAATGGATGGACTGTGTGAGGAGAGGAGAATCGGGCGAAATGAGTTTCCAGGCAGGACCTATTGTTCAGGGACCGCAGAGCGAACCCAGGATGCACAGCGGGGACTACATATCCCCCCATGTCCAGTTGTGTTTGTGATTCATCAGGATTTGATGAAGACATGTGCTGCCGCTGTGGTCCTGACCTGGAGTCATGCTCTCAAACGGATAGATGGATGGATGCAGTTATTGTGCCAAACAGAAGTCCCAGAATCCCCGAATGCACTCCCAGCTCAGTGTTTTGAAACTCAAATTACTGCAAAACTCGAGTGTGAACTACGGTCAACACATAAATATAAAGAGAACAAACTCTGTGTGGATTCTTCTTCTTTTGATTTGATTTTCTCTTTTAAATCCAGTCAGACACTTCCTGTTTTTCTTCCAACTGTGTGCGTGTTTGAGTGTGTGCCTGGAAGCGCTCTTCCATTATAAATCTCTTTTTCTGTGTCCATCTTGTTCATCAACATATATCCACATAACCACAGAGTGTGTGTGTGTGTGTGTGTGTGTGCGTGCGTGCACGCTTGCCTTCACACTGATGTTGACATCAGTCTTTACCACAGCTTGCCTCTCACCCCGCTCCACTGCTGGCAGCTCTCTCTCGCTGTGTGTGTGTGTGTGTGTGTGTGTGTGTGCGGTCCCAGAGCCTCAGGGCCCCATCTGTTGTCATGCAGGGCATCGAGCTCCCCTGAGAGAGCGAGAGAAATGATGAGCTGAGATATAAATTTAAAGGGACACAGGGAAAAGTGCACAGTGCAGATGAAGGAAGGTACAGATCATAACTATCGTGAATTGTAATCACAATGATTTAGTCTTTGTCTCGTCTGAGAACTGTCTGAAAGACTGACTCGCTCCACACGTGTCAACATCAACCATCCAGAGTGGCAGCGGATTGACAGCGGATGTTTGATTCCCTAACACATGAGTCATAATGGTTTTGTTGCCTTCCTGCCGTTTCCTGAAGTGCCACCATCAGGGAAGATCCACTTTAACCCCCTTTACACCTGGTGATGGCACATAGTGTAAAGGCGTGTGTCACCACGAGTCCATTTTGTAGCCCTAAATATTTCTGTGAGTGAAACATTGCTCTGCAGCATGGAAAATGGCAGGAAAAAGATTGTCGGGGGGTCGGTCACCTTAAATTATTTAAATATGCTTTTCTGTGGTTGCCCCCATTTTTAGAGAGATGTAGCTCTTCTGTTTGCATTGATTTTGTGTTACAGCTCCAACTTTTGTTTCCTCTTTTTCCTGCTGCTTCAAGAATCAGTATTTCTCTTTCTTCAGCAGCAGCTGAAGATTAATGTCTCCTCTGTCCACCAATGCAAACTAGATCTCTATTCTGGATTGTTGCTAGGGTCAGGTGGAGTTCGAAGAACCGGTTTGCTTTTACACAGGTTAGAGAGCCACCTCATTACATTTGTTATGCTTTGGTCTTATTGGTCACAACTTATTTGTTGAGTTGGTGATGCTCTCAAAACCTTTTGCTAGGATGATAATCAGGACATAAAAACACTGCTGGTAGCTTAGGGCCGTGACACACAATAACAGCACTCCACCCTAATATGTGCAGATCCTGCAGCCTTGGCTCTAGGAGGACCCCCTTTCTAGCCTTTTCAGCCAGTTCATTGCATTAATGGTGGTCCTGCCAGTGAGAGAGACCACTCTGATTGGATGTTTACCTTAGCCAAGCAGTTTATAGTTCAGAGTTCTGTTTAAATGCACCATCTTTATCGATTTTCTTGTTTCTATTATTAAATATGGTATTAAATAGATTTTTATTTGTGTCCTATAAGCACTAAATGTGAAGCCACAGTCAGTCCACAGACAGAACTCACGTCCGACGGTTCTGGTTCGGTTTTTTTGAACTTTCCTGCCATACTAACAGAGCAGCTCCTGTCAATATTTAGCAGAAAGTTCTGTTTACTCGGTATATGCTGAGACCATGCTTTAAAAGATGTCACGGGTTCTGCAAGCCTCGCATCCGCAGGCAGAGACTTTGAGAGCCGAGGAGCTCCAACTGCAAAAGCCTGGTCTTGAGCCAGGACTTAAGAACGAACAGGCAGCAGAGACCCGCCTTAGGATCAAAAGAACGTGGTAAGGTTTCATTTACAGCTTTTGGACTGACTGATAGAGAAAGACAACACAAATAAAAATTAACAACCCCGAACAGGTAACACAGTATTTTACCACATGTGAAGCAGCCTGAATGTGTTAGTGTGTCTGATATCATCTCATTTATTTATGCAGCAGTAATGAACAGTGTGTGGCTGCTGTAGCAGAAATCTTAAAAAGCCGTTCCTTCCCTTTTATCTTCCATAGCTCAAACGGCCAGTTAATAAGGAAGGACTTTCATCTTCTACAGGAACTTGTCTTAATTCTGTGCTGCAACGTGGATGCCTGAAATTTTATTTGAAATGGATAAAATCCCAATTACTGCCCCTCAGCTGACACTGTAACCCATAGTTACAGGCTGTGCCATTAGAAATTAATGCACAAAAGTATTCTGATCCTTAATGCTGGATTTTTGATGCCCTTTCTGCAGCCGTTTCAACACGGAGTCTTGCTAAGCCAACCTGTGACCGTCTGTAGGTCAGCTTTTTCGTGTGCTCTCAGTTTCAGGCCTTGTGCACACACATCTCCCTGTGTTTATCACCTCTGACCAGTCTCCCTGTCCTTGATGCTGCCTCCTGATTCACTGCAGAGTTGGTGCTAGCAGGTGATAAGGAACACCTGCTGTTCATCCAACATATTGTTTGGGGTTCTGTCCATAGAGTTTAAGTTATGTGTCATCAGACTACAGACTATATCTGGTCCTATAGATGCAGTTAGCCAGCTCCAAACACGCTTCGATAGGCATTTTTATGAGACACACTATTCACCTGACCAAAGGACCTGACAGCCTGTTACAGCTCCAGACTTTATCCAGTGTGCCACCGGGAACCTTCAAAGCTTTAGAAAATGTAATGTGGACGTTTACCAAATTCCGTGGTCTTTAGTGCTTGTTTTCGCCGTGTAAATTGATGGATTTGAATTTACATATACATTTAGGCAGTTGGCCCACGAAATCAACCTCAAATTGATTTGAGGTTCAAGGCGCCAGAAAAATGTTAGTCCCGGAGAAAACAATGAAGCAAAGCGAGGATGTGTTTGTTTCATTAGATGCATGTGCAAGATGGAAGATTTTTTTTTAAATTTAAGTGTATGGGAGGTTCAGCAGTTTTTTTTAATTTTGGGCATGAAATTGCTTCCACCATTGTAGAACCAATGAACCTAAGTGTTTTGCTTGGGATATTTTGTGTGGTGATGCAACCACCAGACACTCTTCATTGGCAGAGCACAGTGGGAGGGGCCATTACAGGCCTGGAGGAGGGAATTCAGGCAGGTACAGTAGGAGCTGCTGGCCACCCTGGAGGTGAGAGTCAGAGCAGAGACATTGCAGCAATTGAGATGAGATATGAGTTTGCTTGTACTTAATGTCTGATTTTTCTGATGTTGTAGAGGCCAAATCTGAGGACGCGTGGTTGGTAAAGCTCCGTTGATTGTGTCCTAAGCTACGATAACATTACAGTTAGTTTAATTTGGCCATATGAGATAAGATGAGATAAGATAAACCTTTATTCGTTCCACAATGGGGAAATTTCCATGATACAGCAGCAAGTAATGTTCATAGTACGGCAAAGAAAATATCAGAATAAAGTATATCCAATCCGAAGAGAATCAAAACAAAATATCAAAGCTTCTTTTGACTTTGTCATTATGAGTTCACGATTAAAATTTGATGAACAAAAAATTACAGGTATTCCTTTAACATTAAATCTTCAGCACAAGGAAAACGACGCTTCCCCTTTGGAGTAAATTCAACCTCAGAGTGGATGAGTCCAGGCTTGGCCAAAGTATTCAGTCTGTAACTCACAAAATGACGGATCCTCTGCTTTTCCTTTTTGTTCTGACTTGCAAACAAAACCCAGAGACATTGGAGCTATTTCGCTTTGTGCAGAGACTCAGTCCCAGCCTGGGAGTTGGTTTTTCTCTTATTCTTTTCAGTCGTGAAGTGGAGATAACTAAAGAAGTGATAACGGGCCTCTCCGGGCGTCCACAGGAATTCATTGGACTGTTCCAGTGGAGCAGAAATCTTGCAGCAGCAGAGTGAGCAGAGGCTCAGGTGATCCGAGCGTCAGGAGAATTACTCTGAATATCTGAGTGTGTCTGAACGTGTGTGTGAACACGCCAAGTGGACTAATGTGTTCTGTTGAGTTCTGGCTCCATCTGGGATCCACAGAGACACGCAGACAGCACCGCCTGAGGTCCAACACACACACACACACTCACACAAACACATAAAAACATACACCTACATCGCTTTTACTTGTGTATCTTCTCATATTTTCTTTCCATTTTTCTTTTTTCCCCTTTGTCTCTTGCTCTCTTTCTCTTGCTGTTGCCTCAGGGTGACACACAACAACAGATGGACTACACTCAAACACACACATTCATGTGCATGTGCACCCAAACACACATGCACACAGAGCTGCAGGCCAGTCAGCTGTCAGCCTGCTGCTGCCTCAATGAAACTGAGCGCTGAAGCCTCTTCCAGTCCGTCGGTGCGTCCTCATCATTCAGAGCAGTTTGAAAGAATTTGGTATAAATTTTTTAATAAAGTAAGGAAGACAATGTTTTTGGACTGGAGTGACTCTGCTGAACATCATACGGCTATTACAGTTTCAGAAAACGTCTCTGGCGGAGAGCCCAAAGTGTCCAAAGATATCAAAAAATCAGACTACATTTTGAAGAAATGTTTCTAAAATCTGACGCGAAGAACACTTCTACTCTATCTATTCATGCAGACATCAAAAACACTTTAAATATTTCAAGAAGCAAATGACATTAAATGAGGAAACAAGCAAAAACCTGGATGAAAAAACACCTCAAATCATGAGGAAAAATAGATGAAAAAACAGATTTAAATTGAACAGTTGTATATTACCAACTGAAAACGCAACTACTTCATGTTAGCAGTTAAGTTTTAAGTTAAATGACTAAAAAGCCAGATGTTCTTGTGGCTCAACATACGACGGCTGTGGTCCTGCTGTAACCATGACGGTGGGTGCACGATAACAACATCAAGAACCTATTCTGAAGTTGTATGTCGCAGCTGTAATTACCTGCTGATTAGAACTGATAACAGTTCACTGAAGGTCGTTCAGAGTCATTTCCTCCTAATGGAGACCCAAAACTGGGCTGAAAGACAAAACATGATAGACTAGAATAAATACAGGACATTTGTTGGGCTGATGACTCCATCTCCATATATATAGGATGGGGATCATAGTCTGCTTGTATGTCACAGATTTATTTTTGCTTGTTTTGCTGCCACCAGGTGACCGTCATGTGATATACTGGCCCATTAAAGCCGAAATTAAAATAGTTTTTTTTGTGCCTAAAAACACTATTCCTCCCCCAAAAATAAAAAAAAAACTTAGAGGAAAATACAATTTGACTGTAACGAAATCTGTAGAAAAACAGAAACATCTAAAGTTATAGACTAGTAGCTTTAGTGGGTTACGACCCATCAGAAAAATAATAACAATAGAGATGTGCCTTCTTAGGAAGAGACGTTCATATTAAAGACACAACATCTAGTTTTGCACTGATGAGTCTGCTGTCAGATCAGGCTGCTCTTGGTACTTTTCAGTCCTTTAAAGATGCTCCAACTACATCTGCTCTTAAAGCTGTTTTTGTGCTGCCGGCACAAAGCAGACTGAAAATGAATGAAGATGTTATCACTGTTATCTATTTCCACAGTCTTTTAGCGACAATTTCTTTCTCTGACCTCTCCGCTGATAGGTAATTTGGAGGTTGGTCTGTGGTTCAGAGGACAGGATGGATGAACGTTGGGTCTCTTTAGGACACAGTCTCTGTTTCAAAGCAGTTTGGAAAAAGCCAGAGGTGAGGAATTTATTTCCAGCAGTGAGCACAGCAGAGCCAAAACCATCCAAGACCTCTAAGAGGAGTTTAAAGGGATTATTTCCAAAGAGCTGGAGGATGACAGTCACAGATGAGACTCGGCGTCCCAGATCCTGAGGAGATACTGAGGTGAATTGATTTCGCAGAGGAGGGCAAAAGTCTTCTCGAGCTCAGGAGATGACATCGAGTTCAGGGTTAACAAGCTCATCACCGGGTTTCAGCTAAACAAAGCGCTGTATGGAATTGTTAGCGGATGAGCTTAAATCCCCGTTTCTGACTGGCTGCGTGGCTGCAGGATGGGGGGGGGGGGGTCCCATGCTGAAACAATATGGCCAGGGAATAATAAGGTTAAATGCTATTAACCTTTAAGGTTTAAAACTTTACACCCTGCAGCAAACATGGTTATTTAAACCGTATGTGTTGTAGGTAAGACCTACGGTGCTGACTCTTTGTTGTTGACAACCAAATTTGTAAAAAATCTTTTCGCACGTGGCTTGTTTGTAGGTAGGACGAGCGTTCGTGACTGAATCAAACGAGCAAAGATCTTAAAGCAAGACCCCGAACGAGCAGTTTGAGCAGATTCCCCAGCCGTGTCTCGTCCTGGTGCGGGTTCCCCTTTGTCAGTTTTTACTCGGGCAGGCAGAGCTTCGGGGGAGATTAATGATGCACATAAGCGCTGTGCGGGAGTACTGTTCTGAGACGTTTGCATGGCTGTTTGTTTTTTGCAGGGGAAGAATGGAGCTCGTAAACTCTTAGCACCAGCAGGAAGTTAATCAGCCAATCAGCTGTTGGAGAGGCTTTTGAGATTTGAGAGCTTTCTGTCATGTTTTGTATCTGCAAACACTTTCACTGTTTGTGCATCTTACAAATGACTGGGCTGGGGGGAGGTAAAAGTTTGACGGACACTTTGAAAACATCACATACAGAGACTAAAACCAACAATGAGAAGTGTTATTTCACCTCATAAAATATGCAGGACGTTGGTAAAATATTCAAATCTTCTACTAACTTTTAAGACATTTCATACTGTAGTTACGCTTTTTGCTCGTGTGAAGGAAGGCACTTGTAGACAGGCCAGAGCTGCATCACACGGCGTTGGACCGCGGGGCCCATCAGCCTTTTCTTTCTGAGCATCACACGGTTGTAATGCACTTTAAGTTTAACAACAGGTGATATGGTTACTGAGAATATGGTCACTGCAAAACAAAGGATGCCAACATGTGTAAACTTTTTTTGGGAAACAAATCCTGCAAGTGTTCTGTGTGTGGTGTTCCGCTTATGATTTTTCTGGGCCCGCTTATGTTTTATGTTAACACCAGCCTGCCCAGAGGCTGCATATTTAACATTTATTAATGTGTGCTGTCCCTGAGAAATAAATGAATCAGCGCAATAATGTCTTTGGATCCAGGACCTGGGCTTAGCTCACTGAAAACCCATCACTGAACAGTGCTGCAGCACCGGAGGTCTCGTTTCTTCATCACCAAACATGCGGGGTCCATCCTTTATATAACAGGACTGCAATTTAGTGCGAGCCGATGCTTTTGTTTACTTGCTCGTGGATGTTAATCTTGTAAAAGCTCGGCACCAGGCATTGTGAGTTTTTCGAAGACCTGTGATCCAGTGTTACTGTGTGCGCAGGATAAAGATAGTAGCCTCAACAACACAGAGACCATGAGCATCTGCAGCTGAGTTTGTCTCCTCACAGTGATGAAGTGATGGCCATCCGTAGGTGCTGCGGCTCTTGTTGACCAAGACAAACCCCACACTATTTGTAATAATGATAATAAACATGTCACTGATAACAACAGTGGAGTTTTGTAGCACAGGCAAGTAAAATAAACCAGCATCTGGATTCACAGACGCCAAAGTAAATGCGCGTCATGGCTGCTTTTACTGTGAGGGTGCCGTTTCTCAGAAAACACCGGAAACCACAGAAGCGATCCTTTGAACAGACATATGGTCAACCCGGGAGACAGGGGAGTTTTTAACGAGATTAAACAGCTTAAATGGAGTTTCCTTATTGATGGGAGAAGTCTGCCTGTCAATACATCTGTTGGTCTGTTTGTCCCTTCTGTGAACAGACCAAAAAAACCCTCAAGACGCCTGTGTGATCTTAAGCTGTTGAGTGTGTCGGCGTGTGTGTGCAGCCATTAGTGTCGCTTCACCACAAGTTCATTATGCAACACACACACTAAGAGCACCAATTAGAGACATTTAATCATTGTGCTGTCTCGTCGACTTAGAGTCCTGCAGACAGAGAGAGTCAGAGTTAATGCAGCTCAGTCAAGACTAACCCCGCAGAGCTGCAGCCTCGGTGCAGACACGTCATTCAGGACCAGCAGGATGTGTGTTTAAAGCGATCGGCGGATACTGATTCCAGTTTGAACAGCTAACTGAATAAAAACACAGTCGAAAGTTTTCTTTGCATGACTCTGTGCTGTAATGTCGGGTGTGTTGGCTGGTGTTAGCTATTGTGGTGTTTTGTGTCTGTCAGCACAGGCTCCCTCTCCGTGGTGCTCCCATATTTATCTGCAGGCTCACAGAATTCAGCAGGGGGAAGTTGGACGGTCTGTGGCAGCTCAGAGGGACAGCATTAACTCATTATAAACCCTCATTAGTTCACTGACTGGATAAAAAAGGAGGAAAAGCTGTTGGAATAGACATTAAATTAGACACTTGAGAATTAACTTGGACTGTAATTTAAAGACTTGACTCTTGAGTCAGAGTCCCACCCCAGAGACTTGGATTGGACTCTAACTCAAAGACTCAACAAACACTTTATAACTTGAGGACTTCTTCGATAGCAAGTAGTAACGGAGGCAATTAGAAAACGGGGAAATTAGAATCTGAAGTGGCTGAAAAGCAGCCAGATTGAGCTCGGCTTGAACACGCGTGTCATCATTAAACCTGCACATTGTCAGTCAACGTCGGCCGGTAAACAGCAAACCGCAGGATGCCTTAGCCTGAGCTTCGGGTGAATCCTTTCGGCTGGCTGAGACCAGGCAGACGAGCAGGAAGCTGCAGCATGTGCAGGAAGAGAACAAAGTGTTGATGGTGCTTCCTGATTTGGCAGCTGTTGGTTGAGGTTGTGCCAGAGGAGTGGCTGACTGTGAAAACCTGTCAGCAGAACTTTAATGGTTTGGTGAAAGCTTAGGCAGCGTAATGTTAACAATCATTCTGCACTGACCCACGCTTCAGCTCAGTAAAGTTTTGAGACTTTTCCCGCTTTCTTTAGAACACGCAGGGTTTTCCAAGAGGCGGGAGACAATCTCCCTCTGTCTCTCTCTCTCTCTTTCTGTGTGTATAACTGAGGGTAACTTGTCCAGAGAGCCAGTGCAGTGATTAAATGTCTCTAATTGGTGCTTTTAAAGACAGAGAGAAGACAGAGTGTGAAGCCCGAGCAGCTATTTTAGTGTCACTTTGAGACGAGGAGAAAGCTCATTATGTAACACGCACACACACTAAAGAACTGTGCACGGTGTGTTTGTGTGTGTGTGTTTGCTCTCCTTCTGTCACAATTACAGACAAGCAGTTGAACAAATGGCGGAAAAATGAGACAAAGGAAGGAGACAATAACCAGTTCAGCAGAGACAAAGAGGGAAAAGATCAAGCTTTTTTTCGGAAAGATATACAGTAAATAAGACAGACACCAGTTCACCTGAGGAGACGCTGATCGATCGCAGTATTGATCCACGGTCTGAGCGGATCCTTCTGTCTCTGCAGTAATGAGGCTTCGTGGGGTTTAAAACTTTGAAAACACTTGAGTGAACGTCTGCTTAGCTGTGAAGTTGCGACGACTTTAAAACCGCAGCCGATGGGAGGTGGGAGGAACCTGGTGGACATGAAGTGTAGATTTGTTACTGTACGCGGCTGAACGTCGCAAAGCTGTCGCTCTGCTGCTGATCTATGAGGGAAACACCTGGCAGCTGATAATGCTGAAAGTTGAGTTTATTCAACCTTAAAAGCTGCAGTAGCTAAACCTTCCAAACATTATTCACCTGGGGAGGTTGCTGTTGATGCCTCCTTTTCTGTCCAATCACAAGACCAAACCCTGTGTGTCATGGATGCCAAAGGGCGACCCTGCACACATCTGAGACTGTAACACAGCGTCCGTTTTTGACATCGTGGGTGAACTGATTTCCACTTGCAAGCTACAGCTCGATTCCCAAAAGTTGCTTGTCGTGTAAGAACAACATCAAAAATGTGCGACTCACGCTCAGCCGCTGGCTGATTACTGCAGACTATGCAAAGCTCTTAGTGAAGATCAGAATCTGTTTTGGAACACAACTGATGTAACTTTGGCATTGTCAGGTTAATGGTTGTTCGGTGTGTCTTGTTTTTTGGTAGTTCTAGGATTACTGTAGGTTTTTAAGGGCCTCGTGGCATGATTAGAGATTTGGGGACCCCGTTGATTACAGGAAGCCACTGGACACGCGTGTTGGTGTTGACACATCTGAATATTTTGACCTTCATGGAGGTAGAATAATTTCCGAGGTGCTACAGTGCTGTCGTACGTCCAGTGTACCTAATATAATGGCAAAAAAGTCTGACGTACCATTTCAAACACAAGGAGCATAAATGGCGCATTTGTTGGACTATTTATAGCTGTGGATAATCCACTTTTGATGCTCTGTTGAGCATTTGTGGCAGCGGGCTGGTGCATGTGGGAAAATAAACTACCGCGTGTCATCATGGTGATGATTGCAGCATGTTGCTCATTAATGTGTTTTTAATGTGTTTGGACAACAATGGAGCTCCACAGCACAGAGGCACTAGGCAGATCAGCCTCGAGAGCACAAACCGGCGTTCACTCGCCGCCCTGCGTGTACCTGTAAGGCCAGGTGTCATAGACAATCACCTTAGTCTAACTCTGGCTCTCTGAGCACGACATCCTGTCTCCAGGTGTTATTTGTGACATACTGAGTGCTGATTGGGTGAAAGGTGTATCACCCTGAAGTCTGTCAGTGGACACAGTTAAATCCAGTGGAGTTACATGTGGCAGCTGAATCACAGCTCAGCAGGTGCACAGATCAGTTACCATGACGACTAACGTAATACCTGTAGGCCGGGGTGTGTTTGTTCATGTGGCTTCAGGTGTGTGTGTGTGTGTTGGTGGGTTGCCAAATGTGTTGAGTCATGCTCCCTGGCATCAGATGCAAGGTCACCACACACACACACACACACACACACACACACACACACACACACACACACACACACACACACACACACACTCTCTCTCCCACAATACATTCCCTAACTCCTAATTCTAACTAAATGTCTCGACTCTAACCGCTGCACAAAGTTGTGTAGACTGGGCAAATGTTGGCATCAAACTAAACCGTGTCCTCACAGTCTCCGAAAGAAACGCTCTCTCTCTCACACACACACACACACACACACACTTGCGCCTTCTTTCTCCGCAGTGTTTCACGTTTTTTTTTCTAGAACACACCTCCTCTGTGTCTGTAAATATAGAACAGAACTGCACAAACACACACCAACACACACGTACCCGGAATCCAGAGTAGAGTTCGCCGGCCTCTCACCGGCTCAGTGACCCAACATCTGTTGCTATGACAACGTCTCTCCCACTCTTTTCCATCTCTGCATCCATCTGCTCTCCCTCTCAGTGAAATTCAAATTTGTTTTATTGGCAGGCGGAAGAGAAAGCGTTTCCACAACAGTGCAGTTTGAGCTGTGCTGCTTGAGTTTGTGTGCTTGGGTGAGTCTGACTAGCTTAAAATGTTGGTAATCACACTAATATTCCTTAGCGAGATGCTTTTCATCTGTCCACAGTGAATGTGTTCAAACCTGGCAGGAACAAGAGGTAGATGTTAGCAGCGCTATGGTAGAATTTGAATTAGTTTTTAAGAGAGTACTGCTAGAGTTGCTTCTGCAGCCAATCATGCTGTGCACAAAGCCGGGGTCCGTTTCCCATCCAGCTATCCATATTCAGAGGAAATGATGTTTCTACAAGTGCTCCCAAATTTGCAAACACATTTTCCAAAGCAACATTTAAGGGCAAGCGCTCAGTCACAACTTCGCCAGATGCTTCTGAAGATGACTTTAATGTGCCGTCCTAAACGGTCTGTAAGCTGGGCTATTTCTGAAAATGCATAAATCACAAGTGTGAAAGTTGTAAATGACAGTGGGAGCCTTCAGCTTGCTGCACTGTGTGAATCACACCGGGTGCTAGTTTGAGAAAGTAAACAGGCAGAAATTGAGCAGTGAAGAGCTACTGTAAGCACATCAGCCATTTGCTCCTGATTTCTGTGTCCGACCATAAATCAGATATTCAAATGGAAAACAGAATGCAGGAAAGCAACATCGCAGCTGTAGGATTTAAAGTGGCAGAGATGGTGGATGATTGAAAATGGCACATCGTGCATTATGGGGCTTTTAGATTGGACAGTGGCACTGCTGCCAAAACTCATTCACTCTAATGTTCTAGTCTTCTTAAAATTTTTGGAAACTTTATTTTGCTGTGAAAGCCCCTTTTAGTCTAGTTTAGAGGGTTTTTTTTTGTGGATGACTTCAGGGGCAGTCCTAGGTTTCCTTCACATTTATCTATGGCAATTAGAAAATCAAAACTCATGGGGTTTATTGTTTTAATGTAAATCAGTTAGTGTCAGCAAGTCGCCCAGACTGAAGTGACCTCAGTGTTAACAGGATACAAAGGGTCAAACTCTCCAACTTATTTTAAAAGCTGCTTTCACTCGTGTGCTGCAACCCTGAACTTCCCTAGACTTTACCTGAACCTGTCTGCCTGTGACAGTGTTTCCTGGACATGATCATGCGAGCCCATGTGTGGTAGAGCAGTGAATAGTGTGAAGGATTTAAAGGCCTCCCACTGTGACCATGTGCAATCCTTTGCTAAAATCACGTGTTTTTGTCTCAGTTTGTCCCCCTGCGTCCGACTCAGACGATCTCCTGCTGTGAAACGATAAATCTGGACGTTGCAAAAACTTGATTCTCCTGACGTTGTTTTGAGTTTGAGAGGTGTTGTCAGCGCTCATCGAGCAAACTAAAAACTGTGCGAGTTTTCTTCTTGTATCAAGCAGCAAAAATCAGTGTAAGTTAATTGTCCCTGTTTGGCATCCTGCCACGTAAAATGCATTATGATGCTTTGCTGAAACGACATATCGTGCAGAGCTGGATGCATCACGACTGTAATGTGAGTGCAGCACTTGTTTGATGATGCCACATTTCACTTTGCTACAAAAGTTATCAACTTTTTTTTTACCTTTTTTGTTGATTTGTGGCTGCATGTTTTATTTGCACAAATGCATTTATTTCACCTCCATTATTTTGTCCCTTCTTCCACTAAATTATTCATCTTATACAAAAACCCAATAACCCTTGAGTCACACTCTGCTGTTGTTGTTGCTGATGTATCAACGCATTGTTGGCCATTACCTATCTCCTGCATGGCTAAATGGACAAATTAGGACACGTGTCAAAACGGTTGTGGTCTCTGAGGCGACGACGTGGCCTTTGCGTGTCCTAGAAACGTGCTTTGATTGAGGAAGGAGAAGAAGGAGACGTAGAATTAATCAATGTATTAAAACTTAATGATATCAGGAGGGCGACAGAGAAAGACGGGCCTGCAATTTCCAGCATGGAGAGTTTTGATCAGGAACTTGTCGACTCAAATTTCCATCAACACAAAAACAACAAAAGTGTCTCCGCTGGTTTTCCTGGCTCAGTGTTGGTCCATCTGTTCCCTTCTCTGTCTTTTTCCTTTCATCTTCTTTAAAAACGGTACATGTTCAGAAAAACACGTACATACATCTGCGGCCTCCCTCCTGGAATAATCAGATCCAAAACTCATTGTTCTGTCTGTGAAGGAAGTTTTTTAATCCAATGGAAAATACACAGTGTGTACCCATAATCAGGACGACGCGCATAACCTACAGACAGCATTACACTCACTCAATCCACCAGTGAACCCGCACCTACAGTGGCTTCATTTGAATTTATTTAATGTGATTCCACATCTGATTTACACGGAGCCTGGGAGGTGCCATGGGGGAGATGAGAGCAAGAAAAACATGTTCTCGAATTACTGAACATGGGTTACCTAATTTGTGCTCCCACATAAAAATGTAATTTGGACTCTCCTTCTCTTCCTGCTGCCTCCGGATGGTTGAAGCATGTAGTAGTAGACCTGAGACCCGTGGGACTCCAGTCGTCTCACTGGTCTTATTGATTGTGAGTCTATCAAAGTTGGTGTTTTTTTTTTCATACAAATGTACTTATCGATGTACCACAATAAGTACAGTGAACTGCACCGTCCCCTGGTTACAAACATTCTGTGTGACTTTATAACAATAAGCAAACTGATGAAAAACAGGGTAAGAGGAAGAAAAATACAGTGACAGTATTTAATAGTTAATGGCAACATAATATGTAGTAACTACTGTGCAATTACAGAATAGAAGCTAGGTCAGAGGGTCCACTTCAAATTACAGCCCTCAGTTATTGTCGCTACTGTATAACAACAAGTAAAGTCATTTTTAAGAAACTGAATGGAATCATTCTTTTATTTTATTGCATCAAAACCAATTAAATTAGTTGAACTTGTTGAATTTGAAACAACTTATTGGTATAAAAACAATCACCCGATAGGTGGGACAGCTCTACTATCACAGTTCACGGCACGTTTGCTGGACTTACCCGGTAAGTCACAGGCAGTAATTTACAGGGTCACCACAGACGCCTGAAGCCTTAATAATCCGTGAGCACAATTCGGTAATTTGAGAGCGTGATTTATTTTATTCCTCACCCATATCTTTTGAGTTGCGTATCATCTGCTGTGCAGCATCAGTGTAACCCGCCGTATGTAAGATAATGTCTAACCTCCTGACGACTGAAGTCCTACTTCTCCTCTAATCACACTTTACATGTTTGGTCACAACGACTAAGTCTGTGTCAGCTAGTTTCAGTTTTGCTCTCACGTGGAATTTTTATGAATGAAGTTTCCCACAGATGAAGCGGGACAGCAGCCTCATGTTATGATTTTAGGCGTTAACAATCAGATCCCATCAAGGAACGGGTGATATTTATCCTTTGAAATGTCCTTACACTTTTCTCCACGGAAATAATGAGACTCACCGATGACGTCGGCGCTACTCGTTGACGACAGTCCACTTCTGCTGGCTACCACTAACTTTGCCAAGGTCGCTCAGTTTATGTTTTTGCAGAATAAACACAAAATCCGCTCCTGTTATTCCACGATGAACCAGATGACAGACGAGCTTTTAATTGCAAAAAAGGAGATAATAATGGAGTTCTTGAAAGAGAAATGAGAATAATGAGCAGTGTGCAACTGTTCCTGTGTCTCGAGGCTTTGCTAGTTAACCTCACTTAACATGTTCCGATTTGTGTTATTAAAGACAGAACTGGTTCAGCCTGCAGCTGCGTGCACACACCAGTGGACAGGACGTCAGCTGAACACTGACATCCTGGTAATGAGGCTGATCATTAGCCTAAAGGCTGCCTGGACAAATGAGGATTAACTTCATAAGTGGATTAAAACATAGTTAATCTTATAACTGTGATGACATCCTATTATAGTCAGACCTGTGTGTTGGCACCAAGGGCTCAAATGGGAGATTGGCAAATGAAGTTCCGAACTAAGTAGTGGATTAAAGACATCCAGATGTTAACATCGATGCATTAAACGGCACCACGTCCTCTGCTGCTTGTTTTTCTGTGTGTGTGTATTGTGGATGTTGGCTCAACATTTTATTTTTCTGCTTGAATGGAAATAGTCATGCTACCTAAGCAGTCAACATTTCTGCTGCTTGGCGTGTGATGACTCACCACTAATCATAGAACTGTATAGCCGTGAATCTGGTAAATCGGCTTCAAACATTCTCTGAACTGCATTTGCCTTCTGATAGTTACATATGCTTAAAGTTAGTGCCGCATTATGTGAAATACTGCAGGTTGTTGAACGTCAGTGGAAACGTTCCGTCGGGCTGCACTTTATTACTATCCTCTAAATGTTTTACTCACTGGTTAAAAAGACATACAAAAATAATTATGATGCTTACAAATTTTATTCAATATTAATTACAACTGTTATCATATGTGTTCAATCATAATTACTCTTGACTTGGGCTCATTTACTGTATGTCTAGGATTTAAGTACATTTTCTGTCTAAGATTAATCGTTAGAAAAACTGTTTTACATACATCTAAATTTATTAACTTCATAACTCTCTCGTTTATGTATTTATTTATTTAGCCTTTATTCAACCAGATAAAAAACCCTTTGAGATCAAGATCTCTTTTACAAGGTGACCTGGCCAAGAGGTCAGCAGCACACGTCATAAATGAAGACACGCACTTAATTAGACATAATTGTACTGCAGTGATGACATTCCTCCTGTAGTCAGCACCTGTGCAATTTAATGCCATCTAATACATGATAATATGTTTTCAAGACGTTATGTTTTGACCAATCTATTTCAAATTCATAAGGTTGCGAAAAAAATAAAAACTACCTTTTCATTAAAATGCCCTCCAGTATGACTCCACTACCCACTTTACCCTAAATAACAAACGCTTAGTAGAATTATCAGCTTCCTGGCAGTTTCAACTTAAAGTCTGAGAAATTATAAAACCGGAAAAGTAGAATTCACGACAGAGCTGCTGCTTTGGATTGGATCAAACCGCACAGGGGGTCATAATGTTGTGGCTGATCGTGTATATGTTACTGCCCTCGGAATTAAAATGAAATGACTTGCAGGTTTAAATGTGGATGGTTATACCAACTCCATCAATATCATAGCAAACCAGCAGGCTCAGTGGAGGATTTAGAATTCTGACTGGACAGTGACACCCGTGTCTCGGTGAGCTGCTCTTTTATTACATTTTTATCTCAAGTTTCAACCTTTCATAATATTTCATAAGTAAGTCCTCTTCTGTGACCTTTGTGACCCTCGCAGATGGTGGTTTACGGTGTTTGGGATCCAGCATTAAGTGAACGTGCAGTTTGTTGACAACCTGTCAGAATCTTCTTTAATTACGACTCTGTGTGTGTGTAATCCTATCAACCAGGCCTAATGATCCGGTGCACTAGCTTGTTCTGTCACTCTGCGGCATTTCTGTTTGAAGTGGACCATTTATTACCACAGAGTCTGTGTTTGCCTAAGCAACCATAAGTCATATTGTCTGTTTTTCACGTATACGTTCACCTGTGCGTCTTTCTGCCTGTCCCTTCCTACATTTCATCATTTACATGCTGAACTCTGCGTTTTGTTGAGAAGAAATCTGCTAAAAGCACGTTTGTTCTGATCTGAACTTTAACCGTGGGCAAATTAAATAAGCCAGAAACAGAGTCGCTCACCCCATCCTGATCCTTTCTGTTTGTTGAGTTGTGGTGTGTGATTTTGACCATGTTGTGTCCACCTATGGGTATTTGTGCAGGTTGTTGATCCTTTTTATGTGTGTGCATTGTTTGATTAGGTAATTGTTTATCATATTGAAGTCATCCTGCATTTCGTTGTCATTTTGTATATTTTCATTGAGCTGACCTCCAAATGACCGCCCCTCTGCCCACGCAGGCCGCTCAGTAATCTGTCCGAGAACTCAGTCTCATCTGTCGAAGCACTTGTATGTATTTATAAGGCATGTTTCACAGATGTGACACATTGTGCTCTTTACGTACAAGGTCTCGTTGCAGTTGAAATTACAGCAGTCCATGACATACTGCACCCTACAGATCTGGAGCACGCTCTGTCACATCGCCACAGTCAAAACTGAACACTCGGTCAATGTGATGCTACAACAAAGAATGACGCTGGTCAGCTGGACACACACACACGAGGAAATGGAAAGAAACAGATGGCCCAGCGAAAGAGTGATTTGTGAGACAAAATGTAAAGAGAAATGAACAGACGGTGAGAACAGAAGAGAGAAATGACGGGAAAAAGAAAGGAACGAAGAGGGAGGGGAAAAAAGAAGAAGAGCTGATAAACAAAACAGATGGAGAAGTAAGAGTGAGAGCAGAAAAGAAAGGCCGGACAAAGATGTTACATAAACAGCCCATCTGCTGCTTAATGAGACGCACGCTGCTCACAGAGACGGAGATGTTATCGTCCGTCTCGAACATCCTCCATGTTCGCCGACTCGTCGCTCTGTCAGGTGGAGATCTGATGTGACTGTGAAGCAGCGAGGGTGCTCGCTGCCGCCGCCTCTGCTCTTCCTGACGTAAACACGGCGAGCGAGGAACAACTTTTTCCGTCCATCCCCTCAGTGTGACCATGGCAACCACAGCAATGTTGTATAATGGAGTTGTTCATTTCACGTGAGCGCTGGAAATTGCGCGACAGCTGTCCACCAGTGATAATGGCTGTCGAGCAACATCAGCTCCTTACACTCTGAGCCCACAGACAGTCTTTAAGATAACCGTCAGCTCTGATCGCTGCCTTGGGTGTTCTTACTTCACTTCCTGTCTCAGACTAGCAATCAGCTTCGACGCTCTGTGATTTAACCTCTGTTTAACAAGAGCAGAGAGATCATTTTAAATGTGCACAGACGTGGACTTCTCCTAAGAAAATGCCATAATTATTTTTTAAATAACTTTTAAAAGTCATAAAAAACAAACTTTTCCCCAAAATTAAATAGGCTAAATAGCTATTTTTAAATATTCTACTTTTATTTTATTCTTTAAAACAAAAAACTTGCAGTCTTGTTTATATACACTACCGGTCAAAAGTTTTAGAGCGCCCGAATTTTTTGGTGCTGCCGATTTGAGAGGGTCTAAAACTTTAGAATTCTAACAATATTAAAAGTGCAATTACATTAAAAGGTTAATAACCATGTTCAATTTGCACGTTAATAAAATGTGCTGACAAATTTTAACCTTTGTGTCTGTTTAGACTTATCACCTATTACTGAGGCTGACCTTACAGCCCGACCCTTTACCTTTATCAGCCAACATTAACACCTGACCTGTACATATCTGCTCTCTCCTGTCAGGGCTGGTCGTCCACCACCTCATCTGCACAGATACTCCGGCACAAAAAAGCACAAAAAATAAAGAATGATAGTTGGGAAGAGTGTTAGTGCTGTAAATGTTTGTCCGCTTCCTGAAAAGTCATTTGGTCTGTAACATCAGAAAATAGTCAAAATTTTACATATTTCTATTAAAGTTCACATGTCTTATGACCAGGAGCATTGTTTCTCTAATAAATAACTGCATACCGATAATATGACATGGCTCCTTTACGGATCAAATAAAAATGTAGTTATTGGTCATTTACCATCTAAAATCTAATTAGCACTTTTTCAATAACTTCAGGGACAATTTTTAATTGTTCTCTTCCATCTCAACTATTTATCAGCTAATCTTTGTCTTATACCATGATGTTGTTTTTTAAGGCATCAGCTTCTATTTCCCAAAATAGAGGCAAACTGATGTTCTTCCCTGAAGTCTGATACTCGGTAGAATCAAAACCTTCTATTCACATTGTCCCGGATCTCCGCACATACAATAAGCGAGTGTGTAAGAGTAAAGTGGTTGGAGATGTGAAGGCCTCTTATGGGTTTAGTTACCACAGTAAGCCTGCCGTTCACGCGGCTTCTGCTTTAAACAACGCAAAGAGAAAGTCAACAGTCTGCCGCAGCACGACCTACACGAGAACGTCTAAAAATAACACTGACGACAGAGCAGGCAGCTAATGAGACTAATCCGGTCATTTATAATATTACATTATACATTTCCAGGTGTGTTATGACACTTTAGCTTAAAGGTCGACTCTGCTCGGCCATAAACTGTTTCTCAGCTTTTATCGCTGCAGGGAAATCAGGACCTCCGATTGGCCGGGATGGCAGCAAGCCAAGCCAATCAGCCGGCCCCGGGTGATCTGATGGTCACTGTCCTCTGACTCTCCTCTACACGCACACACACACGCACTCATATATAGATTTTCCACAGAGCTTCAGAGATTTTGAATTTGTATCAGGACAGACAGTTCAAAATCTTCACCATCAGTTAGCATCAGTGTGTGTTTTTTTTATGGCTCTGTATCAGTCCGGCACCATCATTGTGACGACGTTTCTTCACTTCAGAGATCTGTTTGAGCCTCAGGACTTTGGATTGTGCAGTACAGTAGCTCTCTGGACACTTTCACTGCCCACTTAGCCCAGACCTTATTAAAACATTTTTACAGTACCTTCATTTTTAAGTCAAGTAGTGCTCCACCTCTGACAGCTCGAGTTTATAGAAACGAGTCTGTGCAGCTTCTCACTGCTCTGAAACAGTCAAGTGGCCAAATCTGCTGCGAATATTAGCCATTGTTTGCTCAGTTACTTCTGAAACATCCAAGCAGCCAATTTGAGTCTAATCGTGTATTTTTGGGTGGAAGTCGGCAGCCACTATCATGAGGTGACAAAGCACAGGACTTGGAAATGACACCAGTTCACTTTTTTATTTTAACCTGTGAGTTTTTGCAGTTACAGTTTTGTCGCAGGATAATGAGCATGTGGAGCAGCTACCTGCACGTACGTATCTACATACGGTGACAACAACAGATGAAAATCTGTTATAGGAAGCTTAACATCTGGGCAGGTGTATCATCAGGGGGACATGAATTATTTCAGGAGGTCCAGCATTTTTGGACACCAGGCTGCAAATTATATTAAGTTTATTTGCACAAACTACTGCACCAGCCCAGCTCCTGTCCAGAAAAGCAAACCGAAACTCTGTGGACCTCTGTGTTCGTATAGTTACTGCACTTAAAGAAAAGGTTTGTCTGACCTCAGACCTGTCACATTTGACCTCAGGTGGAAAGGCTGAAACCAGAAGTGCAGAAGCTGTTGCAGCAGCACATTTGGATGGATTGTAGGCCGTTTCCTCACCATCCTGCCTTTAGCAGCACCCTGAGGAAAAGCTAAATCATCCGTACGTTATTAATTCGGTACAGCACTTTCATATTAAGGTGAGTAATGAACATTTCAGCCTCGAGCAGCATTTCCTGTAGCTGTTTGTTATTTGTGTGCTGTAGGTTGGTCTCTCTCTGTGGCTGCAGGTTGTCTGGTGGCTGTGGCGGCGTTTTAACATTCAGAGTGTCTTCTCTGCTCTCGCTTCTTGCGTCTGTTGAATATGGAGCAGCTCTTATCTGAACTAGCTAAAGATAATTGGTGGACAAGTGGAGCTCAGCCGCAGAGAGGACGAGGGAGGGAGCGGAAGCGAGGAAACAGACAAAAATCAGAGGGTGAATGATACTGAAAGCAGGACATCTGTGGTGGAGATGGGGGAGGGGGACAGACACACCCCCGGGTCCTGCTCAAACTGTGCAACACCGACTTAAAGGGAGATGCAGAAAGTAAAACATGACAGTGAGCTGAGAAAGAAAAATGGCCCGTGCAAGCAAAAGTAGCACGATAAAAAATAATCTTAAAATAAATTCTATTAGGAGGGAGAGCCCTTCATTAAAATTCTACAGGGGTCTTTCCCTTCACAGCGAGAAAACACTTCATACCGAGGAGTTATGGGTCTGGCTAGACTAGTCGAGGCGTCCTTTCTCAACTTAAGCCGTAACGAAAGTGCTGTAGCAGGTTAGCACTGTAACAAGTACAACAGTCACACTATGATTCAGATACATGTACATAAGTGAGCGTCCAACAGCCAGTTATTGATATTGAATCCATTGGATTGGATTAGATTCACCTTTTACTGCGCAAGGCAGTAAGATACAGTTAGAATCCAACCAGAAGTGGAACAGTAGCAGTGCAAAGTATTTAACATGTGTACGTGGCTTTGATGTAGGATTGAAAATATGGCAAGAGTCAATAAACAGTGCACAGAAAAGGAGTTTTATACAATGAGATATTGTGTATGATGGTTATAAGACTGGAGATCAAGATGATTACTGGAGGGCAGAGATCAGCAAGCAGCTGTGGGGAAAAAAAGTCGTTCCTGAACCTGCATGTCTTGTACCGGAGGCTCGTGTAGCGCCTCCCAGAGGGCAGCAGGGCAAAGAGCCTATTGCCATTGGGGTGAGAGAGGTTCTTTTAATGTCGTGTGCTCTCCTGAGCTTCCTTTAAATGTCCCGCCATGCGTTGGGCAGTTTCCACCCCCTCTGCAGTGCTTTCCCGTCCGACCAGATCAGACTGTAATGCAGCTGGTCGGGATGCTCGCGAAACAAGTTCACCCAGATGTCTGAAGGGAGAGGGTTCTTTTTCCGAGCCGTCAAGAAGAAAAGGCGCTGGTGAGACTTCTTGACCAGGCTGGAACTGTTGGTTTTCCAGGAGACATCCTGTGAAATGTGGATCCCCAGGAATTTATTAACAGGAAGTGACTTGAGGCCTGCTGTGTGTGGCCTAGTTAAGGCAAAAATAAAAGACTTTAGTTACGGTGATGGAAAGATTGTGGTTTTGTCTTGGGCTGACGGTCGACGTGTCCAGCATCGAAGGTGCTCTTGGAGCTCATCAATGCTGCTGTGTGTGAATGGAAGCAAATCTGTGAAGTAGGTTCAGCATTAGGTGGAGAGAATGAAACCAGAAATGCAGAAGCTGTTGTTGCAGCAAACTGGTAATTAATAATGTAAATGTTGACTGTGTAATTCAGATTGTTTCAAGCTGGCTTAAGGGCAGTATGTTCTGCACTGGACGTAAATTGTGAGGTGCAAAGATGTTTATAGTGGACATTATTTTCAGCACCTCTGCGCAGAAGCAGAAAGTAAAAAACTGTCAGTTGTTCTTTAACTGAAGTCAGTATTATTTTAAGTTGACAGGTTCCTCTCATCCTCCACTTTGTCTTTTATTGTCTTAAAATCCCTTTCATCATTCTTCTTATTATAAAGTTTGTGGAAAGACAATAATGATAGCAATTAAATCTTTGTCTTAAGCCACTGTAACACAGATCCCATTTAAAATCTGTCCACATAGATTCATTATCAGCTAAATTATTCAGCCTGCCTGCTAACTGCTGACATATCCAAACACACACACACACACACACACACACACGAAGCCAGCCTGCCCGAATCTGATACTGAAGCAATTACAGCCACCATCCAGCAGCAGTGACAGCATCATGTTCATCATGATTCAGCCATGATTCATAGAGGCGATGGAAAAATATGACACCCGTATGCAATAGCATCCACTGCATGCTGTATTTGGATGCTGCTGTGGTGTTGTGTTGCCTAATGCAGCCAATTAGAGCTGGGGTTGTAGTTCGAGTGTGTTGCTCACACACCAAACACCGCCGAGTAATGAAATTCTTGGGTGAAGGAACCTGCCATTAGGAAACTTCTTTAGAGTCATTACTGATACAATGCAGCCACTCAACAAGCAGCACAAATGGCCCAAACAAACACTCCATACATCACACACCAGTTCAGCAGCTAAGAGCATGCAATGGTCCAACATGATGGAGCCTGAAGAGGCTCGAAAAGAGCATTTCTCTCATCATTCCTTCACTTGATATTTATATTAAGCATATAATAATTCAAATCACTGTGTTTAAAATTTTATCTGTAAGATAAAAAAGCAATTCGCATACACACATTAGGGCTTGGGAGAATAATGATTGACATTTTTCACAAATGTCTGGCATTCAATGCGTTGACTCATTTGTTTTATCTCAGAAGCTCTGGGCTATAAACTCACAGAGGGTCATCGGCCTGCATGTTGATTTGGCAGATTTGAGCGCCACAGGCCGTCACTGACGGGTGCAGCGTTCATGTGGCCTCACGTTAGGCGACTTGTTGGTTCGGTGTCTTCCCCACCAATGATGTGTGGGAAACCTGGGGCACGAAGCGCTCTACTAACTGAGCCGCCACTGCCTCATATACATTGAACCCTTTTATGAAATGCAATAATGGACAAACATGATATGCCTGATAAAATTTTATCTAACAAGCTCAGTATAAACAGATCTTAAAGAGACCTTGACACAAGTTACTTCTACAAGACTGGAGCCACAAGACTGAGGGTAGAGGAATCCACATATTGTAATTTGGCGGTGCAACAAATATCAGATCAAATAATACAAAGTTTGGGGCCAATGGAGGAGAAAATTTGCATAAAAAGTCTTCTGACTCTGTCTCAGTCCGTGGATTACAGATATACTATTAGGCTGTTTTATAATTATTTTTAAAAAATACTCCAGTATTAGAAAAAACAAAAAAAACCTTTTATACCTTTAAAAAAAATGTGGACTTTGCAATAATGCAGCTAACCCAACAGCATCTTTTACTAGAGCTGGGGAACATCCCCATCTTCCAGTCTCCATGTCCTGTGGTCGTCCATTTGTAAACTGAATCTGACCGATTATTGTCTCGGACTTGACGAAACACATCTGAGGCCACGTGCTGAGTAAACTTTATATCAAAATCAGTGCTGCCCTTAAACTTTAGATTTAGTTAATGACTCTGCTGTGCATCTTGCACCTCGACTCGACGTGCATTGTTCCAGTGCATAGAGCCAAGAAACCAATGACAAAAAGAGAAAAGAAGTAATAAAAGCAGCTGAAGCAGAGACAGGGCCCAGGTAAAACAGCAGAACAACCACATGAGAGTGACGACGGAATCTAATTTAGGTTATACTTCACATTAGTGTGAGAGTGTGTGTGAGTTTTGGCACACAGAAAACCTCCTGAAGGGCTCATTCTGCAGCAAAATGAAACGATTCATTTCATTTTAATTTAAATGTCTATTGAGTATAATGTATCATTTGCATATTCCACCTTAAAGCGAACTGCCTCATTTGCATTTCCCCCTTAAGTTAAAACCGGCCGTGTTTCCATTTCCCCTCAGCTCGCCAATCAGTTCTGCTGTCTGAGCCTCAGTCATGTGAGTAATGAGCTGTCAGCCAATCACATTCAGCTTAGGAGCAGCGGCTGGCACGTGATTGGACGCTTGTGGAGGATGTAGCTTTTCACAGATTTGGAATTCTTTCCATAGGTGTGTGTGTGTGTGTGTGTGTGTGTACTGTGTTTTAGCTGGGATTAGTTTGTGCTTGTTAAAATTTGTGTTAACTCATTAAAGAGCTGAAATGATGAGTGAACACCACTGAAAGGGGAAAATAACAACATGATGTTGTCCATATGTGGTAGGAAATGCATATGTTGGATTCTTTAATTATTTGTGTGTCTGTGTGTACTGACTGCATGTGACCACAGTCTTTGAAACAAAGCTCTATCTCAAGCTAAACCTGCACAAGCAACAGACCTGTGCTCCAGTCGTTGGGTTTTTCTTTGCTTCACTGCCGTCTTGCTAAGAACCACGGTTTGTCCCTTGAATGTCGATCTAGCCTCGCATGAAGTCTGGACCCAGCTGGTGATGGCCGAGACCTCATCTACGTACCATCGAACAGATTTTGGCGCTGTTTTTGCAGTGTGAAAAGGTTACACACTGGGGCTTTGTAAAGGAGGTTCCCGAGCACGCTGATAGATGATTGGTTAGCACACACGCCGCATAACGACGGACCTTCACTACACGTCATACACCATGTCTCTGCTCCCCACCATTAAAAGGAAAATGGCGAAAAATACAAAAAACCTGTTTGAGGGAGTTTTTAACATACACAAGCAACAGCTGTCCATGGCTGCTGTGACAGACAGAAGTAACATTTCCTGCAACATCCTGAAACCCTTTTGAGTAACTACATTTGACTTCAAAACATGAACTTGGACAACAAACATTTGCAGAACTTCATTGTGATTCCAATATTAATAAATCGAAATATCGAACTCTGCACATCCCTAACACCTCTTAAAGATCATATAAGGAGGAAGAGAGGATCGGAAAAAACCCGCTGATGATGAATGAGTGTTCGGGCCGCGTGGTTACTTGTTGCTGCAGAGGACACTGTGTCTCCGACCCGCTATAAAGCACTCCACTGGTTGATGACTCAGACACTGGCACAGACAGCTGCTGGTTAGATGATAAATCAGGTGTGAGCAGCTTGACACTGAAAATATGATGTGATGGATTAGATCGGAACAGGGACGCTAAGACCCGTTACACCAAGAGGCCACAACTTATCCTGCGGGAGTGTGAAAACACAGAATCTCTCTGTGCATCTGTGTGACGATCCAGGTGTTGGTAAATGTTCAAGGAACGTTACGCTGGAGCGTGAGTCAGCCTGTGGAAACGAATGTCCTGTGAGGTTCTGGAAGAAGCTACGATAATGTCACGTTGAGGAGGTGGGACAACAAGGGACGGAGGAAAAATGATACTTTCCTACTGCTTTATATGAAGCTTGATGAAACAGATCAGCTTCAGCCGTTTGTCTCCCGTGAGTCCCACAGTTTTGTGTACATTAACTGCATTACCAAAGTCGAAAAAGAGGCACAAAAAACAACATATTTAACCAGCTGGTAATGGACACCTGACCAAGATGTGTGTGGCGTAAGCTTTCTGTTACCTGCTACCTGGCTGATTATTTTTCCAGCTGTGACAAAAGCTCCACAGGGCCATTAGGCAGAAACAATAAGCCACTGTTTTCATAGGCTGAGCGCCTTCACCGCTGATCTTTACATCGGAAATCAGTGTTTCCCTTCAACCTGTGGATCAGGCCTAATGACATTCAGCATGGATTGTTCGGCTGCAGCCCAGCTAGCGATTTAGATTAATATATGTCTGACACCAAGACAGAATGTAGTCACAGAAAGGGAATCTGTGCATACAGCAGCTGTAGCAAGGTCGATGGACATTTGTGTGCATCATTTTGTTCATCTTTGGTTATTTTGTCTCAGATTTGGAAGGTTTTGCGTGTCGATGTGCTCATTAATCTGAGCCCCATGACGTATAAAAAATAAAAGCTGTATTGTTCATACGCAAGCACAGGCCTGAGCTTGTGTCCAGTTAATTTGTGCTCGTTAATCCATTCATACAGAATTCTGGATAAAGCACCGCTTTGTGATTGTGATGCATTTGTTCACATTTTCTATTGTCAACACCGAAAGCTGCACGCTCAGAAGTGACACCTCTGGCCCTCAGTGTTCTTGTTACCTCAGAACATTTAACACAGTGACTGTCATCACTCCACACACAGAGATGCATGCTGGGTAAAAGAGACCACCCTGTGGTCCGGGGAGACGCATCATGATGCGTGTTCGTATCTGATTAATTAGCAGACAGTTGCTGCAGAGTTCTGCTTTTAAACGCACAAATCAAAAATCTGAAGTGACAGACAAGAGGTCGTCTCGCCGCTGTGAGCAAAGTTGTGAAAAAGCAGACGGTTTTCTTTGCTTATGTGGCTCCTGTTATCGTAGACTTTGCTTTGTTGCAAGATGAGATCAAATTAGCCAGGAAGAAATACTTTTTCTTTGATTTGTATTAGTTTTCAATAACCGTGGAGGTACAACTGCAGCACTTGGCGTCATGACTTGTTAAAAGCTGGAATTTTGTTCTGGTAAACCGGCTTTTGTGCACTGGAACTCAGTCCACGCGGGGGTGACGTCCTTCTAGCTGCAACGTTAGCGTGCCCGCATGCTGACATCAGCATTTTCAGACGCACCACTGCGTTAAGGCTTCGTCGAGCTTCCCACGCCTGCACAAACCAAAAGTTGTGCTCTGTGTGTGTTTGATGTGCCTATCCACACTCACACACACAGTGTTTCAGCCAAAGCAGCAGCACTAGTCCACACATCACATGGTGATTGACAGCTGTCAATCTGCAGCGATGTCATTATTTGCTCAGATGACTGACATTGTCAGAGCCGGTGAGATTTCTCTGTGGACGAGTGAACATGAGCTACCTTGAACAGGGATCTTTTTTATCCAGTGGCCTTTGATCTGAGCCTTAATGTCAGTGAACACCTATGTCATGTCTTCTAATAATAAACTTGATATGCAGGAGGAAAAGGGAGGAGGGGCTGCTCACCACTGTGAGTTATGGTGCTGCAGCAACATCACATTCTCCTCATTGAGTAAATGAATTGAATCTGCAGATAATCCATCAAACTTGTTATTTCAATTAAACAGATGTTATGTAGAAAAACTTCTGACAAAAACTAGACTTCTGAACTTCAGCACAAGCTCCACTACGGATACAGGACTTCAGTCGTTCACATAATGCAATTTTTGAATCTTGACTCTTACACGTCTACATGTTGACGTACGCGTTTTCTGAAATGCTGCTGAAGGTAATTGATTTTAACTACGCCCCCTCCATTACTGAAGGCTTCTCTCAAAGAAATCTTTTTCCTTCTTGTTTTCTTCCTCTTCCCCGTCTCCTGTCCCACCTCGTCTCTGTGTGTCTGCATCTCTCTCTCATTCACATATCGGTATGACTTATATCTGAAAAACTGCATATATTCATGTTGTGGGGGTGAAAGGATTCTTTGGCAGGTTGTTAAAATGAGTCATGAGTTTAATTTAAACACAGAATGGGATCTCGTCTGATGCCAGCAGTCCTTCTTTCAGAGCCACCGTTGCCTTTCATTTAAATGGTGGAGGTTCGCTGGATGAAACTGATGGGGAGTTTATTAATGGAGGAACACATTCAGCGAGTGGTAAGAAGTCATTATGTGTTGCTGTGTGTGATTTCAGACTTGCTGGCGGTGCCCAAACATCCCTACGCCGCCATGGAGAACTGGGGATTGAGCGTCTTTGTGGAGCAGAAGATCCTGTTGGACGCCGAGGTGTCTTCGTCGTCCTATCAGATGGAGCTCACAATGGTGGTCGTCCATGAGATCTGCCACCAGGTAGGAAACTTACCATTACGTTTTAAGGCTCAAATACTGTTTCACTCAGTATTTATTTCATGTTTTTAATATTTTGAGCCTGAATTGGTATTGACCTCGGAAATCTAAACTTTTTTGGGGTTATTTTACTATAATATCAGGTGACATCTAATTTTACCAAGTCAGCAACTATAGTAAAACTTTGTGTGCAAAATATTTGACATAACATGTTAATGTCATTACAGGAAAACAATGTGCACAAAGCAAATAAAATACTTAAAGTGATAGAATCCTTATATCTAACATTACAAAATGAGGTAAACATCACCCTTATGTAAAGACAGTGGGAACAGAAAGCGTTACAGTCCATGAACAGGGAGGATAACGAGGTCAGTCCTGATGCGTGTGGACACGCAAGGTAGTTCATGAACAAACCGTCCTCTTTAAAAGTGGCACTGGTCACTTTTTAAATCCCCTGTACAGACTCACAATCCAACAACAAACACTCAGTATCACACTGCAGTCCTCTGTTGTTGTCCAGAAATAATTAAAGACACATAGGTCAACACACCACTCCGCTGTGTGTGTGAATTTGTAAATTAATTTTTAAACAAATGTTGCCCCGAAAGATCAGTGTGGTCTAAAGTTAGCCACTCGGATAATCAGTTTTGCACAGATGAATAAGGTAAAGCGTGTTTGTGTGTCATTCTGTAACTATGTTCTATAAGGTTTCTTTGTCACTCTGTGGATATTTTATGTGATTTTCACATAAACTGAGCAAATAACGTTGGAGTTAATGCTAACAGATGTTGGACAGCAGTTACTTTTACTGAAATGACTGCAAGGCTTTGAGATGTCAGAGCAGATGTCAAAGTCTGAGGCCCTTAGTTTCCTCTGATTGGTTCATAGACCTGGTTCTCTACGATCTGAGAAGATGGGCAAACTTCACACTCTGTAGAATCAGATTTAAATCTCAATGCCTTGTGTGCGGGAAGCTGTTCGGGAGTCAACTCTCTGTCATGTCATATGTAGATACGTCCAAACACCTGCACACAGGTTGCAACCATGTTTATGAGGAAGAAATCTTGATACACCTGCAGCAGCTTTATTTGTTGATAGCGTGTTCCCTGCTCCTGTGAAATGACTGGTGGTCTTTCACGTTTGGCTGCACCCCACTTTGACTTCAAATTAGAAAAAGAAAAAAGGTCATGGTAAAGGCTGTGTAATGAGGCAGAGTGTGTGGGGAAAAAAAGCAGAGTTTTCCTTTAACCGATGTAAGTGATCCAGTTGTAACAGGCTGAACGTGACAGACGTCAAATCGGCTTCAACTGCAACACCAATGAGCTGTATGTGTCTTAGACAAAGCTCCTCAGGCAACAACAACAGCAGATTTTTACAGTACGACACTGAAGACGTGACGAGCAGACAAAGACGACGAAGCCAAAAAAAAAGGCTTCAGTCAGTGAAGACAAAGGGAGAGGATGTGGGAGCGGGCGAGAGAGCTTAAATAATAAAGACAGGCGTGATGGAGAGAGAGAGAGAAGATACGAGTATCTGAGATCGAAAGTCAGAGTGAAAGAGAGAGCGAATGGAGATGACATCCATTAAAGGGGGAGATACACAGACAGAAGGTTGTAAAAACACTCGGTTTCATCCAGTTTTGCTGGTGACTTTGCTGTGTTTGTGTTTGAGCTCAGACTCTGTTTGTCCATATGGCTCTTATCATCACAGTGTCACATTCAGACTGTCTGTGGCCCGTTCTCCATCATCAGGTTGGTTCTATTCTGTCATGAAGCAGCACAACACGCCACAAACTGTCCAAATGTTCTGACTGATTGTGGGAACCGATAAAGGGATAATCACCATCCGCGAGGCCTTTCAAACACATCCTGTAATATCTAAAAACTAATCTCATGTGACTCTGACATCGACTGCTTTACATTGACACCCGTCTACATCACACATCTCCTGCAGCCCCGTTTGACAGGCAGGTCCCTGATCACGCCGTGTTGGCTGCTGTTTCCCTCCGGCTTAATTAAAGACGTCTTAAATTTGTGCTAAAGTCTGGAGTTTTTTTAGGACATTTGGGACATTTGCGTTAGTGTTGTCAGTGTGTGCCATGAATTCAGACTTGTGTTATCAGATCATAGCAGACAGTAGAGACTCATAGTGGAGCAGCACACAACAGTTAATGTATACTTTGAATCATATGTTAGCGGCGGACATGCACAGATATATGTGTTGTGATTATTATTCTGTGTTAGAATCTTCAGTAAGTGGATGTAATTGTCCCATTTATGGCACGTGCATGTGTTCTAAGGCAAACATGTGTGTTTAGGAGCATCACAGCAGAAATTTCACAATATCCCCAAACCTGGGCAGATAAAAACCTCGAGATATGTGCAAGAAAATGATTTGTTGTAAATAGGGGAACCGTCCCTTTAAGTGTCAGACCAGCTGAAGTGGCCTAGTCATCTTCGTGCTGTATGGGACCATTTTGCATGATGGAAATGAAAAGCTGCAGTGTAAATATTGCAGTGCCTTTGACTTACTGAAGAATGTGTCGTTTCATTTAATTTCCTTCAGGATACGGCCTCAGACTCACATTTCTCTCTGCCCAGTCTGGATAAATGTTGCCTTCAGGCTACTGCTGGTGTGCTGCAAAAACCAACTGAATAACAATGTTAAAGCTTTAGAGTGGGATGCTCTGCAGTATATTAAGTCATAAATATTATTGGACATGTCATAAAGCGGTAGTAATGCTGTTTGTGTCTGCTTTTGCTTCTTGTTCACTTTTGTTTTAGTCTTTTTATCTGTTTCTTCCTCTGCTGCTGCTTCGTGAGGTTCGAGGGGACAGTCAGAACAAAGGAAGGAGATAAAGTAATGTTTTGTCTGCAGCTTTGCACTTCATTTCATCCTGAAGCCATTTATCTCTCACACACACTTGCAAACAGAGAGTGAAACTTGTTCCAGCTTTCAATAATCGACTAGTTTAGTTGAAGGGAGTTTACCTGGAAAACAGACTTTACAGACAGTACACAAACGCTCCGTGTGTGAGACAGATACTGTATGTTGTTGGGACAGCGAACGTCTCACACTCAGATCATATGGATGAAAGCATTCTTTGGAAATGTTCATTGTTCGTGTGGTTGTTTCTAGTCCAAGACCAATCTCAGACTCTAAATCAATGAGTTCCGTTTGTATGTGTTAGAAGTTTGATATCATTTGTGAACCGCTTAGAATTATATGTCAAGGAGTGGGCAGAGATTTTTAAGATGGTCTTGTTACGGGACTGACCGTAGCTTCAGGTTGTAGGACACTCTGACTCCACTGCCAGATCGAGTCAGTGTCAAAGTTGCCTAATTTAGACAAATGTCATTTTTCTGTTCCTATCGTAATTCCGTTCTCCCTAACAAGACGTAGGCATTTGCCTGAAATACAATGAAGATTCTATTTTGTTTTTAGCTTGCTTGTTCAGTTTTGCATGGACTGACATGATCAAAAGCTGCAGGTGAAAAAAGTCCAGCTAAAACTGAAACTAACATGAAGTCTAAATAAGTCACTTTCCCCTGTGAGTGTGTTTTTTTCTAATGCAGAAAGTTTGTGCTGTGCAGCTCCGCTGTCGCTCCCTGCCCACGCTGTTACTGCTGGGAAACACATGACACACACAAAAACGAAGTCAGGAAGTCGCACAGTCTGTGAGCTGTGCTTCTATAATAAGTCTGTATGTTTTTGGATTTCCAGTAACTCTATTATCCCAGTTCGTGGAAAGCCCCCATTTACCACAGACCCTGTTTCTCCACTGAGTGAACGTTAAAGACACTTTTCTACTAATCACATGACAGACAACCAGTGTAACCATGGTATCTGTACACAACATCTCTGGGATAGCTGTTATTTATTATACGACTATAAATATAAATATAACAAAAACAGGACATACTGTAAGCAGCATAAATAATTACTGAAAACTGCAAATCTGACCGACTTTGTGGCTTTAAATTATAGTAAAAAATTTTTAGTCATTTTCAAACAAATACCATCGTACAAAATGGATTGCAATGAAAAAAGCGCATGAATATTCAGAAATCTGAAAAATTAATTTGAATTGAAATATTTATTTGCTTTCACAGCAAACATTGATGTTTCACGGCAATCCACCGAGTACATTTAGAAAAATGGTGGTAATTACACCCACCGACCTGCTGGTGCTGCTATGGAAAGTCGGGGGAGATCATCCTCAGGACAGTCAGGACACTGTTCTCAATGTTCCTGCTAATAATCCAGACACGGAATGTTCTTTGTTAATCGGTTTCCGGAGACCTGTTTACATGTCTATAAAATATGAAAGAAATCCAGTGTTAAAATGATAATGGTTCTGTTCAGGCAGCAGTCTGGATTTCCAGTAGCCCTAAAATAAAGACAATTCTTTTGGGGTTTGAGTCAAAATGACGAGCATGTGAAGAGGTTTACGTGAAGCCTCTGGGGACTGTTAGTCACGTAAAGTTTTGTGTGTTTATGTGTGAGTGTTAGAGAATATCTGGTGGCCATCTGTCAGATCAGCATCTCTGCTGACGCTCATCAGACACAACAGGATGATTTGAGGACTTTAAGAGTGACATGTTGAAGAATTATGTCAAAATCAGATCGTCCTCCTGGTTTTCTGTCTTTACGTTCAGATTCTGTTCCCGCTTGATGGACTAAACCTCCTGGGAAGGCTGTGCAGACTCCAATGTGGGATCATTATACAGTAAAAACATGATTTTAACATCAGTGGTGTCAGTGTTGGGGATGTGTTGTTGACAGGCACAGAGTGCATATGTTACACACTGCTTTTGTTGTCGTTCTCAAGCGAACAGATGGAGAGCATGTGCACTGGAATGTGAGCAGACAGGCCGTTTTCAGCGCAGGGAAACACAGATGGACTTAGAACAGTTCAGACACTGAGATGAACAAAGCTGATGGTTTTGGTGTGTGAAGCTGCATCTGAAGTGTTTTCGGCTGCAGTACACGCGGTGGCCACTAGACGCTGGCTCCGGCACAGTACGGAAACCCGGCACCGGTCCATTTACAGACGTAGGCTTTCAAAGCACTTTTCAACTGCAAGTATGTTTGCCCTGAGCCACCGAGTTGTTGGGCTGTAACACAGCACTGCTAAAGCGTTACTGTGATCATGTTACATTCCCAGTAACGCGCGTGTGTAAAAACATAGAAATAAAATCTTAAGTTGTTATTACTTCGATTTTTTTCAGCAAACATAGTGATAAGAAATTCATTATATAATGTTAGTTGCGCGGACGTGTTTGCGATTTTCTCTACTGCAAAAAAGAAAACATGCCTTCAAACATCACAACAACTTAAAGCTCACGCTGATAAACGCCAACAACGGTAAGCTCACTGCGGCACTACGACGGCTAAATAATTAAAACTGGATGTGAAGCGTTGACAGCAGCTGCAACCAGCCACAGAAGATCAAATTAAGCAGAACAGTGATATATGTAGTGATGTAACAAGTTACTTTTGAGAGGGAGTAATAAGTAAAAGTAAGAATAAGTAAAAAAAATAATATTTTACAATTTCCGAGTAATGGGCCTAACAGTGGTCGCATCAGGAATGCAGTGTGTTTCAAAGCTGTTTACGTCGTCAGACAGTGTGGTGGACCTGAGGTTTCTCTAGTGTTATGGGATGAGGCTACATTCCTTTTTCAGTCACCCGGTTTAAAAAAAAGGCAGCTAAGCAACTAAAGTGCAACAGTTAATTTATTTTGTGGGGAACATATTTGATGTCTGATTTATGTTCCACTGCAGCCGGTTTTTGGAAACAGTGGAGCTCTCCACTTACCTGCTGACAGGAGGATGCGTTAAAGGGAGGGATGGTGAGTTTGTGCCAGGAAACACTGAGATTATTCACGACTAAGCCATAGTGATCATTCAGCTTTGAAGTCTTCTTCGTATTCAATTCTGTCTTGTGTCTCAGTCCTCCGGGTTTGGTTACCCCAGGGTCGAGTCTTTGTGGCAAAGGTGTCACTGCTCATCCAGGCATCTTCTTTAGTCTGAGGGACATTTGGCTAAGAGACCCAGTTCCATCCTCCTGAGTGGGCTTAGGTGATAATAGAGGAGGTGAAAACAGGGCAGCGTCATCAAGAGCTATTATGGTTTCCCTTTGAGTCAGAGTCAAAGGAAAAATCTGTAATTAATGAAGGAAACATGAGGTGCTGTGGTGATCTGCATCACAGATGGTGGTTTTTGCATTGATTGTCTCCTTCCTTCATGCCGTCACACCTGCACCCTCAGGTTTCCTGATGGGTATGGACATATGCAGGTGACATGGACATGGAATAAAATGGAATTATTTAGCTTGAAACTTGACCACAGTCTTCATTTATCCAGAAATGTGTTGCGCTCGAACATAAACAAGGCAAAATAGCATTTCTCACTGAATGTATTTCCTGTTGCAGTTTGGAAGAGAGGAGTATCATTTTTGGAGATGGATTTAGAAGGAAAACAAAAGCATCAGTTGTTTACGCACATGCACAAAAAATGAGCCTGACATCAGCAGCCTTGTAGCAACGACAGGACTGTGGCTCTCGTTTGTCAAGAGCACGTGCAGAAGTTTGTGGCTGTTATTATGGTTTGGTAACTTTATTCTGTGCGTGCAGGGTGTAAGGCGTGCACATCCAAAACATCGATCAAAAAACAAAGAGGTGAACGTCTGACAAACGATCCACACACACGCTGGGAGCTCCCAGTGAATTTAATTGAACAGTGTGACATCTTCATCAGGCCTTGTCAGCCAGACATCACAAAGCAGAGCAGCCAATAAACACGCAAAACACATCCAGCACCGCGTGGTTGTATTCTGCACTGTTTGATCTCCTGCTTTGTGACGTGTATTTGATAGGATCTCTGCAGTCTACCGTGCAGGGTTCCTCCCTCAAATGAAATTCGCTGGGAGCCATCAGGCAGTACAGTCCACAGATCCTGTGTCATTTTAAAGAAACGGGCTTTAAAGGTCAGGCATAAAACAAGCAACGCACCGATGATAACAGGAAGTAAACTCTAACCAGTCATGACGATTACTGTATCCATGAGGACGACATGTAGCGGTGGTGTGCACAGATGATTGGACGGGCTGGTAGTTTCTATGAAAGCTTCAGACTGATTTCAGCTCTCTAAGCTTTGACACAAGTCAACATCCGTCAGCAGTGCCAGAAATCGCGTCCCTGAGCTCCTCGACTTGTAAACAGGGAAGCTAATAACGGAGCACTCGCACTTCTCAAGTTTCTGTGTGTGGAAAACAATGGGAGGAGAAGCATGTGGAACCAGTTGTGACTATGGTAAACAGACACACAGTCGGCACAGAGCTGGAGGCTGTTATGATGTTAGGATCAGTGTTTTGCATTCCGATTGGTTGCTCGGTAGACAGGTAGACGTTGGTCACATCATCGGTTCTAAATTTCTGGCACTGTCACAAATATGTAACAGGCCATATTTGGACAGTCATATTTGAAATGACTAAAAAACATTTTGACATGTGCATTCACACACACACACACAGGCTGTGTCTCACACACACACACACACACACACAGTCTTTTCACATAAACTTAAGTAACCAGGTTTCTAACCACCTTTCTCCACCTGCACATGTCTAACAAAAGGCTAAATGGTCACAGAATGTTGTCACTGTGTGACCCAGGGTGACTGGGTTTCAGAGCCCCAACCTGAAATATTGCAAAACATGGGTTTATTACTGCTTTGAGTCCACTCAATAGTTAAATACATTTTGACATGCAGTCTCTCTGTCACACTGGCACACACACATATACACACTTTTCCCTCTTAATCTCTCACATTCACACACACTTTTACACACTCAAATTCACACACTCACACTCTGTCTCTCTCTCTTTCTCACTCAGTCACTCTCTCACACACACACACACACTCCCAGGATCGTGTTTGCCAGGAGATGCTCTGGGTTTACTCCTATCATCTGTCTGTTAATTAAAACAGACAAAGGCAAACACTGGGATGAGATTCAGGAAAACAGATTTACTCACTTCATCTGTTGATCTCTCTCTCTCTCTCCTTCTCTATCACATTAATTCAACCATATGCAGGAGGAAGTAGCACAGTGTGAATTCTGGCAGGGGTGTGTGTGGGGGGGAGTCAGCACACCCACATTTGTATAATTGCATCAATCCTTGGTGACACACTTTCCTTTTCCTGCACCGTAACCACAACCGGGTTGGGATCATAGCTACAGATCTCACTCCCCAAAACCCCGAAAACCTCCCGGGGTTTCGTCCTGGAAAACAGGAGCTTGATTGCAGCTGGATACTTACCAGTGAATTTAGATTAGATGATAATGTGACTCACTGCCTCTTGAGGCCTTTGTGAGTCCACTTGGTTACCAGGAATGGAGATCTGCATCAGGCCGGCTCCAAATTACATTCATTAGTCAGTCTCATTTGGCTGGGTTGTTGTGTTATCGTGCTTCTCTGTGCCAATATGTCATTTACTTATTACAACATCTTCATCAACATCATCATTACTGGCCAAAATGCATGGATGGGCCCCAACTATTGCGGGCCCCACATTTACAGTTGCTTTGTATTGATAAACACATTCATTGCAATTTTACAAAACGTAACACCGACATCAACTAAAACAAGCAAAATCACGTGTGTGTCCTATAGACGTCGCTGCTAAAACTCTCCTGGTTTTGGTGTATCAGGGATCCAAGATGTGTATCTGCTGATGGTGTAAAGTACGGGGACGGCGGTTGTTTTAGATTGCAGGTCCTTGCTCGTTGGTAAAGCATCATGTTGCCTCCAGTATTCCAGGGGGTTCTGGAAAGTCTTTGAGAATGTTACTGCAGTTCAGTGAGTTCATGTAGTTGTTGCAAAGCTTCCGCTGAACATTGGAAGCATTTTGCCCCGAAACCTTTATAAACTGTGTGCTCTTGACATGTTTTTGCTTCATACTGCGCAACTTCAGGTAGATTCAGGTTCAGAGCAAAACAGGAATAAAAGAAAAGATTGTTCCCATCCTCAAACTGAAACACGCAGGTCCCCAGTGTATATGGCAGGTCTGCTGATAGAACATATTGTGCATTAACACACTGAAAAAAAGTTGCGTGTTTACATACAGAATTTTGATAACTAGACTAGGTCGGGTCACATGTATCTGTCAACTCGAAGTGAACTTAAAATTGCTAATTTGATTTTAAAGTTGATTAAGCACAAAGACAAGTCAAATTCTGAGACGCAAAGATGGTGACACTACAGTGTCCTCGCACAGTCTATGCCAGTGTTAACTGTAAACTCTGCATTAATAATTTGGTAAAGCAATTTTAGGCTGTAGTACAATGAATTAGGTGTAATGCAAATTGTTGGTATTGAATTATTTAAATCAATAAAGTCTTTGACCAATCAAGTCAATCGACGTAAACTTACAAACTTCAACGCATGTAACAGTTGACATACTTGTTGTAGGTTGGACAATCAGCTCGTGTACATATGTTACAAATGTTCCATACAGGCCTGTATCTAACAGTGTAAACATCTGTAAGCAAACATTTCTGTGTGTGTGTGTCTGTGTGTGTGTGTGTGTCGAATACTGTCAGTGTGTGCGATTGTCTCTGCAGCCTTTTGGTTCAAAGTGGATAATTTATTACTGCAGACAATGTTTGCAAAGAGTTCATTAGAATACCAAGAGCCATAAATCATCTCACTGCTCCCACCCTCTCGCTCTACCTGTCTCACTTTTCCTTATTGTTTCTCATTCTCTCTGTCGGTATTTTTGCTTTACATTTGACTCACGTTGACACTCAGTTTTCTATCCCTATCACTTCAGAATTGCCTCTTCCATCGGCAGTTGTTTCCAGACTGCTTTGGCCTTTGACCAGTTTGACCCTCTACTTCGTGGCCGTCAGTGGTGATGTTGTTGATACTCGGAGTCTTACGAAGTTTCCAAAAGTCTGAAAACTGCTGGTCTTGTGTTTTCTACACGTCCTCTTCTATTAAACAAGAGAGAACATTCAACTCACGCTGAACCAGTCTGGACAAGTTCAATGAAATATTGAAAATCTATAAACGTGAGAAGCATTTTTAAGTCTAAGTGCAGAAAAACAGGATATAACAGAAAAACTGTTCTATGAATTCATAAAACGCACTAATTTAATGTTTAAAGGGCTCTTGGTAATTATTGTAGACAATTGAAAATTACATGAGGTTCTCAACTTGTCGTTTTCTTTCCAAAACCAACCATGTGCAGCTGACAAAAGGTTAAAAGGAGCCAGTGTTGACTGCTGAGTGTAGGAGTTGGTGCTAAGGTCACCTGCTCTGCAAAGCTGTTTAGCCGTTTGTGATGATGTACAGGAACAGTCTGACAGACACAAGTCACTCTTTAGAGAAAAATGTCGGCTGTTTGAAATGTTTGAATAGCTGATGATGTTGTTCTTGGTGAGGACAACTGCAGCCATGCCTGTCCAAACCGATGGAAAAGGTCTTATTCATACTGATGCAAAACTCGTAGTGACACCAGAGATAAAGTCAGGGGTTCACCAGGGTCACCAGGACACAATATCAAGTCTCAATCCTCCAGCGTACATGGAATGCATCATTAGCTACAGATGAGCACACACAGTCCCGGCACAGCTCATAACTATGATGAAAAAAACAACAACTATGCAGAAATTTAAAGTGTAAACAGTTTCCTTTTTGTTGCAGCACTTCATTAAAGCTAAATGATGCTCACGCTGAAATATTAAAACATACTGCACATTTCATGAGGTAGTTTCAGCCTCACCTTTAAATTAAATAAACAGCACCAGCCAAAAGTTTGGACACTTCCTCGTTGAGTGTTTTCTTTTAGAAACTCTACATTATATCCAGGAGATAATAAAACTATGAATAAGGACTTAAGGAAATGTGTCACACAGAAAGCAGCCACTGTTTGTTTGTGTGCCTCAAATTCTTTTCTTCTTAATCCACATTATGACTAGAAACATCATTCCATCCCTACTGTGACCCATGAGGATCAGTCAATCCACAAAACACTACGTAATATTTGTAATATTTGTAATGTAAGACGTCGCTCAGAAAGACATTTTCTGCAGAAACTTCATAGAACGGGACACAAACACCTTCATACAGCTTCCTCAGTTTTGTTCAGCTCTGAATGACAGGAGGGTTCAGTCAATAATAATGTGTGAGAGGAAGAGTTCCATTTCGTGTATGTGACGCTGCCTCCTGCTCACGTCCGAGGCTAATTAGCAGACCATAAACAAACATCTACCATGTTTTCTGCATGCTGGTGTCTATGTGAGGCTTATTAGAGAGACCGAACACACTCCTGCAGCCACCACGCAGCAGGCGATCACACGCACACACTTACACAATCGGAAGCGCGCACACAATGAGTCACATACGCAGCAGTGCTAATAATATTGTATAAATTGTGTTTTGGTAAATACACAACCGAAGGCAAAACACAAAAGAAACAAAAAGGTCCAATTTTCTAACCCTGACCCATTATTAGGGGTTAGTGGGAAAACTGCAGCTGTTGCTGATGAAATAACTAGTGACGTGTTTCGTTGCTACACATTCCATCTATGTTTTTTTTTTTATATATATCGAACCATGTTTATTTGGTGCCTCAATCTAACACTAACTACCAAACCACTGTGTTTGGATGAAAGACAGGGTTGCACCAGCTGCCATTTTGGTGTTAATGTTAGAAAAAGCATCTGCCATTTTGGTGCTAAGAAGGTGCAGTTTCAACCGGTGCCTCCCTCCTTCCTGTACATTTGAGAACTCTTTGTACAAAGCTGTGGCTCTTGTGAGAGGGTTGGAACAAAGTGCCCGACCAGGCGTAAAGGTCTCAGGGCACTTCTCTTTATGGCCCACGGTGGACCAGGTGGCTCCCTCTCCCTATCAAAAAGTCCCTGTTTACTGACCTGAAGTGCAGTTTGTGTGTTGACCTTAGGCCAAAAAGCGCAGCTGAAAAACATGTGTAGCTGTTGATTAACGCATTTTACGGACGGTCCCCAAACTGCGGAATTAGGTGAGTCGATTTAAGGGGCCCGATTTGACTGCCAACCTCGGTCTATACATCGAAAAATGTGTTTAAGAAACAAGGATTATTCCAGTCCAGCTGCATGACAGGATTCAGTGTGTCTCACTGTCCCTGTCTGGGTGCTGTCCACACCTCCGTGGTGCTGAAGCTTGCTGTCTTCAGTCTTAAATTACGAGTGGTCTGAAGTTGACAGAGGAAGAATAACATCAATTCAGTTATTGGTATGTGATTAAATAGAAGGCCGTTCTTTTTCCTCATCTAAGTAAAGTTTTGGTACAAGCTTCTCTTGCAAATTCCCCTGGAGAAAACAGAAATCACGACGAAATGAAGCAATTTCCCAATTATGTTAAGATAAAGACAAACCCAGGAAGTTCACTGGGGTTTTTTTTTTCAAAGGTTAATGCACGACACAGCTGAGCAGGAGAGGAGAGGACTGCTTCGGCAGATCAGGACGAAGCTGCTGAGGATGCTGAAGTGCGACCATAGTTGCAATGATTCCCTAGATACTGTTCGAATATGAACCGTCAGTTTACTGAACTCTGCTCATGCCTTCATCACAAAACCAGTGATTTATGTTGTTTAACCGTGTTTTTCATCACAGCCTGAAATCCACAGTATTTGCATAGGTGAGACTGCTCACACTTCACTGTGTTTCCTTTCAGGCTGAACGGTTTTCCTCTCATTCATTGTGGTTTTAATTGACACATCACGTCAAAATAACCCTGATACACACACACACAAACGCGCGCTGAGCTGTGTCGTTTTGTCGTAAATCAAAGGTTCCGTGGCTGTGACAGAATGATTTTGCCAACTGCCTTTATAAAGCACTCTAAACATCACACACACACACACACACACACACAGTGAATAATGGGAGTGTGGCAGAACTGTCACGAAAACAGTGATATAAAGAGAAACGATCAGCACAGCTTAACAAACTGTCTCTCTGTACAAATCTGTCTTTCTATCTCATCCCTCACCCTCTCTGCGTCGTCTTCTAGCAGGTTACAGATGTGTTGCAGAGACATTTGGTTTGCCACAAAGCTGTCAGAGTAGGAAACGTTTAAATACAAATCACAGAGAAAATGGGTCCAGCGCTCTGGGGCGATGCTCCCAACTCTCCACGAGCCTGGATCCAATTGGACTAGAACTTTTTCCTGCCTGCTCAGGGATGCTCTGTGAGTGTTAACCCATGGTCTTAATGGTCCAAGACTTCACAACCAGGCTCGTGGGCCAAGTTCACCTAGTTAACAAAGGTGCACACATACTCAGTGCCTGAGTAAAGCCCGAGTATCTGCGCCAGTCATTTTACCCCTCATCCATCTGGTCCAGGTCCAGTACGGCTTGTGTCCTGCAGCTAAAGTGTCTAAACACCTACAGCCAGACGCATCAGTGTTTTACTAGTGCCACACTTTACGTCAAGTAGTCTGAAGCTCTTTTAGGCAAGGTTATTATCTAATGCTTGAAGTGTCAAGAACTCCATAACCAGGCTCTCAGCCAAGGCCAGAACTCTGTACTGACCCTCTGTAACAAGTGGCAATCCAAGGCTTTTATCCTTTGGCCCAGATGCAGGAAGGTGCTTTCCAACTGCCCAGGAATCCTGTAGCAAAGTCTAGTTCATCCAGCTGATGCCGAACTCTGCTTAAAGGCATTACATCCTGAACTTCACATCAAAGTACACAGAGAGGTGCTTATCCGGGGTCAATAGGGAAAATTCATCCTCATCCAGAATGCTCCAGGCAGGCTCTTACATTTGCATTTAGTCATTTGGCTTTTATCCAGGCTCTGACTCAGAGCCGGGCTGTGCAGTTCTTGTTCTTTGAGCTGAGAAACTAGCTAACGATGCTTATGCAGAGTTCTACACTAGTTGCCTCCTCCACCTCTGCTCCAGCTGCAGCAGATTTTTTATCCTGGGTCCAGATGCAGCTGGGCACGTTGTTTTTTTAAGCAGCAGAGGCCATTATCCAAAATAATGTTCCAGAAGATATCAGCACTTGGCCAGTCGCCACAATTCCCCGACCTAACAGCAGTCACACGAAGATTAATTAAGCAGGAGGTTTGAGAGTTTGTTGAGACTGCTGTTAATTGCGTTAATTTCAAATTCAGCCAGTCGGGGTTGAAGATGCTGTGAACGACTTTATAGTTTCACAGATGTGCAGATGTAAACACAGTTTGTGCCAAATGACAACCAAGACTCATATTGTGCTGTCGTGAGAAGCGTCATCCAAACAGAAGGTAAAAATCTCATTCTGTCGCTTTGCTGAAGAGAGAAGTGAATATTTATCAGCGAGGGTCAGATGGAGGGAGGTGAGGAAGAGGAGGATGATCAAAGGCATTCATGGGCTTTGTTCTAAGAGTGAGAAACACTGAGAGATGGAGAGAAAGAAACGAGCAGGACTGATCTGGTTTGTCTCTTTCTCCTTTTCAGTGTGTCACTGCATAATTAGTTTGAAATTATATTTGTGATGTGGGTGCATTTATTTTAATCATGCCAGCGACCGTATTACCACTCCTACATACAAGAGGCTGTCCATTCCGCTGCTGGGTCACCCTAACACTGTTAGTGGAAACACTCGAAAAGTCTGGAGCGAGATTTCGATGTACGTTTGTCGAGCTGCCACTTTGCCCGCGTTGAGGAAAAGTTTGAGGATTTAGAAGCACAACGAGTTCGGACACGTAAAATCTTTTTCTTCCATAAATCAATCTGCAGACGATTGTCTGAAACATGACTGCGCCCCAGCAAAGCAAAGAGCAGCCGCCTCTGCACCAAATCACAGCTGGACTGAGGGCGCAGGGCTCGCTAAAACTGGATCAGTGTCCCCCTAAAGCTCAACAGACCCCCGCAACTGACCACATCAGCATATGAGGACTTGTCCCACGAAAGAAAAGCACAAACACAGAGTTTATTAGAAGCGATACACAAATGAAACGTACTGTCGAGACATGGTCGTCTTTAAATGCACATTATAGAAACTCACTGTTGTTTTCCGTGTAAAACTTCTTCAGTTATTACGACGATGAGATTCCTTGGGCCCTCGACAAGCGCGTACTAAGCTCGTTCAGTCATCCATCACCATTTTAAATGTCCACATAATGTGTGGTGTTATTAATTGATCGTCCTGTGTGGTTGGACGGAGCAGGACGTCGATGGTCCCCAACACTGTGTGTGTGTGTAAACAGTGGGTGTGCGGGGGTTTCCTCTGCTTTTACTGAATCTCAGGAAGAGACTTGTTTTTTCTGGCTCATCATCATTCATCCTGCTGCTGGACTTTTTTTTCCCCTCCCCTCATGAATCCTCTGCCTCAGCACTCCTTCACTTCAGCTCTGCATCGTTTCCTCTCTGGTTTCCCCCCCTTGTGCAGTTCAAGAGCCCCACCCGTGATGCATTTGTGTAGCTGTGGCAACCGCACAGCCGTAGGCAGCTTCCCCAGCAGAAACGGCCGACCCACTGGGGGTGTTTTTATGTTTTAATGAGGCTGAAACAGGATGTGAGATGACAACACTCGACGAAGACAAGTGAGCGTGAGTGCGTAGTAACAATTACAGAAGTTTTTGTAGAGGATTGGTCCTTTTCTCTCAGTTTGTCACAGCGAAACGAAAAAATCTCGACTGTGTAAAATTAATTATATTTTCTATTTGTCAGGAGGCTTGAACAAAGTGTACCAGCACGAAATGAAGGGTTTGATGAAAACTTACTGACCCACTTCAAACATTAACAGCCTGCTGGATAAAGGGTGAAATGGTTTCAAAGCAGGAGAACAAAAATCAAGTGTAAACTGTCATGTTTAATGAAAGCGCAGCTCAGCGGCAGTTTGTCTGATAGAGGGGGGGGAATCAAAGGGCTGGAAGCTGATTTTCCTGCCAAGTGAAGGTCCATTCTTTGATCACAATGCTTAATAATTAAACTGAAACCTCTAAAGGGATAATCCCACTAAACATTGTTACATCCATGTAACGTTTTTCACGATTTTTTTCTTTCCCTCCGTTCATTTGCTCTTTATTCATCAGCTGTAATGTGTCTGAGTGGTGCGTTCTTTCCTGTGCTGAGCCGAGGTTTTGAGTGTGTGCCGGACACTGAGCTGTGACGTTAGGATCACACACACGACACTCCACCTATTGAATTCCACCCTGCCCTGATTTATTAATGCCTAATAATGTCTGATTAGGCCACTCCCACCACACAGCTGCATGAAATAGATTATAACTCTATGTGAATTAAGACGATGTACGCCGTTGACTTCAGGCTCTGACCTCCCACGTCCATATTCTTCATACACAGTATGTTTGCAGTGTGTCTGCCTTTATTGTTAGGGACGAACTTTAAAACTGACATTGAATTTCTCTCCTGCTATATATTGCAATATAAAAAGACATTTTCAGCAGATGATTGAATAGCTCTATGTAGGGATAAATGATTCATTCGAGAATGATTGGGGGGATTTTTTTTAAAGTTAGTTATCTGCGTAGAAATGTACTTTATGTTTGTATTTTGTGTCCTTCATTCATTCTCTAAAATGAAAAAAGCTGTACAGTTACGTCCAAGCTAATTAAACAATAAAGCAACAGCTTGACAACGCCGATGTTTAAGGCACCGCCATGTAAGTGCGTTGTGGTTTTTCATTTCATGTTGTCATTGTTTGATTAAGATGTTTTATTGTTGCTAAAAATTCGTTTTGCCTGCTGACTTGTTTGTGTTGGCATGAAGGGTGCATCTGTTTCAATTCTGCCGTAGCCCAAACAGGCTGTTCGGCGCTAACAGGATACAGACATTCTGAAGTGAGGATGAAATGTTTCGAAACCAAGCGGTAGACTTCCTAGAGGAGACTGAGAGCAGGATTAAGGCATTCATATTATTTTAGAGTATAAACTTGCTGTGGCCACTAATGTCAGCAGCTGTACATGGCTGCTCAATGTGTAAAGGGGAAACAGAGTTATGATTTATGTTGTATTAGAGACTCTGCAGTTGTTCCTTTTGTATCAGACAGGACCTTGGTAATAACAAGTCAGTAAGAGAAATAATAAGAGGGTTATGGCAATAGTGAAATAATAAAACAGTGCTGTAGTATTGGCTGTGTAATAGATTGGTATATGGGTATATAAAATAAGATGGAGATTAATCACTAGGAGAACCAGTAATTATTTAGAAACACGCCTGGTAGTTTAGGTGCAGGAATCGTGAATGAGCTCTAGTTATTTCATGATAATATCTGTAGGGGTAAAGATGGACAACATGACAGCTTCCCAGAAGTAAAGCCCCTGTCTGGGAAATGGCATCACTGCTTTGGTACATACACTTACACACGTTACACAATGTTTCCTGGCCCATGTCAGCAGATTTTATAACCTCTAGAATAACTAGTGTGGCTGTTTAACGGATTATTTGTAGTTTGTGCATGTAAAGGGTTAAAATGTGAGTACAATGTGGGCCTTAATAACAGTTATTATAAGGAAACAATAATCCTCGTTGTGAAACTCTTAAACGGTAACTAAACAGTCCATTACGGTTAATTAGGTAACCCGGTATATGTAATCTTTGATATCTTCGTTCGTTTTGGTGAAAAGGTCGTGTTAGCGAGGCTAGCGGACGTGTTGGCAGCGGGTGCGGTAGAGCTTCCCAGATGCTAACCGCCATAAAGGGCTAGTGCACAAATGTAGCTGGTTCTTTCATTGGTTGTTTTCACATGTCCAGATGTTACCAGAACCAGTAAAGGTTTGAGTACTGAGTTCAAGAGTGAGATAAAAAAATTTGTAACAGGCCATTTATTGGACACGTTTGTTGTCTCATATACAAAAGCAGCACATGCATTATCACTGGGAATGATGAAGAATCAATTTTAGTGGTTTGTTCATTTGTGAAGAAAAAAACGTTGCAATCTGCTCATGTGCGACAAGGTTAAGGACATCTGATTGGACCTGAGCTTAGAGTAAGGACGTATATACACATGCCAGGGTTGTACTGTGTTCTGCAGAGACCATGACGGCTGTGAAATGTGGAGGTACTGTACATCAACCATTACCTGTTGAATTCCACGAGCTTCTGACTTCATACCTGGTGTCATTACAGGTGGAGATTGTGATTAACTCTGGATTTAAGGTTGATTAACATGTTTCATTGTTTATGAGGCAGAATCAATCCTGCAGACGAGCTAAACGCAAGCTACAGTTCCCTGCCTGCTTGTTCCTAACTACAGGGCTGAGGAACACCACCATTCATGTCCATGTTTAGTTCTCTGAATTCTGATGTAACAAGAAGAAAAGCTAAATGTGGTAAAGTAGCTGTGAAGTCCATAAACACTGTGCTGTCAGGTTTTCTGTTTGTCCACTTCTCTGAGAGATTGGAACCATTTGCCCAGAAGCGACATGATCACCGCTGTAGTAAAACAGCAGTTTTTGGACGTCACAGCTTTGCTTTTATGTTAGCGTGTTTGTGTTGAAGGTTGCAGGTGAAGTAGCGACCTCACACATCGCATCTGGCACTGCTTTGTGTTCCATGAATTGTTGTGGTCCTGTGTGTGGCTGCAGCTCTGCCTCGGAGAGCTGAACCAGCGCCCATTGAGCCAGGCAGCAGCTGCAGCTGAACGGTTCGCCAGCTCCCTCAGGGTGGATGGTTTGAATCCCTGCCCATGCTCAACCCTGCCAGAGAGAAAGTGGGAGAAGTTAGTATGCATGTGTGGGCACATTCTTCTGCTTCACTGCGTCTGCAGGCGTTATGAGCCACGGACTGGGTGAAGATTTTTGGTTTATAGCACAGACAAAGGCAATTTATTTAATAATGTCAAAAGATATAAAATGAGTAGATGTGCAAACATTGAATTAACAGATTTAATTAGAAGATAAAAATAGCAGTGGGGATACAGGTCAGTGAGCAATTTGAATGAGTTATCCAAGATGTAGTTTTAGGAGGCAACAATACAACCAGTTATTTTAAGATGTCTCACTTGACATGTCGTTGGGTAAATATATAAAATCGTTAATGAAAATGAATATTGCAACAAAGCGAACAGAACTGTTGCAGATGCACAGACCCGCACATTGTGGGAAGGAGGGAGCTGGTAAAGATTCCAGTGTTTGTCACAGCTGAGGATTGTTGAGCTGCAGTGTGAATGTAAAAAAAAAAAAATCCTCTATACCTCTATAATAGTTAAAGTGCAGCTGCAGCATGTACAGGTTGGAATTCAAGAACTGACTTTGGTCGTTTTAAGACCACAGTTCCATCAGATGTTTAAGATGTGTTTATGTAAAAGCAAAGTTAACGTGCACATGACAAAATGCAGCAAAAACATCTTTAAATTATGTATTTGATATGTGTTCATTGGATTTATTGCACGTAATGAAACAAAGTGAAGACAAAACACATTTTACAAGAGGAAAATCTATGGTTCAGAGTGCCAAATCCCACACATTGTAGGTGTTGATTTTTGAAATGGAATAACATTTACGGCCACAATGACGCTGTCTGGGATTAAACGACACGTGCGGTGTAAGATTTGACAGTAAGACCAACAACCGTCCTCATGTGAGGCTAAGATACCGAAGTCAGTGCGACAGGCAGCATTTATTTCCCCTCTATTTCATTTTGGCACATTAAAACACCACATGCCACTTATGTCGACACAAACCAGCAATTTGTGTGACAACTAAATTAAATTCTATGTGTACCAACAGCAAAACAATAGGTATTGTACTGGTGAACTGCACTGCATGAACGATGTGTTTTGTATTACTGCTGTACTCGTGTGTAACTGCATCTTGTAACGTTTTATCGAGACTTTAAATTGGTTCAAAGTGGCGTGTTGTTTACATCACCTTTATTGTACCGTTTTGCCCTTTGCATATTTGTTTTGGCATTTTAGCTTAGCAAGGCTCCTCAGCTGGACTCAGACCAGACAAAGTTGCACTATTTTTGTTGCAGTATAGTATATTATATAGTTAAGTTGCAGTATTTTTATATTTACTTGGTTTCCGAACTTCTCGCCAAGGCTGCAGCTGAGACGCACGGCTAATGGCAGCACGTGCACACCAGTGTTGATACATGTGTGTTGCACAGTGTGTTAGAAAGGGCTTAAACTATAGCACCGTGACAGTTGCATAGGTTTTACACAGTTTCTGAACCAGCCTTGAATTTTGTTCTAAACCACACAATGGGCTGTGGTTCTGTAGGAAACCTCCTCCCTCCCAGGAGCTTTGGTAGGTTCTCATATCCACTGAGGTGCACCTGACCATTGTTGTCATGGTTACAAAGACTGCTTTGTTGGGTGGCGAGTGTCTGTGGACGTTTCCCGTGACGACAATGCGGAGATATTCCCCTGTAACTCTTTTGGAGAGAGTCACGTGCTGATTGAATGAGGAGGAAATGGCCCAGGCTTTGACACAGCATCAGCTTTCCATGCACTGAATTGACTGATTTTGAGTCACATGCTTCACAGCTTCAATCCAAAAAGTTGCATATTGCAGCTTTAAGTAGAATAATCTGGTTTGTCCCTCTCCCCATCTGCTCCGACCCCCTCACCAAGCACTTTAAAATACGTTCATGAAAGCCGGTTGCATTTTGTGCTCAGTTTTATTTACTGTGGCCACTAGATTTTTGCCTCATTGCCAGAATTATTGATAACAGTGAACCTACTGAACTATAATTACGAGCTGATAACTGACACTGAACGTGTGCTGTTGCTGCTTCAAGCTAATTTCCAACCCGTCTTCGAACAGAGGTGTTAGCAGAGCCTGTCCACCACCTGCCGATGTTTAATTATCAGACTGGTGGTTTTCCTTGAAGAGTGCGGGCACCCCTGTGCTGCTTCTGATTTGGGTTAAAGCAGATGCCAACTGCTGCTCCTCCATGTTAAAACAAATGAACTCATTGTTCACTTCTGATCCATTTGTCTCTCCCAGCCAAAACCAGACCAGTTTCACTGCTTACACATTAACCTGATCTATCTAATAAGATTTCACTTGATTCAAAACTACGCTGACCCTGAGCAGGTTTAAAGTATCAGTATTTGTATTTTTTTTAATGATCATCAGCCATCCACTGTGCAGCTGAAGGCTTAGATGGAACATTCAGACTGAGAAACAAAGCTGGCAGGCACACACACATGTTCCCTCAAACCAATTTTATTTAAACTGTGTTGCCAGGAAACAGCCTGGTCCAAACGTGTTTCACTATCAGCAAAGTTCAATCTACAGTCTAGTTTTGATGTGCTCCACCTTTATTGCTAAACTTCTGGCTTACCTCAGCGTGACATGAGGCACACTGAGAACAGACTTCCAATTAGCTGGTAGCTTGCCCTAGAAATGAGCAGCAAGCCCATTGCTCCCTGTGTCACACTTTTGAGCAACATTGCTGGTTGCCTTCCAGTGTTGCTCGTGAACAAGACCTGCCTCGTCATGTCTTCTGGCTTCTGCTAATTTGGATTTCTGCTAGTTTGGATTTCTGAGGCCAACTCCGTCCTTTGGGAGTGCAAAAGCTAGACTGGAATTTTCCTTGGCATTTGAATTTTTGTCACGCTACAGCAGAAACTTGGTGCCACAGATGCCAGTGTTGAACTGAAAATCCATAAAGGGAAATATCTAAAAAAAAAAATACATAGAACAGATTGTAATGAAATTCAATATTGATGATCCAAAGACATTAAATCCCATTGAGTACAGTGGTCTTTTAACCTCCTCAAGCAGCTCTACTGTTGGGTGTGTTTGGACAGATCCCCACATGATGGATTGTTCGAATATTTTCAGGTCAGAATTAGAATTTCTCAAATATTTATATAATCAGAAACAGAATCAACTGCAACAGTTTTCTAGAATTTCTGTTTATGAAATAATTGTGGTTCCAATGGTGTCAGTGTGTTCCAACACAGTTTTTGCGAGGTTGAGTCTTCAAAGTTCATGACTTTCACACCAGGGATTGTGGTTTGTACGATGTGGTTTACACAAGAAACGTACCTCAGCGTGGGAAAGATTTAATTTAGCTTAATGTAAGTTACTCTCATTTACTTATACCCATTGGTTCAGGCTGTGCTAACGTTGACACCAGCCTCGCCCTATTTTTTGAGACAAGTTCTGAAAGCTTAATTTCAGTGCCCCTGAGGAGGTAGTACAAATGTGCGTTCCAGGAACTTGCAGTTATTTCTCATTTCACAGTCTGAGATAAATGTGCATTGGTGATGAAGGGTGTGGGTTAGATGCCAGTGATGTACATTCTGTCCAGCCCCTGAACGGCTCCCACACACATCAAGTGAACAAAGGTCTTTTTTCTAGTCGTAAGTTTAGATTACACAAAGCTCCAAATTAGAGCTTAGCTGAAAACCCAGTACTGCTCTAATGTTGCTGCGGACGTGTTGATTACATGGCGCTGTTACTGGTAACTTTCTGGGTTCTGATTGTGATCATGGAAGTTTACTGGACATGATCCTCAACCAGCTGACAGCTCATTTTATGGCTGTCATGCAATTTAAAAAAAACCCCACAACTACTATTGCAACACAAACTGTTAGACAATACAAACGCTGAACTACTGCTTGTCTGAATGTGTTTTGCAGTGGTTTGGTGACCTGGTGACTCCAGTCTGGTGGGAGGACGTCTGGTTAAAAGAAGGCTTCGCTCATTTCTTTGAATATGTCGGCACGGACTTCCTCTTTCCAAAGTGGAACATGGTGAGTACAAATCTGAAGTTGAATGATGCTCTTCGATAGTTTTTCCATAAAATATTCAATATTATAAATCCTCTTTTTTGTAATTTAAAATGATCCAAGAAAGACCCCAGCTCAAACATGTCAGCATCTTTATACCTTTAAAACAGTGTCAAAATAGCCTAACATTCAAGGTCCATCTCCTTCTCAGCACTTTTAATCACAGGCCTGTTACATGTTTAACCAAATATATTCATATATAATATTAAGTAGACATTTCAAAATATCCATTCAACCAATACAGCACTGATTAATAAAGGAAATTACAATTAGCACCTCATGGTTGTATTCCCCCAGCAACCAGTCAAGTTGCAGTTTATACTCGTGTCATAGTCTAATCAGTTCATCATTACTCTTTCATCCAAGCGGACGTTTAGGCCAAATTTGAATACATTTCTATAAGGTGTTCCTGAGAGATTGTGTTCACAAACACGAAGAAAATGGAATGCCTCCAGCGGTGTACGCATACAAATCAGTCCTAAGAAATTTAAAACCGCTGTCAATATCAAATCAAACCTGTTTTGTCTTGTTTTTTATTTCAGGACGTGTGTGTGTGTGTGTGTGGACAGTTCTCATTAGCGTTGTCTGTTCTCTGGCAGGAAATAATTCCCAGTAGAAACTGTTGACAGCGAGGTCTGAGGATTATCCAGAGTAACTGGGGCAGTTTTTGTGGATGTTTTAAACACCAAACAAAACACTAGTCAGCTCCATTGTGCTGGACGAGAGGCAGAAATAAAACTGAAACCATCTGTAGCCCTGGATACAGCTACAGGGAAATAGATCAGCGTGAACTGACCCTGTTCGTACAGAGCAGAAGTGGACATCTTATTTCCACCTGTTGCCCTTTTGGTGACAGTTGAACTGAATCTTTGTTGTCTTGGTCAAAATAACAAACAGGCCTTTAAGGTAAAGGGAGGTACAGAAGTGCTGCCCGAGCTGCGTTCAATTACGAAGCAACTAGGGGAAAATTATGGTTTGGCTTTAAGAAAAGACTTGAAGACACTTCCTGTTTACCCACACCAGTGTCAGCGGCGTCAGTGCTCATGCACCTCCTTGTGTAATTAGTGTGGGAATATCAGCCCCAACTGATAGTGGCACTCCTCCTTGTGGACGTCCAGTCCAGTTTCACTACATCGACAGAAGCAATGGCAAGACAGCAGTTGAATGTTGAGATCACAGCAGAAGAAGCAGCGTAGAAGTGCATAGATGGAAGGTCATGCGACGTGCAGTATGAGCAGGTTCCCGTACTCAAGATCAATGGTTTAGTTGATTCATGGCATGTGAAAGGTTTGGCCGTGGCTGCTCTCAGAATGCATGCTGTGTTGTTGCAGTTGTATATTTTACAGCTGTGATATAAAACAGAACTTTGTCGGAGAACAGATGCACAGTATTGTGCGTGTCTAGCAGCCACCTGTGGGTCCACATAGGAAGGCTGATTAAAAACAGAATTGTAACGTTGCGCTGTGTCTCTCCAGCTTTAACCGATCGGTCTGGTAATATTCTGTTGGTTTGTTTGTAGACCAACATTCATTTTAGCAGTAAGTAAAAAATCTGGGTTAGGTTTTAGATACACAGACAATACTTGTCATTTTTTACCTGCAGTAACGTCCAATCACAGAGCTTCAGACCTCATCGTCTGCACAGCTAACAACTACGGATTTTCTTTTAGAAACCTAATAGCAGCTTTGGCTGTGACACTTGTTTTTACCTCCTGCTGGTAGTACAGTGGAGAAAAAGATCTCCTCTGCTCTGCTTCTGCCAGCCCACCCTTTTTCTTTTTACTGTGTGGAACTTTACATAATGCACAGAAGACAGTTAAAACTGGCTTTTGTGGAGGAGGAAGTCCCGACCTGTGAGGACTGCTCGTGAACTCTCCCACCTTCCTCCACTGGCGTCGATCAATCCAATTCCTTTTTTTACCAAGTGTGTTTCTGCACATCAGCAAATCACATTCAGCCCAGCACACAACAGATGAACCCGGGCCGTAAACAAATCTTTGCACAGAGTGATTCAGCTCAAAACACAATAAAATTAGGATTTCTTCCTCAGATGAGCTGGAGACTCGTGGTACTCTCATTCCTCCCCCTGACACTCGATGAAATATTCTGAGAAACAATGCATGCTGCAGAAGTCAAAATTGCAGCACACGCACGGCCTGTGCTGCTTTGTTTCTGCCAAAGTATGTTGCGATTTACTTCCAATACAGGAGGTGTTACACTAAAACACTTTATCTCACACACACACACACTGTCTGTTTCTGAGCGACATGGCATTTTTAAATCCCTGTTACTGCGGTTCTGCACTGCTAGTCGCTTTAATGGAAACAAAGTGTTTCTCCAATAACAAGCAAAACGATGATAAAGTAGTCTGTTCCTGATAAAGCAATTTATTTATAATACTGTTTTTTATTTAAAAAGCCATTTTCATCTGCAGTGAGTCACAGTGCTGCAGGCGAAAGAAAAAATGTGCGGAGGTTGGAAATGGTTTGCATTACCACCAATCAGTCAGTTACTTATCCAATCAGGCTGCATTATATTTAAGCTTTCACTAAACCAAACTGGGATTTGGATGCTTTAAAGTAAGTCAGCGATGATGTGAGGCCTTGTTTAAAAACCAGTGTAAGGTGCTATTAATACTGCAAATGAACGCAAATCGGTATGATTTGTCCTGATGTCCAGGTGACTCCACAGTGGCTTTCAAGAAACGCCTAACAGCCAATCGGAAATTCAGATTTCCTACGACAGCGACACAAACTCCAGCCTTGATTAGAATAAGTGTTTGTTATGAGAGCGCCGTGCCATTTTTAATGACACTGAAGTGAGGAGAGACATGGAGGGAGGAGAGGAGGAGTGACTGGGAGGACGTGAAGTAGGAGGAGATGAAGGAGGAAGATGAGCTGACGTTTAAAAGCTCAGCAGCTGCTCGGGTTCCTCCGTCTGTGTTTGTGTGTGTGTGTGTTTGTCTTTACACTGACTGTTGGCCTATTAGCTTCTCCTCCACATGTGGGTCCATCTGGTCCATATGGTCATTATAAACCAGATGGACTCTCTCTCTGTGTCTGTCTCTGCAGGTGATTTAAAGTCTCTGTTAATTAGAGCTGATGTCTCATTTAGTCAGAATTTTTTTCTGTCTCACAGAAATATGTTGGCTTCATCCAAATGTGTCATTTAACTAATTAACTAATTGCATAATTTTGGGTGAAATCCTGTGTGTGTATGTTTGTGTGTGAAGGTGAAAGCAGTGGACTATTTTTTTTTGTTTTTTATCCAGGAATTATCCCAATCCTTTGTGGATAGATCGGTACAGCTACTGTATAAACAAAGGAACAGAAACGCTCAGACAGGATTTATTTCTCGCACTGTTTGTGTGACAGTTAACTGATTGTTTACCCGGGGAGACCAACTCCCTACATTGAAGCCTCAGCTCACATTAGATGGGACCACCGAGGCTCAGCAGCCACAGAGTTATCAAAACTATTCCTGAATCTGAAACCCAAAACAAGACACAGTCTGCCTAACTACTGCTGTTTGCAAAGTTCCAACTGAAATTTAGTCTATACCATTGAACAAAAGAGAACATTGTCCAGACCCAAGTCCCTATGAAACAGTAATCAACAGGCTGGATACAATCAGACCCTTTCTGTTAGAAAACACAAGATGTGTGTCTTTAGGAACTTTTTGTAGGCTGCATGTACACTGATAACAATATATATACCAGATAATATATTACATATACTGTAGCTGCATGTAGCCAAAAATTAGCCAGATCCCAGCAGATACTGTTAACTTAACAAAAAAGGTTCCTGTTCATTAATGACACAAACGTAATAAGAATCCAATTCAATAGCTTAATGAGATGGAGCTTCATTAGAACCAAATCTCTATAGTCAACACAATAATCCACAAATTAGACACAGCCGCACTTCTCTGGATTTAGCCTCGTCCCCAGAGTTATTTATACAGAGCTCGTTAACGCTCAGCATGTTTGTGGACGTCTATAGAAACCCGGAAACTGGGAGAGCAAATGAAGACAAAAAAGAAAGGAGGACGGGAAATAAATGAGGAATAAGAAGAGGAGTGACGTCAGGATATTAGGGATGTAAGTGGAAAGAATGGATGAATACAGGAAAAAGAAGAGAGACCGATGGAGAACTTAATGGACTCATGGCACAGAATTACAACAAAGATTAACTAGACCAATTACACAACTAAACCTTTGACTGAAACATTTGTTGCGCCAAATGAGAGCGATCGGACCAGCGTTTTCCACGTTTAATTATTTATATAAAATCTGAAAAGAAACAAACTTGATTACAAAACTCACTGTGGGGAGTCTTAAATTCCGTGCCTGATCACACGTTTGAGATGAGGACTCACCACCTAGCACCTGGTTCTCTCTGGAAAACTTGGTTTGATGGCTAGAATAGGATCTAAGTGGGGTTGGACATGTAGTGGCTAAGGGTCAGGCTCCAGAATCCCCTTCAGTTATTAAAACAGGTTTGTGTGTTTTCAGGAAAAGCAGCGCTTCCTCACAGACGTCCTCCATGAGGTGATGCTCCTGGATGGCCTAAGGTCCTCCCACCCAATCTCCCAGGAGGTGGAACAGGCCACGGACATCAACAGAGTCTTCGACTGGATTGCCTACAAAAAGGTGAGTTCCTGTTTACAGCAGAGAAAACAGAGCACATGTGTCTTCTTGAGTTCGGTAATCCTGATAAAATACGCTACGCTTTCATGTTGGTTTATTGTCATCTTGTGCGTACTTTGCTGTGGTTATGACATTTTACCTCTGTTTAATTAGGAGCGTATTTTGGATCCTAGTTTTTATCTATGTTCAATGCTTTTGCCAACATGCTACAAGTTTGGTTTGAGGAATGAATTGCCATACGATATGATAATACAGGTTTAGGGATGACTTGTAAGGTCAAGGCTCAGTCCACCACTTTCTTTTAGATAACTGACGATTGATTATAAAACATCAAAGTATATTTTATTTGATAATGACATGAGGCTTTATATTAGTGTGTTACATTTGCAAAAACTTTTGACATTGAAGAAAGAACTAATAAGTGTAAAAAGCTTAACAGATTATTCTTAAATAAAATAAAATAAAATAAAACATATGGAAATCAAGCACAATCTTTTGTAGTAGGCCGACAAACAGGAAATGTTTGACGTGTTCATAGGTAGAAGTCATAAAACAGGCGTCACTCAGCATCATTTCAGTCAGTATTAAAGAATTTCTGTTTTCTCTTGATTTTAGTATGATTTATGTTTATTTAGATTGAAATTGGGCTTTTGTTGTTGTGAATGGACTAAAATGATGTTGCAGTAATTTGTTCCAAATTCTTTTCTGACAATCTAAAGAAAAAGTAATTTCCCTTTGCTGCGTGCAGGGTGCAGCGCTGATCCGGATGCTGGCTAATGTGATGGGCCAGCAGCTTTTCCAGAAAGGACTCAACGTAAGTTTTGTTTGCTTTTTGTTTCCGCTGCTCCAACTGTGAATGCAGAGGTCTTCATAAGTAGTGACAACAAGGACAGTCGGGTTTGGACACTGAAGGGAACTGTCACCAACACAGATTGAAGTAATGCAGACGTACTGTAAGCTTTGTGTGTATCTGTGCCCAGTCCTGTTTCGGCTGAACCCTCACTCTGGCGCATACTGAGCACACAGATGGGCTGCAAATAAGTGGATTTGGCTGAAGGGGCAGTTTGAGAGGAGGTTCTGCTACTTTTTGCCTCCACTGTAAATCCATGTCAATATCACAACCCTGTGTAACTGGCCTAAAAACGTTTCAGAGCCTACAGAGGTTCAATTTGAAATGCTAATGATCGAGCGGTCAAGGTTTCAGATATACTGAGGTCACGAGTCCAAGTTGGTATGCCTACCATTAGGGTGGCCCTGCAAGATACTGGTGACCTGTGCGCGACAGCCGGGACCCACTCCAGCACCCTTGGCATCCTCTACACGAGAAGCAGTACACAAAATGGATGACTCAGTTAGCTGTTGCTACGCTGCTCGTAGCCTACGACAAACGGCCGGGAACCTGGAACATACTCGAATCCGCCCGAACGTGCAGCAATTGGTTTTTTAAAGGTAATCTTTTTACATAATAAAAATATAGATGACATTTACTCCAGGTGCTACAACCCCCACACCTCCATAAAGGACATAAACAGATTATGAGTGCACAGGTCCCCCACCACCTACTGCACACTGCAGTCCACCAGACTGAGACCACAATAAGAAGCTTTCATGTCGTTTGTAGTCAAACCATCGTTTTCTTTCTCTTGTCTGTGTGTCTATGCTTGATTTTATCGTGTATCTCTTTTGGTCATTTTTACGGTGTTTTAGTATGTGTTTTTGGGTAGTTGTGTCATTTTAAGTCTCTTGTGGATACTTTTGTTGTTGATTAGAGTCAGATTTCTTCTAATGACATCGTACATTTACAAAGCACAAGGTAAAACGATGCTAATGCACTAATAAGAAGTAAGATAATAAAAAACTAATAACAAGCATTAAAGATAAACTGCACACATACTCACACACCCGCAGTGTCACATATGTCTGTGCACATAAAGAATAATTATTGCACCTACAGTGATAAAACATGAGTAATGATCGTTAACGCACCTACAACACTCCCTGTGGCGATTTTGCGTTAAAAGAGCCCAGGTACGTGGAAATGGTGGCGAAACCTGGACTTTAATATGATCATTAGAGATAATGAAGTAATGAGATATATTACTGCATTACAACAGACAGCAATATGCTAATAACAGTAGCACATGAAGTCCCAGTGGACACTAACATCAGTGGCATTAATGACAGACTGTGATATATTATTCATCATTTATCTTTATGTGGCTGCCAACTGCTTCTCTGATGGTTCACGCTAGTTAACGTCTCAAACATCGGAGCAGCAACGAAAGACTTTTCTAATCACAGAACTGGTAGAAACCAGCTTCAGTTAGTGTAGAAATTATGTCATATGATGTAAGGTGAAAGTAGGTTAAATATAGTTTTTGTTCTGTATACAGTCGTGGTGATGTGTAACATTCGCCCACCGAATACACACACACACACTTTGTCCTGATTTTTCATGCAGCAACTCTGTGACCTGGATCACACAAAGAACCAGATTCTAAATAAAAACACTGCTGATCCAGCATCACAACACACAGACAATATAATGTGCTGTGTGTGTGTGTGTGTGTGTGTGTGTGTGTGTGTGTGTGTGCTTTACAGATCCCTTACAATGTGCTGAACACTACAACACATTATCTAATAAGAGCATTAGTGTAATTCCACAGCTGCATTAAAAAATCTTGGGGAAATATTTTATTCAGTAGTTGTCTGAATCTGTTCCCTCTGCAATAAAGTATAATGTCCCAAATATAATGATTTAGCTTAAACAAAACTCCACTGATGCATTTACCTTTAGCAGACGCCTTTATCCAATGCCACTTGCAGAGTAATTTTTGGTACAAATTTACACGGCGGCGATGGCTGCTACGCAGGGTGCTCATCTGGCCAACCAGGGGCAACTGGGGGTTCGGCGCTTGCCCAAGGACACTTTGACACGCAGTAAGGAGGGAGCAGGGAATCGAGCCACTGACCCTGTGGTCCGTGGACCTTGTTTTCGGATCACGCCCACATCACAACATGACAAACCTAACACCCACACATCTTTTCTATTCATCTTCCTGGTCTTAGCTTGATGATATCTTAAACACTTTATGGTAACAGTACATGTATTATTACAAATTCATGCATGTTATACTCCTTAATAATTAACTAACTCATGCTCAAAACCAGCACAGTAAATATTGCAGCAGCTAAACTATTTGAATCTTTATGCCTTATGAGTTATTAATGATCATGTCTTTCTCACTTCAGCCACTGATTCATATCACCCCATTCAATGGAACATTGTTGTCATCACATATAATCTGCCACTACATGCACTTCAGTATTTTAACCCAAGTCGCAGTCTTTCCTCAAACCTACCACTGACTTTTTTGAACTTAAACCTAAGAATCTTGCATGTTAGCTCAGCATTTCTTTTAAAACAATGAAGGATAAGAACCTACTGACCCTACTAGGATGTAACGGTGTCTTATACTGATAATGGCCTGATGAGAACTGGTAACTGACGTCTCCCTCATCAGGGGTTTAAGTCTGACCCGTCTCAGCAGTGAACACCTATTCTGTTGTAACCCTGATTAGCTGGACATTATTTCTTTGTGCTTGTGACCTTAGGTGACCTCTGTCCGTTAATTTGTGATTGTTCATCATTATTAATGACAATTGAAAATGGTCGATGTAAGCAAAGTGGCATGAAAACATTTGCATGTGTTTTGTCAGGTATGGTATGCACCGTGGAAATACAAATAATATACAATATACATACATGTTTTAAACATTACGCTAATAATTTTACTAATGTAATGGTCAAAATCTACATAAACTGGATACACTGAGTCGCAGAGGGAGATTGAAGTTAACAGTTTTCACAGTTTAGAGGAATCAGTGGCCACAAGATATCAATCAGTCAATAAAATGTTGATTCCATGGAGGTCAAGGCTCACACCTTCCTCCTGTTTAACTGTCTCTGACTGTGTGTGTATCCGTGCGTTTGTGTGTGCGTGTGTGTGTCTGGGGTCTCTGTTCATGTCAGCCTCACCCACAGAATGAAACGTATCGAGCCTCGCACACACAGATGCACCATGTGTGGATATCTTGTCATCTTGTTTCTATAAAGAGCTTCCTGCCTTATCAACCTCCGTACACACCATCACCACTGACTGACTCCACACACACACTCTCACAGAGGACGGACAAATCTCCCCATCACCGAGAAACGGATTAGCTCTTATTCTCCGTAGGTGTTCAGCGTTATCTTCTACTACTTTCCTGCCCTTTTCTTGTTTTACCATAGACCCAAACATCCACCATAAGCTTTTACAACCTCCAATTCACTGCGGTGGGAATGAGCTCAGGCAACCAGACGCGAGCATCACTGACGAATTACAAGTTAAAACCAAAGTCGATGCACCGTGAGCCCTGCTGCCATGTTACTGACACGTAAACACCCAGCTCCTAAGGATGCTTTAGAGGGTTTCTTTTTAAAGAGTTTCAGGTTTTGAAGGTAGTGTTGTCACCAAAATATGCAAATTAGAAAGGCAAACCTGTATCTTTGAGGAAGTGGAGTTGCTTTGGAAAGCACTCTACTTTATAAACTCAACATCGTCCATCGATCTGCATTCAGTAACCCAGGGATAAAGTGGAATTTGGCTTTAGAATTGGTTTTGCAAAACTGTTACAACCTAAAAACTTAAAGCTCTCATTAACAAAAGTCTTTACTTTGTCAAAGCTCTTGGGCAAATGTTCCGGCGTTAAGTTTTCCTGGGTAAAGACTCACACTTGACCACTGTAGCACCAATAACAAGTAAAATGAGGCCCAGTTGCTCCCAGTACACCAAGGCTCATTCGCTGCCAGTTCTTTGCTTTTGAATGGAAAGGTTCATATTTACAGGGAATAAAAAATGTCCCTATTGCTGAAGGATCCAGAGTCCAAACACAGGACATGAGGGAGCACGGAAATGAATCCCTCTACATTGTTCATTGGAGGTTTTATCCACTCGTTTAAATGGCCATTTACTAACCAAATAATATTTTGGGTGTTTTGTGAAAGTGAAAAGCCAAATATTTCAACAGTCGTCCACAAAACTCTGTAAATTACTCATGAAACAGTGTTTATTGTGTAAAGTACTGCAGACATTGTTCCAGACTACTGTGTTCTGAGTGACCGGATCGGAACTCTAATGATTAATCTGTCGTTGTTTTCAGGATTATTTGCTCAGTCACATGTACAGCAACGCAGCCAGGGATGACCTGTGGAGAAAACTCTCTCAGGTAACGCTCGCTGTCTTTCCGGCATTTAAACCTTCTGTCGTTTCTCGGCCCAGAGCCTTTTCGGGAAGAATAGCAACATTCTTATAACTGTTTAGTCTTCGAAGTGCCGCCGGGATTTCAACATGCAGCTGCTCCACATGCAGCTCTTCAGGGAAGCAGCAGCCAGACTGACTGAAGCTGGTAATTGTTTAACGAAGCAGTTCTAATGAAGGCCGGAGAGATGCTCGTTAAGACAGACTTGATGAGACAGAGATGGGGAAGGCCTTGTTGCCATGGTAACGTGACTGACAGGTGGAGCAGAGGCTTGTTTATCCTACACACAAGAATCTACTGGTAAATCGTGTGTCATGTTCATTAGTGCTGTTTATTACACTGTAGCTGCTCTAATTAGCTGTCAGCCTGTCACATTTTTAATTGCCTAGGATCTTTCTGCACTTGACTGACTTTCGACCAAACATCGGGAAATTTCTCACCAGGTTATTGATGAGCCGTTAGGATGGATACTGACCTCACTGCTAATGTTCATAATCCCTAAATAATTAGCTAGTGACTTCCCATATGTCGTGTGTTTGGTGCAGGCCATGCGTTCGGAGGGGAGAGACATCGACATTGGAGAGATGATGGACAGGTGGACTCTCCAAATGGGTTACCCTGTAGTAACCATCAGCAAGAACCAATCAGAGCAGCTGCCTACTCATTACATCACAGTCAGCCAGGAGCACTTCCTGTACGGACAGGAAGGAAGAAACAACAACAGGTGAGACTCTGTTTTATTTAGTTTTGTGGAGAAAAAATGTCAGACAAGGAATTGTTTCTTCAGGAGAAAGTATTTTGTTAATTTTTTTATTTATCAACTGGCATGCAAACGTTTCCACTAATATAATTTACTTTTTAAAATCTCTTCCCTTTTTTTTGCACAATCCCTGACCATTTTGTTGTTTGTGATGATCTATCTGGATTTTTGAAGTTTGCATCCCCCATATGCCTTTGTAGTGTAAACGTCAGCCCGAACCAGAAATAATAATGCACATTCAGCTACCACCATCCATCATCAGAAGTAAAAAGAAAAATGTTAATGTTTTACTTTAGTTTGCGATGAAGACGCATTTGTAATATCTGAAAGTGCATTAAATACCATGTTATTTGTAAGGGGATGCAACCTCACACCTAACCGTACTTTACATCATTGTGACGTCATAGCGTAGCGTCACGGCTGTGAGTTAAGATGGTGGCTAGTCTTAAAACCTATTGAGAACCAATAGGCAACACATTTGGTGGGTTGGTGGGTGTTACAGTACGTAAAGCCGGCGATATAACGGAGGGCGGCCTTACAACCTTGGCAGGTGCGAGACATGTGAAGTCAGGTTGGTATTCATTAACCAGTGACATTCAGAAACAAATGGGAACCAGTTTCCCTCAGTGTGTTCTGACACTACACGGTCTGTAGTGAAACTGTCGCGCAGCTAAAGAGGCTAATAAGCTGGTGAGATAGATTGATCAGAAAATAGAAGCATGGGTGAGCTGAAATGTAAGAAAACACTAGAATCCCCTCACCCCTCCAGGTGGCGTGGCAGAGGCCGAGCAGAGGATGAAGAATATAGATAATAGAATTGCCTCCTGGTTGATTGTTGACCGTTGCCTCTGGTGCCTTCATCAGTGTGAACCCCGCGTCTTGTGAGAATAGTTTGGGAGGCTGCAGCTTCTAGCGGAGCCTCGCTGACATTCCGACTCTTACTCATCCCTCCATTTGTTCGTCATACTCCTTCACCACTCAAAGGATCCTCCAGGAGCTTAGTTTCACACCTCACTAAGCAATAAGTTTGTCCTCTAAATGATCACGCTGTGTTTTCTCCTGCAAAGGCACTTTTTCAATTTTTCTTCACATTCTTTACTACCTTTACATCATTTATATTTCATTTATATTTGATTCATATGATGTTTTATTCACATCCTTCACAACCTCTGGAGTTTATTCTGTTCGCTGTTTTATCGACCCACTTTCTCTTGCATCAATACTTCATCAGCTTCTTTCCTCTTTTCTTTTTACCTGTTGTTCAATTCTTTTTTCTTCTCATTCTGTCACGTTTTTGCACCTTAGCTGACATTTACAATCATGCCGGCCTACGCAGTTTATCACAAAGCTTCTTTATTTTGTTATTTTATGTGCCTTCTCTGTTCTTCTTTCCTCTCCTGTCATCTGGAGTCTTTTGTGTTTTACTTGAGCTCCTCTCCTCAGAGTCGCTCTCCAGGTCTTGTCAGCTGATGAACTGAAGCTGTTTGTTGTAGGTGGAGTCGAAATCTTTCTTTTGCTCTTGTTGATTCTCACAAGGCTGCGTTCAGACACACTCCGTGGTCCCAGGGCGTTCACCAACACTTGTAGAAGGAAATTGTTGTGCTTTAAGCTGATCCGTCGTCGCAGCAGTACACAGCTGCAGCGGTGGATTGAATCAGAAGCCGGCGATGCTGTTTGATCCTGTGGAGTGGTGTTCAGAAGCACAACAGTGTTACACGCTGCTGATGAGATACTAAGAGATATACAAACATGAGCTGAGGCAGCATTAGGGAGCTAATCAGCTACCTAATCAGTTTAATACATGTGACGATGATCTGTCAGTGTCATATCTGTGCTGTCCGGTGTCTAACATTCCTGAATCATTTGGAAAAACATCCTAATGACACAGCAATCGTTTTGTTTCAGTCACAATCCATTTAAATCAACAATTTAATCAGTCTCGACATTTGCGTTTTATCAGCACATTGTAGCTCACCTACAGAATGAGCTGTTTTCCACTGGTTTGAGTTTTTTTTTACATTTGGTTTAAGTGATGTCTTTCTGGTAAAGTCTTAACTGTGGAAATAATCATTATAATATTATTATTCGGCCTCCTGCTTTTTTGTTTGGTTGTTTTTTTGCTGCTGGCATTTGTGTCTTTACGCCCTCATCACTAAGTCAGTAGTGAGGCTAAAGTGGGAGCTACTTTTCAGCTGAGGATGACATTCTCCATTTCTATGCTGATCACAGCATCTTGTATGCCACAGGTGCTACCGCTAACCAGCTCTTCTCCAGGTTATGGTCTACCTCTATCTTTAAACCACTGTTTAAAGCAGTGCTTCTCCAGTTTAGCATTGGACTCCTTTAATGTTGGCGGACTCAAAGATCCTGCTACAAAGACACTCACCTTGTTCCTTTTCAATATCATAGATTTTTTTTGTCTTGTAATCTCTAAATCCAACCAATGCTGACAATTTCCTCTGGAGTCATTAAATGACTTTTCAAATATACAGTTGTGCAGCCACGACCTGATGTGTAAAACTGGGCTGGCATCCATTATTTGAAATCTTGTAAAACGGAATCTTTTTTCGCTCAGAGCTTTGACGGTCCCACTGTTCAACTCTTAATGGACATGGACACTCACAATGAAGACTTAAGTACCTTAGAATTCTTAATGCACTTTTATCCCAGCGTGTTTCTCCATTCAAAACAGGCCGTCTCTCTTCCTTCCGTCTCCACTCATTTGATTTCATGAGCTTTTGTGCTAAAACCCTTATATACAGCCCTATATACAGTAGATTCTATATGCTGAACTCACATGTTACCAGGACAAAAAAAGCAAAATGATCTGTGGAAAGAATCACCCACATACTGTAGATGTGTTGTAAATGCTCTATCCTAACTGCAGAGTTTATCTACATTTTGTGCTCAACACGACACACTCTCAGAGTAGATTGACGAAATGCCTGTTGGTGCCATAACACACTTCTGCACTGTCTCGTCATGTTGTATCATTTATCTCAGGTCCGTCTTAAAACGGATCATAATCTCAGATGCCCCGGAACTTGAGCGAGACAGCTCCCTGGCTATTAAATTCGGTCTCTGGCCTAAAGCCTGACCAGCAGACATCTCCCTCTGTAAATGTAAACGAAGCATTTCACTCAAACTTTTTGTGGCATTAAGTTAAAATGTTAAGGTGACATTTCAGATATCAGTTTATTTTTGACACTCTGCATTCCTCTGTTCTCCTGGTTCTCAGGCTGTTTGAGAGAGACGTTTCAAATTTGGGTCTTTTATTTTCCGCCATCAAACAGCCAACACAGCGATGGAGATAAATGCTTTTTAAAAAACCTTAGCTGGCAGAAAGACAGACAAGGAGAAACCATAGGACAGTGTGAGTTAACGATAAGGTCGAGCTAATGATACTGAAAATAAATCAAACAGAACTGGATTTAAACACATCACAGCTCCTCTTTGTGGTGGTAGAAAAAACAAAAAAAACTCTGTCAGCCGAGAGGTAAACAGAGACAGCTGTGTGTTTGATTTAATGAGCTTTTATGCTAAACAGGACAGTGATAGATTATTTTAGTCCTCAGAGGCCCCGTGATAGGAGTCCTTTTACTTTTCTAAATGCGGCATCTTCAAGAAGTGCTGCTGGTTTATTTTGTGTTCGACAAGAACAATTAAAATGCACAAGCAACACAGAGAATAGCATAAACCAAACATTAACACAATGGGAAACAATAAGAAAAAATACATAAATTAGTTTGTGAGTAATCAATGGAAACATGGGAGGAACAACAATATGCTGTGGTGCATGTAATTGAATTTAGTTTTAACTTTAAGGTCGGAGTCACATACAGCATATGCACTTCCTAAGGGCATCGTTATCTCTGATATCACATTCATGGGTACATTACAAACAGGAAGTGCTGATAAATAATTTGGCATACTTTTTAATTTAGACAATTTCATCTAAAAAAAAGCCACCGGGCTCAAAAGAAAACACCAGTGCATACCTGCAGGTAGGTGACAGCACCGATGAGATTCGAGGGCCTTTAATTTTTTTAGATAGGCCCATATGGGCGTATTAGCACGTTTCCATTTGTCAGATTAGCCTCAGTTCTGCAGGAATTGAAGTTAACGCTAAGCTAAATTTTCAAATACAAGCTTGTCACTTCAAACGGGATTCAAATTGGAGGGGGACTAACACCTGTAGGGTCATTACCAGGCTGATATCTTGTATTCTGATCCGGTCTTTAGAGGTGAATTTTTGAAGGTTAAGTTCAGATTTTATCTGGATTTAACGCCCTTAAAATAACAAGTGTAAATGAGGTTAAAGTGTTCTTCAAAGACGGGAGAGGAGGTGCAGGCAAAGCCGTGTGAACGGCCGTCTGAAGAATTTATCCAAACAGTCATGCTACCTTTTCCTTTACCTGTGTGTGTTGCAGCTGGTTTCTGCTTTTGATGAATAAACCATCAAGTCTGAGCACACACACGCGCACACACCATCTGAGGCTGTTGTCTTAAACAGTCTTCATTTCAATCAAATATTAATAAACTCACTCTGCTGCCTGTGCTGCTGACTTTGTGTGATTGACTGTGTGACTGAGTGTGTCTGTGTGTGAGCGTGTGTGTAATTGAGTTCCACTCCTGTCAGTCACGTTAATATAAATATCAGATTAAATATTTGGTTGCTAGGCAGCCATATTGATCCACCGTTGCCCACGGCGACAGATGGCTGGCAAGAGATTGATTAATGGCTCTTTCTCTGGCTGATCTTTGGTACATTGACCCCTACCCTACACACACACACACACACACACACACACACACACTCCTTGGATGATTGAATCGATTGCAATGTGTAAAACTGATTGTTTGCTGTCTGTAATTATAAAAAGCCTTTAATTAAAATATGAATCAATTTGATGAAAATGAGTCCAATTAAAAACTGAGTTTTTTTTTTTACTGGAACTCAAGAGAAGCTCTCACTTTAAAGAGTCTTTTATTAGTGTCATTAGTGCTCACATACAGTAGATTCAGAGGAGGTTGATGCTGTGTGTGTTTGCATCATCTATGAACAGACAGAAATAGAAAGATATTTGGAATGAGCTGTTAGTCGCCTCACCTCTCTCCGTGCACAGTATTAAGGCGTCTCTGGTTGTTCTGGGAGATAGATAAATGGATAAAACTATGGATTAAAGCTGCATTAGCTGTCACAGTGTCATTTGAATGCAGATGCAGGTGAGTGGAGAAGAACAACACACTTTCTGCTGGAAATGCACTAAAATGTCACAGCATAGCAGAATCCAAAATCTGAGGAATCTTTTGTTTCTGCCAGATTACAATAATGAACCATCAAGTCATCACAAGAAATAATTAGTGTAAACATCATGACATTATAAATATTCAATTTATTACAAAGTTATTGCAAAGTACTCAGTGTTTTGTCCCAGGATACAGTTACTGTCCAGTTTGTCCTTTTTCTGAGCAGCTTCCTTTTTAAATCTGTATTCTGCACAGCAGAGTTTTCGCTCACATCTTTCTATCTTGCTGCTATTCAAAAGCCATTACTCTCCTAAATGTCAGCTTCTCAGGAACTAAGACAAACAGCCTTGTGTAATCACAGCAGCGATGGCATTTTCAGATATCTGAATTGGATTTTAAACGGTTTTGAGTGTGATTGGTCAAGTAATTGTCTCACGCAGCATCAGGAAATTGTATGCGTCTTTTAACGGATGTGAAAATGTAAAAATGGCCAAACTAACCACACATGGTTTGGAGCGGACAGCGCATTTAACCGCACTCACTCTCTGAAAAAGACAATAACCCTCAGCCACTTCCCCTTGACTGATGTTGGCTGCCTCCTGCAGCTATTACACTCTCACTTTCTGTCTCTCCCTCTGTCGCTCGCTCCATTTCCAGCTGACTGATGTTGAATGATCATCGCTGACCATCACTCTCTCTCTCTCTAATATCTGCCCACCTGATAACTGCAGGCAATAAAACCCAATCCAGTTCCACTGACCATTACTGATATCGCTCTCCCTCTCTGTAGTTTACAGTGGCAGATTCCATTGACAGTGGCTGTGGGAAATGCGTCCACTGTTTGTTCAGAGAGCCTCATCTGGATCAACAACAAGACAGGTAGAGTAATGCTGATGTGCTTCGGGTGCTGTGATTTCATTCACTGAGCGTCTCCATTAAAGTTTACTCCATGTTCACTCAGTAATTATTGGGTTACCTTGAGAGAACATTCGGCTGTTTGGGGATTATTTTGTTATGTTAATAGTAAAATATGTAATGATTACAGATTATCCCATTATCTTGACATGTGACTTGTAGTTAATGGATTATAAAAAGTAATCCTGTGAGGGAAAACTCTGCCTCTCTCCTTCCCCCGGTTTGGAGCATCGAGCTGATTCTGCTTCTTTTCTAGGATAGTGAAAAAATGCTTTTTAGATCGTAGAGATGGAGACATTGGTCCAGGGAAAGTCAAACCGTCTCTAGCTCTTTCCTTGGAAAGTAAAGCTATTTTCTGGTTGTGGTTATTATTAGATGATGGCGGTATAATCTCAGGACTAGAGAATGGCTTCCGGACCATGGTTCTTCATCTAGTTGCAAAGGAGGCAGCGTTGAAGTTCAGGACTTCAAGACAATTTATTTCGACTCCAGAAGTTTTGAGGAAGTGGGCCAGGCTGGGTCAGTAGCTATTTTGCCTGTTTCTCCACCTGGCTGCTACGCAAAGTCTGTAAAAGTCCCACAAGACGCTCTCCTAAAGTTTACCACCTGATTTTATAACCTCTGAGGCTGTTGTTTTTGTGAGAGGCTGCGATGCCGCTATAATCAGCACAGTCTTTCATCGTAATGTTGTAGAAGGAGTGAGAGCTTTGCAGTTTGCATTTAGCTGTTATAATTCTGCAGAATCCCTGCAAGAATTCCATGTTCATGTCATATTCAAGTCAAATGACAGTTGGCTTAAGTTGACACGAATAGCAGGGGGTGACTGTTTCAATGTTAATGAGCTGTATTGTAGTGTGTAGTTGTCTCTTATTTGGTACAGTCGATTAAATTGTACCTTGACCATCTGCACTTTAGTGCAGTGAGGCATCTGTATTTGTTGCTTAGGGAAGTATGACCAAGGCCAAGTTTGGATTAAAGTATTTAAGAGTTACTCAGTAAGGCTTTGTGGTCAGGTTGACCCATAAGCGTGACTCAAGGGAGGAAGGTAAACTTCTCTCAGCAAACATCTGGGGCAAGGTTCAGTGCCGTGTCGAGGCAAATGTATTATTAGAGCACATTTAAAAGCATGTGATGACCAAAGTGCTTAACCAGGGAAGATGAAAACGCCGGGCACAAGTAAAGCAGCAGGCAGTCAGTCAGGTAATAGCACATCCAGAGAAAGGAGCAGAGGGCTGGAATATTATAATGAGCACAAGGGTCGGCTCTGGTATATAAGAACATGTGCAGAGAAGTGGGAAAGTCAGGCAGGAAGCAGTATGTCAGAGAAAGAAGGCAATTAGAAGATGAGGAATAAACAGGCAGGCATTATAACCAGTCATAAGTTCTGCCATGGTGGTTGTCATTACTGTGATTGTGTGATACAAACGAGGCACAATGGGTTAAGAAAAAAGCAGTTACAACCTAAAAAATATCTCTCACCTTATTTCATTACATAACTGCACACTGCTTCACGCTAAGCGTGAGGGTCCCTTTTTAGGAGTGTGTATCTCATTTAGAAAGTAATGACACAATTTAACGGAACTGCCTCACAGCACAACATTATATCATCTGCATAACTGATGACCATTATATTAATATCATTTTTTTGTCTCAGAAACACACAGGATTGGTCAGATGGATGAAAATACGTGGTTGTTGGGCAACATCAACCAGACGGGCTATTTCCGTGTGAACTATGACCTCCTCAACTGGAAACTGCTGATTCAACAGCTCCACACCAACCCTCAAGTCAGCTCGTCGATCAGTCTGTTCGTCTGATTGTCTCTCCCTGTCTATCCCTGCTCACGTGTTTTTACCAATCCTCTGTCTCTCTCTTGTTTTCTTAGATTATCTCCGTTGGAAACAGAGCAGGGCTTATTGACGATGCCTTTAACCTGGCCAGGTGAGTCTTCTGTGTTTTTATAGTTTTGTTCAAGCACCAACTGCTTTCAGAAGATGACTGGTTTTGTTCCAGACACAGTACAACTACTTAGATTTGAGTACTTTTCAACATTCAATATTCATATGACTACTAGACTATTGTGCTTCTATTAGGACTTGCTGGACAGTAAAATTCCCGCATGTTCAAAATAAATATGGCTTTTTTTTTTTTTTAATAAAAGGAGCAACAAGCAATCTCCATCCAGGGCAGTATTTGACCTGAAAGCTGATACTGGCATTGGTATTGAGACACCCCAAGTCCCTGATCCTCTAAGACATCTAGACATGCAGATGGAGAGTGGTCTGTTGTATTGTGCTTTTTAGTAGAATGTAATTGTTTCCCATAATGAGTCCATTTTAATAATAATAATAATACTTTAATGAATATTCGACGGATTACATTTTTAAATGGATGGACTTATCATGGTTGGTTTAGCAGCCGCAGAGAGGTGGGTTTGCCTCTCTGAAGTTTCTGAATCAGATGTTTGTACAGAGGTTTATGTGCTGTGCATTTTCATACACACATTTGCATTAATGCACTTCAGGTTAGGAGGTGGATTCCTTCACTTTCCACAACCGTGATAAGCGCAGCAGTGTAGCTCGGGGATTAGCACTGTCGTGTTGCAGCAGCAGGAAATCCTGAGTTTCCTATAGAGAAGGTCAGTAAGGTAAACTTACTGACTTAACAAATATGCCTTTGCTATGAGATAATCAATATTGGTCACTACAACTGTGAAGAGTCATGTTTTTACTCACTCACTCACTTTTAGGAGATTGACTACTATGTTTTCAGGGATTTTCACTTTCCGTCTTTGCCAACATCTCCGTCAGGCAACAGTAAATACAGAGAACCATAGGGAAATTTTCTAAATCTAATACCAGTCTAATTTTCTGTTAGCACTGCTTTGTTGAAGTGCCACACAGGTTCTAAAAGGCGTGTTTAGTCCCTTTCTTAGTTTTGGAGTAGTTCCTGTGGTCAGAAGAAAGTTCATATAGTTTTAATGTTGCACTTCACTTTCTTGCACACACAAGTCACGATTCATTCGCTATTACATTCGAATCTGCTGCGGCTGACAAAATTAGGTGAATAAAACCAAGCTGAAAATTCCAGAAGTTCTCTGTAGGTTCTGCACTGATCTCAGAGCTGTGGTTGTTTGCATCATATTATCCTGTTACAGCAGGATGGTCATTTCAAGGAGTAAACCACCTACAGTACATAAAAAAACAACCAGAACCAGATGTAAACTCTGTGATGAATGCGCATGAGAGAGATCAAGAAGTGGAGGAGGGAGTCTTCTCTCATGGTGATGTTTTTAGCCTGAAGCTTTTGGAGCACTGTAACCAAAATCTGCTCTGACACCAGCCCTATAACTCAATCTACCCCCCTGTGTCTTTCTTTTTCTGTATCTCTTTTCTCTCAGCCATCTGTCCTCTGTCATGTTGAATGAGCAACAGCTAGAGATAACACCGCTGTTGTCCTCTGTTCGAGTGTTCGCGTGTGTGTTGATGAGTTAGGAACTCAGCAGGAGGTTTCCATCTGTAGAGAAAAAGGAACAGAGCTACAGATCTATTAATATTCACACTGACAGCAAAGGATTCACTTATTGCAGCCTGCATCTGTCACTATAGCAACAGATGCTAGTCCCGACAGTGGTCCGAGGAGCGAACCGGTGCATAATCGATGCCCAGGGCAAACAGGGGCCATCCCATTCAGTCTTGGAGCTGACAGGAAAACTTTTTGAATTGCCAATAAATATTACAAGAAAGGTCAACTTATCATCATATGAGTTTTGCTGCCAAGTGTCTTCCTGAATCAGCCCACACCTTGTCAGACTGACCCTTCACATTTTTCTGTTTCCATTCTTTAAAGGTTGTGAATTAGTTTTTTCTTGACATGCCGTTACACAACATCTACTACAACATCACTGTAGTCCAGGTTTAAGTTTAATGATGAACCACAATTTGGTTAACGTTGACACGGCAGATGAATAATGGTTTGAAATAGACGTACAGTTACTTGTTGATCAGCACTTGTCAGAACAACTCGAACATAGGTTTGGTGGAAGCTAAACGTAGTTTCTTGTTTATTGTATTGAAACACAGGTAAAAATTGGAATTCCCCAAAAGCTTTTACGTCCTGGGACCACCAACAATCCCCACGCTACATTACAACAATATAGTCTTGTTGTCTAGCACCTTGTGATTTTGCTCTTTTCCCGAAATCTGTTTGGTGCCTTTGTCCACTATTGGAGATAATGAACAAAAGAACAGTTATGGGACTTCAGGTGTTCTCAGCTTAGTTGGATCCAACAAATGATTCCTCACATGACTGAGGACAGTTTCACCTGTGGTCTGTTCAGCTCAGTGACTAAAAGCAGAGGCGGTAAGCTGCTAGCCAGGCCTCTTTATGTGACACAAATGCAGCTAAAATTCTTACTCACAGAGCTGTTAATTCAGCATTTTCACAAATGTTCAAATGCTCCTTATTACTCTCCGTTACAGTTTGATAGATCTTTAATCTCTGAATTAATTTCAGTATTGCTGATGCTTCTGTTTACAGTTCGATTGGCTGAAGCCTGGGCAACCCACACAGCACTAAATGCTGATTGGTAGCGGCAGGACTCTGTGTGTGTGTGTGTGTGTGTGTGTGTGTGTGTGTGTGTGTGTGTGTGTGTGTGTGTGTGTGTGTGAAAAGCTAGTTTAGCAGTAATAAATGGCTGTGTCTCTGTGAGTGTGCGTTTAAACAGTGATGGATGTCGCCTCTCTTGCTCTGTGTGCATGTGTGTCCATGTGACCACAGCGGTCCCTCGTTAGCTCTCCAGTGAGCCTTGCTAATGGCTAATGGACAAACAATTAACGGGCCCTTAACGATGTTAACGAGTTAATGAGCTCGTTAAGACGGCAACACTGGGAGAGAGAGACAGACACACACAGAGACTGAAGCTGAAAGGGAAAGCTACAACTCTGTAATCTCTTTACACGTGTGCTTCCTTAAGAACTGAGGATACACCGGACCAGTGGAGACTCCAGGAAGTCACTGTTCTCTGCCAAGAAATAATCCAAAGTCTACGAAACCTCTACAAAACCACAAATTGGAATAATTACCTTTTGGCGTTTGGAACTGATTAAAGGAACTAGATATAAAAAGCCAGTGGTAGTATATGTAATTCTCAACCAGAGAAAAGCTGGTTATATTCTAAGTGCTAAGCTAACTAGTTGCTGGCTGCATCTCCGTACATATTCACGTATTTCTTTATATGTGAAAATATTGCAATATTACAGATTGTGCCTGTTTTAGGTTTTCACGTTTTGTGGTTTTATGGTCTCACTATTTCAGTGTTTTCAGGGGCTTCTGAGTTTAATATACTTCCTAAAACTATATACTGTATATAGTTTTAGGAAGTTGTAAAAAAAAATGTTTACTGTTGGTATTTATGTATATAAATATATAAAAAGTGTATAAAACACTTGATGCATTTTTTTCCAAAAGATTGATTTGAACGAGTGAAAATAAGTACTGTACTATAATGTTGTGCCTCCTGTAGTAGATCAATGGGCAGGCAGGATGCACCTTAATGTTTTTGCCTCTTAATAGTTTTGGAAAAATGGAGAAATCTGTGAGTAAGGGAGTTAGAACGAAGTACAGGGGAGAGAGGTGTCTGCAGGAGCTGTTCTGTCACTGTGTGCACCTGTGAGGTGATGGCGAGGGCGCGATGATGGATGGTCAAGTGATGGATGGTTTGGAAAAATGCAAAACACAGATGAGCAAACAAATCAGTTGCTCGGTGTTGTTGCCATGGTCACCACTATTTCTTTCTCTACATTCGAGTTCCATCAGTGTAAACAGGAAATTTCTGCAGGCTGGATGGATTATGGTAATGTCCTAGAGGCCAGGTGCATTATGGGAACAGAGATAAATGTGCGGAGGTTGTTGGGGTTGGAAATGAGGCAGATTATGGAAATATGATGGTCTGGAATTTAGAGATCCTCCACTAGCTGCTCAGAGACTTAGAGAGATTAACTTTCTGCGGAGGTCTGTCTCTCTGTCAACATGTCTGTTGGTCTGTGTAACTCCAAAGACGTAGAGAACTTTCAACGCCCCTCGCCTCCCTTTTGTGTGCAGCCGTCTGTTGCTTTGATTGACAGATCCTCACTAAAGGTCACTGCTTGGCCTTAGTTGATTGAAGTTATGAATTATTTTTTCTCTCTTCAAACTCTGTGCTGAACATCAGTAATCAGAATAAAACCAATAAAACCAACATCACCTCTCTGAGTTAACTTTATGTCCTCGACTGCCCTGCATCATTAATATTCATCAGCTGTGGGCGGGGCTGAAGGTTGAAGTAGGAAACAGGTGACTACCCCCCTCAATAACATCATGAATGTTAATGAATGCACAAAGGAAGCGTGTTAATATTTATGAACCGCTGGATGTAACCCGAGCTGCTAAATAGCTCTGGTGGCATTTAGAGGCCAACTTTTTCTTAATGTGTTCATACTGTAGTTTATTCATAGACACACACACGGAGGGTTCCATTTAAATCAAGATCTGGCCTCAGATTGAATCAGCGTCGCAGAACGCACCTCTGTGCCTAATGGACTCTGAACTAATGAAGTGCATTTAAAAAGTGTCGTGAAAGATTACTGTACGGAATGTCAAATGATATATTTGGATTCATAAAAGGTGGGTAATTGGCAAATGGTTCACATGTACATACACAACTCAATAAATGCTTCTTCCTCTCTGGAGCCATAATGTCCCTGGGATGTGCCTGTCCTGGCAACAGGTTTGACCATGGATGTGAGAATAAGGGTCCTTGGAATAGACGGTCTTCTTTTTAGATGCTGAGTCTGTCTGTGGGTCTTTCACATTTGTTTCGTAAAGTGTTGTGGGGGTTTTTGTATCGTTTGTAATAATTTTCGGCATTTTGGGTTTTCTTATATTTAATTTATGTTGTCTACTTTTTGATTTCTTTTGTGTTTGGTCATTTTTGTGCCTCTTAAGTGTGTAAATATATATATATATACACACACATATATATATATATATATAGAGAGAGAGAGAGAAACCATATATGTATATAATTTATTTCTATTTTAGTAATAAAAAAAATCCAGCACAGAGACTTAAAACACCTGTGAAACCAGAATTGGACTTCCTCCTTTTAACATCCACTAAAAAAAAATTTAAAAAGCTGAAATTTCACGGGTTACAGCCTCATTATAACAGCTAGCCTAGCTTAGCTTCCCATACTACAAGAAACGATTCACTGAGCCTTTGGGGAGGATTTCAGACATTCGTACTTGAAGTTACAGATACAGAAAGAGTTTTGTCTGTCAGGAAGCCTGTGGTGCTTTAGATTTCCTCAACATCCCAATATTGTTCCTTGTCACTTGGCCACCACCTGCCCTGTCTCCAATAAAAGCAGTGACCATCCAGTGCACAGAGCTTTTGATTTGGAATCAATATTGCACTATTGGTATAGTGATTTCTTTAACTGCTTTCAACCAACAGAAGTTGATTTTACTTTTCTACAAGTGTAATGGTTGCTGTCTTTGTTTCGTCCCTCTCTCTCAGAGCGGGATACCTCCCACAAGGCGTTCCCCTGCAGCTGATTGGCTATCTGCCCGAGGAGACGTCCTTCCTGCCATGGCACGCTGCCAGCAGAGCACTCTACCAGCTGGATAAACTGCTGGACCGCACAGACGAATACAGCCTGTTCAGTGTAAACACCCAATCAGTCAATCACTAGCTCAATCAGTTCATCTGTCAGTCAGTCGCAGTTAAATGTTAAACGGTCTCATTAGCCCTGACAGCTGGGGGTCCTGTTAATTAATGCTCAGTGTGTGTGTGTGTGTGTGTGTGTGTCCTACCAGGACTACGTTCTGAAACAAGTTGCTTCACGGTATCATCAGATGGGTTGGCCAACAAATGGTCCTGGCAATGAGGGTAACATCCTGCAGGCATCCTACCAGACTGAGTATGCAACAGGCATTAACACACACACGCACATGTAATGTACCTGCTGCAGGTGAAGGCCGTGTTCAGTTTAGCGCTGCACAAACACTGAAAGCATAGGTGAACTAGGTCCAGCAGTTGATCTTCGCTGCCAAGTCAATCAGGTTTCCGTTGTTGGATACCAAAAATATTCCTTTACATGTGCTACAGTACACAGCAACAAAAAACATTCACGAGCTTTAGTCACTCAATGTTCTTCTCAGTCAAGGTCCACAATCATAACTATCAACATTGTTTCACTGGTTTCAACAAAAACATTGGTCCCTCAGTTATTCAGAAACATTTTAAGTTTAAATTGTTTAATTTTTACTCTTTTTCTCAAAAAAGACTCCTGCCCACTTAAATGCAGATTCCTCACTCTAAATGATGTATATTCTGGGAAAAGGTTTATGGAAAGTGCACATCATTTGTGAAGCTGTAACAAATAGTATGGGTAACTGAAGTCCTGTCCCCAAGGATTACTGGTATAAAGACACTGCTGCACAATGTCAAGCTGCAGCTCACAGATTTTTTCAGTTTAGTTACATTAATTAATGGCAGCCGAGCTGACATCACACGGCGCCAGTGAGACCATGTCGGGGTCTTCATGTCTTTGTTGGGTTTTCCCTCAGATGGAACTGTTGCACATTCACATTCAGAGATTTTGTCTAAACGACCTTTTTACAACTGTAGCAGAGCACGTAGGCTGAATAACGGCGTGTTTTCATCATGTTCGTGTCGACTGTCGACAAGCCCCATGTTACAGTACTGTTCATCGTGGACATTCTTGGGGGGACAAGGTTTTCCCACAGATGTTACTGGTTAGCTCTGCCTCCTCCTGAGTTTCGGTATCTAACATTTAACCAACACTAACGTTTGTCCTAGTGCTCTCAGCCTTCTCCCATTGACTGGATAAGACGCAGTCGTCTTTTCCACGGTGCTGCGCCTGTTAAAATAAGGCTCATTACTTTCATGTAAAACACTTTGCAGTCCAGAGTTTTCCTGTCGCTGACCGGTCACATACAGCTTTGTTTGTCTGTGTCTGCAGGGAGCTACAGAGGGAGCTCATCATGCTAGCTTGCAGCTTTGGAAACAAACAATGCCACCGTCAGGCTGTTGCCTACATCTCTGACTGGATCTCCAGCAACAAGAACAGGTCTGAAGACATGAGCACAAACACAAACACACCATGTGCATGACATTATCTGCTTGGTTTCATGTTGGGACGTCCTGAGACCACGTTTTGAAGCACTGTAATATAACGTATGATGCGTACTTACATTTTAGTACTCACTGAATGGGCCAAACTAACTTTAGTTCTCTTGAGACCAAAATTTGTGTGTCATTCTGGCAAAACAAATATGGCGGCGACTGGTGTTTAATAAGAACAAGAACAGGAAAAAACACCAACAAAGCACAGAGTGCAGAGTCAAGGTAAAATAACAAAGCAAACTTGCAGTTACTGTACCCTGGTTGTTGCCAGTCGCACATATTAAACAGTTTATTTTAAATGTTCTTGAGAAACATGAGTATGACTCAGTGAAGATTCTCAGGCATCCAGGTTTGCTCATCCGAAGGTTGAATGATGTCAACTGGACTTTTTGCTACCTATCCAAGCAGCTTGTTCAGTCAGAATAAAAGTGGCTCAGGGACCCTGTTTCACCTCAGGTAACGCGGGAGAGAGGAACAGTGTGGAGTCATTGTGAGGGCGTCTTAAATGTTTTCAGTGTACACCACATTTTATTTAGATAAAGTCAAAGGAAAACATGCAATTAGACATTCATTTTTCCAGGGCTGCACAAAAAGGTGTGACAAGACACATCTATTCAAACTTAGAGTAAATCGTATGTCAGGAGATGAGAGGACAAAGCAGAGACACCGGAGGGAAACAGGAGAAGAGTGTGGTGAGTGCGTTCAGTCAGAGGCTGAAATTACCACAAACACACACCCTGCAGCTGGTGCTAGCTAGTTCTGTGCCAACATCACACAAAGACTCGAGCTTCTGGAACCAGATTTGTTTTATGACCATTGCAGTTTTCATTGAGTTTTATGCCCATCTTAAAAATAATGTTGAATTCAAGTAAAGAAGATCTGACTTGGACTTTCCAGATCTCTTGTCAGTGGCTCTGCTGTGAGAATAAAATTGATTTTGACATTATGCGGCCAACTGTAATCCAAAGGTTGTCTTCAGTGGCAACTGGACTTCTGCTTGTAGTGCTTGAACATGTTTCACCTCTCATCATAAAGGCTACTTCAGTTCTGACCAACTGCTCAGAGCGGCAGGCCTAGGGGGTGTTGTCCTGCCATGTTGTTGTAGTCACGTGCTTTGGTCTGTGAACTGCCTTGGGAATTTACAAATCTGTACAGCCTTCGAAACCTGCGGCTACCTAAACTAGAAACTGGGCCTTCGTCTAATCCACAAATAGGTCCAGTAAGGGGCATCCACAAAAGACAGGAAAGGCAAGGACAACAAAAGGGAAGGAACCGTGATTCCATTCGTTACCGAAGTATCTGAGAAATTCAGGAGAATGTTCAGTAAACTCCACATCCCTGTACATTTCAAATCCAGTAACACACTGCGGCAGAAAGTGGTCCACCCTGAGGCCAAAACACCCAGACGTAAGCCGATCGATGCGGTGTATGCAGTCCCATGAAGCGAGGAATGTACAAGTGTGTATTCAGTGTACAAGTGTGTATTCTGGACAAATAAAAAAACACTTCATAAACTCGTGGCACAACAAAGGACAGCCAGCTCCTCAGCACTCAGCAGTCAGTCTGCAGCTGAAGACAGCGATCTCCACGCAGTAGACAGAGAAGACGTTAATTTTAATTTATATCAAACTGGAATTCCTCAACAAAGGTGGTGGACTTATTAAACCCGAGCTTTGCAGTTTATTCAAAACTCCTGAGTCGTCTCCACAGTTGTTTAGTAGAACTCATGTGACTTCATCAACACGCATGGACGCGGGGTTGGACAACAACTGTGCAGAGGTTACAGGCCTGCCTCTCTGAGCCAGTTGGTCAAAACGAAACAATATTTTTGGATGAAACATCTTGAGTGACTGTAAGCAGAAGTCAAACGGCTGTAAAGCATGTCTGACTACAAAAAGCTCTGCAGCCTCCAACCATGCGTCTCTCTCTCATTCATATTTCTCTCTTTCAATGTTTTTCCTCTTTCGTGGGCTGCTGGCTCGCTTACTTCCTCTGGGTCCTTAAGAAGATCTGCAGAATAAGATTTCAAACACCAAATTAATTTGATATAGATGTTAGCGTTCTGTACAGGACAGCAGGGAAGCTGAAAGTCTGTGTTTTTGAATGAACAAAACAAGAAATTAAAGTCATGATACGAGCAGCGGCGCAGCTTCTCGTTAAAGTCACACACATGTTTATGTGTAATTTTGTGAAAGTTCATCTATTGCAATACAATGTTTCTGGAGTCACCTCCTTTAACGTCCTTTCCAACATCCAGGCTCTTCAGTCTTTTTCCACGGTTAAAACGTAGTTGTTTATAGAGTGGGCAATGAGGAAGCATCTCGCACGACAACCATATGGCCGCGTTTTGGAGAAGCTCCATTTTCCATCCCCACAACTACTATGTTATTTGTTTGTTTTTGGGAAGCAGTTTGGAAAGGCTTCATTTTCACTGGTGAATGAGCCCTGAATACATGTACATTCATGCAGGATTAATCTACCCAGGGGTGATTTCTTTGTAATTTAGCACGCTCTATTCAGGGACTTTAACCCCATCTGGACACAGCACATGTATGTTATTTTCCTGCCTGTGCCCCGGTATTAATTACAGGCCTGTTTTTGTACAGTGTTAGAATAATTGGGAGGAGGAGGACAGAGCTTGTTTGACCTCGCTTCATGATTACACGAGTACTCTGAAAACAGAAAGAAAGGCAGAGAATACATGAACGTGGACTTTGCATGTAATCATGGGGCATAATTTCTGTGTTTTCCTCCTAATTCCTCCAAACTACAGCCTCTGAAGAGATGAGCCTCCAATAGGAATGAATCAAACAGCCGGAACCTGCATCACTCTTGCATCTCCTGCATTAAGAAGGGCGTCAGACGGCACCTGCTCTGATACGACTCTGACTAAAATCCCTTTCAGAACAATGTATATAATTACTGCAATGAACAGCTGATATTTGAGCGCCTACACCCACCGGAATAACAATCGTGTCCCACCGAGGTTTCAGTGTAAATGAGCCTCCTAAATGGATCTAAAAACACCAGTTTTCAAATTTATCTTAGCACAGCTGCAGCCAGAGCTGGATTAACTTGATGGGGGGTTCTGGGGCAACAATAAGCTGCTGGGCCTCCATTAACCCCCTGTTCCTTTCACGCTTTGTGCGTTGTATTCAGTATTACTGCTGAATTTGTAGCAGGGCTCAGGTTCGCTGTGCATTTAGGAAAATAAGCACAGTACTGAGCTAATAAAAGTTTGACAGCTAGACAGAAAGATCTATACTAAACTGAATGGACTGTCACAAATGTTCTACGCAGATATTCATTTTCCCCTCAGGATGAACTGCAGCAGCAGGTCCTCTGAAGCTGAGGTATCCCTCATTTGTAGAATGTTTTCAGTAACCTTGGGGCTAAATATACATGGAAACAGACAACCCAACCCAAAATTTAAGCCTGATTCTAAATGAGACTGATTGCGCCTTTGTGCCTGATATCCCTAGTAACCCACTGTTTATCAAGTGTTCAGCATGAATTATAGTCACCAGCTGCCATGTTGGTGCCATTGTAAGAGACAGCATGTGAAACACAATATGATCCAGTGTGAACCTCAAACCCACCATGAACTACTTCAACAAACAATAGCTGCCGCGCGCATCTCTTTCGTTCCCTGACACAAACGTCCTACGGTAAATATTCATGACAGCTTAAAGTGGCCACGTTTGTGCTTTGTATTTTTAGTTGTAACTTCACCGTTTATATACAGGCCAATACACGTGTACAAGGAAACACGAGAGCTCCGCTTTTCTGGATGAAAATCATTACATTTACATTAACGAGCTGACGATGAGTCTAGGATGAAAATTGTTTTTCTACAGTGAATCTCAGTAGTTAACGGTGTTGGGTATTACTGTATTATTGTACTAATATTCGTAAAATTTATTAGAAAATAAAACAACTTGTTGAGTTATATTGTTATTGTCACCATGGCTATCACGACTCCACCACCCACTTTGACCTCAATAATGAACGGAGATCAGAATTATCACCTTTCTGACAGTTTCAACCTAAAAACTGAGAAATTTAAACATTATAAGAATAGAATTAATGCCAGAGCTGCATTGGATTGTACAAGTGTACTTGATAAACCAGGGAGTGTATGTTCCAGTCTGTCAAGGCAGTGTGATGTAAAACAATCTGTTTCACACATAGCTGAAGATGAAGGCCGTCGCAAAAAATAAGCAGTTTTTGGAAGTGTCGACCAAAATAATTTCAGTAAAGCCTGGAGTAAAAACATAAACCCCAAATTATCCTTAATATGGCCTGTTTAAAATGATCTGCAGGAAGAGTGGCTGAACATTCGTTAATCAAAAATAGAAAGAATCTTCAAAGAAAGGAAGTGTTTGCAAGCTGTGATGTCTGCCAAGGGGGGAGTTAGTAATTACTGCTTTAGTTGGATGCCAACATTACACTTTTTTCTTCGAGTTCATAATATAAAACAATAACAGTGTATTAACATTTTGATGTCAATTTCCTGCAGGCGCTACATCACTACTTTTCACCTGAAATCTCAGTGTGAGCTACAGACAAGTGTTTACATTCAGCTGTTCTTCTGCTGATCAAAGACGGCCGCCCACTCTCGTGGTGAGCATGCACAGCTACAGCGGTCCATGTGACGCCGGGAGTCTGTTAGCTCGGTGTGTTTTAAGGCTCGGACGCTGTGCCGCTAACAAAACCGGCGCAGCAGAACACGAGTGGGTTCAGTAAGTTCAGGTGCCTCCCATGTAGCATCTCCCAACCCTACCGTGTCTGTTACTAACATGGCCGGCATCTTTGGGTTGAGATATATGTTGCTCTGTCGGCTGTTTTAAATGTTTCATCAGCCTTTTTTTTTTTTTATTCCTAGTGACATTTCGACTGCAGTCAGTCAGACAGACATATGGATACACCCACAGAGCAGATGGTGGGGAGACATGTTTACTGTCAGAGTGGGAGTTTGATGCAGAGGAAGAACGAGAGGGACGAGGAGAGATTTAGGACAGAACACGTCCTCTGCTGACAGTTAAAATACACATGCAAAGAGAGTGTGTTAGTTAATGGGATCAGAGGCACCTGGAGGATTCCTGAGACTCTGTCCGTCATATATTCTGCAGAAGAACTCTCCGTTATTATTGTTAATAGAAACAGCTGCAGTGGCTACAGAAGTACAAGTTACGAAACAGTAACAGTGGTCCTGGACAGTCGCAGTAGAACCTTGTGTTTTCTGCTAGTGGCCTGGACATCATGTTGTGTTAAATACACACACTCATCGCCCAGTGTTTGGCAGATGTCGACTGAGAAGGACTTTAATGCTACAGTCAGCACTAATGTGGAAGTTAGCCTGAGTGTGTGTGTGTGTGTGTGTGCTGAAGCTTGCTCTTAAGTGGAGCATCTCTAAAATGATTTCCCAGGTCGGTGAATGATGTAATTGTCCCTGCATCAGTCACTCTGCACATAACGTGCAGAATACACACATACACACTCACACAATGTGATAGTTGCATACATCATTTTGTAGCCAGCTGACTGCACGGTGTCGTGTCGAAAATTGTAAATGTTCAATTACCAACAATGCAGTTGGAGAACACAATCTGCATTGTGAAGGAAATCTTCACCTTTTTACTTTCCTGGCCAGTGAGCAGCTGGTGTAACAACCAAAACTGTAGTTACCTGTAGCAACTCCAGCTCTGTGAGTATCTGCTGCCGGTGGTTCCACCCCATTAAGGCTTGATAATGGGAATCAGGAATGACTTCAATGTGTTTCAAATGTTTCACTCCGGGTCAAAGATAGCTAAGGCCCAGTGGTTTGTTGACCACAGTCTTCATGTTTGGCACTGGGTGGGGTCCAATCCACCTGGATTTGTGCACATTTTCTACTGGTACCGTGAATAAAAATCTCTTTGCTGGGATGGAAAAGTTTGGGTATTGATGAAGCAAAGTGCAACACTTATAAATGAAACACAAAAAAATCTATTGCTTTTCAGTTCAGTACACAACTACAGTTACACGGTGTAAAGGCGGCTCAGCAGCCACCTGCTTTCTGAATGTTTCTGTAGCTATTGACGCGGCTCAGTGAGACTTAAACAGGACCATAGGTTAGAAGGCCTGTGGGCCCGAGTCTCAGAAATTTTTATTCACGCTAGAGGTCAGACGCAAACTTACAAAAATGTCAAAAAAAAACAAAAACAAACCTCAAATAACAGAAAGACTCTTTCCAGCTCTATGTATGGTTTGTACCAGCTGCCAAAAATGCATGTAGTTAACATGATATTGTCACCTTGTGTTTAGATTGACAGAAGTTTGAAAGTATGAGGTTGTTGTGGATGGCCGGTCACAGGACAGTTTGATTCCAGAATGAAAAACTAAAAGTGGGCAAGGAAACTATTTTCTACCTAGTGCTAACTTTGCTGTAACTGGCTTTAGTCTTGTAAAGATTCAGAGGAATGACACATTGCGTTTAACAACGCGTGATGGGCAAACCTGTTACATCCAAAAGTGCTCTGAATAATTGTGATTCCATTCAAATATTTTTTTCACACTCAAATATCGACGTGAGATGCAGCTGTGCGCCCTGGATGTTAGCGTTACACGCTGTAATAAAGGGTCGTATTTCGTTCGCTTGCGTTCTGACTCAAAATTGATTTGACTATAAAGAAGTTCATTTTGAGGACCCAGTTACCTGCTGCTTAACAGAATTTCTCCAAATGATGCAGTGATAACATACTCAGAACTAACAATAGAGTCTCAACACCCACTTATAAGGGAAAAAAACAGCAGGTTTTAAAAAAAAAGTTGTCCTTTAAGGCAGACCCAGTTGGTTTAGTGCCTAAACCTAGTCCTGATGTTCCTTCACCTAAGCAAACTGCGATCTCTATCCATTTACATTTACATTTACATTTGGCAGACACTTTTATCCAAAGCGACTTACAAGTGAGGAACAAACAACCAATAAAATCTAAGTTAAGGAGAAAAACATCAAAGTAAAGTGCTATCAAACAAGTGTTATGCTTTCATGAGATGTAATCTGGCATTTTACAATGTTTGGGCCGTACATTGTGTTTCAATGCCAAAGTGTGGCTGCTGCCTCTTTTTTTTTAATTCAAGGACTCGTTTACCCATAATCCATCTGTGCATGGAGTAACTGACATGAGTGAATCTGACCTGTTCCTACCTGAGAATGATCATTTATAACCAGAATGAAGCCAGTTTAAGTTTACGATCTTCATCACTCTTGGTGAAGATCAGGGGAAACTGGAGTTACATTATCAGTAGTTAGTACTGCTGTAATAATACACTTGCCATCTAGGCGTATAGGGACTTTTTGGAGTCTCAGTTGGTTGGAAAGTGTCTTTAAGTGTTTCTTCATCCCTGTATTTTAAGACCAGAGGAGAAGTGAAAGAAGGTTTTTAATGGAGCTCTCTCTCTTAATGGAGTTAGAATTTCTCGCTCAGCATCCAGAGAGAGTCCTCGTTAATCCCGCAGACGTGTCTTATCAGGAGTTTTAGTTTTATTACCGTTCCTGGCTCACTCTCACACACATTCATCTCATCTCTGCTGCCTTTACTACGCACAAGTCAAATCAAATACTTATTAACACGCCTCAAATGTTTTGCTGTGTTGGAAGTGTCTGACGTTTAATCTGTCCAATGATTTGACCTGTTTTTGTAGGATTCCCCCCAACATCAGAGACATAGTTTACTGCACCGGGGTCAGTCTGATGGACGAGGACGTGTGGGAGTTCATCTGGATGAAGTTTCATTCGTCTAACGCTGTTTCAGAGAAGAAGATCCTGCTGGAGGCTCTGACCTGCTCCGACAACACCTTCCTCCTCAACAGGTACAGGTGACGCCGCGCTTTCTTGTCGCAAGGGTCAAGCATTCTGGATTATTGCACCTTGCAACATAATAAAAAGCATGTCAAGTGATGTGTAAGGAAGCCTGTTTTTACATTTTTATGCTTTTAAAGCCACTTTAATCAATAATATTGATCGAAGGGCTGAGATAGGAATCTCTCTGTAGTTGTGAAGGGCTGCTAGTCCCGCTGAACCCACTCAGAATATAATTAGGCAGCTTCCAAATGCATTCTGCTTGGCTCCTCCAGACTGTTTCTTGGTCCATTTACGGATCTCTTCCAGTGTGGTTGCATTTTCTAAACACGGGGGCCTAGATAAGTGCCAGTATGAAGCCCAGAGTCCTAAAACCAGGACTTTTCAATTATGTTTGTTTTTTTTTATGGGATTTTGCTTAGATACCTGAGTAATACTATAACTCTATGATGTAAAAAACAACCTATTTGGGACTTCTATTTGGGAAATTTAACATTTTTTGCATTTACGTATTTTCAAAAAGTGCTTAAATGAGACTGCAGACGCTGTCAGGAACATAAACGTGAACCTTTTCGCACCAAACTCTGCTGTAATTAACAGTTCACCTTCACCTTTGTTGTGTTTATATCTAAATCAGGCCAGGCTGAGATGAAATACTAACTTCCTAGTTGTGCCTCCAAAAAATCGCTCTCTGTTGAGGTTGTTACTGTCGAGTTCAGTATTCGCACTCTTGGCTCTGCTTTGGTTTCCACCAACTCATGAGAAAAACATCTGGCTCCTCAGCTGCTGAATGCTCCACTTTGTTCCATCTAACTGTTTTTTCGGAGAGGGCAACTTCCTGCTGCAGCTGGAAACAAGATTAACGAGGGCTGTGATACTGAACCAAAACAGTAAAGTAGTGAGCCATAAAAGCGAAACAAGGAGTTGACAGACATTAAAAACACTCCACAGAGCTTGTGGCTGCTTTAGAGCCGGGTGATGGTTCTCTGTAGGTTTGTCACTATAAACCATCTCTTTTACGTTGCACATTGTCTTACACTTCCATTCTTAACATAAACATGTTGATTTGTGCCACTTTAAAAGCAGGCATTTTTGCTCGGGACTTTGAAATACAACACGAGGACAGTTTTACCAGCCCATGGCCTTAGCTGTATTATCATAGCAAAAGAGTTCACCAAAAACGCGGACTAAATGATTTTTTACTGCAGCAGGTTTCCAGTGTGCACGTGGATTTTTGTGGTGCACTGAAAGACAAAACAGATTGCAGTCTGACAAAAAAGGTGTGCAGAAAATTTGCCCGAGGCCTTGCATGTACATAAATCTAACTCTGTGTATGTGCATAAGGGTGTGTGGTAACAGGAGCGTGCTTTATCAGAAGCTAACTGCTGCTATCTCTCATTGAGAATAGCCGAGGACGTATATCACACACAATTACAACTGTACATTGAGACAGATCTGTGTGTGTGTGTGTGTGTGTGTTTGTGTGTGTGTTTGTGTGTGCAAGAGTGTGTGAGGCATTGATTTTCCAGCCACAGTAAACTGTTCTGCAATCAGAGAGGTAGTACTGCATGTCCAGATAGCAGCTATCACAAGCTAACACACACACACACACACACACACACACACAAGCAAATCAACAACCACAGCACAGAAACACACTGATTGGTCACACAGGAAATAGTTTCAGCACAGAGGGATTGTGGGAAAAGAGAAAGAAAATTGATTTGGGGGTTTAATGAAAAGACAGCAGCAGCTACAAACAACACAAACACACACACACACACACACACACACACAGTGGAGGGACTTCAAAATAGAGAGAAATGGAAACAGGAAGTAAAGGTGAAGGTAAACTCTGAACACTGTTGGCTGGGTGAATATCATCTTTTTGCCAAACTCTTGTTTCTGTCCGTCTCACATCTAAAACAACCAATGTGTTCACACGTATTATCAAGACTTTACAGACAAACTCTTTGTGCGTTCACCAGGTTTCTGGAAATCCCCAAATTCTCCTCATCCCTGACAAGCTGGGAGTAATTCGATTACTGCAGAGCTGTGTCTGTTTGACGGAGACACCCTTGAACTGGGTCTATACAACAAACCAAACAAATGCAAAATGCCAGTTTCCATCGCACAAGTTGAACGTTACTGCCTAAATGACGTAGGAGCTTGTGGCAATAAAGTGTAGCAGACACATGTATCTGTTTCTTTTCATTGTGCTAATGCAAATTATTTGCAGCAATATTTTACAGATTTGCTACATATTTTACTTGCTAATATCTTAGCAGGCTAACATTTTAATTATGCAAAAGCTTATACGTTTTATTAATCTTATACACAGAAGTAAACACAGCACGCAAATTTTATGTTAAAGTTCCCAAAGGGCATTTTTTTAGTATAGAAGGAGATAAATCAATTCACATTTTTGTGTGCAATGAAATGTTTGCATTAAATGTACCATATAGCTGTGCATGGCCAGACTTTTATTATGATAGTTAGATAAAAGTAAATATGACTTAGTGGAATATTTTAGCACGCTAACTTTGTACAGAAAATACTGAAAGCTGTGCTGAAATGTTTCCGGTTAATTTTATAGTTTTGAGTAAAAATTCAGTTAGTTTGTTAAAACATGTAAATTTCTGGCATGCTAATGTTTTAGCACACTGTAAAACTTTTCTTTGCAATTTCAACTATTAATTCAAGCTATCCTGAGTAATTTCTGTGTGACATTACAATTTAGAATATCATTAAAACATGGCATAATGTGTCGCAATTTTATTGTATTTTTTTACAACAGCTGTCACAAAATCAGCAATTTTAGGCCACAACAATCATAGCAAATGATCACCGAAACCTAGCAGGGGGAAATATTACAATTACTAAGTATAACCTAAATAATTAAATAATAATAATATTAATAGAATTAAATATAATTTAATCAAAACAATTTAATTACAAATTAAATTATAAATAAAATCCGTTGGTAAAAAGTAGGAACAAATATAAAGTGACGGTTATTTCAGTGGAAACTGTCACTTAGACTTTGACTTTAGTCTGTGATTTAATGTGTGTCTCTGTGTCCCCCAGGTTACTGAACCTGTCCCTGACCTCAGACCTGGTCCCGGAGCAGGATGTCATCGACGTCATCATCCACGTTGGCAGAAACCCTCAGGGTCGAAACCTGGCCTGGAAATATTTCAGGGAAAAGTGGGATGCCCTCAATGCCCGGTGAGAGTCAGCTGGTACACGTGAAGGATTTCTACGTACCTGTGACATCAGACACTAACTGTCTCTCCTACTGCTTCTGTACAGTTATGGTGAGGCTTTGTTCATGAATTCAAAACTCATCAGTGGAGTCACGGAGTTTCTGAACACCGAGAAAGAACTCAGTGAGGTAAATGCACAAACTCACACATGGACATTTTTAAGGTCCGCGGTGACGTTGGTAAAGCTACGAAGCTACAGGGTCCGAATAGCCATAATACATGCACATGAGCACTGAACTGAGTTGTTGAAATCCCTGAAAACAGTGTTTATGTGCAGCATCAACTTTAGCAGAGAAGATCTGACAGGGACCAAACTAAGAAGATGTGGTAGAAAAAAGCTTGTTTTCAGTCCAGCTTCTAATGATGCCAACCTCACATTTTCTACACACTTGTGGGTGATTCTGAAATAAAACTTGATCTCTTTGTTTGATTGGAGATATGTACTATTTCTGTTGGTATGGTAACAAAAAGGAAAAGAAAAAAAATCAGCCTCAGCGTGGGCTTTGGAATCTTTGAAATCATCATGAATTAAAACCCCCACATACTAAAACGGCATCTTTTTTATTTGCTTTTTCTGAAGGCTTATTATAAAAGTAAAGTCCACTACTACCCAATAAACAAATCTGACAAAGTGTCCAGGGGTGAGTCACAGAGGGCAGATGAGAGGGAAAGAGGAAGGAGGAATGTTCAAAAGTATAACGTGTAAAGAAAACTGAAATAGCAGCATAAAAGCAAAGGTGGCAGGAAGAGTATGGAGGGCAAGTAAAGGAGAGCAGAGGAGTGCAGAGTTAACAATATGAACTGTATTAAAGAGAGCTGAAGGGATGGATTTTCTCCTGCGCTCCACTGAATCTGTCAAACTCTGAACCGCACTACGTTTCCCTTTTCAGTCCTTAACTTAGAAAAAGAAAAAAATAAATCAAACTACTGTAATTTGTACCTTGTACAAACTTTCTTTTTCAACAGAGAAACTTTCTCTTTAATATCTCACCTCTCATGCCGGAAACCTTGTATTCAATAACCATCCTCAACAAAATTTCGCTTTGATACCTCAACTTTCATGCTGAAAATTTCCATCTAATTATGAACCATTTAAAACAGAGTTTCTCTGTAATTATCAACCTCTTAAAAGACAATTTAGCTTTAATAAGGTAGGTTTTCTTCCAGGAGTATTTCTCTGTAACTGCCATTAAAAATGAAATGATTCGCTTACAGAAACAAAAAGACATTGGCTGCCTAGGAACACGCTGTTTCCAACACTTCAAACTTGAGTAGGATTCAGTATGAGACCAAAAGTATGTGGACACATCTCCTAATTAGTACTTCAAGCTGCCTCAACAATATTTTCTGTTGTAATTAAGCAATTTGCAGAAAAGCCCGTTTGGTGAAGACCCTTTCTTGTTTGTGTATAACTGGTGAACAAAAGTTCCAGTGCTTTTCTCCCTCTGGTGTAGAAGAGCTTGACTTACATATAATGAAGCCCCAACTTCAACCCCAGACCTCCAGCTGTTAGTCAGGTGGGAAACCTGAAACCGGACTAGCAGAGTAGTTGTACTAGTTTCAGCCATGGTGTCATTTTCATCACATTTCATAATGCTTCCCTAATCTAGGGCCACATTCAGGAGAAAATTAACCAAAGGCAAGACCTATTGAAGGTGTCAGGAGTAGATACATCATCAGCACGTGGTTTGTTTTGTGAAACTCTTTCATATTAGGGACTAGCAGTGAACTTTTCGGCATCTAAAAATTCGATATTTCTGTCTTTCTTTTCTCCCATCACGGAGGGATTTTAAACTTCTAAAATTCCTCTTTTCTGTCATCTCCCCTTCCTTCCTACTGGACCTTCTGCCGTACCCCCTGTTTTCCCTGTCTCTCTGTCTCTCTTATCCCTTTCCTTCTTCAGTTAAAGGAGTTCATCCAGTCCAGTGGTGTGGGGGCCGGGCCAGCTTTGCCACGGGCACTGGAGATAGTTGAGGGCAACGTACGCTGGCACCGTCTCCATCGCCGGCAGTTTTATCAGTGGTTGCGCAAACCTCTGAGTCCCGCCCTTGGCTAATGCAACGTCACCTAGCTGGAGTGACGCGACTGCAAACGCAGAAAGCTAGTGGCAACGCGATGCGAACTCACAGATGCAGTCAAATTCCATAGAAAAATCTGACTCAAGGATAAGAAGGACTCACCTGGCGGGTTTCTCCGCTGGTTTTGCTTCCAAAGAACATCAATTTCGGACACATTTGGTATTCCGGCAGTGGGTGACTAAATGGTTTCTGTGCTGTGAAAAAGTAAAGACACGTTTAGATGAGTAAGGCTGCTCGCCAGCTATCTCTATCTCAGCTAACCTTAGAAAATCAAAACCTTCGAAAATATGCAGATTAAAACTAAACCCGATGTTTTGACCAGAAACACAACTATTGTTTACACTTTAAAAATGTCATAACAGATGGGGTTTGTTCCACTAGCTTCTGAAACGCAATTATTATTTTTATTAATTATTATTAATTTTGTAGAAATAAGACATTCATGGGGTTTCTCTTGCTTACATGCTCTTAACCCCTTTACAAATGCATTCACATAAAGAGATTTAATTTAAATTAATTAATAAATCACTATAATTGTTAAAATTAAACCAAGGAAAACAAAATAAAACAGTCTAACACTTTACTCACTTATGTGAGTGAAATCGCCTCAAAAAATTATTAAAAACACGAACAGAACTAGCACACACCAAAAAAGCGTGACACCTTAAGACACTATGTGGCCGCCAAAAAAAAGTGTCTGCATTGGGGATTTTATGAAGGCTCAATAACATTACTCCACTACATGGGTATTTAAGTTAATGTTAATGAGTTAATATTTTTAATAGTGAAATCTGAAGGCCGTTACAGTGGCCTGAACTAATATCTTTATGATAACCATGTCAGGATGACTGAGAACCTTCACTGATGTTGTCTGAATTAAACAATCCTTCAACTCTCACATACACCTGGTTCTTCTGTTGAAGTCGTGGAGATTAGGGACTTCTAAAGAACTTTGATAATAATGTGAGAGATGTTGTGATGCTGACGTTAAAGGCCAACGTTTGGATTCCCAACAGCAGCCGTGTGTTCTGCCAAAAAACCCTGGGGCAGGGCATTGAGCTTTCCTGTTGTCTGCCTGACAGCCTCTCATATCTGAGCTAACAGTCTTTACAGTTCCAAAAATCAACTCCTGGCTTTTTCAGAACCATAAAATCTTGTTGACCTGAGAGCAGCCAAAGCAAACCACATTAAGACGTATTCTCCTAAGAGAGCATGCACAGTCCCTAACTTGACATAACACGTTAATATGTGTAATTTTCAGCATTTTCATCAGCTGAATTGCATTTGTTTTTTAAGCTCCTCTCAGCTCCGGTCCAAACTGCTCACTGTCCAGACACCATGAACGTTTAGGTTGGAACTGGCTCCATGTGCCACATTAAACCAGCTGACAGTAAAAGGCAGATTTCCCAGCAGTCTGCCGCATGTCGATCATTGAACAGAGCTATAATTAACACTACATGGACTCAGTGTCCTCTGATCACAGCACTCAGAGGACTCATTGAGACTCATTAACTCTACAACATTCAAACTGTTTCAGCTTGATATTAAAGAGCAGCTTTGTGTTTTTTTAATGATCAAAAACTCCAGCAGTTTGGAAAATATTAGTAGGTCTGGCAGACTTTGTTGGAGCCTTGATTTAGACACGTATTTATATATAAAAGCTCATAATAAACTCTGTTTTTTCCACTAAAATGCAGTGATATTATGGTCTGTTAAGTAATCAAACAAACCTGGAGAATATTTAATAGAGGCTTTAAAGTGAAAAAAAAGAAGAGGATCTGGCAAGTGCATAGTAAGGCTATAAGGGAGACTGAATCTGGCATGATGAGAAATGTTCCAAAGTTCGTTCGATAAACTTAGAAACTTCTCAATATAACAAATTGTTCAGTTACCAGTCTGTCACATGAACGCTACCAGCCTCTTCTTTGCCATCTATAAATACGCGTCTTTTTTGTAATGACTAGGCTTGTTCAAAAATAAAATAAAAATTCACTTTTAAAATACTTTGCCCAAAATCCCACTTGCATGAAATCTGTTAAAAACTAAGGTTAGTCCTTATTCAGTGGCCACACAAACTGGTCCTAAAGGAACAGCACCTCCAAAAGAGACTAATTTAGTGAAGGACCCGACAAATGGACCAGAGTGTGCAGAGAATCTTTCCTTGTGGAAAAATGAGTAGAGTCAGGGAACAATAATTGATTTGACAACCTTTCTGACTGCCTGCAGCCTTGGAGAAAAACCTTGACCAAATAAAAACTTAAATCTCTGTGGTTTCATAAAGCACAAAAACCAGAAAGTTGCCGATTGAAGCACCTTGGCCTCAGCTGCTTGAAAGAAATTAAAGTTACAACAGTAAATGCAAATAGTTTATTTTTAGTCAATCAACATTTAGCTTTCTGTCAACCTTTTTTCTGTCCCCAGAAAGACAAATAAATCACTCGACTCGAAATCAGCAACTAAAGAACTGAGGTTACAAAATCATTGGCAAAACTTATATTGTCTGCCTGACTTTATGTTGAGTGTCATTATATGCAGACGATGTGGCTTTTTAAACAAGACTCTTCACATGTGGACGCTTCAAAATTCAAATGAATCATCAGTGAACTGTTACGACTGACGAATTCTACGGCACGACAGATTCTGTAGTACGATGGAATTTACAGCGGAACGGAAAAGTCCACAAACCTGTAAATGTGGTTGATTCTTCGCTTGATGGAAATAATATAAATCATAGCCTGAAGGACTTTACAAGGCTTTTTGAACTTCACATCGGGATGGATTCTTCTGTGGAAAACGTTCACACAGTGACACGGAATAATCATCACTAATAGCTGGGGACTTCAGCACGTTGCTGAATTCGGTATTCAAGTAGTTTAACTCATGGGAAAATGGTAACAATGAAATAATCCAGTTGAATCAATTAGTCCTACGTCGTGACACGTTTTATGGCACGATGGATATCTCTACAGTTTGATGAATACTCGTACTCTAACCCAGAGTTTTGATTACAAAATGGTGGATTGTACGACGTCGTGGTTTTCCCAGGGTGTGGATGTGTGCCCTCCCCCGACCACCCCACCATGAGAGTTTTAAATGATACTCATACTGATGCTAGACTCGACTGTGGATGGAGTTGTTGGTTTTGGAGACATAAACTGCTAAAGAATACACTTTTTCGGAGCCAACTCAAAGACCAAACGCGTCTTTAATCATAATGACTGAACAGTCTGGTGCGGTGAACCTTTGTCCTGTTGAACAGACTTTTTGGAGTTTTTCCTCTTCTGTTAGATCTGGCTTTGATGTTATTAATTGAGCCATATGTGAATTAATGGGCCTGCCTGCTTCTATACACTGTGTCCAGTGATGTGTGTGCGTGTGATGATGAAGATAACAGCAGCAGTCATGATGACTGCTGCACCATTCATTCTAATTAAAACGATGAAAATTTATTATTTTTTTGGTTATGATTTTGATGAGGGCAGTGGTTGATAGTGGAGTGATAATGAATGATAATTGTTCATTATGTGAAAAAGTGAATTAATATTATAATAATCATTATGCTAATTATTCAGTGGATTTTGAACCTTTATTGTCCTGTCAGGGAAATTTGGTTTACAGAAGCACATAAGAAATGTGTCCCATGTACCACAAACACTATCAGTGATATAAATATGATAATTAAATTTAACTGTGATTTCGAAGATGTTGCAGTGGATAAAAGCTGTTTGTCATGATCATTATGATCGTACAGATGATGGTGTTGATGAGGTAAAGTTAAAGATGATGGCAACTTGGGACCAAAATGTGATGTGAATAGGAAGTCACAAAAATAATCAATCCTACTTCCTGTTTGCACTACTGTGGTTTCCTGTGTTTTCTTATTGAACGACATTAAAATGATTGACCGTGTGTGTAATCCTGCCCTATTTTCTAAACACTACCGAATACCAGGTTAAGGTGTTCGGTCAGCCTGCTATTATTTTTTGTCCACTGTTGTAGCCAAACACACACAAATCTTTGTGACCAAGGTGAAAACTTGTCTCTTTGGCCACTGAGCACATTTCATCCTTTAAGGAAGAGGATGAAATGTGAGATTTCTTCACTATGCAAACTTACTGCCATTTCTAAGGTGAAGGCACAGCAACGCAGAACATGCGTTGTCCTATTGGCTGGGGGTTAGTGTGGAGGCCACACCTCCTGTGAGTTAGAGCAGATGCTCATAAATGATAATTAAGTTTTATTGATTGATTTATTTAGGTATTTATGTATTCGCTTGCACATCTGCACACTTTCATTTGGAGGATACTATTGTTCTGTGTTATTGCAATTAATATTGGTAATTTCAACTGTCTAATAAACATGTAGCCCAACATCGTGGGTGTGTATACACACCGATCAGGCATAACATTAAGACCACCTGTGTAATCTGACGCAGTCCAGTACAGCCGCTCTGCCGTGAATTGTACTTTTACAAGATTTAAATTTATAGTATTTTGGTGATTTTGATTTGATGATGAAAGGTGATAATTCTGCTATGTGTGTATTATTGACGTCACACTGGGTGGTGGCCGCCTATTTAAAATGAATAAGGTGGCCAAACTGGACTGCATGAAATTGCACAGATGGTCATGGTGCTATGTCCAAATTTGTGTATATATACTATTGAAAAAAAGTCATCAGGATTTCAAAACGTTTGCTTTCCTACTCAAAAAAACTTCAAAAACTGCAAAATTCTAGCAAATCTAACCCAGCTGTCAGTGCATCACATGACAGAATTAATGTTTCTTGATGTTTCTTGGAAAGTGTTTTTTATTATTAGTAAGGGACCAAATATTTGTTATGAATTTGTTAATGATTTAAAAAACCTGGTTTGTTTATAGACTGGTTAAGTCTTCCCTTGTATTCAGAAAGCGTCACAGCCCAGTGACAGTTACAATGACGATCAGCATATAACAGCTACTTGGTCCTCACTCTTTAACGCCACGGCTACAAACGTTTCTTTGCTTGTAAGCTTGAATTTCTTGATTTTTGCCTGTCAGCTGCTTCCAACAGCAGCACGCAACTAAACAACCCAAGACTGAAAGAAAGATTAGAGAAGAGTGATCGTTTCAGTGCGATGCAGTATTAACTGTGTCACACACTAGTAGTAGTAGTACTACTAGTAGTAAAGTTTGTCATTGTCTTCTTCTGCTGGTTGCCATGGAAACAAAGTGAACAGTGAAGTGGCCCACTTTTCCAAAACACATCACAGCAAATTGCAGCTAGCACAGGGTTTATGTCATTTAACTCCAGGGAAGACGACTGGATTACAGAAGACGGGATTCAAACTAGCAACCTCCAGAGCTCTCTGCCTCTGTGTGACATCTCTCTAAACTTCATCCTCAGTGATGTATGACTCCACTGTTTTTCCCATGGCATCATGGGAAATCACGCTGTGGCGAAACCCGGGGTTCACACTGTGTGTGTGTGAGTGTGTGAGTGTCTGCGCGTGCACTGAGATTAATGGGACTCGGAAAGGATGTGACAGAGAGAGAAATGAGCTAAACAGATGACAGAGAGAGAGGCAAAGAGGGAGATAGAGGAGTAGTTTTGTGTTTTATGAATGGAAAAGAGAGATTGAGCCAGTTTATACTCAAACCAAACTGAATCTGTCACGTTCTCAGGCAAAACAAGAGTTTATCTAAGAGAAGCTGAAGGAAGGAGACAGAAATAAGGCAACGGGAGAAAGGAAAGGTGCACAAGAGAAAGGAGGGCATAAAGGAAAGGAGGAAGTGGAAGAGAAAAGGAACAAATAACAGGGGCAGGAAGAAAACATAAGAACGGCAAGCCAATGACATTAAAGGGGTGTGGAAAGGAAAATGAAAATAGGAAAGACAAAGAAAAAAGAGTGAAAGAAAACAAAATGAGACAGAGGAAGTAAGGAAGGAGGAGATAATCATACAGGAATGAAGTGAAGCCAAATTGAAAAAGTGAGGTGAAAAGAGAAATAATTGTAGGGAAGAACGAAGAAAAGGAAATGGAAGTTAATTTAGGAACGAAACAAAATGAAAGGATTACAAAAATGGAGGTAACAAGGACAAAGGTCAGAAGAAGGAGAAACGTGAAGAAGGGACGTGTAGGTTGTTATTCTGAACGTGTTCAGAGAATCCCATTTTAGATAACACACACACACATGCAGGAAGACACACAGGGAGAAAACTGTAATTCATTTTTTGATAAGTCTAATCCACGGTTACCCCGGTAACGGCTTCACTACAGTCAATGGAAAGAGAAAATAATGAAACTGTTCTACATTACAGCCCCACACTGTAAATACTATTAAGTCCAGTTCAACCTTAATAGAAAACGTTAAAGCTTGAAGGTAGTTTTCACTTTGTGTCACGGAGCAGAGGGGAGTTTGTTTACAGGAAGTAGAAGGAACACAGCAGGAAAAGAACGTTGAAAACTATTTGGTTTTGGAATTCAGATAAATGTTCAGTTACATTAATGCCTGATCATTTTTAAATTCTGCAAGGCAAATTCCGCATCTGCAGCAGCGACTCAGTGAAACGAAGAGGAAGACGTCGGTTCATCTTAGTGGCACAACTTGAATGGATCAACGAGAAGCAACCACCTCGGATAAAAGCCGGTAAAGACACAGAGTTGGACCTAGTTGGGTTTTTATTCAAAGTGTGAATGAGTTGGCCAAAAGTTTAAAACCACCTCTTTTTAAAATATTCTCCACTACCTGCTGTGACGTCATGACGTCAGCTGTTGTCACCTGTCTGACAGTTTCAGCTTAAGATGTGACATTCTAACATTATAAAAGTCATAATGTCATAATGTTTATGGCTGAAGTGAAAAACGTGCTGTAGCTTCAAAAATAAGATGCAAAGAGCGAAGGTGCAGTGATCACGAGACTCACTAAGAGAGTAAAACGAGCGTTTTTCTCACTAATTACTGCTGTACTTGCATTGTGTCCCCTCTGGCCTCCGCACACCGGACGCCACCGCCATCCCGTAAAGACCGCGGTTGGATTCATTTGCCGCCGTCTTTGTCAGTTTTCTCAGTGTTCAGCTAAAACCGCCTCAGCCGGAGTTAGAGCGACATGACTGTGAGCTCTTCCCGCTGTCACACACAGTGTGTCTGTGTGTGTGTGTGTGTGTGTGTGTGTGTGTGTGTGTGTGTTTGTGTTTACTGCATGCGCATCAACTCAGTTCTCTGTTTTCTGAGTAATTAAAAATCTGCTGTGACCTCTGGAACTTTTGTTTTGCTGTGGAAAATCATTTTTTGTGTTGCACTGCAGAGACTCACAGTAACCGTGAAAGTGTGTGTGTGTGTGTGTGTGTGTGTGTTGATAGTGGATTAGTTTTCTCTCTGACAGCAGCAAAACAAGAAACAAAGATAATGTTGCACTGACTCCTCCTATCTGCTGCCCTCCTCTCTCCTACTCCTCCTGTCCTTCTCTCGTCTCCACCTCGTTTCCTCCCTCCTCTCCTATCTGTTCTCCTCCTAATCCTCCTTTCTTCTATTGCTGCTTCATTTCAATATGAATGAAAGCTGAGCTGATTTTCCTCAAGGCAAAACACTCTCATACATACACATTCTCACTAAATATTCATTTTGCCTTTTTTTTTGTCTCTGGAAACTGAATTAATTTAATTTATGAGGTGGCTGTTGCTCAGGAGGCTGAGAGGTCGGCCACCAATCCCAGGGTTCGGGGTTTCGACCCCCTCCGGTCCATGTGTTGAAGTGTGTGAACTGCAAAGCACTTTGGGCACCAATAAGGTAGAAAATTGCAGATCATTTGTCATTGTGTTCACACTTACACACTAAACCTGGACTCAGGGTTAATGTCTGCACATGTGTTTGTTACCACACAGTTACGTTGCTTCCACCCTAAAGACGTCAAGATAAACCATACGAAACCGTTTGTGTTGAAGAGGGTCATACCTGGCATCTTCTGCCTTTGTTTATGACTATTGAGGAAGGCGTCGCTGCAGCAGGGTCCAACAACAGTTGTTTTTTTTTTCCATGGCAACGGGATCCTGAAGCCAGCTGCAGCAGCTGTTTATGAGTTCAGATTTAGCCTCGTTACAAAGGAAGTGGATAATTACATATCGCCAAATCAAAACAGGCCACAACCACACAAACTGCATCTTAGATACTGTAGCACTAACTGCTGACACCGTGTAGTGGCCCACTCAAATGAAGCAATGACAGTGGCTTCGCTAATATGTGACAGCATGGCTGTAAATTAAGGCTCCACACAGAAACTGAAATATGCCATTTCACGTTTTTTTTTATTTTTGCCTCATCTCCCTTTCTGTGTGCAGGGACCAGAGGAGCTCAACAGTGTGTTCTATCTGTTTTTACCCCATTTACACTTTTTAAAATGCACATTAGGAAATCAGGTGACAGGGGTAAGGGTGGTCCGAGAGCGTAAAGACGAGTGGAACCCGCCGGAAACAGATGAAGACGTCACAGCTCTAATAGTCCGTACATGTGCACAAGTCGTTCAAATATTGGTACTGGCCTGATGTATTGACTGTGCACTTGCCCTTTTGACCTTTTAGCAGAAGTGATGGATCAGTACAAACTGATAGGGATGAATGAACACCAGGTTTTAAACCAGCGTCCGGTCTGTGGAGCTACTGTCACCTATTTAACAAGAACGTAATGTGTCTACAAAATATTAAATACGTTTAATAAAGTTCGATTTTTTTAATAACTGACAACCATAGAAGCACGCTGTCATTTTCCAATAATAGCAGAAGAAACATCATAAAAACGCTGGTTAATAATAATTATATAATATATATTATTATATATATATGAGAGCAGATATAACATAATCAATCAAATCATTTTTATCTTTGTGTCTTAAAGTGAAATGTAAGATTGAGGAGACATTTTTAAGAGACAGTGGAGCTTGTTGTGTGATTCTCCAGAGCGGTGACACATCAGGAGGTCCATTCACAGAAATCCAAATCACCACCGGAGGCAGAGGAGGAGGATCTGCATGTTAATCTGGTCAGTCTGCAAACACACACACACACACAGTCCCAGAAATGGTGACAAACACAGCGCTTCAGCTCATTCTTTGGAGAAAATGAGGAGACATGAGGAAATTTTAAAATGAGTTGGCAGCAGCAGCACATGCCACACACACACACACACACACACACAGTGTGCGTTCACAGTTTTCAGATTAGTTCCTGTTTTGTAAACAAAAGTCTTTTACATAAAAAGTCCTGAGGCTCAGTTGATGTGCAGACACGCAGACACCCAGCGTTTCTGACGGTAGGCGTCTCACCCTGCTGCCGCAAACCTTTACATCAGCCCACATCGTGACACCGACTGCAGATCAGCTGGTGCTCGAACCGTCATTGGTTCAGTGGCTCAACTTTGGAGCCTTGTGATCGGCTTCCTGTGTGCGTTGCATTGAGGCCCAATCATACCTGACTTGTCGCTACGTCCATATCAGTGACGTCATTTTTTTCACCTGCGGTTCTTCATCTTTTCTTAATGTTTGTTGCTGCATCTGGACTGAGACTAGAGACTTTGGCTGTGGTTGATGTGATATAAACACGCGGACACTGGTATGTTGTTTAAGGGCCAAATTCTTCCAAAGTTTCCGTTTCTTATCCATGTAGCAACAGTGAAACTCATCCACTCTCGATTTTTTGGAAATTGTATTTGTCCTGTATTTCATGGCTGCAGCCGTAGGTAGGAAGGAAATACTGTGAGCTATTTGCCGGTGGCATAAGAAATCAGAGAGGGTTCTTGATTCGGAGCTGCAGATTTGGACTGAAGGACAGATGTGTTTTCATCAGCGTAGAACAAGGAACACGACGTTTACCAACTAAAATTATGGATATTGACATTTGCTGGCATAATTTCAGGCTGTTGAAGGACTAAAAACATTTGTGCTAAGATGAACATGAGATCTTGTGATTCACTTTATGGCTCCTTTTATCAACATAGTTTCAGTTTTCGTCACCATGCAAGTTATTGAACAAACGCTGAACACCTGGAGTGTACGAAGCCGTTCTCCATCTGTGTAGATGAACAACAAACTGCACACTGCATCCCGACATACAAACCACATTCAGCAGTCATTGTAGAACACAGCAAATGTGTTTGAGAAATATCTGAATTTTAACTTTTCTTGTAGAATTTGTTTGATTAGGTCGAGTGTAAGTGAAACACTGATTGACGAGACAATAAACAATAATTAATCAATAATGCGCATGTGCTTCACATCCAATCCAGAGGAACAGAGAGAGCAAGGCTCACATCCGGGGGGGTGAGGGGGGCTGAGCTAAATTGAAATGCTCTGAGGAAATTGGTTGTTTCCTTGAGACAAGTGGAGGAAACACAAGAAAATGACATATTATTTGTTTGTGTGTGTGTGTGTGTGTGTGTGTGGCAGGGGGGTAATTATATTAGCAGTCAGGGCTGATGGATGATTGAGGTTCCATCTGCGGCCTGAGGCCCTCAATGCACCACAGCACTATTCGTCTGACTTGGCTTCACTGTTTGTGTGTCCGTGTGTCCCAGCTGAGTACAGTTAAAGAAAGTTTAATACAAAGGTCACATCTCTGTCACAGTCGATCACTATTAAAGTCCATTAATGACAACAATACATGACCGAGTTGTGTTAAGGCTACACACCAACACTGAAATGTCAACAAAAGTGTACTGTGCTTATTTTGCAAAAACATAACAAGAAGAAGGAAATGCTAAAAAGAAATTAATTTGAAAATTAGTCAAATCTCTTGCAAAAATACGTGTTGGTTATTAGCTACAGCCAATGTTTGCCCAGTCTGTTTAAGGTCAAGCCCAATGAAAATTATGCATATTGCCATAACAAGAAAAAATATTACAGGTAAAAAAGACTGAGGCGAATTAATGGCTTTGCATTTCCACAGCACCAGCATTTTTCTAACATTACATCTACCCGCAAAGAAAAGGCCGTGGCACTTTAATGCTAAAATAAAGTTCCACTTGTAGCTAAACATAATCTGAAGCAGTGGGAAGCTTGAACTAAACGTTGGAGTAGGGTCACGTGTGGAGGATGCTCGGATTAAAATGGTGCAACACAGGAAGTTTAAAACAATTAAACAGGCCTTTGGACCTGCTGCTACTGTACATTGTTCTACTGTTTTACAGTTTACTTCAAAAGGATTTGGACGTTGGATGCAAGACAAAAGCTTTAAAAATTAAAGGTCAGACATGAAGAATGCAGTGTTTAACTGCTTTCAGTACACCCAGAATGAGCTCCCATATGACATAATTTATGACTTAAATAATTTGGTTATTTGAAGTAGTGCTACTGAGCAGAGTTCTGTAAAGTAAATTGTGAGTGAAAGCGTTTGTAAGTCAAAATACAAGTTCTCTTCCAGTTTACTTTTTTTATTTTAAGTAAAGGGACCAGAATTTCCAGTGCATGAGTTGTAAGAATAAAACGCTTCTAAACCTGTTGCTAACGCTGCGGCAGTAAAGCGGACGCTGAAGCTTGTTGCTTTCATACTTTAATGGCTTTAAAAAAACACTTTCGTGTCTACAGTGTTGGACATTTACCTAAACCACCACGAACTTCCTGTGAGGAGACGCTCATTAAACACGTGAAATCGATCTGCGAACGTACATGTGGCTTTTGCAAGTTTGATTCAGTGCGAAAAGGCTTTAAAGGCTTTAAATGTGTCGGATAATAATACTAATTATAAACAGTCAGGCCTCGACACCTACGTCGCACACTCAGTTTTTAATTGCACGAATTCACTTGAACGCAACACACCTCTCTGCTCTTGCTGTCTCTAATGAGTGGTTTCACACTCTTGTTGTAATAAAAGGTTTGTGAGAAAGAAAATGAAACCTTCTATTCTTCGGCTGTCACACGGCAACACAGTGTGTGTGTGTATGTGTGCGTGTGTGTGCGTGCTTGGATCACTTGCACTGTGAGGACATGTTTACACTTTTTGGGAACACAAAGTAATTGTCCATAAGGGAAATCATTAAAGTTCAGGATGAACGTTTGGTTTGAGGTGAGGGTTAGTGTTAGTGAATGTTGTCGGGGGAAGTTTTCAGGAAATGATGCACGTTAACGCAATGTCCTCCAAAGCGCTGGAAACACAATATTAGCATATCAATAGTTCTGTCCTCCTTCCACCCACTTCTCCACTGTCTCTGTCTGTTGAGATGTAATTGTGGACGATTATCAGACGAGCACTGTTATCAGCACACACACACACACACACACACACACACACAGGCCGGGAGCAGAACAAATCCAAGTGGCTTCACTGGAAGGAGAGATGTGAAAGACGAAAACCCTCGGAATGTTAAACAGCCTCGCAGACAGACTGCACTCGAGATTTCCCTCCAGATGGAAATGAATTTGAGAAACAGGAAGTTCATCACCTCCAACATGAAGCTGCTCTGTTTTTAATGATGTAAAAAAATTGGAAACAGCAGCTTGTGGGGATTTTGTAACCAAACTTGAATGAAGACAAATTGTCACTAACGATGGAACCAATGATGAATTTACCATTAGGATTATTATTTTCATACTTTTTCATACTATATTTTAAATATAGAAGATAATCTTTATTTTTTACATCTTTGAATCCTGGTCCATTTAGTTGACGTCAAAGTGAAAACACATGTCGACAATATACATAAGGCAGCTGGTTTCCAGACTCTCACAGTTAGTTAAATGGGGAAAGTTTAAAGGATAGTAGTTTAAATAGATGCGTTCTGTATATGGACCAAATCTATGTGAATCACTGTGAAGACAAGAAACAAAAACACAACAAGACTCCAGTCAGCAAGATTATTAAAAAGGCAGATGTCAGGGACCAATTCAGTTAGAACCATTATTAGAAATGGAAGGAGACCAGTGAAGGAGCTACAAGCTTCAGCAGCTGAGATTGGGGAGAGTGGACAGACGAGTGGTGCAGCTCAGGGTCTTCATCAGTCGTGATGCTCCAAAAAGCTCCATTTTAATCTCATCAGACTTTGAGAAATTCTTCCACTTGACTTCAGACTCTCCGACGTGGCCTCTGACAAACTCTAGCTGACATTTACTCTGACCTTTTCCCACTTTTCCTTATGAAGCATCGACTGCTAAACTTGTCTCTAACTTTATTCACGGCTGATGAACGTTGTTGGGGAGATTTTGGCAAATCGTGACAACTGGAACCAGTGAAAGTGAGTGAGCCAAATGTAAAAAGGATAGATGTAAATACCAAGGCGATCAATTATGATGTGGCTTTTATTTACACTTAACTGAGATCAATGTGTAGAGATTTGTTTTTACAGTGGCATTTACGATTCATGTTCTGTTGACTACCATTTTAAAAAAGCTTAATTAATCCAACTTTCAAAGCGGCAAAGCATGAAAAACACTCAAGGACACGGTTGGTTTTGGCAGCGCTACACTTATTTATTTCCTGCGTTACTCTGTGTGTCACCTTTGCTCCCCTGTAAACTCATGTAGTGTGACTGTGTGTGAGTAATTGGCTCCTGCAGGAGTGTTTCTGTACATTTTCACGAGAGGCCGAGTGTTTCTACAGCTGCTTCTGCTGCACCTCGGAGATCTCTAAAGGTGAAGACACACCAAACTGAACCGCTGTCACGATCTGGACTGAAACGAGCCGCTGGAAAAACAGCAGGCAACAAACCAACGAGCACGCACATTCTGCACGCGCTTGACAGGAAGTGGAATTTTAGGGATATTTTGCACCTTTCGTACAGTTAATACAATTCAGGGCGCTTTAAAGATGTTTGAAAAAGACAGAAGTCAACAACAAGGCACATGCAAAGCAGGGCAATAAGACGAAAAGTAATGAAAGTACGAGACTATAAGACAGTGGACTAATAATGACAAACAGTGTGTGTTTGTCGTCCACAGAGGGAAGGACAGATGAGAGTGTGTGACCGTTTTTTAACCTGCTAACTGGTATCGTCTGTGTGCTGCTTTCTGGCAAGTAGGACAACGTATAAACCGTAAAACGTATAAAACAAAATGAGCTTAAGGGGAAATGAAGGGTTAGTGAAAACACCACCAAACAGATCTGTGGTGAGGCCACACGTTTGTTAAAATGTTCAGCTCTTTTCAAAGCGCGTGTCCTCAGCGGAAACCAGTGAGCTCCTTTACAAGTTAAACATAAGATTAAAAACAAAAAGTCTAAGAACAAGACGCAAAAGCACTTAAAGCTCAAAACGTTAATGGAGGGATTAAACTGGACTCTGTGTTTCTTTGCATTGGCAGTTTGTTGAAGCAAAAGGCTTTAGCATGAATCCAGCCGCACTATTAGAAAACGCAACAAAACAAACCTTAGGCGACATGAAAACTGCCAAGATCTTTGTCTGCGGGTCAGAGCCGCTGCTCCTCGTGCACAAACACCACCAACGTCACAAATCGCAATTAGAAACACATGACAGCAACACGTGTACACACATATCCAGATCCATTTTAATTTGAATGCAAAACTAGAGCATCAAAGGAACCGAACAATACGGTTTCAAGTGTTTTCTGGCGACTGTGTGTGTGGGATGGGAGGCTGATAAGGGCAGGAGAAGCACTTTAATGGAACAAGATGACACACGAGATAACAGTAGCAGGTGTGTGTGGTTACTTTCTCCCCCGGCTTTCCTGTCATCTTAAGTGACAGAGTGATATTTATCTCTTTACACACACACACACACACACACTCCTGGAGCTCACACACACAGAAGTACACGAGCAGATACACACATGGCTGAACGGAGGAAGGCCACAGGCGTGATCTCATCGCCTCATTTGTAAGAGGCCGCCCCTCTTGCTGTGGTGAAGGTGTGAACGTGTTCATTCACACGCGTTGTGCCTTGCTCGTGGGCTGAGGTTGCTGGTTCTGATTGGGTCGAGCTGCCATTGGAAACCCCCCGATGGGTTCATGTGGAGATAGTAAGTCGACTAGGATTCTGACCACAGCTGATTCTGTGGACAGAAGGTTCCTGTTAGAAGTGCGAAGTAGTAGTAGTTGTGCAGATTTGAATGCGTGTTGTGAGGATCCTCCTGCCTTTCTGTCAAACTGCAGCGTTGAAAAGTAGTTCGGTGCTGCCTGATCATTGCCCCGTTTCCATCATATTTAAACTGTTCGACAACAACGAAACAAAAGGCAGCTACAATGGCAGATTCTGCACATACCTCACAAGAGTCGTCCACATTCTCTCCTTCCTGTTACCAACACATCGTGCTGTGTTGTTCTGGACTCTGGACCTAAAAACGAGATTTCTTTAGACAGCGACTCGTTTTCATTCATCATAGCCTGTTGTGTTGTTCTGGGAGGCTGGAACACGTTTCCGGTCGGACTCAGAGTGTCGAGTTTTGAACTATAATCATAAAACCAGGTTTAATTACTGGCGGGCAATTAGAGAATCCTTGTCCCAGGTAGATTCCTGCCGGAGAATGCAGATTTCTGATTTTGACAAAGTATCTGAGAGAGTCGCTTTCCCTGCAGATTTAAATTCACACAGTTCCTGTTGTGAATCAGCTGTGCGTCTTTTTTCCTTTGTCTCCCCCTGTGCTGTCACTCTGAAAGAAAAGTCCGACAGCAGCGCTTCCTGTCACTGTGCGGCTAAAAGCTGTGAGCCCGTTTGTAAAATCAGACGTCAGGCTACACTGCTGCTGCACGTATACGCAGATAATCCCGGGTTGAGTCAGTGACAAACAGTTCCACTTTAATCTAAGACAGTGTGTCACAGTCGGTGTTAGGTTTCCTCCGACGTGTCCTTTCTGTTACACGTTCACTGCATATGACAGTGATTAGTTACTGCCACTGACACACACACACATTACTACAGTGTTGAAGACGAGGCCACATCCTTGTAAATGAACAGGCTGCATCCAGGGGTGAATAAGCTACATTCACTCCGACCAGCTTCTTTATTAAATTTAGCAGAAAATTTGCACCTTCAGTTTCATATCCTGACACGAGCTAAACGATCTCTTCCCGTTTGTCGTCTCCACTCTTCACTCCATTAAGTGAGTCTGACCGTGTGCAGTTTTCCTCCACCAATCCAGAAGCGCCGTCTCTTCCTTTTTTTTAACCCTTTTTCTTTCCTCCTGTTTTGTCCTGTCTTCGCTTCGTGGACATTTCATTTCAGTCTGAAGTCTAAAGCAGATTTCTAAAGACCTCTGTGTGCTTCCTTTGAGTAACGTTTCCTCTGCTCCCTCTATCCATCAGAGAGGGAGGAGACAGGATAATGGAGGTCACCACACAAAGCGATTCTTATTCTCACCACCACAGTCTTCCTCCCATCTTATATTTCTTGTCATTCTATCTTCAGCTTCTCTTGACCCTCATCAACTCACTTTCTTCCTCCTGCTCTTTCTGTGCATTTTTAAAACTAAAGAATTTAATTTTATCACTGCGTCTTTCATCGCTGTTCCACTTTTCGTCTGCCTCCTCTGTTTGTTTTCCTCGTATTTACTTCACTTCTCTTTCTCACTCTTTGTCTATTTCCATGCCAGCCTCCTCCTCCTCCTCCTCCCCCTCCCCCTGTCCTCCTGCAATACAATTTGGGACTCAAACAGGGCCAGTGTAGCAGAGATTTACAGACAGTATGCATTATACATACAGTGAGAAAGAGAACATCAAAAGCGTTACATACCCACAGTGCGCTCAGAGAGGCAGGATAAAAGCAGGCGAGTCGACACGTCAGAGCTGGAATAAGAAAAGCGTAATCGAGGAGCCAGATCCTGCTTGAATTCTTCAGATGCGAACCTGATATTAAGACAAAATCGAACTCAAGTGCACGGATAATCATCAGCAAATGACTGCGCATGCTGTGCCCCAGTTCCGTGCTAACGCTCCGCAGTCCCCTCCGATGCTGACACGACACTATTTTAGCCATTAGGTTTTGTAAAAATGATGCAAGGATTGCAAAAAAAAAAAAAGAGAGAAACACCACTGCCAAAAGTGGAAATGTGTCTCCAAAAATGTCTTGTGCCTGATCCAGGATGCCGCCAATGCTTCGCCACTTCCTGTAACAGATAGGGGAGAAAATAGTGCGAATACAAACCAGGCAGAATGTAAACAGAGCCCCCTTTATATACCCTCATACTTCTAGAATACAACAAATAAAAGGGGAATGTAAAGATTGTGTCTCGCTCAGCAAACACAAAGTGGACAAAGGTTTTCTTTGGAGGCAAAAACCTTGAGGTGTAACAATAGAGCTTCAGCTCAGCCATGTCATATTAAAGCCTTTTCGCACTATACCCTCAGACTCACGGCGCCTTGTTCTCTTTCCTTTTGTTTGCAGATTTTCTGTCATTGTGGAGCATTTACTGGCTAAAGAGCTAGAGTTTTCCCTGTGGAGTTTCCCAAAGTGGAGCTAAAAGAACGGGAACATTGACCTTTAGTCATCAGGTGTGTGCCGTAAAACTGCTGGAGGCGGAAACAGGTTCAAGCTACAGTATCGACATATTCCATTTTAAACGTGTGCTGGAATTAAAACGCGTAATGAGCATTATAACGCTGCTACATGAGCACTTTTTCGTCAAGACAAACAGCGAGTCATTTTTCAGACAACCGCCGCAGAGGAAAAGCACGTCCCAAGACGACACGAAGGTGCAACAGTTCGAGTTCATGCATGAAAAACAGTGTACAGAAGGTTACACGGCATCTGCACCACACGCCTCTCAGCCTTGTTTTTCACTTAACGTGTCAACGTGACCCTGAAGCGATTTTTGTCTGTCCAACTCTGTATTTGAAATGCGTCACACAGAGCCACCAAACCCAAATATATGTGCAGGAAATGTAATAATACATCAAAGAACCGCAGCTGAAAGAAAACAATTCCACAACGTTGTTTACAGACATTTGTGTGATGAACCATTTTTTTCACCATCAAACAGATAAAAACAGAGATATCTGACACACTTGCATCACTATGGTTGTTTTTTTCCCCAGTGAGAATCTGTTCTCTGCCCACGTTTCACTTTTACCGTGTGTCTGTTGCTCCATCTCCTGAAAACTATATTCTCAGCTGACACACAGATTATGTTTTTGCAGGGAATCCTGGATTCGCAGCATGCGTTATGTTGTAGCGCGGCGCATCTATTGAACAATGAAATTATTCATCAACTTTGGTTCTTATGCTTCTAGCTTGACTAGTACATCGAACTGTAAAACTTCCCTCTGATCAGAAAAACGCCTTCAGGTCAGATTATGTCGCCTTGTTGCTCACAGTATGGAGTTTGTAATCACGGTCAACCTGCTTTTCCTTCTCCACATGACATCATCTGAACTCCTCCGGGTGATGTCGTCACTTCTAGCTGAGTTTTTTAAAAGTTTGAAAGTATTAATTGCGTATTGAGTTGAGTTGTGTACAATCCTGGTCTGTAGGAGAAGGTTTCTGTACTGAAAGCAGTGAGGTCTTTTCAGGATTTGCTGCAGCGTTTCTTTGAAGTTTCAGTCGTAACTAGATCATGTTCTGACAGGCTGCTGTTTTTGAGAGTGAATAGATTAGTGCAGTTCATCGGCACATACCTGTTCATATACCTGCAACCTTTGGTCGCCCAGCATACGTGTTTCCTTTGTTAGTGTCCTGTGGGCAGAGCAGTGTGATGCCAAAGGTTAATGTGCTTTCTCTGTGGGTCTCTTTGAAAGCCTCTTTCCTCCGCTGCATTACATGCAGACACCTTGTTCCTATTGATAAGAAAAAAGAAAAGGCTAAAACAGAAGCAGTCCTCATCAAACACTGCTGTGTTTCACTTGTTTCTCGTGTGTGTCGGGCCTTTTTTTCTCCCCGCAGCGTTTGTGACTCACTGCAGCTGGAAACAGCCTCTTTAAACAAAGACCTGTGTTGGAAATGAAACACTTAATCTTTGTTGTGCTTGTTAATAGAGAAGAGAAACTCTGTGTTTCTATTAAAGACTCCAGCCATGCAGAACCCAGTAACAGGGATTTAAAAATGCCACAGCGCTCACAGAGACAGTCCAGTGTCCATGTGTCCCTCACAGAGGACTGTAACGATGGCTTAAAGATAAGAAATAAATTGTCACGACTGAATAAATATGTAATTGACATTTGTAAAGTTTCTCCGATCAGCGTGCGTCTTTTAAAGGTCAGAAAGTTTATTGTGATTTATTTCCCTGTGAGTTAAAGGAGTGTGTGCTGTGGGACGAAGGAAATGTTTTAGACGGTTGCGGACAAGTTTACACAAGCTCCTCATGGACGCCACTGTCATGGCAATATCAGGCTTGAAATTATTTCTGGGAATGCTTTTGTAGCCACGAAGCTTCTGGCAGAACTCTGGTTGGATTATTTGACCACACTTCTTGGCAAAATTGTTGGAGCTCCACTAAATTTGTCGGTTTCATGGCACAGACCTAAATTTTAAGTCACATCCGCTCCAACGAAGTGTCTGCAGAGGCAAAGTAGTGCCTGGAGCAGCACGTCAGCGTGGGCAGCAAAATGTGGGTCCAAAAATTAAAAACCTTTATGAATCAGGCTGCGGCTGCCTCTTTCCAGCATGTCTCACATTCAGTCATTTGTGGCATCACATTATCATCGACTGCTACTTTACCTGATTTTCTATGTTGTTTAAAATCAGTGAAAGTGAAGATGCTGCGATTTTCTTTGGCAACAAAGGACAAGATTAGGAATGAGTGTATTAGAGGGACAGCACAGGTAGGCAACTTGAAGACAAAGTGAGACAAACAAGACTTGAGGATGGAGTTGCTGGACAAAAAGAGGAAGGTCAAACAGGTTAATGGAGGGAGTGAACAAGGACATGTGAGAAGCAGATGATCTGCTGTGGCCATTCATGAAGAGGAGAAGAAGAAAGAATTTCAGTTGTAATCTGAACCATAGACATAGGTTAACAGGGCCCGACTTTACCTATGACCCATTATCAAGTGCTGGGCCAAGGCTCTCATGGTCCCACTGGAGACTTGGTTTGATTGAGGTGTCAAAACTATTTGTTTTCAGGGGAAGATCACCGTTTGCATCACCTGCCAAACTTCTCCTCTTTGCAGTAACTTTTGTAATTTTCTGCACTTTTGAAACATGTTGGAACCATAACGTCAGTGGATTGTTGCATCTGTGTTCACATTCTGGGACCTACATTCAAACACAACAAGGTACAGAATGACAAATTTCCACCAATAAATAAGCACAAGTAAATATGTAGACAGATAAACGGCGACAGAGATCGACGAGTGCAGACGGTTTGTCAGACATTTCGGCTCTGTGATTGCTTCTCGGCTTTCCGTCTCTCTCCGTTCTTGTTTTCCTGTCAGTCGTCCTGCGTTCCCATAACTCACTGTGTGAGGCTGTGATGTTTAAATTGCCGTATATTTTCCCACTGGAAACACCGATCTGTCATAGCCGTGATTTGTAACAACAAAATGACACAGTTCTGTGTGTTTGTCTTTGTGCCACGTTCAAGAATCAAAGGTGGAATTGAAGGGAGTCAATGTTTTCCGGTTGCAGAGAAATAATTAAAACTGTTGTGTGTTGTGTTGCACGTTACCTCACGTGATTCCGTGCTATTCCATATATTACACCACACACACGTAACGTGACGCGAGTCCACACGCTGCTTTTCCTGTGGTCTTCTTTGGTCTGGGGGGGTTTCAGTGGTGTGGTGCTGTCTCACAATCTGGTCCAAATTCTTTTCCAACTCTTTTCAGCCTGGTTACTGTCAACAGTTGTTCCATCCAAGGTTTTCTTCTCCTTTATTCAAGCCATGACACACTTCTACACACACATGAATGCGACTCGTTCTGGCAAACATTTTTTGAAACGTGTTTAATATTTACGACCAGTATTGGCGACTGACAGCTTATTTTATAACGTTTTTTTAACCTCAGTTTCTCTCTGTAGGCCACATTGTCCTCAGCTTTACATAAATTGGTAAAAAGTTAAAAAGTTCCCAGATCCCAGAATATTTGTAAGTTTGTCTATCTCCACGACGTCCAGTCGTTAACTGGGTTTCCCCCAGTTTACTCAGTTGTCGGCTGTGTGCCACGTCCAGACTGTCAGAGCCTAGAAATCTGTGATAGTCGGTGGAATGTATGTGTGAACTGCCCAGTCTTTGACAGTCTTTGCTTGTCTTCAGCTTAAGGACCTCAGACTATCACCTGATCGTCATCCTGTTGACTGAAACACCTGGCCTTCAAATAAACCAGAGGTTGACAATAAAATCATGTGTACAAAGGGTTCTGTTTATCTAGATTAGGAACTGGCATGAATATTTCGTCACTCCAACAGTCATACGTGGCTAAATACAGGAAGTCCAAAGGGTCGGCGATGTTTCACAAGTTCCGCTGCTGCTGGACCAGTCATGATACACACATACTGCCTAGTAATGTGTCTGTAGTGAAATGGTTAATTTATGACTCAGTTACTGACCAAACTAACAGACACTGAACTGCAGCACTACTGTAATGTGTCACATTTTGGGAGGTTTTGGTTTCGGTTTCAGTCAGCTTTTATTGTATTTATTCTGCGTGTATATCTCTAACAAGGTTGTTGTTGGGTTTGGTTCATAATTAAACCCACCAGCACAGACTTTAGCGCCACATAACACGCGATTGGGTTTGTTTGAAGAGTGTGAAGTAGAAAGTTCATAACGTTAATTAACAGGAAAATTACAGTAAATGCTAAAAAGTTTGAGGGAAAAATAAACAGAATTAACTTGAATGAAACTGAAATGTCAGATGTTTCACCTTAACACTTTTTGGCTTCCGTTACATAAACGATGTGAAACCTCTCTGGGAAACGTCCTGACCAATGCACTGAATCGCTGAGTCAAATATAAACAGGAAAGATGAAAAGAGCTGAGAAATGGAAAGAAAGCTCCACAGACAGCAGAGGAAAAGAGGGTGATTTATGGCCCTCGTATTGTAATGAACTTTATGCAAACACGGTCTGCGGCCATAAATTATCCACTTACAGAAAAATACTGCCGGGAGAGAGAGAAACACGCCACAAGTTTGTTGTTTAATCCTCCGTATTCCACAGTCCTTTTCAGGCTGGTCACTTGTAGAGTTACACAGTGGGAGGTGGGTTAGCATTTAGCATTACACAAACCCATCCAGAATCTAACAGGAAGCTCATCTGTGGCATTTACACTTATGCGTCTCTGATGGATCTGATCTCAGGAGGTGTGAAGAACCCGGACCCGTATAAAACTAGTCTCGCTAGAACTTCGGAAATACTGTTATATATTATATATTACATATTATATAATTATTATATAATTTATGTGTTTTTAGTTTTTGAATAGTTGCAACTAAATGTCTAATGTGCAGAAGTTTTTCTTGTCCTGGTGTTTTGTCATTTTAGGTGTGTCTCCACCTACCCGTGGGCGGTGGAGACAGTGGCGACACAATCAAATGTCAAAAAACGTATGACAACACCAGCCGCGTGGTGAACTTTATCCTTTTTGGTTCAGCTGCCATTGACCTGAGCAGTTGTGTGACTGGATAAGTGGAAGACATGAGTGCGACATGAGTGGACAGGATGTAGATGGATGTGGTTGACCAACATCTGACTTTTTACTTTGTTTGATAACCACTAAAACACGGGACGGGAATATTTCCCACTGATCTGCTGCACCGTTTGCCACCGAATGTTCTCAGACTCTCAGCTCTCATGTTACCACCAGGATTTACCACGACATTAGCCCTTCCAGGAAAAGGCTCCACCAGTGAAAAAGGAAAATTGTGACTGAGTTGATGAGAAGCACCTGAATGCACCATTAGTTTTGCTCTTTGTGACTCTAGTTCCACGAGCACATGACTGTGTAAAGGATGTAAAATCATTCCCTCGGAGCCATTTCGCCCCATCAGGTGGCTTGGTTTTAAATAAGCTAGGCTGGCTAGAGCGGCATCGGCCCCATTTGATTCATGTTTTTACTCTCCGCCTATAAATGTCTGCGGCTGAAATGTAGAAAACCAAGTAGAGGAGGAGAGGAAGAAAAGAAAGAGGAGAAAAATAGTTTTCCCCTCAAGGAAATGAATTTAAACAGCGGTGGAGAAGGAGGGAGAGGGATGGACACAAAGAGGAGAGTTTCTCCCCTCCAGCCACGAGAAATCAATCAGGCCGACACACCTCTCTGTCTCTCTGTCCGTCTGAAACAAAGAAGCAAAACAACTGAACTAAATTATTTAAATGTAGCTGTTGCTGAAACGTACGCCCGAATAACTGTGAACGCGCACACACACAGCAGTCTGTCAGCTGTGTTTGTTGCTCAAAGCATCCCAACGTCTTCCCCTCTCTTTTTATCCCCTCCATCCTTCCTCTCTAATCACAGCCTGGCAGACTGCACACAGTGTGTGTGTGTGTGTGTGTGTGTGAGAGAGGAAGCAGTGAGGGGGAAAAACCTAAGGAAGTGAATTTAAACTGGAAAGGGAGGAAAAACCAAATTCAGAAAAGGAGGATGGAGGGATGGAAAAGAGAGAAACAGGAAAAAAAGAGGCCTGAAGACAGAAAAACAGCTGCGGCAGATGGCAAAAACACACACACACACCAAAGGCTGGACGAGGACAATCAGCATGTGTGTTTGAGGACAGATGTTTCTAATTTGTTGTAATCTTCTAATCAAATGGTAAATGCTCTGCACTCATGTAGCACTTTTCTACCTGTTGGTGCTCGGAGCGCTTTACACCGCTTCGTATTCACTGACGGGCGAGCTGCTGTGCAGCTGGCCAACACTTCAACACGTGACCGCAGGAACCGGGAATCAAACCAACAACTGCACGATGAAGTGGACGGCTTCCTACTGCGCCACAGTCGCCCCTAACCAGGCTTTTCTAATTATAAACACAGAGAGGATGCGGTCTGCATCGTTCAGACGCGGAGTAACGTGAAATTTAGAGGAGCCGGGAAAGCAAACAAACACCACAGGGTTCATTAGTGCAGACCTGAACTTAAGGGCCCCCCTTACACCTCCACTATTTGTTCTTCTACCTCTTAAAGTTTGATCTTAATACCTAAAATCTGAAAAGTGAGTCTTCTCAATTTACTCATGAGTCACATTGGTGAATTCATCAGAAACAGATGAATTTCTTTTAACTGCTTCACAGCCTCCTCCTGACGCAGTCTTGTATTTAAAGTGTGACCGTAAAAAGGTTTCACGTTTATATTCTGACATGCAATTAATCAGTAAATCTATTTTTAAAGTTGCTGCTGTATGTGCAATAAAAAAGACGGTTGCTAAAAAGTGGCTGAATGAGATCACAGAGGTCATCTGTGTCTTAAAGTTTGTTTTTAGCCACTTGCTTCCTGTGGCTTTAGATTCGGATGTAAATGTACATTAATGCTTGTCAACTTCTTTGTATGAAAATATTTCTCTCCTAGGTGACAAACTCCTCCAGTTGACATGCCACGGAGGAGGATAGTCAAAGGGATGTATTAATGGACATTAACCCCCTCAACTAAGGCCATAAAAGCAAGTTGAAAACTTGTGAATTCTCCCTTTAACTGGAACAACAAAACATAAGCATCACAAACTTATGTTGAAAGCCGGAAGAAAAATCCCTTAAAACTCTGCTGTAGCTAATAACGTTTGCCTGCTAATGTTATCATTCCAGCTTTGACAGTTACAGGCTTTAAAGAGCTGAAAAAAGTGTCCCTATGAAGAAAACCTTGACCTGAAGCCAAGCCACCCGTCTTTCAGAACATCCTTACAAAAATCAAAAATACTATTATAATTATAAATACTTTCACAACAACGCTCATACAACCTGCTAATATAATGGCATTTGAAAAATCTAATTCAACCAGCCACAACAGTCAAACGCTGCTGACGCATTCATGTATGTAATAATAATTCCGTGTCATCATACAGAGGAGCACAGTAACCACAGGGAACACATGCCTTCATTCTAACGAGACCACTTTTTCTTTTGATGCCGCACAATTTGTAATGGAGTATTTTTACATTGCGGTTGTATTCCTCCAGTAGGAGATGGGTTTTCCCTCCAGCTCCTAACTGTCAGATGTGTTCGCTTCATATTTGTGGCTGAGCTTTTGCAGCTTTTCAGTCTGCAGCATTGAGCCGTGTGTTCCCCGGGTTTCGGCTTCAGGCAGCACTTCTCCGCAGGCGCGGACCGGATTTAAGAGGGCGCTTGTGCAGCTTGTGAGCAGGCACTGCCCTAAAGTCATGGAGATAAAGTGGGCAGTTTGCAGCAACCCGTGCACATTGGACCGCAGCATGACTGCTGATAGTCTGCACCGTGTAAACTGGGACGTACGTGTACCCCCACACCGCGGCTGGGAAACCACCGATACGTCATCGGACAGGAAGGAGTAAACGCTCCAGTCTCTCCTCCAGTAACAAATCACTGAGCAGCAGGCAGTGACTGGCTAAGGCCTGAGAAAATGCAAATTGTCTGAAATACATTACAACAGTTGCTGTTGTTTGATATATTAAACAGAGTCACATACGCCATCCACAGCCAGCATCCAATCACATGCCAGCGTCTGCCCCCAGGCTGAATGTGATTGGCTGACACCTCATTATACACATGACTGAGGCTCGGACAGCAGAACTGATTGGTTTGCTTAAGGGAAATAAATGCTCGGGTCTAAATACAAATGAGCCGCTTTGGTTCATGGTGTGACATGGATTTGTGTTCTGCAGAGTGAGACTTTGGGACTAGAACACATTGTGTTTCTGTCCTACACAGACATTAGGGGACATATTGAGTGTTCATCCTTTAAGTGTTGAAGGTTGGGACCAAAGATTTTCTGAGTTTAAAGTTTGGTAATCACCACATAAAGCAGGGACGGAGGCTCTAACTCGGTGCCTCCTTACAGAATCTGGTATTTTTTTCTCCTTGGTACGAGTCTGTTGGGTCCTTCAGGAGTTCTGCATTTGAGCTTTGGTGGTGCCGGTGGCCGCGTTGCACTGTGCCACACTCTGACTGAAGGTCCACACTAATGTGCTGCACAGCACAGTGGTTGCATTGGTCGGTGGTGTCCAGTGAGACTAGATGTCTGCACCACGTTCCTACAACAGCACTGAGGCACCTTTTTCTCCCCCGTTGCAAAGAGAAACCAAAGCTTGTTTTTTAAAATGGCCAACACATAGGAGCGGGCTCCCAAGGTTAGTCTCAGTCCTGATGTGCTGCTCTGAATTTTGACATCCAGCACCCAAAGTAAACAAGTCTAAGTTTGATCCTCTGTGAACAAACACCCGACCGCTTAAAGAAATACAGATCAGAAATGACTGAGGGTGTTAGACGACTGCTCTGAAGTAATGAGGTGCTGCGTTCAGTCCTCGAGGAGTTCTGAAGGCCAGCACCCAGATGAAAAACTGAAGGATTCTGACCAAACTACTGAGTGTGTTTGTCGACTGCTTGGTCCTGTGGTTCTGGCTGGTTCGGTATTCCCTGAGCAAAGCTACCAGCGGCGTGGTGGGCTTGTTTGTACCATGACCGAACATTAAAACAACTTCCCAACAACTTCTTCACACTTTCAGTGCCAGTATGAAAGTGCCAAAAAATTAAATGTTGTATTTATATCAAGTTTGGCTACATGTCAAAGACTAACCCAAATTGCTATTTGGTTATACTTAATTATATTTTATATTTTATATATATTATATAATATATATTTTTACTCTCTTTTTTTACTTGCGTGGTAGATGTCTGTTCCCACATGTGGCAGTATCACGTTTAAGAAACTCGGGAAACAACCATGAAGAAGAAATTAAATGGACGTGTTCTCCCACTGATAACACTCAGCGTCTGAGAAGGCAAACATAGATTTCAACAATGAAGTGGACCTGATGAAACCTTTCGGACCCCTGCTTCAATGGTTCTTTGGCAGGATGCTGAATTTAATCGAAGTGAAGAGAACAGAATTACAGTGACAAGAGAAAGTATGTGAAGCATCTGGAGGCCCTTTGTTTTCTGCAGCCACTGCTCAGATGAGGATGTGACGTATTTAATAGACATAGTGAACTACGATGTCCTGTCCTTTGTGGTTATTGAATAAGCCTGTGAATGATTTGTGAAATATCAGGATGTATTTCAAAGACCAAATGGTAAATTGTGGAACTATTTCAGATTTTATTAACCAAATAGTTTGTGTCCAATGTGAAGTACAGTATGTTATCAAGCCAGACTTTTCTTACATTAAAAATTGTCCTTTTTACAAACTAAAAGTCATAAGTTGAAAGACACATCTCAAAACCCAAACAAAAAGAACACAAAAAGCAGCAGGACAGTAATAATAGAACATATTGAGTAACAATTATAAGTATTGAATAAAATTGAGCTGTCACGTTTCTTCTTCTCCTACAAGTTTCTATCCCTTCTCCCAACATTATGCCATTAGCTTGCACCTCAGCAAAGTGCACGTGGGGGCCTCTGTGGCCGACAGTTACCCATAATTCCCTTCTCTGCACAGGTTCGTGTCAACATTTACTTGAAAGTCGTGTTAGATAAACAGCATCTGCGGACTGACTTGCAGCCAGCTTTTGTGTGAACAGCTGGAAATCACACGGGTTTCCCTTTGTAATAATTTTGAAATGCTCCGAGAATTCAGGGTTTTTTTCTTTGAATGGGAAAACAGTTTTAAAATGCTGCTTCTCCCTCCCTCCAAACTCCACTTGTCCACCAATTATCTGCAGCTCCTTCAGAAAACAACTGCTCCATATTCACAGAATAAGGACGGAGCGAGATGAAGAAAGACACTTTGAATGTTGAAATGCTTTGACAGTCACACAGAGCAGCCACCAGACAAGCTGCAGACAGAGAGGACGAGCAGCCCAAACTCTGTGCACACGTGCAGAAGTCTGCGGTCGCCCCACAGACGATTTAGCTGTTGTCAGTGAACATCACACACACACACCTGCTCAGCTGTGCTGTGTCCTCCTCATTATTAGAGGTGGTGAATACGTTTGTGGCTTGTCTGAAATCGACACGTTTGATCCTCACTTTGTCTTACTTTGGAGCAGGACGTTCGTCACAGAATTAGGACTTGGCCGCTGCGTGCGAATGACTCACAAACAGAACCATAGAAAACAATCAGAGGGTGAATCATTTCGACGGCATAATGGACGTCATTTACAGAGGGAAGAGGAAAAATCAGGGTCTGACGGGAGGGAGGGAGGTAAAGTCTCACTCTGACACATCTGATCAGTGTGAGATACAAACCGAGGCAACGAGATCCCTCTGTAATTGATTTATTTATCTGCATGTTTCATTTCATTCTGTCATCTGCACGTCTTTATTTACGTCTTTTTCCCATCTTCATGTCTCCTTGTTTGTGTTTAATTTCAGCACACAAACCACTCATTCCCTCTGTCGTGTCTTTTTCCTTTCCCACAATTTCCACAGTTTGTGACCTTCCAGCAGCCGCTGTGTCCCCCAAGAAACGTGAACAATTTCATATGAATAATAACCCTGAGGTGGATGTGATTTACATTCTAAATGAAAAATCTCACAGTCCCAACACCCCAGAGGCTGCAGTGCTAGTACATATTAGAGCAGCACCTGTACTGGATCAGAACTGGAGTGATGTTTGGTTTGACAGACGTTTGCTTCCTCGGGCTACACCTCTAAAGCCCTGCAGGTCTGCAGCGTCTCTGTTGTCCCCCGTAAGGTGCGTTTAGAAGCCTGGAGCTTAAATTCACCCCTTGCCAGCATCTTCTATCGCTTGCCAGAGCCAGCAAAGTCTGATTTGTGCAAAGATCAGTCTAGCCTGTTCCAGATGGCCGTGTTACGGAAGAGGTTTCCCGACCGAGGGACGTGTAGTAATGACATGCACACTGGTCCTGGGTGGAGCGAATTAAGGTGAGAATGTTTCAGTTGTACAGAGACTAGAAAAGAAGGCAGAGAAACCGATGGGAAATAACCGAACGGGGGCTGCAGCTGAACACGCCGACACAGTGTGAAGCTGCCAATCAGCGTGTGGGCAGTCTGAGGTGAACAGGCACCTGAAAGAGCTGCCAGCGGAGGTGAATGCCCCCCAACCCCAAACAGGCGAAGCTGCAGTGTGCGTCTGTTGGCAGCAATGAAACGTAGTGCTCATAATTCAGTGTGTAATTTCACTGCAGTGGTTGTGTTTTCTTTAGAAAGGGAGAGGATCCGCGCTCACTGAGGCCGCCACGGTGCACCACCAGGTGTCTGCAGTAGTTCAGAGCAGGCAGAGCAGTTACTGTGAGCGCATTCACGTTGATGTGGCAGCGTGAGTCTGGCCACGTTATAGCGCTGTTCGGATAACGAAGAGGAGTTTGAGATCCGCAACCAACGCTGCAAAACGAGAAGGGAAACCAAAACGAGGGTAAATGTACACTCGCTGGCTGCTTTATTAGGTACACCTGAACAATGTAATGCAAACTGCCACAAATTCGACTTTAACATGCATATTTTCTCTGTTTTTAAGTTGAAACTGTCAGAAATTGTTTATTATTGACTCCCTCATTCATTATAAATCGGGTAAATGTAAATGCCGCCGTGGCCTTTGCCAGACTAATTGTTGATCGTCCGTCGGCTTTGCCTGTGTCCTGCTGCAGGTAATTAACAAGTAACCTGAATGCAGTTTGTTGCTTGGAACCTTCACCTACAACATAGCCATGGGCATAAATACAAAACCAATAACAATTAATATTTGCTACCTGGAACCAAAAGAGCCAGTGAGCAACATCAGGGAAATCATTCTAACTTGTTTAAAATCCTAAATAATTGATCTAAATTCAATTTCTAAATGCAGTGTAAAACTGACTAAAATAATCTGACTACTAGTGCTGGATAGAGAAACAAAAGACCCTGTGACCCTCCAGTGTGACTGAGTTTTTGTATGTTGCCGTGGACATCGTCTGTTCCTGGGTTGCATTAAATCGATGCAGTGAAGTAAGGAGAACAGTAATAATGGAAATCTGGTGTAAACATGCTTACTCTCAATATTCTCATCCTCCTCGGTAAATCACTCACTTGTGCAACTAAATTAAATTCTGACTGAAAACAGTACATCAGCCTCATGGCTAAAACGAAAAGTCAATAAAATATCTTGTAGGAGTTCTGTTCCCCGGCAGATGAATTTAATTCTCCGCTTCCAAGCACAGTATTGAGTAAATTCATATTCACACATTTGCAGTGTTGTTCATGGAACCTAATGAAAGTCACATGAGAGTCCAATCAATAGCAGTCACTTCAGGCTTTTAATGTCAGTCCAGAACAACTTATAAGACCAGAAGAACACACGGGGGCCGCAGAATGTCAGATGTGTTTGGAGGAACAAGTAGTTTTAACAGTGAACATGGTGATTCTTAAGGTGCATGTGAAGAGGAAGTAAGAAATTCATTGTTGTGATAAAGCTTATGGGCCGTGGAGGGATGAAGAAGAAGAAGAAGAAGAATGAGGAGGGCAGGGAGGTGAAGGGAAGGAGGTCGAGGATAAACATCAAATATGAAGAGTGGGACAGACAGGCAGACATTACTTACCGTGTTTCTTTAGTCCTCAACTCTGCTGCTCTCGTGCGTTGCTTTCGTCTCGTTCACAGTTGCAGTGATGCTGAAAACCTGCGCTCTCTTTCCGTGTGATGAAGCTCCTCCATGTTAGTGTCAGTGCGTTTATCTGTATATTTGCAGCCGACACGTTTCTCCGACCAGTAAATCTGTTCCTGTGCGTCACAGACGGGCTTTCAGATAATTCCTTCGTCCACACTTTGGTAGAAGTTCATCTTGATTTCATCAGTCCACAGAACTTTGTTCCTGAATAAACATTTTTCTCTCAGAAAGAATTTGACTGACTCTTGCAACTCTGTCCTTAACGTTGTCTGTCTGCTCTGTGTCCTACAATGTACGTTCCTGTAACACTAAACTGCGAACGCGATTGTTGTAGCTTTTATTGAGGGTGCAGGAGCCGCCGGGGGTTGGTCGGCCAGGGTGGCAGATGTGTGTGGTTGGGTTTCCCACTGAGCAGGTAGTGGTTTCAGTTTTTCACTGAAAAGCATTTCCTGTTTCCTGCTGCAGTGGATGTGACATTTATTACCACTTGACACTAAATCCTGCACGTACGAACATTTAGCATCGTCACCGCGAGGACCTTTGTGCAGCCTCACGGCGCCACTTGCTGGTTTTGGACTCCTCCTCTATCTTACTTCGTCCCGCATCACTCCCCCCGTTGCCCCTTTCCCATCCTGTCCGACTGAACTTCCCTCCTTGCTTGCTCACCTTCTTGGTTTTCCTTCCTAACACCTCGTTTCCTACAGTTTCCTTAGCCACAATAAGGGACTTAAAGGAAAGAAATGAACGTACGCTTACTTCCTTTCCTCTGAATACACAACCTTTTCATCTTCTTCCTGTCTACCGTCCTTCCTCTTTTCTTGTCATTCTCTCCCCCTCTCCCTCTCGGAGGATTTGCCTTCATCCCCTCCGTCAGCGGGCTGAGTGTGTGTGTGTAATAGTTTTGGGAATTACGACACAATTTACAAGTTCACCTTGACTTCAGCAGAACTGAATTATTCTGCTCTCTGCTTCCCTCTGTGACAGACGGCACAGCTTCATTTTATTTCATATCTTTCCATTTCTCAGTGTCCTTCCTCCTCTGCATCGTTTCGCTCCTCTTTTCTTGTTTTTCTCCTGCATCTCTTTCCTTCCTTCACTACCCTCCTTGCCTCCTTTTGCCACCTGTCTCTTTCCTTTGTTTCCTCTTCTCTTTTGATCCTTCTCTAATACCTTCCCCCAATGTTTGGTATTTTCTATTTTCCATCTCATCCTCCTCTTCACTGTATTTCATTTTTTACCTCCCTACATTCATATCACATATTGCTTTTCTGTTTTTTCGCTCATCTCATTCTTCTCCTCACATCTAATTTTCATCCTCTTGCCGTTCTTAATGTCTCTTTATATATCTTTCCCATGTCATCCCTCTCCTCTTCTGCCTTTCTTATTCTTCCCTCCACTGTAATTTTCCCTCTTTTTCTCTTCCTCACCACTCTCCTTTCACATGTCCTCCATATTTACTCGTCTCTTCTTCATTTTCTTCCTCAACTCATAATAATTCCTCTCTGACCTCCCTATCTTCCATTTTCTAGTCCCCCCCTCCACCCCTTTTTTTATCCCCGCCTCTCATTTCATCTCTCCTCCCTTCTGTCAAATCTCTTGTTGTGTCCTGTCTGTCTTGTACGTCTCCTTTTGATGATGGATGGGTTGCCAGGGTAATTTGATGGATGGTTTAGCGAACAACACGAGGGTTAACAGAGCTCCTCGACATGCATCTAGAACGACAATTGAGCTGTTGTTCATGTCTTTTAAGCTCAAATCTCCTGCATTTCATTTAAAACAAGGATTATTAATTAAAAGACGTGGAAAGAAATGAGGAAAACTTTCAGTAATAAGGATTCATCCCAACAGATAACTTCAACTATGGTTGCCCAGACAACGAGCAACATTTATGCTAATGTTGCTACACAAGGACACACACACCCTGTGTGTGTCTGAAGATGGTGATGGTTATGAATGACCCACATATGAATCATAATTAAATAAGTATTTCCCCCAAATTATCTTTCTGTAACAAGAAGAAAAGGAGTGTGTGTGTGTGTGTTGTCCTTGAGTCCTGCCAGAAAAGATGAATGAGCTGTAATTACGCTGATACAGAGATAATCGCAGGAGGAAACCAAGAACCAAGGTCGACCACCGGAGGAGGAGGCAGCAGCTTATGAAAAATTCACCTGTGAAAACTTCGGGGGTCAGAAATTCAGTTTTCAGTCAAGGAGCAGAAGTTTCCACTGGGAGGGTGAATTATTAGGTGTAATATTATCTGTTGGATTCACTTTTGTAGATTTTGAGATAAAGAATAAATTTAATTCAGTTCCTGCGTTGGAGCCCTGTTTAATCCCTTACGTTAACACTGTTTTAATCACGGAGTCCCTGAAGTTCCAACATGCACCACGGGACAACCGGTGTGTGAGCTCCTCGGCTGTTGTGTGCGATGAGTTAATGCTGTGTGTTGGCCTTGTTGTGGACCAGTGTAACAGCCGGTTAAATCAGATACATGTTCTTTATTGTCAGCACAGTACAGCACAGGTGCTGCCTTTAACCTGCTTTTATGTTTCACTAATACGCTGGTGGTCTGTGGCCCCCTGCATCACATCAGTTTTGTGGTTGAGCAGAGTTGCAGCTACATGTAGTTCCCAAAATACAGCTGCTGAATTATTTTAAATATCCAAAGAGGCTGTGAAGATGTGTAGATGTCTGTGTCACATCTGTGTAGATGTGACCTTAGTCCTGTAAGTGTGGGTCTCACTTTAGTTTTTGAGTTGAGTCTGAGCTCAAGTTTAGTTGTTTTAATGCCTAACTTTCATTTGCTGCTTTAGTTCCACAGAGCCTGTGTCAGACATGAACTCCATCAACAGTGTTTAAATTAACGGCACACCGGAGTCGTGCAACTAATAAAAAAAGTTGAGTTGAGCGGTAGAAACGTCGTCCACAGGCCCACTGGCTGAGGCGCACGAACTCACGCACAAGATACGGACATGGCACTGGGGGGGCTCGAAGGACAGAATCCAGATAATGTCGGCAGCGTTTTACTCAGACATCTTCGTTCACCCTCCTAAAAAAGTCACGATCGTGTCAGAATTCCAGTGCATGTCTGAAAGGGGCTTATGTTAGCCCTCAGGTTAAGCTTCCAAGACTAATCCCTAAGTTTAGCCTCATAATTTAGTTTCAGGGTTTAGCGTGTTCAGTCTCAGACTTCAGTTACTGAGTGTAGTTATTAAGTTTAGTCTGTGCATTTGGTTCCTGGCTTTAGTTGTGTAGTTTTCCCTATGGAGATTAGTGATGCTGTTTTCAGACATGTATCACAACCCCGGACACAACGTCTGCATAGGTTGGACACATTTGACCGACCGTTTTCTTCTGCAATTTCTGTGTCTGGCCAAACAAAGCAGATCTTGTCCACAGATTTACAGCGTCGCTGACATTTCCGACGTGCCACTGGAGCGAAACCGACGTTGTGAAGCAGTGTACCTTGTGCATCGCGTCATACCACGTACGTGCGCTACCCTTCACACCTCCCTCCTTTTTCCAGTAGGTGAAAACATGTTGGTCTCCTGTTGTGAGAGCTCATATGAGGAAACCTGTTGCCCACAGATTTAGTTCCTGGAATTGTTTGCACTGAAGACTAATTTGTTCATTTTGTGTGTCAGTGGACTTGGCACCGGTAGTAAACTAACCATTTCCAGAAGTACAGCTTCCATGCATTTTGACATCTTGACTTTTTGAGCCAGAATCACAATCACTCACTCACCGGGTGGCGGCGAGTTTCCTCTTATTGTTCTGCCTCCTGCGGTGTCGGTTCGGTGTGGCTCATCAGCGATCAGCCAGAGGATGCTGCATTACTGTGTGATAAGACACAGAAAAAAAAAAAAGCATCATCCAATGTGGCTGAGTCAGAGCAGGATCAAAGGGAAGCTACTGCTGTGGTTTCTACTGACTGAACTCAACAATACACCTCCTGCAGAGAGGAAGTGAAGAAGAATGGGAGGTTGGAGGGAACCAACCTGCGGGCAGTCATGACAGAGGATCTATCACACGGCTGCACAGAGAGAGGCTGCCAGCTGAACACCACAACACCGTCATTTGTATTAAACACTTCTCGAACCTTGCAGGAACAGTGAAACTGAGTTGGAGCGTCATCAGTCATAGGACGGAATCATTGACTAACTGTTTGCAAACATATCTCAATTACCCTGTAATATTGGACCTGTGACTCATCCTGCACCGAAGCCCTGAACATAAATGCATCTGGTTGTCATTAGCTCATGAGCAATACTAGCATTTAGCTATTAATCAGTTTGCACAGTTATTACAAAAAGGGACACGTGTACACATTCGCATACGACAGGAAATGCATTCTGCAGATACTAAACAACCTCTCTCCAGAATTGCATTACATACAAATAATAAATTAAGAAATGCTATTAACTGGAGACCACAGACTCCATTTCCACTTTTGAACCTTCATTATTTGCTGTGTTTGAAACATGCTGATTATTTTTGCTTCACCCCCATCACAGTATAACTATGTAAAAATGTGAGTTAACAGATTGTGATGACAGCTGTTGCTTATGGTTCCAAGTAGATGTCACTTTCAGTCAGATCATCTTAAACTACAGCCATACTGCACCACCCGACGCCTGACAGTCACACCGAACTGCCATTCCAACAGTGAAGTGAAGGCAGACACACAGCACAGGGCTGCGAGCGGTCGTCACGGTAGCCGTGGTGGTGGCAGGGCTCAGTCGAGACGGGCATCCCCTGACTTTTCCTGTACTGACATCAGCAGGTTGACGCGTTTGTTCTTTTAGACAAAGCTCAACAAGTCTTGGATGGACGGTCTGCTGTGCACATTGGTGCGTATTCATGTCAGCCTCCATAATTATTATGTTCCTTATCGAACAGCGTGTCGTAGCACCATTATTTAACTCATGGCATTTCCATCACCCTGCCGTGCAAACAAGCTGCACCATAATCGGGCAGATTTTGGGTTAAATTAGCTTTGAACTATTTGCTCAAATGATCCTGTAGCCTCAAAGGTTTTCAGTCATCACATCAATGCTGCTGACTGTCACCAACCACATGTTGCAACAGGTCCTCCAGCCTTAACGTCTGTACAGGTCATGTTGTCCCCATCACTCGCATGAAATGGCACCAAAATATCGGCTTATTTTATACTTTTTTAAATCTAAACATTAAAAAAAGTGGATTATACCTATGCAAACACAACAGGTTGGTTGGGTTAATGCACAAAATAAACAGACAAATTCACTGAGGGTGATTTTACCTGCTGTTTGCTTAAATTCACTCGTCACAGATTTTTCCGTAGTTTGTCATTGCAGAACAGTGTGTGTGTGGTTTTTAGAATTGGTAAAGACTGAAAATCTTCTGGAATGCGCCAAGATTAAGGTGAATATTGATGGACTTAAATGTCATGCACAGCCCTGATTGGTTAAAGTGAAGCTATAGATCAGCACTGCATATCTACGGAGACATAGATTTGGACGTTTGGAGCCAGGATACTGATGAGGCAAATAGTCACGTTTTGTTTGTTTACTTCTTTACTTTTTATTTCCTGTATGAATAGGGATGTTTTTAAAGTATTTGTTTGTCTCTTGTTGATTATTGTCTCACACTCTGAAGAGTGTTTCTTTTATTCACCTTTTCAGTTCACTTATTATCACCACTGTTGTATCCAAACACTCTGGGTGAATCATCAGACATGAATTCATCTCTCCCCTCTGGGGTGACGACGCTGAATCTGTTGCACTGTGATTTTCTTTAATTTAATGTGCTTTTAGGCTCCGGTGGCTCTGATGTGCTCTGGGATTCCCGGTTTAATGTGTGTTTGGCCATCGTGGTTGTTACGTTGCTGGGCGGAGTTGAAACCGTCCTGTGGGAAGGATTTAGTGTTTGTTCTCTGTAAGGAACCTGGACTGATGCTGCTTCAGCAGATCTCCAGGGAATTGAAGCGGTTTTGTCTAAATCAGCACAGAAAGACGGCAGATCATTAATCATCATTAATCAACAATCCATGCCTAAGGTCAATAAATGAGCATCAGACAGCAACAAGCTCGGAGCCACAGAAGTCACCTTTTTACCCTGCAGTGTAAAAGTAGAAATACTCCATTCAGTGAAAGTTCTGCATTCAAATAATAAAGCGCAGACACATGAAAAAGTGTTAAAAATGAAGTGCAGTAGCATTGGTTTTAGTGGAGTACAAATATAAAATATAACACGGGGTCTTTACTAATGTTGCACTGGTCATTCCCAGCTGTGTGGCTTTCAGCTGACCAGTGTGTTCATGCAGCGCAGCCATTTAGAACTTTAAACGTGACAAAGAGATGCAAAGCGAACAAAAGGAGACGCACAAGGACACAGCACGAGTACATGCAGACAAAAACAACTGCAAGGTGAGCAGGCCGCTGCACACGGACGTCAGTTCTCGTAGAGTGAGACAGTCTCTAAACATGGAGGGTGATGCCAGTCCGTTCAACGTGCTGTTGGTTGTTCACGCTGCTTCCTGCCCGTCGATGTGAGGTGAGGCACACTCACGCTGGATGGCCACCACAGCAGTGGTCATCACGGCACGGGAATGTGCTAAAACAGCAACTCTGCCCCTGAAGGAATGCGTTCCCATACAACGAAAGTGCAGCTGAGATGAACTGAAAACAGTGACTGAATGCGGTGCTACATTTATTGAGGGAAAAGAAACATGCTGAGTTTCTAAATGTTACGGGTTCCTAAACGTGTCCGTAACAAATCAAAAATTTGCTCAGTAACGTCGAAATGCTGTTTGAGAGTCAAGACACGTTTGATCGTTACCGCCGTGATTCGTTCGGGACGAGCTGTTTAGTTGTTACGGTTTATGTTAGTGTGTCGAGCTGGAGAATGTAGCGTGTCAGTGTGTCGTCGTAGTGTGTATTTCAAAGAAGAGGGAACGAACAATTCACATGGTGAAGTCAGTCACAGACACCTATATTATATCACCCATCCCTGAACTCTGAACCATGACCTCAACCCTAACCCAACTCTAACCATGACTGTGTCAGTGTTTTGTTGTCTCTCATTTTTTGGTTCAAATATATCCTGGTAGCTCATTGTGTTAGTTTAATATCTTAGCATTCCTTGGTGCCCTGAGCAGCATCTGCATGTGTGCATGAGCGACTCATTCAGACTTCTATAAGAAACTTGAGCCTCAAAACAAGGACGCGTCACCCACTTAGAGCCTGGATGTGACTGGAGGCAATGCAACAATTTCATGGTGATTATTTTTTTTCTCCTAAATCCACATGGTCAGAGATAGTAACAGAAACAAAGTCAATAATGGGGCTGAAGATTGATCTTAGTTTCATGACAATAAATATACAATAACTTGCCAACCACACCTAATGCACAAGACATGTACCTTCTAAACCTTCATCTGTGCAAGCAAAAAAACAAAGGAACTACAGGAGAACGAATAACTACGATAAAAGAAATGTATTAGATGAACATATTGGCCTTTTCCTTCAGACTGGTTATTGATAAATTCATGGAAAAGTGGTCAAAATGTTTACTGTAAGAAACCAAAAATATAATGAGGTCGAACCACTTTCAATAGTTTTATTCATACATGCAACGAGCGAATGGAAACAGTGGAGCAGAGTTTGGTTTTTGTTTGGTTTTCGATAAGAGAAGTGATACGTAACCACACGAGGGCCAATGGACTCTCACTGTCCACTTTAATATCACCCAATACAGCCGCTCTGCCGTGAATTCTACTTTTGCAGCATTATCATTTCTCGGTTTTGAAACTGTCAGGTGATAATTCTACATTATAAAACCTCATTACAGGAATAGGTTCCAAGGTTTGGGCCAGTCCAGTGTGACTCCACTACCCACTATAACGTCGATAATACCCATCATCTTAATATCCACTGTTAGCGTGTTTCCTTGCTCCTTGTCGTGATGCTGCATAGCTTCAGCTTGTAGATGCTGGAAGCTGCACGTCTGCCTTGTCTCATAAGAGAGTCGTGTTCAGGGGCAGTCTGTGTTTTGTTCCAACATAAGGCAGTTCAGGAACAGGTGCAGAGTGTGTGTGTCCTACACCCACCCACACACACACAATCTTTTTTTATCGTGATTATTTTTGGCACCATAAAATGTCCAACAAAAGTACATATTGTCCTCCTAACTCCTAGTTATAGAGACCAGGTATGACCAGTGTGTAGTTGGGACAGATGTTGCCAGATTACACACTTGTCTTTTAGTTGTCTTTACTTGTGTTTGACACGTTGGTCTGAGGACATTTTCTGTCTGAGGACATTTTGTGAGAAAACTTTGGTTTGAAGGTCCACACCTGGAATAATGGTAAAGATCGTGTTTGGGTCAGGCGCTTAATTGGGATGAACGTTCAGTTATGTTAGTAGTGTCCTCACAGTTCTAGAAAGACCTGTGTGTGTGTGTGTGTGTGTGTGTGTGTGTGTGTGTGTGTGTGTGTGTGTGTGTGTGTTTCTCAGCTGTCTGACAGACTGCTGAGTCCACACCTGGATGATTAATACACCTGGAGAGAGAGACACACGTGCACACAAAGAAACAGGCAACTGTGTGTTCTGTAAGCAGGAGAAAGATGATGAGTGTGTGTGTGTGTGTGTGTGTGTGTGTGCGCGTGCTTGTGTTGAACTCTCCCACATTGAACCTGATGTGAATTGACACATGAAAATACCCACAATCCCCTAGGACAGGTCCCTGAGCTCTGCGCTGAGCCGATTACCTGCCGCTGACACACAAACGCACGTCACACCTCCTCTTTCCTAAAAACAGGAGTTCAGAAGCAAAGACGAAACTCTTGGATCTGTTCTCTCTAATAAAAAGTTTCTGACCTGTTTTCCAGAGAATACAGACCGACTCTATTTGACAGATGCTCAGAGGACACACTGTGACTTCCTTCTCATGTACAATCAGCTTTGATGAGGGGAGCAGAACTAGACAGAAAAAAAAAAAAACGGATTCCCTGAAGGTGCAGGACAACAATTCCACATTTGGAAAAACTTGTCTGACTGTCAAAAATGTGTCCATACAGTATGTTGTTGTGACCAACAGAAACACAAATGTAGCAATAGCAATTATGAGCATCGATGCAGGACACAAATAGACGATGTTGGTGGTGTTGGGAGAAGGTTCTGACGGAGAGACGGGTAAGAAAACATTTCCACAGGTCAGCTGAAACATTTTTCTCTCCATACAGAGTAATGGTGTATTGTGGGAACCTATCCTTCAGCTTTATTTATATGTCGCCAATTTACAACAAAGTCATCTCATGACACTTTACATAATAAAGTCCAGACTTCAGACATCCAGTCTTTTAGCTCGTAGTTTGATTACTTGATTTGTTTCATCTGGTTTCATAGATAGATTTAACTATTGCACCTAAACCAATCATGGGGGCACTATTTCAAGAACGCCTGTGCTAACACAATAATTTTCAGATTCACAGGGGTGTTATGATGACTTATGTTAGGAGTTCAGTTGGGACTGTAGAGTTACGTCATCTAGTGGAATTGTGTGACCGACGTGTTTTTTATTTTTTTATAACCCAGCTGAACAAGCTAATCCAGGCTGCCGGCTGAAAAGCGACCAAACATGAGTGAAGAAGGTTCAGTGTTAGTTATGACTGTGGACTGTACGATTCACTTAGAAAACATCTGAAGTTCCAAATTAAACAGGGCGACATGTTTCAGTAAAGCTCTCTGTAGCACACGCTGCCTGACAGGAAACGGTTCCGTTAAATAATGTCTTCAGTACAGGGGCAGTTCTAAGGGGGGGCCTTATCAAAGTCTGGTCCCCTCACAGAGCCATATTTTGGGTTGCTCATGTTTGCTTGCCTCTTGACAATACTAATTACGGTGATAAATCAAAATGTATGAATGGATTTAAATGATTATAACATTTTCTACCTGTAATGTTTACAAAACTGAACTCGAAAACAGATAAACCTTTTTAAATGGATGGTGGCGTATGTGCTGCGAGGTAGGAGTGGGATTAGTCTGGATTTTTTGTGTAAAGATGCTGTGGTACTTGTACTGGAGTAATTTTTTTAAAGACACTGATCGATAGATGATGGATTATTGATAGAGGGACAAAGGGATCAATAGTGGGAGGTGAGAGGCTGAAATTAGGCCACCCATCTGTTCACAGCAAGTCAGGTTGTTAATCTGGAGAGAAAGTGAGGATGAGGAGGAGATACAACAGAGCAAAATGATCTGTTCCTAGGTCCCTTGGTCACGAAGGAGAAGAGTGCAGGGAAGGTAAGGAGGAGACAACAAATAAGGAAAAATGTCCAAGAAAAACAGGAGCAATGAAAGAAAAATAAGCGTGAAGGAAAAAAAGCGGTTAAAGAAAGACTGAAAAAAGGGATCAAGGAGACTAGCACAAAAGAGGTGAAGCGAAGGAAGAGCTATGGAAGGAAATAAGGAGACAGTAATATGATGGAAAGAAAAGTGAAAAGGAAAATAAAGCAGACAAAAGGAGGTAGACAAATTAGGAGGTAAGGAAAGAACAAACACATGAGCTGATGTGAGGGAGAATATCATGGCCAGTGGAGGTAGTGAGGGCACAAAACAAGGACCGACAGCTACAAAGGGTGGAAGAATGAGGTCGGCAGGGGGAGAAGAAGGGAATCTGTAGGTAGGAAAGGAAATGAGGAGCTATGGAAGGAAACATGGACCTTTAGGCAAGGACAGATGGAAAAGAGGAGCTACAATGAGCGTATGGACAGAAACAAGGAAATGGATGAAGATGGATGAAAAAAACTAATTCAGAAAATTATAAATGTAAGGAAAGAAAAAGGCCAACAATGGTGGTAAATAAGGAAAGGGAACATATGAGGAACAAATAGGGAACAACCAAACACAGGCAGGAAAGGAGACGAGGAAATAGGAAATACTTCGGTGGTACTGGACGCTTTGTCCATGGACAGACATACAGCGCCCCCCAGTGGCACCTGGGAGACCTATGGACATTTTGTCTCAGCTCCACCCATACAGTCCTCAAACACACACACACACACACACACACACGGCCTTTCATTATAAACTTTATATAAAGGCTCCACATCATTAAACTGATGGAGTTAATTCACAATATCCTGTTTCTCTCTCGCTCTCACGATGAGGATAAATGAGCCTCCTGCCCCAAATGAGACGGTAATGGAATATTGAATAAACGATTTTTTCTCTTCACAGCCTCTAACCTGTGTGTGTGTGTGTGTGTGTGTGTGTGTGTGTGTGTGTCTGACTTTTATGGATCATCCTCACTTTCTAAGTTTTTTTTTTATTGTACATTATTCGATCTACAATCCAGCAACAAGGACTCAGAAACAAACTGTCCATGAGGACGTTTCCAGCAGTCGGCTGACAATTCTGAGGGAAAACGAGAGTGAGTTCATAGTTTTTACTGTAAGTACTGGCGGTCCACCGGACCCGTACGCAGGCTCTGGTTTCTGTAGGGGCAGCATGTTGTCAGGTCCTTGTGTGGGTTTCCTCCCACACGCCAAAGACATGCACGTTAGCTTAAGTTGTCCACAGGTGTAAGTGTGAACGGTTGTCTGTCTGTGTATGTCTCTCTGTCTTGTCCCTGAGACAGACTGGAGACCTGTCCAGAGCTGGCCCCGCCTCTCAGTCCTCCTACTCGTCCAGTTCTTTTTTCATGCTTCCTTTTTCCTACATTGGGTAGGACATGTAAATAAAACTTCCCTCTGACGTCCCTGTATTCAAATACTCTACTTCTAGCTAAAAAACCCCTCCAGATGACATCACTTGGAGGAACTCATGTCATCTCATAGTACCGAGTTTGTAAGCATGTTCAACCTGCTTTCCAAAACTCCTCCAGATGACATCATCGGAACTCCCAATGATGAAAAATATTCCCCCGAATGATGTCATCTGGAGGTGTTTTTCAGCTTAAAGCAGAGAAATATTTTGATACGGTGAAGTTGGAGGGAAGTTTAAAAGCCTTAATGTACCTTTGGGGGGGCGTGGACCCCATGTCATCCTACTTATAAATCCCCGGCTTTCCTCGGAGACAGGAGAGCTTTTTCTTCCCGTGTGTCTTTGTGTTTGATTGTTTTTTTTTCACTAATTAAACTGATAAAGTTATTTTATGAAATGTTCTGCTTGTTCCCTTTTCAATTACATTTTTTCTATAATAAATGGTTTGTTTTGGCCTTGCGCCCTCCTTTCTTTTGCCATGGCTGTGGAGGAAGGTTGTGACTCTGGCCCCCGTGACCCTGAACAGGATGAGCGGTTACACAGAACAGATGGATGTGATGGAATCGTGGTCAGTGTCAGACAAAGGTCAACCTTGGCTAGAAGCTGTCAACATTTTGTGGCATCTCGCCTGCACCACTAGCTCTCCCTAACCCTGTCTGCGTGACCTTATCATCAAATCCCAACTGTCACTTCCTGCTGGGTCACAAGTCCAGCATCTTTACATGCAACAGTTTACAGCTGAGTTGTTCCGGCCTCTCTGTTGACTGCTCTACCGATGGCGTCGGTCAATTAGCAACCTGCAAAAGGCTAAAGCACAAAAGGCAGAAATCAAACCTCCAATTTGGTGAATATTCACTGAATTACTTGTAAAGCTGCGTTTTTTTCTTTTTCTCTCTGCAGTTTATGATTATCTCACAGTATATTTCATTCAGGTTGACTATTCAACAGGGAATTTTAAAAAAGTGCTCGTATCCTCGGGTTATCTGAGTGACTGTGTAGACCTTCAATCGAAGCAATGAAGACTGTCACATTATGAAAAAATGCTTCATGAAAGCAGCATTTCTGTCCGTTTCCCGTTTGACAAACCTGGAGCTGTAGCAGGCCCAGTTCACACTTGTGTGTTTAAGGTGCGACGCACAGAGGCGAGCTTGGATGGAAGTATGTCTGGTCTGTGATTGGTGACGGCAAAAGCGAGGAGAGATCCGACTGGCTGAGAGACACAGTGGGAATGAAAACCTTACGAATGAATGTGGGCACGAGTCTGTCGGTGAATCCTGCAATTAGACATTAAACCGTGGACCAATCACGTGACCCAGGTGCTAATTGGTATTTAATTACTGCATGAGCAGCTAACGAAGCAGGAAACGCTAAACTCTCATGTGGTTTATTAGACTTTTATTGGGAGCAGTGCCGGCCTGTCTCTGTGGCATCAAGCCTCGTTAGTGGGAAATAAAACGTACTGATTGGTCCGAACGTCCATCGGCCATTGGGCGGTGGTGAATTCCTGCAGGAGCCAATTATATTAACCAACACACAGACTTTAGGCTCATCGATAATCCCCCAACAAGAAGCCAGATCTCTGTCAAATTTTCAATATAAATGGCTCGTTTTTAAAGATGGAATTGTTAGCAGGAAGTGGTGGAAATACCACGTTCACTACCTGGACTGTGGGATACTTTAAGTGCATTGACACACTACTACAAAATAATGAACACACTACTCAGTGAGCAGGGGATGATTTCAGACGCAGCGTGTGTCTTTCCTGTACTTTACCAGCCAAGCTCGGGAAGTCCTCCTCCCACTGAATGTGCAGCGAGAACAGTGGATTTCTGCATCGCCACGCGCTGAAATCCACGTGTTTGGTCACAGATAAACCAGTGGACACACGTGGTGCTTTCACATTCACACAGCCTGGCTGTTTTGACAAATGGGGAGGGGGATTCTGTCGTATCAGCCTAAAAGTGATGATATGTTAATGTGTTCTCAAGTTGTTTTCGCTGCCCAGGACCGAACAAAGAATCAGTCACTGCAAACAGCCCGGCTCATTGTTTTGTGCCTCCGTCTTCCAGGTGTCTCTGTTCACTGAACCAATAGATTTTGTTCTCTCCTTCAACAGACGGCGTCCTGTGCTGCTCCAACATTTACCTGCTCTGATTCACATGCTGTGTGTGTGTGTCTGTGTGTGTGTGTGTGTGAGTGTGAACAGTTCTCTGATAATCAGCCACAATTACGTCCCAGCAGAAAGGGAGAGAAGAAGTGGGTGGGAGCCATCAGGAGGAGAGCATTGATATGGTAATATGTGTCACACACACACACACACTGAGGTGTACTGCAGCGTGACAGCGGGAGAATAGAATAAAAGAAGGTTTCATTTTTTTATATTGCAACACAAAACTGAAACCACTCATTAGACACTCAGAGGTTTGTTGCTCGCTCCATCACTTGTTTCCTTTTCTTTTCCACATTTCTTTAGAGTTGATGGTGTATAATTTGATATTTTAAAATGCTCTTATTGTTTTCTTTAAGTTTATATTTCTGTCTGTCTCTGTGTTATTAATCTGATATTTTGCCCGGTTTCAGATCTCACTTTAAGTTTTGGTCCTTTTTAGTCATTACTTTTTAAGCGTTATCAGTTTCACATTTTTTACCACATTTAGAGATTTTAGTGATAATTATTTGACTTTTTTAATATTGAGTTTTGTGCTTTTGTGTCTCTTTGACTCTCTGTTTCTGGGTTTGATAGCAAAATTAGACCATGAATAATTAAGGTTTGCGAGTTGATTGACTTGAATCTTTTGATATTTTGGTCGGCTTTTTTTTTTTATTGTGAGTTGGGAGTTACTCGTTTAGCCTGAGCGTTCAGTTTACTTCACCTCTACTGAAGTACTATTTAAGTTTGATTTATCATGACCATTTTCTAGGTTTTTCTTCCTAAAGTTGAACATGTCTGTGAGGTTTAAGGCCTAGTTTACATGTTAAGTTCACAGTCCTCTTATCTCATATTTAGTTTTGGAATATGATGTAAATGTTCTATTAAAAACTACATTTTATCTCACACAACTTGACACTGCTTTGCTCAGGGGCACAGAGGCAGCCAGTTTCCAACCTGCAACCATGGCAACCAAGACAGATGTGTTACCATGGTTACCACCGGATAGAGAGAGAGTCTGTCATTCATTCTCACTCTCTCTTGTTCATGTCAGTTCAGGTTCCTGAGACTGACGGGATTAAAAGCTGACATGAAACGCACACACTCACACACACACACGCAAACACACACACTCCGAGCCTGTGACATTGAGAGAAAACAGAACTGAAGGCTGCACAGTCACAGTACAAATCAGACACTATTTACCCTGAAGCGCAGACACAAACACGAACTGTAACACTCAAGAACACACACAGGCACAAATTCAAAATACACCAGTAGCTCTGTGAAGTTTGGATTACTAGCATAGGCTGTGTGTGCGTGCATGTGTGTGTGTGTGCGTGCGTGTGCGCGTGTGCATGGGTGTGTGTGTGTGTGCGTGTGTGTGTGTGTGTGCGTGCGTGTGCATGGGTGTGTGTGCGTGCGTGCATGCGTGCGTGCTTGTGTGTGTGCCTGTGTGTGTGTGTGTGAGACAGAGAGAGAGAGAGAGAATCTGGGGATTCAGCAGCAATGCACATGAGGCTTTCAAACACGTCCTAAAGCCTTTTTAAACCCGGTTCAAGGTTTACATGAGCAAATAATCAGGTTTCTCCAGCTGGAATTGAGCTAAATCACCCAGACTCCCCCCAACCCCATTTTGGAGAAGTCCAAATTGTTGTTCCATACTTTGGGTTATAGAGTTTTGGTTCAGTGGAAGTGAAGTAGGTGATTCGTTTGTTCTTATTTTATTAGTTGTAATTTATAAAGTGAATCCTCGAGTTAAAGTACCTCAGTAAATAATGAGTTCTACACTACAAGTAATAGAAATGCAGTGGAGTAACAAGTATTTGCCTGTATCTTGGTACAGTGTTTATATTTAATAGTAGTATTTCACTACAGATTCTTCAAAAACTATTGACTCATCTCCACCACTAAACCACCATATTTACTGTAATATGGTTTAAATTCAGTTGTTTAACTGCCGAAATTTTACAAATACTTCCAAATTGTAGTTAACGTCAGTTAGTAATACAAGCTCAAATGTCCGTTATCAGAGACTGAGGACAGCACCTGTTTACAGTGGGAGTTCCATTCTTCACTGAACCCTGCGTTTCCTCCTCCGTCCAGCCTGCCAGAGCCATCGGAGTCTGAGCAGCACGTGATGTTTTTCAGATACATATTTTATGTGTCGCATCACGTTCTCCTCTCTAATACACCCTCTGCCAGATGTCCCCACTTGCCGTTTTTATTCACGCCGCCACTGTTGCGTCTCTCTGCTGCAGGGACGCCCTCCCTCCCACCGCCTCCCATCTCCTCGACATTTCCTCCTCTCTCATCTTTCGTATGTCGTCTATCACACAGACACACGCCAACTCTGAGGAAGCATTTTCATCCTCCTGCATTAGTTTCTGCTGCGCGTGCAGTGTGGTATTATTGCATCTTTGTATATGCTATGTTTAGTGAAGTGATGTCTGAGAGTGACTGAAGCAGCAGGTTGTTTGTCTCTTCATCAAACTTGAAACTTTTTCTCTCATTAATTTTTCTTAAATTATTTGCTGTTGGTTCTGTGCCTGGTTCTCATTCTGTTCCTGTCTTACCTGAATATTCTGCAGCTGAATGACTGTTTCAGATTGACGATGATCACAGGATCACACAGACACACACAAACACACAATGACAGTTTTGATATTACAGTAATTGCTACATAGACACTGAAACTGAATCGTGTAAAGATTAAGAGGTGCCTCTGGCCGCAGATCAATCCTCCATCGACTCAGACTGCTGATATAATTATTACACGCGCACATCTTCCAGAGTTTTCTACATTTGCTCTAAACTGTTGGCTCTAAGCCCCCCCGCCCCCCGTCTCTTTCCAGCTGTGAAACGCTGCACACAACAGCCAACCAGCACCTACGACTTTCACCACACGGACAAAAGGAAAAGTGGTATGTCTACTTCAGAATGTTGTAGTTTTTTGCAATGCTGCTGTGTTTACCCATAAGTCAATCTACCAGCACCTCCACAGCTCAATAATGAACACATTATATTCATTATTATGTTGTTTAACATGTAGAAAAAACATGTAAATCTAGTGCATTTTGTGCTGGGATTTGCTAATTTCAAAAATCACTGCTGCTTCCCTGTAAGGTGCTCAGAACCAAGAAATGTTTTAAACAAATGAGATGTAACATGATAATTAGCTGCAAATATTAAAGTTAGTCAACTACTATGTGATGATTATATAATGTTTGATGAACTCATAAAATTGAGTTAATTAGGCCGACAGAAAATAGAGCTAATGAGCTAATTTCCTAATAAAAATATATTCTATGCAGACAATTAATATGCAAAAACCCCAGAGTTTGAAAAGACGAGCGGCTTTAGTTCAAAGTCACCTTTTGCCTCCTTAACGTTACACATGCATCAGATCACAGTCTCCTGTATTTCATTAACCCATCCACCCACCGCAACCTCCTCCTCACGAAGTCTGCTTGACTTGAAAACTGGGTGACGGTCTTGCTCAATGGTAGAGTGTTGGGTTGGGATGCAGAAGGCTGTAGGTTTGAATCCCACCCTTGCCCAGTCATCAAGGGCAACCTGGATAAATGGGAGGGTTGCAGCAGGAAAGAGCCCAGAAGGGACAAGCTGTGTGTTCAGCAGCGGAACAGTGGTTGTTTTCGGATGAGCAGGTTGACAGGATAGGCTTGTAAAAACTTTTTATCAGCGTTGCATTAATGAACTTCCTCTGGAGGGATCCATCAGTGTGATTAGAGTCAGTGACGAGAGCTTTTTCCAGAAACAAGCCACGTTTAGTTTTGGAGCAAACGTGGAAGCTCCTTAGGAAAAGAGTTTAACGTCTGCGTCACTGAGGCTGGAAAACAGAAACCACTCGGCACCGAGTGCGTCGCAGAAAAAACTAAAACCTCGGAGCAGTAAAAAGCACTGCAGCCGGAAGCTGCTGGCGGCTGCAGAGTGTGACTCGTCGTCAGAGGAGGAAGATTGTGTAAATCTGCTTAAACAGACTTTGGCTTCATGCAACATTAATGTGAAGTGCTGCAGTGAAACTCTGCTGACAGCACCGAGGCTGTGGAGCCGTCAGAGGGCCGAAGAGCCCGTTCGTGCGTGTGGATTGACTCGTGGTGCCGGGTTAGTGCTGCGTCAGTAGCAGGGGTGGGCAACGTATTAAGTATAATTATTCCAGCGTTATCTCGGTGATGGCGTTAGTACATTTCAGGGACAAAAAACACAGTGGAACACTGTCTTCTTATTGTCTTCCTGCACTTTACAGGATGGCTTTGTGTACAGCGAGGGCTGAGCCAGGAGCTGCACACTGAGCGAAATGCCTGCGTCAGCACAGCACTGAACCCTGAAAAACAACCAGTGCAGCCCAGGTGGGCCGCCTCTGCGACGACTGAGAGTACTGCACGACATCCAACTGCATGTACGAGCGTGTCTGAAGACAAAAACGTTTGCAGGGGATTCATTTGTTGCTTTTGTGTTCACACCCTGCTCACAGTTTCCCGTCTTTGTCCGAGCGCCGCCTGCCTCGCCCCGGTTTGCCTGATCCACTGTATCTGCGAATGTAAAGATGAAGTGAACCTTTATTCCCCCTTGAATCCTGACAGCTGCGTTATAAAGCATCTCTGGCTTCTTAACAAATGTTCCTTTTTGGATGATCTGCTTTTACTGCAAACAGAACGATCTTTTGCTGCATTACCTTTAATTAATAATCTTTTTTTATCCGATTTTTTAAGACGATTGATTGACACGACCGTTTGTCCACAGCAGCTTTAGGCAGCAGGACACACGTACTTGTGCACAGTGTGGTTCAGGTTCACTATCACATTTATGTGGCTCAAACAAGGTCCCAATGACAAAATGAAGCTTTAAGAGAACCGCAGACCTTTACACTCAAGTTGTTGATTGATTTCTGTGCTTCATTTATTTTGTGCATCTTCACCTTATTTCCAGCTTTCTATGGACCTTCTAGTTGTGACTGACCCCTCCACCAACGTGCTTTATCCAGTCGTTAATGTCATTCAAGGGTCATTATGTGGGCCTCCAGATGAGCAGAGTCTGTATGTCCATCCCACCCTCATTAAAAATCTCATCTTAGAGCAGGTTAACACACTGATTTATTCTTTACGCCTTTTTACTTTAACTTAAAAGCCGAAATCGTGCCAAAAATTGGACAGTTTGATTGATGAGGCTGAAAGCTCGTCGTCTGAGTTCCGTCTTTTGGGTGGGTGTAGCTTTAGTTTCCAAATGAAAAGAAAACTTTACTCTCATACAGACAGGTAGGCTGCACTTTGGCTGTGTGATTCCCGGCTGCTTCATTAAATTAAAATATGCAGCGAGCGTCCCTCGCCGAACTATAGCTGAAAGTCGGTTTTCAGGCTGGATGGATTAGGATAATGTTTCAGAGGCCAGGTGCACAATGGGAATAGAGATGAGTGTGTCTGGGCTCTTAGATTAGGAAATGAGGCAGATTATGGAAAATATGCTGCTCTGGATTTTAGATTTGCTCTCCTGCTCAAATATTTATAGTCTTATCTCCAGCAGATTAACTTTCTGTGGATGTTGGAGCAGTTCTCACTTCTCTTTCTCAGCTTCAGAGTCGTTCGTTGAGGATGATGTTTGGTTTGGAAGTAAAGTACAGCGGCGAAACATTGTGCCCGGTGGTCACAAACTTGCTCTTCTTCCTGTGCGGCGGTCAACGTGGTCAAAATACTTTTTTGAGTCCATCGTTGATGACAGCTGTAATTCTGGGTTTTCGTCGCTGTCCTACCCAGCCCGGCTTGGGCAGGATGGGTAGGGCAGGATGGGTATGGGTTGCCCACCCCTTGACTTACTGCCTACCTAAAGCTATTTGTATGTGGTATGTTCTGCTTATGTGCCATTTCTATCCATCACCAGGAGCAGCTTGGGCTTCAGTGTCTTGGCCAAAGACACTTTAACATTCCTCTCTATTTCTGTATTAGCAGACGTAGCACGCAGCCATGAAAAGTCGCTGAGGTCTTCTCGGCTGATGAAGGTACAAGACAAGCATCGGAGCTTGTGCTCAGCACTGGGTCACGTACGCACATAATTACAGGTTGGCATTTTAAGGTTAAGTAGAAAATCAACGTGTCATTTTTGTCTCATACCTATAATCAATACACTGTCAACAGCTGATTGCTTTATGCCTTACAGGACTCAAACATAGAAACGGTTTGAACCAGCATATCTGGTGAATGCTAAAGACTTTGATGGTCCTCTGACATTTCCTGTAGCACCACTATGTGGTTGCTGTTTGTAGTTATGACTGAACTGGTTGGGATGTTCAGTTTTGAATTTGGTGGAGCAGAGAGGGATGGAAGCTCCTTCAGTGGCAGTAAAACCTCGTCCTGACCCTCTACAGTGACTCATGAAAGACAGGTCAGTTGTGTAACGTTCTCTCTTTGTTTTCAGGTAAATGAAAACTCTTTTCTGCAGCCTTTGGCTTCAGAGAAAACCAATGAATCAGCGTCACTGTGTTCTACTAAATGAGGTTTCAATTACACACAGACAGACGTGTATCGCTGATGTACCTGTCGCTCATCCCTCCAGCTTCATTAACTTCTTGTTTCTGAGCCTCGCCTCTCATCTCCTTGACTGTGTCTGTTTAAATGAGCTGTCAGTCAACCAGCTGCAACCCCCCCGGGCCACAATTACTCTTGACATTATTACCTCAACATACAAGCACTTTCAGCAATGTCGGTTTACTTTAATGCAGGCATAAGCTGAAAAGGCATAAAACTGCACCTGGCACTGACTGAAGGAAATATTAACTTCAACTTTGATGCAACTGGAAGAGAAGAAACTTTTCTCCTTTGTTTTGTTTATTGTTCATTTTTATGTCCTAGCAGGTTTCCTGTAATGTTGAGTGCACTGCATTGGCGGTTAATGTTGGAAAGTTAATGTTCTGGAGACTTTTGTATTAGCGTGATGACACAAGATCTGTGGCTGTGAACGCTGCCTCTGAACTCTTTCGCAAACTTTACTGATGATAAGTGAAATGTTTTTCTGAGAATTTATGACTTGATATTTGTTTCATTTTTCTACCCATAGTTGCACTCATGGGCAAAAATCATCATCCTCTTCATCATCCTCTCTCCAAAGCATCTTCCAAGACCATAGGATCTTCGTAAAGATCAGGACCCCCTCTGGGATGACACTGTCCATGTGTTCTTCCTCTCTGGTTTTCTACAACCTTCTGTAGAACTACACTGAGTTGTTCAAACTTCTCAGGACGCCATACAAGCTCCTTTAGCGTCACAACATCTCATTTTACAATCCTTTGCAACTGGTTAAAGGCCAGTTCAGCCTGTGCAATCCCTCTAAGGATTGGTGCACAACATTTCTACAACCTTATCAAGGCCACTGGTCTCCTCTATGACCCCTAGAACCTCCGTCAGTTTCCTTCTTCTTCTGAGGACCCTCACGCTGACTTTAGCCAAACTACAACACTACAGCACAGCACCCTAGAACCTGTTCCAGGTCTCCCAAATGTATTCAGTGAAGCCGGCTCCCTAATACAACTTTTCCAACGATCCCTGCATTCTCCTCAGGTACTACACTGTCCTCAGTGACCCCTCAAGGACTCCTACAACCTATTCAAGAACCTCACCACCTCCTTGAGGAAACTTGACCAATTTTTGAGTTTTCACAATTTGTTTTACAAGAAACCATACAACTGGGTTTGCTACTGCTTTTTAACTACAGCCCCTGAAGCTACAGAGGAGCTACCAATAGCAGGAGGACATTTTTCCATTCTCAGTGGGTTTGTGAAGATGTTATTATTTTATGCTGTAGTTTGGGGCTGTAGCCAGTGGGTGGCACCAAATCACCACACGTCCAACCTCCAGTCTCTGACCCTCCCTGACTGTTTTCACTTGGTTTCTTCTGGTCAGAGTGAGACCTGTTCCCTTCACCAAACACCTTTTCTTCCTATCTTCAGTCTTACTAAACCAAAATAAAATCACATGGTCTAAAGATGCTGGACCTCAGCAGCACAAGATGTAATGGTTACCGTGACTGAATACGGTTACTATAGGAGCCAAAAGCAGAAGCTGGGATGAGTTAAGAGTGCAAAAAGTTTATTAACTTATGAACTAGTGATACAGTTATTATTAGCACACGTAATGCTGATACTACAATACTCTGCACAGACACTTAAGGCGATAACAATATTAACTCAAAGACAGAAACTTAGACTACAACAAAATTCACTCTTAATGAGGAGGTTAATATAACAAACAGAACGAGGCTGTAAACGAGGAGACTAACAAACCTACTAGAACTATCAACAGACCCACAAGAGTATCAAAGGCTGAAGATCAGGAAAGGAAGAAACGATCAGGAAGATGCACCAGGATGGACCATGACACGCGAGAAACCCCAAAACACAACACAAGGCCTTAAATACAGACACGCAGGGGTGATGCTGATGATGAGGGTGAGTGACCAGCCGAGGAGACGACGAGTGCTGCAGGGACACACGGACACAAAATGAACGGGCAGTGAAAAAAACGCAACAGGACAAAAACCACCCAACTTATAAGAGAAGATCTGAGGTCTGGAAATATTAAGAGTTAAAAGGCTTAAATTTGGGGTGTTAAAACATTTAAGATCATGTGTTTGAGTTACGTTTAATGATACTTCCCTTTTAGGGTTAAAAACTCAAGCTTTTATACTTTATGTTCATAGTTTGTGTGGTTGATGTCAGTGATTACGTTTGTATTGGTTACAGAAACCTACTTCACACTCAATAAATAACATTTATTTGGAAGTATTCAAACAGTCTGACAAAAGTACATTTAAATATCAAAACAAAAATACCAAAAAACCCAAAGTAAATAGTTAAAGAAGGGTGATTATCTTGGGCTAAAAAGCAGCACTGATATAAAACGAGGAAAGTGACTTTCGAAACGAAAAAGGGCTAAAAACATAAGTAATGTTGTAAAGTTGGTTTTGATTTGTTTTGTCTGAGTTTTGATGGAACATGTTTGCTGCCACTCGCCCTGAGAACCAGGTGAACCTGTACTGACTTCACCTGCAGCACTCAAACAATTTACCAGTGTCCTCAGCGTCCCTGGAAAACGAAGAAATAAAAACAATTACAAAATTATTATTAATTCAAGGTCAGTTCTACACATTTTCTAAATTCTTTTTTTTATTCTTTACACCACTCAGTTGTCAGTAAAGCACAAAACTTAAAAACTTCCTTTGCAATTAGCTTTACCAGTTCCCTTCGCTCCCCAACATTTTAAGGGACCTCTTCGACCTCTTCAAGGACTGACTGGGACATGTTCCGTCTAGTGTCCTTAAAACATTTTGATGAGCCTAAAGACCAATTCTAAGATTTCCAAAGCCCTTTGGAATAAGGCCCACGACCAACATGAACCTTAAAGACACCTACAGGCTGTCCAAGGTCACTACAACACCTCCACTATGTCAAGAACCTTTTCAAGGTGACTACAACCTTTTCAAGGATTCCTAAACATCTTTACGGAAACTCCCGAGCTCCCAAAGACTACATTGTCTTCAAAGACTGCTACAACCCCTGAAGTTTTCCCAAAGCCCCGAGTCTCAAAGGGTCTCTCCAAAGACGCCCACAGTCCACTTAAGGAGCCTACAGTCTCTTCAAGGACCCTTACAGCTTTCTCAAGGACTGTGTTCACTGTAGTCCCATGAAAACGGACAGAAACCAGAAACAAAGGCGGCGTCCCTCTGCTTGAATAGCTGAACCACGGTCAGATCTCCAGTTTCAGTCACTTCCGATGATGAGGATGATAAGAGAGATGAGAGAAAAACATGCGTTTCCTCAGCAAGTGAATCATCAGCTTCACTGTGATTAACAGTGCGCACACACACGCACACACACACACACACACACACACACACACCTCTGTAAACCCCGCCCCTCCCCGGGAGAAACGGGGAGGCCCGGTAGTGACTAACTAACATGCAGCGGGCTGATCCAGACTGCGCGCTCTGCCGGAGCCGGACTCTCGCCTCTGTGCCGGTGTGGGACCGTCAGACAGCGGACAGGTAAGACGTGAAATTCGGGGACGGGACTGTGCGGATCTTTGTGGACTGTGGGGCTTCAGTGCGGAGGGGGGACGTTGGTTCTACAGGTGCTGAACCATCAGGTTACGCGGCTTGGCGCTAATTTTATTCCATAATCACTGTTTATTTCTGATAAAACCAGGCAATGGTTTTTTATGGGGGGGTTAATTTAATACACTGTTCATAAACATGTTTTAATAATTTTGCGGTTGGGTGAACGGCAATAAGCACCTTTTATGGGCCACATTACACTGAAGGCTGCTTTCCTTCCTGCACAAATTAAACATCAAACTCTTCTGTAACTGTATGGACACGTGAAATCCATCGTTTTGTGAAACATTGATCATTTCCTAACAGATCACAGTGGCTGCTGCACCACCAACACAGGATAAGTTCGTGCCACGTTTGTTCCAAGTTGCCTCTGGGCAGCAAACGTTTTGAAAAATCAATGTCCCATAACTAACGTGTAAATAATTGTCCAAAAATGGTGTTTACCCGTCATTCATGGTGACAAATATTTGTGAGGGGCTGAAAATGTATAAAAAGCTGATTGGCTGTTACAGTTTCGGAGGAGGAGAGGGGGGGTCATCCACAGGCTCCACCAAGACGCCCAAGGACCTTAAAAGTTTGTGACCCAGGCAAACGTTGTGTTAGTTCATTATCAGACATGCAGCATCTGTTTGTAGGTTCACGAAGGTCCGGTAGGTTTGTTCCCCAGAAGCACCACTGTGCAAAATCTGACAAATTCATTATTAAGTATTAATAGTCTAATCAATAAATGATCGATTCCAGGTCGACACTGTTTGCATCAGTTCTCCCAGCCTGTGACATTAATCACATATAGGTGAAACTGCACAAGGACTCATTTTATTATCTGGACCTTTCAGGGCAGCTTCACTCATTTTCACTTTGCTTCCTCCGGCTGCCTTCCCCTTCTTCAAAAGATTTCTCTGCTTTTAGCTGAGAACACCAGCAAATGCAGACCAGCTCCCCTGAAGTGTGGGGGGGGGGGGTACGCCGTCCAGAACAACCAATGTGTCCACACTCGTGCGAGCCCTGCTCTCGTTCACGTTGTCGCTCCCTGATGCAGGAAGTGGATGCTGTAAACAATCTGCTGCAGAAGCAGATGGTACAGTTCAGTTCTTTGTCAAAACTTGTAAACCAAGCACAAGGCGAGTGCGGAGTCCTGCGTGATTCCAGGTTGTTTTTGGTCCTTAACGACACGTTCATTTTCCTATTGTGGGTGTGCATTGGAAGGGGACACAGAAGGAAGTGGGTCCCTCATGCTAGTGAGCTGATCACCAATAAGGGCTAAGGAAGAGTGAAAATAAAGGTGACTGGCACTAGGATGATGTCATCACGGGGTCATCACTGAGCATAAGGAGGCTTTAGTCTCGGTCAACCTGTTCTTCCAGAACGCCTCCAGTTGACATCAGCTGAACTCCTGAGATGAAAAATAGTATCATTATGGTTTAAATTACATTATTTCATCTGAATGATGTTTTCATCCATTCATTATCTGTAACCACTTATCCTTCTCAGGGTCACAGGGGGGCTGAAGGCTCTCCCACATTTCCAGTCTGTCTCAGGTAACAGTGTACAGCTGAAATTATTCATTAGGTTCATTAATACATAAGTTACGTGTCAGGAGAATAACTGGCAGCAGTTTTAATATATTCTAAAAATACCTGTTTCTGAACAGTAGAAATTTGTTTTCGCAGCTTCCTACAAATGTTTTTAGACAACAAAGGCAAAATGAGTTTTTCTGTGTTTTACTGACTTGGCATGATTTAAAAAATTCTCAAATAAATCCAGCATAAACTAAAACCTTTAAATGCTTGATGTATATAAACATCGTGAACGTCATTACACAGAGAAACCAGATTAGCTGAAACACTTAGATACAGGAAATAAAGTGTTGTAAGTCTAATCACATCTGAGTTTAGTTTGTCAGGAGCACAGACGCTGCCGAGCCGTTTTTGCAATCACAGTATGTAGCTGTATTTTCCCTCGATCGTTCTGTCATCAGGTGGTCTGTTCCTGTAAGAGGACTATTGACGTCTTTAAATAGTCACAGCCGTCCCCACATTCCTGCCTTATGACTCCACGTTTGAGGAGACACAACAACTCTGTCTCCAGCAAATAATAACGTGAGGATTTATATTTTGCTATCACTGTCCCTGAATAGCAGATAACAGAAAGGAAACAAACCTGCAGTGGGCGAAGTAAAAATTGATTTAGGTGCCCACATAATATTTGGTGAATTGATTAATAATTTTGCACCAAACGATAACCTCTGTTATACGCGGCTTTACATTTCTGAACACAACACTTGACTTTAATAGAAAGTGACAAACTGCAATTCAGGAGCGACAATATGAACGCTGCACCTCAAGTTCCAAGGAAAAACAGTCAAGTGACCAGTCAGGAAGAGGCTCTCACACTCTGAATGTCTTGATTAATTAATTTCAGCAGGAAGGCCGTCGTAGTCCGGCCAAATGAGTCCGATTACGCCTCAGGTGGCTCTACCTGCCTAGTGTGACCATGCTGGTACAACAATAAATAGTGCTGACTCGTGACAATGGGCACTATTTCTAATGTGACATGTTCTGCTCAGTCTGCAACATAATTTTTATTTGTTGTAGTAGAGTAATTAGACGTAGCTTTTATCATCCAAAAGGAGCTGTGGAGTACGGAAAACTAAGGTGAGCGCGCTAAATGCGAACGTGCAGCTGTGTTTCATCTGCATAAAAATGATCCGACAGAGAAATGTGTCCGACAGAATCTTTATTTAACAAAACACATGCTATTTGTGCGATGCCTTTGCTGAAATATTTCAATTAACACGTTAATGTCTCACTTGGAAGCAGCAGTTGACCAAACTGGGCTTATAAACTAAATTTATAATTGGATTAACTGTGCGTCTGTGTGAAAACACAATCGAGATGGACCATCGCCTGCTTTTCTTGCCATATAAAACTGGACTTTTGTGCGTTTGTTTCTCCTTCCCAAAGCTCGCACTGCAGTGATGTCATCCCCCCTTCTCCTCCTCCTCTCCTTCCTCATCCTGACTCCCGGCTCAACGCTGGAGTTTCGTTACCACAACAACCGTGAGATGGAGCAGTATCTCCACCAGATCAACGCCTCCAACCCAGACATCACACACCTGTACAGCATTGGCCAGTCCGTCAAAGGTATGTTGCTTTGTTTTTTCATCTGCTGGTTATGTTCTTGATTTATCGTGCAGTTGAAAATTATGGAAACACCGATCTTGCCGTGTTTGAGTTGAGGGTCGTGTTCAGATGGGTTAATCTTCCGACAACCCTATAATTCATTAACTTTCAGCATAAACACCAAGTGGCAGTTTAGTCTTTATCCGTTTGAAGTACTTTTCACTACATTATTTATTATTTCAGTTTTTCTCAAAATCTTAGTTTTCTTTAATATTGTATTTAATATATAAATTTCCTGCTATTTGCTGCTAAGCTTCGAAGAGAAAAGATAAATAAAACCATTAAAGCTACAATTATCAACTTAAAATATGTAATCATTAGACTGGAAATCGATCTGCTCTGCTTCACCTTCTTCTCTCTGCTCTGCTGTGCTTTTCTACTGTCTGCTGCTTCTCATCTCGCTCTGTGTCCTTCAGGTGTTAGTCGTTATCAAATTACAATCAATGGGAGGCTGCGAAACATCCTAACGTCCTTCAGTAAAACGCGCCTCTGTAGGGTTTAGGTCTAAAACCTTCCACTTCTCGCCCCTGATGAACTGCTGTGTTGTTTTGGGTCATTATCATGCATGATGAAGGATCTCCCAGTTAGTTTGGTTGCACATTTCTTTAAATCTGCCGACAAAATGAGTGTTCAGACATCTGAGTCTTTTGATGCCAAATCCAAACCAGCCTATAGCAAAAATAAAGGAATTGGTGTCAGTGTTCCAATACTTTTGGAGGGAAGTATATTCTTAGAAAAAAGAGGGAAAAAAAGATGAAACTAAACTGTAACACAAATAGTTTTCATCTTGCATGAAAAGCTTTTGAATGTGAGGTTCCAGTGATTTCCTTACAACTGTGACACTGACCGAGTGTGTGTCTGCTGTGTGATCTCACAGTGGGACTGTACACTGGGGTTAGCCTATTGTTGGACGTCCTAATCTGGCTAATCGCACACACACACACACACACACACACACACACACACACAGAGAACTAATCTGAGCTAATCTAGGACACCAGCTGGCCTGCATCCAACATGTGTGTGTGTGTGTGTGGTTTATGTGTCACCTGCCTGCAGCTCAGTTTTTCCCTCGTCTTGCTGCGATGACTCACACGCCGTCCTGTTGTTTAGTTCTCTTTGGCATGTTTTTCTAGGTTTGTGTGGACAAAGTCAATTATCAAAGAACATCGTTGTGAGGACAGTTTGGTTGGTTCCCACAAAGGCTGTTTGAGGGCTCAGGCTTTGTTCTGTGGTTAAGGTCAGGATCCGTCGGGCTGTTGTGGTCGTTACAGTTGGGGTAGGGAGGCGGGGAATGCATTATGTCAATGAATGCCATCACATGGATCAAAAGGCCCGTGTGTTAAAGACTTGCCAAGACTTGCAGAGGTTCATTCATTCGTCTGCAGTCCTGACGTTCCAAATAGTTACAGTTTACATGGAAACTTGTACTACAAACTACGCAAAACGTGACGTGTGTGGATGTAAAAAGTGTCTTTGCTCTCCGTGTCTCCCAGGTCAGCAGCTGTGGGTGTTGGCTCTGGGCCTCAGTCCTCGCCGTCACACCATCGGCATCCCCGAGTTCAAATATGTGGCTAACATGCATGGAAACGAGGTGAGACAACGCACGCACGCAGATAGAGCAGGTCCCCTCCCTGCTGACAGGAATCAGGACAAAAAGGAGCTCAACAAAAGCCATTCAGAGTCAAACACACTGCACACACGCTTTTGTATTCAGACCGACTGTGTGTGTGTGTGATCTGAAACAGACAACATGCTGACTTTATCACATATCCACTTCACAAGGATGAAATGGACATGAGGTCACGATAAGCACGATAAGTAACACAGTGCTGGTGTGAGATTTCTGCACTTTACATCAACAAGTATGACAAAAGATGACAGGGTAAGAAAACAAAGGCTGACAAGACAGTGACATCCTCACCATGGTTGCAGACCAACCTCCTGGACGTTTAAACGTATGGAAACATACTTTAAGCAGGAAGCAGGTTGATTAATACAATCTATGTTTCCTACCAAACAAATTTGCTTTTGCGTTGTAATTGTGTAGAAATGTCATTTTTAGGAGACATGGTTGAATTCTATTTTAGATCGGACTGGTCCCAGGTCACAACTGGAGGTCAATGCTACGACGATAAGACTAACGTAGTAAGTAGTCAGAGAGAGAAATAATTTTCCTGTAAATGTCACTTCTGTTTTATTAGGCGCATAAATACCTTATAGCTTCTTTGACTTTTACTAGACCTCTACGTTAGAGGTGCCAAGTACAAAATGTACCTCAAGTCTAACAGTATCAGTGCTGCAGTATGAAAGTGATTCTCTGACTTACTCTATCTACACGTTATATCTACACGTTTTAAAATAAGAACATAGGTCAGTGTCAAATTATTCAAGTCAGTGTTTGTATCCTGGATATTCAGGACACGGACTCTGCTCCGATTACGTCCAGCAGCCTCGTACACATAAACTGAAACGAGGACAAGGTCAGTTATTTCATCTGTGAAGAGCAGATTCTGTGTGTCCATCTGTAAGACACTGAGACACAACGGTGTCCGAGACCGCACAGTTTGACAGTGATTCGGGTGTCAGTCACACACACACGTCAGTCCATTTTACACAGCAGTTGCATTAAGAAGTGCGTAAAGGAAACCTTCTGCGACCTCTGACACAGCGTCTGGTTGCCACGGTGACAGGTGATGGTTGGCCGCACTTGGATGTTTGTGTGAAATTCAACGGAAATGTCCTTAAAGAGACAAGACACGCCTGAGCACACACACACAGAGTTAGCAAACAGAATCACTGGAGTGTGTCGCTTCCTTGCAGAAAAAGACCTTTTCAGTCAATAGCGCCTGCACACACACACACACACACACACACACCTTATTAAAGGAGAAGTGAAATGTTAGAGGAAAGTTGCAAATGTGTCAAATAGTGATTCTTGGAGTTTTACGTGTTTTTAAAGTAAAGAGAACTTCCTGTTTGACTGAAGTTAGTCACGTTGTTTCTTTTGAAGAAACTTCACCTTCGGTGGAAGGTACAAACTTTGTTACTGCACTTAAGAACATTTTTCATGTATCTGTACTTTACTTAAGTGGATTTAATTATAGCTTCTTTGACTTTTACTTGACTACATTTTGAATAAATATCCAAAATATCCAAAAATATCCAAAACAGAAACAGCGGTTGACCAATAATAGAAAAGTCAAAGAATATAAAGATTAGATAATAGAGACATAATAATCAAATTACTGATTACAAAACACTTTTTATTAAAGACCAGTTATTGTAATACTCAGAAACAATTAATGTTTCCTTTATGAAAAGTATTTTCAAAATGCCTGCATCTTCCATACTAATCTCCTTACGTTTTTTAGTATTTATAGGATGTAGAACACGTTCTTCGATAACAAACATCACGTCCCGTTTCCAAATGTAAAGGTGACACATAACTGGTCCCCCGATTCGCCCCCACTCTTTGGAAACCTGTTTGTGATCTATGTGGATGTCGATCCCACTGGCATATTTCTGTACTATGACTGCTTACTTTTGGTCATGCCAGTGGCAGAATTGCTGTAAACGTTCACACACTCCTGATCCCTCCAGGAACACTGGGGTCAGAAAAAAATCTGAAATCAGAAAATGTCAAACATGTTTTCACTTTCTTATCACAGGTTATTGTTTAGAGCAGTTTTTGTAATTGTATTTATTCAAACCTAACGAGCAGAGGAGGGGAATCGCCTGAGTCTGACTCCGATCTGAAGCTGCTGTAGTTTTGTCATTTTTCTGAGCTTTCACCACAAATTTGTCCCAACTGTTAAAATCCTTTATCCTGATTAACGTGAGGAGTGACAAGTGGAGTCAGCCGGATAAAGGCCAGTGAGTTCCCAGACACACCCCCTGTTCTTCCACACGTATCTGTTCACAGTATCAGGTTTGTTTGCTAGAATTGATTTTGTGTGTGTGTGTGTGTGTGTGTGTGTGTGTGTGTGTGTGTGTAAGCATGTGGGGGGGTGAGGGCAAGTCTGATTTCCTGTGTTTCCCAGCTACACGCTGACCTGCATCCACCATCATTAGTGCAGCATCAGCTAATGCACAACTACATAAACATACTTGATCCTGTCATCTGAACGAGTTTGGGTTGACCTCAGCCGTGTGTGGTTCGAATGGGACGAACAGGACGTGATTTTTAAAGGCCAATTCAGGGATTCCTGACATTGATTTCACATTTCAAGTATGCATATTGCCCCGGCCTCAGAAATGTTTCAGCCCTGTCTCGTAACAACAGCCGTTTCCTGTTCCACTAAGCTGCAATGGGCTTGAATATTTACATTAATTGGAAAGAGTCCAACTCCAGAGTCTGGAGCAACAAAGCACATTGGTTAACGTAAAACTGGGGCCATTTTCTGAATGCATCTGGATTCATCTGTGCCTGAGACCTCCAGTGTCCAAAAGTGATCATACAGAAAACTCATCATACAGACACACGTTTTATCGTTATATCATTGAAATATTTAAAAAACGTTATCTCCAATGGATTCCCCACAATGTCATTTGCGGCAAACAAATGACCATTTTGAAGGGTGTGACGTCACATAAAATAAAGCAAACTGTGACCTAAATTAAACTTTCGCCGGTGTGAATGGTTTTAATCAGTCCCTGTAAATTTCGCCTAATTCCCTTATAAAAACATCCAGGTGCGTTCACTCTTCCTACAGATAGTAAAATGAAAAGTACAACACTGCTCTCAGTCTCTGGGATGGCTGAGCTGCCTCGAGGCGATAACGTGTTCCTGTCATGGCAGAGGAGGGCTGAATCTAGAAGCCCGAGCCTGGATCCGAACTGGTTTTTCAGTTACACCAGCACTGCAGACGTACTGAACGGTGACGCTCCTGTCTATGTGTTCACCCCACGCACACATCCACAACCGGCTGCACGTGTTGCAACATCCCACAGCTGACATTCCTGTCAGCGGAGGATGAGATCCGATCCGCTCTGCTGCAGCGGACCGGCCGCTTCCTCTCAGGATGAGCCCTGCACAAACAGCTGGAACGCGACAGTGATTTGATTCTGATGGAGACGACGAGGAGCAACACGTCAATAGAGCAACGTGTCGTCTTGTGTTTGAGCTCGACAGTGATACATCCGAAACTGATGCTTAAACTCGTTAAATGAACGCGTTCATTGTTAGTTTGGTGGTTTCGTCACAATAGGCGGAATATAGAGTATCACCGCGCTGATCCTTTAAGTACAGCTGGGTGTGTGTTGTAGTGAGAGAAAAGAGGCTTTGAATGAGTGATGGAGGGAACAGAATGATAGCCAGAGGCAGAGCCAGTCCTGACATGTGTGCGTCTTGTGTAGCGGCGTTGGAAGCGCATACCTCTTTCCTTTCCCACCCTTCTCTCTTTTTCCCTCCTGAGGCCCTCATTCATTCACAAAGTGCCTTTCACCCTCACGTCCAATCAGCCGTCTCACACACACAAAAAAACGGCCTCTTGCGTTTCGATTCCAAAGCTTCAGCTCCTACTCGTCCTCCTCCCCCGCTGTTTCCGTCACTCTGCGCTGATGAAACGTCATGTGGAGGGAGCAGATGTAGGGATGAAACTTCAAACTTCAAATTCAAATCAACACCAGAAACATCCAAGAGCTTTATGCAGACACATCAGCCCCTACAAAAATTTACAAAATGGTTAAAATGGTTAAAATTAGTATAAAGGAAAGACAACAGTGGGGAAAAAGTGGGAACAGATCTGCAGGCCGATGAAATTAATACAATAACTAATGGGATTACAGTCATATTTTACTAATTGTTTAAAAGTGGTATTTAGTGAAATTATCACACTTTTATTTCAGTATTTTTTTTTACTTTTGTTAACATATTGTATCAAAGAATGTGTTAAGATTAGAGTAAAGGTTAGTGCGGGTGAGCTGAATCTTCTGTGAAGTGATAGAAACTGTGTGTGTGTGTGTGTTGCATGCAGGTTCTTGGCCGCGTGCTGCTGCTCCAGCTAATCGACGACATGGTGCGTGGTTACCGTAACAATGAAGAGTGGTCGCTGCGGTTACTGAACAGCACGCGCATCCACATCCTCCCAACGATGAATCCCGACGGCTTCGATGACGCGGACACGGACTGTCAGTACAGCCAGGGCAGGTAGGGACACACACACACACACACACACGGCCTCTAACAAAGCCAGCGTCCACCAGCTGCTCAGTTACGTCCCTCGGGACGGTGGGGACATTGATGCCTCGACACTGGCCTGCAGCAGCTCCCGGACCTGACAACGGACTGTGTGACCTGTCAGATGGTCCCTCGTATAATCTCAGGTGTATGAGAGGACAAAGATGAACTAAGTGTTGTGAGTGTGTTTGGTAGACGAGTCTCGGCCTGTGAACGCTGAACACTTGAGTGTTTACCACTTACCCGAGGGACAATTTAATTGTGAAAGCGAGAAGTGGGAAAGAGCCGCTGGAATGCGACGTGGTCGTCCTTGTGTCATGTTTAGTGGGAACGTGTGAGTCCCTGCCCAACCACAGCTGTGTCACTTGGATCGGTCGCTCCATCTGTTTAGACGGCAGGTCCACGAGTGTGTGGGGGGGCACAGCTGGGACACACAGGGATGACTTTAGCAGACAGGCTTGGCTTTGGACACGGACAGGTTGTAACTGTCCCCCCATCACTCTGTTATACAGTAGGACTGTTTTGCTTCTTTGGGATCATTTTGCGTATATATGTGTGTTTTCACTTATTCCATGTTCTGATCTTTTTTTCTGTCAGGTTGTTTGTTCCTTTGAAGTTATTTTGTAACGGATCACTATCTTTGAACCAGGGATTTTAACTCTCACACCACTCGGGTGTCCTGTGCTGTGCCTAGTAGGTCTGTTCCGTAACTCCTCCCTGACCTTCAGGTTATTTGTCCCTGAAATGAACAGAAATTGTCCAAAAAAGATCAGCTTTACCTACTTTACCGTGTGGTTAAGGCTGCGAACTTCACCCAGTCCTCTCTGTCTCCCTGCTCTGCCGTCAAGCAGAAAATAGACGTTGAAAGGAAGAATGTCTGTGCGTTCGGCGAGCATCTAGTAACAAAGTTAATATACTGTCTGTTTAACTGTGCACCATCTTGTACCTCTCATCTTCAGCCCAACTCCACCGTTGTTGTCACACAGCACATTATAATACTGCATTATTCATTCAGCTGGGCCTTTTTGGAAGTCTAAATCCAGCTTCTGCCAAGACACACACCACCTCACAGTGTAGATTTAAAAATACACCAACAGATGACAGAATCGATGTGATTTCACTGGAAACACACTCAGAGTGTTGCACATAGACTAAACTCCAACGCCCCAAACACTCTAATAAGCAGGAAAGCCGCCTTCTAGATGTGTATCACACAAACACAAATTACAGTTGCGCTAAAAGCCTCTAAGCTCCATTTAGCGGGACTCACACAAGCAGGTCAGCACAAGGTGCCTTGTTACGTCTCAGGGTTTAGACTTTATGATTTGTGTGTGTGTGTGTGTGTGGTCTGTTTAACATCAGTCATTTCCAACCATATAAGGAATTGTTTCATTCAACCCACATTAAAGTGATATTATTTCATCCCTTTGAGAAAGAATCAACATCACGTTTTTTGAGTTTTTCACATGTATTTTAATTGACTCTGCCGAACAATATTTATTTTTATGTGTGTGTGTGAGAAACAAATTCACGAGCTCAGCAAAGCGTTAAACCCTCTGGTCACCTCCAACCCTACAAACATGTGTCATCCAGTGAGTCAGTGTGTTCCCAGTCAGTAAACAGTGTTTGTCTCTCTGTCCCAGGTACAATTTCAACGGTGTTGATCTGAACAGAAACTTCCCGGATGCTTTTGCTGGCCTGCGGGGGCAACAGCGTCCCGACGGGGCAAAGAGGGAGGCAGAGGTTGGTCAACAGTGTGAAAAACTCTATTACAAGTAAAGGTCTTTTTCTACTGCTGCTAATGTCGGCATCTACAGCTGCCAATTAAATGAATAAATTAGGAAAAATGAAAGTTCGAGGACCTCAAAAAGTGGATTTAAGTACAGTGCTTGAGTAAATGTACTTAGTTGCTTCCTGTTTGTGTCAGCTGAGATTCTCTTATTGGTCCAAACAAGTGGAGGGGCACACTGGGCTTTTTGTCCCTGCGTCTCGCCCTCTGGCTATGAGCAGGCCGCCTGCAGTCTCAACTGAGGGCTGCTTTTTTTTAATCACTCCCAGTTGGACTTTTCTGCTGAAAAATTCTCTCATTTGATCTACAACCGATGTTTCCCTCAAAAGCCACTTTACCATCAGTCATGAAGACTTGAAAACATTTTTGTCGTGTCTTTTATTCCTCTGCTCCTCAGGTCAGGGCTGTGATGGGCTGGTTGAGCACTGAGAGTTTTGTTCTCTCTGCAAACCTTCACGGAGGAGCTCTGGTGGCCAGTTATCCTTATGACAACAGCAACGGAGGTAAACACACACACCCACAGAGTTGTTTCTGCGTAACGATCAAACAATCAAACTGTCCTGTGCGTGTTGGAGTGAGGAGACGATAGACAAAAGTCTGTGGGCCACAGTGAGAACATTATATACTAATTATTGTTCATTCCAGCCTGGAGCAGCCGGTCACTTTGATGCTTTGTCCAACTTACAGATTTTAGTGGGTTTGTTCCTGCTTAGACTCACAGATGATCTTCATATTTGCAGATAATTTCTTTTGTTTCCTGACTCGTTTTCTGCTGTTTCACTGTGTGTTAGACTAAGTAAGTAGCTGGCTGACAGAAAATGAACAGCCAGTGACCAATGTGGTGGAAAGGAGAATAAAGTGATCTTGGACTGATGCTTGGACAAAACCAGACATTTGCAAATTCCATTATTTACTATCACTTTATAGTGAAAAAGATTCACTGGAAAACTAAGAGATAAATTGATAATGAGAAATTATCCGTTCCTGTGGCAATAATATACACTATATAATAGAAAACAGTCCGTCTGTGCTGAGGTTAAAAAGCTTGTCAGTGATGCGACTGCACGTGCAGGTATTTTTGCTTTAATTCCTCCTTTTGCTGAGTTTTTCACCCGCTTCAGTAATTCATGTAATTCACTGCCCCACAGGAGAAACTGAGGCAGCGCGAACATTCAAATGATCTTAGAGCAACTCAGAATATATTCACTGCACCTGTGAATCCTGTGCAGCCATGACATTTCTCATTATGAAGCTGAGTCTTTAATCAAATGTACGAATGGATTCGGTTGGAACAAATACGTTTAATTGTTTGCATGTTTTTGTCCATTTGTCCAGGCAGCGAGCTGGTGGACGGGGCCAGCGTCACCCCCGATAACGATGTCTTTGTTCACCTGGCCAAGGTGTACTCCCACAACCACGCCTCCATGAACCAGGGTTGGGGCTGCGCTGACACCAGACCGTTCCTGGACGGCGTCACCAACGGATACCAGTGGTACCCACTCCCAGGTCTGAGCTCACACAACCCGGTTTTTACTTTAACGAGAAATCGGTTCCGGTCTGAATTAAGACACAGAAGGGGACATATCCAAAACGCAAAATGCACATACTTTGTTTGTACTTACCTGGAAACCTGCAGAAGTGCCTGAAACCTAATGAGCAGCCGCTCTGCCTCCTCTGGTTTCCTGCTGCGGAAACCCGATCGCTGACACCCAAAGCAGCCTGAGACGGGCTTGAGCTTCCCTTTATCCTAATTCCGAGTGTTTAAAGCTCGCGGCTCAGCACCTCTGACACGGGTGGAGTCGTTCTTTCTAAATTACGTGCAAACATCTAAAGCCCTCAGTGAGCAGCCTCTCATTACAGGGCTGTAATCAGTAGCTACAGCTCGTTAGACGTGGACATTCAGATCACTGTACAGGTGCAGATGAGTCTTCAAAAATATCTTTGTCTTGTCTTTGTAGGTTTTGGATGTTGAGGTTAATGTCGTGTGCACAGATCATGGTTTGTCCCAAAAAGTCAAACTAAGCAACAGTGAGACCACATGAGCTGATACAAAGACACACACACGTTTAAATAAATCAGAATTAAAGTGACTGAACTTGTCCATCACAGCAGCAGTGAGAAAAAACAGTCAGTTTAAGTCGGCGTGTGGAATGATGTCAGACGTGATCATCTGAGTGTTTGCAGGTGGAATGCAGGACTATAACTACGTGTGGGCCCAGTGTTTGGAGTTGACCCTGGAGTTGTCCTGCTGCAAGTTTCCTCCAGCCACACAACTTCCTGCTATGTGGACAGAGAACAGGAAGGCTCTGCTGGCCTTCGTTCAGCAGGTCCACCTGGGTCAGTTCTGTCTTCACCCAGCTGTCCTCTCTTTCCTCACTCGTCTGTCCTTGTTCACCTTTCTGACTCTTTACTGATCTGTGTGTCTGATATTAACCAGGATCGGATCCCCTGACACTGTTGCTTGTCTGATACCTTTAGGAGTCAAAGGTCGCGTGTTTGACGGTTCAGGTGAGCCAGTGCAAGACGCAGTGGTTGAGGTCAAAGGTCGCAGAAATTTGTGTCCCTTCAGAACTGACCGACATGGAGAATACTACAGACTGCTGCTGCCTGGAAACTACACGTTCACAGTAAACACACACACACACACACACACAGCTAGTGTCTGTGGTTAACTCAGCTTTTTAGCACACTCGAGCATCACATCAGTTCTTGCATCCCTCCCCGGGCTTCCTGTTTGGATCAGATCTGATTTTAGAACCGTGGGCGTGGGAGCGGCATTTCCATCCGAGCTGTTATTGTCCATCGCGTCCCCCCTCATCAGGACGAAGGTCGGCTGGTGGACGGGCTCTTCCGTCAAACGCCCTCGGGACTTAATCTAAAAACATCTTAATTGTTGCCACTTGTCGTCAGATTTACTGTCTGTACGGTTTATGTGCGGACTGTTTTAAATGTCACTGAGCATTTGTTGCTCATTACTGTCACACACATATTTATTTAGTGACTACGGCTATACCACAATGTGGCACAAACCCCTTCTTCTGGTTTTCTTTGATTGACAGGTTTCCTATCCAGGACACAAAGTTCTGACAGAGACTCTTAACATCCCCTACGGTCCTGATCAGTACTCGGCCATGAAACACGACTTCCTGTTACGGCGCATCACGCCGACGACGAACGGGACCCCAGATAACCCCACCCCTACCTGTAACTACACATTAAAGCTGGGGGCGGGTGGAGCCGCCGTCAGGCCCACGTGGACAGGACTGGCTATGGCAGGGCTCAGTCTGGTGACCACGCTCCGGTCCCCGATCGCCTGAAGCCCTGAAGCAGCCCGGTGCTCCGATGAAGTCCTGCTGGAGCCTCTCCGAACTCGTAACAAAGCAAAAACAAATCCAGCAGAGGTTTCTGAGTAGCTGTGGAAGTCTAGAGTTTGGGGACGCAGCAGAAAGTGGGACATGGTTCTGGAAGCTTGGGCTCATTTTGGTTTGTCCCAGCAGGAAAAGCACATGGGCAATTGATAAAATTATGCAGAATTGAGATGTAACTGCTAAACTGTCAGTTTTTATTTATTTATTCTCTTTGTCAGGGACCAGTTTTAACTTTTCAGGACCGTTACAACATGAAGTTGTGACGACACTCTCCTGCATCGAGTAGACGTGTTAGACCCTCTGCAGGGAATCAAACACTTTAAATGGCAAAGACTTTACTGCATTTAAAGGGGTCACAGCAGGACTGAGCTGTAAGTCCACGTGTGACGACGACACGTTCAAATCAGCACTTGTAGGCGTTGAATCCTTTTTCAGAAACCGCAGGATTTAGAGCAGAGACAAGGACGTCATAGTAGCTGTGAATGAGGACAGACACCTTCTCTGAGGTGGACCTTGGAGAGACGTGATCCTCGCATTGACTGAGGTCGTCCTGCTCGGCGTCTTTCTGCAGCTCACCCGTCAGCTTCAGGACAGAACTTATGAGGCCTTTTACTTTTTTCCAAACTTCAGGTTTTTCTACTTTGCTCTGTTGGATGTTACGTGCTGTGCCATGTTGGAGCTGGTGGCTGCAGGCTTGAGTCACACCTCAAACACCCAGCCTCAGCGTGTTCACCACCTCCCAAATCCCGTTTGGACCTGAACTGAACTAAACTGTCATCAATGACCAAGTCTGGTCCTCGAAGGAAATTCTGTAATAAAAGTTTTTAAAAATGGCAGCGTCTTAAAGTCTTTCTTTCTAATTCCTCTTCTTCATCCCACCCAGATTATATGCTGGATTGATTAAATATTATTAAAAATAACAGCTCTGGTCAGAGAAGTTATTCCTTCTACTTCAACGTTATACATAAAAAAAGCTAAAATGATTAGTTATTGCGGCATAATGATATTTAAAATTACACCAACAACCACTGGACCAATATGTCAGAAGTAAGTGAAGCTGATCTGATAAAAACTTTTGTCTCACTGAACCACGTGATGCTCATTATGTCTTGTCTCCAAATTTTTTATTTCCATGGTTCCCAGTCTAAAAAGAATCGACCTCATATCAGCAGATGAAACGTGTCTATGTTTGAACGAATCACATAATCCAGATGTGACTAAAGCTTCAGAAGAAGGCCCGTGTTTCGCCTCCCGAAGGTTCGCTGGTTTTGGCCTCTCCGGTTTCCGTAGCTGCCGGACTGACCGTGATTGGCCGGTTGGCAGCAGGTGACTCAGCTGCAGCGCGTGCACTCAAACTCTGGAGGAAGCGCGGCAGGTGAAACTAATTAATTAAACAGTTTCCGGTCAAACTGGTCGCAGGACTGCTCAACAGTACGAGTGTTTAGCGTCATGTGTCCCGTTTCCCAAGTCAAATGTGTTGGCGCGTGAAGACTGTGGGATCCAGCTGTGGGATCCAGCTGTGGGATCGACCCGGATCGACCTAGGATCCCGCCGCACCGCACGTGCCGCCCGCGGAGCGTCGTGTCCCGGTCGGACATGTTTGTTTGTTTGTTTGTTTATTTGTTTGTTTGAAGCTGCAGCTTCTTCTTAATGTGCGTCATTTTGGTGACGTCAGCAGGGTCGCACACACACCTCGACCGCGTCAATCCAGGTAAAGTGGGAAATATCAGTTATTATTATTATTATTATTATTAATGTGGGTTGATTTGGTTATTTCCAACCTTATGGCGTGTTCGGTTGATGAGCCCGGAATTTGATGGAGCTGGTCACAGTGGACCAGGTTCGGGGTTTTACATTTCACTTTGTTGTCTTGCGAGGACAGGACCTGAGTGATCTGCAGGGACACGTGTCCTACTTCAATGTGCTTCAATGTGCAAAGTAGAAAACTGCCTGAGAAACGCCCATCACTAAATAACTTCACATATGGTTTAAAATGATTTTCTTTATGTCTCCGAACAGTTGATGACACAGTGCTTTCAAAGATTAGTAAAAAATGAATTCCTAAATCATTACTTTAAAAAAATAATCCATAAGAAAACTTTGACAGCTGAGGGAACCACGGCCCTCACACGTTTGTACTACTCCTCCTCTTTCGGCTTTTCCCATCAGGGGTCGCCACAGCGAATCATCCATTTCCACCTCACTCTACCCTGAGCATCTTCCTCTCTGACACCAGCTAACCTCATGTCCTCTGTTAGAACGTCCATATATCTCCTCCTTGGTCGTCCTCTCGTCCTCTTGCCTGGCAGCTCCATCTCCAACATCCTTCTACCAATATAATCACCATCCCTTCTCTGCACATGTCCAAACCATCTCAATCTGGCCTCTCTGACTTTGTTGCTAACACAGGCAACGTGTGCTGTCTCTCTGATGAACTTGTTCCTTATTCTGTCCAACCTTGTCATTCCTAAGGAGAACCTCAACATCTTCATCTCTGCTGCTTCCATCTCTGCCTCTTGTCTCTTTCTCACTGCTACTGTCTCTAACCCATAGAGCAGAGCTGGTCTCACCACTGTCCTGTACACCTTTCCTTTGAGTCTTGCTGACACTCTTCTGTCACACAACACTCCTGACACTTTCCTCCACCCACTCCAACCTGCCTGCACTCGCCTCTTCACCTCTTTTCCACACTCCCCATCACACTGAACTGTTGACCCCAAGTACTTAAACTCCTGCACCTTCTTCACCTCAGCCCCCTGTAACCTCACACTTCTACCTGGATCCTTCTCGTTTACACACGTATTCTGTCTTGCTACGACTGACTTTCATGCCTCTTCTTTCCAGAGCAAACCTCCACCTCTCCAGCTGTTCCTCTACCTGCTCTCTACTCTCACTGCAAATCACAATGTCAAACTGCAAATCACAATGTCAAACTGCAAATCACAATGCCCTCACACATTTGTAATGAACTTAAATACCAATACTTTGAAAAGTAGCAGAATAAAATAACCCAACAGTAATTATTGTTGGCTTAGATTTACAATAATCACAGAAGGAATTTCACCTCTGTCCCATCTTTACTCTGACACCAACAGTCCAGCTCCGTCCTGCCTCTCTGTGTTCGGAACAAGGAACTGCACTTTAAGGGAACGTGGGTCCACCTTCAATTTCCCAATTCATATTTTTGGCTCTTTTACTTCAGTTTTCAACTCTGTGCCTCCACTTTTATTATTGTTCTATTATCTATTACTGTTATTGTTCACGTCCGTAACACAGACACAGTTTTGTTCTTCGTCAGACTCTTTAAAACAGCTTTTCGACTGTGTGCTCAGTGAAGGTTCAGTCCACTAGGTCAAGCCCTACGTCCCTCTGCAACTGGGGTGTGTGTGGGCGTGTGTGGGCGTGTCTTCAGGGCCTTCTGTGGACACATTTTGTATTAATACCATTGTTGTGAGGACATTGTAGCTGGTTTTTGAGGGTCCTGACTGGGATTTAGGGTCAGGGTTAGAAGAAGGTTTTGGTTAGGGGTTAGGGATTGTATTATGTCAATGAGACATGACAAACGTGTGTGTGTGTGTGTGTGTGTGCGTGGGCAGGGTGAATGATTCTATGTTGAAGCACTGAAGGATCCCAAAGGAACGAGCGAGGCCATGAAACCAACGTGCTCCTAAGATTCAACAGTGTTTTTCCTCTGCTGGTCATTTTATTCTAATGGGTTTTCAAGCTGTTGGTGCTTCAGATGTTTAAGACTGTACCTGGGGAATCTGCCCAGTAAAATACTCGTGAATTCTTCCACATGCCTGATGTAGATCTGAGGTTTAGCTGTAACGTTTAGAAAAGTTTTTGTTACTTAGAAACGAGTCAGTAATCAGATTACATTTTTGTGTACAAAACAAATGAAATGTAGATCGAAACGATGAGTCTTAAGTCTGTTTTCAGATCTGAGACAGTCCCTCAAACACCGGACAGAAAAACAGAAAAGAGGTTTAAAATCAGAACCTTTAAAATGGGGTTGATGGGTTCTGTCCTTCTGGTTCCTGTCAGGACTCTGAGACACTGTCCAACACAAGTTAAAGTTGGTGCCAATGTTTTTGAACTCAGAAGTCAAATTATCACGTGGGTCCAGTTTGTTCTGATCTGTCCATGTAGGTAGAAGTTTGGTTCTTTAAACGGAAGGGACCCCCCCCGATTTCTAGCAGAGGGGGCCCCAATTAAACAGATTCCAGCTGACTTTGATCTGCTTCCTTGAGCTTGAGAAAACACACACACACAGTGAACACACGGGGTCCTCACGTCCCTCCCCACCTCCCTCTGTCTCCTCCCTCCTTTCCAACTCCCCTTTATTTCTTCCTCGGTGGCATTTTTTAAATCGTCCCTGTGTTCTGAGAAGTGCTGTAGACAGAAGCGGTGGAGGGACAACTTCAGACATTTTCGTCCTCCTGTGTCTCTCCTCAGGCTGTCTTTCTATCATTAGTTTCTTTTTGTTGTCCTCTGAGGTGTGACAGAGTCCGATGAGACATGGGATGTGGAAACTCCTCACAGACCACCAGCAGTGGAGGTGAGAAACGGTTAGTTTGGTTTATTTCCTAACAGACTAAAGTTAGTGTCTCTGTGTCATTTAACACATGATGGGACAGAAAAGTGTCAGTGTAGAAGACGAGTCTGTGATGTGCTGGATATAAAAGCTGGACAAACTTCAAATTTTATTAATGTGGACAGAGCTTTTTTATTGTTGGACAAGGAGATGTTACAGTTTGACTGTTTCAGTTGAATATTTTGTCGTGTCAGTGGACGTGATAATGGAAGTTTACTTCTTTTTACCTCTTTGTGTTTTTTTGGGGGGGTTGCGACCCCTTCAGTTAAGTTGTGTGTGTTCCTGGTTCTTTTTGTCTCCGCTGTTGTTGCGGGTGTCGTTTGTGGTTATGTTTTGGTCTTCGTGGTCGGACTGTTTGCTCTGTGGTACTTTTGCATTTCCTTTGCGGTTGTCGTCATAATTACACAGTGCAGCTGTAAAGTCTCTGGGTGCAGCACAAAATGTCACAAAACCCCCCTCAGGTGTCTATCAGGAAGTAATAACTAATAATAAATGAATCTGTGTGAATCCCTAGGTCGCGCTGAGTCTTCATCCAAAGTGTGAGTAGATTTGAGCCATTTCAAACACATTCAGGTGTAAAATTGTGTCAGTGGTGATTTTAGTGTGTGTGTGTGTTGACAGATCAGACGAGCAGATGCTAGAGGACGACAAACGAAAGTGAGTTGTTTTTTTTTTTTTTTTCTGACATTCACACATTCAGTTTTTAATGGAGTCAGGTCAGAGGTGAAAACTGAGAGAGACGGATTAGTTTCCTCATCAGAGACGACGTCGTCTCTGAGGATCAAATTCCACTAAGAACAGTTTCTTAAAAAGTTCATCAGTAAATGTCAGTAAACTCCAGCACAGAGTTAAAAACTAACCACTTACAATCTGTGTGTGACAGGAACTACGGAGGCGTGTACGTGGGTTTGCCCACAGACCTGAGCAGCATCCCTCAAGTCCAGATGGGACCACTGAAAGGTAACACACAGACATGCACAGACCTGGCTCTTCGTTTAAAAATACAGCCCATTTCCCGGGTTCTGTCAGTCTCTGAAGAGGACATTTAATTAACACGCACACGCATATGTAAAGCGCCTTTATGGTAATAATGCATACACATAAACGACCACAGACAAATCAACAAACACACTGATCAGTGTTTCTCTCTCCCATGGTCTCATGACCCTGGAGACCCAACAGGAAATTGAGTGTGTGTGTGTGTGTGTTTCACATTTTCCCAATAACTGTCAAATGTAGTTTCCAGGAAACGTCTTGTGGATGATGACAAACTTAGTTGGACAGAAAGTCCTGGAAAATAAATAATTTAATTAATTTCAAGAAAACCAAAGAAAGTCAGAACTCGTTTTTTTTTTTCCACCAACATGTTCAGATTTTCGTAAAGTCAGAGTCATTTATGATGTCCAGACACTTTCCGTAATGAGGGTTTAAGTCCCCACTGACAGTGGCCCCCTGGAAAACAATGAGACGTGAAGACAAAGTTAAAGACAAACGGGTCAAAGAAATAAACGGCAGTGTCTCTCACCTGCCTCCTTCAGAATAAAAGCCCTACAGCAGCCTGCAATAGTTACACGCTCGTGTTTGGTTCCCCTCATTTTGAATGCTAAAAAGATCCTTTTTCATCAGTTATTATGACACATCCAGCCCTTACAAATGTTCCTTCATTAGCAATTAATAATTCCAGAGAACTTAAACTTTTTTTTTTCCCAAATTCTCCTTGATTATTTTTGCTATAATGAAAGAGCATTTGTACCAACTGAATGTGTGGTGTTCTTCTGGGTGTAGGGTGACGTTTGCATCCTTTTCCGCTGAATTTGCACTTAGCGTAAAGGGGATCGCACATTCAGCTAGTACAAATGTTCTTTCAACAAACGTAGTGTGTACATTTGATGTAAAATGCAGGAAAATAAATTGGTGCGAACGGTCGCAGCCCCCTTGATCCCCTACAGGAGTTTCATGATGATGAGATTGTAAAATCAGATCAGTTGTAACCTGTGACTCACGTTGTTCCTCTGTGTGATCTGACAGGTGCCACAGAAGAACAGGTGTCAAGGAGAAGCCCCGCGGGCGTCCTCCCCGTCCGTCCTCTGTGCTTCTCAGGATCCCACTCAGCCTCCTCTGCGAACACATCTGTGTCTGTGAAGACTTGTCCTGCAGTAGGTTTTTACTCCCAACACTACTGAACATTTTATGTGTTGCTGTTTCTTCATCGCCATGACAACAGTGTAGTTTATTTGGACCTGGTTACACGTTTACTACTCTGCATCAAACCAAATATGGATTAATCCTCTGCTAAAAATAGTCCCCAGTAAATCAAAGTAGTGTCTACAAACTGCAGATGTTTTTTTTTTTTTTCCTAGTCTTCAGTAGCAGCTGGTGAGCGACTGACGGGTTATTAGTGTTTTCATTGGATTTGTAGAAAATAAAAATAAAACTCGTTAAAAATCATTTATTAGTAGGACAAAAGTTTCTTACCTGCGACTTGTCTGACTTTCACAGTAAGTGTCTCCTGCTGTGAGATAATTTCAGTAAAGCGTTGTCTCCTTAGAGTGTTTGAATTTGCATAATCAAAGTGTTTGATTAATTTAATTTTCTCAATTATTAACTAAAGTGGAAACTTGTAATTTGGTTTTGAAGTTTAATTGGGCTGAAACTAAGATGACATCCTGATGTCCATTTGTTCTGTTTCAGTCTCAGGTGGCTTCGTTGTTCCTGTGAGGCACCAGTTGAAGATAAAAACACCTGAAGGTACATGACAAGAGGTCAGGACTGATTTATTTCTACCAAAGCCATAGATTCTCCTGTGAAAATGTCAAAACCTCGTTAACCCTGACTCTTAAGTATTTATAAGCATTTGAATTTGTCATTTCACAAGGAGTAAGTGGATTTGTTCAACGTTACTTCTTAGAAAAACCAGAGCATAAGCAGTGATGAAACTTGAATGACGACACCTTCCTTCAGACTGAAAGTGTGAGGTGGCTTTGAACACAACCTCTCAACTGACTCTGTCCACAGGAGCAGCTGTTTGTCCCGACATTTGACTAAGACCCTGTGTTATAACACCGTGCCTACAGGTTAGTGCTCGTGTTCTAATTTTGCTAAAATATTTTCTTTGTATCTTTTAAAGATGAGAAATTAGACATAAGCAGTTTCTGTAAACAGGAACTATGACCAGATGACTGATACAGAACAAAACATAAGATTAATTTTTTATTTTTTTTTTGTCCTGCTTTCTCCAGATTTATGGAATCATGTTTGCAACTGACCTCAGTGATTCATGAAGGTAAGTCACTGACTCTGTGCCGTGTGTTTGCATAATTGAGTTGACTGAAGGTCCTTGTTTGTTGCAGTTCATATGCTGTAACTGGATAGTTAAAATATTATCATTTATTTAATTCAATTTAACCCGAATGAGCTCAAGTCATTTTCCGTTAAAAAGCTGTAAGAAATGTCCAAATCTACAGTGTATTCCACGAGCCTTAAAGCTCCATGAGCTTTCGAAAATAACTAAAATTAGGTCATTATAATATAACAACTATATAATTAAGCAGTGATTTATTAATCCTTGTAAACATCCATAAAGTTTGAAATAATTTCAGTACAAACTGAACAGAATCATCATGAAACAGGATTTTTTACAGGACTGTTGTGTTAAAGTGACTTAGTTCTAAGGACATGAATAAATGCTAATGGAAATCAAATCTTTAAGCAGTGAATATTTTAAAACATTGATTAAAATGAAAAAAAAAAAAAAAAAAAACGACCAACCTTGACATAATCATATCCTCTGTAGTTATTAAATATTTACTGGTATATACAAGTTCCTCTCCGTGACACCAGTTGCTCCAGACTGACAGCGACATAAAGCAGGACAAACCAAACGTCAGCGGGCACAGGTGCATTAATCCATGAAGTGTGTTACGTGCTGAGGTCGGGGTGGTTTCGAGGTTAGACTGACGCTGTGTGTTACCACGGATCCAAAGCAGCACAGTGATCAGATCCCTGCTCGTGTTAATGAACTTGACTGGTTCCCGCAGCTGTGTTCCAGTTAAACTCACAAGTAATTTCAGATGATTCTGTTTAAATGATGCATCTTCTGAAACCATGAGGAACTACTAAACGTTAGTATTTAATCAGAGAGAGCCAGAACTAAACGGTTTGCAGAGAGCACATGATCAGCTACTTTCAAACTTCTTTGTTTCTACACAGGAAGCTGCATTTCTAAAATGTTATTTAAGCTTTGTTGAATGGATGGTTGAAAACATCCGTTTTTTTTAACGCCTTCACTGAGCTACAACTGTGTCCAGTCAACTGGTCTGTTTAAAACGTGAAGCTAAGCAGCTTTGGGATCTGTTTGTGCTCGATTCCTTCTACGTCCGTGTCTGCTGTGACAAAAGAGAAATGGTGGGAATGACTCTGACCTTTTTTCAATCTGCCTCCATCACACAGAGCCCTGACTTCCCTTTCTGATGAGCACCTCCTCTCCTGAAGCCAACTTCCTGTACAGTTGAAGCAGTTCGTCTGCTTGCGGCGCCCTTGACTCCGGTGTGCAGGGAACATCGAAGTCTGACGATGCCTGAGACCCCGACGGCTCCTCCCGCTCTGACGGAACCATCAGACAGCCACCCTCCTCCTTTCGGGACGTAACACTGGTCTCCCCCTCTCCCTGCTGTGGTCGGAGGATCTCTGTGTCAGGTAAACACGAGTCCATGTTCTGAGAGGAGTGGTTTGACACTGACGCAGACAGAGTCAGGCTAAAGGTCTCAGCGTTGTGGGGATTTTCTTCATCACTGAACAGTTCTGGTGTCTGTGACCCGGTCATCCTGGAGGGGGAGGTGGAGGCTGCAGAGCAGCAGGATTGTGATTGGCTCTTGATGCTGTTCTGGCTGTCAGTCAGCATCTCTGTGGTGAAGAAGTCTTCCCATTTGGGACTGCCAGACTTCCTGCTTTCTTCCAGTTCTTTGCTCTTGTCCTCTTCTTCGTTATCTTCCTCCTCATCATTGGACTCGGTGCAGTCCACGTAGTTGTGGGCTACCGACTGTGTGACTGTCACAGATGAAGGCTCCTCCACAGACAGAGGGGACGCTGTTCTTTGAGGACTTTGACTTTTGTCTAAAAAAAAATAAAAATAAAAATTGTAAAGTGACAGTTTAGTGAAATACAATCAATGTTTTCTAATAGTCATTTTTTAAATTTATAGAGGGATGTAAATGTTTACGTACCTTTTTTTACTTCTTGGATGAGCCCCATCTTCTTCCTCACTGGTTCCATGTCCAGTCTGTCAAAAAGCTCATCATCAGTGTCGGAATCTGAACAGAGAAATTTAAATGTAAAGTTACAACTTGGTGTCAAATAACCTGCCATCTGTCACTTTAGTCATTGACTTTAAAAGGGTCAAAGAAAAGCAAGAAGCTTGTGTCCTAGCACCCAAACATCTTCATATTAAAAAACACTCCAAAAGCAAAAGTTGTTTGGTCACAAGAAGCAGAGAATGTGACTGTACTTGAAATTAATTATATATTTAAAATATGCAGATGAGCGACAGATTAAACCAAACACGTATATTTAATGTAAAGTGTCTCTAATCGTAATTGTCTTCACTGGAGTTGGTTAACGTGAGCATGTTAGCATGTGACTGAGTGTAAATGGGGCCAAAAAAAAAAAAGCTGTTGTAAGTTTTGTCATAAGGTTTATATTTCATGTGCCATATGGCGACTTGTAGACGCGGCTACAGCGGCAGTTACGCAGCTGGTGTTGTGCAGAGCACCTGTGATGGATGCATGTATGTGCTTTACCGTATGTAGGTCGCTCCACCCTGCTGCGTTTGAGGACTCCCAGAGGTTTGTAAATGAGCGCCTGGTGGGACTGGTTCCTGCACATCAGCTTCAACCTGAAAACAGTCGGTAACGTTACAGTTTGTCTTACAATGATTTAGAAATAAATGAAACTGTAGAATTCATCCTATTTACTAGAGTAATTTTAATAGATCAACAGGAAGTGAAATATCCTCCAAAGTGCATGTCTGTACTGTAATAGTCCCGCACAGTTAATACTTCACCTAAATGGAAATTAGACTGACCATGCTGTCCCTGCCTTTACATTGTGATTTTGCTGCTTTTCCCTGTCAGTCTTTTCTTTTATGAAGTTGAAAAGGCAAAGTTCCCAGTTGCCACCATGTTTGTTTAGGTAAAAGGCACAAATTTTCTGCTTGTGGGATCTGGGGTAACTGTCAACAGACTGTCTTATGTGTCTAATATTCAGGTGTGTCCCCAAGCTTAACGCGACTCTTTGGAGTCACACGAGCACAGGGAGAACATATAGCACTTACAGAATTGACCCCTTAAAGCTACACATTGACGATTATTTCTTTCCTGTCTTTAAACTAATGGAATAAATGATATGAAAATAAAACTTCACTCACAGCTGTGAAACCTCAGTCAGCGTCCGACCAATAGGGATAACACTGGGGTAGATGTTGACTGGTTTAAGATATGACAAGAAGTCTTTGATCTGAAAATAAAAAGAAGCATTGTAAGAATCTGTGTATATGTGGAAATAAAATCTTATTTTTCAATCTTTTTTCTGTCATGTTTTCATAACAATGCACAAAACATTTAGTTTTAATACAGTTTTTTTCCTGCAGATCAGATTTATTATGTTTACTACTGAATAAAGATTTTATATCTAGAAAATATTTCTATGAATGTTTTCTTCTTTAACCTGAGTGAGGCCTGATCAGTCCTGTTAGAATCACCTACGACTCAAGCTGCTGTTACCTGCTTCCAGCACAAAAAGTAAAACCGTGACGTACCTCAGAGTAGGATGAATGGAAGCTGAAACATGCTCTGAAAGAACTGGCTCCAGTTCTGGAAAAACAACACATTTACAGTTTAATGCCATTTTTCACTGTAGCAGGAGTCACGTGTCCACAGATTGAAGACTTTTGAAACAGATCTTACTTTATTATAACGTTGGTTTTTTTGGTTCTCTCTCCAAACCACATGGTGGATGGTTTGATGCTGATGATACGAAGAGGAGTCCCGTCTGTGGCCGTACACCCACATGGCAACCTGTTGCCTTGGAAATACTCATCATCCTACACAGATACATTAAAAATAACTCATCAGACATTACTATACTTTGGTATTTAAAAAAAATCTAATTCCTAAACACTGCTTATTAATGAAGGGATATTTTTTTCCTTAAAATGTTTCTGCATGGTTTTTCCTAAGCTGGAAAAACATGTTACTTTTCTAGGTTCATCACCAACTACATTTGTCTAATAAAACAAAAAATAACCTGCGTAAAGATTCTGACCAAATTGACAAAATTTAATATTTTCAGAAAACGTACTAAAACAAAAGAGAAATATGATGTACATATGATGTGTATGTGTGCTGTGACCTTAGGGTGTCGACAGGCATGAATCTGGGTCCTTCGGTCGGTCGTCACGTAGCTCAGGATCTCAGGCATCTTCTTGAACATGGACAGGCTGTTGACGTGGATCTGCAGGAAAAGCATGTATTCGTTACGGAGGACATCAAATATAATTTATCCTCAACGTTCAACTCATACTGGGTCTAAATTCATAAATTCACTGGAGTTGTGAGGAGTGACTTTTCTGGTGCAAACTGCAGCCACCAAAGAACCATTAACTCCCTGCGGCTTTTGTCTCTCTCATTTTTGTCCTGCCAAATATCTGTGTCTATTACACATTATATGCTGCAATTGAAATCTGAAACAATGAGTTTTGAGAATTGAGAATTACAGCAGAGAACAATGTAAATGTCATTCCCCACCTCCTCCCTTGCATGTTAAAAGCCCTATTAGCACAGGATGAATTCACCTGCGTGTTGAACTCTTCTCCCAGGTTGGTGAACAAGTATTCATATCCATACGCAGCTTTACAGTTGAGCCACACAACATGATATGAACTCTGACTGATCCAGTTTCCAACCAGCTCCAAGATACCGCGCAGACAGACTTCCTACAAAAAGCAGACACAAAGACATTCTTATTACTCATTAATGTTGGCAATACCACTGGTCAAACCCAAACACACAGTAAAAATCATAAACAAGTGAAACATTGTCAAGGTCTGTCAATCATTTTTTTAAATTACAATCAGGAAGTACATTCTGCTTTTGTTGTGTTCTGTTGCCAAGTTCATTAGTTAGACCTTGGTAAACTAATACAACAATCGTGTAATAAATCCTCCTTTATAAAACTACAATAAACTTACAGCACTAGGACTGAATATGGATTTTTAATATTAAAAATATAAAAAAATGACCTAAACTACGTACTGTCCCTGAACGCACCTCAAGCAGAACATCAGCTTCAGACAGCTAGACGCACACACGCTTATATTCTCCTTATGTAAAACCTGTGTACAAAAGCAATAATAGCTCCACTTATGACAACAAATGAGGAAATATCCGTCCATCAATCCAATATCTGTTACCACTTATCCTGACTGGTAGCATGACTTGAGAGCAAACCTTCTGACAATGGCACGTATTGATGTGCCATCCTGGAGACGTTGGACTGCCTGTGAACCTCTGTATGATTCAGGTATCGCCCCATGCTACCAGTAATGACACTGACCCGACCCAAATGCAAAACTAGTGAAAAACATCCAGAAAAGATGAGGAGGGATCAAATGTCTCCACCTGTAAAACCGTTGCTGTTCATCTCATTGTTGCACCTGTTGTCAATTTCATTAACACCGAACCAGCTGAAACCGATTAACAATCCCCTCTGCTACTGAGCCGACCCTGAACCGGCCCAAGCCTGGGTAATGAAGCGATTCCTGTCTCACTTGCGACGCATTTTCATTAAAAACAGTAAAAGTGGTCTGTTATGAAATGTGTAAACTGACGTGATTGTATCGTGTAACGCAACCTTGATTAGAAATGGTAGCCGTAATTAAATCTTTCTAAGTACAGATATGTGAAATTGGTACTTAAATACAGTAACACCTTCCACCACTGCCTGTGTCCTTGTTAACGTGTGAGTGAAACAAGCTGATTCAAACTGCATCTCAAAATGACAGAAACTGTTCTGTTTGCATTATGGGGAGAAAAAAAAACCCAAAACATCTTGATCAGTATGATTACAACTTCATTACTTATTGCAGACAGCTGTAATTTACTGGATAGTGTTTATCTGTGAGTATTTACTCATAAAACATTGTAAATTGTAAAAACACCGTTAAAATCCCATAACACCTTGAAATTCCCAAAATCCCACAGTAAGTACATTTTAAAAATAAAACATTAACTTACCCGAGTAGGTATTTGATAAAAGCGTGGGTCATAAAAAGTAGAGTCCAAGTACACACTCTGAATATCTTTTACCCTGTGAAACATGAAACCACAGTGTCACTTGAAGAAGAAATATAAACAACCCAACACAGTTCCTCTTTCCTGGAAGAGCTGCACTTTCGCCGCTTCAGGGATGCAGGTGTCAAACAGGTAGAATGAAAGCATTTAATAATGGACTGATGAAACGCAACACGTTGTTTAACAAGGATCTTCAACTTTTTAGAAAAACAGCTAACAAAGAGAAAGAAAAAAAAACTACTTCAAAAGTCAATTCACATTTACTGAACTACAGTCAGTCCAAGCAGCTTTTAGTCGTAGAGGCATGTATTTTTAAAGGAAAAGTCTGCACTGTATCTGCACAGCAGGATCGACATGTGACTTAGAACCATTAGGAGAGCAAGCACTGAGTAACAGATTATTATTTTTAGAATGACACTAAATGTTGTAACAATTCTGCAGCTATTTAAGAGAAAAAAAAAATCGCTTGTTTTTTTTTTAAGCAGAAATGCCCCACGTTTGCTATTTCTAGTTTTCCAAATGCGAGAGCTTTATACTTCGTTGCACATGGCAATAAACTGCACAACTTCAGCTTTTGGATTGTTCATTCAGACCAACACAAGGAAAAGAAAGAGCTGATAGTGCCACTTTAGGTTGTGGGAACTTTTGTATGGACCAAATAAAGAAATAAATACCTAAAAACAGATAATGAAGCAATAAAATGATAATTTATGGCACTTTCAGCTGCTGTCTTGTCCAATACATAAAGTCATGATCTGCACCGTCTCAATGTTCTGTCTGTTCTGTTCCACATGTTCTACTAGTGACTGACCTGCTGCCAGAATGTAGATGCTCAATTCTGGATGCATCTCCAGCAGCCAGCCTGAAGTCTCCTGTGTACAACACATTTCCTCGGGAACCCTCAAACAGGAACCTACACACATACACACACACCATTTCACGCGTTGACTTTTACATTAGATCCCAGTCGATGCTCCTTAGGTTTTTGTATTCAAAGGTTTGAATTTAACATCCACCAGGTCAGAGAATTAATGGACAGGACGCAATATACCACCAGTATCGTGATTAAATGTATGGCCTAAAATTATTTCTATGCAGGCTGTAACAAGGTTTTTTAATATTAGAGTTTATGACGTTGTCTGATCTTGGCAATAAACAAATGTCAGTTGTGTGGCTTAAAAACTTGTGTTTAGTTAAAAATCTGCACAAGCTTCATGATCATGTGAAGTCTTTTCAATTTGACAGTTTTAGATTGATATTATTTGTCCTCATCCTGTTCAGACACCACAGTATATGACAACACGTTGCCATTTTCCTTTAATGTGTTATTAGTTATTACCATGCACTTAAAGCAAGAAGCTTAACAAAGAAAAGCATGTGGTCAGTGCTTCACATATTTTCTTTCCGGGGGTTTGCCTTTCATACATTAATGTTACATTTCTTTTTATAGGCTCACATTCACAAAAGATTTTACAGATGTTTTGGGTGGAGGTTTTTCTTAATGCTACCTTGAGGCAAAAATAAAGACAAAAGCATTATTTTAAAAATAGTATGACTCACATAACAGAGCCGGGACAATGACCTGCAGGAAGCAACGTCACCACAATCTCTTCTTTCTGTTTCACAAAGACACACAAACACACACACACACACACACACACACTATGGCTAAAAAAAAACATGCTGCTACATATGCACAAGGCTTTAAATCTACATGTGTGGCTGAAGGTCATATTTAGGACAGAGAGAAGAGACAGACTTAAGGATAGGGCTGCACAACATTAGGAAAAACAAAACAATAGCAATATTCATTTTTATATTTTAGGATGACAAAAAATCTTTACCAGATTATGCAAATAGGTCTATTAGAAAAGAATTACATATTCTAGAATAACTTGGGTGACTTTGTTACATTAGTGCTGAAAATGTGCTACGTCTTTTGGGTCTGTACAAACTGTCCTGTAAGTGAGGGGGGTGGGGGGTTCATATTCAAAAAACAGGTGCTTCTGGAAATTGTGGAGGAGAGAGTAAAAGTGCAGACAGACTCATCTTGTTGATTAGTCATGAAAACATAAAACCATGCAAGTATTTCTTTCAAAACATGCACAAAAATCACTGAATGTGCTGTCGTGTACTTCCTGCTGAAGTCATACATCATACAGTCCTATTTAGAAAAGACATGCTCTATAATCCGTGCGATGAGTAGTTAGACATCTGACATTCCTAAAAGCTAGAGAAATGTAAGAAATAATAAATGTTACCTCTCCTGATGCCTCATCCACCAGGGGAATCTGAGTGGGGCTCTCCAGCTCCAAAGGGACCTAAACAGATTTATTCATCAGGTGAAATAGTGACAGAATCCGCTGCTGAAGAAGCAGGTTCAAATGTCACTAGAAACAGCCTCCTTTCTATCAAAATACCAGATGGCAACCAAAAAAATGATGGGAGATTAATTAAAGACCTAAAGCAATTTATAAATAATCTAACTCAACAGTATGCTTAAAATGGTACTACAATCATTTTTGTAAAGCAAAATACACTTTGAATTTAGCTAAATGTAGAGCTGCTCAATTACTACAGTAAACTAAAGGATTTTATGGAAACTTTAAATAGTATTTCAATATTTGCATATATGGAGCTTTATTTATTTACACAGAGCTTTATCCAAACACAAACAAACCCTGAGGGAAATGGAGGAGTGTTTTTTTTTTTTCATAATTACCTTTGATGGTGGTAATATACAATTTACAATTATAGATTGCAGTGTCTTTGCTCTGGTATGAACAATAGAATTGACAGCGACAGATGGTACGTACAATGTATTCTTCCCAGAATGCATACTTCTGATTGTTCAGCAGAAGCTCTTTGGTCACAAAGGAGCAGTAGAGTCTCACTGTGCGACTGAAAGAAGAAGAGGACACACCGTTTCCATTACTACTACAGCAGCTTTTTAAAATGGAAGATTAAATGTTTGTCCTACAACACACACAAAGAAAGGCCAATTAAAATTTCTTACACATATAGCTAAATTATTACATAAAAAGTCAACATTATGGCCTAGTGTAGATATATTGTTTCTCACTCTCTGGGTGCTAAAGTTTGCATCCCCTCATTAGGAAATAAGAAAGTGTAAAAACTTTGTCAGAAAGAAATGACAGTTTTTCTGTAATTCATTTTAAGGACAGTGCAACCTTTTGATGATTAAAAACATTTTTATGCAATGGCATGTAATGTGAAATGTCATTTAGAAATGAGAATAAAATGCTGAGTATAAGGTCATAAACTTTGGTTTGTTAAAATAATTTGGACTTTTATAATTTAAACATTTTATGTCATAGCACAAGCTTTTCATTTCGTTCTTTTTACATACATTTAGATTTTGCAATTAAGAATTTTGCCTTAGTATATTTTCCTAATCCTCACAGTACAACGCCGGACTCACGAGACTGATGCTAAAACGTGATGTCCGCTGGAAATAAGAGCTCGGACCAGCCCGAACACAAAGAGCCGTCACCTGAAGTGCAGTTTCCTCCGGAGCAGGGGTCCTTTCAGGCCTTTCATGTGGTCTGTGGAGAACGACAACAGGAGGGACGTTATTTCAGTCGCAGGGAGGGAAGCGACGAGGCTACGAACTGCGGACCGACAGGGAACCGGCAGGAAAACGGCGAAAAGCAGCACGAACACTCGGCGTCTGCTAGCTAACGCGCGTTAGCTGCCGGGCTCACCTTTGTGGCAGTGGGAAAGGAAATACGCCCGGGCGTGTAGGTTCTCCTTGTCGAACCGGTCCAGAGAGATTGTAGGGTACTCCTTCATTCGGCCTGCAAACGAACTCATCTTTACACGGAACCTTTTGGAGACGTATCCCAAAACTAATCACACGTTCATCAGGCAGCGATCGGCTTGTTTTCATCATCACCACCGTTCGCCCGTTTGTTTGTCCCGCCCACCGAGTGAACTTCTTCTTCGCCTGTTTTGAAACCGTCCAGGTGACTGAATATGGACTCGGATATTGTCGAATTGCTACGGCCCTCTGCCTTATAATATTTCCTAATATGACAGAATATAAAACATACGTGAGCTTTAAAAGCGTCTGTTCCTACATTACCACGAACATTATACAGATTCGTGCCTCCTAAAAGTTCAATCGAATGGCATATCACTTAGCGCCATCTACCGGAAAGATCTGCCTGTGGTCCTCCAAAACAGAAGAAGAAAAGTGACGTTACTTAGCAACCACGACTGTCGACACAAGTGGTAATTTAATAAAGTTGTTCGATACGCTTTTTTAACTTCATACATTGGGAAAATATAGTTCAGTATTCAATCTAAATAATTTATTTTCATCTGATTTTAATGGGCCCGGAAAACCTCACTGACAGACAATGCAGAAAAACTGTAAAGCAAAACTAACCAGAGCAGACAAAAACAAAACAACTAAAAATAAAACATCAATGATTAGAATTATAATTAAGTTTAATTTAAAAAATTTTATTAACTGTTTTTATTAAATGTTTTTAAATAAAAACATTTATTTAAAAACAGTGTTCTCCTTTATATTTATATCTAAGGGGACAAGGGTTGTCTTTTGAATGTACCAGTTTCATAATTTACTCTAACAATGACAAAAAGGACAAAAACTTGACGCATAAAAATAAACGGTGCTGTAGATTAAAGGTTGTTGTGAGTCATATGGGCGCAGAGTTCGTGCTGTCTCTGTAAGGCTGCAGGAGTCCATGAGTTTTTAGTTTGGTTTGGCCAACTGGGTCAGGCTGTCGATTCTGTGTAAATCTCAAGTGGTCTAACTGTGTGTCAGAGGAATCCTAGATAAAATGTTTGAGTATTTTCAGCCCACTAGATGGTGGTAACAGACCACCTAATGAGTCAATGAAACCTAAGCGGCCTGATGGAGCAGCACTCAATATGCTAGTTTGCCCCTGGTGCAGCTCTTCTTTTAAATGATTTGTGCCTTTGTTATACAGATCAAGTGTATTATTATAGTCTTCAGATCTAATGGTGCTGATAATTAAGCCACTTACCATCTGGTTCTGCGGGTTGAACATTTTGGAAAGACAAAGGCAAACATCAAATTAAAAAAGAACCATCAATCCATCATTTTCTGTTTCTCCAAAGTTGTTTTAAGATACACTTAAAATGAATACTGACTCAGTGTCTGTACTGCACGTGTGTAGAATAGACGTCATTAAATATTGTCTGCGGAGGACATCCACATTAACCTGGCAAACCTCTAAACACATATTTTCCTTTAAATTTCAAATTTCCTTCCAAAATAAATCCCAAAGGAATCATTTGTCTGTGGGCTTTGGTAATTTTTTGTGCATTTATGTCATGGTTGTGGAGTTGTCCTTCGAGAGCTATGAGTGCCTATTGTCCTTTTCATTTTTGGACATTTCTATCAGTGCAGAATTACTGGTTGTGGGTGAGGGCCTGAAAAGTACAAAAACAAAAATACAAGTACCACTTCAAATTATTTCTCAAGCTGAAGTACATGCTCTTACAAAGTACCAGTGAAATGGTGCATAGTGATTGTTCCAGGTGTCTGAGTATCAGATAAAAACAAAATGGAAACACTACTGAACTCTATGCTGATGAATTTACCATCTGGTCCAGATTTGTTGCTCATGTGCCTCATTAATAAAGTTTCTGCAGTAATCTGAAATGTTCAGGTTTAATTCATGTACAGATTAAAGAGGAAAACCTCTTTAAAAACTAAATGTAGTAAAGACGTGCTTTGTGTTACTATAAAGACTCTTGTGGAAAAAAAACAGCAGCAGCTGAAGGTGAAACAGATTTGAATAAAAAATAAAATTAGTTAATTAAATGTGTGTATTAATCATAAAGTAACTAGTACCTCCAATAGTAAAACTGATTATTGATTGATTATTAACATTAATGTTGCTGTGGCTTTGAATGTAGTCGTGGCTTATAAAAGCTTTCCCTTTCTTTCATGTTCCTAATGAGCGAACAGAGGCCAAAAATCAGTCGCTGCCAACCAGAGCAACACAACAATGCTGTGCCTAATGAGGCACGGACCCGCTAATTTGTGCTCTGCCCTCTGGAAGGGGTTTGAAGTCTTGTTGAGAAGGTAAATGCATGAGACCGCTCTCATTGTGCTCATCTGTACAGCGGCTGACCCAGCAGATCCCGCTGATGGATGTTAATTGTGTCCCTCCCTCTGCAGAGGATGAGCTGTCTGGGCCGGGGGCCAGCTCCCAGGGAGTGAACGGACTCTGCTGGTCCTGCTGCTGCTCATGACCTGCGTCGTCTGCCCAGGTATAATCATACACTGTGCGTCCAAAGTGCCACAGATTGACTACAGAGAGACAGGGAAAGAGAGTCAGGAGAGTTTTGGCTCCTGTGAATGGACCTTTAAAGACTGGGTTGTTCTTCCACTCTGGGTTAGACCCAAAAACACTCTGTTCTGGTCAGAATCTTAATAGGCTAGCAGCCCTTTTGAAACCGTTTTGAAAAAGCAACCCCGCACCTCCTCAGAACAGCAGATTTCATATGTATGGAGGAAACAGATCATCTATTTTTACTTTATTAAAGTCCGACTTAGTGACTTTTCTCATGGACTGCTGTTAGAGCAGAGATGGTGGAGCTGCTGGCTTTGGTATCATTATACTCGTCCCCATCTTACTTTTTGGTGAGTGGCTCATTAAGTGTACAGTATAACGGCAGTGTGCATGGGTGGATTATGGAATGGTGGTGTTTAAAGAGATATCCGCCATAACAGTATGGAGAGTCACAGAAGGTGAAACCCTGAGCATCACATGCAGAAGTGAACAGGTTAGGCCTTTGTGTTTTAATGGCCTTCTACCAATGGGGCATCATGAATCCACAGCAGCAGATTGTTTTTGAATGCTGCTCTGGGAAATCCTGCATCTTAAAATCAGCTCTGTCAAAGTAGAGCTACTCCTGCATGCGTCCTGTCATCCCGGTGCCTGTAAACATTCCTCTGTGCACACACACGTGTCTCCGCACATTGTTGGACAGCTTGCAGAAAAACCTGTGTGATACGCGGCGGCGGCAGGGATACAGCTGTGATGAGAGTGTGACGAGTGATTGACTGTGGCACTTTATGACCTAAAGGGGCGTGTTCAGCTCATCTCAATGTGCTCGATCAATGTAAATCTGTCCAACCGGGGAATTTATGTCCCGCGTGATGAAGTGCTTTGTTTTACTGTGCTGCATTAATGTGACGGGGCCATGATGAAGCCAGAGACACCATTTTCACTCATTGCCAAGAATAATAAGTGAGTGTAAGTCATTCAGTGCACCAACATTTGTCCGGTCTGTCATTTCAGCTAAACTCCTCATTTCTATCTTGCAGTGGTCTCTGTCTTTCCATCGTTCTGTCAGTTCATCTGACACACCACAGAGCTGTGCCGGCGTCCCTGCTCCAGGAAAACGCTGGCTGACCAAATGCTTCATCTGAGGACCAGTTGCTAGGAGACACCTCCTCCCTGCCTGGCGGATGTCTGGCTTACCCACTGTAAACATGCATGTGAGAGACAGCGAAAGAAAGAACGAGCTTAGATTTGACTTCAGAGTAAGATCTTGGCTATATTGGAATTTCTGCATAATACTAAATTGTAAAAATCCATAAACTGTTTCTAAATGTCTTAGTATTGCCCACTTTATGACTTTGCAAGCTAAAATATGTTGCATGACTTGTGAATTAGATTCTCTCCTTAGATGCCCATCCAGATACAGTGCAACCCAGGTCTTCACCTGCAACGTGACGAAACAAGAAAATCTCCTGGAGACAAATCCAATGTGCTGACAGATGTGTCTTTCAGCACGTTGGTTATGTCTGATCTGTGAAAAACAGCTTAATTAAAAGAGGAAATAAACACTTTTCATGGTTTCACTTTGATCGAAGTCATATGATACAGTTGTTACATTATTTGGACAAAAGTGTTGCTTTTGGTGCTTGATTTTATACAGATTCAGTAATTAAAAGGTCTGACCGAGTACTTTTGTCCATATGTGCAAATGCGAGCAGCTCACTGAGTAATCAGCTAATAAACTATTTCACGGGTTTTCTGATTCTTTGCTGAACAAAATGAGGATGTTGTGGGATCTTTTTCACACACAGCATCAATGTCTGGGATTCTGAGGACTTTGATAAACACGCTCTCTGCCGCAGTTAAGGATTCCCTACAGGATGCTCGGTCTTACGTCAACTTGTCCAAAAGGTGTGTGCTGGTGAACGGAGCAGAGGTACCAGTGTGTGTGTAGTGTGTGTCTTAGTACTTATTACACTTATGCACAGCCTTTATCTCAATTACACCAACGGGTGACGGAGGTTGGATTATCCTTCATTTGGATGAGACACAGCAGAGACAGAGCTCCATTATCAAACGCACACTTCATAACAAAGATTAAATCACAATCTCTACAGTGAGGCTCACAGCAACAAAACACCAATTACACTCTGTCAAAGCCGTCCACTTCACCTTGGTGAACATTTACTAATGCTATCAATTACTCAGCTGCAGAGCTGCATTCAGCCTTTATGTTGTGTGCGATCGTGCTTACAAGCCATAAGATGTTTTGGTTCATTTTCACAGCTCTCAGTGTTGTTGTTTCCACTAGTTTCAATGTAAAAGCTCTGACAGCAACATCCAGAAAACCAGCATCTGCCATTAGGGAAGCAGTGATTTTGGAGGCAAAGTGGGACCATGTTTGTTTAGTGCCTGAACAGACCTTGAGGTTTTTGGCAGTAGCATTAAGGCAGGAGGACTTGTTGGACATGGAGAGACGTGTTGGCAAGGCCAGACGCATTGTTTCCTCGTATCTGCAGGATGTGTAAATAAGGAAACATATTAGTCATAAAAGCTGAAAACCTTTGCAGGTTTCATAGTCTAGACAAACTGTTTGGATGAACACCATGATATCCACATATCAGCCACAGTATTAAAGCCAACTGTATCCAGTAAACGCAGTACATACCACGTACTTCCAAGAGCTTGCGACACTCACAACATGACGAACATATGTGCCGTGATCAAGCCGTTCAGGCTTCTGCAGGGTTTGGGTAGGTGCTGCCCCAGTACCAGGAGAAAATGTAAGAAAACAGATTAATTAAATCATGCTACGGTAGGTTTGAGATGGATAATATTAATAGCGTAGAGGGACTTTATTCACGACAGCAGATGCCAAGCTGCTCATTCCTCCTTCCGATTCTTCCTTCCTGACCCACAGCCTACACTGTCTTACCACGACCCTGTCTGCTGACTCACTCTTTCATGGAGCCTCTGTTACTAAATCATCAATATGTCCACACAGAACTGGATTTTTAACCGTGGGAATAGTTGACAAAATAAAATGTCTTTTTTCAGGAAGATAAATCCAAAGAGTGGGTCTGTTGGGGATTCCTGCACAGTTCTGCAGGCAAGTGACAGCCACAGAGACCCTGAAGTTCCTTTTTTATTAAAAAAAAATACTTCTTATATGTCTTAACGTTTTGTATTTTAAACTTTCATTTGTCAATGGAATTCACATTGTTCCATCTTCTCTCACGTGGATCAGTCCTGAAGTCAGCATTTTCTCAGGTCTCTGTCAAACAGCAGAATATTTAAGCATCAAATAACTGCTACAAATGCACACTGACAGCAGCAGTTCCCAAAGTATTGCTATGGAAACACCGGCTTTTAGGGATCCCACAACAACAATCACTGTATCCGACTCCGCTGCTTTTATCACATGAGTACAAATGAAATTTCTTGTCGGGAAAATTGCCTGAATTATTTTACTAATTATTATACTGATTTTTAAAATGCAAAATGCAAGGCATGGGGAAAGAGTGAATGAGCACCAAAAGATGAACAACAACCATGAAACATGATGAACAATGACCTCAAATGATCTAAAAGAGGCATACAGCAACTAAAACAGAATCAAAAAGTTAGAAGCTGGCAAAAAGACACACGCAAAAGCAGAAACACTGACAAATTTTCAAAAACCAAATGTAAAAATGAGTTCAAGAGACTCTCACGGTGGCTGAAGAGGTTTGGTCAAAAGTTTTCACTCACATTAAATTATGCAAACCAATCGTGCCTGTGCTCACCTTGTAAGGTGTGATGAACTATGTCTGCTCGTGCACGACCCCCCACAGACAATCATTGATAAGCCAAGCACAACTCAAACACATTGATTTTAACTGTCTGTAATCTTACAACCCACTGTCTCATCATCCAGCTTCATCGTTGCTTGTTGATTTTTTTTTCTGCAATACTTGAAACATTGTGAGTTACAATAAAATAAGTCATCCACAGAAAAGAGAGAAGAATGCATTTGGAGAGGGAAGGGGGAGAGAGGCTCTTCTTATTTATTCACCTCCAGGCTTTCCTGCGAGGATGGCCCCAGCTAGAAAGCAGTCATGAATAAATCATGGGGCAGCAAAGCATGAAAGAAAATTTGAAATGAGGAGTGAAATGTCTAAAGGTGAACAGACAGCACGAGATCTGCTAACTTCACTTTGCTACTGCGTGCGCACAATTAGGCTTTTTGGCTTCAAAAAGATGCTGCAGTTTTGTCCTTCCACATTGGATGGGATCAGCTCGTCTTCAAAAGGTTTGAAGTGCAGCTGTGAGGAAATCCCACCCTGGTCAGGAGGCTTCGCTCTGGGCTTCAGGCATTCAGTTCAGTCACTGCTGCTCCATGTGTTACTCCACTGTTAATGACGAGGGAGTCCATTTCCTCCCATTGCCAGCGCTACGGTGCGTGTTTTCACTGGGCAAGCTGTGATTCCTGCTGAATGTCTGCATTAAAGCGTGGACCACTGCTTGGATCAGTGCAGACCCAGACATTTCTACAGGAAGAAGAACAAGGGGCTTTAGTTTAACATCACATGACGCTCCATAGTAAATGCTAGGGTGATGTGTGCCCAGCCCGGTCTCCTTCCCAAGGCGTAAAAAAAAAGAAAAAAAAGTGTGTTTTGCCTCACGCGTTGAAGCTTAAGGTTTCAACAGAAAATATCTGACGCCTAAAACAATGATGCAGAATATAAAGTGAAAAGGTTTTGTAGGGAGGTGGATCAGACTCTGGATGGCACAAAACCCAGGAATTGGGGAGACCGGCGTGTGACTCTAGTGCGACACGTTGTGCACTTTGATGATTGTAACACAACGTGACGCACGTGGTTACTGTGGTAAGAAGGCAGGTGCGTGATGTCACTGCTGAAAGCAGTTTGTCTTCTAACGTGACCTAACCCTGATGTTTTTGTCTTTGTAAGCAAAGTTGGTCCTGTGGCATCAAATAGTGGTGCTCCTGCAGCGTCCTATAGGAATGGGAAAGTGCCAACGTGCTGTAGAAAGATTTATGCCTAGCTAAGAGTCACTGATGGTGTGGGAGTAGACAAAGATTTATAAAACAGCTCCTTTATCAATGCCAAAAAGTTTCCAATCATACACGTGTGCTTTAGTCTTGTGGGAGGCACAAGCCAATAGCACAGGGTTGTAAATCCAGTAAAATGAGCCTGACCCCCCGGTCAGAGACCACCGTGGGTCAATACAGTCTGACCTGCCATGATTAAGTGGGATTGTTCGGGGTGTTAAATGCATTTAGCTTCCTTCCTACAGTGGTATCGAAGCCCTTGAGGGACAGACTGCTGAACGAGAGGACTTCTGTCTTGAAGACTCCGAGCTGGGCCTCAATTTGGAGTTGGGAAGCCATAAGTTGAATGTTTTTTCTTTGTGGACCTTTTATTAGATTAGCATTTACCCATTTATTGGAACGTGCATATTTTTTTCCTTGCTTGGAGTTCACCAGACTGAAGCTGACAGATGTTCGGGGTAGCTTAGCAAACAGGGTTTTGCTGTTTTCACACTAAAATTGAGTTTAGAGATTCTGTTCCGGTGATTTCTGATTTAGAGAAAGATGCTTTAGATAATTTCCTTGACTACTGGTTTTACCAACCGTCCAGTTCCTTGGTGTTATATACTGATTAAAGAGACGACTGTGTTGTCGCGAAACAATTCGGTTTCATGTATTGTATTCAGTTCTATGTATTGCATCTGTTACCTAATCTTAGTTTTCACAGTTTTGGACTTTATGCAAACACTAAAAGCTGTATATTGAAACTGATGTTTTCATCAGTTTGTTAATCGGACGTGATGTGTCATGCAGGTCCAATTAGACAAACTGATGTTTCCACTACTGTAACACAGCATGCAGGTCTAATTATAGCAGGCACCTTCCTGGAGTGTCCGATAGGGATGGCAAAGGACGTAAAAAGCTCTAATTTGGTTTTTTATAATAGTTTTATAATAGTTTTTGTTGAAATATGCAGTTTATCATTTGCTTTGACACCAACACAAAAAAATGTGCAACAAAAGATTTTTTCCCCCCTTAAAAAACTAAACTTGGTCAAACTCTTACACAATGTCACGGTAAAGTAGACAAAATAAAAACAGCCAAGTATTCTTGGAGATAAACCCTGCTGCAGCCTGTTGAGCTGATTGTTATAGTTTTTCAATGGCTAAGATGTTAGATGAAACTCGGATCCATTAGATCTTCATCTCTTTAATAGAACCAAAGTCTTGTCACGCAAATGTTTTTTGCAAAAAAATTTTTTACATCCTTTTAAGACAAAGGATGTAGATTGAGGTGTGTGCTAACAATTCAGATTAAAATTTCTTTGTTTTTCCCACTGAAGACACAAAGCAGTCCACATGCGTTGCCACGGTGAGGATCTGCTCGCTGTGGGTCTTTCATGTCAAATACGGGTGCAGAAAAAGCCGGAAAACACAGGAATGAGTCAGGAAAAGTTTAAGGAAAGTTTAAGGAAAAAAATTCTGTGGTGCCAAGTAGATGAAAATCAAGAGTCCTAGTTTTATTAAACAGAACCTGTAAACTGAGAAAAACTAATGTGGAAAGTTGTAAAAGGCTTTTCCACCAGTTTCAGGTTTTAAAACATCCAAAGAACAGAAAACTGGTTTTAGAGAAGCACTGACTCTTTGCTGACCTGGAGCCAGGAAACCCTGGAGTTGTGAACCAGCAGCAGTGAACAGCCACTGAACAGCTTGGCAGCAGAGTAACAAATTTCCTCTGCTTGTCAAATGAACAAAGAAACAAAAAATAAACGTATTTTCTTAATTAACGCTCATCTGAGTTATTGCTCCCAGTTGAACTTGGGGTTTGTGATGTACTTTAATACTGTAAAATAAGTTCAGCATCTGAACCTTTTTAGCTTTAAACCACCTGCAGCCATGTTTCAATGATGCTACAAAAATCGCCCCATTGGTTCTAGGTGACTGTGATGGAAGCAGCCAAGTCCAATTCGATTTCCTTTATTGAATCAAACTCAGAAAGTCTCCATGGAGCTGGGCCAGGCTGACAGCAGACACTGGGGTTTAGACCAGGAAATGACTGATAGAGCGGAGTCTCAGGCAATAATCTAAGCCCCGGGTGAATGTCGGAGTCCTGGCACTGACAGCACAGAGAACTTTAGAAGCGACGTTGTCGGCCAGACAGCTCTGGTATCAAGTCTGGGGAAACAATGGAGCGAAAGAACCGACCGATATATAAAACGCAACACTGAGGAGTCATCATTTATCATCTTTAAAGAGTAAGAGCGTACCCCCTCGAAGTTTGCACACAAGCAGCCAAACCTTTGCATCTTCAGAGAATGCTTAATGTTCAGTGGTCATGGAAATCGTTAAAAGTTATCAGGGTACGAAAAAAAAAGAGAACTGTGTATTAGACAATCTGTCATGAAAACCAACACACATACAGCAAAGTTCCACTGTATGTTCATGTTCTATCAATAATTTGGTTTTATTTCTATAGCCAAACCAAAAATGCTTTCAGTCGTTTCTAAAAACAAACACATGAGTTTGTGTCCAAAATTTAAAGACACAAATAAAACATCCATAAGGTCCATTTCCAATAACATTTCCTAACTTCAGCTTTTTTTTGAAGCCATTTACACCTGGATTCACTAAAACAGTGATTATAGCACCTTTTGTATCAGCTGACCCAAATATGAGGGGAGGAACTGCATTGTATCATGTAACAAACGCGTCTTTTTTCCTAAACTATAATTAACAAGGTGGTTTTCTGTGGACTCTAAAAAGAGGCCTCATGAAGACTAGAGGTGGGTTGACTATACAAAAAAATAAAAATAAAAAAATATAAGTGAAACGGCAGAAAATCTAATCATTGCACAAACTTTGGGCATAGCCAGTAAAACTATCAGAAATGGGGTTTTGAGCACCCAGCATTACTCAAGGTGCAAGTGAGTGGGAATCAAATGACTTACTGTAAAAATAAAAGATGGATGTGGTAATGGAAGCTTCGGCCAGGAGAGACACTCGGAGACACTTGGGGTATTGATGCTCATGTGGGGTCTGAGGAGAAGAGGAACAGGTAAGTAAATGTAGAACAGCACAGAGGAAAAACTGCAGAGTTAGGTGGAGTCTTACAGTGGAGAGTGAAGTTCAGTGGGCACAGGAATGATAACTCAGGGATGACTGGTCGCAGCAGAGCAGATGAGAAGAGCAGGATTCCGGAGATAGATAATCTTCAGCGGCAGGACAAGAAACAACTCAGGCAAAGGGGGAAACAGCTTGAGACACCGACTAGAGAAAACGACTAGAAGCAGGAATTAATAAGTGAACAGCACATGCAAAGAAAAACCACAAGTGGGAACACGCAACATACTAGACACTGTGCCTGAGCACATGGAACAAACATATGACCAAACGGACAGAGAACGCCGCTGGCCGAGGACATGTCCCCAGCAGGTCGGTGTGCATCCGAGTGCAGTGCTGAGCTTCGCTCTCGCTTCATGCCAGGAAGCTTTGGCTAATTAGCCTTTCTGGTTAATTCTAAACTTTTACACTCTCCAGGAGACCTAATCAGCCCGCTGTGGCACGGTATTTATACGGCAGCTAAATGTAGAACTAAGTATAGAGCGTTCAGTGCTGCGGGAGCAGGGATGTTCACTTTAAGTCCGTCGGAGGGGGACGGAGGATCCTTGGCAGCAGATTCGAGGAAGGCTAGATGACTCATAATAATCAGCTCCTGTATTAATTTGGTGATTCATTCATGCCTCATTGCTCCTTTTTCCTTGGGTTTCCTTCATGCTGTTGCTCAGCCCATTAGAATGTGTCCGTGTCTTGACCCACCTGCATTTAAAAACTGTTTCAACTCGTCCCTGTGGACAAATGAATTCAGCTCATTGCAGCAGCTGGAAGCTTCTAATGAAAATGCTGTGGCTCTTTCCCCCCCAAGCACCTTTTTTCCATCCCGGTTTTTAACCCCAGCCAATTACTTAATCCATCCAGACGTTCTCCTCCCTGTTAAGCCGTTCTACATCCAAACCTCCCAGAGGCCTCAGAATACGACACTGCTAAGATAAGCTCCTTCTCCCACACATGCCTAAATAACCAGTCTAGCGCTGGTGAGATTTGCTGGTTTCCAGTCTCTCAGGACCCTGTGTGTATCCTGCCCTTGCTATAGCTTGAATTATTTATGTCTGCTGCCTATCTGGCCTCTCAGCAGGCCCAAGACACTTTGCCTTTGAAACAGAGAGCGCACAACATCCAGGAGGAAATAATGCATCGTTCAGATGACAGCAGGATGGGAACACGCAGGTTTTTTACACATGCCATCTGTTGAAAGTCATTATGTCTCAGTTAGATAAGCAATCAACGGCACTCTAAACGTTCTGAAATGTATCAGCAGTGATGTTATTACCGAAAGACAATGAAGGAGATCATATCTGTTGCGTTTTAAAGACCGTAAGAAAAAAAACAGAACAGCTCCAGAGATGTTCAGTGTAGTGGCTGTAGTGCCATGACAAACCAGACAGGTGGCCCATCATTTCTTGCAGCAGGTGAGAGGACAAGGCCCTCTGACACTGGGCTCGTAAAACCTTTACGGAGCTCCATCAATCAGCCTATGCCTGGAGAGGGAGCTCGAAGACCTTGGCGAAGAGGCCCTCATCCACCCATTACCCACCAAGAGACCAGCGATCGTGTTCATCCCACGTAACACGATTCACAGCGTGCAGTAGATGTCAGGCACGATGAGACAAGCTGACCTTGAGTGTCCACAGCGTCCTATTCTGAAATAGGTAGGAAGACAGATACAGAACAGACGAACACCCTTTAGTAACAACACAGTGAAAGTTTATGAGGATAATATGCTTCTAGGGTAAAGAAAAGCAACTGAAACGCACCCAAATCTGAAATCTTTGGTTAGAGTTGATTTTATATATGGCATTACAATCATGTATCTGAATTATTTTGTTGTTCCTTAAATGAAAATATGCTGCAGTATTTTCTGAGATTGGCATCAGCGACACCAGTAAAAGAAAATGGGAACAAATTCAGCTTTTCATTCTACCTTAAAACCTTTGCACTACTTTGTTGGAAGCAACTGAAAGACTCATTATTAGCCCACAGTTATGCTTTGATAAGTCACCTACTGTCCACTGATACAGGTTTTATTAAGTGAATGTGGGAAACTGCCAACATTGTCATCTGTGTGTGTGTGTGTGTGTGTGTGTGTAAATGGGTGAATGTGATGCAACCTTCTAGCGAGACTTGGATTTAGACCATTTACCATGATGGCTTTGGTGATACTTTCATGGAAGGTGCATTGTGCAGGGTATAAGTACCCGCTGTGGTCTGGTACCTAACAAAAGCAATTTAAGAGCACTGTTTGCCAGCTTAGTCACATGTTGCTGCATAAATTTTGTCCCAAATCACACATTAGCTATAGTACAATCTTACAATCTGCACAATGACAACATCCATTGTATATAAGATAAGGAAAAACATATTACAAGGAGAAAAAAAATGGAAGAAACCTCAACTTCTAGGATGGAGAGACACACAATAGATGTACAAAACGTCTTTGTAGTTCCAACACTTCTCAACCAAAAAAAAAGTGGAAATCGCCCAGAGATTTAAGCTCTGCTCCATTTGCACCGTGAACAGGCGACGCTGCGAGTCGCTGGGGGCTCTGCAGCACAGAGTGGCTGCTAATGTTTCTCTGCAGAGGGACACAGCGACGCAACATCAGCAGCACATGAACTGTGCATTTACCAGACACCTTCCAAAGGTGCAACAAGAACATTAGGACAGACAACAGAGAGGCAGCTCCAGTAAGTGCAGCAGTGCACCAACAGAGCAACAGCACAATAATGTATGTGCTCACACACTATGTAACGTGTGGACATTGAATTCCCAGTGTGTCCGTCACTGTGCAGTACGTGTGATCTGTGGCAGTCCTGTGTGCGTGGACGCAATCTGTGTCTTTACGTCTCTGAAGCCACACAGCGGTGAGAAAAAGAGACTTCCTGTGCTGTCTCTGAAACCTCCTGAACACGTGCACTGATTACACATGCCATCCCTTCCTTCGCTATGTAAATATTAGTGACTGGGGGGACGTTGATGGTGGAGGAAGTGGGGGCTGGCTAAGACATGACTGCATTAGAGCAGCTGACTGAGGCCCCTGTGGGAGGATTCTTCACACACTGGAAGCAAGTTAATTAGTGTGCACATGTGCATGTGTGCAGCAAAGTGTGTGTGTGCTGTACAGTACATTTAGCTGGCTGTGGCTGGACCCTAGGATGTGTGAGACATGAAAAAGGAGGTGGCTATCCCTTTCCTCCAGCCTTCTCCCTGTACCTGCTGCCCTACCTGCCTGGTTCATTAGCAGCTGTCTGTCAGCTACACCGCTGGATGGTTGCCTGGCAACTGGGACTCTGCACGGCCAATCAGAAAACGGATGCAACAGGAGCTGTATCCTTGGCCCCTAAAAAAAAAAAAAAGAGAGAGGAAGATGGAGTTCTCGTTCAGCTCAGTTGATTTTCCTTCAGTGTCACTGATTTTAAACGTGCACACGCACACAGGTGAGCCTGGCAAAGCAGCTTTTTTTGGGGGGGGGTGAGTCATGTGGTTCCACAAGTGTCCCTGTAACCTTCATGACCAAAGCAGCCCTGATATGTCCCAAAAGGCAGAGAGGAAAAACTGCTAATCCCACCACACGGATGTGAGGCGCACACACAAACTGCCCTGCTCTGACGTGAAGCACAGCAGCCGAGGCAGAGCGGGGTGTCCCTGCAGAATTCATCTGTGACTTATGGTAATAAATAAGCGCCTGAGGCAATTTGCTGCACATAATGCACCTGTAGATAAGACGGTACACATTAGAGAAACTGTCCCTGCGCCCAGTGACTCATCTCTACCCACTAATGTCCCATGTGGACCAGCACAGGTAATGCATCATTGTTAAGGAGCAATCGCGGCACATTCCTCTCTCTGTACCTCTTTAAAGTTTCCCTGCCCTCTCATTGATCCGGCACATTCTCCTCTGTGTTACTTTGTTCTTCTCTCTGTGACAGTAGATCTTCTGCAGCCACATCATATGATACAATCACACAAAGAGCAGAGCCATGGATCTTCATTTGTTAAAGGTCTACCTGGGACGTTGCTAAGAGACTGTCTGGTTTATACTGGTTGCTCTGGCGCGTCTGAATGACTGGTGTTAAATCACTATGTTCTTTATTATTATATTATTTTAGCTTGTAAAGTGAAAAAGTTAAATTAATCCCACCACTGTCTCCACTGAAGATTCCTATATTTTTCTATCTATTTTTTACATGCATTTCTGCAACTACAGTTCTGCTTTAAGTCTGACTTTTACATCACTGACACGAGCAGACTTTTATGCATTTACCTGAACAAATAAGCCAAACTCTAGCATCCTGCTGCAGAATGAAGTGCATATATGAATAAACTGAATTTATTAAATATCTTAACTTTCTAAGAGCCTAGCATTGATTCCGTTAACCGATAACTCTGAAATGGGAATAGAAAGTAATGTAAAAAGTGACGTGAAGATGGTTATAAAGGAAATTTATACTGATGCACCTGTGGCAGGTTTTTTTCACAAGTTTGGAAAATCATGTACAGTACATGTCTGATGATGGTCTGCAGATTACCCTGCAGAGTACCCTGCAGATTTTATACACAACCCAGCGTGTTTCACAGCGCCTCTCTTTGTACGACTGAGATATGAACAGTAGCTGCCCCGAATGAAGGCGGCGTATCAATGTGGAAAGCCCAGCAGCATTAAAAATAGATAAGAGCTCGAACAGAAATGTGGTGGCATATAAGACAGTAATTGCTGCTGGCAAACACTATATCACACTAGGGGTTGCCGTCGTCTCAAAGCTCCACTGAGCTGTGCTGCAGTTTAAGGCCAAGACGCCTCCTCCCACTCTCTGCTGCCCTGACACAAAAAGTCAATTGGATTTCAAATTGCAGAAAAGCACATCTGATTAATACTTAATGTCTCCGGCAGCTGTGCTTGTCCTCCCTGTCACTGAGAGGTGTCCTCGGAGCGCTGACACCGACCTCTGACTCACGGCTTCAGTGAGGCCTGAGCTGGATGTCCCGATGCCACGTTTCCCGTGCTGGGTGGATTATCCCCATGGCTCATAACTGACACAGGCAGAGATAAAGTAGATGTCAAAAGGATTAAAAGTGTCTTTTGCTGACGTGACAGGGTGCTAAAGTGGCCCTTTAGTTAAAACGGTTGAAAGTGTTATCACTCAGACACCTGCTCTGAGGAAAATGGCTAAAAATATTGCACAACATTTGTAGCTACTGCAGATCTGCTGTCACGAATTGGACTTCTTTCCCGTACGGATTCTGGATTCCTTTGTCCAGTATTTGGGTCTTCTTTGATAATATTCGTAAATATTGCACACAAAAGACTTTCCATAAATACTTACCGTGCGATCGAACCCGGTTAAACGAACCTGCATCGTGGCTCTGTGCATATGGAGCGTGGGCTGCAGAAAAGGCCATTTTTGCAACTATCCACTTCTGCAGAACCTGGAACACACGTGAGCGGCTTCACTTCCGATCTTTAGCACACAGTGGGAGCGCCAAGGTTCTGACAGAAAACAGAAAGCAGTGGCAGCTTTACCTGCACTTTTCTGTGGATCTTATTTCACCCACCTGCATGTCAGCTAACAGCAGCCGTCTGCTCACTGTGCGTGTGTTCACCACCAATCCCACAATGCAAAGCTTCGTACTGTCTTCCGTTAGTAAGTGTCTGAAATCTCAACTTACAGCTTTATTGTCACTTTTGATTTTACTCCACTGCAGTTTAGAGGGAATTAATGGGCTTTTGAATCTTTCCAAAATATTCATTTGATATCTGTTATTGCTAACTTTTTCTACATAATCAACTGATACATACCTCACTTTACAGTTTAGTGTACACTGTATTGTAGTTAATGAGCAAATATGGAGGAATTTCAGACCATTGAATATTGAAAACCTTACATTGTGAGCTTATTAGCATGCTAACGTTGCATGCTAAAATCTGGGCTAGCTTAGCTGCCAGCAGTCTCACTGCTACTGTTGACTCCTGTTAGCAGACAGGCTAAGTACATTTACTCAAGTACTTTGTACTTGTACTTTACTTCAGTGTTTTCATTTCATGCCACCCCAACCTTTACTTCATTGCAACTCACAGGGAATTATTGTACTTTTAATTCATTCCACCATATTTTTTTGACATCTGCTGTTGCTACCTTTCTGCTGGCTAGTATTCCATTATGTTGTATTTGTCAAGATTAACCACCAGTTTTTTTTTATTTCACATCAAACAGTTGTCACAGAACTTTTTCAATTAAATACTATGAGTCTTCTAAGTACCTCTAATATTTTATAAAGTTGGTCAAACAAATTTGTACGCTCCCAAACCAGTTAAGTAAGATTTGGGGCATGTGTTTCCACTCGAGTTAGCAGTTTTAGGTGTAGTGGACTATTTTTTTGTATACCTCCATATCTCTACTGCTGCATATGCTCTCGTGAAACGCTCAAACTGTAGTATGTGAGATATTTATAAAACATGAGACTTAATGACGTCGTCGATGAACGGCGGTGACTCGCCCACGGAGAGGTGGTTTCCTGCTTTGCAAACTCACGCTGGGTTTTTGCCGCACAAACTCAAATCACTCCTGTTCAAGACAAACACAGCTGTACTGGGAAAAGCCACATTTTCCATCTGTGCAGGCTTGAGATCGTCCAAAATGTGCGCGCTCTGTCTAACGCTGCTGTTTCCTGGCCGAGGTGTCACTTGGGTTGACTTGGGCTGTCAGCTTTCTGCCTACGTTTGTTTCTTCCTCTCGGCCCATAAAGGTTTACAGCTTGTCGCTTTTTTTAAACCCAGATCTGTTCAGCTGAACTCTATTCTTTATTCTCCGCACCTTGTTCGTTTACGTTCATTTAGCTACTGAACTTACTGTCAATTTTTATAATACATTTCACGCTTTGCAAAAACAGCTCCTCAGTGAATGTTTTTCCTGCATGAAAACTGCTTTTGCTGGCTTAGTCGGACAAGCCATTTATTCTTAGCTGCACCAACAATAAACACATCCAACCTGTCTGTTTATTCCCACAGCTTATTATCCTGGTGGAGGCATTTCTCTCGGTTGTCCCCTGCGCGAAGAGCGTTTGTATTGAAAAATAAAAGAGCAGTCATGAGTTGAAACATACCTGAGCTCTCTCACGTTCCGCTTACCAGCTAATGAGATTAATCATATAACCTGTAAAGAAAGGAGAGAGAGGGCACGTTGAGCCCGTGTAATAATTGTTATGTATGAGTTGGCATACAGCGTGGAGCACAGGCCATGTCTTAATGCTGCATGAATCACTGGCAGCTTCTATATGATTTGTTTTCAGCATCCATGGACGCGATGAAAATTCAAAAGGAGGCAGTGTTTCCTACAGTTTTTTCCCTCTATTTGCACATTTTTCTAAATGTGGAATTGGTGAATTTGTTTTTTGCTTGTGTTGCGTCTGTGTGTACCTGATTTCCCATGTTTCAGCATGTTGAGCTCTCTGGGCCACCATACTTCCTGACAGCGGCTGACTTTCTGGTTATTGTAGCACTCTAGGGATTTTCCAAGTCACAGTCAAAGCACTAGTGATGCCGAATACTAGTGAGCCTGGCAAAGCAAAAAGCCTGAAGGCATGGAGTTTAAAAGAGCACTGAGAAGGCAGGGAATGTCAAACAACAAGGTGCTGTTGAATTGCATCATGGGAATTGTAGGATCCAGAGTTTTGCAATTTGATTCCCATTAAGGACAAAGTATTAAAAGTATTAGCACTGTGTGGCGTCTGTGTTTTGTGCTAACGCACAGAGGAAATGTGTCTTCAGGTGCGATAACTTTGCTTTCTCAGGCCGTGAGCCTGGCAGATAAAGAAATACAGGATTTACAGGATTCTAGACACTTGTAATACCCCTCTGTTGTTTCTCACACAGCAGCCGAGCTCATATCTGTTATCAGTGCATCAAGCAGCACGAGGTCGTCATCCTGCTGCATTTATGAGTCCAGGCATTAAAAACACAAGTTCAAGGAAGTCGTGAAGATAGCAGACCTCTGTCAGGTCTGGTTTTTTGCAGGCTGCACCTGATGTGCGCTATCGAGTGAGTGTATGTCAACGTGTGTGTTTTTAGGGAGGGGTAAATCGTGGGAGGCATTTTTAACTTCTGCACGAGAAGGAACAGAAGCTGAGATGATGGTCTTTCAATATGGACGTCTTAAAAAAACATATGAGGAAAATGTCAGGCTTGTTAATACACATTCACTTTGATCTTCTGTGCAACAACCTGGAGAGGCAGGGCGTCCTGCCAGCCCACGCTCACATCTCTCCGTCGAGTTTGTGAGAAGATTCTCTCAGCTGTCACATAATATACGTGGCTGTTTACATTAATATTACTTTGTTAATATGAATCGGTGCACAGTCATCCTGGGCAAAAGGAAAGCGTGTGTTTTTCAAATTGGCCGTGAGGAGCTTAGATGAGGTTCTGATGTGAGCTTTGCATCCACTAACATGCATATGAAAAGTGGGCCACTTGCATGAAGAAAGGGGGGAGAGGGTGACCCGCTTAATGACATCCACACACTTAGCGTGTCCACGATGAGGAGGAGAAGGAGGAGGAGGATTACATTTGAGCGACACCACAGGTCTCTTTTCTTTTTTTAGCTCTCTATTTATAGCTTCCTCTTGATTCTTTGATCGTTTTGATTGTTTTGCCTATTAACTGGCGACATCATTTCAAGTGATAGCACTCAAAGGGCCCATTCATCAGATTCCTAGTCTAAGCTTTACTTGTGGGTTTTCTGCTTTGAAGAGATGTTAATTGTCATTCTAATAGTTATGAGAAGGATTTATTGCTAAAAACTAGCTCCATAAAACAAAACAAACAGAATTTTCGGAATTCAGAATAATGAGAAACGTGCTGCTGCTTTGAGCTTCAAGTTTAACTGTGTTCATGCAGCCTTTATGACCTGAAAGCAATGTATTTTTTCACTTGACAAGAGAGCCAGCGCTCTGCTCCACCACTTAGCACAATGTTTCTTTTGGGTAATTTATCAGTCGGGACGGAAAGAACAGAGAGAATATCATCAGCTGGGCCCGGAGCAGAGAAAAGAAGAATCTGAATGGGTTTTCGTGGGAAGAGTGAGACAGGAAACACTAAACTAGTGCATCATTTATGTTAATTAAGTTTCCTATCTAGTGACAGGGAGTCGGTTGATAAATCAACCAAGGGAAACACGGGATGTCATCTGAATGAAGACGCCAGACCAAAGACCTACATGGTACATCTGATGTAATTACTCATGTGATAACGCGAAAGCAGCCGCTTGCAGCACCACAGCACACCTTCTGTAACAGCAGAGCCTCACTACTACACACAGCGCACAGGTTTCAGCACCATGGACAGTGACGTCCCTCCCCGGCCAGTCTACAGGCAGCGGTTTGTCGCGAGTCCACGCTGCTGCTCAGGAGGACAAGGAGGACAGATGAGAAAGAAAACCAGCTATTGGACTGCATCATTATAAATGTTGCTTCGGTTAAAGCGACATTGTTACGTTGACGGTCTGGGAACTTAAATTAGGTGCGAGACGCTAACTGTTGTTTGCTTGGTTAAGAGAGATTGTTGCATTTGTGCTACAGTTGCTTTGAGTGTATTGAAGAGCTCCATGGAATAAGGAGTTACTGAGACAGAGAGAACAAAAATAATAAAGCAAAGTTGACAATGTTCAGTGAAAAAAAGTAACGCCTGCACGGATTCCAAGCTGAAGTTGGATCTTTGTCAAGTCAAGCCGTCTTTGCTTGATGACACTCAGCCGCGATCTAAAGACTGTCTCACAAAATGTGTGTGCTAGTGTGGCTGCTTTCTTTTTAACAGCCTTGCACCTGCATGTGGATCCACGCACCCCTTAAGTTTGGACTTTGATATTGGAGACACTTGGGGCTGGTACACACATAGCTGAGCGTGTGTCCTTCACCATCATCAGTCCCAGCGGTGGCTCGTTGGGTGATTCAACATGTTGAACAGGTGTCAGTCAGCATTGGCTCATCAGTGACAGAGGAGGATACTCCGATTGTCCCAAGTCTTCCACATTCTCTACCTCTCATGCAAACTCGTCAGCAATAATGCAGCTTCAGCAATGCAGCAGTTGGTACTTTAAATCAGCTTTAAATGTATTAAAGGATGCATTCATTACATAGCAGTTTTTTAACCAACATTTCTTTTTTTGGATTGTTCAAATTGTTTAGTTTAAAAATGTTTATCTTGATGGCAGCTGAACTTGCTTATGACTTCCTGTTTAGCGTTTTTGAAGAGGTTGGTGCATGGCCACAGGAAAAGCAGTGGGAACATTGTCTTAGAGCCTGGAAGAAACAAACAGTAAAGCTCACAGGAGGCTCATTAAGGACATTAAGGTCAGATTGGAGTGACCACTTGCTCAGATTAGTGCTAAACTGTGGACATAAAAATGACGTGTGACAAACACAGCTGAGCCTCACCTGTCCCACGAGGCACAAGGTCGTTTTTGGGTCAATCACTGAATCGTACACAATGACATGATTGTTGCATATTTTTGTCCAAAGGGACCACGACAGCTGAACATCAAACAATATACTGAACTTAAGAAGCGATGAATAGAAGAGGTGTCCTCGTTTGCCTCTGTATTTTACACTATATGTCAGCATATCGATTTTTTAAATTCAAAGCATTCGCTTCGACTGAAAACTGAGCTACTGTCCCGAAAAGACATTGATTCTTAGATTAAGCGCGGGCTCATCAGTTGGTAACATTTTAGTGTTTTGACTGCCTGTGGGCAAACACAGTCCATTTAGAAAAGCAGGAGATGATGGAGCGATTCAGAGCTGCTTGTCATGAGTCTTTCTGCCAGTTGATCATCATCATTTATAACTGCAGATCTGTCTTCTCACTGATTCTTAGACCAAACAAATAATTAGGAAAATCAAACACAAATTAAAAATGCATTTTATTCTCGACAAAGACTATACAAAGCTACCGTCTCTTTTTAGTGCCCCATTCTACACGGGGGGACCAAGTGCAAATAGAGGAATTTTAATCACTCATAAATTTTATGCTCATCTGCAGCAGGTGGCCAAAAGTATGTAGACACCCACACGCTACACTCAAACTTCATGGTGTCATTGTTATCGCTGAACACTGGAGCAATAAGAAATGCAGATCAGCGTAACTGCGGGTTAATTTACAGCAACAGGTTGATGTGTCTTTGTTTCTGCCCACCAGATGCTGCATCAGTGCCGACCTCACCCACATTATTATCCATAATCCAGTGATTTTTCAAAGTAGGCTTTTATAAGGAAAATGGGCCCAGCCAGGCAGGTTGGAGCCCCCCGTCACACAGTTTACAGGCAGATTGTTTGTCTTTTGGGGTTAGTTTGTAGTTTTTGCCAATTTTTTGGTTATTTTAGTTTTTTTTGTGTGTTTTTTAAGTCTAATTTTGTCTGTTTATGGCGGCTAGCTTTTGATCATTTTGCGTCTATTTTTGCCAGTTGTGTCATTCATATGTTTGCTTGTGGCTGTAGTTGTATCACTTTGTACATCTATCTTTTTGTGTCTGTTTTTTGTCATCACATATCTCATTTATGGTGTATCATTTCTTGTAGTTTTATCATTCTATCATGTCGACTTCCAACAGTTTGTGGTTATTTTGTCTCTATTTTTTGACTGTTGCGTCATTCGTTTGTGCTCAGTTGTTCGTGTGTTGTCTCTCTGGGACTAATGTGTCTCTATCTTTAATATTTGTGTTTTTGCTTGTTCTGTTGCTTGTGTCTCTCTGCACGTTTTGAAAGCTCTTTAACACTCACTTCATGCAGATGCTCCGGCCCAGAAACTTCCTGTCCTCTCAGGCCCACATGTTCTTTATGCAGAACATGCCAACAGATGAAACATGTTCTGTGCCCAGCCAAACGACACTGTCATGGACGCTGGGAACCTGGCACAGACCATCTGTGTGACGGGGGAAGGTGAACAGCGTTTCCAGCTGTGGCTCAATTTACTGACTTCTGCGGAATGACCTCAATCTGTATTTTTAGTTTGTGGCATGGAAATAAATAGACTTATTTAAAAAAAAATTCTTTTACAAATACACGAATGCTGTTTTATAAGAACATTGATTCATCCGTTTTTAAAACTTGACTTTAAATTTGCTGTGCTTTTGTTAAAAGCTTCAGAAACCACACGTGTGTTCTTATGGTCGGGTTCTCGTTGTCAGGGTTCTTGCTCTGAGCCCGGAGATCCCGGAGAATTGCACAGCTGCAACTTTAAGACCCCACACGCCTCCCCTCCACCAGACCCAACAATGGTCTTTTCCAGCTCCGCTTATCACAGCACAATTCGTAACGTGCCATCATCTCTCAGCCGGTGTGTGGAGCCCCGGAAATCAGATGTCATTCCCCGACGCGGCTGATTTGGCGGCCGTTCCTGCTCTGCTGTTCGTCGACGATGCCAGCGGCGCGGATCAGCCGCACCTTCACGACCGGACCCTCGGCGACGCGGCGCATTTGCTCTGAAGAAGCCTCCTAGGATCGTCCGCCGGATGCTGTAGCTTGCGGAGACCGCAGTTGTCATTGATCCGCGGCCGGAGCCTCTACCGAGAGAAACAGGAAGAGAACGTGAGTATACGCACGCACGCGCGCACACACACACACACACACACACACACACACACACACACACACACACACACACACACACACACACACACACACTGTTGCCGCCGGTGTTGCGGTGACCTATATTGCCCCATCCCCGCAGGCTCAAGGTGATTTTCTGCTGTGCCCTCTGCACATCCTCAACTCTGCACTGATGCTCCTGACGTGGGCAGATACACGGTGGAGAAAACCAATCGTGTGTGTGTGTGTGTGTGTGTGTGTGTGTGTGTGTGGTTGACATTGCGAGGTTCTGCAGGAGGAAGAAAAAAAGCGGCACACAGAGGCTGTCACAGAGGAGAGACAGCAGAGAGTTCCAGGGGGGCGGGATGCAGACTGAGAGGCTGGCATGATGTAATGCACTTGAGACAATAGCCAAGGATTCTCTCCAATTATGATTTCAGAGAATGACGAGGAGATGTTACAGCGGTGGGAAGAGGCGCAGTCAGGCCGCCGTGTGTGTGTGTGTGTGTGTGTGTGTGTGCAGTTAATAACAGTAAAGAGAAGAGCTGTCATAGGAGGAACAGCTGCCCCTCCTATAAACAGTATTATTAGCTGCTATTAAAGAGGGGCACAGAGGGAGAGAGCATGGCTTCCTGTCATCCATCCTTCTCCTTATCTTCCATCTTTACACCCGTCTTTTTTATGCTGGGAAAGACCCTATGAATGAATGAATGAATAAAAGGGCACGGATGCTGGCTTATGTTAATGCTCGAAGGTTAAACGCTGCAGGCAATGCCGTTCTCTCCCTCTGATCTTGCACATTAAAATTAACGTTTGTGGCCACGATGGTATGAGGCAACATGACAGTATTTGCACGGGCGCTGCATTTTGCTGAAGTTGTTGCACGCCCTATTTCCACAATTCACAAACGCCTTTGCATTGAAGGAGTGTGAATCTCCTGTTATCCAAATGCAAAGCTTTGTCTGGAGTACTGCCTTGGGGGGGGGTCATCCACAGCTGTGACTACCTGTGGCAGGAGCTTTGCTTCAGGACACCTTTCACAGGTTGTCCTTAGCTCCTCGCTACACAGGAGTTGAAATGCTGGCGATGGCGGCCGGCACACTTCAAACCAGCTAAAACCTGAAATTTATAGTTTCTTTTCTTTACCTCGATCCGTGCTCTTACTCATTCCCTATCGATTGGTGGTTTGCGTGACCTTGCTGCAAGGGACTGTGGGTGTTAAAGGCTTGATAAAGGCTACACACGCTCTTTTTTTCGTCCTTTCATGTTTTTGCAGACGTGCTCACAGTGTGTTCAGGTCTACATCAGTGAACTTCATGACTCGCTTTCTGTACCTTTTTTGGAATAACAAACTAATCCATTACTTGGCAGCTGTGGGGTTACTATCCAGAAAAAAGCAACAGTTGTCAGTAGATTTTAGATTGAGGAAGGTGACTGAAAATGTGTGGTGCGTTGCAGATGGGATATTATTGACAGAGCACAACTGAGACAAATTGGCAGCATAGGCTTGGCAGTTTGCTCCAAGTGACACTGGGACACATTATGTTCTCGAATGGCACAGTGGTGCAGACTGCGATCAGCACACTCGTAGCATCCATTCCAGATAATGGAGCAGATGTGGGAGAAATATTCCTTTTTAGAATTAGAACAAATTGAAAACCCAGTGTCCTGGGAAATAATGTTTCTTGTTTCGAAAACTGCTCCTTTGGTAACTGAACTTCGCCGGCCTCTGGTGTCTGTATCACTGCTCCACACATGTGCAGTACAGTTGGTGTGATTACACCAAATGAAATGCTTGTTAAAGATCATTATGCACTAAAACACAGTGAACTGCTCAATGTTCAATGAACTTGTCTCCCGGAATTCTCACTTACCTGGGATGTCTGAGTGCCGTTTCCTAAGAATCAAGACTTGACACAGACTCCTGGTTTGTGACCCATGACCATCTCTGACAGGAAGCAACATTAGCATTGCCTCTCAGACATGTTTGTGTGTTCCTTGCCGATTTAAGTCCGATATTCACTTTCCATTTAGCTCTGGGCAGGCGAAGTACAACAGTGAAGTTCCAGGTCATAAAACCAATGTAATGAGCATGAAGAGTCTAAAACCCAGCCAAGCCTTGTGAAGAACTGCAGCGTCAGGAGATTCTTTGTGACATAGATACAGGCAGTTTTTTAAATGTAGCTTTTTCTTTGCGTTTGGCCTGTGAATGTTACACCATTGAAAACCGGGATGAAGATATTCAGTAACTCAAATTTAAGTGTTGATGTGTCGACAGGAGTGTGTCTCCTTTTGATTATGAGGTAATTTAATTTTTGTTCAGTGGTGGATCATGTAGAAAAATCAAGCGCTGGAGAAATTTTGGCGTAGTGGGCAAGAGCAGCAGTGTGACCTCCATGTTGATCATGTTAAACATACACAGGCCCGAACATTATTTTGCCCATAGAGACGTGTTACACAAACAGCGAAATTGGACACAGTTGCTGCTGCATGTGTGCAGTAGGCCAGGAAAGGGCAAACACGAGCAGCATCCAGGTAATTCAGGTGATCCATTCATGAGCCAAACCTAAACAGTCTTCTGTTGGTCTTTGCAGCTTTACAGTTTGGACTGTTTTTGCCACTTGTTGGTTTTGCATTCACTTTATATTATGTTGTGTTTTCATAGGAGGAGGAAAAGTCATTTTAAAAATGACCTGTGTACATGCGCATTAGGTCTTGTTGTCATGGTTTATATAAAATATTTGAATTAGAACAGCTTTAATTCTCTGGTGAAATTTACTGAAAGAGTTCCACAAGTATGAGCCATTTTCCCACCATGTTTTACTATCATTTGAAGAGTGTAACCTGCGCTTCAGGTCAGAAAAAGCCCCAAATTCTCACCGTGCATGAAACCAGTGACACGTCGTTGTAGAGGCCTCATGTAATGTTTCGTTGTGAGAACGAGACAGATTTTTTTTTTTTTAAACAAAGACCTATTATTTGGATTCACACATGACTTTTGCATCTTCCCAGAATATCACAGGGCTGCAGGTGAGTTTAGTGCAGAGCTGAGTTAATAAAGTGCTCCGTGTTCTCGGCTGACTCAGTTTGTGTGCTGTTACGTGTTCCTGTGGCAGTGATTAAATAGAAAAGACTTGAATTGTTGTGTTCTTGGCAGACCATCTCTTGGTTGTCTCTGTGGTGCAGGGAGCCATATGAATGGGATCTTAGCACTATGAGAGCACCGTGCAATCTGGCCCATTCCATTCACAAAAATGCTGTGTCACTCTTTTCCCCACCTGTCGGACTAATATGGGTGCCAAAGTGGGAAAGCGCGGCGTGCAACAGTTCTTCCATTAGCCTTTGAGCTCATCAGTGCAGCCTGTGGATGCACTTTGTGCTCAGCAGCATGCAAGCAAGAAAATAAACACAGACGTTATTTAAAAGTGGATTTTCCCAGTAGTCAGCTCCCTGGCGCCCGTGGAACGACATGTGTAATCGGTGTAGTGCTTCTGGTACTGATGCGTGTGAAGTGCGTTATTATCAGGACGATTTGGCTGTACGTCGTTGCACATGTGGTGAGGAACTGAGCTTTAGTGAGCGTAACACGGCGTTACAAACGTTTAAATAGTTGACCTCACATTTAATCAAAGATCAGACTCTTAATGGGCTTTTCTGGCCTTTTGCTGTTTTGTATTAGTCCTTCCTAAATGGCCGTCGCCTCGCTCGAGTCAAAGAGCTCTGAATTCAATACTAGGCGATAACAAAGCTTTAAACACTACTATTTAATAGTGCTGCATTTAACGTAGGCTCTACAAAGCCAGCTCAACAAGCGCACAGCAGCACAGCTTATCTCCAAAGACACAGAGTGTCGTGTTCAGCCGCCTGCACACACTCACGCCGTGTCTTCTGATGCTTCCCAGGTGGTGAACGGTGCTGAATTTGCTTCACATGGCCACATACTCAGCTCAGTAACGTACTGCTGTTTTTGCGTGCTGCTCCTTATCTGCCCGCATAATTGTGCCCATTAATTACATTAACTAAACCGTTCAGAAAATTGGCTGCAGCTTTCTGATTTGTCCCTGCCACAACGAAGCAAGTGACAAATTTTACATGTGTCCTGTGTAGATACTATAGATTCTTGCCTGCTTCAGCGTCTCTGAGGAGAACTCTCCAGGACCAGGGTTCAGTGTTTATTAAGTCATAATTTACCACATTTGTCAATTTTGCTGAATTGGACTCGGTTTCTACACCCTCACTTACAGTTACATAGATGTCTGTCTGCTGCTGGACATAGAAGAAAGGCTGTGAATTTAGTCCCCCACCACTTTTCGTTAAAGGCCTTTAGGAAAGGGTCTCATTTGGTCCCTCAGGGTTCATACAGGCACCTCGCTCGTGTCCCATGACAGAGAGAGTTGTTTTTGCCACGCCTTCCACAGAGCGATCGGCCAGGTGCACGGAGGTCAGGAAGTGAACACCCGTGCGGCGAATTTCCAGTAGTCTTCCCTTAGGGTGTGCACTGTTTTCCCTGGTGCTGCATCTGTGGCCTCTGCAGAAAGATGGTCTTTTCAGCTGGGGACACAAGGCTGCTCGAGAGGACCAACCAAAATGAATGAAATGTCAGGAAATGTGCCAATAAAAAGACCAAAGAAAATCAAATTTGATAAAAGTTTTTGTTGTGTTACATCAGATCTCTGCAGTATTTGATCATATTAAGCGCTGGCTTTGATTTTGTGTTCAATGCAAATTTGCTCAGCAAGTGTCTGTTGTCAGCCAGACTTGATTTTAGGAGCCAGGTGCCTGGATGCTTGGATGAGGCTGTCGGGCAGCAAAAGGAATAAAGAAGCTCTGGAATTATTGCACTGATTAGGAAGAAAAGCTCACTCCTGCTCTAAATAATTCATTGATTCACATATGGCATTGGAGAGAGGAGCCCAGTGATCCCTGCCTGTCTGTCTGTGTGTGTTGCTTACTGTGTCTGTGGCCCACACGGCGTTCAATTGAGTGTGAGGCTTTTCCTGCGTCATTTGAGCCCCACATTTAACATCTTTAACCAGCTGCACTAAATTCTCTCACTTACGCTCCAACCTGTTGATACAACATTTTTGGGTCGACGGACAATTTCTCTGCGCAAGCATCGTACCGACGGATAAAATCGTAAATTTTCAGTATCAGACATGCATTTATGCTAAGCCAAAATCTAACACACTGGTGGAATTTCCTGCTCTGCATTATCATAATGTGCCGTGATGTTGCATTGCAGACGACGTTTGTGCAGAGCGACACTCCTATCAGCCACCGCTGTTTCATAAATACCCGTTGACCAAAAAGCCGTTTTAATAACTGCTTTTCAGTGGTGAGGGAGTAGCACTGTCACAGTAAACTACATCCGTATCCCAGCTGGCTTTAAGAACTCTCAGAGTCCAACATTCTTCACACGGTCTGCTGTGGGTCGTTAAGGTTTATCTATGTACTATGTCTTACCTGTCACCTGTTCGGAGTCTCTGGTCATGACTGAGCAGAATTTTCCCCCTTTTTGTGGCCAAAATATGTTTCCAATCTCTTTTTCTCAATCTCAAGTTTAACTAAAGAAAGGACTGGTGTCTTGTGGGTTTTTAAAATTCAGTGTATACTGTTTAATTGAATGACCTGATTTCCTTTCAGTTTTCAGGAAGGCTGCAAAGGGAACAGACACAATCAGATGACTCAGTGCACCTCCCCTCCGTGTCTATTGATTTTTCATAGACAGTAGAAATGATTTAAGGGCTAGTCACAGTGAGATCCTAACATAAAGTGCAGGAACAGGACAAAAGGGGATTGTATGTGCCATGAAGCAGGAAAACATCCTCGATGCACTTGGCATTTCATACAGCTGAAAGGAGAAATTACACACCATTACACGACAAAAATGTGCCAGGTGATGTGCGAGGAGAGGTTGGGAGTGATGTAAAAGATGAAATGTAAAGGTCAGATCTCTGAGTTAACCCCTTTGAATCTGAAAATAGTCATTTTAAAGACCAGAAAGACCACCAACTAAAACTGTGACAGCTTTATGGAAAATTAGAACGCTTAAAAAAAGAAGATCCATAACCCATTTTAATAACACTTGAGGAAATTTTTTTTCCCTTCCAAAAGCCACCAAACCCAAAACAATCACTTCCACGCGGATTTTTAACCCCTCTCCTCCTGCACATACAGTAGCTAGGACAGATTGAGCCGTAGCCTGGAACAAATGACTAGTGTCTGATGTCCCAGTCTGTCCGCCGGCTGGCCCCCCTCTCCAGGCGAAGGCTGGCATGTGGGGCCTCTCAGGCCTAAACGGCAGCGGATGGTGGCTGAATGGTGCACTGGTAGGAGTCTGGCCAGGTGCCTGGAGAAGGTATGGGAGACCCCCGCTTACTGCCAGAACACGCTGGGACACAGACGTGCCATTATAACCCACCCAAAGGGGACCGAGTCTGGGCCTGGCCTGGGTAAACGCTGACTTTAAATCATTTTGTGTGCAGATTCAGCAAATAAGTGACACTTTCAGTATCTAATTGCAAGCTTTTGCAACGCTTAAAAACGGCTAAGCTAGCTAATAACCTAACAACCCAAAAATTACCACATCCACAGATTTTCTAGTTTTTATTACGTGTGTGAAAATCAGATTTAACACTGTATCCTAGTATCCAGTCTCTGAACGCCAGGAAGTGTGAATAATCTAGCATTAGCTTTGTGTGATTCTGCAGCTGTGAATGAAACATTTTTTTTAATTAAATGCAAGCAAGCGTTGCTTTAGAACATGCTGCAAGATTTTTTTTGTAGCTAATGCTAGCTCTAAAATGTCAGTGAGCTAATGCTGTTAGCTTTTTAAATTACCAGATTAAAATGAACAAGTATAAATCATGTTTACTTATGTTAAATAAGTTAGTCTTGTTCATTATATAGGAGAGCACACACAGAGATGACACAAAAGTGTGGAATTTAATTCAGAACATTTTGTCGAGCTTTATTTACCCAAATTCGTTTGAGAGCCACACACAATTTTCCACCTTTATACTTGTGTGTGTGTTTGGACACGGACAGACCATGTGTTGGATTGGAATCCCACAGACTTGACGTCCACTTTGCGCATTCACTGTATTTTCTTTGTCTTCTGTTTTAAGCGATGCTGTATTGTGTTGAACGCTCCATTGCTTCTTCTGGGCTCTCATAGGATTTTCAGCCATAACCTTTCACAGCATCAGCTGAGGAGCCACCAGAACCAGAGACCAATGGAATTTAACAAAAACGGACCCCTCTCTGATGTTATGTGAACTATTACTCTCTGCCAGTGTTGGTGTGCTAAACTGGGCGGGCTGTTAGTCGGTTATTTAATGTCGCACATTTATAGGAAGTTGTTATTAGAAATGGCAGTTTTGCACCGGATGACATATCAGAGCTATCAAAAATTACAGACAACAACCAACAACGTCCTTTTTGATATTTGGTAGTGTGACCTGCGATAATTTATGATATAAATTGTATTTGCCCTCTTTGAAATTATGTATTTATTTCTATTTTTTTCGTGTTTCCCAGTTTTCCTACAGCACATGGTACATACTAACAAAACTCTTAATCTAAAAAGAGTCTAAAAATCTAATCAAACTTTTTTGATGCTTGCTATGTTTGAGACACATTTATCACCAATACAATGTGCAGTTCCTTTTAGAGCTTGCCAAACTTTCAATTTTTTTGTTTTTTTATTTAATGTCATATAGCTGTTACTCCACATATCAATAATTAGTATATGCTTGAATATATTACCATATAGAGAAATCGTTTACTTTTCCCTTTGCAAATTAAGTAATTGATGGCTCCACAAGATGTATAGTCATAATATATGGAATAGAAGAGCAGGTGATATTAAACAGAACATGCCACAGTACCACAGAAGATGCAGTACAATAAAGTAGAACATGTGGGACAGTATCACTGAATCTGTTGAACAGAACTGCACAATGTGTGGTACATTAATACAAAAACATATGGTAAATATGTACCAAAAATACCACACTAATGTCTCAGTACCACAGTGAAGTATCACAGGAACACAATAACTACCACAGGTATTTAGAGCAGGGACATTTTGTGAGGTTCTCTGGGAATGTTTTTTTTCACTATCTGGTTAATTGCTTGTTAATGGTTTATGTTGATAATGCCTGTTTAAATCTTTACAACCTGTTGTTCTTGTGGTTATTGCATCACAGTATGATACAAACATGTGATGATGCAATCTCATTTTCAGCCCATGAACCGTCCCATCAGCTGAGTGGACTCCTGAGGTTCTTAGAATTCCCTCGGGGAAGCTGGGATACGGCTGCCCGTATCCACTATAGCATAGATATGGTGTATTATGCAACTGGATCTGGGCTGGCCCATTAAACAGCACAAGCGTGAAATCTAGGGCAGAACGCCCAGCCTCCTAAGACGTCGCTGCAGCTTTGAAACACCATGGTGACGAGATGAGCTCCAACTGTGTCAGCCATACAGAATGGAGAGTCGCACATGTACAAGGACATCATTTAAGTTTTTAGTTCAACTGTAAATATTAGCAGCTTGACATGTTTTTTATTGTTATAAAAAATATTAAAAGAAGTTCAAGATAAGTGGTTTCAAACGTGGGGGTTGAGACCCCCCCCCAGTGGGTCACAAAACAATTCTTAGTGGCCACAAAATGATAAACAAGACGAGGTGATAAAAACAGCAAAATACTATTTCAGCAATTTATGTTGTTTAATGAAATTGTCATTTTTACTTTCGAAGTCTGAACCTTAAGTGAAACCTCACTCAATGCTTCATCTTGCCCCAGCTCAAAGATATAACTTCATCAGATTGTGGTGATGGCTCATAAATAGTGTTTAAATAGCGGGAGGTGTGGATGTGCGCAGTTCCTTGTAATGGTTCCTTGTAACCCTGAGGGGGAACGTGTGAGTAAAGGAACTGAAAGCTAATCCCCACTTCACAAAACAAAGAATAACACACCCGGCCGACTCTTTAAAGGGATTTAGCAAGGAATTTGACGTCCATGATGACATTTATTCTGAAAAAGTAAACGGAGCAGTATATTGCTGAAGAAATGCACATAAATGCGACTTAAAAGTACACAAAAAATTCATGACTTTTGCAAGTTGTAATGATTTACACGAAAGCATTTTTTGCAAAAAATCATTACATCTGAGCTAATACTATAGCAGGTAACTCTTATACTTGCTACCTTAATCACCCATTATCATTTACTCCAACACTGCCTTCGCATCTGAGTAATCTTTGATCTGCCTCCTGTCTGTCAGAGCCAAGATGATGTGCGAGGTGATGCCCACCATCAGTGAGGACACGGCTCTGAGTCAGCGTGGCTCTCAGAGCAGCGCCTCGGACCCGGACTCCCACTTCGAGCAGCTGATGGTCAACATGCTGGATGAGAGGGACCGACTGTTGGACACGCTGAGGGAAACCCAGGAGAGCCTTGGACTTGCTCAGCAGCACCTTCAGGACGTGATCTACGACCGGGACTCACTGCAGCGTCAACTCAGCTCCGCCCTGCCACAGGTGAGCCACAGCCATGACTGTTTATAACGCTTTTAGTATGACTATAAAGAACAGATGGGGAGAAATGTCTGTAATTCAAATTTACTTTGTTTGCGTCTTCACTTCCAAGCAACCACGATGCCTGCCTTTAGCTTGATTTTTATTTATGTTTTTTTTATAATATTCATTCATATAACATTTTGTGTTAAAGCATCTAAAAGTTTGACCTCTTTTTTTACTCGCTCACACTACATCTGAACTACTTAAATGCTGGTCTAGGTTTAATTCAAATTCCCACAAACCATATTGGTAAATTAAGTCCAAACTTTCCAACTCAGGGATTATCCAAAATAAATCATGCGAGAGAAGAGAATTTCTAACTTGAGAGTTTTAATCACCTGGTTTCATATCACCACACAGGCTCCCGGTGTCATTCAGTTTTGACTGAATGATACTGCAGAGTTGCTTTGGATTGCAATCGCCACATTGAAACATAATCTATATTTGTAGCTTCAAATCTTTGTGCTTTGTTCATGTTTTAGCAGAATGTCGGGAGAAAAACAAAGAAACGTCTTACGTAATAAGCAGAGATTAGCGCTTTCCAAAAGTGTGTCAGTAATTCTAGTCACACGTTCTCCCTACTCCCTTTCCAGAAGACTCTGGAGGTTTGCTGGTGGAGAGAGGAGGACTTTGTTCACTGGCAGTGTGCTGGCGATAGTGCTATAATCTGCATGATTTCAGAGGCCGCGGCTGAAGCACATGCTCTGTCTATAATTAGCTTTAGTGTGTTCTTAAATTGAATCTTAAAACAGGCTTGACAACATAAAAACCATGCTAATACACGCATTTTGTTGTCTTGTTACCCCATGCACTTCGGAATAATTAGATCCAATCCACCTACTCGCCTTCACTCTGACGTGTGCAACAGATTGTCACGAGGTTGTTTGTGAAGACATTGTGGATGCATCTTTACCAGAGCCTTTTGCTGTTTATCATCTTCGATTCATCTCAGACTGTAGGTTTGAACTTTGAGGTTATGTGGTCTCCAGCTCATACTTCAGCCTTGGGGCTTGTATCTTCCTTACACGTTACGCAGCAAACATAATATATAGTTGAGAGCAAAAGCTGAAGCAGTACAAAATGCTGCTCAAAGAAATTTGAAGTGATCCAAAATGCCTACTCTGAATCGAAGACAGTATAAAACACACACGCAGGGATTTGATTCTGTCTTCTGCTCTTGTCCAAACATTCCCACTATCCAGGGCTGCCAGAGTGAAATAACATTTCTGCCATCAGACAATTTCTCTGACGTCCGCCAGCAGAAACGCCACTGTGGAGGCGCGGTGGTAATGTGTTGGCCGTCACTGTGCAATGACAGAGCTGAACCAGTGTTCTGGTGCTCTCCTGTGCTCTCCTGTGCACCCAGCTTAAATTGGATGTCACGCTGCTGATTGGGATCCTCCTGGCGACGTCCAGGCACAAACGGTTCCATTAATTAATGTGATGGCGTCTTATTGGCCTGTATGATATCAACATTACTCTAATGGCTTATGAAAAGCTTTGTTAGTCCTTGGTAATTATACAGAGACATTTAGCTAAGAGAAAAGTGTCTGTGTAGTGCCGCTGTTTAATATGCGGCAGATAAGAGCCGTACTTGCAGCTCGTGCCTTTTTTGGACTAACACAATAGGCTTATTTCACAGAAGCAGCCATAACCTTTTTGTCGGTGTGTTATGAATGTCTTTGCTCTTCATTAGGCTGTAATGATTTTACTGCGTCTGACAATCCTTTTGTTAGCTGGACGACTCTAATAAAGATGTAATTTTGCAGTTTTAGAGGACCAGCAGAGTGGGACAGTGCTGAGGTAATAATGTAGCTGGGTTCTTAAAGAGGGCAACAGACAGCTTCCAGGTCATCCCCTGCTGTGTGTGTGTGTGTGTGTGTGTGTGTGTGAAAGAGACTGCAGAGGACGTGGTGAATAGGACGGGAAGCAGCAGAATTGACCTCATTTAGCGATAGGCAGGCTGTGAATGTGTCTTTACTGATATCACTTCTCTGTTCCTCAAGCCCAGAGCGCTCGCTGGATTCGGCACTGGCCCACCTCAAACGTCCCTCCCTTCCCTCCCCCTTGTTCTTCCCCTCTCTGCTCTTCTCCCTGTTTCTGCTGTCACTGTCTTTTCAGTTATGTTGCCCTTTGCCGTGTGTCTTCCTCTCCACTTTGGTTTTTTCCATCTCTCCTTCAGAGGTCACTGCTTCACTATACGTCATGACACTTTGGACTGATCGCAGTGACATTCGTTGCTCCCGCTCTGTACTTCCAGGCAACAACACATCCCGCTTACATGAATAACAATCCAAAAGGGCCTCTGTACCTTCCCTGTTTTGCCCCTTCATATTCCCTTCCTGTCCCTTCTATATCTTTTTGTTATGGAGCAGCAACGTGTCATATGGCCATCGCTGCTTGATATGCCTCAGCTTCTGACTAACTGATGTATTTATAGAACCGCTTCACTTAAAATCCTTTTGTTCTGAGTATGGACTGCTTGCTAGGATTCCAAGCAGTTACAACATTCCAGTTGCACACTAGAGCCACAGCAAAATTCAGAGCAGTGGTTGTGGAAGCAGTGGTTGTCATACAGAAAGTCCTGGAGGCCAACAAAGCTCTCATTGAGCATGTCTAAAAAATAAGGAACTCCTCCTCGCATATTCAAGTCCTTGAATGTAATGTCATTTTCCAGGCGGGCACATTGTATAAGATTGCAATGATTTTATCACTGTGTTCAAAGGTTTGGTTACACAGAAATGAGTCTGCTGACTGGGTCAACAATTAGATAAGGTAAAACAAACCCCTTGAACTATGCTTCCTATGAATACATTTCATTTAATTAATAATTTTAAGATTATAGACAATTATAAGATAGTTTTATAAATTGTGTGTGTGGTTGTTTTTTTTTTTATTGCGGTAGTAACACAAGACAACTAAAAGCACTTAAACCTAAGTCTATTGTCCACAAGGAGGAAACTCCAGAGGAGAAAATAGCTGTCAGATTATTTACTTGAGTTAAAAATAACACAATGTAGAAATGCACTGTGTAAAAGTGTTGCATTCAAAAGTTTTTGCGGGAAAACTACCTGAGGTACCGAAATAAAAAGTACTCAATATGCAGAATGTCTCACACTAGTGAATATGATACAGTATTCTTGGCTTATATTGATCATTGATATACTGATGTGATCAGTGTGTTGCAGCTGGTAGTGATGGAGCTGATCTTAACAACTTTTGTGTTTTGATGATCGTATTGTTAGTCTTACTATAAGACAATTGTTCTTTATGGAACCAGCTTCTCTCAATTGACTGGGTTCATGATTGTCTGTTTATGAATTTTTCAACAAAAACAATCAGCTCAGTATCGTGGGCGTGGCCTGCTTTAAACATCATAGCAGTAGAATGTAACCACGGTGATGATAACTATAGAACTTTCAACACATTTGGACGCATTACTACTCACACAGGAAAGTGCTTCAGAGAGTAGAAGGACGTTCGACACACAAGTATTGTGTTTCTCTGTCAAGAGGACTTGACCCGACACGACTGCGGAAACTGCGGCACCAGCTACCATCTACTGCTTCAATTCGCTAAAGGACCTTTGTTTATCAGAGCAATGGTTGAAAGATACGAGCAACGTCAGCTGGATTATGGACCACCGCCGCTTCCTGAAGAGGAGGTGTGGCGTCTCAGAAACTGCCTTCGCATAGCTTGCTGCCGTAATGACGACCTGCAAAGTCAGATAAAGAGCTTGGTGCAGGAGGTACAAAAATTGAACGATGAGAAAGCAACAGCTTGCTATTCATCAAACTATGAGAGCAGCAAAATCCGCAGGCTGGAAGCCTTTCTGGAGGCCAAGGACAGGTCGCATAAGGATGAACAGCAGCAGCTGCATGAGGCCATCGCAGCGAGAGAGTCCAAAGTCGCCAAGCTCACGCACCGTCTCCAGCTCGAGGGGGAAAAAAGCAAGTCAAGGGAGCGTGAGTGCAAAGAGAAGCTCGACAGCATTGCTGCACAGCTCAAGGAGGAGCAGGGCAGAGTGGCACAACAAAGCCAGTACATTTTAGAGGTTGGTTTAATGACCCAAAACCACTATAACATCTTGAACGACTACCAAGATAAGGTAAATGAGCTAACGAAGCATTTGGGCCAGAGAGAAGCTGAAATCCTGCAGCTCAGAAAAGAGCGAGTGGTTCTCAGAGACAAGCTCACAGAGGCTCATCGGCTGCAGAGCAGAGAAGCTGAGCTCGACTTCTACAAGGAGTGGGAGACAAAATACACCTGTCTGCAGGAGCAGCTGAGGAGGGAGCTCTCCGAGAAAGACAAGAGCTGGGAGAGCAGATTCAAACAGATGGATGAGGAGATAAGACGACTCCAACAGGAGAATAGCAAGTTGGCACAGGAAAAGAGCGAACTGGATAAAGACAACAGCACATTGGTTGTGGCGAAGGCCGAGCTGGAGCAGGAGAACGCTCACCTCAAACAGGAGAAGACCGAACTGGCGAAGGAAAAGAAAGACCTAATGGAAGACAAGCAAAAACTTGAGGAGGAAAAGACAAACTTAGCTGAGGACAAGACTAAATGTGAGGAGTACGTGGCAGAACTTGAGGAGCTCTGCATGAAGATGCAGAGGAAAAGAAGACTCTTTTCGTTCCACCGTGAGAACGGGTTGGACTCCGTGACTACAACGCTGAAGAGAGAGAGGCAGAAAAGAGAGAAGGAGGAGGATAAACTAAAGAAGAAACAAGAGAAGGAGGCCCAGAGAAAGACGAAAGGAGGGAAAGACAGGGGCCCGGTGTGAGACGCGTACAAAGCAGAAATGTGAGGACTGGTGGACAGCAGTAGCAGTAGACTTTCCTTAAACCTCCTATCACCGTCAGCTCCACCTGCTGCAACAGTGTGTCTGCACATTAAAGTATCAATAAAAATACACATTTTATCATCGTTGACTTCTTGTTTGTTTTATCTGCACCAACATCAACGCTGTTGCTGATGCTCCTCATCGGCTGATCTTGGTCCTGGCACCTGGTTGTAGTTGTTTGCAAATCATTATGTCATTATGAAAGAATTATGAGAGAAGTAAAGCTGGACTTTTTTATACGTATTAAGTTGAAAATGACTGCATGGAACAATATCATTGGACAGGCTCTGAAGTGTGAATGGGGTTGCCATAGTTTTTCCAAAACTGCAAATGATCACGTCACAGTCACCACACTGGAGTTGTAGTTTTTGTTTTGCTTACACATATGTGACTTGCGGATGGTGGGGGGGGGGTCAACAACATGGCCTCCCACCCGCCCATGTTTATATGTTGATCTTTCTCTGCACAGCCACAGAATTGGGTGAAACTAGCTGTCCAACTGATCGCTCAAATGCCGATATTGTAATGACGACTAAGACTGCGCTGCGTCTCTGCGGAGCAGACCATTGATCTGTGGTTTGCTCATTGGTGACATCAGACAAGTTCCAATGTAAATTAGTGCTTTGATTTCAGAGTGATTGGAATTTCAATTAAACATTGTTAATTGGTGTTGATTGATCTAAAGAATATGCACAGGCTACGGCTCTTCTATCCTAATTTGCACCAGCTTTAAGTCAACCCCCCCTCCACCTTGATGTTTATTAATCATACTTGACACGACCATTTTTCATTTGGAGGGCCCCACATGGAATGTACCATTCTGTAAGCCTCCATGGGGGTGAATGGGCGGATAAAGGAAGGAGCAGCACTGGTGAGCAGGACGGCAGAGTGTGGAAACCAAGACGACCAAACTTGTCGAGCCGAGCGCATAGGAGGGGACTCCTCGTCATTTTAAGCTTTCCACCCTGTCCCTGTCTTTCTGCTTCGTGTACGGGAGGCCCTGAGGGCTACACCATGAGCCAGTCAGCTGGTTGCTGGTCTCGTCTGCCAGAGCAGCACATGATTTTGCATGATTACTGTTATCGTTTGTGCCCCAGTTCACACTGCCTGCAGGCGAAATGTGCAGCTGATATGTAGCAGGGAGAGATGTGAAAACTGTAAAGAGCAGCTAATGTGGACTTTACAGGAGTTTACAAGGTTTCTTTTCCTTGGGTGGACACTTATGTGAGCTCTAATATACTTCATAATGGATTAATATATACCTTCAGTTTAGAGTTTGATAAAATAACAAAGGGTGGTAGCTAATTTACCAGTGTCCTTGTCACGGTGCTGTGATAGATAGCAGTGGTAATCTTCCTGTCTCACAAGTGTTGATTTGCAAACTAAAGCCCTTCTTATTTTCTGCTCAGTTTACCCACAAAGCCGTGTTTTTCCCCTGTTCCCTTAATTCTTTTCTCCCTTTAATCTTCTTGAGACTGACAGAAAACGGGATGGGCCCTTGGCAAACGGCGCATGCATCGAGTGTCTGTAATGGCTTTGACGGAGCTGCTTGATCAATACTCTTGAAAGGTTGGGGTCTGATTTAGGGAGCCAGATCTCGCCCTCCCCCTGGATGAATCATCAGCGCTACTGCAGGCGCCAAGTGTGGGATGCTGCTTGACCGTTGTCTGACAGTGGGTTGCTGGGGACACAGAAGAAAGGGATGAGGTAGGGGGTTCTGATCAGACATGCCAAGGTGACAAGACGGTGCAGAAGGATCTCCTGCAGATGTAATTATCTCTCTAATGAGGAGCACAGCGGGGATTTAGAGTGCTGTGAAGTTGCAGGAACAGTAGATCAGCCAAACAAAGACACAGCTGCTGTTTGCATACAAAGTCTCCTTAAGGTTATTCAGTCAGTGTGCTCACAGATCACATAAAGAATATTGACTTAAAGTTAGGATTACTGTTAGATGTGCCTAACGTTCAGAATTTCTCAGCACAGTGCAGAGAGTTCACCTAATTAATATTTCCGGAAGAAACAAATGAGCTGACTGCATGTGTAAAAGGACGTTTGTTACTGCTACACGAATAGAGCTGGACTGGATAGAAGTGTCTATTCTGGTTGTTAACAAGAGAAAGCTAACTAATTACATGCTGGGTATTGTACTGTACCATAAGCTCATAGTGTTGAGATATCACTAACAAGCTCGTGTGCATTATTAAAAAACTACTGTCTACAAACCGTGAAAGGTCATTGCTGAGTCAACTATCCAGACGTTAAAGGAGCCTCCGCTGATTTTGAACTTGCTTCTCTTGGTTCTATATGTACGTAATTCCAAATTAAACTTCCCTCTTACTTCCCGTTATTAAAATATTGCTCTACTTTTAGCTAAAAACTCCTCCAGATGCCATCACTTGGAGAAACCTTTAGCTCACATTATGTGCTCCTATTGCTTGTACTTTGGAGTTTGTAATTGGGGTCAATCTGCTTTTCCAAAGCTCCCTTAGATGACATCATCTAAACTCCTAACTAAAGCCAAAGAAAGCAAGTTAATCTAAATGTGCAACCGACTCTGTTTAATTTAAGCTCCAAGTACACTTGTTATCACAGAAGCAGACATTTGTGGCTGTCTGCGGCATTGTGGAGATGGCTTTGCAGATGGCAAGTACTTACTCAAGCATGGCAGACCAAGTTGTAGAATAAAATATTTGGTGCTGCTGCTTTTAGTTGCCATTTGCAGGCTATATATTTTTAATCTAGGTTCCTTCAAATAGCACTCTTAAATGTGTCTTTTGACACATCCTGTGTAGTAATGAACAGCTGGAGCATCTGCAGAATGTGTGTAGTAGACGCCTGGAATCACAAGTTGAATGTAATTGAACCCTCCATCCAACATTGATGAGTGATAAGTCTTGGATCTGAAGAGAGTGTCAGACCCGAGTCTGGATTTAGCCCACAGATTGTAGCAGCGGCAAGAAGTGAGTACATTAATTTTATATATATAAGGCTACAGTATATAGGTGAATTTTGTTTCTGCAGAAATAATCTCCCAAACTCATGTGATTGTAGAGAGGTGCTGTTGATGCCTCCCACAAAGTCAGACTCAGAGCCGCACTGGCAGCAGTGCAGAAATAGAAAAATGTGAAGTCATGTCAGGCTGTGTAAACGTGTGTTTTGGGAACAGCAGCTCCATCTTGTGAGGTACGGTATGTGCTCTGTCTTACCATAGGTTGTCTGCATACAATTATTTTTGTGTGTTATTGTTCAAACACTTGAAACCCAATCATGATGGATGAACAGAAAGTTTCTGAACAAGACTCCCCCATCTAACCAATCAGAGACGTTCAACAATTTCAGCCTGATTATTGCAGCTTTGTATTTATTGTATTTTAATAATGCCTAATACCTGAAGTGCTGTGCAGAGCGTGGTGGAGTGCGGCAGATGGTGAAGGGACTGATTTCAAGTCTCACGCTTCACATAAATTGCATTTGCATTTTTTCAATTCAAATACAAATTTCCCACAAAAGCATCTCGAGGCGCTTTGCAGAAGAAGAGTAAGACAAATCCTTTCAATGGGAAGAAACTCTAGGCCGAAGCAGGCTCGGGTGGGTGGCCATCTGCCACACCTGTTGTTGAGGTGAGTGCAGAGCAGAGAGACAAATAATGAAGAGCAACAGGAAGCAACAAATAAAAACACAATCGGCGAGGTGATGAGCAACTTCCAGGTGCCACCGCCAGATATCTGTCTGGAACACACAGCCTGGATGCTTGTGTGCTTGGAAAAAAAATAGTTAGAAATTGCAGTGATTTTCAGTAAAAGTCCAGTAATCTTGTTCTGTCAGCAGGACACACTGGGTTCACTAATTTAGCTGATTAATTGGGCAGGTACAGGCCCTGCAATAATCTGGAACTGAGGCATTAATTGAATGGCAGGCCATAAAAATTTGTTTCAAGTTTGGGTTCAAAACGACTTTCAGCAGAGAGGTTATTAAGAGGAAAGGGGCAAGAAGCCAGCTGACGTCTTTTATGGCCTTTCTGTGATGTTAAGTACGTTTCCCGTGTCAAGGAATCCCACGGCACCTATAGCTCGTTCCTTTTTGACTACTCCATTATTTCCAGGTGGTTTTCCTACATTTTTAATGTGTCATTTGTGGTTAGGAAACGACAGGCAGACACGCTCCGAACACAACCCGCTGATGTCCTCTCCTCCTGGGTGTGACTGTGTATGTGCGCGGGTGGGATGCCAGGAGAGGCCTGTGTTGGAGTTTGCATCACTGAAGCGAGAAATTCAGAAATTTTTAAAGTCTTGGTCCACTCTCTCACACACACACACACACACACACAGATGGGGATAGTCTCGTGCACACCAACAGATGCACGCTCACGCACAGTCATGCTGCTTGCTGCCTTTGCCTGAGTGAATTAGAGAACTGGTCCCTCGAGAGCCACTTAAGTGAGCACAGAGAAATGAGGTTATGACCAATACTTAGTGCTCCTCGCTGTGGCGACCTGGAAATGTAATCCTCCTTCCAAAAGCAACTACATCTGTTTACTTTGCCCCCACCATTCATTAATATTACCCCCACACTTGTAACAGTCGCTCTCTGTGGACACTGAAACACTTGAATGAGCTGCTTTTCTTTTTAATAACCAGTTCAAGTCCAAACATGTCACACGCTGCAGAAGATGTAGGCCGACGGATTCATTTGTGAAAAAAACAAGCACTAATTCGATTTTTTTATTTTTTTTTTGGGAAGCTGCACTTAACTCCTCCAGAGGAGGTCTGTATAGACTGGTGTTTTCGACCATGCAGCTGGTCACTCCTAATGGATACCTTTTAGCTTCTGAATGTTCCACTTGAAAGCCCAAAATAGCGCATGATGTCACTGGCTCTTGGCACCGGCTGAGAATCTTATTCAAGGACTCCTAAGAGACCTGATAGCATGATGCCCTGCTCGCTTCAGTGGATCACAGCTCCCACCTAGAATGTGCGGCCATCAGCTCTAAATCCCTGTCACTAAATACCCTTATGTGGCATTAGTGTGTACAAGTCCAGCTCTTAAAAGGAGACTGTTGTTTTTTCGTTACCGCTATCGGTGCTTCTTCGAATGCTGCTAATTTTATCTGGCGAAGCCCAGTGTGATATTCAGTACGAGTATCTTCAGATTAATCTGGACACTTGACGACTGAGAGGGTTAAACAAAAGGATCTAAAGCCTCTTTTGCAGAGTTTATAATTGTTCTGTTGTGAATTAGAAATCAGTTATTGCTGCCTATAAATATCAAGAGATGAAGGACAGCCCACTTATGCTCCACACTCAAATATTTTTCACTCGATTATTTGAAGGCTTGCAAAGACATTGGCTAATAATATTCCAATTTTCATCCAATGCAGTTGTCACATAATAATTTCCTTTTACTAAAATGCTGGTGATTTAATACATTGTTTTCATAAAAATGTCATCTCAGAAAGGATATGGATGAAAAGGACTCTGGAGCGTTCATGCAGTGATCCAAGATGGTGGTCAAGGCTGAGGGAAGAAACCACTGTTTGTTTTTAAACTTGAGGTCTGGGTAAATTAATAAATTAGATTTCTTTTAATCTTGGACTTTAGAAAAAGTCCCGTCTTTTCTGAAAACTTGAGACAAATTACACAGCTACGTTTTAAAAACCAATGTTTGTTTTATTTAAATAGATTTTTAGCGCCTTTATGTGTAAGTGGGGGTTGATATTGTAGCCTTATGTCCCACCCTCCGTAAGTCATTGAACAAGTGATGTCCAGCTTGGAGCTACAACGGGACATTTGTCAGTCACACGTCGAGTTGTCCGGCCATGTGGGAAGAACCGCTACAGTGGAACTTTGATGCAAGGCAAGATGGCTGACCTCTCCTCTGGGGTCAACCATGCTGTAATGGCGAAGCACGGAGGTGTACGTTTAATTCGATTTCTAATGCTGCCACCATCAGTCAGGACTGATTCTGAGAGCTGCCCTCAGCTACCTCCACGGCTGCATATGCCTTCACTCAAATGAGCCCCACTTCAACAGTCGAGCTTTTTATAGCATCAACGAATGACCTATATATGATTTGGTCGCCACACCAAAAGCATTGTGTGACAAGGACAGGAATAAATCCCCAGTTTGAAGGTGAAATTTAATGACTTGCTCAGACTCTCTAAGGAGCTGATCGTCTGTGTCTTACCCTAAGTGCGTCTTCCCAAACTGTCAGCACCGTGCTGTAATGTCCTCCTGTCTGCAGCAGATGTGGCAGCTCCCCCTTGTTCCCCCGCAGAGAGCACACATCCAGCCCACTGGTGTGACTGAGCTTTCTTTCTGACCCTATGCCTCCCCCGTCCAATGGCGTTTGTCAGCGCCACACTTCTAATCACACGTCCAGTGTTAGTGCGATGGCCAAAATGTATGCAAGCGGAGGATTGAAGCGGGGGTGGACATTTTTGTGCAGTCAGTGAACCAGAGATGCTTGACGTAATTAGATAATGGCTCGGTCTGTCCCATTTTACACCTCAAATGATGTATGCCAGCTTTTCTTTGCTGCTGCTTTGTGTTTTTTAGGCTCGACAGTATTGAACCTCTGATCACACGGGCCCTGTGAATCTCTTCACATAAACACTATTTTTATGTTAGCATTTGCTTGTAGAGCAAACTCCTATTTGGGTTGCGGGGGGCTGAGAACTATCACTGCTGTCATCGGGCGAGAGGCGGGGAACACCCCGGACAGTTCTACAGTCCTAAATTAACCTTGAACACAATTAAATGTTAATCTTTTATTATAAACTTTAAGAACCAGCTCGATATTAGGCTTCATTCTGACTGTATGAGAAGAGAGGGCACAGGATAAGAATAGATGGATGGCTCACCCAGCCCTCGGATTGGTATTAAGCTGTAAGCTGCAGGTGGCACTGGTTAATTAGCATCGAGTGTTAGCTATCTGGCCTGTTACGTTAACATCACTGTGACTCGGTGTTGCACTGTGATAATCATAGCCTGGCTCCCTTGAAATACGGGGCCAACCAACCCACCGCTGCCACAGCTGCTTGTTTTGTTCCCCGTGCCGACAACTGTCGTATGTTGCCCGCCTCTTGTTGCCAACTGCTGCACAGCCAGCTCCTCTCACAGGTATCCAATAGGGCGCGTCGTGTATTGTAGCATGTGCACGTCCGCTGCCCCACGGCGCCGCGCCGCACCTGCCAAATTCTCGGCAGAACTGTGGACAGAATCAACCCGATGAAACCCAGTGGTGCTGTTCTCTCTGTTTTATTTATCGCTGGTTAGAAAACGTGTCCTACTTCAGCTGGGAGTATGTTGGTGTAAGTGAGTCAGCTACACCCCCCATAGCTGTTAAAATGCCCTTAAGCCGGGCATTTGTAGCTCAGGGAGAAACATTGCTTTGGATTCCGACGTGCACATTAGATTCCCGGTTGTCCTCTGTGCAGCTGTCGTCTTAATTCACACTGTTTGTTTGATTGTGTCTTTTCACACGAAGGTAAAGACAACATATGGGCATTTATTGTTGTTGTGCTGATGATTATCCCTGATAAATGAACAAATCAAACTAAACCGTAAAGGACGGTGTGAATTTAATGGCTGTTTCAGTGCTTGGTGTGTTTTCACACGATAAACAAGGCTTGGAAACCCCAGTGGGTGTGAGAAATGGTTAATATGCCTATTTGGTCTGATGATCTCAACGACCTAATAATCTTCTCTTTTCGTTTAATTTGAATGGTTATAAGGGATAAATGAATGATTACCAAACATGCAATAACACCTCCATTTTACCTCAAGACCTTTGAGAGCTTAAGACCTTTGAGAGCTCAAGACCCACCGGTCGGGATCACTCCTGAAAATGCCTTGTCAGTTTATACCTGTTAAAAGTTAAAAGTTAAAAATCATAATTACTGTTGGCATCCTCTGTTAATTCATAGACAGGGGAAAATGGCAGATGTGCCCAAAATCAAAGCCAATTTACCCATTAGTTCTCAGTAGATGAAACTCACGTTTGTGCCTCATTTAAAAAAAGCTGTAATCGTGCGGTTTCCTCATCAAACCGCCGTCTGCACATTTGTCCATATTATATGGAGCTGTGTGCTGAAATAGTGCTGCAATGCTGCAGACGCTGACGCTATTCATGCTGCACACGACTAACTGAATCACTCACACTGTGTCTCTGTACAGCAAAATGTTTCCGTTGTTTGCAACAAAGGAGCGTTTGAGTGCGAGACCATCGCTGCGCTGCTGTAGCATGTGAGGATCACAGGTTTCGTGCTTTGCGGGCGCCGTTACACGGCTTTAAGAGACAGCCGACTGGATTTGACTAAACCTTGTCTTTTAGAGCTTCTCCAGTAACTGTATGGCATTACTATTCTCCCCTCTCAGAATGCACACAGAATGGAGATTAGCAGTGATGCATTTTAAGCTGCTGTCGTTTGCGCTGGCTTGCCGCTGACATTCCTAATGCAGCTAATTAACGTCTTGATTGGCCAATCTGAAGCAATCTCCTTCCATCTCTGACAGCATTAGTCATGTAATATGCAGACAAATGCTCGGCTGATCACAGATCCCCTGGAGTCAGGATTAGTAACAAAATATGTTCGGCGTCAATCATTTCGTCCACATTATGAACTGTGCTTACACAGATTATTCGTGCGTAATCTGCATGTGTGTGTCTGTACAAATGCCCAACTGTGCTGCAGTATCTCTACCAGCGCTGGGAAGCCTCCAGTGGGATTTATTAGGCTGCTTGATGCATCATTTGATGGGATTGTAGTGTGATGTCATGCCGCTCGGCTTGTTGACACTGGGTTTAAAAGGTGTAGCGGTGCATTGACGCAACTATAGACAAGCGTTTCTTTCAGCGTGAATCAAACTCAGACTCTCCTGCCACTTTCTCTGGATCCTAGCAGACGTTAGAACTCAGTGACTCAACAATGCAATCTGTATTCTAAGTTATCAGGGAGCTGAAGGCTGTTTTGAGTGTGGAGCGAGTCTGCATGTGTGTGTCTGGGTGGGTGGATGTGACCTTGTGCTTATAAAGGTCACTGTTTGAGGTCATGGATGTGTTTAACCATAGTGTAATACCAGATAATATGATATTTAAAAATTGGATGTAATCAAACAAATGGAAACAGTTGGTAGAATGCAAATATGTTAAAGTGATTCCCTTTGAAGTACAAAAGTGTACTGAACGCTGAATGAGTTGCAGCAAGGTCTGCAGATTTAGCCTGCTGCAATATTTAAGTGCATCTATATATTAATGAAATAATAATGTAATGATGCCCTGAGTAAAATACACACACTGTCATCTAAAACCTTCCTTAAATCAGCTCATCTGAGGGAAAATATTTTTCTACTCTTCTTTTTTTCATCCCCGGAGTTCAAATAGCATTGTGTTTTCTCCGCCACAATACATCAACTGAAGTGGTTGTCTAAAAACACAATTAGCCCCTGAGATGACTAATTGTGTTCTTGTTTTGTCATTGAGCATGATGTGCAGTTGTTATGACACAAATCTCTGAGGCTGCGATGCTTGTCTATATTTGGCCATCAGCGTGACAGTGGTAATTTATAATTTGCTCTTGTTTGGGGAAGCGTTACGTGATTCACTTTCACGCGTAGGAAAGAAGGGGAAGAAGGAAAACAGATGTGAGGAGGTAATCTGCTAAGGTAGGCCGGGGAGAACAGAGGAATGATGGCGGCATTAACGACGTTCAGCTGTAGTGGAATTAACCTCGTCCTAGTGCTCATCTGTGTCTTCCATTCACACTGGACACTAGTGAGTGCGTTTGTTACTGCCTGTACAGGCATTAAAACGTACGGACTTGTCGTACTTAATGTGTAACAGTTCTCCCTAAAGAGTCCATCAAGCGAGAGGAAACTTTAAAGATGTTTGTGTTAAATTTTTCCACGAGCATGAACAACAGGACAATGTTCTTTCTAAGCCTGTCTAAGCACTGAATTAATTTCATCTTAAATGTTCAGTAGCACTGAATTCGGCATCACACTTCTGGGGAAAATCCACGGCGTGAAAGTAGAAATGATTACATTCCTAGTCAAGTGTCCTTTCTGACAGAGGAATGTAGCTTATGTGAGGTTGGATGTTTTATGTCTTAAAAAGCTCAGCTGCCGTTGGTCACGGCGTCGCTATTGAGAAGAGAAAATCACCAAATAACAGTTGTCCAACAATCTGCCGATGGGTTGTAAAAGTGCAAGTGTCATAGATTCTGAACTGCAAAACAGCACAAAAAATGAATTTGCTTGTCTGGAACAACAAACTGAGTATATAGAATGAAGATGGATTACAAAGATTTTTCATGGAGACATATTAAAGCAATGGTTTGGGTCACGGCTGGAGAAGAATAATTTGATTTAATAACTGTCAACTGTTCGCTCACTGTTCCGACAGATTTTCAGTCGGTTGAGAAGCAGTTTGCTTTAGACACTGTTTTTAACGGACAACTTTTAATTACTACTCTGTTACCGAAGGAGCGTAGTTAGAGCTAAAGCTAAGCCCAGCTGTCCCCTTGTCTGCCCACTGGCGAATACCGTTTTAAATCCTACGTGAGGAAGTATTCGAACAATAATGCTGATGACTCAGCCGTGGTCTGCACGTATATGCTGGTAAAAATATACGTGTGTGTGTTTTTTTTTTTTTTTTTTAAACTATATCACACTATATCAGACGTTTGAGCTCCTGGATGTGAATAAGGCCTGAATCATCTTTTGCCTACGAGGAACCTGTTGACGATCACCAGACATTCTGCTTTGTAGCAACAGCTGCTCACTTTTTTTTTTTTTTTTTTTTTTAGAGGGAGTTCCACTCCCCATGTCTTGTTTATGGCAAAGAATCCCAGAGGGGAGAGCAGCGGTAGAAACCTGCAAATATCATCCGCCACAGAAGCTTCTAGCGCGGTGGCGAGGAAAGCGGGCCAGAGAGGCAGCAGCATCCTCTCAGCTGCGTGACGGACAGCTCCAGTTCTGCTTCGCAAAGTAGGTCGCAGCCAACTACCCCCCTCCAGTGTGACACTGGCAGATAGACGAGGAAGCTCAGAGACATAGAGATGAGCAGTGAGCAGGCTGCACGTGTTTAGTTAGCTGATGTAATATGAAGCACACGTCAATAATGTTTAAATTTGCTGGTCGGCATAAAGCAGGCTGTATAGGACGTAATTGGCCTTCAGATGCCGTTTGCTGGGCCAGTGCAGATGATTCACCTGGTCATGACACACAGGGCCCAGTCAGATGACACTGTGACTGAATACAGCTCACTCTGACCACACGTTCGATTGTGATGAACCTACATCTGAAGGAAAGCGTCAACTTGTTTTTGTCTCCTCATTCTGCGCACCCACGTGTGATTGTCAACTTCCTCGAGGTTCCAAAGAACAAACGGAGCAATTTGATATAGATAATGGATAATTTCAGGGGTACGTTTATTACTATCAGCACCATAAATGGGTAAGCCACCAGGTACAAACTGGGTCTCTCCTCCAAGGTCCTGTGCTCTTTCATTCTAAACCCCTAAACGATGCTGCCGCTTTGAAGTTACCGACTGCGTTTCCCCACAATTCACAGCGATTCGTTAAAATGGTCGATCACAACACCATGAAATTCTGCAGGCCTTGAATTCGGTAAGGAATGGTGTTTCCCAACAGACGTGGATTGTAAATAATGTGCTCATCACATCTGTCAGCTGACAGCTCTGCCTACAAATGGCAAGATTTTTCACGTTCGTGGATTGAAATGAGCAATCTGGTGTGAGGTGTCATCATAAAATGGCCAGTATGATATTTGCCTTTGGCTAAATAGTTTCTTTAAAGTCCCAGCCGCAGAGGAACTTATGATCGATCATTTTTCATGTTCTACACTGCAGGCTGGTGTGTGAGGCGAAAAACAAAGTGTTTCATTGGTCAGCCTTTAGGAAAACAAGTAATTGACCTAATTTACAATTATCTCAATGTCGATAGTGGATCATTTGACCAAATATGGAAATGAAGAATACACTGAATACTCTATCCTCGAGAGAAGTCGTTCTCTCGCCTTAAATGATAGGAGGAAATCACCATTGACTCTTCAGTTCCAAACCCTTGGACGGTAACAGAAAGCGTTCATATGATTCACCCTGAGGCATGTCTTTTTATATCATTTAGGAAGACGTTGGAGTGCGAAGCAAATAATCTATTGCAGATCTTAACTGGCTGTGTTGACTAACAGCAGCCTTCATAGCAACCACATTTTATTGATCCCAGTAAAACAATAAGGCACAACGTGAGATAAATAAAGATATTAAAATACAATAAAGAGTTGACATGAAAATATATACAGTATGTACATGCAATAATGTCTAAATATACAAATTTCAAAGTTCATTCCAGTCTAAAGTGTCCTGCAGTTCTGAAGTGAGGGCAAAGGATGCTGGGAGTATTTATCGAGGAAATAAATGTTTTCACACAGATGCATAATGCAGCTCAGTGTGGCGTGAAATTATCAGACTGATAATAGCTCTTGTTCCTTCATAACTTCACTCATCTAACATGTCTTGAGTGAATTGGCTAAAAATAGCGGTTTCCCACTCACAAACTGCTTTGAAGTGACTTCATCTCTCCGAGCGTTAAAGCTTGAAATCCTTTATTTGTAAGCTGTCACGGCCGTTCTGAGCCATCTGACGTGCTGTCGTTTTGAAAAATGTTTTATTTTTAGGCCGACCTGATAGACACCGCTGTGCGGTCATAGCTGCGGTTTTTGGTTTAGTGCCTTCTCGCTTCCCCGGGCTTCATTTAGAGCGAAACGAGGTGTTTTCACACCAGTCTGGCAGAAGAATCAGGTAAACTAGAGGGTAGACTGCTGAAATCGGAGGCCCGCTCTTTCATTTTTACACCGCAGGGTGAGTTTTAACAGACCTCACACGTCGTACTTTAAGTATTTAAATACACGGCGTCAATTTGGTGGGTTTCCATGCTCTCCTTGTTCTTGGGAGACCCATCCGAGGTTCTCGAGAGCACCTACAGGTTACCAAAGAGTCACAAGGCATGTTGGGAACATGGGTGGGGTGGAGAGAGGCTGGGTTTCCATGGCAATGCTGCTGAGGATATGGGCGGGGAAAAGGGCTCGAAGGGAAACTTGGGGGGTTAAGGGGAACTGTAATATGAACCAAACAAACATGATCTTTATTATCGTAGTTTTCCTTCAACTTCAGCTACCATGTTCTGTTCTTTTGTGCATGCTGTGGGGGGCTGCTCTACATTTCTCTCGGTGCAAGAAAATGCGAGAATTGTCCTCTCTCACAGGATTCGGGGCTGTATCTCACTCCAGGACTTGTGTTGGCCACAGATTACTCGGTTGTCAGGTGTGTGCGCTGCTAGTCTACAGTAAACTGTCCAGTAAACATGTGTCTTTATTTTGCTTCTGACCCATCATGTAGGTTTCTCTTCGCTTTTGTCATGTAAAGACTTTTATTACTGCTAATTTGATGCAAAACTTTCCAAAGTGCTGCACTGTGGTGCAGGACTTTTACTACAGTGCAAGTAATTTTTCTGTATCGCAGCACAGGTATCGATTATACCCACGGCTTAAATGTTAGAAGCTCTGTACTAATCATCATAATGAGAAATCGTTGGACATTGTGTCGACTGAAGGAGCCACTGCAGGGAGAGGAGGGGAGGGGGGGTCCCTCCAGGGAGGTTTGCGCTTGGTTTATACAAAGAAGTATAGAGATGACTGGAGATGTGATGGATGCACTGACAAAAAGTTAGATAGAAAACTCTGCTGTTACAGAGAATGTGGGTTGAGCTTTAAATTGAGTCTTTAATCAATATATTTTTTTTAAATAATCCCACGAGATAAAAATGACTTTGTATGTGGAAAACAGTCACTTATGATGATGGAAGACAGAGGTTTGGTGTACACACAAAGTCCGCAGTTCTCATGAGCTTCGACTTCTTGGCTTTTAGTGTGGTAACACTTTGAAGACGTGTTTGTGCACTGTGAGGTCTACAAAACGCAGAGAGGCACTGGAACCCCGGCGTAGACAAACCTCACGTCCTTGACCTTGACACCCTGAGTCAAGGTACTTCACACGTTCATTTGCAGTGTGTGCCTTTGTGCCTGTCTGGTTTAAATCCACACAAATCTGCCATCTTTTATAGTTTTCCTTTGTTTGCAGTTTTCTGCTGCAGGGAGCTCACATCCTCGTTAGTGCGCGATCACATCTGATCCGCAAATTCATGTCACTTGTGTTTGTCAAGCGAAGGAGAAAATCACCTGCACTGCTTTTGCTCTCTAGGTAAAAATACAGACAGCAGCTTTATTAATACCATGTGATGTCCAGCTTGTTTTTTCTAGTCCTGTTGAAGACCAGCAAACACCTGTTGTGCAGAGACAAAGTGATGCACAGGGTGTGATCAGAATCAGAGTCTCGTGCTCTTTGGAGATGAGTCATATTGAAAGGCTAATGAGCTTGTCTAATCCACTGTGCCTTTTATACCCATGATGTCACGCTGAGCCGTTGGATCTAATGGGAAAAGTGACTTGCTGAATTGTTGTAGACTAAATGGCCCAATGCCACCTTAACTCTGTGCTACCGAGGTGTGCGACCGACCGCCGGTGTGGTCAGAAATGATCGAGAGCCGACGATGTGATTATTAAAAAAACCCACACAGGGATGGACTATGAAGGAGAAAATTTGGATTAGTGTGCAGTGTTTGAGGTAAAGGAAACATAACATTACTGCAACGTTATGGCCTGCAAAGGGAACATAAGTTCTTCTATTTGAAAATTTGATTCTAATTTTGATTCTTCAGTTTTTCCACAGCTGCAGATTCCTTTCCATGTATGGGATTTACTGTATAATGGACTTCAGTGATTGTGTAGACTCGAGCATCAGCCACTAGATTTTGCCTAAAAGAGATCAGTTCCTCAAATGCATCGCAATCACACAACACGCGCCTGTGAATTACATAAAGCAACGTGACCCATCTTCCCCTGCCTTCATTCTTCCCTTAGTCTGCTTTGTCTTTATCCTTTTCACCTTACCGCCAGCACTGTCGCTCTCACACACACACAAGAGCACTCTCTCCTCCATTGCCTTTACTTTCATGCACACACACACACACACACACATGCACACTATTGGCTCTCTTTCCTTGTTGCGCTTTTAATGCACTTCCTTAAAATACATTCTCCTTTTTGTTTTGCTCTCTCATTTTTTTGCTGTTATGCAAACAGTAACACATTTTCCTTTGTCATTACATTACACACATTTGTTCCCACATGCAAGCATCATGGGCCAAACAAAAAAAAATTGGAAACAGGAAGTGGAGGTAACACACACAGGTACACACTCTGTGTACTCCCATTAGTTCTTGTGCGCTGACCTCCCTCTGTTTGATTAAGGACTAACTGTGGGAGGCATGTGCTGACTGACCTGGTCACAGCATGCCCCCCCACCACGCACACACACACACACGCGCGCTCACACACACGGATACAGTGATTGGATGAGTGCATGGCCCTGGCCCAGGCACCACAGTCTCCCTGGAGCTGCCCGATAAGAAGTGATGTCACCAGCTCTGTTCAGACACATCTCATCTCTCTCTTCAACAAGGGCAGGGCACAAAGCACAGGGCGGCCTTTGTCGCTCCGTCAGTCACGCAGACGCACACGGACGCAGCTGAGCATCCGCATCTCCGAGCTGACACAAACACTGGCTGTTGTGTGCTCCTTTATTTCCCTTTGCTACAGCAGAGTTTTTGCTTCACATCCACGATCAAACCAGCACCTGAAAAACCTGGAAACCACGCATTGTCTCTTCAAGTTCACTTTAGCCCCCCTCTGTTATGTCCTCAGGCTGACATCCAACCACTTCAGCTGCAAACATAACTCCGAGAGGAAGAGCGAGAGCAGTCAGAGACGTGACCTTTCTGCAGACGGGGTCGATAATTTGACTGACTGGCACAGTGCGAACAAAGTCCTCGACTCTGCTTGACAACTACTGTCAGGCAATGGAGCTGAAGCCCAACTGCTCCAGCAGAAATGCTGAATAGTCAGAAAGAGTTTGGGTTAAAGCTGCTCTGACCTGCTGATCTGTGCAGCGGTGAGCCACAAAGCAAATCTCCTCCATTTGCATCAAACCTGAACTTCCTTGCGATCTATTAAAAACCGGAAAGTCTCTTTGACAGAGGTGGTTGAAGTACACCAACTCATGGCTAGGAAAACAATATTTTTATTAATGCTGAACTGGATGCTGTTTATAATGTGAATGCACAACTCTAGTTCTGACGTATGAAGTAAATAAAAAAATTAATAACAATAAAGAAAATAATAGTGAGGGCCAACGAATCTTAGCGACCTCTTATGGAACAAAGACAGCTCGGCTGGTAATGTGCCGGCGGATTTAAAAACTTGTAGAGCGTGTAGTGGAATGAAAAATGGAAGTAATTTGGTAAAGTCTCACAAAACTGTACTCGAGTACAGTACTTGAGCGTATGTACTTGCTAAAGGCCCGTTAATTGATATTCACCCGCTGTCCCAGGTCAAAACCGTTTACGGACACTAACACCGCTTGTAATCACCTCACTTTGAAGATTGTGTTTGACTGAAAACGTCGCCACAAAAAGTCACACGCTGACACTCTGAGGCAGACGAAATCCTAATACAGTGTTCACTTTGGCAGCTGATGGCGATTTGGTCTTTTGATGAATAAAAATATATAAATTAGGGATTTTGAGGCAACCGCTGTTGCCATAGTTTCATCCGTGTCACGATCTGGGCCTCACTTATTTCTCTCACCACAGTCGATCAAGTTTTATTTCCAGTTTAAATGCTTTAGCTCCATCTTCCCCCCCAGTCTTACATGCGCTCACACTCGCTGTTCTTCCTGTTACCTGTCACACCGTCACACACTCGCCTGAATACACACGCACACACACCAGGCTGCGTTTCCCCTGCCTTCCCTTTGTTCCACTCTCCTGCCCTGGTCTCCGCCCTTGGTCAGCCATAATTAGCCTGCTTCCCCTCCTCACACCTTACCAGGTTGTCCGTATACACACATCTGTACTTGATTCCCTGAGGAGAACCTCACTCCCTGTTCAAAGACTCGAGCCCTGTCTGCATTCTCAGCAGCTCGTTTCAGCGTCGCCGCACTGCCCACTGCTGGCTGACTTGAACACACCTGACCCAGGTAATCCGCAGGGAAGCAAGCAGGGCGAGTGCCTGTCTGTTTTCTACTAAGATCTGTTGAGATCTCTGAATATAGTCTGCTCTTTGGTTTTGATGTTACTTTGCTGTAGTTTTTTGTTCTGCCTTGGAGATGAATAAAAATGTTCCACTTACTTGGAGATGGGAGGGACGTGCTGTAAAAACTCATGACAAATCAATGCCTGAAGAGACGATTCAGAAGTCGTTGATCTTTGACTCCCCCCCGCAGTCTGTTAAGAGTGACTTCCTGTACTGTTTTGTTGCCTTTGGTTTTAGTCTTGAGCGGCTTCCTGTTGATACCTGTGCTCACGAGTCCAGCTTTCATTACAACCTCTTGTCATGTGCTCCGTATTTGGGTTACCTAAACGTAATGATTTGTAATGAGTGATTCCAAAGCTGCTTCATTCACATTTTGTCTAAAATATTGTTCTCTGCATACAGCTGGAGAAGACAACATTTGTGTGTAATTGTGTTTTTCAAAATGAAATCGAAAATCAATTAACTAAATAGAAATGGAAAAAAATGACGTTCAAATAGATTATAGTTTTTATTTAAAAAAAAACGAATTAACATGTGATACATGGAGAAGCTGCAATGTCAGATATGAATAGTGAACAACAGATAAATGTCAAATTATCGTACCTGTTTTGTTTTTTTTGGCCTTCATTGTTCATTACTCATTAGCACAATACTTTCATTTTTTGGGGGTTGGTCATTTTACTGCAGCGGCTCCCGATCAGTTACATGAACAGTTTTGTAAATGTATAATCAATATAGACTAATTAAAATCTGAGCCTTCCCAGGTTTGATGGTGAATCTTGTTACTCACATTGAAAAGTGATTTTCACATTGGACCCAGGTTAATGCCTATTATTATAAATGTATAGTTTTTTTCAAAGTTGTAACTTAAGACGGTTTAGTCTTTGTGTTAGATTAAGATGTTTGGTCCAGTTAGCTATGCTCAGGAACAGCTGGCAGAAATCAATTTTAATTTTACTTGAAGCTTTTTCTAACTGAAGTTTTATCATTACTTTTACCTTCACCGCCATATTCTGTTAGATAAATATCTGTACTTTTACTCCAGCACCTTTAGTGCCTCTGCTGAATCTAAGATGCTTCTCATTAATGGTTGACTTCTCAAAGCTGGTTGAGCAGCTAAATCAAATGTATGAGCAGTGAACTTCCGAATGAGACTTTGAATTAAGGCAGAATCTGCGTGTCCATCGTTTACTTGACAGCAGGTAAAGTCCTGCTGTTTGAAAATGAAAATTCGAGGTCCATCACATTAAGTGAGTATTTGTACTCCCAGTTCATGACTCTTTTTCATGTGAATTGAGCATGGAAACGCGCCGAGTCAATAACAATGCAGCTTGTTACAACCTCAGTGCAGCCCTAAACTCTTCGTACAGAACAGAGTCTTCATCTTATGCACGTGTTTCAAACGTGGTCAGGCTTAGGGCCCGCTGTGTTTTTGGCTGGATTAGAAAGGAGCTTAAGAAATTTAGCAAAGAATCGCTGGAAATATTTTTTTCCATAATTTTGGGATGTGTTTTCAATAAAAGTGAAGGAAAGTTCCGCTTTTTTTTTTTTTTTTTTTTTTTTTTTTTTAGCTTCAGTATCTGTATTCCCCATTTAAGGTTTTTAAAGTCACTGTGAGAAATGTGGGAAAGCACTAATAAAAAAAGAGTAGTTCAGAGAAAGTGGCCAGAAAAATGTTATTCATTTTTAGACTTTAGATCTGACATTAAGGATTGATATTATTTCAGATGACTGTACAGTCAAAATAAAGCAGATCCAATTCCAATATTTCGATGGTTTTAAACAGGTCCCTGAACGCACCCTCTTACAGCCTGAGAGCTTCACCTTTGTAATCAGTTATTCAGAGAAAAAATGAATAACATTTTTTCTCTGGTCCCAATACCAGTTAGAAACATTTAATACTGGCAGTTTTTAAATCAGATACATACACTCTCAATAAATATGTATCTGAGACATTTGAAATGGAAATAAATCTGAAACTGTATCTTTCAGGATCTACTCGATCAAATACTGGATGTATTATTAGTTTAAATTATTTATTATTAATTTGAATAACTGATTAAAACTGTTAGTGATTGCTGAAAAACTGTATGAACGTCCTCGAATCCATAATAATAGTAAGAGCATTATTGATTGGTCTGGACATAGTGTGAAGTTTTAACCACACGTAATCGAAATAATTGCCCCCTAATAATCATCAGGAGTTTGAGCAGCTAGAGGATGTAAATATTTCATTTGTGACTCAGAATCTTACAGTACATAGAGTATATTCTACTCACCCCTCCAAATTCCTAAAATGAGTGGAGGAGGAGGAGGAAGAGGAGGAAGAGGAAGGGGTGCTTGCGTGACAAACAGCTGCAGCCTGTGTCTTTGCCCTTAGAGGTGAATTGGGTTTGTGCTTTTCTTCCGCTTGGTGATTCCGTCCTTTCCATCCCTTTCCATTTCTCCACTCCTCTCCCCAGTGGTCGGCCGCTCTCTTCCACCATCGCACACAAGCACTTAAAATGTATCAATGTACTGGGTGGAGGAAGAGGAAGTGGAGCTGTCTCATGAAGACAGAGCAAAGTTTACTGTGATAGAAAAGGCCGATGAATTTGGTTATTAAAAAAAAAAAAAAAGACTGAAGACTGCAGTAATGACTGAGACTCTTGCTGTGCTGTGAAGCCAGATCCCGAGTTATTTTGAGAATCCATAGCAACCTCTCAGCTGATCCCTGCTGTCATCAAGGCGTGCTTTCAGTGGTGGTGCAGCTCTTTGCCGCGGCAAAATGGATCCTTATGTGATTCATTCACATGCTCCGCTTCAAAGGAAATCAGGAAACGATGAGGAACATAAAGAGGAGACGAAGAGGTACAGATGCATGAAACCTAATCAGTGGCCTGAGCTGCACAGGCAGATCAGGGAAGGATCCACAATTTAGCCGCCGTAATACAAACAGTGGAATAGTTTTATTCTTATTGTGCTTGTGTAATTGCTGCCAGTTTTAAACGCACATACTCAATGTAACTTTTTCCCTTCTTCTGTCCCTTTGTGCTGCCTCGTTTCACTGGGTTGCATCCTCATTGCCTGTGTTCACTCTTGCACAACAGGTGAATTTGACCTTCCCTTTTCATTCATGTCCGTTTTTTACACACGTTGTGGTGTTTTGATGTGTCGTGTTCAGTTTTTATTAAGGCCGGATTACCAGCCGAGCAAAGCCGGCCCCAGGCCGACTATTATGTACAAGTTAAAAGCGCACTATCAACTAAAACGATAAGGCCTGTTTGTTCAAATTAATTCTGAGGTCTGCCGATGAACTGTGGTGGAGCTTGGGAATGTATCACATGATCTTCATCAGCAGACATCACCTTTTTTTTTTTTTTTTTTTAAATTCCTGTCAGATTAAATGTTTTGCTTGGAACTTCATTCTCAGAATCAGCAGCTGAAAAGTGAGTCTTACCTCAAGTCCCATTTATTAGCTTTTTCAGTTTTTGATCACATGATTTGAATCAAACACACATAAGCTGATCCTCCAGAGTGTCTAAATGGACGTGAAACCACATCGCTTTTTTCAAAGTGAACAGTGATGTTTGAAGCTTGGCGTCTTCACATCGCTTTTGTGCTGGACAATTCTAAATGTTTAATCAAATTACCACACAGCAAATCTGGTGCCTGACAGAGGAATGCATGAGTGACCCACGATATGCTAATATAAAGAAAAATATAATATAAGACACAACCATGTAAACATTTAATTTAGCTATACATAATATAAAGTTGAATTAAACAACAAAATCCACAAAACTGTTGAAAATAGTCTAAAAGAGACAAACGACGATTAAAGTGGAGGAAAAAAAGGCCACAAATCACCACATGTTGACATAAAAGACACCTTAGTTCCGTTGTTTTGGGAATAGTAATAATCTTTGTTACATCCTCACAGCTGCTGCGATTTGAACCAAACTGTGTAACACTGCTCTTGAGTTCTGTAGTGTAATTTTATTTTAATATCACAAAAGCATGTGGGTGAAATTTAAACAAGCACACACTTACACACACCTGCACACAAAGGCAGAGCCCATCACCTGTCGCTCCGTCTCTCTTCACACGAGTCCATCGAAGCCCCGCCGAGACGTTTTAATTTGGGGAATTGAGTGCCGCAGGCTCAGCGTGACATCACTGTCTTAGCTTGAAGCGGGCTGACGATGGAGGCTTTACTTGCCCCGTTCAGTATCAAGTACAGGTTCGGCCCTTTAAAAGCCACAGAGGTGAGCGCAAAGAATGAGCCACTGCTGAGGTGTGCAGGCCTGGTGACGCTCGGAGGCAAACCAAACTGGGCTGTAACGGCAGGCAATATGCTAAACGGATGACGAGTAAGATGGCCGTGCTATTTCCGAAAGCTATTTTAAAGTCTTTAGGAGAAGAGTTTTTTTTAAGTGCATTTTATTTCATCTGTCACATTAAAGCAGGATTACAACCACCTGCTTGACTAAATCACAGTTACTGGCAATAGGTTCAGTTCATTTCAGTGTAAATGTGTAAATGGAGATAGACGAGGTTTATACCAGCAGAATCCAAGACCGACACCCACAGCTCCTCTCATAACAGTTTGACCGTGTTGTACAATAGCCGGAGCTGTGAAATGTCACACAGCTAAAGGTTATTTCCTCCTTCATTAGTGCCTCGGGAAAAACAAGCTGCGCCTGCATTCAGACGGAGCGGAAGCGAGGGCAGTTTCAGTGTGTGTCATTAATGCAGCAGGGAAATGTGACCGTAGCGGGTAAGAAAAGTCACATAAACCCATCATAAGTTATAATCCCGCGTTTAAAAACCTTGTTGGATCCAAATGTGTAATGCTGCTTTTCGTTCATCCTAGAAATAGGAGCTGAATTGACCATGTTCCTGTCCGCCATGTTGAATTTATAGGTCGCGTTTGATGAGCTGCTTCCACGTTTTAGTTAGAGAGGAAGCAACGTGAGGAAGTGGTGCTTTTACTGCTCTACACACGTGGATAAAACTGTTGGTGCCCTTCCGTTATAGAAAGAAAAACCCATGATGGTCGTCAACTCCTCTAAGGACACGAAAAGAAGTAAATAACGAGCAAAACCCCAAAAATGTCTGCAGTGAAGCCAGTTACAGACAGCTGTTAAAGTGCTGTTGCCGACACATACGTAGCCTGGGCTCCAGTTCTCCCATGACCCTGTACATGCAAAGCTGCATAGTTATAGATGGATGAATATCAAATTGTTTCAAATCAATCAAACAATGTGACATTGTAACGTAACAGCTTCCCTGAGTGATTTGCCAGTCACAGATTTAAAAAATCTGACAAAAGATGCTGACGTAACGTTGAATACTGGTGTTTTTGAAATGTTTGTTAGATTTTTATCAAATGGGGGAAAAAATCGTGGTGCAGAATATGTCGTCCCATAGGGGCCTCTCACCAGCCCAATCAGCGCATCACTCGCTCTGCTCGCTGAGAGAATGACCAGCTATTACTCGAGTTCATTCATGATTGGAGGCAGCAGCTGCAGCGGACGCCACCCGCCCTGCAGAGAGAGATCGTACAGAAATCTGCTGCTCTGCTTCCTCGTACGGAGCATGTGTTTGAGTAGGAAGATGCTGATACTCCAGCGCGTGCTGGACCAAATGTTGGCGATGGGCATCATCTGTTACTAAAGTGATAACAAAAGTAATCAAAGGAAACAAATCGGAGCCATCGCACTAAAGGTGTCTGGACTAAAATGGGATTGAATCTTGCTGACGTCTTGCCGTGCGAATGAAGTGTCTGAAAAACTGACCTAAAGTAGAGTCCCTGGACTGATTACTGGCTGATGATGCTTTCAGGATTTGCTGAATTCATTGAACTGAACTGCAATGTCTCCTTACATTTACACAGCACGTTTCCTACAAAAAACTTTTGTAGGGACATTTATGATTTATATCCAACTAAAGAATGTCTCTCTGAATTTTGGCAAAACCACCTAAGAAATCAGTGTATGTAATGTGTCCCACACCAATCGACTTCCTCTTGTTGTAGGATTCCACCATCTTGTGGCGGAATCATGTAGCACAGTCACTGGAAATAAAAAGCTAAACGAAATGCTTAAAGGCTTTAATTTTCTAGATAATGTCCAGGCGGCTTCGCTTATATCCCCCTAGAAATGATCTTGTATTTAGAAATACATTCTTATCAAATGCCTTGAATCCATACATGACTGATTCTTAGTTGGCAGTTTGTTAGGTTTTGATCTGTAAAATTCAAATATAAAACTAAGAAATTAATTCACACCTACAGCCATTTTTTTATCATAAGCAGACATCTGTATCCATCAGCGTCCAGAAAAGTTCAAAAAAGACTTGACAATAATTCCTAATTCAGCCACACACAATAATTTCATTTCAGAGGAGACTTGGACAAAATGTGTTCAAGCTGGTTTGGAAAGGGCTCAATATTCGCTAATGTTTAGAAACAGGAGAAAAGGGTTTTTAATTTGAACCGTGTGGAGGGACACGGACACGTTCTTTGTATTTAACTGTACAAACAGACCTGGGGTTTCAGTCCACAGTCAGTATCAGTCCTCATTGTTCCTGTTACTGTTGCCGTGATCTCTTCCCCGTGTTGGTGGTGAAACTATTTCAACGCGTTGCTGCAGGTTCCTGACACCGCGTTTTTAAATCACAGGTGATTTGTTGTTGAATCGTCTCCGATCGTGACTCTTCTGTTCTGTTTGTAGGATGGTGCAGACACGTTATCAGCCCTATGATGTCCAAAGTCATTAGGAAAGCACAATAAAATGTTTACCATTGTCAGGTGGAATATTTTAACTGCATATACTGTAGACACAGGCTGTAAGTAAGAGATGCTTGGTGTCCCTCAAATTAACGAAACATCCACGTTTGGCTCCAGGTGTCCGAAGCTTGGTGTCCCTCAGGACAGTTGACTGTCTGCTGCCTCCACTGCTGTGAGCAGTCAGTGTTTCTCCCCAGCAGAGGGTGGTGTTTGACAAGAAGCCAGGCTCATCATTTTTCACTCCCACTTTCCCTCCCTCCAGCACATAAACCGCCACCTCCCGTATTTCCCCCGGTATCTTCCAACATGTCTCAAGCCTTTATTAAACCAGTGCACTGATCTCGGCAAAGTGATGCTGAAGCTGTGATCGTTTCTAAAACTACTTCTCTAGATGAATATGAATTAGCTCCCCAGTGAAGGGAAAATCAAAGCTATAAATCACAAGTCGTTTGTGTCAGCAGGCTCCGTCAGACTTCATAATGCTCTTTATCGGGTTAAAAGCAACATTCAATAAAGGCGGGAACAGATGGTCTTCAGCTTCAGTTTGTCCTCACTTAGTCCAAATATTACATCTCTCAGCCACACGGACGGAAGTTCCCACACTGGGCAGCAGAGGTTTAGCACACACTGTAAATGGAACAGGACTGTGGACAGGTTGTCACCTCTCTGTGTGATTGGCACAGCCGGGAGGCTAATGGAGGCATGTGATGGAGTGAATCTCTGCTGGCTGCCCGGGACAGGCCAGAAGACGAGGCGCTCCGTGTCCTCCTTGGGGAGGACGGATGGCCTGTTTGGGGACAGGTGGGACTGCTTTTATATCCGTCCATCACCTCCGCCGTGGTGGTGTGGCCTTTAGGAAACAGGACTGTCTGTGTGCCCTGCTAACGAGCTTTGACTTGGTGGCTCACAAACTTTGTGAAAATGATTTAGGAGTTTCTTTTTGCTGCATAATTTTGTCGTAAATTCAGCGTTAATTGAACAAAATAAGTCATAATATTTTGGTCCATGATGTGGATTTATGTTCTTTTTTTTAATCCAGTATTCGCTGTAAATATTACATGTGCTCGGTTTAAACATTTTTCCATTATAATGAGAACTTTAACCTTATTTGCCTCACCCCTTTATTGGATTACTTAATGAGTTTCAGAGTCAGAAAGCAAAAGTGCTGCAGAAATGTTATTCTGCGTCCCAAAAGTGAGGTTTGTTGTTATCTGTGCGCAGCAGCAGTATTCTTCATGAGGCTGGGGGCCGTAATGAGAAAGTTATGAGATTGTTCCTTCCCCGTGCGCAGCCGGAGAAGACTGATGAGGCCGAACTTGCAAATAAAGTAAAAACAATCAGGGGAGAGAGTGGGGAAGAGGAAGATGCCAAATAAAACGAGATGGGCTTGTATCCTTCTGGAAGATTGATTGTGTCAATATCCACTTTATTTCTGTGGCGCAATATGTCTCCTCTTAGATTTCCCCCTTTCACACTCAGCCTTGAGCTCCAGGAGAGAAACTCTGCTGGCGATTGAAACGTGTCCACTTTATTCAATTGGAGTCTCATCAAACCGCAGTAATAATGACACTAGTTAGGAATTATTAGCGTCAAGTAGCACGGGATAGCGGAAAAACAAATAATTCTGTTAGGTTCTACTCAAAGGTCACTAGTCAAGGAGATCAGTCAGCCTTTGCTCAGAAGAATATTCGGATCGGTCCTGGTGTTTCTTCAAAATGCCACAGGTTACAGTCTCAGCCGAGACCCAAGAAGCATGTTTAGGATTTGAACTTGGCTTGCTTCTGATATTAACGTTAATCGTGAAAAGGCCACGTCTACTGTAGCAGCCCCTCAAGCCCATTGTGTCATTATCACTGTTTTGCTAAAATACCGTGGACATGCATGCACACACCGGCTAAATCATTTTGGTCTGGACTCTGTTAATCTATTTTCAGAGGCGTCGGCCGCCCACTCAGGGCTCTGTGGTATGACAGCAGTGTGTGTGTGTGTGTGTGTGTGTGTGTGTGTGTGTGTGTTTGTGCTTCTGTAAGTGCCCATTAAACCTTCAAAATGACTCCTGTTAACCTGTCAGCCAACCCACAGCCCAGAGCGTCGAGGATATTGATAGCATTGTTGTAGAGTATGTTAACATGCTGTATGTTTTATTGGTTATTGGGACTTTCAGGTGGGAAGTTTTATGGAGAATGTGCCAGCGGTCAGAGTGGTTTAGGAGACACGAGTAAAAGAATTCCTGCTTGTCCCTCAGAGGTGATGTAAGCTGCCGTTTCTCACCATCTCCGTCCCTTGAACCAAACAAACACACACAGCAGGATGTAGCTGTGCTGGAAACCTGGAAGCTACTTGTTAACTGGGGGCGAGGAGTTCACTAGAGGTCTGATCTGCTCTTCTATGGAAGAGTTTCAAAATGTAAAGGTCATGACTACAGGGGGCAACAAGTGAGTGACAGTTTCAAAGTAACATCATCACGTTGCTATGCAGTAACCCATGCATTAGTTTCTTTTGTGTCCTTACATGTACAAAAGTTTTGGGACACTGAGGCCTGTTCCTTTATTTTCGCTGAAGACTGAAATCATTCTGGTTTAACATTGAAAGATTAATAATGAGACAAGAGCTCAACATTTCAGAGTTTACGTCCAGACAAAGTCTAGAGAAATCCAACCAAGATGTTTAACTGCATCTAACTCCAGCAAGATAATGACCCAAAACAACAAAGCAGCTCCTCAGGGGCGAGAAGTGGAAGGTTTCAGACCTAAAGCCTACAGAGCTGCGTTTTACCTGCTACAGAGGAGACTGAAGAAACAAACAGCTGAAAGAGGCTGCGGTGAAATCCTTGAAAAAGCACCACAAAAGAAGAAAGCAAAAGTTTGGTGACGTCTGTGGGTCACAGGACTGATGCAACTAAATATCAAGTTTTGTTCACATTAATCTATTTTAAGTCTGTTCCAATACTTTTGCTCACATGAAAAATGTGTGGGTTCTGTCTTCTAAGTTGTGTGTCAGACCAGGTGGAAATACCTGGAAATAAAAGCTGATATGTTGATCTCTTGTCTCATATTCAGATTTTAACTGTTTTCAGTCTCCAGCAAAAATAACAGCATTGGCCTCACTGTCCCAATACTTTTGGTATTGGAGTGTATTTACTGTAAACACAGCTGCAAACCGAAAATGAGATCATAACCCAAATGTAATTAGGTCCATAAACCACAGCAGAGCACTCAGTGAAACACCTTAGCAAATGCTCCGCTCAGCGATAACACGTTTTGGAATTCATTAGGAACGGATCGGATTTTGTCTATTTGTAACAGACTGTGTATGGATAAGCTACATCAGGTTGGAGAACAAACGTTAGCGGGTCGGGGAAAATAACCAACAAGAGACATAAACCCATCACAAAAAGACTGGAAATATGTAACAGCCAGAGTTACCGCACTGCCGGGGTATACCAGCACGTCCGCCCAAACTCTTGTACAAATCCATGAGTCCAAGTGGACGTTTATGCCAGATTTATTGGAATTCCCCCCAGCATTTCTGAGATCTAGAATATCTTGTTCTAATCTGCTTTAATGCCCTGTATTTTCTAGCCACACCTTCTTATTTATTGACGTATGAGCAGATTAATGTTTGTGTAGAGTGCAGCCGAGGAAAACTAAGCTTGTGACTGGAGCTTGACTTTGTTCGCCTCATTTTGTCAGATTCTATTTTCCGGAAGCAAATAACAGATTTAACCTGCAGATGTTACAAGTCAGCACATGTGCATAAATAACTACACTGAAAACAATGACTGACAGTTCATTTACCCGGATCAGCATGTTTCTTTGGAAGTGCTGAGTGCAACGCGGGCAGAAGACGTGTTTGTGATGCAGAGTTCACTCTGGGATGACCTCGCTCACTCGGAGTTTGATTCGTTTGCTGATGGACTTCGTGGAATCTGCCCTGTCTGTGTGGCGTTGTTAAATGCATGAATCAGCAAATTACTGCCGCCAGTGATAGTGGTGGAGAGGAGCATTATATTTCTGTGGAATATGATGTTACATTTGTTTTTTGTAGGAAGTAGCAAGATCTCATTGTTTGGGCTCTGAGTGTTTGCTGAATTTTCCATATTCAGCATCACATCCATCCATAATTTCACTTTGAAGGAATTTGTGTCTAATCTATAAGGAATAATTCTCTTAAAGGGGGCTGTTCATGGTCCCACAAGCACATGCTGTTTTCCTGCCAGAGTAACAGAAGTGGATCAAGAGGTCACTTCAGCACAGGGACGAAAGCACAAACACAGCTCTTCAGGAGCCTGTCGTCCTCATCGACCTCCAGAGCTGAGGAGCTCTGAGCTCCATTCCTGTCTTTATCTGCTGCACTACGGAACACAGTGTTTCCAAATGACAACGTTCGCACTAAATCTCCTCTTTGAGCCACACTTACAAGGGGAATATATGTCAAGGGTTGTTTCATCTTCCTGTACAGAACTGGTGAAAACAACTGGCAACAGGGCTTGAAAGTTGAGACGTAAAATAAGGAAGGTTCAGTAAGAGGCGGCATCTTAAAGTGAGTTACATTAGAGGGAGGAAGAGATTCGGTGGACGAATGTTAACTGCGGCAGGAAGGATTTCTGTGTGAATATAGTAGACGTCATCAGTTCATCTGTCGAATTTTAAACAAGTTCTGTTCCGTTCCCTTGTACTGTAGCTTTGGAGCCTAACAAACCATAACGCACACAAACGTATCCAGGTTACTTCCATGGACATTTGCAAACCCACAACACCCACTACACCCGTCTCTGCATATTTGTTCATATATAGTTCCATTTGTATATGAGCTTTGTGTGAACTGTGTGTTCTTCGAATGTGCGTATGCAGATAGCAACCTCTAACAAACAACATAAAGAGAATACAGTATAATTTGGGATCATATTCTTTAATTTAGTTATAAAAGGAAAAGAAACACACGTCATTTTTAAATGACTAAAAATCCAAATATGAGGACAGAGTGCTTTAACCATACCCGGCCTGAAAACCTGCCCTCCTTTTTTTTTTTCTCCCTTTCCCCGGCTTTTTCATCCTTTAATCACATCTTATCGACTGGCTGGGGTCTCTCACACTCACACACACACACACACACACACACACACACACACACACACACACACACACACACACACTGGGTTACACTGTACCCTTGACAATAGCGCTCTAATGTTTCAGCAGTGACAGGAACCGGGCCAACGTCCGTTACGGTTGTCTGCCCACACATGGCTGTTGACATGATCAATACGCCTCCGCTGCTGCTGCTGCTGCTGCTGCTGCTGCTGCGCTTCAGACCTTCATTTTCCAAGAAGGCTCGGTGCAGGGAGGGGCCCGCGACCTTTACTGACACTTGCAGATCTAGTGGGAGTGATAGGCAGATATTAACACAGGCCAGTAAAGAGACTGTGTGTTCGGACAGCTTCTGCAGTCAGACTGCCAGTGATGCAGTCCAAATCTCAGTTGTTTCACTGTGGAAAATTGCTGTTGATTTTATAAAATTTTCAAAACTCATTTGAGCGAAATGAGGTAGTTATTCTTGACCCTAAACAGCCAGTAACATTAGCATTAGGCAGCGGCATGTCTGGTTACGGAAGGAGACGGTGTTGTAAAGCCTGGAGGGGCCTTCAGATTCCGACTGTGTTATCGCAGAAGAATGAGGGGCAAAGCCATGAGATTTCTTCAGAACGCCTCCCTTCAGTAGTGTTGGCATGAAAACTTGGGGAGGTGAATCTCTCTTTCTTCACTGATTTGTTCTGTAAAAACTGTCTCTGCAGTGTTTTGAGACGAAGCCTCCGTTCGGTGCCCGACTTCACGCACAGACGACGAGCAGCGATTTGCCTCTTGCTTCGGCTGACGGCCTTTGGGGAGCTGCACAGTACATGACAACACAGCTTCAGCACCTTAAAGAGCCTATTGTCTCCAGTTAGCTTGTTAGGAGCGTGTTTTTGACACTGCGCGACAGGCATGGAGACAATGGAGTGTGCTAATTCTAACACGCCACCCGTTCTCCCAGTGTGTCCCCCCCGCTGGTGCAGTCCCTCCGTGATTTATCGTGTGGTGCATATCAAATGTGCACCTCAGCAAGAAGTTGAAACAATGAGGAGTTTTCTCTGGAGCGCTGCTATTTACAGCAACACCAAGGTTTGATGGTTTCAACCGACAGCAGTGCGTCCACTTTATCTATTGGAGGGTTTATGCGTTACGAAGAAACAGACTTCCTTCTCTTTTTTTAAGAATATCGCTGCATTAAATATGTCTTTCCTACAGAACTGGGATGCTTGATTTTTTTTTTTTTTTTTTTTTTTTTTTTTACATCAAATGTCGAAACGGCTTAAATTGATTGTGTTGGCTCTGTGTCCCAACTTTTCTGGAAACGGGTTTCTATTATGTGTGACTTTTTTTGTGAAAAGGCATTTGTAGTAGGACTATGGGACCGACACAAACTGTTGCACTGTGTGATGGAAAATTTAATATTCAGTTATCTGTTTACTTCTTATATGATAACGTGCTGATATATTTAGCAAATGTACTTATGCTCCGAATAAGAACAAAGTGTCTCACACCTTATGCTCGCTGACTCTGAGCAAGCGGCGAGCATCCTGCCATGGGTTCCTGTTTCTGCAAACTTAGACCTATAGAAAGGAACAAGCTGAACTTTTGAACTGTTTCAAGTTGAACCCTCGACCTGCTAAAAGGAAAATGTGTTTTTTTTAGAATGGGGCTGTTGCACTCACACACACTTAGGTGTAGCTTTCTCTTAACTTGAATGTTGTTCCTACTCCTCTGAAAGAGGGACGTTGTAATAGTGTGTGTGCTTTGAGGGTAGAGTAGAGAGAGCTGTCCGTTGAGCACCTTGTGCAAATGCAAAATAAAATACAAAGACAAATTTGTTGGATTCCTCTCTTTTTTTTGAATGAACAGGAACCCAGTGGAGATTTTTTGACAACAACTGACATCCCTGTGTCCAAGATGGTGTGCACCCCCCTAATTTGAATGTCTAGTGCCGTATGACTACACGGCTCAGCCGTACTATGTGTTTTCGCATGCTACTCCACTGCCAAAGGTGCTAGCGATGTTACAGTAGGTATAAACCATGGTTCTTCATCTTGAAACGGTCTCAAAGTGATGTCACGTCAGGCTGTCTAATTGTCTGACATTTGAAAGACTAAACGAATCAACCAGCAGCAGAAAATGACACATTAATTGCCACTGAAATGAATCATTAGCTGCAGCCCTGGTTCTCTGAAAGCTTGTTTCAGCCTTCGAGTGAGGGACAGTCAAGTCGTGATGATGAGCATTTTCCAAACGGCAAATTTGGCCGCTCTTGTCAGCCCTGCTCCGTCTCTCATTGTTTGACCTCCTCACTGCGTTTTGCACGATGAAGTTGCAATAGCTGAATCCTCATTCTGTATGCACAAAATGTCACTTCTTTCTGTTCCTCGTTTGCAGCTCGCTTGCAGTTTAAGTGGCTGTTTGAGCAAACGGGCTCCGAGCAAAACACTCAGTAACAACCTTAATGGCTGTGTTTAAGACAAACACACACATGCAGCCGACGTGAAATGTGTCCCTTACATACAAGTCCTCAGGTTACTGCAGCCCTGCTACTGTGTGTGTGTGTGTGTGTGTTCATTCAACAGCTGGAGGTTTAATAAGTCATTCTTATCTGTCCCTAACCAGACCTCTCAAAGCAACATCATGCATTCCTACCTAAACGCACATCAGCTTTGTTCAGCAGGAACACACGTGCCTCTCGTAACCCAATTTGTGCATTATCACAGCTGCTATCGGACATATTTGTCTAAGCCTGTTGCCGGCCTTATAGATTAGAAGCACAGGCCGATCAAACACAGGCTTTCAAAGCAAAAATCAATTTGTTTGAGCTGGGTGTTAAGATGCTTGACATGGACAAGAAGCTGTATTTGAGGAGTGACGTTCTGCCTCTGTGAGTGCTGTGACAAAAAATGTATTAGAAATATGTTTATAACACCTCACGTTGATCAGAAACTTCATCAACTGTGTAATTTGTACAACAATAACCTATTTTCACTTAAACTCAGTCTTTAACGCCGTTGCTCTCTGGACTTTAAACATTTTCCAAGGCCGTGCTTCAGCCGCTGTGGAGACAAAGAGACGTTGGGGAAAGCACAGAGAGGATTGGGAGGCTCCAGCCTATAAGCCCTTAGAGGCACTAAGCTATGGCTGCTGCACATCTGTATGGAGTCCAGTGCACAGCAGCACAGAGGCATGTCCCTTTGTGACGTGCACACGGACTTGGCAGCATGTATAGTCAAAGTTAAAGTTAAAGGGACACTGAACATCATTATCACTGCTCACCTGTGACAGGGAGGGGAATATTCACTCTCTTCCTGGGCACACCAGTCATTTTCCGAGTTCTTTGTATGCTATGCTGAGACTCGTGAGGTAAAAGAAGCTCCTCTCCTGTCAGTGCCGCTAATTGTTATTTCCTGGTCTTTGAAAAGCATTTAATCCTGCCTCTAATATCAAACATGTAAGGTTAAGCCCACAGGAAATATCTGGGGTATTATAGTACAGTCTGAAGGTGAGAAGCGGCACAAGTCGTTTTTGGTTTGTACGTGCAGGTTAACGGGGTCTCCTGCTGCACAGCTGGAAACGCTGTTAACCTGCTTTGTCGAGATCAGATCCTTTGAAGTCTGCCGGAACCAAAATCCCAATGAAGAATGTGAGGAGAGCAGGGAGTTCAAGCCACTCTGTATAGTCGAGATCGCCCAACTGTGTTGGCAATACAGACTGACACTGGGGTTGTTCCTGGTGTGACTGAACTTTTACTTTTACTTATAAGTTTTTTTGATTTTCCCACGATACAAAAGATTAACTTGAATGCTGGTGCCAGGTTGACGCAAAGAAAACCCTTTCATTTTTAGATTTTTTCGAACGGATTAAACAATTCGCCAAATGTGAATTGTTGTCATGAAAAAGCAGGATGATGGATGATGGCTTCAGGTTTGCTAGTAAATCTGTGCATCTGCGAGACACGATGCTGTGGAACTGTACAGGAACTAATGAAGGGGGTGTTGTTTGGAGGTTACATTTCATTTGATCTTGTTACGCTGCCCGTTCAAGGCAGGATTACTGGGCCAATGTCCTGCACTTCCCCAATCAGGAGGTGGTGTCACTTTGGCGTGTGTAAAAGAACCAAATCGGTACAGGACGATGTGTGAACATCTGATGATGTTTTTAGATGTGTCTGTATCTTTATTCGTCATGCACATTTTGGCACATGTCTGCACGTACTGTAGGCGTCCTACAAGAGAAGCGTCCTTACATCTTTACTGCAGGGACAAATCCATCAGAGGGCAAACTGATGTTAATCAGCCTTTAGAACTGTGAGATTAATATATGGAGAGGCAACATTTGTAGCATGATTCATACTTAAAGCTGTCTTATGTTGTGTTTGACATGTTAATATTTGTGGATATGTTGGGCTTCGTTAAAGTGATCAGACATAATGCTACGCTGCATGAGACACAGGGAGTGTCTCAAAAGTGTGCAACAACACACAAAGACAAACGGGAATGAAAAACATAGGAATATGGTCAGATTTCGGTTGCAATGCTGAAATTCTGCCCGCTAACTGCATGCCAGTCTCCACATTCTTGCTGCTTGCAGGAAATTGAACATTGTTTGAATTTTTGTTTTCTATACGTCATGGCGTGACAGGTGCCTGCTGAAATTGTAAATGGACACAACACAAGTATCTCAATGCAATCCTCAGACAGCTCGACTGACTGGCAGCGTAAACGCCACGTGGGTGATTTTTTTAATTAAAATTCCAACACTGGCCTGACACATGGAACCATAAAAACTCATTCATTTATTCTGTGACCTGCATTTGCCCTAGACTCCAAACTCGTCTCACCTTCCTCACACAATGATGCCTCCTCCTCTTGTTCAGTACAGACAGTTGTCACAGTTAAGAGTTTCAATCAATATGAAGGTGGGCTGCAAAAATACAGACACGCTCAGAAAAAATGACATGCTGATGTTGAGTGTGTGTCACGTGTTCTCAGTCCCAATCAAGTCCAAACGAATAGTGACAACCGGCGGAGGCAGACGTATTTGTACATGATAAATACAAATAACATTTTTTAAAATAAAGATAATTTTTTATTGGTTTCCAGTGCAGATTTAGTTTTAGTTTCATTCCTTTTTTTACCTGTAAGCGGTTCCGGAGCAGCACGTTACTGTTGTAACGCCGGAGCCTTTTTACAGTGTAAAATCCGAGCGCGACGCTCTCGCCGATGATTGGTGGAGCCGGCGGAGCGGGGCGGCGACAATCCGCGCCCCGACGGCCCCAGACGCGCCGCCGGCAGAGCTGCGTGCGGCGGGCGTCGGGACACCATGGAAGCTGCGTGCGTGCGGGGGCTTCGCGCTCCAGCCACACCGCCGGACGGACACGCAGCGTAGCCGCCTCGGAGCGAGCGGAGACGTGCGTCGGAGCCCGGAGAGTCGCTTCGTCTTGACTTTTGCGTTCTCGCATTTGTTCATTTGAATCCCCGGAGAGTTGCGCATCTCACCGGAGCGCCGCGCCTCCGGATGCCGGGTCAGGTTCTGATCCGACTCCTGCGTCTGTCTGTTTAACAAGAGGACTGTTCGGATCCTTTTGTGGATTGTCCGCCCCCTCCCCGGGATTATGATCTTCTCAGAAATGAGTACGGGGAGCAACTCCCCCAAGGTGCATCCACCCAACGGGACGAGGTTTTACACATTCCAGGCAAGTGGACTGTGTGTGTGTGTGTGTGTGTGTGTGTGTGTGTGTGTGTGTGTGTTCAGTCCTTCATTCACCTGAGCCACATTTTTGATGCTCATCGTGTCTCCTTCAGTTCTCAGTGGTTTGGGAGCAGGATGCTCTCTGGCTTTTATTGTGACACAATAAGGAGTGTCTGCAGAGCCGGGCAGCTGGGTGTTTCCTGCCTCCCTCTGTCTCCCACATTACGTAGCTCCATCCTTATTTTGCAGGACTTTGTGTTGACTTTGTGCAATGCAGCTCAACGCTGGTCACACGTCGTGGTGATGCCCAGTCATCAGAACTCCTAAAGAAATGAAGGATTCGTTTTTGATATAGTCAAGTTCACAGCAGGGAAATCATCACACAGTTTGTTAAATAAAACGTCTGGGAGTGGAAGACGAAAAGGAAGCGGGAAATCAGAGTTCATCTGGCCTCTGTATGATGATGCTCAGTTATTCGTGCTCGGCCCAGTGCACCCTCCCCACAGTATGCCTCTGTTTGGACCGTGCTCCAAATCTCTACTCTTCCTGTTTCTAAAGAGAAACGGGGACGGGTCTGCACACTAGCCCACACTGATTACTGTAAGCAGCCTGTGCATATTTCAGCTGTGCTCCGAGCCCATGCATGGCAATGAAGCAGCGTCAGTGGATATCGATCGAGTGTGTTCCACATGACTCTTGTAACCAAGCCAGCACTTTGGGTTTTCACTGTGGGTGGAAAGAAAAGAGGAAGGAAATGTTTCAGTTAGAGAGGGTTTGCTGGAAGCCTTTGCTATATGACAAAGAAAGAAGGTGATGATGGTTTTAAATATATATGTATATATATATATTTTGCACCCAGGTGCAGTCAGCGTGATCTCATAAGCTGTTAAAGTGGAAAGTGGTTTGTGGGTTCAAGTAAGCTGAAGTGCTGATGGGAGCGGAGTTTCAGATGAGATGTTTATGTAGAAATACACCTGCCTCATCAGCCTCATCGCAATCTGGGCCAGGAACAAAGCACACAGGCTCTTTCCCTTTTCAAGTTTGTTTTGCTTGTGCTTTGGCATTTCAGATGACTCACTGGCTTCGCAGTGAACAACAAAGAGAGGTAAGGGGCTCCGAAAGCCTAGTGAGGCGGGGGGGTTCTGCCTTTTGGCCCCTTGTTTGCCTGCCATCTAGCCGCCAAGACACTTTAGTACTTTAACAGCGTTTGTCTGGGGTGTCGTCTTTTCATGTTAAGTCCTCAGTGAAGGAAAGCTCCCCGGGGGCTCGTACCTGTTGGAAGAAGCTCCTCTGATTATCACAAAATCAAAGGCGACCAAGCTCACAGATGATAGTCCCAGGAAATCCCCGTGTAAAGCGATCGTAGGGAAATTCAGCACTGGGCTGCATAAATACCCATAAATCACTCTCGTCTTTTCCTCCCAGCCTTGAGGGATTCTAACGCTTCCTCTTGCTTGGTTTGATAAGAGCATGCATCACTGCGCTGAGCCGTGCCAAACGAGCACAACCATCTTGAACCCAGCTCCTCACAGATTGTTTACCAACTCCTAATGATATTCATTTTATCTGATTGCCCTTCCTGGTTTGCAATTATAAATTGGCCGGGGCAAAGTGAATTAAATTGCAAAGCAGGGTTGCCTTTTGAAGCCTCTACGGCTCCATCGGGATGATGAAGTTGTTTAATTCCTTTAGTATTCACCGCCAGGCTCTGCAAACATGTACCCAGAAGAGTTTGCTTAGCTTGGAGGCTTGCTAGTCCGCCACACAGCTGTGTCCACAGCGCAGCGCTCTGACTCTCCAACCATAGCTGTTTGGCGTTCGAAGGCCGTAGAGGAGGAAGATTAACACGAAGCACAGACATGGGAAGAATAAAGAGAGCTCGTGCTCTTTACCCTCATTTTTGGGATTCTAAGAACCCGGTGACTTGGTCCATGTGGTCATAGTAGCAGCTCTGTGAAGCTCCTGAAGCTATTGCATATGAATTTAACTGTTGTGGACCATTAGCTTGTAAGCATTTTAACATTTGCTGATGTGTCTGTTTTGTAGGTATTTGGATTGAATGGTTTGACCTAGTGATGGTGTTAGTCGGAAAGTCAGAGGATCATCAGCGTATCCTCACAGACACCTAATTTGTGCAGTGCATTATTCATTTGAACTGGCAGCAGTTTATTAAAGATGTCGCCTTTTTAATGTGTATTTACTGGTCTTGGGAGAAGGTTTGCTGAAGCCACTGGATCCTTTGAGTGGGTTCACGGCAGAATCTGAGCCGTGAGTGTCTTTCACGTGCGAGGCCATGAAAGTTGTTTGCGTTGGAAACCTCTGCTGAGCAGAAGGTGTTCCTGTAACATCCTCGGCATGCAAGGCTTCGCAGAGTTGTTCTGCTACGAATCGCACAGCACAGTTTGTTTTCTGTTGAGATAAATGCTCCTCTGGGGTTTGAGCTTTTAAGAAATACGCTGAGTATAAACGTTAAGTTTAAGAGTTCAACTAGATGCTGGTGTCGTGAGTCCAACTCTGTCAAATGGCACAGCAGTATATTTGGATCTTTTCTGGGCCTCAGCACAGGATTCACTGTAGCTGTTTTGTCCCATAAAGCCACAGCTAACACTTTGTCACGGTTGAGCATCCTGAAAAATTAGATATAATTGTTGGCCAGCATTCGTCCTTGGTTGTCAAATTAGCGCTGCATGTTATTAGTGTCTTCAGCTTCTCTCTCTCTCGCTCTCATCGTTTTCTGCATGAGCACATCCATCGTGTCACCTTTAGCAATAGAAGGTGGTCTTATAGCAATGCTTGTGCCGTACAGCTCACTGACAGACACTGGACGAATGGTGAGGTACCACAGGCTACTGAGTCCAATCAGCACCAGGGCAAAGTCAGAGTGAAGCTGGCAGTCGACTGGCAGACACATTGTCAGATACTTGTCATTTTCCCTCTGGTCCACTGTTAAAGTGGAAGCAGAAGCTCTCCTTCAGAGTAATCCTCTCTTTTGCGGTAAACCGGCATTTGAAAAGTTTATAGCAGCAAGGCCACAGGGGGAATTCAGCTAAAGCGCTGCTGTTTGGGGTACAAGCCTCTGTCCTCTCTGCTCGGTTTGTAAGCACAGCACAGCTCAGGCGGACCCCGCTTCATCAAACCGCTGAAGCCACGCGTGCCTCTCCCTCGTGACGGACTGACTGAGGCTCGACAGAAAAGACGGCTGTCAGGGCTGCGCGTGTGGAGCCTGGCGCTCACCTTCACACAGAGGTGCTCAGACTGAGGCTCAGACTGACCCTGTGCTCTGCTGCATCAGTGCTGACTCCTGCAGTGAGCGTCTGCATACAGGAGGAATGATCAGAAAGCACCTTCCCTTTTCCTGGCTCATACCTTTCCAACCAAAAACCCCATTTCATAATCAAAGTTTTCATAATCAAAGCTGATAAAATGACAACGTGTCACCAGGACAGCGCTGCCAACTGATCTGTAAGAAACGTAGCGAAGCTTTGTGGGCACCTTTGTTACCATTGCCAGGCTGCAGCCGTTGAAAAGCGACATGTACGTGTGAGACAACATGTAATTATACTTAACAAAACATAAGAGAACAGGCAGACACACACTCAGGCATGGGAGTTACACACAAGGCATAAATGTACACACACACAGTCACACACCCAGCTGTGGGAGCCAGATTAAAACCCCCAGCTGTCTCACCCAGTGCCCTGACACACACATTCCCTCTCCCCTCCTCTGGGGCCCCGCCCTGCCGGTTTCATCTATTCAGGGATGGTTGATCGAAACGCACACGGTGGCCATATGCAAACAAGCACAAACGTGGCGAACTGATACACGGCCGACAGATTTGAAGGGCTTGACCTTTTATTTCTTACACTGGCACGCGGTTAATTGCTCACAAATGCCCCCTGACATCCACACCGACACAGAGTCAGACGCACACACCTCTCCCTTTTCGTATCTGTTTCTTGACACTGGTCTCCTGTGTTGTGTGTGTGTGTGTGTGTGTGTTGAACGCATTTGCCCTATTTTCTTGGTCTTTTTTTAATCATCCCTCGTGCATTTAAAATCTGGCCAGGGCAGATGGGGAGGGGAGTTTGACCCACTTTGATGGATTCCACACCGATTAAAAGGATGAGTGAGCTTTTGAAAGCAAGAGGCCCCTGAGTGTGTGTGTGTGTGTGTGTGTGTGTGTGTGTGTGTGTGTGTGTGTGTGTGTGTGTGTGTGTGTGTGTGTGTGTGTGTGTGTGTGTGTGTGTGTGTGTGTGTGTGTGTGTGCAAGGCGAAACTATACAAGAGCGTCAGTTTGTGTATCTGTGATGTATATGTGCTACTGTAAAGCCTGCAGTTAACTGTTGCTCCTTTCAAATCATTCAGGAAATTGTGATCTATCAGTCAAAAGTGGTTACTGAAATAAAATCTGTCACTGCGCTTTTTCCCACAAGGAATGAAAAACTTTGATTCAGCTGCCTCAGTTTTTAGAGCTTTAGTTGTAGCATAGTGGAAAGGACCTTTCCTCAAACAAATGTTTATGACCTTCCACAGAGAAAAAGAACCCAACAATGGAAATCACTTGCAACTCACACAGTAATATAAGAATAAGAAAATCAAGGGGAAAAAAAATCAATATTACAACAAATGAAACTGAACTTACCAGAATTGTTAGGGAAGATCATAAATAATTGGACTTTAGTGATATTTCAAACTGTTTCTTGTAATTAACATCACATGTCATCAATCTTGTAATCACTCACTCGGCCTATTTTAAAGCCGGCTGTTTGATTTGGCCTTTGTGGTATAAATATTTAATAAGCCACTTTGGTATCTTTTTATCCTTTTTTTACATTTCATTTTCAAGGTATTTCAGAGAAACTTGTAGTTTCTTTTTTCTTTGAATTTTGTCCATATCTCTAGGCTGTGCATGGCAAGTCCCTCCCTGTTTGTCCTATAATAAAGCAGCACAATTTTAATTTAACACCTAAGCTGGTTGACTAATATCGCGTGACATAACCATAGCAGGAAGCTCTGTAACAATATTGTTTCAAATGTGGTTGTAAATTTATTTTGAAAATCTGCGATTTTGGTTGTAAGTCTACACAAGAGTTGTCCAGGAAGGACATCTAAAGGACAGGTCTTTGGATTTTTAATATTGACTTAATCTCAATGAATACTCAAAGTGTTTAAGTGACATTTGCTAAAAACAGCAGTTTGGTGGTTTAACAAACCTGAAGTGTGTTTTCGGGATTCCTTCTTAAGGATTTGTATCTTTGACTGAAACAAACGTGTCCATAAAGAAAATCTACAGCATCCATCCCTTATCCTGCTGAAGGTCGCAGGGCGGTTTACCAGTCCATTACCTGTGGACACCTTTTAGACTCACCAGTCCCTGAACTGCATGTCTCCGCACTGAAGGAAGAATCCAAACGTTTCCAGCCTTGTCTTTGTAATGAGGAAACCATGATCTCATTTATCTGACAGTGTGGACTCGAAGGCCGGCGTAGAGTTTCCAGTGTGTGACTTGACAGAACAAAAAGCCGTGAATTTTCCATTTCTCCCTTTGCGGAGTGAAATCACAGCAGGGTGAATCTACTGTGGAGTGTTTGGTCAAATTGCTGACTCATTAGACGTTAGTTTGTCAGTGAGCGCGTTCGTCCTGGACAATCCACGGCATTAAAGATGAGGTGGACAGAAGAAACGACGGTTACATTTTATGATGACGATAAATATTGCTTCGGCGATTTCGACAAAAAAGGAAAAAAAGCAAGTGCTGTGAATCAGCACCGCCTTCACAAATGGTTCTCATTAGGAACCTGTCAGCTGATATTGGCTGTGTGGGTTAAAATAGCTGCACACTGGCTGGTGGAAGCGGCAACACAAAACACGAGAGAGAGATAATAGAGCCGTGAATCATGGGCAGTAATAAAACTAGCACTGCCTCAGCACTGATCACCTCACTACATTCTCATTCAGCCAATGACTTTTCACTCATCACACCTCCACCCCAGATTTGGGGCTCAGGCAGAAAGTGACCTGATGGCCGATGAGGCCACTTTCTGGAAATGATGTACAGCCACGACACGCTGGAGATCCGCGGTGGCCATTTGCATCGATATCTACCACACACCGTCCACTGAAAGGTGTCGTCTGACTGTAATGCATAGAAAAGAGCCCGGTTGTCAGCATAAATGTCACTGCACTCATGATTTCTCAACGGAGCGTCGTGTTTGGTTTTTGCCGGCTGTCAGCCAACCAGTCACCACTGTGTCGCTTTTCAGCCAATTTTTATTTGATATGAAGAAACCCTAAGAGAGAGAAAACAGACACAGATTGGTGGAGACTTCCTAAAACATGTATTTAATCTCTGTGGCGTCTTTAAAAGATGACTTCGTATTAACTCATTTTCCCTAGCAGTCTGTGTAATGGCTGAGTCGAGATTGGAGAGGACACACTGGTCTTGGCCGAGGGAGTGACCAACTTAGCCAACAAGTTGTCCTGGTGTGTTTTAGTGCTGATATCTGAATTGGCTTTTTTAAATGTTATCATTTTCTTAGGCTCTATAGAAAAGAAAATCAAAAAAATGAAATTATCCTTTAACTCCTTGAGGTTTGTTGAGGTCACCCTGGCTTATTGTCCCCATTTCATTGTTGGGAGTTGTTAGGATCACTTGAGCTGAGGTGTGAACGTCTGCAGACCTGCGCTGTAAGTGGTAGAGTGTCGACGGCTCCGTTACGCCCTTACGTCCCACGTCCTTTACATGCAGATGGACTGATGGATGTCACCCTGGGGAGTTAGTTCACGTGTGTTTGTGAATCGGGAAGCGGGTCGTAACACATGGCACAACATGAGCCAACTGTGTAAAACGCAAATAGTAATAATAAGAAAAATACTACAAAGTGATGAAAACACTCACTAGATTTTAATATTATTAAAGAGAAAAATTATAATGGGAAGGTAATGTTTGATAAGGAATAGGCAAAGAAGTCTTTTCAGAAACGCCTCCGCTGGGAGTACAAGCTGTGAATTTTAAACTTAAAAAAAATGTCCTGTTAAAATACATTATTATAGCTGTTGGGTTAAAGATGACTAAGATTGATTGGTAACCAAAATCAAAGATGATGCGATGGAACAGGGAAACTCTGTTTTATTGTTTATTCAAATACTTACTGACTCATTATTCCATCCGGTCGTTCGTCCGTATGTGCACTGTCCGTGGTTCTGAAAATGGAATAGCCTCCCCTCCACAGCGAGCCCATTTTACAGCTCCTACACGCTTAGTTACGAGAAGAGTGGGGGTTGTCTTCAGTCTCCCTGAACGCTGTCGTTGACTTTCTGTGTCAGTCTCGATGCCTGCTCCTTCTCTCTGAGTGTAACGCACATCTTGAATCACTGCCCCAATCACTGGACGGGTTTGATCAAAGGGCAGAACAAGGGCAGTTTTCAAATTGCTTTCTGGGTAATTCAATCACCCCAAGCCTGGCTGTTTTGCCTGCAGTGTTGGTCTCTCACCCACAATGTGTCTCTGTGCAACATTACGTTTTGCCTGCAGTCATTCACATGAGGGGATACGTTGCTCAGTGGCCTTTGTGAAAAATGCAGTGGCAATAAAATCTATGCTACGTTCAATTACAGCAGCCTCGCCTGTTTCTCTCTCTGCCTTATAACTGCTTATAACTTGCTTTGTTTCTCGGTTAAACTGCAATGGCCTCCAAAAGTGGATTGGTCTATTACAGGGGTGTCCAAAGTTTTTTTGGTGAGGGCCAAATACAGAAAAATAAGCAAAGGCCCGGGCCACACACAAGAGGTGACATATTGACACATGATTACTGTATGTATTTCTAACTCACCTATAATGTGACGAACATTGCTCTCAGTGGGAGCAGTGATACTGTCCTTTGGATTGAAGGATGGCTGGGATGTCAGGTGAAAGTTTGGTGGTTGAGACACGAAGGATTTCACAGAGATGGCTATCAGTCATTCTGGATCTCATTTTGCTTTTGTTCTGATTTAACAGAGAAAATGTTTGTTCACATATGTATGTTGAGCCAAAAGGCTCATCATTCTTTTTGCGTGGCGTCTCATCAGAGGAAACTTGGCATGATCCAAACTCTGATAGAAGTCAGGGAGGGAGAGAAGCTGATGTTGACTCTTCAGGGAATCATCACATTGCATTTCAATCAGTTCTAACTGCAGACTCTCCTCCACTTCTTCTGCATCCACCAGGAAGGGGGTCGAGAACAGCTTGATTTGTTTTTCAATGACAGAAAAATCTTGAAAACGCTGGTTGAATTCTGTCACGAGAGATGTAATTACAGAAGCATATTTCTCCTTTTTAGCAGAAAGGTCTGCCTTTGGAAAAGCAGACTTGATTTCAGACAGCGCAGGGAAGTGTGCAGCATTAAAGCTTCGTGGTTGTGTCTCAAACAGGCGGAGCTTTACACAGAAGGCTTTCATGTGCGCATACAGGTGTGACACCAGCTGTTCTTTGCCTTGTAGGTTCTTGTTCAGTGTATTCAGATGATGAGTGAGATCAACTAAAAATGCCAGGTCTCCCAACCACAGAGGGTCACTCAGTTCATGAAGAGGTCGGCCCTTCTCTTTCAAAAACTTATCGATTTCTGATCTCAGCGAATAAAAGTGGTAGAGAACATCCCCGTATTCAGCATCCACGTCAGATAAGAAAGCTTGAAATTCCCTGTGGTACAGTCCTCTAGCTCGAGTTATGTTGACAGTTTTTACAAGAGTGTTCATCACATCGCCCAGCTGGACAGTCTTGGCACACAGTGCTTCTTGGTGGATTATACAGTGCATCCTAACAGCCTCACCTCCGCCCTCTTTTACCTTGAGGCACACCATGGATGCCATTCCTTTGCGCTCACCCGTCCTGGCCGGAGCTCCATCCGTTGTTACTCCACAGAGATTGTCCCATTTAAGCCCCATCTTTTCAACTGCCTCTGACACAGCGTCAAAAATATTTCCACCCGTCGTTGTGCCTTTTAGGCTCATCATATCAAGCAGCTCCTCCGTACAGCAAAAATCATCATCAACTCCCCGCAAAAAAATTAAAAGCTGTGCGGTGTCTGAGGCGTCTGTGCTCTCATCGCATGCTATCGAGTAAAAATCAAAAGCACAAGCTTTCTCTCTCAGCTGAAGTTTCAGGTTAGCTGACAAGTCCTCGATTCTCCGCACCACTGTATTTCTGAATAAGCTCAGGTTGTTGAAATCCTGCAATTTTCCGGGCACATTACTTCTGTGACTTTGAGACAGACACACTTTCCGTTGATTTCTTTAAAGAAATATTCATTTTCCCACCCTGTTTGAAATCTTCTACACTCACTTGCTATCTTGCGTTTTTTCGGTGCTGCCATTTCTGGTGACTTGTGGTAAATATTTTTCTTTGTTTAATTTTGTTTAGTGGAGAAGCACCTTTTCTGTGACTGGCTCCATCTAGTATTGAAACTGAGAAGTGCAGCAGAGTTGAGCTCAAGTGCCATGTGCGGGCCATATTCAATTATATTTTCAGAATTTGCTGCGGGCCAATAAAAACTGACCCGCGGGCCAGTTTGGACACCCCTGTTCTATTATATATATAGTCTATGTTATACGTCTAGTGTTTGACAGCAACATTGCTGCTGTGTCTTTGTTGCTGGTCACACTGTAGTTTCTCAGTCCCATTAGGTCCAGCAGTTTCTCCGCTGTGACATTTTGCTGTACGATTTAAACATGTTACCTCCCAGTCAATAGATGACAGACAACTTATGTAATTAGCAGGACGTGCCAAAGAAAGCGAAGCCTCTCTTTAAGAAAGCAAGTCCGTGAGAGACCTCAGATCTCCAGAATCCACAACCACATCAACTAAATTCAATAAATTCAATTTAACGACTGCATTGATTTGCATGAATGTCACACAAAGCACAAAAAAAACAAGGATGTCATGTTAACATCTACTCTGTTACCCTGAAGTTTTCCAGTGCTCCTTGCATGTACGTTGCATTTCTATAATTGGGATTTTAAATTCTAACTGCTGTACTCCCATCACACACTGGAATCAGACCTTCCAAAATCAATGCATCCACTTGCAGGCTCACATTGGATAAACCGCATCAGATCATCAGAGACCCCACCCACCCCCACTGAATCAACACAACCTCAGCACCTAATGTTTTCCATAAAGACTTGTTCACCGAGGGCTACGGGCGAGTATCTGTGTGTTTAGAAAACCAACAGAGAACTTAATTATGTGAGATATTCACAGTTCTATGCCTTAGTATCTGCTGGTAGAAACATTCTCACCCGCCGCGATGGCTGTCTCACATTCTCTGGGCTCAAAACCAAACTATGGAAGTGAGAAAAAATGTTTTTTTTTTTTTCCCCAAAGAAGATGATTTATGCCAAGAGCCCTGCAGGTGAGCTGGGAGCGTCTAGCCATTCAGGATTTTTAATGAAAATGCATAACGTCGCAGCAGGCAATAAGACTGAAGAGGTCTCAGACAGGGTATCAGGGAGGTCCGAGCTAGTTTACCAGGGACATGGCAATTAACATGGGATGATACTGAGGGACAGATCAGATTTATGCAAGGAAAGATGATGATCATCTTTTTTTCTACATTTTCAGTACTGTCTTCTAATGTAATTTTTTTCAGGGGGTGGTTCCAACAGCCCCGATGCTCAGCCAAATGAGCACAGCAGCTTCTGTATTATGATAATGGAAACACGTCTTGTCGACTTGCTCCGTCATTACAGCATGCCTCGCGGCTTTTTAAACATACATTCTCACTGAAGGTGTGCGGAGTCTGCAGCAGAGGCATGACCCACATGTAGATTTCCCGATGTAGCAGCTGCTAACAATCCCGCTCCTGCTCCCTGCTGCACGCATTATGCTAATTTTGATATTGTATCAGTCTACATTAATAAAGATAATGTTAAGTTTCCTGGTCATTATTAGCAGTGCCGTTTCCATCAGTTTTCAAAAATTGTACTTATGCTGGAGCTTGACCCACTGTGGCCCATTACAGAGGCTGATTGTCAGGAACAAGTGTCTCTCTTTACAGCCATTAAACAGTTGCTCTGTGTTCAGAGAATATTTGCTGCAGGCTACAGCTCAAGAATTCCTCTATCAGTAGTTTTAGCAGTTTTTACCCTGAGAGTCACTGTTTAAATGTGTGACTGCAGTGAGCAGTATGTTGGTGGACTTGCACTGCTACCAGAGTCTAAAAGCTGCAGCTCGGGTTAAAAGCAAAGTTCAGTAATGAGCGAAGCAGAGATGAGTTCCATCTCAAGTTTTACTTAAATTCATTTACGGTTTATGGTTTAATTAGGTTAATTTCAGTAAGTCTAATTCAAAGTGCTTCATTAATAAACTAAAAGCTTTCAATTAACGCTGTGCAGAGAAGTTGTGATTGCGGTAATCAATCTGATGTGTTATGCTTTTGTGAAGTGCAATAGAAATATCTGGGAAGTCGCTGCACCCCAAACTTAAGAACCTCTTCTTACAGGAGGTGCCTTCTGTCTCTCTGTCTGTGATAAACGTGATGGCGACACAAAACAGGCCACTCAGGTCTCTGATCTGTGCTAATGTGAGCTGACAGCTAGCCCAGCACGGCATGGCTCTGACCAGGCCCCGTGGCCCTGTGGCCACTCCAGCCTACACTGGAGGAGGGAGCACCACCTGCTACATCACTTCAACGCACAACACAGGCACTGTCCACCCCACAAAGACTTCAGCATCCACCTTCGGTTGCCACGGAGATGGTGACTGCAGCTTGTCTCAACTCAAGTTGGTGGATCAGCTTTGCCACACCCATGGGTGTCTGGAAGACAGTGTAAAGGGAAGAGTGGGAGATTAGTGCTGGAGAGGAGCAGATCTGACACCAGGCTTTAACATGGAAATAACATAGGAGACTCCAAATTTTCTGTGTGTTAATAACCTTGAGCCATGATGCAAGAGGTGATTAGGGGAGTGGAGGTTCAGGATGTACAGCTGCATGTGGGTGTTATTTGCAGGTACTAAAAACAAACTGGCAGGCTTGTGTAAGCGACTGCAGGATTGTGAGGCTGAGCCAGAGCAACAGAAAATGAGGAGAGCTGTAGAACCAGTGATGCATGCAGTTCAGTCTGCAGATAAATGGATTAATACCAGTTTGTTTTGGAAGCAAACAAACAGGTATTTTTTAGGACCATCTGTAAATTTAGTATTTAAAATTTTGTGCACGCCAAAATATGCTGGTTGTCGAGTTGCCGTTGTAATATTGGAATTCTTTGTGCTGCTGTTGCTGTTTATCACATTCCTTCCTATATGTTGAGGCGATGATGCGATTGTTTGATTGTTGATCACAACCTGGAGTTCATCTTTGAAAAATATAGTTTGATAATGACACTGCAGGCATCAGGTATGATATGTAGTAGCTACCGTTGTGCAATAGTTTTTCTTCAACACGTAAACACAATCAGGCCTACGGCTGCAAAACGGCACAACTGGGATTTCACTGGAACACAGTTGTTAATCACAAAGCCAGGAGGCCTTCGTCTGGCCTGGGAATAGCCTCGCTCTAACTTGCATTTATGCCCATGCTAAGACCTTCAGCTGGATTTGTAGCTACAGTCACTGTGTTGACAACAAATGATGGAGAAATAAAATGTTCTGCTGTTCCCCGAAGTCACAATGTAAATGTGTGCATGGCGAACAGCTGCGGTACCTTCCATTCTGCCGAGCAGAGGGATCAATTTGACATATATTGAGAGAGAGAGAACATGACCCATGCCCTTATGTAAAGTAGTGATACACACAGTACTTTCCTGTTTGTTGTACTGGCTTTAATAATTCAGCACAAACTTTAATGTTACTTTAAAGAAAGCTGTGAATTATTAATTCTCATCTGCATTGAAGAAAACCTCCAATTTCGTGCACCAGTATAAAATTCTTCTCTGATCGTAGAGCTTCTCTGATATACAGTGTTAGCTGTACATACATTAAGATCAAATGGATATGAGTAGAAAGAAAGAATTTCATGTCAATGTGTTAACCAGAATAGAAAAGGGATTTCAGACTAACCACACTGGCTGCGTCAACCAGCAGACTGGACATGTACGTCACCTTGTCATGAGGAAATTGAAAAGAGATACAACTGAAGGAGGCTGGAAAAGCAAATCAAAGGAGGAAAGCAAGAATTTGACTTGCAGCTTCTGCAAACAGGAGATTTGTGACCAAAGTCTAAAACTATCTTCAAAAGCTTTGCTCATTTAAAACGTGGGTGCTCCGACAGAAAAGGTTACGTTGTTAGACATACTGAGGTATAAACATCATCGTAAAGACAGGATTGTTTGTTTTGTTTTATAAACTGCGGTATATTAACAAGTATTAATAACGATCGTCGGCAAAACTGATTGAACAGAAAACTGAGCTTTGTGTATCAATTTTCTGCTGGTCTTAAGTCTTTCCCAGCTTAAATTTAAATTATCTTTTAAAGGGCTGCCAAAGATGAACACAGACTTTTTCACCAGCTACGGTATGTCTCTTTAGATATCTGCTGTACAAATACAAATAAAAAAAAAAACGGAGAGGTGTTACTGCTGAGCAGCTGTAACAAGAGGAGTTGCCAAAGAGCGGCTGGCAACTAGCCGACCAATTTGTCCACGTTCGTTTAATGGTCCCCTTACACAACTGTGTCTCCGGTGGCACTTCTGAGGGTGAAAATATAATTGTTGTTTTGACTCACAAATGCTAAAAATAATTACAGTTTTGCCATGTCCGCTGCACTTCTGCAACACGATTTTTCTCACATTTTCTTGAGGACAAATAACAATTGCATGGAGTCTGGTACGACAAAGATGAGAAGACGGCAAACGCAGTGAGAAGATAAGAGTGCACATTCCTAATGAAGATGAACCCTCGGCTGTATGTGGAGTCTGAGAAAGAAGCTCTGGCGTCTCGTTGATTACCTCAGCGCATGGATGAACCTCAAGATGTTGCATGTGTACAAGAGACTTGTCTGCTGTCTCGTGACGTGTTTGACTCTCTCTAATTGAACTACTGAGGAATGTGGTCCTCTGCCACGCTGTTGTCTGTCTGGGTCTAATGCATCGTTCATGGTCATGTTTACTTGAGTGCTGGCACTTAAAAAGCACTGAAATGACGACTGCAGAGTCGACCTCCCTGCACATAAATCTTGTGCTGCATGCGCTGAGGAGGCGTTACAGAGCAGGCTTTTAGTTCACCGTCAGACTTGTATGCTCTGGATCTCCCAATGTATGATTTAAAAGTCTGCAAGTAATCAAGCCAGGGCACCCTGGGAAAAAGACTTATTACATTTTACATTAGCTTTGAGTTTTGCTGGTGTGACAACTTTGTTCGCACAATCTGCATTGTTTCTTAAGTCAGAGCCTTCCAGGACGAATCAATCCAGCAAAACCTCATAACTTTGATACCCAGAGATGAAATTATTTTTGGACGTAGGCCAAGTTTGACGCTGACCTTTTGTCAGGGTTTTAGCACCATTCACTTTGTGCAACAGCCGTCTTTATTTCTTGCGTGAAAGCATCTTTACACCAAAGTAAGTGCTAGCAGGCACTCTGCTATCCACCAGAGAGGCCTGTCAGACTCCCGCTAAGTTGCTGAAAGGTCTGCACCATTTACGGCCGTTTTCCTGTACATAGCCTGCACATCTGGGGGTACGTCACCTTTCTGTCACAGCACACAGCTGGAGGAATGTGTGCAAGAGAGCGAAGGGACCGAGAGTGAGGGTTGTTAAAGAGAGCACTCCTTTTTTTGCTTTCCCTTTGTTTCGCTGTTTAGTTTAGAGAGGACGGCTGGTTGGCGGAGAGAAAAAAAAGCTGATGTTTATGAGCTTATGGAAAGGCTAATAACCCCTTGAAGAAGCCGCATTATATATAAATATTAGGTTAATATTTATATTATATACTTTGTCATTTTTGATAGGGTGCAGATGTACTTACTTCTTACCAAGACAACAGAAGCATCGTTGTTCCCATAGTTTGTGTATGTCTGGAGGATTTCAAAGTTTAGAGAAAATGGGCCTTGATGAAAATGGCACATCTTCTTCGTGAACTTCAAATTTTCCACAATGTGAACAAGTAACGTGGCAACTCAGAAAGAGTTGATGGAAGAGACGACCACAACCGTCATGGCAGGCATGAAGAGTTTTTTTTTTTTTTTTTTTTTCCCAAAACCATCTACTGTTAACTTTGTGATTCGAAGCGGCTGCTGAGATGGTTTATTTACCGCCCCCCTGTAGCCCCCTTTAGCCTGGCGATAGCACCACCAGTGTGTTACTCGCACAACTCCTAGTCCCGTTTCGTGTTATTAGTAGTTCTATGAAAGTATCATCTCTGGGTTATTTCTCATATGTGCAGTTGTCAGTACAACAAACATACAGGATTGTACATTTTTATTTACTGTATAAAGAAACAAGCATCGGGATAATTGTCACGCGACGTTAGTAAGAAAATGTGGTTTCAGGTGGTGCGGATTGTTTAGGCACTTTTTGGCTTGACAGGTGTTCAACAGCCTGTGCCAGAAACAGTTTAGACGTTTGGTACAACAGGTGACATGCTGAGGCGGAGAAGGATCCAAAATGGCTGTACTCCATTACTGTCCTCTTTTTCTGGTTGTATTTACGGATCCGGCACAAACGACAGTGTGTGTGCCAGCACATTTTGATAATACAGGGATGATACTTTTAACATTATAATTTTGGTAGCTACAATTGTGAAATTAAATTTTCATATCCTTTCAAATCTAGATGTAATATGAGAGCAGGTGTGACTGGCACAAGCCCGTGTGTCTGATGGCGTCCTTGTCCCTGTAATACCTTCAGTTTAAGGCAGTTGTGTATAATAGTCGGTTGCTACAGGTACTTCCGTCCACATAATACTGCTTAATAAACACATTTAAAAAAAACAAAACAAAGAAAACTAAATTAAGCCTATTTGTAGATATTTGTCCTTCAAGTAATGGCCCACCTCTTAATACATTTTCACAACAGACTTTAAGTTATGTTCTAATAGCTGAAGGCGGCATGGGAAATCTGCCAGTGGGCTTGTGTTCTTCCTGCCTCCAGTCTTGTTTTGGGCTTAGTGCAAGATTACATGCTAAGACTGACAGTTTGTTGCCATGCATGATAATTCCTTACCACTGCTTTGAAGCATCAGTTATGATAAAGAAAGTTTGGTTTATCTCCTGGAAGAATTCATGCTCTCAGTACTTTTCATAGTCTTTTGGCTGAATTTTAGTGGAAATAACTGAAACTGTTGCCTCACCTCCTTTTTTTTTTTTTTTTTTTTGCATTGTTTTAAAAAGTAAAAAAAAGAATTTCAAGACTCTGTGTGAAGTGTTCTTCTGCTGCCAACAAGTGGTTGTCATTCTCACTGAGCCCTGTTGTCTGTCTGCAGGCATTTCAATGATGCTTCAGTCTGCTACTGTTGAACTCCGTGTTTTGCTGCCCGTATTCCCTCCTTGATGAGATTTCACACTTTTGTGGCAACAGCGATTACTTTATCCTTGCGTAATGCCGATTTCATGCCTGGCATACGCCTCGTCACAGACTCTGCGCTCACTCTTCCTGCATCATTCCTCTTTAAGCCTTGGTGGGGACCTTCAATGCGATGCTGCTATCTTTTGTTTTTGCTCTCTGTTAATCTTCATTAAAACGCTCAGCGGGAGCAAATATATGTTCATCAGATTAGTTGAATGGCCCTGAAGTCAAGGAAAGAAAAAGAAAATTTCTTTTTCACACTGTCTGGCTAAATCCTAGCACTTTTTCGACTATTGTGTGTTTTTGGTCTTGTCTGTGATTTCAACATTTAAATGGTCCTTGTTTCCTCTCAATGACTCTTGTTTGTATATTTCTTTTATTTTTCAAGAGCAGTGTCTTTAAAAGCACATTTGATGAGATTGTCTCTGCATTAGGTGATGCTCCACTGGACAGTCCTGCACAGTCCTGTCACTGCTTAACATACAGAGCAGCCTTTGTTGGCTGTAATCTGTGGAGAGGGGCAGCAGTTGGTTTTAATAAAAGTGAGAGCACAGCTGGATATGTAACCCATTACCGCCTCCTGCCCCTGGTCATGGAGAATTTGTTAGGAGTCTCAGTGGATTATACATTTTTTTTGAATGAGTGATTGAATAAGTATTTATGGGAAACCTCAGTGGTGGGATACTAGGGTGTTAAGCAGCAGTAATGCAAAGGTTTGTCTGACCACTGACTCTGTTCATTTGCAGTCTAATTTCTCCCCTCACCCATTTCCACATTACTGCCAGTTCTGTTAAATCAGAGGTGTGTACGTGATTTTGTGGCATCATAACCTGTGTAGAAGTCACTTGTGATCCACCTTTCAACTCACTCTCGTGTGAGCTGGAAGCTTTAAGCCTCTAGTGCACGTCATAAAAGAAGACGATGAGAAAGGGGGCTTGTTGAGGAGGCAGCGTTATTTGTGGAGATTTGGACTTGATTTGTGTTTGGTGCTGTTTGGTTCCTAAAAGTGGATCAGGATTGGCTGCAGATAAACCCCGGCTGTCCTTCCTTTCACAAACAATAAGAAATAGTTGTATTTTTAAAGCACATAGGAGCAAGGAATGCATGGCGCTTCATAGGGGAAAGGGAAAATGTCAGGAGAGTGAAGGTGGGGTTTGTTTAGTCGGGGTTATTTAACCAGCCACAACTGGAAAATCCATTGGACTAATCTTGGCTGGAAATGGCAGAGGACCCTTCCACCCCTACACTCGACTAAATCCTCCTGATGTATCCGCCATCATCGCTTTTATAGTTTATGCTTATGTGCATATGTAAAGGTAAATACACTTCTGAGTGATGGAACTGATGTCAAACTGTGAATTGTGATGTGAGCAGATATTAAGAAGCTGGATGTATGGCAGGTTCTGGTGTCTGTCTCTTGATTCATTTCCTCACAGGTTTCCTGTGATACACTTCCTGTCTGTTCTCCATGATGCTATCCAGCAGACAGGAAATAACATGTCACTTTTTCTCCCTTCAATCATTCGCCTCTCTGCAGTGCATCTCCCCTCTCATGTTTGCCTGTGTTTTGGTATTTTTCCGTTCCTTTTCATTTGCTTTATTTTCCTGGTTATACGTCCTGGAGCTTTTTACAATGAGCTCATTGTCATCCATCCAACAGCTACGATTCATTTTCTGCATCTCACCACTCTTGTCTTGCTTCCATATCCAGTTCCACCCAATTTTGTTTGATCCTGTCACTGCTTGATTGAACTCGATGAAAATGTAATGCTTCAAAGTGAGAGTGTTGGTGTCACAGGATGTGCATTGAATATGTTTTAGTGTTTAAAGAGACTTTATCGTGACAGCAGTGAGGCTGATCTCTAGAGGAAATCCCCAGCTCCATAAACAGCCCCCTCAATTCATGCTTTAGTCTCTCTTGACCTAACACTTATGTCCTCACACAGTTCTTCCTTATGCATCTTGTGTTCATTTGAGAGTTTTCATTCATAATGGACGTGGTGTAATTGCTGAGGCTACATAGAGGTACGGCGAAAAAGCCAAAGTGTTCTTCTGTGGGAGCGTCAGTCTGCGGTATTAGCAGTAGGTTGTTCTCCCTCTTTAATGTTTAGTTTTGTATGTGATGTTCCGTAAAGTCCCACTGCAGAATTCTTCTTCTTTATCAGTGCGCCTCAACGGATTTATCATGGAAGCAGTATCTCCATGCCAGGTTGAAGCAGTTTCAAAGAATATTGTTTGCTTCCTTCTCTGATTTCATTCAACAGTTTTTTTTAATTATTACATGAAATAAATCCAAGCTGAACATGAAATAAATACTTTAGATTCCATAGAAGGACATGAAAATTTTAGCAGAATCCATTTTTGAATATACAGTGTTACAATTACCATATACTTTAACAGATTCAGTTAAATCAAAGTCCCATTGTCTCAGTAAACCACTGTACCTGTGATGGCTTTTCGTCATGACAAACGGCTGCGTGTTAGCTGGATTAGCTGTGTTTGAGCTAAACGACGGAGTGCAACGCTACAGGTCTAAGGTTACGTGCTATTTGTTCATTTAGTTTTCGTTCTGTATGTTTCAGTACAAAAAAGAAAAATGAAAAAATGCAACATAAGTAGAAGGATAAAGGCATAACATAACAAACTCCAGTAAAAAACAAGAAAATCTTTGCTCACTCTTCCTGCATCAAACCTTGTATGGAGCCCACTGTTGTTGTTAGCTGGCTGAGTAGCTACAGCACAATGCATTTATTTGTTTTTTTGTTTTGTTGTTTTTAAAGTAAAATTTAGTTATTATTTTATTTACTAAAAAACACACAGAATTTAGTGTGTTCTTAATCAAAGTACAACTAAATAAAACAATCATTATTTTGAATTCAATGATTTTGATAACAATTTTTTTTTATGTTTTATGCTATTTGAGAAATACACATTTGAAAATAATTTGTGCAAGCAGTTAGACCAATGGCGCTATTTGTTCTTACGTTGCTATATCAGTATCATCCAGAATAATTTAAATATGACCTTTTGACCAAATGCAGCTCTTACTATCAGTCATGCACCAAAAACGTTAGTGATGTAAAAGTTGAAATTGATGCCATGGTGTAAAATCTATAATGCAGTTCAGTGTCATATTTAAGTCAATACAAACGTTAATAGGATTTGGCCTGCTGTGAGCATTAATTAACACACAGTCTAAAGATGAAATAAGGCCACGTGCACAGTAGCTCATGCAGTAGCTTGATTTATAAATCAATCAGTCAATCCATGGTTGGTAATTCCTGTTGTCCACTGATGCTGTGTGCAAAGTTTCCAGCATCAGTTAAGACTTTTGTCTTGAAAGTAGCAGCAGTGGTTAATACTGGCATTAGAGAATTATGTAATTTAATTACACAATTTTATTGATTTATCTGATTGTTTGTCTCCTATTTAATTCCAGCATTGTATTCTTGTTCATTACTTCCTAATTCTTTAATACCGCTGTGTAACACTAAATTTAGGAACAGTTTACATCAGACCCCTGAGATAAGATCCCCACAATAGGTCCCTGTATAATCAACAGATGCTTGGAAACCTGCTCTTACCACACCTGTGTTAAGATCAAATGCGGTGTCAAGGCAAAAAAAAAATGTTTAAAAGCTTTAAAAGAATTGAAATGAAGTTGAATTTCAATTAGCAAATTGGATTTCCATAATGCAGTGTCTGAGTCATTGGTGCTTGTTGTGTTGGCTGTGAACAAAGATCAAAGGTGCTGTTTGCCGTCTGAGTGTCGCAAACTTTCTAACATCTCTGCTGTTTGTGGGACGTTTGATTATGTGTTTGCGGTCCAGAATTAGTGTCGTAACCTTCACTGTGGCAGTGAGGTCCAGTCAAGCTTGAACGGATTTGTCTTTGGAAAGAGGAGCTGCTGGAATATTGGATTTGCAGGCTCAGCTTGGTTCTGCTCGAGTGAACTACTTCTGCTGTGCGCTGGAGGAAGTACCGCTGGTGATTTGCCTTGACTGAAGTACTTTTACATTGCTGTTGAATTAATTGTGGAGCCACTTCTTTTTGAACTTGATCACTTTAAAAGGAAACAGGTGAAGGCAGTGCACCATTCCTCTGCCCAAGCAGATCCCTAATCATTGCATTTTCTCAGAAGGAAGATGCCGGCGTGACTATTGTTATAAAAAACCACTCCGCCGTGTTAGAAGGAGCCTTTTTGCATTCATGCCTATTTCCCTATGGAACCCAATTTCTGTTATGTAGGAGTTTTGGTTTGGTTTGGTATTTTTGTCTGATATCAACATCTAATGAGGAAACGACTGTTGGCAAGTCTTATCCTGCGTAAAACTTGGCGCTTTACGCAGGATAAAGTGTTCTTGTTGGATGTAGAATGATTTTCTGTATGAGATACTGTCAGAAATGTTGCAGTGGCAGATTTGTGAACCCCAATGACTGCATGCTGCCACAGTTAGTCATTTGCAGGCATAAAAAGGACCTCTTACTGTTTTAGTGAAGTGGAATGAAAAAGAAAAGAGGTCTGCACCAAATACCTTACTGTAAGCACATGTTAAAGTTACTCTACGGAATCCAGTGGAGACTAAGGGCAGGTTAAGAATTTGAAACAGGCCTGAACAATGATGCAGATACAGATATACATTTATTGTTACTTTACGACTTTCCAGGGACTCGGGATCTGACAGTATTGAGCACAGTGGTGCTATGCTGCTAACAGGGCTGAATTAATAATGAGGCAAACAGACTGCATGTCTGTGGGACAGTAAGTCTTTTGGCCGAGCGTTGGACTCGGTGACTGCACACCACACTGCAGCAGCAGCTGACAGGAACTTCTCGGCCTCTGTGGAACCACACATCAAGCTGATGCACCTTTCTCTACCGTCTCCCCATGCTATTGAACTTCCTGTCCCCCTTTCCTCTTTCAAAGTCGATGCCCTGAAGCTCACCATGACCTCTACCTCAAGTAGATTGTGTTGTAGCCCACAGGATTTCCCAGCTGTAAGCTGTGGGGTTAGCGCGTAGCATTGAGCAAACGTATGATAACTATTCATTACGTGTACATTTTATAGATTTGGTTGCGTTTGCAATGCATTGATTGGGCGGCTCCATTATCTCGCGGCAGTCATATGGTAGGTAGTGCTTGGTCATCATTACTGTAGGTGTGTGCTTCTCTCTCAAGGAGGAATCGTCCTCTTCACAGCCGCAGACTTTGATCCCGCATTGAAAAATTAGGCCACATATGTGCGTTCAAGGACCCTCCCCACTGTTGTTTTCCTCCTCTCATCTTCACTGCTGTCCCACTGTATTGTATTGCAGACCGACTTTATCAGCCGTTTGATTTGACTTCGCAGTGATTGAAGTTTGCAGTGTGCATCAGAAGGCAAACAGGCAGCCACACAGAGACTCAAAAATCACCACAGTAAGAAATAAAAAAACTGAACAAAATAATTTAGATGGGGAAGCTCATACTCATGGAACAAGCTGATTTTACTTACTGCTTGTGGCCCATTTTGAAATATCAAACCTCTTTCACTGTAGAGATTAAAATGGGAAGTAGGTATGCACCACAGGCAGTAAAATGTTCGTTCTCTGAAGCATCTCCATATTTAGAAAAATCCTTCTTTTTTTTTCCACCGCTTCCCACATCTGAAGAGATCTGGAGGAAGACGGGGCTACCGCTTTTAGAACACGGATATTCAGAAATAGTACTGACATCAAATATTAAAATAGAAAGATGATCTATTTCACTGTCTGTCTCTGTTATCAGCCTGAGGTCTTTGTTTGAAGGGGAATGATTTTGCAGGTGAAATAATATATTTCTTCATAGCGTGAATGTTTGTGATAATTTCAGGCTTTTGTCAAAGCTTTTAAGATTTTTAATCTTTCCGCCTTTCAGTGGCACCTGTTCCTTCTGTCCCCAAGAATATTCTCTATTTGTAAGTTTGAGTTGATAGTTTGTTTGATCTCATTTGTAAATAATTTATTCTTTAAGCACAGTTGAACCAGAAATGGGAGATAGACTCCATGTATGGATGTCCAAAAAAACAAGTTTCCAATGAGCAAACAAATGTGTCGCCCTGCGTTGATAAATGAAGTGAAAAGAATAATTTTCCCTGGTTCTAGCAGGCAGGATTTAAAGTGCTGTTTATCTGCTCATAGTTGAATATATCTGCAACATAAATAACATATCTAAACAAGTAATGGCCATTTGTAAGCACTGAAACTGACTGAATGTATAACCTACTGCTGATGTAAAATTTGTGTAGATATCTCTCGATTCGGTGGATGGAAAGGCCTGGGCACACAGAATGAATGTGTTGTGATGAGCTCTCTACTGTATCTGGAAGACCTGACATTTCAGTTATAGGTGCTGTAAGTTAAGTCACTTCCATTAGCAGTCCGGCTAAAATATCAGTTATTGGGTGGATTGCATGAAAATCCCTGTGACTTATCTTCCATTTGTGCCACAGTGAAATATCTCAGCAACCCTGTTGCACACGTTCATGTCCACCTCACGATCAATTGTAAGAACAGTGGTAAACTGTTAAATCCAAAGTATTTGAATAACTTTTTGAACTTATCTTATTATGGAGAGGTGCAGTGCTCATAGAAGAGCACAGGGAGCAGTGCAGACAGAATCACTTCTAAAAGATTCGAAGCAATGTTCGACAATTTTGCTTAAATTGGAAATTTTGCAGCTTCCCATTTATTGTTTTTTGGTTAGTAACTATTACCTGAAGGAGTGTGCAGAGCTTGGTTGAGCTAGCACAAGTTAACATTGTCTATTGAAACTTTAACGTAGTTAAAATATTGCTTAACATGGGCATGCTGTCATTGCCTTTTTTGTTATGATCTTGTTAGTGTAAGTGTTCATTTGAGCCTGCGTAAAGAGGGTAGTTCACCTGCCATAGGTGTGTTTCCTGAAAATGTTTTTGTACATACTCGTTCTTTAGAAACCTGAAACACGATTGAGGCTTCAGTCACCCGGTTGCCGTTATTTGTTAAGGTAAACTGAGGAATAATCGCTTTTGTCTTCTGTACTATAGCAAAGACAAACCTTTGCAGTACAGCAGATTGGTACTATGGTAACAACGTTCAGAGAAGAAGAATACTTGTTTCCAAGGTGATGATGTGTGTTGCGACTTTGCAAATATAGGTAGAGGAAACCTTGAAGCAGCCTGACTTTAAAAAAAAAAAAAAAACTCACTCTTGGTCAGATTGTGTCATTAGGAAATGCTGCTTACTTCTGGTTTGATTGTGGCATTTTGTTTTTAAACCTTTTTTAATCAAATCAGTTGTTTTTTGTGTGATTGAAACAAGTGTCTTTAATCTGCCCTGTTCATTTGCGGAATAATCATGGGATTCCAGCTTCCTCAAAAGGAACAGAACATGATTTAGTCACTGTGCCAACACAGAGAAATGTAAAAGTGTTTGCAAAAGGAGCCAAATATAGGAAGAGCTCATCCCCACTGCACACATTTTTAGGAAATTGTTTTTTCCCCAATCCTTTTCTAGTACTGATCTTGATCGTAATGATGCTTTGTACAGTATTATAATCCTGAAGATCCTGAAGATTACATGCGTGCAAATGAAAAAAAAAAAAACGGAATCTTTATAACTTAAAGAGGAATCAGCCTTGAAGCTGAAGCAGTCTATATATTCAATTCAATTCAATTCAACTTTATTTATATAGCGCCAATTTACAACAAGGTCATCTCAGGGCACTTTACATAATAAAGTCAGACTATACAAACAGGTAGAAAACCCAACAAATCCCCCTTATATCTTTAACGGAAGAAACCTCCAGCAGAACCAGGCTGAGTGCTCCCGGTTGGGCAGAGTGGAAAGTGGAGAGAGAAAAGAACAGAGCAACATTCTGCTGCAATGAATCGTTGATGGTGACCCGGGACAAAGAAATCTATCATGCTGAGTGCTACAGGTTCAAGTAATTTCACAACTCATCGTTCTGCCTAACCTTCTCAACAATGAGGCCTCGCTGATTACACAATGTGAGAGCTGGTTACGTGTCCGGTTTGATTAGCTGCCAAGATCCCAGTTTTAATTAAGCACTTTTGTGTGGGGGAGCCAACGCCAGCGTTAATGAAAGGGACAGGCAGTGGGAGAACTTGGGTGGGATATAAATAGCAGCTTTTGTAGACTAGGATTCCCTGTCGGGCTGGAGCCAAGCTCACAGCGGATCACGCCAGCTGATTAGCATAGACACGCTCCTGTGGCTGTGGATGCAGATGTGCCTCGGTGGAGTTGTAGGCAGGACCGGCTGAGGTACGTGTCATTCCCCCAGTACAGACGGGGATAGAAAACACAGATCAGTGTTGAGTAATTGCTGACCAGAGAGTGTGAATCTACATGCTAAAGGCCCGTGCTGCAGTTCCTGTGCAGTCTGATGGAACCCTCAGAATTATGCGCTTTTGAAATTGCAGTGAATTTTTGTTTCCCACTGTTTCATATTGATCCTCCTGGCTGCAAAGGGGCCTCGCTCCTGTAGCTTACAGTTGACAAAGCTGTGGCAAAACCTCGTTAAAGCCAAACCAGCTTGTTAAATGCATTACTTTCCTGACTCTTTGAATATGTTTAAACTTACATTGTTTGTATGCATTTGTATGCATTGTATCATTATTTCTCAACTGTATTGTTGACCTGTACAGCATTGTAATCCAAAGATGCGTGGAAACAGAGACGCAGAACTCCTATAACTTCAAAAGGAGGCAACCTTAAAGCCAAAGCAATCTACTGAGAGCTTATGTTTTGAATACACAACAGCTCAGCAGTCACTTATTGTCAAACCAGTATATTATCACTGAAGCTACAATGACTATTAATGCAGCTTTACTTCAGCAACTGTGCTCAAGAGGATCAGGAGCTAACTCTCTCTCTCTCTCTCTCTCTCGGTCATGAGAGAAACATGCAATATATTTTTACTTGCATCAACCGGGTCAGTGAAGCGTCTGGTCCGAATTTCACCAGGGTGCTTGGACCCTGCTAATACTTGATTGTAAGTCATTTAATCGATCAATCAAGAATATAATCTTTAGATTGATTATTTAATGCTAAAAATTACGTTGCCTGCAGCCCTGGTTCAAGGAGAACAAACAAATCTTTGACTAAAAGCAAAAGATGTAGCAGATGAGACGCTGAATGAGGTGAGAAGAGATGAGACATAAAATCTCCGACCATCAGAGATGTATGTGGTACAGCAGTGTAAGAGCACAACAGTGGGTTGGTAGCAGAGAACCTCAGAGACGTATGTCGTATCTGTTTCCCGACCAAACCCCATACAACAGCCACGTCCCCCACAGCTGAGTCTTTACTAAAGATGAGCCGAAGACTTCAAGGCTGACAGGATGTGTGACTTGTAGGTCAGTATGAGGACCACACAGGTTCCCAGATCTTTAGGTTTGGTCTTTGAGTTGAAGCTAATTGCAGGTGTTCAAGGTCAGTCTATCCTGCTGCAAAGTCACTCATCAAAGTGATGGATTTCTCTTCTCCCTTGGCTTGTGTCTTTTTTGTGGCTGCTTGTGAATTCATCTCTGCTTGGGTGTGTGTTTACTTTGTATATTTTATGATTTTTACACTGTTGTGTTGTACATTGAACAATGAGGACTATAGATGAACCCTGTGCTTACAGCAGGAGTCTCTGCTCTTAACTCTATTATTGGCACATTGTGTACAGTCAGTCAGTGGCTGTCGGTCGAGAGTTCTGACAGAAAACTCATCTCTCTATATTTAGCCTGGTGTGTAATAATTGGGGATGCCCCAAAACCATTTTTTCCCATACAAGTACTTTCACCTTAATACTCCCTAATATGGAGTGCAATTACAAGCAATAAACTGCTTTGCAGAAATTCTTGCCCGCTGTTGTGACAAACCAAATGAGCACAACTACACAAAGGCAGGAATGGATCTGATGCCCGCCACTGACTTTGGGACATCCTTGGTAATAATGTAGATACTATATTTTGTTTATAATAAAAAATTGCTGTCAGGATAAAGCCCAATTTAGTAAATAATAAAAGTATATAAATATTATTACTGTGTGCTGCAAGGCTTCATTAGAGTAGTTAAATAAATGGCAAGAAGAAGCAGATACATAAATCATTAAATCTTTGTTAATGAAAGGCTTTGATTACATATTCCTATATTTATTGCTCTTTCTAATCTCTGCGGTAATTTAACCATAGAATCCGTGCACAACATGCTGGTTAATAATGTTTTGCTGTACAAACTTTGCTTTTCAATGAGCTGCTGGGTTATGCTGTTTAAACAATATTAGATACTTTGACAAAATGATTTTCTTGGTTTTGGAACTGTATCAAGCTTGAATTGATTCATGCTTACTCATTCCTTGCAGAGAGACTATTAAAACTGCTGCTTTGACTGTCTCGGTTTCAAAAAGAGTTGGATGTGCAGTGTGGAGCGGGGACAAACCCTCACTGTGTGGTGTACTTCAGAACTCAAATTTCACCTACTGTGGCATATACACAAGAGCTTCTGGTGCATGTCTGTCAGTTCACTATTACTTGCAATCTGAGCCAGAGCTGGCAACCCAGTGAGCATTGAGGTTCGAGGCAGAGTTGGCATCTCTCTAACCCTGGAGATTTCTGACACATATCTGACAACCCCAGTAACCCTTGAGATTTCAGACACATATCTGGCAACGCTTCATCCCAACAGGGCTCGCTCCACATGGTGCATCTTGATCTGGCAATGCAACAGCCTTCAAGAGCTGCAGTGAGCAGACTGGTGCAGAGGATAGAGCTGGCAACTCACCAGGACTGGCCAGTTTCTGCCATCTTATGTTTGGTCTTTTGAATCTAAAACGCAGCTACCAGAAAGTCAAAGTGAATAGCAGCTAATGTAGAGACACCCTTTCCCTAAAAACTCACTTAGCAGCTTTGTGAAAATATAGCTTGTAATCCACGTCCGTCCCACACAATGAGAACAATTCAAATGAGAGATAAACTAAATTACAAAGTAGATTTAAGTTACAGTTGTCTGCTTTGCACCACTGATTATGGGATGTTTGCCAGAGGAGTCTCTGCAGTACTTATACAATCGGACTAATATTTATGTGAGCATAAACATTATTAACATTTTTAAGGTGTGCATGGACGATTTTTTTTTCATGCATTAGCAGAACAAGTGTTTCTGCAATCAAGAACATTTTAATAAGTCAGACAATATGTTATTCAAGATCAGTACTGATGACTGTGGGAAAGTAAGACAAGTCACTTGCTGTGTTATTCTTCTTTGGGTTTTTCAGATAAATCCCGAAACTCTGCTCTACTTTCAAATTATATGCATACATATAGATTTTTGACCATTAAACTTCTTTATGATTGTTGACATCTAATAAGTAGCTAATGTGCAGGATTCTTGAAAGAAGGGGTCCCTGTTTTGTTTGTATCTTACGTGAGGACCCGCGTGGACGATTGCCAGTGACGTCACACGCAGTGTCAGTTGGGAGTGACAGTGTGCCAAGACGTAGCGATGCACCAACAAAGGCCAGAAAGAATATTGTTAGCAGGCAGTTGTGGAGCCCAATATGTAGGTTTTAAAATCCTCCAGAACTCAAAGGAAAATATTCAGTATATTTATTAAGCTTCAGTGCTTAGTTTTTATGTGTTATTACACTACTGCTACGGCCTGGCAGGTTCCTGCCCCCACGCGAGCAGGCTCAGTCGGTCATTGTCTTCCCCTATTATGAACAGCAGTATTTGGGCAAAGACACGGGGTGATGGTTAGAGAAAGGTGGTGTTTTAGGTTAGAACACGGTCAAAATAAATCTGGTATAATCATCAGCTGAGCTTTAAAAAGACTCGTGTTTAGGAGGCGTGAGAGCAGAGATTGATCAAAATAGCATCTTATTCATCGAATCGTGCTGGTTGGCATACACTTGACTCACTCACTTGTGGTTTTCTTTGTGCAACAGTTATGCATTTTAGTGGCACAGTTTGTATTTGTTTTTATATAAATTTATTAAATAAATGCATGTGAATTTGACAGATGTCCTTTTGTATCTAAACCTCATAAAGCATTTAGTGAGAAATAGTTGACCCACTTACTGTATATACGTATCATTTTATAAATTAGTGAGGTGGGTTTATGCATTTTCTCAGCAGTGCATCCTGTACCCTTAACGTGACCTTGTCACCATGTTAGGAAGCCACTGAGGAGCCTCTGCATGAGATTGTGTCCTGGAAATACGCTGTAGTGCTTGTCACTGTCTGTATTATATGTTGAATTATGGAGGTCTATGCCTTGTCCGCAGGGTATATACCTGACAGGCAAAGGTGTGATATCTAGCTTGTATGTAAAGTGTCAGATTTGCTTTCTTGGAGTTGTGTTTACTCATACATATACAGACATTTTGTACATTGCTGTATTGGAATAGCTGTATTCATCTAAAAATAAATCTTACCTATTGGAGGTTTTGCAGCATAGCTCATTGGACAAGCCATTTTATGTGCTGCTTCAGACCTTGTGAGTGAATTCTTTTGTCCTTGTTTTGTGTTGCCCTTTGTTTGTGTGACTCAGGACTGCAGCCCTGCTCAGTCATGTGCATCAAAAGTGATTGTGCTCTGTAGGTTTGTGGGGTAGGAGAGTAGAGGGTGAGATATGTGAGGTAATCCTTACTCCTGCGCCGTTACATCCCTTTTTTTGCCTCGACCACAACTGCAGAAAATGCAACGAACGTAACATGTTGGGATGTATTTTAGCGTTTGTTGGTTTTTTTCTGAGGGCTGCAAACAATTGTACCAAGCACATTTTGTGCTGCGTTTTTCTCCACGTTGTATTTGAAGAGTGTTTCTTAGGGTCCTGTGTGCTCTGTGTCTGCGCCAGATATTGCCAGTCTCCTCGGTAGAGAAACCAAACCCTCGCGTGTGCAGTCTTTTTAAAATGAAATTAAAAGATTGTACGCTCCAAAATTTGTTATCTTAGAAGAACTAATATAGGCTTCCAGCAACTTGCACCAAGCTGTTTTTTCCTGTATGAAATTTGATCCCGAAGGCTGTCATGTTTCTGTCGTCAGGTGGTCTTTTGCAGTTGTAGTAATTATGATCAGAGTCACGCCTGTGATGCCTGTCTCACTGCTGGTATTGCTTTTTCAGCACATCGTGGGGTATTTGAATATGTTTGTGTCTTGGCTGATGTCACTTTACGCTGCAGAATGTTATAAGATTAAGATGGCAGGAGGATGGTGATGGAGCGGTTAGTGCCGACTCCTCACATCCAATAGGTGCTTGATTCCCATCTGCCTTTTTACTCTTCTTACTGTTTGGAGTGTGCATGTTCTCCTCATGCATGCGTGCATTTTCTCCAGGTAATCCATTTCCTCCCACAGTGCAGAGAAACAGAGTTTGGTTAATTGGCAACTCTAAATTTATACTGACGAGTAAATGTACTCGATGTATTTAGGCTTGTTCTCTGCATTAAATGACTGTATTATAAAAACTGAGAATAAATTGTAACCTAATTTTTTTCTTTAGCTGCCAGTCTGAGACTTTGCCTAGAGTTTAGCTTTTGAGAGTGTTGGAGGAATATATGAGATGTGGGTTCGGGAGGGATCAGGAAGAACACCTGGCAGTCCTTCCCCTACATTTATTAAACAACCACAGAAAATTTACATGATGCATTAATATTCATGAGAAAATATAATTTTAGAGTATTTATAAATAACTTTCTAGACTGCTAGTAATTTTACATAGCGCCGTTTGAACTGTTCAGTTAGTCATGCCGTCTGCTTGCTCATGGTGGGACGTGTTCCGCTACAGAAACATGAAGACAAATGTAGCCTTAACAGCGTAAACAGAAAAAAGCATTTGAAATTATTCATCAAAAAACATAATCCAAATCCAACTCAAAATTGGAACCTGCCATAAAATAGCTGACAAATATTTTAAAATGTGGATACACATTTAAAAACTATGTGGGCCTACCACATTATTTATTTCACTTCACAGCTGCTATTATTTGGTTAGTTTGAATAAATGTTGTTCCTTTAAAATTAGCTTGCATGTTTAAAAATGTTTCAAGTGTTTCCATTAACAACTATGAACAAGAATGTTTTAATGAAGAATTATGTTGAAAGTATTAGAATCATTATACTGGTGAGATTATACTTCAAAGAGTTAAATCCAGGGTTTATGAAGCGCTTCAGAGGTGATTTCAGAAGATCAAGATATAAATAGTACACCGCAATATAGACCAAATATTGTCATATACTTAAAGGCCATATAACCCAGCTCCAGGATGGAGGACAAACGCTCAATAGAATTAGAAAATCGGATTATTTAGTTTTCGCTATAGACTGAGCTCTAAAAACAGATGCAGCTGTTAAACTCCCTGGGCACAAAATTTGTACCTTGTTTTCCCCAAGTTGAAACATGCTGAACTTTTTGTCCATGGACTGAACAGAAACAAACAGATCATATCAGTGTCTTAGTGGGATGGATGTGGTTTGTAATGGGACTTTAGGGCCCAAGCCCAGGCAAGCAGGTGAAGTAAAACATCTGGCTACTGAGCCCCCAAAGAGCCGGGGGACATTGCCAAGGACAGTTGTTAATCTGTGCACATCAACTTTCTGTGTGTGTGTGTGTGTGTGCATGTGTGTGTGTGTGTTACTACCCTACTCCCAATCAAACCGCTCCACCACTCACAATCAGTCCTGGCCAGGGAACACCTCATCACGAGCTCTTTAGTTTAAATTCAAAACATAAAAACTATTATGGTCTATTATCATTATCGCTGCTGGAACAAATCGCAGCCATTTCAGTGCACTAAGGAGAACTGATCACACCGTTGAGTCATTGCTCACGCTGATGCATGCAACCACCACGTACCGATCAGGACTGCGTGTTCATCACCTGCCAGTCGTTTGTGTTGCATTTCCCATCAAGTCCGTCCACATTTCCTTATGTCAGCAGCTCTGCCTGGCAGTAGACAGCATTATCATCAGTGTCTGATTTCTGCCTGACTAGACGCGCTGCTGCTGCTGCTGCTGGAACCAATTATTAGCGGGCAGGGTTTCGTAAACATGGAGCCATACTCGGTCCCCAACCATGTAGTAATGTGAACTTTAGATAGACAAAATGATGGTGTATTCACACACAAACAGAGAGGTTTGTTTTGATCATAGTGTGCGGTCTGGATGCTGGTTCCTGATGCGGACTGAGACTCCAGTGGTCTCCTTCGTGCCGCAGACCTTTTATAAAATGCCAGAGATTCACAGCACCAGCCCTTCAAGACTAATTCATTTTGAACAGCGCCAGAGGCCATTTGACTTTCAGTGTTTACCTGCAGAGAGGGAGAGAAAGTGGGAGGAAATGCTGGCGTTTTAATGCATATGTGTAGCGGCATGTCTTCCTATTGCCGATGGGACATGCTTGTCCATTCAGGCAAATATGTGATTAAATATACATTTAGTTTTGAATACGGTTGCTCCTGTTTTATAAGGAATAGCCACATGACGTGAAAACCTTGTTATCCTAGTGGTTTGACCTTTAAAAGCCAGCGCTCCTCCAACAAGACGGCACGAACAACACAGGAGCACTTGACAGGGCTTGTCATTTCCGAATCAGTTTTTAAACCTGTGCCCCGCCGAGAACCCAAAATGCCTTAGCTCAGGTCTACTACTGTGATTTTCATTCAAGTCCCACCGAGCTAAGTGTCCACAGGCCTGCGCAGGAGAGGGAGCTGGAGGAGAGTGATAACGGAGCCAGCACAAAGGCAGCGCAGATGACTGGAGAAGACAAGAGCAGGGAAAGGACAGGAAGCGTTGTATCAGATGGTTTTAATGGTGGCCTTAAAGGCACCGGCTCTCACGTTTCCAGCCACACTGGTTTTAAAACCAGTAGAAGTAGTAGTAGTCTAGATGTCTCACTACCGAACATTTCTTAACTAAAAGACGAGTCAGTGTGATGCATTTAAAGTGTTGACTATGGATTACTCTGTGAAAGTGCGTTATCCAGTCACACTCGGGTGTCAGTGTGCGGTAGAAAAGCTCGGAGCAGCGCTGTAATGGGACATTGTAGTCCTTGTCGTGATTGGTGGAAGCTGAGTTGTATACAGATGTGTAAAGTGCAGAGCCTGTGCAAAAGCAAACCAGTTCGCAAATGGTCTCAAGTTAGCAGCAGTCCAGAACTGCAATAGTTCGTAGTTTGCGTTGGTTAGAAAAGGAAAGCGTGACTCTTTAGTCAGCTGGTGTTTCCCAGCACTTCAATGAACACAACTGAAATTGCATCACACCAAACCATCTGCAGATCAAGACCCCAGTACATGTAACCTCCTGTAAGTAAGAGTGTAAGAGCAAATCAGTAGTGAGTAATTTCTCCCCGCGCACTGTTCACTCAGCAGCACTAGAACACCATTGTTGGTTGAAAATGCTGAGACAGTCATTATTTATTCATGCTGCCGTACAGCTTTAATTTAGCACCCAGCACTAAAACCACGTTATGTCTTTTTAAAGTCTGAGATGATGTGATCATCATGAGGGTTCGAAGTGTGATTAGACGGAAGATGTCAGTCTGTAATGTTCCGAACGTTAAGCTGAATGCGTAAGAATACATTGTGCCTTCAGAGCTGTAGAGAAACTGAAACACTTAAAGTATTTTTTTATCTATATCTGCTAAGTCAGTCATGTTTTAATCGTGCCGTCACCCTGTTGCATCCTCATTTCAAAGACGTTTCAGTTTAATCTTTCTTTCGATGGGTCTGTGATAACCGAAGGTTCAGGACGGTGGGCTCAGAACTCCCTAAGGATTACAGATCACCTTTCAACCACCATTTTAGACAAGGCACTCAGGCCACAAAGCAGGAGAAGAGGAGGAAATGGCGAGCGGTCAACTGAGTGTCACGCACTCCTTTCATGTCTGTTGCATTTAAGATGAGTTAATCATCCTTCTGTGCCATTCTGGAGATACTGTAGCTCCTCCATGCTAATGCTGCTAATGCTTTTCTGTTGTATTCCTCCCAAAAACACGTACACGTCAGTGCTCTGCGTAGGCCTTTAAGGTTCTGCGGTGAGATATTCGTATCAGTGCGACCCGAACATCACATGTTGAGCTCCTTTGGTACAAAGAGGGTGTTTTGTTTTTCACGGCTGTCATTGAATGTTGTTTGCACGGACAGGGACTGAATCATCAATGCTTCAACACCCACCCTGTCTTCCTACTGTAATCTTTGCAAATCCCACCATTGGGCTGCTGAATTTTTCAGAATGTGGTCCTGCTACATCACATCTCTACGCTTATCCAAAGCAAGTTACCAAGTGAGGTACAAGACAGCAAAAATCTGATAGCTAGGTCGTTTTAAAATTTAAATCCAAAGATTGTTTTGTAATGTCTGTACAGACGCCCAGGCTACCAGTGAATTCCATGCAGTAGGAATTTTTTTTTTTTGTCTGTGCTTTAGACGTCTGTTCTCTTCCAGACAAATTAAAACCACATTAGGCGCACACACCATGTTGCTCCATTCTGAAACGTTTGAGAAATACTTTGGAAGAAATTGCCCGACACACTCAAATTTGCCATTAATCCATTGCAGGTGGACTTGATTCCTGCTTAATATACACTGCAGTAAAACATAAGCCAGTTCAAAGAATGCTGGACTCTGCATTATATATAGTATTTGGGGCTGCATATGAAAAAGTTTAGTGCCCAATTTGACTGTGCATTGGATGACCCTAATGCACAAGACGACGTAATGCATCAAAACTCAATTGGTGCTGACTGACATTTTCTATGTGCAGATGTTTGCTGCGTACTGAAAAACCCTTGGACCATATGGACAAAAGCAAATAAACTGCATGAAGCTTTTATTTCATTAAAAAGTGTCCTGTCAAAAGATACGTAACCATAACCTGAAACAAAATTCCAACATGAAAACCAGCACTCAAGGTTCCAAAGAGGTAATTGAAAATAAAAGGAACTGTCGTTCGCAGCCATGGACACAACGGTAATCCCATTTCCCAGCTAATCTCGGATAAGAGGACACAGGGTCGTCGACCATGGGAATCGTCTCCTCGTGCTGCACAAGGTGAATGGCTGTTGCAGCACAGCGGCCGAGCGCTGGCCCGCTGGAAATAACAAAAACGTGGACTATTTGTCCCCTTTGGAGCATTGTGCGCTCCGTGGGTAATAGATGATGGATGGTCTGACATTTCTGGCCACGCTTGTTTGGGTGTTTCACAGCGACGCGCAGCTTCATCGTGGCCTGGATGCCCCACGTTATTGGGAGCAAATGAGAAGCATGTAACAGAACATTACATGTGGAAAAATGACAGCAGCGATTCCTATTGAATCATACAAAGATTCCCCCGCCAGGCTGATGTCTTCAACAGAAGTGGAGCTTGTCTCCTCTGTTGTTTCCTTTTGCTTGTACATCATATTGTGTTATAGATGTCGGTCTGACGTCTTGGAGATGAAGAGTTTAGTTCGTATCGTGTATTTCTTCATGTGTCCGATTTTTCAGGGCTTTCCCACGTCTGGTCTCACCTCTGGGGCTGCTTGTATTGCTCTGTTAAACGCAAATATATAAAAACTTTTGTTTGAGGTAGAAATGCTACATTGAATCCTGCGCAACTTTCAGTCTTTTTGCATTTGGGAGGTCAGAAGTTGATTTTGTGATGACAGGCTGAGAAGCTACGACAGGACCTCCTCGTGCACGAGTACAAAAGGATCAAAATTGGTTATTAGGAACTTGAAGGGCAGTAAATTGTCAGGCTGTAATTTTCACAGTTAGATTCATGACTTGGCCTTAAGGGGCCTTTGCAGCGCAGAGACGACCCTCTTACCTCGCCGGCTAAAGGTTATTGTAAATCACACCCCTCCTGTCCTCAGCGTCACACTCTCTCTCTCTCTCACACACACACACAAACACCCTCGCTGACCTTTTATTTTCCTTTTTTTTAAGTGTATTGTACACGTCTGAACCTGAAGAGTCCATTCTGGAAGAGCAGCAATAGTTCTTTACAACATGCAGATTCATTTTTTCTGTATTTGCTTAATTCTTCAGTCTAAAAAACATCAATGTGTTGCCCACCTTGGAGAACACAGTGATTTCTCTGGATTATTGGCTGGCTGCTTGTAACCTAACGATTGGTTGTGAAAGCTCAATTTCTGCAAAGCTCATTATGCATAAACAATGTTCTTAAGGGAAGATTTTATATGGATTTTTATAGAGGACAAGTCCAACGAGAGGTACAGTCGGACAGGCGTTTGCCTTCATCGGGTTCCCGTGTTCAGAAATCTAGCTCAGGCCTCTGACCCCTCTAGCTTTGCTGCATCTGTATTGAGTCACCGGACTCTTTGTTTTGAGCAGCTCCTTGTAGCAGCGATAGCTTTACAACCTGCCAGGTCCATCTCCGGGACCGAAAAGTGAAGCCACGAATACGAGAATATTCATGGCATAAGGGTTCTCATACAGGTTCTGCCGTTTTATAGGATGGGCACAGCAGTAATCCTGTTTCAACGCTACTTTTCTTAGGAAAGCATTAGTGCTTTTGTCCTCAGTGTTATTTTGACAGGAAGATGGATAAAAGGCAACCGCACAGTTCTTGTGAGGAGTCACTGATAAAAGCTCTTTGGATTGAGTTGTAATGCGTGTTGTCTACATTCAACTCTCTGGCATGTTGCTGTGAGGAAGAGATGCTTGTTCAGCACGATAACGTCCTTGAATAATTGAAACTGCGGTTATGAGCGTGCTGGCTGAGCTGAGACTTAAGTGTGACACCTGTTCCTCTGGGTCTCTGTGGCTCCTCGGTGTCCAATCTACAGTTGTTTGGTGTCAGCAAGATGCAGGCCAAGAATCCAGGCCCTGCTGGTCCTGAGTGCGCAGCCGCTGCCGTGTGTTTGTGGGGTTTTGGTGTCTCGGCACGGTCTAAATGCAGAGTTATTTCTACAGATATATTTGTATCAAACATTTACAGAGCAAACTCATTTTGACCCACTGTGCACAGTGCTTATCCAAATCATTGTCTTTCCCATTTAATTGATCAAAATTCTGAATTTATTCCATTTCTGTTTTTGTTTATTATTAATTAATTTGTTGAATTAATAATAAACAAATTGAGTTGGATAAAATAGCTTTCTTATTCCCAGAGGAAAAGTCCAAAATGAACATTACTTACATAGTGCTGTTAACACAGTACACAGAGTAAAATGAAAACTATGTAGATAAAAATAAAACCTCCCACTGCTTCGATGTATCAACAGCATACGTATAAAAAGGATGAATGGGAAAAGATGGTGTGACAAAGATACGTTGCTCACCTGAGCGATGTCTTTCACAGCCGTGATTCATCTTCTTGAATTTACTCATTCAACCTCATTTTACCAGCCTGCATGCATTCAGTGATTAAAAACACATATTAGTCGCATTCGAATGTTTCATTGTGACCACGTTGCTCTTAGTCCACTTCACTTCAGTGTCGTTCTCCTGCGTGTGTGGACATTTGTAAACTGTGGGATATACAGCGTTCATATTGATGGCTACAAGCCCATCTCATCATTTATTCATCGGCTCCCTCTGTCCTGTCCTCCCTTTGGTCTCACACTGTAAATATAACACTGTTTATTAAATATTAAAGACCTGCAGTGGAGCTTTCTGAAACTCTGTAGTTTGTAATAATTGAGAAAGAACAAACATCCCAGTAAGACTTCGGTTTGGGCTCAGAGCTTATGATGTACTTTCTGAATGAATGATTAGTCCATGAAAAGCTCCTGTTGCAGTTTGAGAGCATCTTGCCACGAAAGTTTCTCATTTTGTTCTTTAGAAGGCGCTTGAAAGGTTATGAACTAAACTCTTTTTTCCCCCGTTTTCAGTGTCTTCTGTCTCCTTTTACACTTTTACAAACCCTCTGTTGGCCTCAAATGCTGTCACAAATCATCCATTCCTGCTAAAGGATTCCTGAATCACGGCTTCAGGAGACTGAGGTGGTGGCAGCTTTTCTCGTTGTTGTTTTTGAGCTGCTTTCCTGTTTTTTTTCTCACCTTGCCTGGAAACCTGAATCTCCTGCAGAAGCACACCTCTATAAAAAAAAACAAAAAAAACGTAAAATCGAGCTGCTGCTATCGTTTTGGCCAACAGTCGGACCACTCGGGGAGGAAGCCTTGTCCAACATTTCATGTAGACTTTCCCTTCTAGGCAGACTTCATGCTCAAACATACTTGTACTCACACACACACAGTATCTGACATATTGCAGTGCTAGGCGGTTTGCACAGGTAATGAGAAGTGGGAGGAGGAGGAGGAACGTAGAGGCATATTGGTCGAGCAGGTCACGGGTAAAATAGTGCTAGAGATGCCTGGAGAAAAACTCCCTTCATCCAGGTGGACTTTTATACGTACCAGCTGTTTGAATGGACTATAAAAGAAGTAGTAACACTTCATCAAAGTGGTCACTGATGAAATGACCTTGGACACTAACAAAAGCCCTGACGAGTCGATATAATGCTTGCATGCAGGTTTTTGGCCCAACGTTTAGTAGCTTAAAGAACCATCTTGATGCTTTTTCTCATTTAACATTCAGCTCGGCATCAAAACCTCCTAAGTATCATAAACTGCAGCTCAGTGTTTGGCGCTCTGTGCGGGGACTCATAGCTGAGCAGCAGCTGGCAACATCAACAACTGTCAGCGCTGCTCTTATCAGTTCTCAGAGGGAGTTCTCGAAGGGGCCCAGGGCCATTTGCAGTGTGTGTGTGTGTGTGTGTGTGTGTGTGCATGTGCTGCATATCATGCTCAACTCGGCCCTGTCATGCAAGCTTCAGTATGTGCGTCTCCACCTTTGTCTCTGTCTGATTTGTGTTTCCACCACAGTGCATGTGGCCATTGGCTTCTGTGTACCTTCTCATCCTTACATCCCACGTCGACGGTGTTTATATATGCAGGGCCTGGAGCCAGTTTCCCATTACTGCACAATTCACCAGGCTGTGTGTCCCTGGGAGATACAGTGTATATTGATGAATGGAAATGAACTTCTATTTGCTGCATTTTCAACAATGTGAATAATTCAGTGTTGTTGGGATACTATCCCACTTCCTGTGGATTTTGTCATTTTGATATTCATATTAGTAAGAACATTTTGGATGTTCATGCATATACTAATGTGCAGATAATGTGTAGATGAAAGCTAAGGTGTTGATGTTGCCTACAGTTTCCTCGAAGTTATCCCGTTTATTTTCTTTTGCATGCATTCATTTGATATTTAAACTGAAGAAATAATGCAGGACTTTGGAAAATACACTTATTTGTTTTCTGTTTTGGAATTGGATGAAAGACTGGATCGCCGCTCTCATGTCTGTTCAGAGTTTTGAGACAAGGCCAGGACACAATTGGCATAGCACTAAAACAGTCCATAAAAAGCACAAACTAAAGCAAAACTACTAGTTTCTTTCCATGATGCACAGATATGAGAGCGTTGAAAAGAAAGCAAGTAAAACCATTTTTAATCCCGGTGTGAACATTTTCTCTGATTATCCTCAAACGTATAGTTACACTCTTTCCAAGCCCTGTGCTCGCACCACGTCTGATGGGTACATGGGTGACGGCTCTAAGTTCGTGAGGACACAAATACCAGCGTACACTTTGTTTATACGGCGTGTGACATGCTCTGTCAGTCCCTCATCCCTTCTTTGCCTCGGCTCTTTAAGAGCACGTCCAGACACAGTGAACATACCAAAGTTCTGTCGCTGAAGAACTTCACCAGTCGGGGAACAAACTGGGGATCGTTTAGTCTCACAAGCATTAAAGCAAATGGTGCAATTTACTGAAGTGCTGCTTTGTGAGAAGAGGTGACTGTGATTAGCTTCATTCCTCAGGGAGGGACGTTTATGAGCGATGAGCGTCTCTTTGCGTGACCTGCTCACACGCACGAGTTCGGCAAAGCAGTATTCTGAAAAAGACACCAGAGTTTGATAGAGATGATGATGGTGATCATAATAAATTCAGAATAATAACAATTCAATATAATAACAGCATATAGCATATCGAAGGGTAATTTAAATGTGATCAAAGTTATTTATTGACGCCTTACAGTAAGTGTATCTGTAAACGCAGATCTTTGCATCAGCCTCCTAACATGACTTTCTTTGTAAAGCTGTTGCATTAGATTGAGTCAGATTGCCCATATGTGTCCAATTAAGCACGAGCTCCACCAAATATCTATAAATTATGGAATAATTAAGTTGGGATTGTGAGAACACAGATGTGATCACATTAACATAAAGTGCCGTTATGGCCACTCAGGGCTCTGATGTTTCTTGTGACTATAATTTTGAGCATTATAACTTCAGCCCAGAGCGATCCACTGGATTCAAAGACGCTTTTGTTCTGCCAAGGCTGTGAACACTCCAGATCTGAGGTGATTCGCTCTCCCACTGTTAGTCGAAGTTGAGTAAAAGTCAAAACCCGTGCAGCTCTTTTGCACCTTTCACCCCCAGAGTAAGAAGAAGCCCGGCGTCTCTGCCGAAATGAGTCGCCTGTAGTGGCCATATAATTAAAATCTAGTCTTTGAAAACAGAAATGAATATGTCGCTTGTCTTCACTTATGATAACGAGCGAGACTCAGTTGTAACCTGAGAATTACCGTGGTGTCTGGAGCGGTTGTGCAGAGACAGGAGACACAATATTGCCCCACTCACTGGAGTTTGTCTCTAACGTGGACCTGTTGTCCTTGTCCCCTAAAGGGCAGATGTGAACAGACTGAATTACAATGTGTACTCGGACAGACGGACCGCTTGTTTCATGTATACTGCTTTGATTTATTTCCATTTTAAGATAAATTGTTTTGCGAGTGCAGTATGAATAGCAAATAGCCTGAAAGGGGGAATGAAGACAATTTCCCAAATATTTGCTGTGTACAAGATGAGCAGGTTCTCGTGATTGTGCAAGAAGCCAGAAGAAGATCTTCGGGGTTTTTATCCTGTCGATAATTTTTAGATTTAATGTTTCGCCAGTCAAAAACGGATCATACGAATGATCAGTGTTTATTATTTTCATTCTTGGTCAATTTTCTGGATAGAATTGAAGAAAATCAACGATAATAAGCCCAGTGCTATTATGAAGAGGCTCATTTATCGACACACATTTTCCCTTTTTAATTACAAATTACAAACTGGTTGAAATAAACATCTTTTAATTGACTGTCCCTCCTCCTCCTCTTGTTTCATTTATCTTTGTCTTCCCTTTCTTCTCCTCTCCCTGCTCCTTTTCTCCCTCCTCTTCTCCTCTTTTCCTTGTTCATCAGCTTATTTGTCTTTCTCTTCCTGCTTCCTTCCCGTTTTCTCCTCCTCCTTTTCTTTCCTATCATTCTCCTGGTCTTTGTTCTGCGATTTCTCCCCCTCTCTTATTTTTCATTGTCGTCTATAAATGTATTATAATTTGCGTTGTCATCAGTAGTAGTAGTAGTAGTAGTGGTAGTGGAGGCCTGTCTTTCCTGTCTCTCACTGAGCTTCCATCTGATCTCCCCTCTTGCACTTTAACTCTGTCTGTGGGATTTTTCCAGCCTCTGAGAAACATTTGCATGAGTAAAACTACAATCTGCTGCGTCGAAGCAGCCTCTACACATGCTGCTCCACCGCACAGTCTGTCTTTTCTGCTTTTGATCGTAGTGCTGGGCTCACTTACTACTGCGCAGCCAGTACGAAGCCCAGTCCGCTCAGTCCTTCCCTCTGCTGACACCGAGGTGTAAATCCACTACACCTGGCCCTGTGCCCACGCTGCTGTACAGAACCAATCCTCTTTGTCCACAGATTATTAGCAGCAGACTTTCCAATCCTTCTCCCTTGTTGTTAAATGGATTGATCCCACATGTTACAGCTAGAATGACGAGTTCTTAATAAAATACCACTCTTGGATCAATTACTCAATAAGAGCATCACTGTGTCAACCATGGTAAACAAACAAAGGGCCCTGGGGCACAGATTATAAGCCCCCCACTCCTCCACAAGTACAACAAGCCGTTCGGTTGTGACTTTTATTTAAGCTTTGTGACTTTCTAAATAGATGCAATAACACTCACATCACACAAAGTCTCTGGTCTCTGACCCGCTTGTTAATCCATCCATAATCCAAACAAAGAACAATAAGTGAGAAAGTATTTTTGTGACCGTTTTAATGTATTTAGATGCAAATTTAGGGTCTGTCACTAAGGGATCGTTATATTTTCTTGCTCATTTGAAATACCTGTCTTTTGTAGACTGTCATAGATGATCTTAAGCTTCTTTCATCATATTGTTTTGTTACATTCCTTTTCATTTTTCAGTGTCACTGTCCACTGCATGCAATCATCTAACAAGCCCTGCTGCTTATTGTTGCTTTGCGTCACTGTACATTGCACCACGCAGCATTCCTGCAAAGTGCCGTGTGTTGCTGACCTCTCCTTTCCTTTCTTATTGTCGTTGTTCAGGAGTTTGCTGCACTGACAAAGGAGCTGAACGCCTGCAGGGAGCAGCTGCTGGAGAAGGAGGAAGAAATCTCTGAGCTGAAAGCTGAGAGGAACAACACCAGGGTGAGGGCAACTTCCACACACCGTACAACTCCAGTTGATCAGGATCTAATGATCAGTCGTCTGGGACACAGTAGTTTCTGGGCAAAGGCGGTCAATTATCATCAACTGTCTGATTCTCCCATATTCCAAAGCCTTAAATTTACATTCACAAATTTTTTTCAACGTTGTACAACTTTTGCCAGCTCTGGCTGCACGCTGTGATAGACAGCATCCTGAGGAAGCTTAAGCTATCTGGTGGGCACAGTTTAATGTTGCAGACGCACTGAAGCAGCCCTGCACACTGTTTGTTTCCAATGTGCAGACAAACCTCATTAGCTTCCCACATTCCGCCTGAACGTTTTCCCACTTTCTTCACATGGATGGCTGCTCAACAATAAAACCGAGTCCAAATGGCGCTGACGCCCCGCAGTGTCCAGTTCAAAGCGTTTGAGGAAAAAACAACGGAAGTCGTCAGTGGATCTGTTTGATTTTATGGTGCTGAAGTCCTGCATCTTTAAAAAAAACATTTTTTAAGGCAGTAAGCCGCTCTGCTGCTGACAGATAAGACTCTGTTTTGCATCCCAGTGCTGATTAAGTGTGGATTCGCAGTCTCACACTATCTTTCTCTGGGTGGTGGCAAAAGATTTGAGCACAGCAGCGGCCGAGTAAGAGGAGAAAGAGGGAGTTGAAGTGCAAAAATACAAAAAACAGGGAGAGACAAGTCATTTTCACTCTGTCACATTATTATCACCTCAAATTCTCCAATGGGCAATTACAAAGCAAACTTTAATTAAGCTCGGATTTGTCGCTGGTAGGGTTTTACAGTTCATAATTAAATCTTCAAAGGCATGTGCAGGCAGACAGTGGACTGAGGAGCTGACAGCCGATGGTATGACAGCAAAAAGATGACTTAACCTTATTGACATAATGACATCCGTGCACTTCTCTAGACAAAGACGTGATGAGACAGACGAAGGAGAGCAACAGGTGAGGATGAAGATTCGCTCCAAACAAACTCTGACTACAGCACACATTCACTGCCTGAGTGACTCAGCTGAGGGCACGTTGCTGAGTGTGCAGGAGCATATATGTAGACATGTCGGCTGCTGATGAGGCTCTTGGAGACAGCTGCATCAGGAAGACAGGAGAGGAGACGACAGTCTCATTTCAGCAATGCCAGAGGTCTGACCAGGAGCCTTTTCAAAACCAGGACTCACATGCTTCTGCACAGATTCTGACCATATCTCAAACCGAAATTGATTTCTATTGAAAATTTGCCTCCTGCGTCCCGCAAGGGAACTAAAACACAAGTTTGCTGGAGGCAGTGAGAAATGAACCGGGATGAATATATTATGTATTGTGCTCCTGTTTCTTTGAAAATCTGTGTAGTTTCCCATAGCAACAGAAACCTGTAATCGATTAGGATTATAGACAGCTATTTTACTTTAGTGTGTAACTTTTTCACCTTCTGTATGGAGGAATATTGCCTCCAGGCAGTGTGTGGTTAAACAGGCGCTCCTATTTTTATATACAAAATTATACCCCAACACGATTGTCACTCGCCAATCGCCCGAAATAGCACTCAAGTAAACCTATCGTGCACATATACCCCCAGCATTCATTATGTGCAGGATTCCAGACCATTTGGAGCCTCTTTTTCTCTGAATTTCAAAGTCTGGAACTGTACCACACAGTCACCCGATGCCTGCTGGGACTCGTCCATTATAGAGTAATAATGGAGAGAGAAATTGTCTGAGTGCCATCACAGTGATTATTTGACTGAGGAAAGCAAATTAGCCCTGTACCTGCAGATGATGGTGCTTTCGCTGTCAGGATCTGTATGTTGTAGTATGCATTAAATAATAGATTCTGCAGCCTGCTGCTGACCTCCTTCTTCATTTCTGTATGTCTAAATTATTCCCAGTTTTTTGAATAATTAAATAATATGTTTAACTTTGTTGGAGATGTTTAGACTAGTGAAGTGGAATTGTTTCTAGCATGCAGGCAGTGAGGTTTTGAGCGTGAACTTTACCCTCGGATCATCATGTTGGGTTTGAAATAATAACACTGTGTGCCCCTGGCCGACGTGTGAGAGGAAAATTGGGAATGTGTGTGAGTGTGGAACACTGTGTCTAGGATCCAGCACCAATTAGTGACAAGGGTGAAGGAAAAGGCAAAGGATCCTGTATCTCACAGCTGAACCTGAGCAACCAACGGTGATGACAGTTTCCTCCCTGCAGCCAGCCTGGTGTTCTGTTCTCCAGTCACGTCCAGCTCATTTGTTTGTCATTTAGTTGCTTTCTTTTATTTAACTGAATTTAATCAAGATAGATTAGCAAAGTTTTCCTCTGACAGAGGACACAGCATCATAAACTATACAGCGCTGGGTTACTGGTTTGCATTGCATGGAATATGACTAATATAGGTAATGATTTTAGTTTAAATCAACACATTGTGCTTGCGTTATGCAAATTGATGTATTTTTACATTCTTATTCTTCTTTAAACTTTTTTTTCCGTGGAACTTCATTAATTCATACATTATTGAAATACTGAGATCTCAAAGTGAGCCTAAGGAAGCACTCGTGAAACTGATTATTCAGTATTTGCCAAAAATTCTTGTTGCTTTGAAATATGTATGCTTTGAAATAACTATAAGCTGTTTCTTTGTTCTTCTAAGCCTTTTGTTTGACCAGCATCTGGCTGCCGAATATTTGTGAACTGAACTGAACAGAACGGTGACCCCTCCTTTGTTTCTCCTCAGCTACTGCTCGAGCATCTAGAGTGCCTGGTGTCCCGGCACGAGCGCTCGCTTCGCATGACTGTGGTCAAGCGGCAGGCTCAGTCTCCATCTGGCGTGTCCAGTGAAGTCGAGGTCCTCAAAGCTCTGAAATCTTTGTTTGAACACCATAAAGCCCTCGACGAGAAGGTAAATCTGCACTTTGTACAATGTGTGTCTAAACAGCCTGGACTGTTGAGTGAGGGACCAGCTTTACATATCTTGTTAGTTTCTATTGGCAATAACAGTTATAGTTAGAGATGTGTTTTTCAAACGGCACACAGCATTTCCACGTATTTCTCCTCTTATTATGTGGCGGCAGATCAGAAGCTTTCATTATGATGTTAATATAACGCCAAATGATGTGTCATTTATTGCTTTTGCCTGTCTCCAGCCTTCTCCATTCACCCTCACCTCCAAAAGCCCATCATAAAGCTTGTGCACACTGTTCAAGGGAATGTAAACTGTCTTGGGCAGCTAATTTCTCATCCAGGATCAACCTCATCTGAGATCTGGGATCCACAGTGCAAATAATTGCTTCATCACAGCAGATTGACAACTGTAGAAGAAGAGAGGAGAAAAGGACAGGGAATCTCGTCTAAGCAGCAGCTGCTTTTTAAAGCAATAAAAGCCTCCTACCTCTGTGTTATTGTGAGGCTAAAGCTGCAGCAGAGCTTTCTCCTTTCTTAAGTGCAAAAACAATTTAAAGAAAAGGGTCTTTAGTAACATGACGTATTTGCTGGCTCTAATTTTCAGGTCAGAGAGAGGCTGCGAGTGTCATTGGAGAGGGTCTCCGCTTTGGAGGAGGAGCTCACAGCAGCCAATCAGGAGGTAAGACCGTATTATTATCAGTAAAATGTATTTAAATCGTGAATGGATGGGTGGAAGGATGGATAATTTATTGAATCAAAACTTTAGCATAAAATCCTAGGGAGGAAATTGGATTATAACCACAACACCAAATGTTAGAAATGTTAAAATGAGAGACAATCATTCATGCCAGTCCGAGGTGGCTGAAGTACACAAAGAAAGTAGAAATGCAAGACTTGTCACTACAAGTAGAAGTACCACTTCCTGTTCTTTACTAAAATCAAAGTGCTCAGTACAACCTATAAAATGTACATTACGTACTCCACTAAAAAACAAGAAATCATTGCTTCTATTCACTAACTAATAAACTAATAAAAAGATAATACGGAGAGAGAGTCATTTGAGATTTGTGCTTTAAGCTGGGAACAACCTGTATAGCCACCAGGGGGTTAAAACGCAGTAATAATTAATGCTTTTGTTAATTACATTTTATGCTAACAATGAGCATGAAGAGTATCTAGTGACCAGCTTGTATGATTTTGTACATATGTGACATATTTGTCATTTTAGATTGTATATACTGTATTTCGATATTCTTTTGCTGCACTCTGCACATTCTCTGCTGCTGTAACGTGGGAATGTCCCCACTGTGGGATGAATAAAGGTTTATCTTATCTAACTAAAGAACACACGAAACGAGCTCTTTAGTTGCAAAGATGTAAAAGAAAGGGAAGAGAATAGAAATTGAATTTAAAAGAATGAGAAACAGGAGCTGTTTGAAAGTGCTTTACAGACGCGTACTCATTCCGACCTGTGTAACGATGAACAAAGACACGGGAACATTGACTGTGTCTTTATGTGGGTGTAAATCCAACACACACTGTTCTGAACGCTGAATCAACCTGCAACCTCATTTTTGCACAAAGTAACACAAGTGGTTCAAGCTGATCACCGACAGAAGAGGACCTAATCTCACCGCTCTGGCCTAACTCCCTGTCAACCTCCTGGCTCAGGCCGGCAGCAGCTCTCACACTGCAGACGGCCCTGTTCCAGCTGAGACAAACCCTCAGGCTGGCACTTCACAGCCTGTCACACATGCCAAGCTGACACTCAGGCCTGGAATAACAGTCAGTGAGGAGGAGACGGGGAGGGAGGACAGACAGTGAGGAGGGATGAGGGAAGACAGGCAGAAGACGGGGATAGAGATGGCAGGTGGGGAGCAGAGGCAGGCTGTATGTGTTAATGAGAGTGCGGGGGTGGACTTGGTAGGTGAAGGGGAGAAGCACAGAGTGTAAAGTTTGCTGGACAAGCTGCAGTAATGTGTTTGGATGGAGTGGAGGATGTGTGCGGAAAGAAAGACGGGCAATGAGGCGACAGGCCACGAGTTGCCAGAGCTGCCCGTGTTTTTTCTTTTGCAGCTGTCGGACACTGAACAGCAGAGAACGTGCTCTAGTACTTTGAAGAATTTTCTCACCTCACACAGCCAGCGTTGGAAGAGGCCGTGCAGGACCTGTCCATCATAAATGGTTAACTCTGCACTGACGGGGGAAGAGGCAGCTAAACCGGATTTGCGGCGTAGAAATATCCGCACTTCAGAGGCTCCGGGGAGGCGAGCCAGCAAAGCAGTAATTGATTTGGGAGGGCTGGTATGAGTCCTCTTCTCCCCGTGGGGGTTTTAGACAACACAGCCTGATGAAATCAGCAGCCTGTGACCTCACACAGTCACATGTGTTTAAGTGGCCACAGACTAATTACTGCTGGTGGTCGCAGTTTGCCCTTTTGGAACGGGAGACCGTGTCGGAATCTGTTTATTCGTTGACCACAGTGGACGTTAATCAACGCTGTGACACATTTAGGAGATTTCAGGGTTAGTTCAGCTATTTGCATTTACAGTCCCATCACCAGAGATGGTAGAACCACTGCGCACAAAGTCGGTACTCAAGTAAAAGTGAAACTATTTGACTTAACAATTGTTCTACGCCCGTGTTCTAACTAAAGGTGCACGAGTAGTGGTTTTGTTCAGTTTTAGACCCCTCCACCCCACCCCCTCACCAGCAGTCACTACTGCTTCTGTCAAATCTGTTGCCTCTTATACATACGTGTTTCTGGACACGCTGTCGACCTCAGGCCCCGACACAAGGCCCATCGGATGCCGGTTTGGTCCGCTGCTCCGTGTCGGATTTTCCTCCAGGACATTTGCTCACTACAGTGTTTCCCTTTTTGGCTCTGGGCCATTTCTGTCAGATTCGTTTAGTTTGTTTAATTTACCAGAAACATACGACTCAAATGCCCGATCGGCCTTTCCTGCCAGTTTGTTACACACTGGCCTGAGCTGCCACCATAACTTGTGCCTACTTCTGAATCTAATAGTCATTAGAATAATCAGGTCATACGTGGGACGATGAGTTAAAGTTAACCCACCGACCCATAGTTATGGTTTGATGGTTTTGAACAGATAACACCCCACTGTATCCTGTGATAACAGTCAAAGCAGCTGAATAACCAACATTTTAAAAGGTTTGCATAGGTTTAAAACTAAACTGACAAATTTGTGTCGTGAGGAAAACCTGACTTAATAGTAGAACACAGAGGGCTTCTGTCGGGAGAGCAGGCACCTCTAAATGAGAGGAAACACTTTGTCAGAGGGAAGGTGTTCAAAGCCTGCTGATATCTTTGCCAAAGAAATGACAGGGTGTCATAAACCTACAAAATGAAATCCCTTTTAATCCAAATATGACACTGCTGGTTTGTTTTGTATTTATCAAGCACGCCTGTGCGTGTGTGTGTGTGCACACATGCACTGCAGTTTCACACACAAAGTGTGTGTGATTGATTGTAATTGAGATTCATTACACAAGAGACTTGCATTCCCCCAACTCTCGCTTGGGGAACATCAATCTTTTTCTTTTCCCCCCTGCCCATTTTTCCTCTGCATCACATGTCTCTCATCTCAAGTCCGACACAGAAAGAGAGCCTGGGACATCGTGATTTTGGTGTGGTTAAAAGCCTCATCTTGTACCTCCCCTGCCTTTGATGGGAGATGGATCAACAGCATCAAAAAGAAAAAAATGGCACTGTCGTCATTTTGCATCTGGTAAACTTCTCCTTTCTGTAATTTTGGAGCTGGGAATGCAGCTGTAGTTTTCCATTTATCATTTGCTGTGCCATCTAGTCAGTGGTGTTGTTAGTGTTTGATCTCTGAGCTGGACAAATTACAATCAGTCTCAGAATGGTGCTTACAAAGAGACATAAACATGTCCTCCTGAAAAGAAGAAGGTGTTGTTCAGTGCAGTGTAGGTGGGGAATATTTCTTAAAGATTTCTTTCTTCAGGATTTCTTTGCTGTTTCAGTTACAGCATCCACATCTGGGCGCTCACACTGTTAATTCTAGCAAGGAGCAAAGTAAAGAGTGTGGTGAGAATATATTGCTGTAAAATACATTTACATAGATCGTTTGTACAAGCAGCCAAAGATGACTGAGAGATATGTTTTAGTGATAAGTGACGTTTATAAGGAGGAGGGTGAATGGAAGATCAATCAGTGGACATCAGCATAAATGCATAAATCAATGTGTTTACGCAATCGATGAAGTCAGTTGTGTCCAAACGTTGGTTAGTGGATAAGCATCGAGCCGTTTTAGAAGGAAAGAACTTCCTGCTTCGTGCTAACTGCATTTTGGTCACTCACGCACTTCCTTATATACGGATTAGATCATTAAAACGTTTGTCTCGTTGAGTCTGTCTGAAAAAGTGTTTCTGAGTATGTAGAAGTGAGCAGTAACTGTTGTGAGCAGTGTTACTGTAATTAAAAAGACATGATGACAAAGAACTTGGATGGCAGTGAACTGATTTTTTCTTTTACACTTATCGGTTATTTTATTGTGTTTTCCTTTTGTCTCTCAGCTTTGTGTCGCAGCACAAGGTTAAACAAAGAAACTAAAAGATGTCACGGAAGAAGGAAACACAAACCTGTCATTTTAATCTCCCTGATGATCATCCTCCAGGTTCTTGCAGGGACAGGTCATCTCGAACCTACAGTACGGTTCTTAGCTCATGTTAAATTTGCCTGATGTGCTATTTTAAGTAAGTTTCATGTTCTGGAAATTCTTGTTTTGGAATCTACACAAGGCACAAACCAGAGTGTCAGGTTTCTAAATTGTCTGAGGGGCACATAGCATCCAAGTGCACTGTCAGCCTGTCTTTTCCTGCCATGAGGAGAGTGATAATCACATGGTGTCTGTCAGGCCAAGAAACTCATTATTATTGTTGTAATTTCTCCTGTGACAGGTGTATGATTTTAGGACCGTTGCTTACAGTGGAAAATGACACACAAGGTCCGCAAAACCTGTTTGGAGCTTCATGTCGGTCGAAGCGACGTTTCATAAATGACCCGCAAAGAGAGGCACGATAAATGTATTGGACAAGAATGAAACATGAATTGTTATCTTAGAGCTGCAGTTAGTGATTGATGCTTTTATTGGTTCTGCTCAGACTCACTCAAGGAAATGGACCAACTGACATTAACCCTCCTCAAGTCTGACCCTCGCTTTCAGTCAGCAGTAACTCAGCAGGTTTTCTCACATTGTGTCTGTGTTACTCGTGACCTTATTCTTTGCTTTTTTCTGCAGATTGTGGCCTTACGGGAGCAGAATGCTCATATCCAAAGAAAAGTTGCATCTGGAGAAGGAGGGGAGGACATACTGGAGGGCAGTGAGGCTCAGCAGAAGGTCCATGGCAAGGTGAGCGTCCTCCATTAACTAGCACGAAATCATGTTTTGTTGCTTTCATTGGGTTTTCTAAAGGATGCAAATGTGAATATGCACTTCACCCAACAACAGCGTTACTGACTTCAGCTTGAAGAACAGCCAGTGTTGTGCACAGATGTGCCACCAAATGCTGTTCATTGAACACACACATTTGTTCAGTGAAGGTATTAATTCGCCACCGCACTGCTTCATCTGTGAGGCAGGAACGAATCAACCAAGAACAGTCAGCAGTTCCATAAAGAGCATTTCCTTCTAAATTCAGCTTTTCAAGTCACCAACTAAAAGTAAATGTATCTTTATATAGCACAGCCCTAAACACAATTTTATTTTAAGGCAGGAACTGGTGAAATCAAATAAAAAATATTAAATAATTTTTAAAAAATAAGGGGAAAAAAATCCAACGGAACGAGAAAATTACTTGAAACCAGCAGGAATCAAGGTGCCACAAACTGGTTAAAAAGTTCTATAAACGGTTGAGACTTGTTTTTGCAGTTATGGTCCTTCACTCTCTTTGTTCCTAAGAGCTCTGTGTCTCTCACATCGTCTTAAGCCCTGAAATGACCAGTTGGAAACTGGGCAGTTCTCTGAGTCGGCGTCTGGTCTCTAAGATGAGCTGACAAACCGGGATGAAGACAGCACAGCACAAGCACTTGTTTGTTCACATCAGTTCACTAGTGGCCGTTTACCGTTTACTTCTGTCTCTGTTTCTTGTCGTCACATTCTATAAACCTGAACATGCAAAGAAAAACTAGACAGCAGGGTTTCTAAAGGACAAAATAATGATCTTCTATTAAATTTAATGAACTTGAGGAACTCCCCTCTGATTTACACGGTATGATGCACACTTTCCATTAATCTCCGATATTTAATCTGGTATCTACAGCACCATGAATGTTTTGTCTGTGCTTCCTCCTGTTGTTTGTCATTATAACGCTGTAAGATCCTATTAAAAGGTTTTGCTCGTATGTCTGTAGGAATTTTGAAGGTGATCTCGAATCAGGTTGAAAGCTCTTGCTGTGACCTCGCCCCCTCACATTGTGCAGGAGCACACGGCTGAATACAGATTTCCCTCCGATGATAAGTTAACGGCCGAGGAGCCGCAGCGTCTGCGCTGACTACATGAAACTGATGCCATGTCACATCAGGAGAATCAGAACAATCAACCTCAAAGCCCAATCAGAGCCTGAAAATGCTTTTTTACACGCAGACGTGTGTTTATCTTTGGAAAAGAAAGGTGGAGAGGCGACCTAACCTTGTGGTGAAATGAGGGCTACGTACCTGATCCACCTGATCCAAGAGATGCACTGATGTCTCCTGGCTGTCATTAATGTGACAGAGAGTGGGCAGGGCCATGGGTTTCAGGAAGTAAGGATGTGTGTGTGTTATCACACATAACCCATAAATCCTCAAATCCACTCCACTTTCATTAATATGAAGTTAATGCTATCGTGTGGCTCGCATCGTCAGGAGGTGCCCGTCTTTGCGGAGAAAGAATCTTCCTTTGGTAGAAAGGTGGTTCTGATCCCACAGTTTCTTCTCACAGCTGATTTTAGAAGTTCTATGACAGATACAGCTCAAACACTGGACCATGAGTGTTTTGGGGGAAGTTAAAGTTAGAAAAAAATGCTGTTTAATACAGGGGCCCATAAATTCAAAACACAACAACAGGGAAACCACAAAAACCTTTATAGGGAAACAACATGTCAGGACATATGACATTTTTGAAAACTTACTAACATTTGAGGAAACGTAACATTTCAAAAAACAAAACAAAATGTCATGTTTCAGGAAACATGACATTTTCTAAAAACATAACATTTTAGGAAACACGACGATATAAATATAAAAAATAAATGAGGCCATTTACTATGACGGCTCGTGTGCAAAAAACTACATTTCACAGAATAGAATATTTTTGAGAACGACAACATTTTAAGGAAATGTTTTGCCATGATCTTTTATGGTTGCAGTGAAGTTATGTGTGGTTGTTGGTTTGGACCTGCGAGCCACCATAAATGTAAAACTTGGCGTCGAACTCACCTTGTGACCACAGTCCAAAGACGTGTCTGTGACACAGTTGGGACGTTTTGCCTTAAAGTCTTTAGGGCTGGCATGCTGAAATGAAAATCAGTGGCTCCTATTCCTTGCTTAGATGAATCATTGATCAGAGGCAGGAGCCATAAAGGACAAATTGGGCCTGTCCTCCTTGATGGATGCCTGAGGACTAGCCGGCCTTGAGACATAGAGATGGAGAATGAAGCTGTAACTTCTGGCCAACCTTCACTGTTTTACAGTAATTACATCTGAGCATTAACGAGCAATTTAAAAGCTACATTCAGGGGAACTACGTACTGGGGATGCTTTAATGCTAATGATGAAGTGTGTTTTGCCGTGTTAGTCTTGTATCCAAACCTCTGTGTAAGTTAAACCTCTCTGGCATCCCGCTTATTAATCTACCTCATGCAGAGACCCAGAGAAGCTGCACAGAGTGAGAACGTGGCAAAGCCTAATCATATTACCCATGCAAGTGTCAAAGCAATTTCTTCAATGGAGTCTGGAGTGACACTCGGTCCCCCGGTCTTCGTCACAATCCAAATTCAAAGCAGGGGAAGAGCCAGGGCACTGAGCTCGTGAATGTGAACTCATAAGAGTGCTAATGTGCGTGACTCTCAAAAGGAGAAATAATATCTGAAGTGGGAGCAAGGCTGATTTCTCGAGGCCCACTTCAGTACACAGCAGGAAGCTAGGGCAAGACAGGAAATCAGAAAATGATTTTCCATCTGCTTAATTTTCAATCTTGATAATGTGTCGGTTTGCTTGAGCTTCTGGTTCTATAGTCGGATGCTGCAGCTTATTTTAACCTCTAGTCCCAGTGAGGTCAAAATGTTGTTAAAGAAAACTCTGTGGTACGACGAGCACGTTGGTGTATTTCCTTTGCTTTTTCACCTTATTTTAAGAAGAGGTGTGTGGTTTTGTAGTCAAACTGAAGCTCAAGATACTCTTCCTCATTTGCCCATCTCCCCCCTCCAGCGTCTTTCCAATGGCTCCCTGGAGTCGGCCCACGAGGCGAGCCAGGTGGTGGAGCTGCAGGACCTGCTGGAGAAGCAGAACTACGAGCTGGCCCAGATGAAGGAGCGCATGTCGTCCCTGTCCTCCCGGGTCTCTGAGGTGGAGCAGGAGCTGGAAACCGCCCGCAAGGATCTCATCAAGTCCGAGGAGATGAACAACAAGTACCAGAGGGACATCAAAGAGGTTACAGCGTACAGACACACACATACACGGGACACACACACACATTTGAAGGCCAAAAAAAAAGCTGCAAGAGAGACATCAAAGAAGGCCGTGGCCTAAAAAAAGCCCCCATTAGCATAAACGCTCCCTCCCTCTTGTGCACACACACTTTCCACTGCATATGAAAGGCTTGATTACTGTTGCTGCATGTTGTCCACAGGGTCACACAATCGCACGCAAAATAAGATAATCCCATGAATACTCTTCACAATAATCTTCACTTCATTCATTTCAAATAGATTGACCAAAACTTTAGAACCCGCTCTTAGTACAATCCACCACCCACTACGGCCTCGGTAATAAACACACGGTGGCGTAACGGCCTCTCAGACAAAAACCAAACATTCTAACCTCAGTGAGTACACGTCATGGCAGAGTCGCTGCATGGGCGTGTGCAGGTGTACCCAGTGAAGTGACCGCTGACTCTGGACCTGTCACTGGTTGTTCCTAAACGATTTCATCATGGACAAACATTAAAGCGGCCTGTTAATGAGGACGCGTCTGTCAGAACAGAATGTCATGTGCCCCATTCAGTAAACTCTATATCAGTGAGTGGACTGGGTCTGAATATAAGCTGGACCTGAAATTGCTGCTGATTACTAATGATGCAGGCCCCGTGGTCAGACCTGTCCTTATCTCGCCAACCATGCACCGCGTCCTCTGACAACGGCAATTTATTCAGCTCTGTCATTATAACTTCGACTTGCAGGTTTGTTTTTCTTTTTGTGTGTTTGCTTGGTGCATGAGATTGTGTCCAAAGAAAATCTGCTTGCAGGAAACTAGTTCAGATCTAGGATAAGGATGAGAACGAAGGTCACGTGTGTGTGTGGTGGTTCACATGCACCTCATTTCTTACATTCATGCTTCCTAATGAAATTATGTTGTCATTTAAATCAAGCCTGTGCAGAAATGAATTTGCTAAACTCGTGCTTGCGAAATATTTCTTTCCAACTAGTAAGAGCTGCAGATGATTCCAATGTAAGGTTTGGGTTAAAAGCAGCTCTGCATCTCACTTTTGTCTTTGTTGTTGCATTGTCCTGCTCTCAGCAGGGTCTAACTTTTGTGTGTGTGTGTGTGTGTGTGTGTGTGTGTGTGTGTGTGTGTGTGCAAATACAGGCCATGTGTCAGAAGGAGGACATGGAGGAACGGATCGTCACGCTGGAGAAACGCTACCTGAGTGCCCAACGAGAGTCCACTTCAGTGCACGACATCAACGACAAACTGGAGAATGAGTTGGCCAATAAGGAGGCTTTTCTCAGACAGGTCTGTGACATCAGCAGAGGGTTAGTGACTCACAGGGAACTGATAATCAAGTCACTTTGTGTTTGTTTGCGTTGTTGTTGGTCATGAGCTCCAGGTGGCAGCTGACGCGAACCCTTCACAGGTCAATCAGCGCACAAGCATTTAACAATGGAAACGGGTGTAGAAAGAAACAGCGATGGGACGCAGCTGGTTGTGTATGAGCTCTGGCAATGAGAAAACCTCTTGACATTGTGTCAAATAACGTCAGGGGAAATTACTGCTGGAGAAGCAATTTTGATGGTTGGTCATATGATTGATTGATATTTTCATGAGCCAGATCCAAACCCCGGCTGAGCTCTAGACAGAAGCCGATCACACTGACAGGAGCAGGAGTAAGCCCAGGCTAACGCAGTTACTTTTTATATTTTTAATATTAATATTATACCTATCTAATAATATATCTTAATATTTTTTACTTTCACCGTACACACACCCAACTACACGCATCAGCATGAGCTCCGTTCTAGAGAATGTCCAGAAAGAAGTTCTGAAGCCCTGAATCCTTTGGGTTAAAACACATTCCCTCTCTAATGTGCTGAACCCTGGAGTCTGGCTGCTGACGTCTGAAGACGCTCCATTCAGGGGGTGTGGCCTTGGCCTTGGCGTCCAGGGATGAAAAGGATGGAAGGGCACCTGGGGAGGATATCAGCAATACAAACACTGTCATCCTTTCCCCCGCGTCCTCTCAAACACCAGCAAGATGATGAAATGGCTTCAGTCAGAAAGTCTCACACAACACTGTGCAGCTCTGGCTCACTCCTGTCTAAATTTCACAGACTGAGCTGCCAGACCTGGTGCTTTAGGGAGAAGAGCATCTGTCACTGAGTGAGTCTAAAAACTGATCAGAACCCAGAGCGAGAGGGCGGGGGGGGATACACATCACTTGGTGGCACTTTGACTGAATGCTGGGTTTGATTTCTGCCTTTATGACGAATGCTGCGTCTGAATGCCTAATCAGGGCAATTACCGGTATCTGCAGAGCAAAAGTTGCCAGTGTCACTCTTGGCAAGTGCAGAGTCGCTGCTATTCTGACTCTGTCATGGTGCTATTTTAAAGAAGTGCTGAGGCACACTGCCAGAGCCTTCAGCAGCCAGCCCTCGTTCTATTTTCTACCAGGCCATGATGCTCCGTTGACATTCAAAGTAAGAGATTCACGTTTTGTAATGTTCACTAAATGTCAGGATAAAGAGGAACCAAACCGACAAGAAAAGCTTTACTTGACACAGGTTCTTTGATGTGCAGTAAGCTCCAGAGAAGCCTTTATTTTCATTTCACTCATTTTATCAGACGTTTGCATTTCCAAAAGTGAATTGCAAATGACTTTAAGCCAATTTTTGATCATAAAAAAATCAAAGGCAACATGTCAAATGCAGAAACTGAGGAATTTGGTCTCTGTTTTCCAAAATAAGAGAAGGTGGTAGCATTGGTCCATCGTGTTTCCATCTGCGTGGCCGATTTTTAAATGACATTTGTGGACGTAGATACAAACTGTGACCCAAACATCACAAGCTTTCACGGCCATGTTTCTGGCATCATCTTTAGAATGAGCATTTAGTTTAATTTAAAAAACATTTAAATCTCACAGGTTCAACATTAAACTGTCCTTGTTTCCAGTCACATCACGTAATTCTCTCTTTATATTTTACCATTCCGAGTTCACTAGAAATTGGGTTTGTAATATGGTCCAATTTAAAATTTTTAACAGTTTTCCAACATGTACATCTGTTGTTTTCAAAGCATCAGCACTGAACATCATCGGTACCAAAAAGTAAAAATCTTTGTGTATATTTCTTGTTTTCCATCATTTATTCTTTAGCTGTCAGGTTCCTGTCAAACAGTAAAATCGTTTTAAGGCTTGTGCATGTATGTTGAGTATTCACATTGGTCATTGTGGAATTCTAACCGAAAAAAGTGATTTACAATACATGTCATCCTGGTTCTGCATAGTTTGGCCTTCTTTCCTGGGGGCTGCCCCCCTGCTATCGTTTTTAGAACCATGTATTTGCGAAGGGACGTCGGACAACTCTTCCTCAATCCTGTTACTGACGACTTAGTGATGTTGTGTGTGTTCAGATGGAGGAGAAGAACAGGCAGCTCCAGGAGAGGCTGGAGCTGGCAGAGCAGAAGCTCCAGCAGACCATGAGGAAGGCAGAGACGCTGCCAGAGGTCGAGGCCGAACTGGCCCAGAGGATAGCGGCGCTCACGAAGGTAGGACGGTCAGCACGCGTTGTGACAGATGCCCTGGTGTCTAGATTCTTTTCTGTGTGTAAGTGTGCACGTGGTGTCATGTCATGACGTTTCAACATGTCCCTCTCCTCTTCCTCGGCCACATAGTCTGACTCCAGCTCCTCTTCCTCCCCTGATGATTATCACTTTGTAATGGAAGCTAAACTCCAAGACTTGAACTCCATTCTTAGGAAGGTAGTCCCACAGGGCATCACAGCTACTGCCAACTCCTGTAGACAGATTTCATTCATTTCTCTTGTTAGTGTTTTGTGACTAGGATTCTGCTCTGGCTGTTCTACCACCATGGGACAGCTGCATGGCACTTCTGGCTGGAGCTCATACTTGGCAGCGCTGAAGCGGCTCTCTTCGTCTTTCATTCTGTCCTTTTGGTGGCCATGTTCTCCATCTTTCTTCTTGTCACTCTTTGTTTCAACCTCCAGTTATGCTTTAAAACAATAGACCTCCATCTTTGAGTTTGGGGTAGAAGCTTTGGCTTGTGTCGTCGCCACTGCTTTTTCTTTGTTGCCCCTTTAGGGCTGTCAGACTCGCCGATCATCGTGCCCTCTTTTTGTCCTGTCTCTGCTGTCATCCATCCGTAGGCGGAAGAGCGTCACGGAAGCATTGAGGAGCGAATGAGGCACTTGGAATGCCAGCTGGAGGAGAAGAACCAAGAGCTGCTACGGGTGAGTCACGGCGGAGGCGTTGTGCCAGGCTGCCACTCCCTGCATGAGCATGACAGCTTGAGTCGACCGTGACTGATGGCGCAGTGGCCAATTCATCTCTGGTTAAACCTGCAGTCGCTGCCTGACACACTCCTGAGAGAAGAGGCTCTCAGTGATCCAACACTATATTCATTTTAATTTGAAATAAAACAGAATCAAATGAGAATCAACTAATAAACAATCATGACTTCTTATGGTTTAAACACTTGGCAGCACGTAGCTCCGTCTTCATCAGCAGCAACATGAATGATTTTGACACTTTCAATCATCAATCATTATGAAGCAGTACTATAATTTATAAGGCTCTGCATAATGATGATTTTAGTTACTTTCAATGTATTTTAATGTAACTGTACTTAAAGAAAAAAGGCTTTCACTTGTAATGGAGTGTTTATACACTGTGGTAGTTATAGTTAAGTAGAATGTATTTTGATTATTTAACCGTTAATTTGTCATAATTAAAAGTAGTAAAACATCAGTCTAGAACACCCTGACCCTACATTAGTACAGTACTACAGTTACTTTCCAACATCACTTTGAAGTGTCAGGAGCATGAAAATAAAGTCAAGTACAAATAAATCAACCAATTCGATTTAACACCGGATCTGTTGGATTTACTTTGAGGCACAAACAGTATGAAACAAATTTACCAAGTAACTCAGTTGGACTGATGCCTTTGTCTTTAAAAAAATAAAATTTTATCTATAAAAATAGCTTGGATCATTCACATAACAAATAACAGGATTTGCGATAAACAGCACTGATTGGATTCCAACCTTGGCAAATTTAATCTAGCCACGATAAAATCTAGGAGGACACAGACCTCATCTAAGTCCTGAATTAGAAAAGTCAGACAGTGTGTATAATTACTTGTTTTGGTTATTTTATCCAGAGGTACAGATCAGCCTGTAAATTACAGTGTTTCATCATGTTAAACATGAGCTAAAGTAATAAATAAAAACGGCTTCATTTAAGCAGGAGCCACAATTCACTACCTCCATCTTTACAGCAGATATATAAAGGAGCTTTGTCCCCCACTTTTTAGGTTGGTTTGAAAAACTAAGTTTGAATAAAACTCTTAATCCTAGCATACTTTATCCCTCTAGGCTCGACAGAGAGAAAAGATGAACGAAGAGCACAACAAGCGACTCTCGGACACGGTGGACAGACTCCTCACAGAGTCCAATGAGCGTCTTCAGCTTCACCTCAAGGAGAGGATGGCAGCTCTGGAGGAGAAGGTTACAGGAAACGCATCAACATCATTTCTGAGCAGCCAGAGTCCTGAGGAGATGCGTTGTCTCAAATCTTCCCTTATTTTGTTCTCTTTGCAGAATATGTTAATCCAGGACTCGGATGGTTACAGAAAACAGTACGAGGAGTCAATACAGGAAAAAGTAGGTCACAACAAATGGTCGTCGGGATGGTTTTAGGTTAGTTTTTAACACATGAATGGGTTGTTAGCATTAGCTGAATGAGAAGCTAAATTTCATGAGCTGTTGAGAAAGTCTCACGCTGTTGGGTACATGTAGCAACACGCAGATAATCGGCTCCGCTTGCATTAATACGACGTAAGTGTGACGCAGTGGGATCATCATCCTCCAAGCTTGGTAACATCACAGACAGCTCCTGTGGTGACACATTGTCAAACGGTTTTGTCCAGACGCAGCTGGCCGAGGAGATCGAGAAACTGAGATCAGAGCTGGACCAGTTCCGACTGAGGGCGGGCTCCCTCACAGATCCCACCCTGTCAAGGTAAGTGTGAGAGTGTTGCAGAAATGTGTGGCTTGTTCCAGAAACACACGACCTGTCGTATTGCTGCTTAGTCCTGAGCTGATACTCCAAAAATGGAGCTGGTCCTGGGTTTCCAGAGTGTAGTCAGCGCTACGCATGAGGGAATGCTGTTCACGGAACACGTGCATCATTTCTTCAGTGTACGTTAAACTGAATGTGTCATTTTGCAAATACACAAAATTGCAACTGGCTCTGGCTCATCAAAGTGAAGTCCTGATCGAACTCAGTAGTTTTGGAACAGCTGGGCGGGGGGGGGACCAACATGTCTGTTATTTTATCTGTCACTGTTGTTTGGCCACTGCCATCACTCTAAGCTCCCCATCTATTCACTTCACATTACCTTTACATTCCTTTATTTGCACAAACGTCTGATGTCACAGTGCCGACGTGCAGACAGTAGCAGCCTTAATGCCATAGATGTGCTCAGCAGCAGCTCTGAGCGTCTTTGCACTGTGACGTTTATCTAAGCGTGAGGTTCCCACATACGGCACGGGACTGATTTGTGATCCACATTCCTGTGAAGGAGTCGTAGTACAGAATGTTGCTACGTGTAAGCAGAGCATGTAGCTTTGTCACTGACAGCAGTTGTCTCTCAGGTCACATCTGGACACATCAGCAGAGCTTCGATTCTCACTTGGATCTTTGGCTGAAACCCAGTCGGACCACTACCGCTCAGCCAAGGTCATCCGCCGGCCAAGGAGAGGTCGAATGGGTCTGCGTGAAACCAAGGTGAGGCACGGAGACCTTCCGTCTGTGTCTGACTTTGTGTTTTTACTTTGACAACTGCTGGTGCTGCTGAATTTCAAAGTGAACCTGACGACCCCGTACTGCAGCCGGTCCACAATATGGCAATAAATAACCGTTGGGAAACATCCTAGGCTCAAATTAACTCCAGGGTCCCTCAGTCCTGCATTATATCGAATGTTTAAGCTTCTCTCAGCTGTTTATAGTACATGGGAGAGAAATGCTTTGGACTTGTGCATCTTTTTCTTTGCCACGTTAGTGACCAAAGACAAACGTCCCCACAATCAGGACCACTTTAGCTTTATAGTTAATAAGAGCTGAACATTATCACCCAGACAGTCTGGGGCTTCAGTAATCACCTCCAGTCCTCCAACCACTTGTAAAAGGAGCAGACAGGTTTTATCAGTCAAGAAAGGAGAGGCCAGTCTCTGGGATCTCGTGTCAAATATGAATATGTCGAATAGACATGATTTAAAGCCACTAGTTTATAATATTGTGGTTACACGACAACACATTGTACTTTCATTACCTGAAGAATCTGTTCTGTCCGTGTCTCTATGTGCAGGCTAAATCGCTGGGGGAGCAGGAGTGGCGCTCACAGCAGCTCGGGGTTCTGGGGGGGCACCACTTCGAGAGCGACACCGAGATGTCGGACATCGACGACGACGACCGGGAGACGTTGTTTAGCTCGATGGACCTGCTCTCACCCAGCGGACACTCGGACGCGCAGACGCTGGCCATGATGCTGCAGGAGCAGCTGGACGCAATCAACAAGGAGATCCGGTACCTGGCACGCACACCTGTATACGTTTAATATGTAAAGGCCAAATTCTCACGGATGTTTCTTACATTTTCCCACAAACTCGTGTCTCTCCGGGATTCACTTGGCCATTGTGTTTTTATTGGAAAATTCCTCTGTTTCTCCGGTGACATTCTACCCAATATGTATATATATGAGTATTAGATAATACAGAGTTAAAAATAAGGATTTTGTAGAGCTTTGTATCAGTTACAGATTTGCTAAAATATGATTTTAGTGCTCATTAAAAAAGTGTAACTTAAAAATGTGTCATGCTCAAACTCAGGTTGGACTTGTCTTTGCAGCGTGCCATAAATTGCTCTTCCTGTCCCTGAATGCACTCAGTGTTTGAAGGAATATGATCTGCTTCTTGCTTGTTAATGCTGTAATTATCTTGTGCTGATAAGTATTCATAACCCGAGGCACAACTTCACTTCTTTATTTCAAGGGTTCTTAATGTGCCTTTGGCTAATTTCCATCCCTGTCAATAGAGCCAGTGCCCAGGGAGGGTTCATTCAAATCAGTCGGCAGATAGTGATCAGGAATCCGAGGAGCTGAGCTCTCAGCTAATTACAAAGTTAGACCCTGGCCATGGTTAAAAATAATGACCTGACTTTTAGCCTTTTTATCGCCTCAATTTGGCCTTTAATTAGTTTGCCTTATGCAGTAGGTATTTAATGGAATAAGTTATGCAAATCTCCACAAATCCACCTCCAAATACCAGCACAGATAAGGCCAAACTGTAACACTGATGCAAATATCCGGCTTGTCTTTTGGATAATCCAAGATGAGGTCTCCACAGTTTGTTTGCCATTTAAATCGACATTGTAAAATATTTGTAAGCAACTCCGTCTGCCGCTGTGGTTCTTCCTGTCTCCTCCTCATCCAGGCTGATCCAGGAGGAGAAGGAATCGACGGAGCTGCGGGCAGAGGAGATTGAGAATCGGGTGGCCAGTGTCAGCCTCGAGGGACTCAACCTGGCCCGAATGCACCACCACGGAGCCTCCATCACTGCCTCAGCCACTGCCTCCTCCTTGGCCTCCTCCTCCCCACCCAGTGGACACTCCACCCCGAAACTGGATCCCCGAAGCCCCGCCCGTGACATGGAGCGCATGGGGGTCATGACACTGGTAGGTCCATCGTTCGGTCCCAGACGTATTAACTCCTGCTGGGCTTAAATCAGGAGATGACACTCTGTTAATTTCTGGTTGTTCGTATTAAACACAGAAGGGACAAAGTTCTGCATGAAGGTACATTATACAAATTAACAAAATGTTTTGTTTTGTCAGTTATCCAGAACCCAAAATCAATCATATTTCCGTGGTTTCTTCGGACAAAGAGTGTTTTTTCTGTCTACTGATGCCTTAGTGTTTACTCAAGTGGGTTTTATTGTAAA